>CM077029.1:92222061-93472061 GCA_039090855.1 Macrothele yani | reverse complement strand
GAAGGTGTCGTCCTCCCTTTCCTACCTGTGGAGGTGATTCTGTGCGATGCTCACTCTGGTTGTCTTCTTCTCAGGGGTGAGTGGATGGGGCACCCAGCTGGCGGCAATTTTTCTTTTTTCCAGTGAGTCGGTCAAAATCTGGTGAACAGACCTGGTGGACAAATTTTCCTGATGAGCAATCTCCTCTGCTGTCAAACGACGATTCTCTTCGAGAAGCGTTGCAACAATGGTGACATGCTTTGTCTGTCGCCGTTTGAGGTCGGCCTGAGCGGTGATCATCTTCGATGCTGCTGCGGCCCTCCCGAAAGCTCGTGCCTAGCGAGATATTTTGCTTCGATCAAGAGTTCCTTCCCCACAAACTTCTTGCAAGGCAGTGTGGATCTGTGCCGGAGTTTCCCCGCAGAGTTTCTATTTTCACGTACGAGCACTGGTCTAATACTGTGACTCGACCTGAGGAGCTGCACGTTTTCATTTTCAAACCCTACCACGTCCACACAACTAACGATAGCGCGTCGTTCTGAAACTACTGCGTTGCTGAGAGTCTGAACTTGACATGACGCAATCATTTTCTCGATTGCATCATACGCTTCCGTTTTATATTAACGTGTTCAGAACTTTCGTTATGGCCCTTGTATACATGAACAGAAATTTTCTGCTTACGCTTCAGGTCGGGATTACACGAACTGGATAAACCTTTCTAACCGGTTTTTCAACTGATTCTGTTCGATTAAATAGTCTTGTATGTCTTCGGGCGTGTCCTCGTCCGTCCCGTAGATGATTAATCTGGGAAGCTTTCTCTGTGGTTTTCTCAGAACGAACTCCTCCAATATTTCCTTGTCTTCGTTGAACGCTTTAGTCACGTTTCGACTCCTTTGGCCTTAGTATAAGGAACTAAGATACCACCGTTTCGTCCCTTTCTCACACTCTGGACACCAATCCCTAGGGCGAAGTGTTTTGAGCTCCGCTCGTAGTCTGACTTTCACCTCGCCGGAAGACACTCCCTGGTTCTTCGGATAAACCAAGAAACTGTGCTTCGATAGAATCCCTGGCCCACCTGGCTTGGGCGTCACTTTCTCAGTGCCGGCGTAGGTCCGCTTACGTCGTATTGGAGGCTGTTCCACCACACTCTTCTCAGGATGGATTCTGCTCGTCTGACCTCCCAATTGGCTCGCTCATGATGAGGGGGGGGGGGCGGAGCGACGACGACGACGACGACGTGGCTGGGTCGTGGATCGGTGGCAGTTGTAGCTCTAACAAGATCTGTTTTTGGTAGAAATTGAACTCGGTTTGATTGCAGGCGCGCTTTGCACGCAAACCTAACGTGCCACCTGCGCTTTAGTTTCAATCACAATCGGAGATTTTTGCTTGATGGCTCCTCGGGAATGCTACCTATCCGCCGGTCGTCTTGTATGTAAATAATATCAAGTAAGAAAGACGATATTTCCTCTAACAATATTGAATTGTGCATCTGTGCTCTGCGCCCAACTCCTACAATTAATCGCAAATACAGACCAGCATTTTGTATCCAGAAAATAAGCAGCAGTAAAGAAAGGTTTCTCATCTGTGGACGTCGTTTCTTACGAGCCGAATTCATGGAAGAATGTCGAGGTTACACTAATTCCGAAATACAGTCTTTGCAAAAAAAAAAAAAAAAAAATACTATGAAGTGCACCGAGAAAATAAAACGTTCGATCCTGACGATATTTCTCATGTAAGTACCTCAGGGCCGAATATGCAAATTATTAAAAAAATAACGACAAATGACTACACAGTGACACCCCACGGCTCATGGGAGCCACACATCGAGGAGGGTATATCAAGCTCCAAGCTGGCACCCAGGGCAATTAGATAATGGTGACTGTGGATTGCAGTTCCATTAACCTCCACAGACTGAGAGTATGTCTCAACGTTGTATTCGTGTACAATGCGGAAAGTTGAGCGAGTTTGAGGGACGACATATAGTTGGGCTGAGACCAGACAGATTGTCAAGTCGTCGGCATTTGGGTCGGAGCGACATGGCAAGTGGGCAGTAGTCAGTCGCGTCGAGGAGGACAGAACCAAGCGGTACGCGGTTAGTGGACGGTCAAGAGCAAAGACAGAACGCGAGAATCGAGGGATTGCTATAGCCGCAGGGACAGAACCGAATTCCTCGCTCTCAGCTATCCGTGGTCATGTTGCGTCGTCTACAGGTACGGTAGTGTCCATTAGAACCGTTGCTAGACGACTTGAGGCACGCGTCTACATTGGAGGAAGCTACTAAACCGCCAACCACTGACCAGCGAGCATCGCCGGCATATCCGGTGTAGGGCCCGATCTACATGGATAGTATCAAGTGGCGTCGTCACCGTTTGAAAATGGCGCCGATGACCGAGGCATTCGTGTCTGCAGACGAGCCGGCCAGCACACGGATCCTGCCTTTACCACGAACGGCACACGGCTTGGACACCGGACGTGAATGTCCAAGAATGAATTTTCTACTATAGCAGGCTACCCTTGTAGTCCTCCGTAATACCCTCATGGCTCAATGTACGTCGACGACATTTTACTACCTGTTGTGTTGCCAGTCCTGTTGCAGCATCTCTCATCGAGCAATTTTTTTACAGGATAATTTTCGACAATACACGGCGCGATTCTACCAAGCCTGCCACCGTAATGTCGACACTCTTCCATGGCCAGCCCGATTGCCCGACTTGTAATATATTTGGGACACCTGCGTCCAACCCGGAATGTCGGCGAACTGACCTAAAATTTGTACACCATCTGGGATGCTGTACCTCAGGACAATACTCGTGAACTGTATGTGTCTTTGCCTCGCCGGATAACCGCGAGGTGGCGCTACAAGGTACTGACTTGTTCCACTGGTGTAGCTGTTTTATCCGAATAAATAGTACAACTGCTCTGGATTTGTAATAATTTCCTTTCCTAAACATGTACATTGCACATGCCAATTTTCATTTCGAATCAATGATTCCTTTTAGGTTCTTTTTTTTTTTTTTTTTTTTTTTTTTTTTTGCATCGAATCTATCTTTGGAAACTGTCAGTTTGAGAAATTTCAGTTTTACCCAAACTAGTTTGAGTTCAGTATCTTGCTGATGTATTTTCAGTATTAGAAGTACACTTTGTAGACTGTAGTAATCAAACAGTTTCACGGCTCAATTTATTTTACCCTCGTTCACACTCATCTGATGTACAAATAGCAGAACGTAGAACATCGCTCACGGCCAAATTAAACCCAGCCTAAAAATAACAATTTAGTGGGTTCAACAGCGCAAGCAAACAGTGACTTTTTTTCTCGGAAGATACACCCAGCTTCTGTACTAGCTGTTTGGATTTCTGCAAAATTACACTATATTTATTATTCAGAACCCTGATCGATGAATTTATCCTTCCCAAAATAGGATACTATTGTGAAAGGTATTGAATAAATATGGTGTTACTGGGAATCTACTTAATAATGTAAAAGCAGTATATGCTGGCAGTAGAGCTTGTGTGCGAGTGAATGATGTTTTACAAAAATAATTTTCTCTTGGTGCAAGAGTCAGACAAGGTTGTGTAATATCAACATGGCTGTTTAATATATTTTTGGATGCGTGCATGCATGATGCCAAAATGGACAATGCTGGTTTACGTCTGGGCAATATCCATGTGTGCATATTGCTGCATGCTGATGACACAGTCAAGTTGGCAGAGAGCACAAGTTAGTTGCAGAGAATGTTGTCCGGGATGCATGTAGTTTGCATGAAATTCAAACTAAGTATAAATAAGGCAAAAACCAAAGTAATGGTTTTTGAGTGAGGAACTGTTAGCACTGAATGTAATATAAGTATAAATGGCACTGTGATTGACCAGGTGAATGAGTTTGTTTATTTAAGAGGCATGTTTGGCAGAAAGAACAAATTAGATGATGAAATTAGTAGGCGAGTAAATTCTTCATTGAAAGTCTTAGCTGCTTTAGGAGGATTTCACAGGAATGATGGGTTCTCAAGAGAGTTCCGCAAGGCTGTATATGAAAGTGTAATTGTTCCTACTCTGATTTATGGCAGTGCAACCTGGGTACTACAGAAGAAACATAGGAGTAGTTTGTGTGCTGGAGAAATGCGTTTCTCACTGGGTCTTTTTTGCCAAGACACGTTCTGATTGTGTGAGGAATGAAGATGTGTTGCAGTTGTGTAATGTGAAGCAAAATGTTGTTAGCAAGGTGGAGACTAATTTGCTTCGGTGGTTTAGCCATGTTGAAAGAATGAGTGATAAGATGTTTACTAAGAATTTTTTTAGCCCAAGTGGCCGGAAGGAAAGGCAGAGGAAGTTCGAGGAAATCATGGGCGAATCAGATTCAGGAGTGTCTGCATGAGAAAAGGACTATGAGTATGAAGTATAGAAGGTCTTGTGTACGTCGTGTGATGGATGTCAGTGAAGCCCGAGTTGTGTGTCAAGATCACTGCAAATGAAGGAGTTTGCTACGGCAACAGTAAGCAAATAATCAGTTAGAAATTTATCTGGTAGTTTGTATTTCTTTGTGGAGCTAGCCTCTGAATCTCAGATAACAGCTTAGGGATATGTATGTATGTATGTACGTATGCAAAGTTCTCTGGTCTTGACTTCAGTAGGCAATCACACAAAACTTAGACCCAACTCACTGAGATCTGCCGGAATATCTTGCTTTTATTTGCTCAATTATTTGCCAAAAAAAGGAAGAAATATTTTCCTCTCTCCTGCACTTTGTGCTTCGTATCAAGGGAAATTTTGTTTTTAGAATACATTCTTTTTCTAATTTTTCAAGCTCTTCCTTCAGGTCATTGAGGGTTTCCATACCTGTTACATACGAGCGTGTATGAATGAAACACAACAGTGTTGTAGGTCGGCGTTGTAAGGTTAGCAAAAAGTTTTATAGACAGTGGACCATCTCTGATGATTTGACTGAAGCATGAGTGAATGTCTTTGATGTCATGTATTTTAGCAGTCCATGAGATAAAGATGCAGATCATGTTTTGGATGACACAAGGAAGTCTTCTAATTGTAATTTCAGTGCGTCAAATGTGGTCCAAAAGTTATTCAATGTATTGTTATTATTATTATTATTCGCTTTATTCCTTTCATTCAATAGTTAATCACACATATTGATCAATTATTATTCCAAAAATAATTAACAATATATTATTATAATGAATTATAAATTAAAAAATAGATATTCAGTTATAAATAATTCAATTTTTCCAAATGTGATAGCCAATAGGTTCCACCAACTCTGGTGGGATTCATTTGCTTAATTTTCAAAATTTTGCACAATTCCTTCAACTGAGACAAATTTAACGGGCTATTGGAAAAACATTCTAAATGCTGTAAAATAAATTTTATCACATTGTACAACACACTGTAAAAGATTTCATTGTACATTTAAAAGCTAATTCTAGCCTGTTTGTCATCCAATGAACTTTTATCGTTGCCTGTTGTTCCTCCATATCCATATGCCCAGCACTTATTCTGTTGCTTTAATTGATGCGGTTCCCTCAGCAACAAAGCACGAATGCTTTACAAATGGATTCGGTACAAGTTTAAAATTATTCATGCTTGCATCACGTAAGGCTAAATAGATTGATTCAGCATCATCCTTGTTAAGTGAACAGATACTTAAAGCTTTTATTGAAAGAAAATCTTTGCTGCTAAACGGAATGCAGATAATTTGCTGTTCAATAATAAGTGAATCGGTTGATTCATCGCGCATTATGGAGAAATCTCTGACATATTAATGTTACAAACAAACTGTTGAATACAAGCTTTGGAGGTGAATGATATAAATTATTTACAAGCTCTATCCATCAAATATGTTTGTTCAATATCCTACTTCGTACAGCCATGTTAAATTCAGTAAATAGCCGATAATTTTTGGCAAACGCGTGAGCACTGCAAAACTAATAAATTAGTCTATTCAGCATCCTTACAGTGAGAATAAAGCTTTGTCGACTTCAATGGTTTTTGGTTCTTTGTTTTGAGTTTCTGTCGGAATTTCTTACCTGACTTTGGGATATAGGATTCTATCAAAGATGCATACACTTTAATGGAGTCAATTTTTGAAGTTATTACTTCCAGAAATAAATGCTGATGGTTTATAACCAATTTTCGAATTCTTACGAAGTGAGGAAAAATTTCGTCTGCTTCAGAATTGTCCTGGATCCAACTAAAAGTTGCTAGAATGCACGTAATTGCCGACCACGACATTCCAATTTACATTTTTGGCTTTTTTTAGCTGAGTTTCCTAACTGATATCGTAACGTCACACTTAAACAGAATTTAATTGAATGCTCTCACAAACGCAAAGTCACCTGGGTCATCACTTTTTAAACTGAAGTTCCCAGCCTGCCATTGCAACATCGCACTTCCCTTCCAAAGACTATTTCCACTAGAGAGAGAGAAAGAGAGAGAGGGAGGGAGAGCCACTGTACTGTCCTCTAAATATTCCCACTCTGCAAAGGATACTGTTATCAGAAACGCGTTTTGCTGCCTAGCTAAAAACTCTGGCTTCTTGCGTATGCCTGTTCTCGACACTGGGAAAGGAAGAAAATAAAATTGCGTACATACACTGAAGATCAATTGAATTAGAGACAGCTGGCGTTATGCAAATATGGCACTGTGAGCGGCCCTGTAAACGGAAACGACATGACGTATGCAGCGATCCGACAATATAAGGAGTGATGCGACGGGAATCAGTAAGATTCGGACTAAGTATGTGTAACACGAAGGATCTAAGCGCACTTGATCGTGGGCAAATTGTCGGGGCCCGACGAATGGGTCACTCCATCTCAGAAGTCATGCAGGCACTGGGATTTTCACGAGTAACTGTGTCACGGGTGCACCGTGAGTACATCGAATTCGGTAAAACCATCCCTGCAAGGGCCAACTACCGTGGACAACAGCGTGTGGATGAGCAGGGTCATCGTCGGCTAGTACGCATTGCAACAGCGGATAGACGGGCCACAGTGCAAGAAATTACTCGGCAATTTAACGCTGGTGCACAAAAACGTGTAAGCAGCCACACCATCCAGAACCATCTTATCGCTATAAGGTACAGAAGCCATCGTCCCACGAGCGTACCGCTGCTGCCCGCACATCACAGGGTGCAAAGATTAGCATGGACGCTGGAACATCTCCACTGGACCCTAGACATGTGGGAAAATGTTGCCTTGACTGTTGAGTCGAGATTCACGTTGGTACATGCAGATGGCAGGATACGAGTACAGCGCAAACTACATGAAGCGATTGATCCTTCTTGCCAGCAGGGTACTCTTCAAGCTGGTGGGGATGGCATTCTCGTCTGGGGACTGTTTACGTGGACTGAAATGGGAACCCTGGTACGTGTGACATCATTCCTCACAGGTCAACGTTACCGGGATATCCTGGACGTCCATTTGTTCCCGTTTTTGCGTCTTCAACATCCCATCGCTCCTGAATTGTATCCGAATAGTTGGATGAACACTCCACCGACGTGACCTTGCTTCCTTGGCCAGCTAGGTCACCTCACCTCAATCCCATCAAGCACATCTGGGATGCCATCGAGAGAGATGTTCGAGGCTCTAACCCCAGCCCCCCATCAAATCTTCGTGAACTGTGGGAGCTTGTTCAGGGGTTGTGGATCCGTATGGCTTCCCAACGCTTCCGGTGTTTTGTCGAGTCATGCCCAGACGAATAGCCGCCGTCATCAGGGCGAAAGGTGGTGCTACACGTTACTAGACAGGTATCTCTAATTCAATTGCTCTTCAGTGTATATCATCAAGTAATCGAGCTCAAAAGCACTATGTACTTGATATCATGTAACTTTCTGATCAAAAGTTTCTATTTTTGTCGTTTTGTCCAGCGTCAGTAATTCCATAATAGAGTTACAAACGTTTCAGATCATTTAACAGCAAAAAAATACTTTTAAAACTTATTGAGATTTTTTTTTAAAACTACTAAGTTCCGCTGTACAAACAGCTTATATCTGAAATAAACATTATTGGCCAAAAAACTTTGTTGCAAGCATTTTTTTCGTTTTCTCCGTAAAACAAAATTCGCAAAGATCAGCATCCTTGAGAGTACTTCAAAGAGGAAATTCGAGACGGATCTACATATTTTATCGACGTCGTTTTCTAATCATGAAACAATTTGACATTAGCGCGGTACTCCTATGGTTTGGCAAATATGCACATATCGTATATCACGTCTGTGCCACGTGACCGAAACTTTTAGTAAAAGGTATACTGCCTCTCCCCTGCGTACTATCCCAAATGCCACTTTAGAAAAGTTGGCAACACTCTTCAAACCCTGCCAAAAATATCTTCAGCTGTTTGACATACGTACCGATGCTTGAATATCACTAAACAGGTAAAAGATCTTGAAAATCAAAAAAAAAAAAAAAAAAAAAAAAAAAGATCTAGAACAGTGAAGAAGGAATGCCTTCGAAAGAGTGAAGACCGTGATTTCTAAACATACATGATTAAAACTGGTCAAAATTTGGGTAAAATTACTTTGAATGAGATTCTGATTATACCGAGGAACAAAGTTAAATGTAAATTATGTAATGGACGATCACACAGACATATAGTGAAAATCCTCTAAATAAGTGGCGTCAGTGAATAACCAAATACGTCGCTTTTTCCACGTTTTAACAACACACAGCAACCGAAATATTGTTATTCGGTTATTGCCGGGGAATTGAATCCCGAATCTCAGGATCCCTCATCTTACGGATTTATAATGTCAGATGCTGACAGAAAAATACATATAGCACCGTGGATTGCTGCCCACCGTGGTGTAAGGCTAACGCGCTCGACTAGATATCGAGAGATCCGGGATTCAATTCCCCGGAGGTGACCGAATAACAATTTTTCGGTTGCTGTGTGTTGCTAAAACGTGAAAAGAGCGATGACTTTGTTTATTCGCACAGATCTAAGTAAACGCATCACCTCTTTTCTTGCCCATCATTTTGGATTATAAATGGCGTGCGCAGATCCCTTTGATGAGCGGAACGCCGAGTTTACTTAACAGTTGTAATACTGTGAAGCAGAAATTTAATATGGATCTCCCATTCTTCCGAGTGCACAAGCAATCATACCACTTTTGCCTAAGTGGTTTTCAGGGTGTGCACTCATCATTTTGCGAATCTAACAGGTACTAGTCACTATGCTACTCATGGATAAGTGTATCCAGTGGGTACTAAACATTATGTTCCCGAATGGTTATATGTTTCCAGGTTGTACTAGTCACTATGTCACTCATGATTATGTGTTTCCGATGTGTATTAGCATTATGCCACTCATGTTTATGTGCTTTAAGGGAGCACGGCTTTCGGTTTTGAAGACACTGTCACAGCGACCGAGTGGCCAGAGGGTCTGACTTCTGTTAAGCATTCCGGGCTCAAATGTCGAATGAGCCATGGGAAGAGGGCCTGACTTCTGTCAAGCATTCCGGGCTCAAATGTCGAATGAGCCATGGGAAGAGGGCCTGACTTCTGTCAAGCATTCCGGGCTCAAATGTCGAATGAGCCATGGGAAGAAGGCCTGACTTCTGTCAAGCATTCCTGGCTCAAATGTCGAATGAGCCATGGGAAGAGGGCTTGTTCTATGTCCCAGCTGTCTCTTCCCTGGAGCCGGACGAGACGCATGCTTTCTTACAGTCTTAGATACCAATGGGAGAAATTTAATCCAGAAAAAAAAAAGAAAGGAAATAAAGAAACGAAATGAAACAGGTAAATGTAGTACTTTAATGTTTGAAATGAGTTAGCAGTATCAGACGGAAATTCCACGATGAAACATCGATTACGCTTTTTGGACGAAGATTTTTCCATGATTTTTGAGGTTTTACTTAATAAAAACATTTGCTAGCTGTTATACTTAGCCGAAAATAATAAGCACTGCAATAGAGAGGAGTTTGGGCTCAAACTTAGGAGCCCGGGCCCGGATTCTTGGAAAAGTTTGTTTATCAAGGCTTGCATTTATGCATTATACACTGGCCAAAAATATGGCCCAAGCAAAGATTAGTTTAAAAATCATTAGTTTAAAAAGTTTAGTTCAGTTAATCCACTTCACAATATTAATATGTTTTTAGAAATACTACGCATAAAGCCAAATGTTCTAAAATGTGGATTTGAAAATAAATATTTAATCAACGTGCCCATCGACCGCATCCGGGAATCAGTAATTTTTTGGTAAAAGCTGAAGAAAAGAAAATCGTTTAGAAACAAAAAATTTCATTCGTTATTTCCTTTTTATTTCTAGATTTACTTTTATTTTGAATAAATTGCATTATAAAACGTACAACGCCGTATAGACAGTTGCACGTTTCTGAAATTTTGACTCTAGAAAACTAATCTTTGCAATATAATCTACATATATGCCAATTGGTAAAGGGCGTTTAGAGTGATGTAGTAGAATATAAAAAAAAAAAACATGTAGGGAAATTTCCAAAATTAAAAAAAAAAAGAACGTAAACACATTCAAGACCAGATTATTCTACATTTGTAACATCAACAAAGCTTTGCGCTTAATAGTATAATAATCACAATATTATCATATGTGTGTGCTGTTTCCAGATCAAGTTCATCATGAAAAGAGAGAGAGAGAGAGAATTGCATCTAATGCCTCAGCGCTTCAACTTGATCTTCTTTTCTCTAAAACTCGACCTGCTGCACTAAAAACCGACGTCACCCCAAAAATCGAGGGAGTGAGGAAATTAAAAAAAATAAATAACAATACTTCTAACTGCACAATTTTGGAAATTAATACATCATTTTAAAGATAAGATTCTTGATTTTTAATAAAATACAAAAAATGGGAATGTGATTTTTTCCCAGTTTTTCGATACCAGACCTCCTTAAACTAATGCTTGCTTAGGCCATAGCTTTGGACAATGCATAATGCAAGTCTTGCTAAGCAAAATTTGTCTTGCAATGGCAGCTAACTTAGGTAATAGAAAATCCTTCCATCATGGTAACAAATCCACAATGAAGTTCAACACGTGTAATTCAACCGGGCTCGGAATTACACGTGTTGAATTAATTACAGTAATGAAATTCAAGCCGTGTAATTCCGTGCCCCGGCTGGGCCCGGGCACGGATCAAAAGATAACTTGACCAAAAATCACTTCGCCGAACATCACTTGATCGAAAGATACATTTTACCGAACGGTCACTTGACCGAAAAGTTCATTTCACCGAAAGATCCCTTTACCTAAAAGTTCATTTCATCGAAAGGACATTTCACCGAAAGATCACTTTACCTAAAAGTTCATTTCATCGAAAGGACATTTCACCGAATGGTCAGTTTATCGAAAACTTAGAATTTTGTTGTTAGAAATCTGTTAGCGTGTGGTGCTGGTTTTTGTAAAACTGGCCACGTAAGTATTATGGGATTTCATAAAAAATGCACTTTTAATTTCTATGAAACACCTCTCCATAAGTAGAATTTTCGAAATGTAACTTTAATTATAATGCTCACATCCGGGCCTCTTTATCAAATTTTAATCCTCCGAGCTCATATTCATAAGGGTTACATAGCAAATCAAGTAAATAATGTTCCACTTTTACTCAAATGCAAAACATTAATTTTTTGACTGTAGGCCTAGATGCGGGCCATTTTAACAGATTTTAACCCTACTCATATTCATAAGCATTACATAAAATTTAAAGTAAAATATGTTGTACTTTTGCTCAAGCCTAAAAATTAATTTTAAGTCCTTATAGGCCTAGATCTGGGATTTTTTTATTAATTTTTAACTCCTTGTTCATATTCACAAAGTTTACACATCAAGTCAAGTCAATGTTGGATTTTTTTCCTAGACCCAAAACGTTAATTTTAGGGCCTAGGGTCTAGATTTGGGCCTTTTACGAAATTTTAAGCTACAATGCTCTAATTCATATGGGCTATATAACAAGTAACGTTAATAATTTCATACATTTACTCAGACAGAAAAATCAATTTTAGGTCCCTAGGAATCAGCTTAAGCCTTTTAGCAAATGCGTGCTCATATTAGTTACCCACGCAGTCAAGTTAGTAACTTTGCACTTTTAGTCATGGGTGCTCATATAAGTTTACACACGAAGTCAAGTTAAGAATTTTGCACTTTTACCCAGGCATAAAAAATTTCATTATAATGCCACAAAATTTGAAGCTACCGTGCCGATAGTTTTCTAAAATGGCTTAAGCCGTGGCCTAGGGACCTAAAATTTATTCTTTTTGCCTGAATAAATGTGCAACATTATTAACTTGACTTTTTATGTAAACCTTATGAACATGAGCACGCACGGTTAAAATTTGTTAAAAAGTCCTAAGCTCCTAAAATTGATTCTTTTTGCCTGAAAAAATGTGCAACATTTATGTAAACCTTATAAAGATGAGCTCTGAACATGACTTTTACGTGAACTTTATGAACATGATTAAAATTTGCTAAAAAGGCCTAAACCGAAGCCTATGGACTTAAAATTAATTATTTTTGTCTTCAAACTAAATCTTTGCTTTCTATGTGTCACGTAGAAATGAAAAGTGCAATTTGAATATGATCCCCTTACGTTTCGGTGGTCTGTCTGCCGAACTTGCACCATGCTTCAACAGATCCTGTAATGAAATCCAAAGTTTTCGATTAACTGACCCTTCGATGAAATGGTTCTACGTCAATTCGTCGCGTGCGTCAATTCGTCGACTACGTCCCTTCGTCGCCTGCGTCAATTCGTCGCGCGTCAATTCGTCGACTGCGTCAGTTTGTCGACCACGACGATTCGTCGAGCGTCAATTCGTCGCGGACAAATTCGTCGACTACGTCAATTCGTGGCGTTTACAGATTTTGATTACATACAAAACGAATGCAGGAAATCCTACGATTTCGAACGTCTTGCTCCCTGATCAAATTTATAAAGTTTGGACACTCAGACAGGATAGGAATGTTACGCTTTTTCTTTGGCACTAAAAATATTAGACAGTAGACGGTTTTTGGAACGGGTCAGAGGCCAGGTTGGTCAGAGCCCCCATACACAAAATATTCGTAAAATCTACAGTTTTCAATTCAGAACCACCAAATCAGGTATCCTATCTCATGGTACTCTAACTTAGACGGTTGTCGGTTTTTGGAACGGGTCAAGGCCCGGGGAGTCAGAGCCCCTCCAACCCCACCCCCACATACATACAAAATTTTCGTAAAATCTAGTTTTCATTTCAGAACCATCAAATTTGGTATCATGAAACTCTAACTTAGGCGCTAGATGGTTTTTGGAAGGGGTTGGAGCCCGGAGGGTCGGAGCCCCCCCTCATACAAAATTTCGTAAAATCTACAGTTTTCATCTTAGAACCACCAAATTTGGTATACTATCTCATGGTACTCTAACTTAGACAGTAGACGGTTTTTGGAACGGGTCAAGACCCGGGGGTCAGAGCCCCCTACAAACTTTTCTTAAAAACTACAGCTTTCAATTCAGAACCACCTAACCTGGTATACTATCTCATGGTACTCTAACTTAGACGCTAGACGGTTTTTGGAAGGGTTGGAGCCTGGGGGGTCAGACCCCCTAATAAAAATGTTTTGTAAAATCTACAGTTTCAATTTAGAACCACCAAATTTGGTATACTATCTCATGGTACTCTAAGTTAGACAGTAGACCGTTTTGGAACGTGTCAAGGCCCTGGGGGTCAGAGCCCCCCACATACAAAATTTTCTTAAAAACTACAGTTTTTAATTCAGAACCACCTAATCTAATATACTATCTCATGGTACTCTAACTTAGACGCTAGACGGTTTTTGGAAGGTTTGGAGCCCGAGGGTCAGACCACCCCCCGAATAAAGGCTTTTTCGTAAAGTATACAGTTTTCAATTCAGTACCACCTAATCTGGTATACTATCTCATGGTACTCTAACTTAGACGCTAGACGGTTTTTGGAAGGGGTTGGAGCCTGGAGGGTCAGACCCCCCCCTAATAAAAATGTTTTGTAAAATCTACGGTTTCAATTTGGAACCACCAAATTTGGTATACTATCTCATGGTACTCTAACTTAGACGGCAGACCGTTTATGGAACGGGTAAAGGCCCGGGGGTCAGAGCCCCCGCAACAAAATTCTCTGAAAAACTACAGTTTTTAATTCAGAACCACCAAATCTGGTATACTATCTCATGGTACTCTAACTTAGACGCAAGATGGTTTTTGGAAGGGGCTGGAGCCCGGGAGGTAAGAGCCCCCCACCTAAAAATGCCGTAAAATCTACAGTTTTTAATTTAGAACCACCAAATTTGGTATACCATCTCATGGTACACTAACTTAGACGGTACACCGTTTTTGGAACGGGTCAAGGCCCGGGGTCAGAGCCTTCCCCCATAATGTTTTTCGTAAAATCTACAGTTTTCAATTTAGAACCATTAAGTACGGTATCATGAAACTGAAACTTAGACGCCAGACGGTTTTTGGAAGGGGTTGGAGCCCAGGGGTCAGAGCCCTCCCCCTTCCCCAATAAAAAAAAAAAATTCGTAAAATCTACAGTTTCCAGTTTAGAGCCACCTAATCTGGTATACTACCTCATGGTGCTCTAACTTAGACGCTAGACGGTTTTTGGAAGGGGTTGGAGCCTGGGGGGTCAGACCCCCCCTAATAAAAATGTTTTGTAAAATCTACAGTTTCAATTTGGAACCACCAAATTTGGTATACTATCTCATGGTACTCTAACTTAGACGGCAGACCGTTTATGGAACGGGTAAAGGCCCGGGGGTCAGAGCCCCCGCATACAAAATTCTCTGAAAAACTACAGTTTTCAATTCAGAACCACCAAATCTGGTATACTATCTCATGGTACTCTAACTTAGACGCTAGACGGTTTTGGGAAGGTTTGGAGCCCGGGGTCAGACCATCCCCCGAGTAAAAACTTTTTCGTAAAATCTACAGTTTTCAATTCAGAACCACCTAATCTGGTATACTATCTCATGGTACTCTAACTTAGACGCTAGACGGTTTTTGGAAGGGGTTGGAGCCTGGGGGGTCAGACCCTTTCCTAATATTTTTTTTTTTTTTTTTGTAAAATCTACAGTTTCAATTTAGAACCACCAAATTTGGTATACTTTCTCATGGTACTCTAACTTAGACGGCAGACCGTTTTTGGAACGGGTAAAGGCCCGGGGGGTCAGAGCCCCCCGCATGCAAAATGCTCTTAAAAACTACAGTTTTCAATTCAGAACCACCAAATCTGGTATACTATCTCATGGTACTCTAACTTAGACGCTAGATGGTTTTTGGAAGGGGTTGGAGCCCGGGAGGTAAGAGCCTCCACCTAAAAATGCCGTAAAATCTACAGTTTTCAATTTAGAACCACCAAATTTGGTATAATATCTCATGGTACGCTAACTTAGACGGTAGACCGTTTTTGGAACGGGTCAAGGCCTGGGGTCAGAGCCATCCCTCCCATGATTTTTTTTGTAAAATCTACAGTTTTCAATTTAGAACCATTAAGTATGGTATCATGAAACTCAAACTTAGACGCCAGACGGTTTTTGGAAGAGGTTGGAGCCCAGGGGTCAGAGCTCTCCTCCTTCCCCTAATAAAAAAAAATTCGTAAAATCTACAGTTTCCAATTTAGAATCACCAAATTTGGTATACTATCTCATGGTACTCTAACATAGACGGTAGACCGTTTATGCAAGGGGTTGCAGCTGGGGGGGGGGTAAGGGCCCCCTTCATAAAAAAAGTCGCAAAATCTAGTTTTCAATTTAAAACCACCAAATTTGGTATACTATCTCATGGTACTCTAACTTAGACGGTCGACGGTCTTTGGAACGTGTCAAGGCCCGGGGGTTGTAGCCTTCTCCCGCCATATACATTCAAAATTTTAGTAAATTCTAGTTTTTATTTCAGAACCATCAAATTTGATGGTTCTGAAACGATAGACGGTTTTTGGAAGGTGTTGAAGCCCGGGAGGTTGGTGCCCTTCTCATAAAAAATTTCGTAATGTCTACAGTTTTCAATTTAAAGCCACCAAATTTGGTATACTATCTCATGGTACTCTAACTTAGACGGTAGACCGTTTTTCGATCGGGTCAAGGAAAGGGGTCCGGGACCCCCCCATAATTTTTTTTTGTGAAATTCACAGTTTTCAATTCAGAACCATCAAATATGATATCATGAAACTCTACCTTAGACGGTTTTTGGAAGGGGTTGGAGCCCAGGGGTGAGAGCCATCCCCATAAAAATTTCGTAAAATCTACAGTTTTCAATTTAGAACTACCAGATTTGGTATACTATCTCATGGTATTCTATCTTCGACGGTAGACCGCTTTTGGAACGGGGCAATGCCCGGGGCGTCAGAGCCTCCACATACAAAATTTTCTGAAAAACTACAGTTTTCAATTCAGAACCAGCAGATCTGGTATACTATCTCATGGGACTCTAACTTAGACGCTAGACGAATTTGGAAGGGTTTGCAGGTTTTTTTTAAGAAGGGGGTAAGGACTCCTTTCATAAAAAAATCGCAAAATCTAGGTTTCAAATTACACTGCCGGACAATTGCTAAGGACGGATGACAATAGCAACGATAGCAACCATAAAATGGAAGGCAAGAAAATGTGGAAATTAGCATAAGTGCGGGATACAGTAAGACGTGTTGTGCGTATGCAAATTTTGGATTGCCGAACTTGTTCGTGACGTCATAGCGCTGATAAGAGATATAAAGGATTGGATGCGTATTGACCGTTGTTGTTCAAACGCAAAGTTGAAAGGGAAAGAATCAATTGACGAACTTACAATTTTCAGTATGTCTTCCCGACATCACCTAGATGATTTTACGCGTGGCCGTATTATTGGCAAGATTGAAGAAGGGCAAACAATAACAGATGTTGCCAGGGAGTTTGACGTCAGCCACAGTGTTGTTTCAAGGCTTTGGAAATCATTTCAAACAAATGGAGAGTGTAGCAAACGTCACGGGGGAGGTCGTGTTCGCAGTACGACACCTGCAGAAGATCGGTACATAGTGCTATCAACAAAAAGACACCGGCGCAGCACAGCTAGTGAGGTAGCAAATCAGTTTATGACTGCTACTGGCAAGTGGATCTTCCGAAAAACTGTCGCCAGACGTTTGCATGAAGGAGGACTATACGCCCGCCGTCCTGTTGTGTGCATCCCATTGTCCAGACGTCACCGTACCGCCCGTTTGCAATGGTGCCATCAAAATCGCAATTAGACTGATAACGACTGGTCTGCTGTCCTCTTCTCAGATGAGAGTAGATACAGTCTATCGTCTGATTGTCGACGACAACTGATCTGGCGTGATAGTGGTACTGCATATTGTACAGCAAACATACAGGAAAGGGACCGATATCTGACATGTAGTGTCATGGTATGGGCTGGCATCATGATCAATGGCCGTACGTCCCTCTATGTGCTTCCAACTGGGACTATGACTGGCCAACGATACATTAATGATGTTCTGCTACCTCATGTTCGCATGTTCCGTGGTGCTGTCGGTAATAGATTCATTTTCATGGACAACAACGCAACATGTCATCGAACAGTCGCTGTCCAGGAGTGTCTTGAGAGCGAGGATATTCAACGCCTCGTATGGCCAGCACGTTCTCCAGATCTGAATCCCATTGAAAATGTGTGGGATGCTTTGGGGAGGAGTCTTGCTGGTCGCCAATGCCCTCCAATAAACAAGGACACCCTCATCCGTGCACTGACAGAGGAATGGGATAAATTACCCCAACAGCTGCTTGATAATGTTGTGCAAAGCATGACACGATGTGTGGAATCTTGCATCGTCCTCCATGGTGGCCATACCCCGTATTGACATCTTATGCCGGAACGCCTGCGGACGGTAATTGCATTTTTTTCACTTTTACGTATTCTGCACAAAATGGCCTGTTTGTCCCTTGAACACGTTCCAAAGCCTTCTGGATTTCAGAGCACAATAAATTGTCTTTCTTGTAATGTCCTGGCATTCTGATATTATTTTATTTCACTTGGCATCCAACCACACTTACTTTTTTATGCGCTATATAGCCGTTTATGATCCGTCCTTAGCAATTGTCCAGCAGTGTAGAACCACCAAATTTGGTATACTATCTCATGGTACTTTAACTTAGACGGTCGATGGGTTTTGGAACGGGTCAAGGCCCGGGAGGTCAGAGCCGCCCCCCCCCCCCGCACACGCATACACATACAACATTTTCTTAAAAACTACAGTTTTCAATTCAGAACCACCAAATTTAGTATCATGAAACTCTAACTTGGACGCTAGACGATTTTTGGAAGGGGTTGGAACCCGGGGGTGAGAGCCCTCCCCTTCTTTTAAAAATTTCGTTAAATCTACAGTTCTCCATTTAGAACAACCAAATTTGGTATACTACTCATGGTTATCTAACTTAGACGGTAGACGGTTTTTGAAAGGGGTCGGGGCCCGGGTCAAGGGAGCCCCATACAAAATTTTCGTAAAAAGTTCCGTTTTTTACTCTTAAGAATACCCTATCTACGTTCTAATGCGCTCTTTGGCCCTTTGAGGGCCTTGCACCATAAACCATCAACCAACCAACTAACCAACCTACGGTCTAAGTTAGGGCCTGTAGATAACAATAAAGTGAAAAAATATGCGTTTAATGGTGTATTAAAAACACAAATCAATATAGTTTAGCTTTCACTACCAATGAGCGGCTTATCAGGAAGAAATATAATGTAATGTAAATTGAGAGTTCCAGATATTCAAAATTCAAAAGGTAAGAAAAAGATGATAAATGTCAATGGGAAGTCGTACGCATGGGACATCACATAGGTACATTGCATTTCTGTGTCGCGGGATTCACAGAAGCACACGCCAGATGTACGGCAGTTCTATAGATGTCTCCTAGAAGGTAAGTATTCCCATTCCTTTTTCTTTCTTATTTGTTTCGCAAAATTAAATAACTAAATCAAAAAATTTAAAATAAGTTTACTGGAAAATTCCAGGAATATCTTTTTCATTCATTAACTTTCACCCGCTGAACTTGGTGATTCCACAAATAGTAATATGTACCTGGCAAATAATTGGTATCCCTGCTAGTACAAATTATACTAATGATTTATTTGTGTCAAGTTCAATCTAGTATGTCCATAAGAGCGTTTGGGGCCGTATGAAAAATGCATTTCAACGTGTGCCGCTACGGCGGCGGAGTGATCTAGATTCTGGCTTCTGACCACTTGTCGAGAAGGATCCTGGTTCAAATCCCAGTGAGTCATGGACGTTGTGATTGACTTCTGGCACTGGCTGTCCTCCTTCCCAGGATTCAGTGGCCCAAAATTATGAACGTCCAACTGTTTATAGCCCACTGAATTGATCACGGTGGTCGTTAAACCCCCCCCCCCCAAAAAAAAAGATTGCGACGTGTCCTTTGCTATTTGTTATGGACCGTAAAAAAAGTATGTTTTTGATATCAACGTGTCCACTTCCATGTAGGCTGACCATAAAATGTTAGGGGACCGTACAAAATTTCACTTTTTTTTTCACCTTATCAGCGCTTCGGTATATGGTTGAAGTATACGTATATATAGTTGGGCCATTTCAGCACGTAGTTTGGTTTATATAGAAAATAAAGATAATACATTTTTTCTCAGCTACAACACATTAATCCCAAAGGCTATTTGTTGAAATATTTTATCCGCCGTGCTCATATTCACAACGTTAACATAACATGTCAAGATATTAATGTCACTGTTTTACCCTGTCACAAAACTTTAGTTACAAGACCTTAGGCGTAACCTTTTTTAGGAACTTTTAGTCCGACGTATTCATAAGGTTTCGATAACATGCCAAGGATATGGTACTGCGTTTTGACTGAGGCACAAAAATTAATAAACAGGCCTTAAGCCATTTTATCAGTTTTCAATCAACCGTGCTCCTATACATAAAATTTTCAGCGAAAGTCAAGTTTATTTTGTTGCGCTTTTACTCGAGTACAAAACTATAAACAGCCATTAACTTTCACCCGCTGAACTTGGTGATTCCTCAATTCATCCATTAACAAGTATTTTAAGTGATTGTATGCTATGGTCATATTGATAATGTTTGATGAAACGTCACGTTAATGATGTTGCACTTATTAAAGACTTAAAAAGGTGTGGAGACTAGTAATTATTATTTGAAGTCTAAGTAAAAGCTCATTTTTAACTTGACTTGTCATGAAATCCTTATGAATATGGCATTTATTTTATTTTGTACATTTTACAAAGCGTATGCATTTTTTTCGGCATTTGTTTTATTTTCTGTTGTACTTGTTACATAGCGTTTCGCATTTTTGTAATGCTTGTGACTTGTGATTGCATTTTGAATTTTTATTTGTTTCACGTTTTGGATTACTTTTTGGCATTTTATGTTTTTGACATGCTATTTTGAAAATTTTATCTTTTTTAATTTTGCGTTGTATTTTACATTCTTGCATCTTCGGCGGAATTACATTCTTGAAAAATTCAAATACAAGTTAGTAAAAGGTATAATTCAATTAGTGAGAAATACCAGCACATTTTAGTAAAATGTAGAATTATATGAAATTCCTCTTAAAAAGTCCAGCATGTTAACTTTGTCTCTGTGCGCCAAAAAAGTTCGAATTCCTTTTTATCTTGCCAGCGTTTCTCTTCTGGGTGGATTTGTTGGAATCTGTTCTATCACTCTTTCGATTTAGCCATAGTTGTTCTCTGCTCTTTCGCAATTTCACTGATTATTTCGTACAGTCACAGTTTTTTCTCTCCCAGAATTGTAGTCCAGCGTCTGTCCAATCTTTCAAGTTTGTTTTGTGTTCTGGGAAAGCCAAATAAATTGTTTTCACTTACTGACCAAATTGTTGGTGGGAAAAGCGGAGGGCTTCTGCTTGGATTGTTTCTTCTGCTTCCACGAAATTTTCCAAGAACATAATTTTCCTAAAGCCACTGAACTACAGAATCTGCATATTCTAGTAAAATTGATTTCACTTCTTCAAAAGCTGCTGGAATTTCATCAAATGAAAAAAATGCGAGTGCTTGCAAACGTCTGACTTTGAGAGCAAACTCACTGTTTTCCCTATATTCCAAGGCTATGCCAGAGGATGGATATTCCTCAGCACATTTTTTTCCGAGATGAAACCAATAACATTTGTGTGTGCTACTTCCAAATTCCTTTTTAGCAGCATTATAACGGTAGCTATTTCAAAATCTATTATTATGCGTATATTGTGGTGCAAGCTGAATATCATAGTCTGATGCATAGTCTTGTAAATCCTACAAAAATACTTTATAATAGTATTATATTCTTTATACTTGCTGGAAAGTAACCCATAAACTAGTGGGACAAGTCTGTGCATCTCTGGATTCGTTTCAACCATAGCATGAATGGTTAATAATTGCCTCAAAAGGGTTGGACAAGTTTCAAATGTCCCATCCATAATCCAGAGGGGTGCTTCTTTAAGCTTTCGTAAATTATTCTCTGTTAAAAATAAAATAATTCTTTAATGTCCAAATGCGCTATCTCTGCAAAGAAATTTTGCACCATCTCCTCCTGTAAATTTATTGGGGCATCGATCCGTTCTGAAGTCGTAGGCTCCGCAGGCATGTCTTCTCTTGGTATTCGTTTTACAATTTGCCTTAGTGCATCCATATTAGGCATGTAAGCTGCATTTACTGTATCCATTGACGTTGTCACGGTTTGAATAATTTGTGCAGGGGCTTCGTCCGTATTTCTCGCTCTTTCTTTTATTTGCGCTCTTGCAACAGCAACATCACTTTTCTCCGGTCTTGGAGCATGATTATGTGGTTTCTCATTGCTTATCCTGTGTTCATCTCCAATAAGAATAGTACTAGCAAAGCCAGTACAATTTCCATAATTTCTTTTAATACAGTGCCAAAACGGTAAATCACCTCGCACTCTGTAATGGCAAAATAAATACCCTTTCCATTTCAGCAAATCATTTTCTTTTTGTGAGTTAACTATTTATGTTGCATTCTTCATCTGCATATTGCCTTCGGAAAACAATGCACTTTCTCTTTCCAAAATATTTAGAATGATATATTTCCACTATTATCACTTGACAACGCACAACAAAGGTTTCAACAAGCACGTTCCCTTTTCGCCAGTCAACTACGAACTGATAAGCAACCATTCAATAAAACACTCAGAATACAGACAATCACGTGAAGCTTGTTCCTCCAGTTAATGTTTAAGCGAAGTTCAAGATTTTCGTACCTGCGGTCACAAGAAGTGGTTAAGTTTAAGGATCGGCATCTTATCTTTTGTTTTTCCAAAACGCAGAGGTACATGTATTTTACAGCTGGGACGCTCCAGGCGGAGGATCAACAGATGCGAAGAACCCGGGAGCCAGGTTCCGGAGGCGGCAGCAGGCGCGGACTGGGCAAATGTACTCTGGGCCAGTTGGCGTCATGCTAATTCTCAAAAATAAATTCAAATTTTTTCTGTGCTGCACCATGCGTATGAAAGAAAATTGTTATACTGAAAAGACAATTTGTTTACCCTGTAACGTATTAAACGAAACCTACGTCCCTACGTGCCAAATGGTCTGTAAGTCAAACACAGTTTTTCATGCAACACCTTCCCCAGACTTTCTAAGTTCAGATCTGTCTCGTTCGATTTATTTCCTGTACCGCCCCTCTCTTTCGCTAATTGCAGTTAATTGCCGTGAAATTGGTGTTTTACATTGGGGTGTATTGCCGCCTGTCCTGAAGACTATAATGAAAGCGGTGAACCCCAGGGGAAAAGTATTCCATCAAAAGCAACAGAAATCCAATGCGAGAGCAAAACTTTGTTCGTTGGCATTACATCCAAGCAATTTAGGCGAAGTAGGAAGTGTGTTTTTCTACTACGACACCAGAAGATTGTCGCGAATGCTCAGGCAATAACGATACAGATGTGTCCTTAAGACTTCTCTTTCAAGACGTCCAAAGGCCGGCACTAGGGGATGGGGAGGGATACAGTGCTGATGATCTTTTTTGTTGCAGGTAGAAATTCCTAAGCTCATTCTTCCTTAAAACTTTGTCTGGCTACCAGTAAGTACTGTCTCATGCCTCAACCAATGCACAGATTTGTTGTTTTTGTTTTCATTCTTTGAGTTAACAGCGGGAAAATATCTGAACTGCGTTGTTTCAGTTTAAAATATTTCTTTTTACTTCAGCAACAGGGCTTCACGTATAATTGCAAAATACTTCGATAGAATAAATATACCTTACATAAAGAGTTTGCATGAGAAAATAGATTAATAATAAGGAAAATATTCTAAAACCAAAAAAAAAAAATTGCGGAGCCGAAAAAGCTAGGCAGAGGAAACAAAAGGCTCTGAGAAAAAGTTCATATTTAAAGAAATCTGTAGTCCCTTAATGAGTAAGTGGTATAAATCAATACAAAATCATGTGCTGTATTTGAAAAAAAATTATAAGCAAGTAGGCATCGTGACTGTCCACAGTTTCCCTTTTCATCCTGTCGACATTACAACCACCACAGAAAATAAAATAAAAAAACCATGACAAAAACACCCATACAAAGTAAAATGCCCAAAACATAAAACCAAGTAACCACACAAAATGAAATGCCCAAAACATTAAAAAAACTGCAACCACACAAAACAAAATACCCAAAACATGGTAAGAAATTCTGTTAAAAGCACAATGAAGGTAAACTATAAGATAAATATATGTTTTTAAAACTTAATACAAGTGTCAAAACTGAAATAAAAAAGAAAGAAAAAGAAATATTCCAAATTTCATTGTTACTTTAGATATTTTGACCTGTTGACATTTCGTAAATTGCACTTGCACCCGGTGAAAAAATATTACTTACAAGGACTCTTTAATAACGTTTAATCGCTGTGGTCATATGTATAAGGTTTGCATAACAAATCAAGTTAATAATGTTGCGCTTTCACTTAGGCACCAAATATTAATTATTGGCCGCTAGGCCTAGGCCTTTTAAATAATTTTTGATAAGCGTAACACTCTCAAATTGATTTTTCATGCAAACCTCATATGAGCACAGCATTATAAACATTACTATAAATGCATATGCCTAGGTTTCGGGCGTATCTATTAATGCTATGTGCTCGAGTAACATTTAAACAGAATTCACTTTATTTTCTATGAAAACTACATAAATATAAGCTCGGAGGACTGAAACTATCAAAACGTCCTAGGCCTAAGGTCTGCTTAATAGTTCCAACCTCAGAAATTCGCATTGCTAAAATCTTGGACTTCTATTCAAACCTTATGAAAATTAGCATGGTAGACTGAAAACAGCTAACCAGGCCCAGTCCTAGGGCTTCCTAATTACTGTTTTGTACCTGACTAAAAGTGTAACATTATCTTTAGTTCTTACTAGCAGGGGTACCCGGTATTTCCCGGGTAAATATTACTATCTCTAAAATCACCAAGTTCAGCGGGTGAAAGCTAATGAATGAAAAAGCTATTTCCGTAAATTTCCAGTAAACTTATTTTGAATTTTTGGATTTAGTTAATGTAATTATACGCAGCAAAAATGAATTTACATTATTTACATTACACTGTATTTCTGCCTGATAAGGCAACCGTTGGTGGTGAAAGCTAACGATTATTAATTTGTGATTTTAATACACCATGAACCGGATATTTTTTCACTTTATTATTATCTACGGCCTCTCACCCAGACCGTAGGTGGGGTGATGGAGTGCTGTATTGGGATGCAGTTCTTAACAGTAAAAATATAAATTTTTACGAAAATTTTGAATGGACCCCCTCCACACCGGGCACCGACCCTTTCCGTCTGCGGTCTAAGTTAGAATACTATGAGGTAGTGTACCAAATTTGGTCGTTCTAAATTGGAAACTGTAGGTTTTACAAAAATTTGTATGGGGGTTTTGACCCCGTGGCTATAACCGTCCCCAAAACCGTCTACATTCTAAGTTAGAGTACCATGAGATAGTATACCAAATTTGGTGGTTCTAAATTGAAAACTGTAGATTTTACGAAATTTTTTTATGGGGAGGGGCTCTCACCCCGTGCCCGACCCGTTCCCAAAACTGTCTACGGTCTAAGTTAGAGTACCATCAGATAGTATACCAAATTTGGTGGTTCTAAATTGAAAACTGTAGATTTTACGAATATTTTGTATGGGGGAGGGGGGGGGTTCTGAACTCCGGGCTCAGACCCATTCCGAGAATCCCATCTACCGTCTAAGTTAGAGTACCATGATATAGTATACTAAATTTGGTGGTTCTAAATTGAAAACTCTAGATTTCAAGAAATTCTTTATGGGGGGGGGGGGGCGGCTCTGAACACCGGTCTCACACCCTTTCAAAAAACCATCGACCGCCTAAGTTAGAGTACCATGAGATAGTATACCAAATTTAGTGGTTCAAAATTGAAAACTGTAGATTTCAAGAAATTTTTATGGGGGGAGGGGGGGGGAGTTCTGAACCCAGCGCTCCGACCCTTTCCAAAAAAAACATCTACAGTTTAAGTTAGAATACCATGAGATAGTATACCAAATTTCGTGGTTCTAAATTGAAAACTCTAGTTTTTACGAAAACAATTTGGGGAGCGGGCTCTTACCCCATGCCCGACCCGTTCCAAAAACCGTCTACCGTTTAAGTTAGAGAACCATGAGATAGTATACCAAATTTGGTGGTTCTAAATTGAAAACGGTATATTTCACGAAAATTCTGTGGGGGGAGGGGAGGGGGCTCTTACCGCCCGGGCACCGACCCGTTCCAAAAACCGTCTACCGTCTAAGTTAGAGTGCCATGATATAGTATACCGAATTTGGTGGTTCTACATTGAAAACTAGATTTTACGAAATTTAGTTGGGTGGGGGGAGCTCTGAACTCTGAGCTCCGACCCTTTCCAAAAACCGTCTGCAGTCTAACTTAGAATACCATGAGATAGTATTCAAAATTTGGTGGTTCTAAATTGAAAACTGTAGATATTACGAATATTTTCTATGAAGGGGGGGGGGGGGGGGGGGAGCGATAAACCCCCAGGCCCCGACCCGTTCCAAAAACCTTCTACCATCTAAGTTAGTGTACCGTGAGATAGTACACCAGATTTGGTGGTTCTAAATTGAAAACTATAGATTTTACGAAAATTTTGCGTGTAGGGGAGTTAACCCCCTTGCCCCGACCCGTTCTGAAAACCGTCTACCGTCTAAGTTAGAGTACCATGATACAGTATACCAAATTTGGTGGTTCTAAATTGAAAACTCTAGATTTCAAGAAATTCTTTATGGAGGGGGGCTCTGAACCCCGGGCTCCGACCCTTTCCAAAAAACCATCTACAACCTAAGTTAGAGTACCATGAGATAGTATACCAAATTTAGTGGTTCAAAATTGAAAACTGTAGATTTCAAGAAATTTTTATGGGGGGAGGGGGGGGTTCTGCACTCCGAGGCTCCTACCCTTTCCAAAAAACCCATCTACAGTCTAACTTAGAATACCATGAGATTGTATACCAAATTTCGTAGTTCTAAATTGAAAACTCTAGTTTTTACGAAAATTTAAGGGGAGGGGCTTTTGACCTCCGTGCCCCGACCCGTTCCAAAAACCGTCTACCGTTTAAGTTAGAGAACCATGAGATAGTATACCAAATTTGGTGGTTCTAAATTGAAAACGGTATATTTAACGAAAATTCAGTGTGGGGAGGGAATGAGGCTCCCACCGCACGGGCCCCGACCCTTTCCAAAAACCGTCTACCGTCTAAGTTAGAGTGCCATTATATAGTATACCGAATTTGTTGGTTCGAAATTGAAAACTGTAGATTTTACGAAAATTTAAAATTTTGTACGGGGGGGGGGGGGTGCTCTGACCCCCTAGCCTCGAGCCGTTTCAAAAATTGTCTCCCGCTAAGTTAGTGTTTCATGACACAAAATTTGGCTGTTATGAGTTGAAAAATATAGATTTTAAGAAAATTTTGTTTGTGGGGGGCTCTTACCCCCCGCGCCTTGATCCGTTGCAAAAACTTTCTACCGTCTAAGTTAGTGTACCGTGAGATAGTACACCAGATTTGGTGGTTCTAAATTGAAAACTGCAGAATTTACGAATATTTTGTATGGGGGTGGGTGGCTCTGACCCCCCTGGCTCCAACCGCTTCCAAACACCGTCTACCGTCTAAGTTAGAGTACCATGATACAGTATACCAAATTTGGTGGTTCTAAATTGAAAACTCTAGTTTTTACGAAAAAATTTTATGGCTGGGGGGCTCTGACCCCGAGGCCCCGACCCGTTCCCAAAACCGTCTACCGTCTAAGTTAGAATACCGTGAGATAATATACCAAATTTGTACGGCAATTTTGTAGAGCCCCCTCCCCCTGTCTCCAACTGCTTCCAAAAACCGTCTACAGTCTAATTTAGAATATCACGAGATAGTATACCAGATTTGGTGGTTCTGAATTGAAAACTGTAGATTTTACGAAAATTTTGTATATGGGGGACCAACCGGGCCTGCCCCATTCCAAAAACCGTCTACCGTCTAATATTTTTAGTGCCAAAGAAAAACGTAATATTCCTATCCTGTCTGCGTGTCCAAACTTTATAAATTTGATCAGGGAGCAAGACGTTCGAAATCGTACGTTTTCCTGGATTCGTTTTGTATGTAACCAAAATCTGTAAACGCGACGAATTGACGTAGTCGACGAATTTGTCTGCGACGAATTGACGCTCGACGAATCGTCGTGGTCGACTAATTGACGCGCGACGAATTGTCGTAGTCGACGAATTGACGCAAGCGACGAATTGACGTAGTCGGACGAATTGACGTGACACCGATGAAATGAACCTTTAGGTAAAGAGACCTTTCAGTGAAACGCACTTTTCGATCAAGTGATCTTTCGGTGAAACCATCTTTTCGGTGAAATGACCCTTCGGTGAAATAAACGTCGGGCAAATAAACCAGACCCTCTCTAAACACCACATGTCGCCAGTTTGTGGCGTTCCACATCGCCTTGGACTGGCACCACTGCACACGGAACCGGTGATGTTCCAGTGTTGATGGAAGCACTCATAAGTGACGCTGGGATCGCAGATTCGCTTCCGCGAGGGGTCGGGAAATTGTTCGTGAGCACACAGGAGCCGCTTTATCTGCCTGTATAATGGGCCAGGTACCTGTGGGATACATTCGTGCCTGGCGCACGAGCCGTAGATCCTATCTACCGGACGTCGTCCTGGTCCGTCCGGGGCAGCTCCACCGTTTGGCAGTGCCGTCACGTATCCACTGCTCCCAACACAGTCGGACGGTAAGGTCAGAACAATCCACATGGCGGGCTATACGGGGCGCCAACCACTCTGCGGGTTTCAGCTCAATGATCAGGCCTTTCTCAAAGCCCGTAAGTTGCGTAAATCGACGTCTCTGGCGTCTACCCGGCATTCCTGTCACTCTGAACTCTTGCTTGCGTCGGCCAGTGCTTTTCGTTTTCATGGGGCATCGACTACACTCCGGTTTATAAAACGTCCGGTTCGTACTTGCAGCGCCACCACAGGGTGTGCGGTCATGCGCACTCGCACCAAACGTGGATCAGCTGCATATCAGCACGCACTCCATCTGTTTGCAAAGTTTCGCGGTTGTAGCATGTTTTCTTCCAGGTGCGCAAATTTCATTGTCCGTAGGTGTATATTTCTACTTTTATAAAACGCAGTTCTGCTACTGTAGGTATCAGGGTATGTTTCTATTTCCAAGAGCCCCTCTTATTCTAAAGCTTAAATTTGATTTTTTTCTTGATTGGATGCTTTTGATTTTGGGTAAAATTTTGCACCAATTTTCCACTTCAAATATTCCACAGTTTTCCCGCTGAGTTGCGCAAAGTTATATTCTACATGTCTGCTGTTAATTGTTCAACTCGAAAAATTCCTCTTTAGGTCTAAATTTTTTGCTATAAGGTATAATTTACACTCATTTTGGGATTTCCCGTAACGCCTATTTCGGCCGCTAGTCGTTATATATAGCTGTTTTTCTTGTAAATGTTCCAGCGATTCAAGAAATTTGGTTGAAAAACTTCTTTTTGTAACTGGTTTCGTTTATTTTAAAAACAACTGCGCACATTGAGCATTTTACATAATATGAAGTTTTAGCGTTGGGGAGTTATTAACTTTTCTTTTTCTCTGATTTTCACTTTTCCGCTTTGAAAAACAGTTTCTGTGTCGAAAATAATTTAAATGACGCGCTCACTGCACTCAAGATTTCCATATCGCCATTCATGTTCTCTTCTTTAAAGAGAGCAAAACTGAAAATCTTTTGTAATAGGAGTAATTATTGTAGACTAGGTTTACACTGAGGTGCCCAAAAAATTGAGAAAGGCGCTACAATTTACATTACACGCCCCCACACGTCCTTCCGCAAACGACGTATATATTGGGTTGTCGGAAAAGTCATGACGTATTTTAGCCATGTTTTGCAAAGGTCATTTATTGATAGAAAGAACAAAGATCGATCAATGATATAATGCCCGTTTTGTTCGATAACCTTTTGCAATCTTTCAGTGAGCTGCAGAATGCCTCGTTCACAGAAGAACATTTCTTTCGTGGCGAAAAACTGTGCAAGGTGCTGATTTACAGCCTTATTTGAATTGAACATTATACCACACACGGACTGTTGAAGAGAGCGAAACAAGTGGAAGTCTGACGGCGCAAGGTCGGACGAGTATGCTGGGTGGGGCAATACATCCCACCCAAGCTCCAATAATTTTTGGCTGGTGATCAAACTTGTGTGTGGTCTTGCGTTGTCGTGATGGAACACGACACCTTTACGATGAACAAGCTCTGGACGTTTCTTGACGATGGATTCGTTCAAACTGTCCAATTGCCGACAGTACACATTCGAATTGATTGTTTGGTTCCGTGGTAGGAGCTTGAAAAACACGACACCTTTAAAATCCCACGACACTGAGACCATAACCCTCCGATGATGAATGTCGTCTGCTTTGGATGTCGTTTCAGGCGAAGCAGCACATTGTTGTACACAATCCATTTTTCGTCACAAGTTATCAGTCGCTTCAAAAAAGGATTGTTTTCCTCGCGTTTAATGAGCATATCGCAGATGTTTATACGCGCCGTCAATTGAGCTTCTTTAATTTCACGAGGAACCTACACATCGAGCTTGCTTACGAATCCCAGCTTCTTCAGGTGGTCGTGAACGCTTGAATGATGGATGTGCAATGTGTCTGCAATCTTTCGTGTCGTGTAACGTGGGTTTGACTCGATCTATGTCTTGATTTGGTCGTCATCAACCTCGGTGGCCCTTCCGGATCGAGGAGCACCGTTGAGGTCAAATTCACCAGCAGGGAATTTTGCGAACCATCGCTAGCACTGACGTTCTTGTAGAGCATTATCACCGTACCCTTTACGCAACTTTTCACAAGTTTGACGCCCGTGCTTCCCTTTACTGAAGTAAAACAGTAAAATATTGCGAAAATGCACAGTTTGGTCTTCCATCTTCAACTTGATGTCAAATCTCCACAAATCAACTAAATCGCTCACTATTCCTTTTAGACTGCAGCAAGAACTGGCACCTGTCGAATGCCATAGCGATAACAGAACTGCGCATGCCTCTAGTACTTCCAAAATCCCCCAACCGCCATCGGGTGCCAAAATACGTCATGACTTTTCCGACAACCCAATATATAGAGGCAAATATCTTCGCAAGCAAAAGTAGTATCATTCACAGTTCAGATGGCAGCTTATCAGGATTTAAGTTATTTCGAACGCAGTATAATAGTCGGCGCCCGGGAGATGAGTCCCTCTATTTCGGAAATTCCCAAATTAATTTAGACGCACGGTCAACAATCTCAAGTGTGTACCTGGACTACACACACTCTCATAGAAAAATAAAGAATGTGAGACCGGTGTGGCCGTAGAAAATCCCCGGACGATCGCGGACATTGGCGTCTGGCACGCATTGCAACATCCACCCGTCGTGCAACATCGGCCTGGCGTGCAACATCCGCCTGGCGTGCAACATCCGCTTAGGGTGCAACATCCGCCCGGGGTGCAACATTGCCACAAATCACAGCACAATTCAATACTGGAGTCAGCAGTAGCATCAGCATTCGGACAATACAATATTCACTGTGCTCTATGGGGTTCCGGAGCTCTGACCTGACGACACAAGGCCGTGCGCCTCGCCTTGAATCGGGAACACCGCCACTGAACGCGAGATGAGTCGAAACGTGTAGCCTGGTCCGACGAATCGCTGTACCAACTGTTTCGGGAAGATTGCTGACTCCGTGTGTGGCGACATCCCCACGAGGCAACGCGTCCTGCTGGCAGGCGGTGGCTCTGTTGTGGCGTGGGGTGATATCATCTGGCACGCATGGGAACCCTTCATACGTCTGCCGACCGCTGTGACTGGCGGAGGCTACGCAACACTCTTTGGGGATCATGTCTAGGAACCACTCAGACGGATGTGAACTCTATCAACAGGACAGTGCGCCACCGCACACGTCCATAATCGCCTGTTTATGGCTGGGGGAACATTCGGCCAGGTTCAGCCCTGATTTGACCCTCACGTTCGCCAAATTTAAACACCATCGATCACATTTAGGATGTTGTCCAACGTGCCGTCAATGTAAGGAATCCTCCACCCGCGAATATTACAAAATTGAGGGAGGTTCTTCAGGAAGTACGGTATGCACTGTCTCCACATGGCTACAGAGAACTCGTGGATATTTTTGACACTTCAGTGTAACCTTCAGCTAGATTGTAGACAGTGATCCTGTAATTACACTCATCGTTAAAAAAATGGTTGCACCCAGAAGGACCTGTCGGATTGTAATGCTATTCGGGAGGAAGCTAAAGGTTACCAGGAACAAAAAATGATCAAACATTGAGCAATATATGGGCAATATTTGTAGAGCTTCACGCAAATAATTAGGTCTCTCAATATGGCGTCGGGCCACTGTTTGCTCGCAAAACATGGCAGACGCCTCGGTATGGAGTTGTACAGGTTCCTAATGGTGTCCTGCGATAAGCCATCTCATGCAGCTTGAATCTTCAAACGCAGGTCCTGCAGATTTTGCGGTAGGGGTAGAGGGTGGATTGCGCGCCCAATAACATCCCACACACTTTCAATCGGCGATAGGTGTGGCGATGCGGCTGTCCATGGCATAGTGTCAGTGCCTTGAAGGCAAGCTCTCGAGACAGCAGCAGTATGCCGACGAGCGTTGTCCTGTTGGAAAATCGCACCGGAGTGAGCATTCTGAAAAGATAGGACAGCTGGTTGCAGGACCTCATTAACGTAACGTTGGGCTGTCAAAGTACCTGTAATGAATACCAAAGGTGATCTGGCATCGTAAGCAATTGCACCCTACACCATGACACCAGGTCTTCTGGACGTGTGACCCTCGACAACAGACCGTTCCTCTCGGCCCAAGATGAGTTGATTTCGTTCAAATAGAATCATTCAGTAATTAAAGCGCGCCGTCAGTTACACTATCATGAAGCTTAAAAACTTTATTAAGTTAAAAAGGTTTAAAACAGACATTAGATCTTTGGATCCCACTTTGGGATCATCATCAGATGTTAAAAGGACACAATAAACCCTGGTGAGGGGTATATATACAGAACAAGGACGTAAAACATGATGCCAGATACATAAAATACAGGAATAGAATGTATGGTAGTGAACTTAGTAGAGATCAAATTTACTTAGTTTTTATTCAGGATGAATGGCATGCACATTGATCCTGAATAAAAACTGGGCTTCACCGTTTTAATTCTGAATAAGTAATTTCCACGGGTGGGTGATATTTTTCCGTAAAACGTCATTACAATATAAAGTACCATAGTTAAAAATATGCAAAGTTTCTGCAAAAAGTAAAACAAATTTATTGGAGGTAGTTAATACAATGCGTGCTTCATCTCAATTAGGGTAATAAATACTCTCAGAAACAAGGCGGACTAGTGCTGTAGATGTAGATCCTGTTCGTATGTTATATTCATGCTCTGTGACACGAATTTTAAGGAACGCTGTGTGAAGCCTATGTATTAAATGGTAGATTCGTTGTCGTCCATGTAGGTTAATGGGATGCAGTATACCCCACATCGATCAGCAGGAGAAACAGGGTCACGATCTGTTTTAATACTTGAGAAGATATTCTCAGTTTTTACGCCGAAGTCAAGATGATGACGTTTACAGAAGTTTTTCAGAATCGGGGAAACATTTAAGTTATATGATATGGATTCCACGTATCTCGGCTGTACAAATTCTTGAGAAAGAGTAGGGAATGAAAGTCGCTGATAATTCGCTAAAATGAGATTCATGTAATGGTCAGGGTAGCCATATGACCGCGCTAGATCCCCAATTTTACACAGTTCCAAAGCACGGTCCTGTGCATTGGATGAATATGTAAAAGCACGTTTCACCAAAAAATGAAGTGATGATAACTTTTGAGATATGGTATGTGCAGAATCAACTGGAATCAGTGAGTGAACAGAAGTGGGTTTCCTATATACTGAATGTTGAATGTCCTAGGTGTCAGCATTACTTTGTAATAGGAAATCCAAAAATGGTAGAGAGTAGTCTTGTTCTATCTCGACAAACTATGTAAATTTGATCTCTATTATGTTCATTACCATACATTCTATTCCTGTATTTTATGTATATGGCATCATGTTTTCATATCTTCAGTAGAGGATTTTACGAAGGGAGTGTCTGACCCCAGGTCTCAGACAACCCTTAGAAATAGGAAGCTAGGAGATTTGGGGTAGAGTGCCCGATATGAAAGTGGCACGGAAGCGAAGTAGAAAGAGGGAGGAAGACGCCCTTATTTATAACCGGAGGGCCAGTACCCGGGGTCCGACGGCTTAACGTGCCCATCTGTCGCACGGCGGATATTTAGTGGATCGAGCGTTCGTACCTACCTGGGATCGAACCTGAGGTCCTTTCCGTGGCAATAACGAAAGTCCCAGTAGGCCACCCCATCACGTTTTACGTCCTTGTTCTGTATATATACCCCTCACCAGGGTATATTGTGTCCTTCTAATATCTGATGATGATCCCAATGTGGGATTTTTTTTTATTTTTTTTATTTGAGGTTTAACGACCACCGTGAGCAACTCAATGGGCTATAAGCAGTCGCCCGTCCCTAATTTAGGGTCACTGGTTCCAAGGAAGGGAGAGAGCCAGTGCCGTAAGACAAACACAACATCCATGCCTCACCGGGATTCGAACCCGGACCCCTTTCGGACGAATGATCAGAGGCCATCGCCTTAGACCACTGCGCCACCGGGGCGGCCCAATGTGGGATCGAAAGATCTAATGTGTGTTTTTTTTAACCTTTTTAACTTAATAAAGTTTTTAAACTTCATGATCGTGTAACTGACGGCGCTTTAATTACTGAATGGTTCATCTTGGCGCTGACCACGGTGCCTCCACGTACGGATTCGTTGGTCGTCTCCTCCAAGACAAAGCGGGACTCGTCACTGACGTTCATCCGCTGCCATTCTGAATGACTCCAAGACAGTCTGGCACAACACCATTGCTGTCTTTGGCGACGATGCAATGGTGTTAACGGCAGTCGTCCTAACGGCCTGAGTGCCTGTAGTCATAGGTCGTGCAGCCGTCTGCCAATGGTGCTGGCACTAATCGAACGACGCATGGAGGGCATCACTGCACCCTGAATATCCGCAATCGTGGCTGTTGTGTCACCATGCGCATGTCGGACAGCCCTTCGGTCTTCTTCCTCCGTGTTTCGTCTAGGTCTCCCAGACCCTTCCTGTTGCTGCTGCGTGCGTTGTTCTATTCACTGCCACAAACAGTGGGCTATGGAAATATCCGCACGAGCGGTATGGCGCGCAATACGGCGATAAAACTATCCCACATCCCGACGATGCGTCCCCTCTTGAACTCCTCCAACTGCTTGAATTGCTTCCAAACTTTTCTCCGAGGAATACTTCACTTACAAAGGATGCAACCAACGCAACAGCACGAATCAGAATGGCAAGCACGCGCTACGATAGGACCTTATATAGCCGGTCAGGCAAATCGCTACGACCCCTCCTTGCTATCGACATATGTGCGGCCGAGCATGATACTTGAATAATTTGCATGACTTACGATGCCAAACCTACCCACCAAGTTTCCTTCCTGTGCGTTACTTCTTTCTGGGTGCAATTATTTTATTTTTTGACGTTGAGTATAACAAAGCATTTTAATCAATTCTTTTCTTTCTGTGTTTCCATGCAAATTATGGAAATTTTTTCTTCTTTGGTGTTAAGGACACCAATGAGGAACTCTAAGGGATAACAACAGCCACTTGACCCTAATTTAGGGCCAGCAGTTCGAGGCAAGTTACAGAGACAGCGCTATCAGACAGACACCCAACCGATGCGGCTTCCGGAACCCGAACCAAGACCAAATCTAGGAATAATGATCAGTTTCGGGGGGGGGAGGCAATGTATGGAAGCATCTATAGCTATTAAATTTGTTTGTGATTTAGTGCTTTATGATTAACCTGTCCTTACAGCTCCATATATTTTTGTGTATTTACTATTTTTCTGCATATGGCTTTGCTCTCACAGGGCAAAACGTCCGATTCTCGATTGAGAATTTGTGCTTCAGGAGTATAAAAGCTTATATTTTCTGAAAATGTCCATATGCTAATTATTTATAGGGCTTGAAGGTAACCTGCGTTGTTTTCAGGTACTTACAATGCCCAGATGCATTATAAGTAGAGTACGTGGTGTCAAATTTTAATTTGTTTTCACACAATATGTGTGGAAATACACATATACTGAAAGTTTCGCTGGCAAAAGTTGTACTCGGTACGATAATCACTGGTCAACAATGAAAATGTTTCTGACTTGAAAATACTTATTTTGTCATGAAAGAGATACGGGATTACGCCATGTAATACAAATTTTGAAGATGACAATTCGATTTTTGGCGTAAATGTGACAAGGATGGTAAGTCAGATAATATCCGAAAACTTGAAAATTTTCATTGCCCTGGAGCGAGGATCGAACCCGCGTCTCCCAGAATACGCCTAGGTATGCTAACCACTACACCACCCAGAACGACCAAGTTTCAAGTTTCCGATCAATTTGAATTTAACCATCTCAGGATTCGCCTGTCGAAGCAACCGGACGATGAAAATTTTCAAGTTTTCGGATATTATCTGACTTACCATCCTTGTCACATTTACGCCAAAAATCGGATTGTCATCTTCAAAATTTGTACTTATTTTGTATTGATTTCAGTATGTTAAAAACAAATATTAGTTAGCTCTCATTTCCGAGATATAGTCCATTTATGATCTTTTAGGATATGTATATAAAATGAAGCCAGTGGGGCTCCGAGTTGCTAACTAAGGTACTACGTAAAGCAAGTATAGGGGTTGGCAAACCTGAGAGCGGAAATGAAGATTCACGGTAGATCTTCTTTTGTTCATTAATAACTTGTTATTGGCATGAAAGTAGGGGATCAAGAGAAAACGTGGGCACCTCATGTTTGCTGCAGTTCTTGTTCTGTGAATCTACGTGGATGGATCGTAAAAACGGGCGTTCAATGCCTTTCGGCATCCCTACGATTTGGAGAGAGCCGACAAATCGTGTAGATAACTGCTATTTCTGCATGGTACCTCCTTTTAAGAACGATATATCAAGAAAGAGGAAGTTGAGCATGAAATACCCCAACATCCCATCAGTTATCTAACCAGTGCCACATGGAGACGATCTGCCTGTACCGAACCCACCAGAGGAGTACAGTCTGAACTCAAATGAAAAACAAGACAGTACGGAGGCAATGTCATACCCATGCCCTGAGGCTTCGATATCAGAGGAATCTGATTTCGCACCTGAGTCACTGGGTGAGCCACACAGACTTACCCAAGGGGAACTTTAATTTAATTCGAGACCTGGAACTACCAAAAGGCAAAACTGAGCTTCTAGGTTCTATGCTCAAACAATGAAATCTTCTAGAGCGTAATGTTAAAGTGTCAGTGTACAGAATTCGGTAGAAAGACTTGCTTCCATATTTTAAAAAGATAATAACCTAGTTGCCTGGTGTGATGTGAATGGTTTGATGACTGCTTTGAATGTGGACCACAAGCCACAGGACTGGAGGCTATTCATAGACTCACCAAAGCTTAGTTTAAAAGCTGTGTTGCTACAAATGGCAATTCTCTTCATACAGTTCCTGTCGTCCATGTTGTCCATATGAAGGAAACATATGCCAATATGAAATTACTTTTGGAAGCAATTAAGTACACAGACAATCAATGGCAGATCTGTGGTGACCTGAAGGTGATTGCAATATTGCTGGGTATGCAGTTGGGATACACCAAGTACTGCTGTTTCTTGTGTGAGTGGGACAGTCGGGCTAGATCCTCACACTACAACAGAAAAGACTGGTCTCCAAGGGAAATTCTGAGACCCGGGGAAAAGAATGTCCAGCACAGTCCTCCGGTTGATCGAAGCAAAATTCTTCTGCCTCCTTTACACATCAAACTCAGCCTTATGAAGAACTTCGTAAAGGGGATGAACAAGGATGAAGAGGCTTTCAAGTACCTGAGAGACAAATTTCCACGGCTGAGTGAGGCTAAAGTGAAGAAAGGAATCTTCATTGGTCCTCAACTTCGTGAACTTCTTGTGGATGAGAACCTCAAGCTGGTCTTCCAGGTCAATGAGCAACCGTCTTGGTAAGCCTTTAAAGTGTTGTCCATGGCTTCTTGGGTAACCGAAGAGCTGTAAATTATGTTGAGCTTGTAAACATCCTTCTAGACAAGTATCATCGCTTAGGCTGCAATATGTCCTTTAAAATGCACTTTCTGCACGGCCATCTTGATTTCTTCCCAGAAAACTGCGGTGCAGTGAGTGATGAGCATGGTGAGCGGTTCCACCAAGACATTTCAACAATGGAACGAAGATATCAGTGTCGGTGGAATTGTTCCATGCTTTCAGACTACTGTTGGGGATTGGCAAAAGACCCAGAACATGATTAAAGGCGATAAGCAAAGAGAAGGCGCACTCATTTGTAGGCCCCTATGTCTGTATTTCATGTAGTAATTTCAATTCCTCTATGTTTTTGTCGTTTGGTCTATTGTATTTTGTGTAATTTACGGTTGATTGAATGATAATAACGTTCGTTTACATTGTAGTAGTATAATATAATACTGTTGAAATTTGCTTATCGCTATAATTATATATAGATGAATAAGTTGTGTATCTCCAAAACTAGAGCTAATAAAAAAACACTATTATCAGATTCGTTTTCTTCGACCCGAAATCAATAAAGTTTAACTACTTTCATTAAGGAAGCATAAAAAAAGTTTTTTTTGTTGAGCAGTGATAATTTGTCATTTCAGACCGAAGTTGTTAATTTGTAATGTCCGTTTCCTCCCTGGAAGAGTTCCTGCGCTGTGATGGAATACCTTTATCAATTATTTAGTGCTTTGCACGATCGACTTCCATTCGGCAAACTGAAATCTGACGGCAGTTACGTATTTGAGATGCTTTGACGGATTGTGGATGCTTATTGAATCGCGGTCCCCCGCAAACCAATCGATAATTTCTTCGTAAAATGGATTAGTTTAGAGTGCTAGCGTCGGTAATGTTAGTTGTGAAACATTTTCACACTGTTCTGCCCAAATGAAACACCTGTTGTTGTGGGTGTATCAATTGAATTTATTTCTCAGGTTCACTATACTTCGTTAAACCGCAAAATATTAGCTTCACATTTGCACAGAGGAAATCAATTCCTGGTTGGCAGAAGACTCTAAAATGGTAAGGTATTTCCATGTCCATCTTCTCAGGTAACTCAATCGGTAATTGAATTAAAATGAGATTTCAGAAGATCACGAAATACATCAGGCACTGCACGAGCTCGAATGATTTGTGAGTGTACTCTCTCTCCCTCCCCCCTCTCTCTCCCCTCAAGTATTCACATTCAAGGGCCACAGCTAGGTCCCAGAACCGGCAGCGGGGGGAGGGGGCTAAAGATTCATAGCAGGGGGCAGAAAAGTCATCTGGGAGGATCTGTGTTCAACTATAAACCACATTTTTCGCGAATACACACGCACGTTTTGCTTTGTTTTCATTCTCCTTTTGTTATTTTTACTTCATTAGTGAGCAGTTATGCAAAAATGTGAAAACAGTTAGATAAAATACAAAATATGAAATAAAAGGGCCATCATGCAAATTCAAAGAATGTGATAAAAAGTAAATCACATTCTTTGAATTTGCACGATGGTGATTGAGCTGCACATTCCTTATTTCTGAAAACAAAATAACTTTCAAATAGAGTTATTATTATTTCTTCTTTTTTTATTTTTTTTAAATTTAGGTTTATTGATCTGATTTCTTTTCCGTGGATCCATGCAATACCTTGAAGGATTTACTGATGCTATATTTCAACTTTATTTACTCCTCTTTTTCGACTCCACTTTTTTCTCCATCTTTAATCACGTATTCTCCTTCGCTGGTTCTCGGTGGTAACGACTTCTTACCATGGTCAATAGCCAAACTACGTTTCGCTCTCAAAAACCAAGAGCACCAGAATCCCGTGTAATAAAAGTTTTCTTTTTCAATACAGGCATCATAAAGCCCCTCCTATTGCACAAAGAACATTGGACGAGAAGATGTTGAAAGCTCTTTCTGGAGCACGCAAGAGGATTCACCTTCAGTACTACTTTCTGACGAGTAGAGGGATGCATTTAGTTAAAATGTTTCCACGACAGCACATTTTTGTAGGCAACGAACTAGTTGGAAATTTGCAAACAGAAGCTTAGCATCTCAAATGCACTTCCCACATGACGAAGAGGGTTTTAGCTCACACAACTACGCCTCCATCTCCGTCACTCTTTTTTCTACCTTCTCTCTCTCTCTCTCTCTCTCTCTCTCTCTGTGTCTCTCTCTCTAGTAATTTTTAAAAATTACAAGTTTCTCTAAAAAATGAAAATAATAGCATTTCTCTCATCGGTGCCCCATGACACCAACAAGTCCTGTCAACGTATGGCAGTGAATCACTGGCACAGCTGCTTTTTCACCTTGAAAAAGTAATTTCATTTTAACTATTCACCGTTCGTGCAGCATCACTTCAATATTTCTTCTTTTAGAAAAGTGTAATGCACAATAAAATAAGGTAAAGCATTTATGCAATAATGAAATATAAAAACCATTTTCATAAACCAAAGAAAATAAAAATTCAAAGAATTTACAGCAACGTGCATTTTCCAGGGGTTGGCTTGCTGGATCACACTCAAGGTCTACTCTCTTTAGTTATATTCGTCACTTTTAGTAACGTTTTAGAAAAACACGTATCTGCAAATTTAGTTTCTCAAACCTGCAACGGTCTGCTTCAAAGCATTATTTTACTGATATTCGTCGCAGCTGCTTTATCGCAGTATTTTATTAATGTTACACTGGCGGAAAGTAAAAAAAGAAACCAAGAAGGAATTGGCAGACGATCATGAAATTTACATATGTTAATGGGGTCAAGTTTATGTAGGTGTGATGTTAATTTCGGGACCAGCCGGTGAGCGCTTACGCCACAGCACGGCATAATATGCAAATTATCGTCGGTGGTATTTAAGTAGTACGGCGAAGTGAATGTAATCAGTCGTCGGCGTACTGACACGTGCGAAGACCCTGAAGAAGCTGCAATGCCTGGACATGGAAGACGTGTACGATTTCAGGAGTTATCAGACTTTGAGTGAGGTCGTCTAGTCGGACTCCGCGAGGCCGGGTGGTCGTATCGCCGTATTGCGAAGCGAATTGGACGGGAAGTAACGGTGGTAGTACGATGGTGGCGTAGATGGTCCGAGGAACATTCCCACATGAGATGTGGAACCGGGAGTCACAGACGGACTGATGAGCGGACCGATCGACGCATAAGAAGAGCGGCGTTGTCAAGCAGAACATCCACTGCGACGCAAATCCGAGCTGCCGTTGCACCTAAGGTGACTGTGTGAACAATTCTCAACGGTCTACTGGATGCAGGACTACGTGCACGTGTGCCTCTGGCATGTTTACCTCTGACTCCAGCCCACCGTCAGGAACGGCTGCAGTGGTGTCGCCAACGTCTGCACTGCAGAACGCAATGGCGATCTGTCGTGTTAAGAGATGAAAGCAGATTCTGCTTGAGAGCCTCCGATGGCCGTATGCGTGTTCGCAGACGCACAGAGGAGCGTCTCCACCCTTCTTGCATCCACCAGCGACACACAGGGCCTACACCTGGTCTCCTGGTGTGGGGAGTGATCAGCTATCACTTCCGTACACAACTAGTGTTTGTACCGGGTACGTTAAACAGCACCTCCTACATCAACAACATCATTCAGCCAGTTGTTGTGCCATTTGTAAGGTCGGTCCATCGTGGTTTTTTCGAGCAAGATAACGCACGCCCACACACGGTACGTGCAACGCAACATGCACTTCAGGGTGTGATACAACTTCCAAGGCCTGCACGTTCACCGGATTTGTCCCCCATTGAGCACGTGTGAGATTTTATGGGACAACGACTTAACCGGTCTCCACGGCCAGCCACGATCATCCCTGATTTACGCGTCCAGGTTGTTGCTTCAAAAACGTGTTTTTAGCATCGTTTCGTAAATTTTTATTTCTTATTTTGAATGTGGGCTTCAGGTTTAATTTAATTATTCTTTTCAGTGAAGCTTTTACAGTACTCTGTCAGCATGATACATTGCCCGATTTTGAAGAAAATTGTTGTGACGTGCTAGAAACAGGCCCTACTGAAAATGGATAAAACCATCTGAATAAAAATTCAGAGAAAGTCGGTTTCACCGTATAACATATTGCTCAAGTAACACGAAATGCTTTGAAAAACAGCAAAAGGAAAAACTTCAGAATATCTGTAACTCCCCATTCAAAAATTAAAACCAAATTCTATGACTTTTTATTCCTGACAATATCATCAGAATGTTGCAATTAATAACTTTTACATTAAATTAACTGTATAAGCCGTCATACGTCTTCAGAAAAAAAAAACTACAAAAAATTATCGTACGAATTACATAAACACGATTAGATTTTCAAATGTATTGCCAAACTGTGTAGCTCCAACGTGAAAACGTTTTCTGTTGTTTTAACTTCAGCATTAGGTATAACTTACTATGGGCACAAAAAAGAAAGGGTCGGATAATTGCAAATGAATATCATAGTTTTGTCTTTTCCCTGTTACTATTTCATAACCTCTTTATCTCACAGGCAGAGCTGGTTTCATTTGCAGGCACTTTTGCATGAAAATTGCTAAATTTCGATACACAAGATTCTTACGTCATTTCCAGAAATTCAGCAAGAAAAGGAAAAATTCCAAATTCCATTTCAAAAAGAGCGTACCACAGTTCGTTATTGATAAAACATACCGATATACTGCATGTAAAAACGTCTGCTTGCCGCCATGACGTAAAACATTTGTCAACTCTTGAACATCTAAAATTGGAAGAGAAAGTTGGGCTTCGGCAGGAGAGTCATATGGTTTCCGATAATGAATAGTCTCACTCGCCCTACATAAAGAAAAATCTGTTAGCGACTCATTCTTTGATAACGGTAATACCAAAGCGCTTGGTAACAGTGTTTTGAAATGAGATGAGACACTGTTGGAATTATATTAATCTTTAGAGAAATATAGACAGTCTCCCATAGGCAACGTATAACTTACTTGCAAATTCATTGGTGTGACAGATCACTTAGTCCGTGTTCATTTCTTCCCCGTTCCCTTGGTCCAATTCACTTCGTCCTCAGAATGGAAATTTTCTGTTTTGGTGAAATGTTTGTTACTAGGCAAAAAAATGTGCAGTAGGCATTGCTTAAAAAGAAAACTGAATTTGAAGAGCTTTTTAACTAGTTCGTGTGGTACGATGTAAATCACTATGACATAAATCAAAGTTTTACAAAATCTTTTAATGTCCTGAAACATAGGGTTCGTGCAAATAAAATGTCTGGCAAAGGACCAGCACACGAGGAAGGCGAGAACGGAAAAGTAGGACAACTTATCTAGGCAAAACAATCCCTCTCAGCATCGACACACAGTTGTCATCTATCCGACAAGGCCATGGTCCAGGAATGAGAAAAATATTTGTGGCTGGGATCCGAAGAAATCATCAACTACATGTTGAACCTCGTTGTGTGTCGTTAACTGTTTACCGGACAGGAAGGGATCCAGGCGACGAAAGAGATAATAGTCTGTCGAAGACAAGTCCGGGGATATATGCAGGATGAGGCAGTGCTTCATAGCCCAAGGCACTTAGTATCAGCATCGTTCGTTGTGCGACACGAGGGGGGCGGATGTTGTCCTGGAGCAGAAGAACACCATGTCTGTGGACCAAAGCCGGTTGTTTCTGCAGCAATTTCCGGTGTATCTGGCATAAGTTAGCACAATAACGTTCTCGCAGTGATGATTTGTCTCTTGGCCAAGCAACTACGATGAATTAGGACCACCAGACAAACAGCATCATCTTTTTGGTGTTTAGGGGTGTCTTAGGAAGCCGTCCAACAGGCTGTGCCTTGCTTAACCATTTTGCAGAACATTTCTGATTATCATAAAGGACCCACTTCTGGTCTCAGGTGACGATTCGATACAGTAGAGGTTCCTGTTTATTACTGGCAACCAGCTACGTGCAAAATTCCAAACGCCTAGTCTTGTTGGTAGTTGTCAACCGACGCGGCAGCCACATGTCCAGCTTTTTGACCTTACCCAGCAAAGCCAGACGCCAAACAACTGTCATGTGGTGGACACCTATCTCTGCTGCTATCTCACGACACATTTTTCGGGGGTCCTCGTCAACCACAGGTAACATAACATCGTCAGAAACAGCAACGGATCGGTGACCACGTGCTTCGTTTTGCGGTCCGTATCTCCGCTTCGAAACTTTACAACCATCGCTGAATCGTTCGTTCGTCGGCTGTATTCTCCCCAAACACTTTGTTAATGTTCGAGCTGCAATCCCTTTACAATGGCCCAGTTTAAATTCATAAAGGGAGATGACTACCGAATCCGGCATCTGCGTGTTTCCTTTGCAAGAGACGTTACGTCTAAACACACCATGCCTGAACCTTGTTCTTCACACTAGCTATTTATAGTAACTCTGGGACGTAATATCATTGTACTTGGTGGTTCATAGACATGACAGAACAGGCAGACACAAACATAATTCAGATATTTTACAGCAACAAGTACAAATCATACATGGCTTACATCATGCCAAATGATCAACGTACACAGATATAGAGAGTGTTGATCATGTAACACATTGTGAACAAGTACACATCAAACATGGATTTTACAGTATGCTAAATGCCCAATGTACACAGATAACCAGTGTTGGACAAGTAACACATTGAGAGTCAGTACCGAAAGACAAACACAAACATCCGTGCCTCATCGGGATTCGAACCCGTACCCAACTAAGGCGAATAGTCTGAAGCCAACACCTTTGACCATTGCGCCACCGGAGTGAGCCGCCAGACATTTAATTCGCACCAGCCCAATACCTCTTGTATATTTTTTTACACAATTCCTAGTTTCCCAGTAAATTTATTTTAGTTTTATTATTAATCATTTACAATTTCCGTATTACTAATTTTCATATTAGTAATACGGAAATATATGAATAATAATTTATAATTTCGAATAATAATAATAATTTATAATACGAATAATAATTTTATAATTTCCGTATTACTAATTTCATACGATGTAACGTACCAGGAGATGTGACGTACCTGCCAGAAGGACGCACACGACATAAAGACAGATAGGAATCAGAATAAAACGTCCGCGTAGCTCAATTGGTAGAGTGGCTTATTCCGGAATGAGGGGATCCGGGTTCGAATCCTGGCGTGGACAGAAATGACGGAGAAATTTACTTCGTTATAACGAATAATATGTGACATAGCTATTTAACGTAAGAGGAATATCCATAAAAGTATAAAGGTGAAAAAAGTTTATATTTATATTTACTGTCAATTTGTGGTGTGAGAAAAAGGAAAAAAAGAGACATTTTTACATAAAGGAGAAAGGGGGTCTAAACTTTTCCTCTTCAATACAACACATTTATGGCTATTGAATAAACTTTGGTTTATGTCATACAAAAGAGTTATAACAAAAAACTTTTCACAAAGTTCAGTTTTTTGTTTTACTTTAAATAACATTTAAAATCGTTATATTTTAATCGAAAAATTTAAACAGGAAAAATATAGCATGTAAACAATGTCCGTCGACATTATTTTTTTGTTTCTGCTAGTAATAAAAATACTATAGAAACAGAAAACAATTCCACGGTGTTCCATCTATTCTGGGGACGAAATGAATGTGGCCAAAGTGAACGATGGACATAGTGAACCGAGGACAAAATGAACATGGACAAAGTGATAGTCAGCTGTTCAATGGCATATGATATGATAAGGCACAAGGTAGTAAGGATTCAGTCTTAACTTGACCGTAATTCTTTAACAGTCTCGAACGAAATACCCTTGATTTAACAAAATGGGCTGAAATCAGAACGAACAAATATATTTGCTGTCTAACAAGTGGGACGAATGCGAATGGAACAAGTGAACTTGCACATCAGAAAGCGTTGTTTCCCCCTTTAGCTTTGTAATTCAAAGTGGTCATTTAGCGGATGAGAGACACAAATCTTTTCTGACTGATTTTTTGCTTAGAGGGCTATACAAATGGCGAAGAACACAAGAACGGTGAGTAAAGATGTTTGAATCACTAGTTTGTAGCCACTAGCATTGTGTCTGTGTTAGCAAAAATATTCATTCCTCACCACGACTTGTGTAACGGAGCTGAGAATAAAGAACTAGGAGAGAAAGTTTATGACCGTAACAGATTTCTACCATACATGTACTGCTGAGGTGAAGTCAAGAAAAGAACTATTTTGCGATACCTTTCGTAAAGTAGTACCAAACAATTCAGGATAATTTAGAATACTCTACTTAAAATAGTTGCTTCATTGTTTGCAAGGTATTATCTGCTGTTTTATAGCTACAAAATTACTTGTAAATAGGAACAGAATTTTTCTGTTTATCGAATTCTAAGAATCACATAAAAGCAAATACAACCCTTTGAAAGAGACAACTGTGAATAACGAATTAACTGATATTATTATGGAAGAACTCCCTGTCCCGTAATAGAATCACCGATATCTGCTTAAACAGTTTATCCTGAGATGTAAATTTGTCGTAACATAAAAAACTTGTTCAGAAAAATAAAACAGCTGTTACAGTAGTACAGCACAGCACCCCCCCCTTTTGCTTGAAAAAGTGCTATGGCATTGAAATTGATCGGGTCGTTCGGAAAATAATAGCCGATTTTCTGAGACTTCACATTCAACTCACCTGCAATGCATGCAGACTAACTCGCTCACAGCGCCATTCGTAAGAGGTGAAGTGGGACTCAGACGCCACGTACACGCTATAATCGGTTGAGCTGCATTCGTTGTTACTCGTGTGAGAGTGGCCTGTACAACATGTCGGGAAGAACTGAGTTGCGGGTGATTCTGCTTCCTGAGTTCAAATTGAGTCGTAATGAGGCACAAACCTACCGAAATGTGGTAGAGGTATGGGAACTAGGAGGCACAATCAGAACGTACTGTTCGCCGGTGGTTAAAAAAGTTTCGTTCCAGTGCCACGAGCTTACAGGGTCAAGAAGGCCGAAGACGACATTCGGTCATTGATAACTACATTCTGAAGACAAATGTAGAGGCAAAATCTCGCGTCAGAGTCAAACAACTCACCAAACAGTACAATGTGTCACTGTCAACCATTTCTGAAAATCCCCACCAAATCGGTAAGGTCAAGAAATTCAAGAAGTGAGTCCCACACGAACTGACGGATCATCAGAAACAACAACGGTTTATGATGCGCAGTAACCTTCTGATTCGGAACGGAAAAGAGCCCCTACTTGATCGCACTATAACCTGTGTTGAAAACTGGGTCCTATACGACAACAATAAACGATCTGGACAACGGCTGAACCATTGTGAAACCCAGAAACAACGTCCTAAACCAAGGTTGACGCCAAAGAAGGTTTCGTTGACACTGTGGTGTGTTGTTCACGGTGTCGTACACCACAGGTTCTTGAATGCTGGTGAAAGCATTACCTCAGTAAATGTGAACGAATTGACCGAATGCACCAGACGTTGTGTTCCAAACAGCCATATTTGGTGAACAGGATGAGTTCTAACCTCCTCCATTTTAACACGTGTCACAAATGACGAAACAGAAGCTACACGAACTAAGGTTCGAAACCGTCCCACATCCAGCCTATTGGTCTGACTTGACACCTACCGATTTCCACCTGTACATGCATTTTAGCAATTACCTCAAGAACAGGACCTTCAGAAACCGAGAGGAGATCGAAATGGCATTCCGGTACTTTCTTGCATCCGGGTAGCCAGATTTCTTCCGGTCTGGCATTGAAGCACTTCTCACTCACTGGTAGAGGTGTGTAGATGCTAAAGGCGCCTATTTCGAATAAAACAAGTTTGTGTGCTATGAGGTATTTCTCTTTCATTTTTACCCTCTAAATCGGCCATTATTTTCCGAACGACCTAGTAGTTTCCATGCATCCTCGACCCTAAAAGAATGGCAACACCCACCTTCACGTGTAATTTTAATGTCTTTTCAATATGAGCGCCAGGTTTTACATATATCGCTGGCTATGGCTCAACATTTTTCGCAAAGTGAAGTCCACAGCCACACACAAAAGTACGCATCTCTTTAAATTGTTATTAATTGTTTAGATATTTGTTCACGACTGACTATTAATTTTATTTACGCAACCAATAAAACATAGATTTTTTTAGCCGAATTTTAATAAACGTGACTAAATCAAACCTGTTGTGTAGGTGCACGATAATAGAAGATACTATAATAATATTTCAAAACAAGATCATGAAATATTGTTCCCCTATATTAAAAAAGAGAAATGGCGACATCACATTAGTGTCCGTTCAAAGAACCTGTGTCTCTTTGCTGTAATTTGACTTACAAGGAACAAATCGCTTTCTGTTTTCATTTCTCATCATGGGCATGGGAATGAAATAAAATAAAAGGAAACACGTAAAGAGGGGAATCCCTTCATTTCCTTAGTAAGTAAAGGATTTGTTTTCATTTTCCTCCTAGTTAGTATCCTGGTACAGAATGGTAAACAATGTCCGAAAATGTTCTAGAACTTATTTATTTTTTCATTCCTTTCCTCTCATGATCCTAAGATTTATTCTACAGTTTAAAGACATTACGGACAAGAAGAGAGCCTTTAGTTCTGTGAAAGGCGACTTAAAAAAATTCGTACCAGTTCATGACTGAAGTAACATTTTTTTTAGGATTTGCGCATTTGGTTTCGCTTTTCCATTTGTTTATATTATACCTCCTTCACGTAGTCGAAGATAACTACCGATTCGTAGATTTACACTTACAAAGTCGGGTAATGAAGAGATTCAATTACCCAGTGTCTGGAAACCTAATTTTTTCACTCTCCTCCTAGTAAGTTTCATACCCAGATAAATAAGAGCTTTAAGAACAACATTTAATGGAATACCGATCAGATGAAGAAGCACGAAAAGCAAAATATTATTCATTAGCAATGTTTAATTATTGTTAAAACTGCAGAATTACACTCATGGGCAATAATATTGTGATCACTTATACACTGATACACTGAGTATCGACTCCACGAGATACTGATAGGTGGTTTGTGGAATCTGAGACCATGCTTGATGAATAGCACTTTCCAGGAGTGTGAGATTGTAGGGTTGTGGATCCAGCTGTCTGATGGCTCGTTCAACTTCATCACACAAATTCTCAATGGAGTTGAGATATGGATATTGTGGGGGCCACCTGAGCAAAGTAAACTCACCGGCATGTTCCTGAAACCAATCCTGCGCAATACGAGCACTATGGCAGGACGCATTACCTTGTTGAAAGTAGCCATCGCCAATGGGATAAACCATCCACATGACAGGATGCACTTGGTCCGCAACGATGTTTAGATATGTTGTGCCAGTCAGAAGTTGATCAACACGAATTAAAGGGCCCAACGCATGCCAGGAAAACATTCCCCAAATCATAACGTTGCCTCCACCAGCTTGAAGGGTTGTAGCAATGCATTTGGGGACCATGCTTTCGTGCTGTTTCCGCCTAATTCACCCTCGGGCATCGGCATGGTGCAACTGAAAACGTGATTCATCGGACCACATGACTTGTTTCCAATTATCGACTGTCCAATCCTTGTACTCCTGTGCGAACTGAAGACGTTTTCTCTTGTTAACTGCAGACAGCAAAGGTATTCGAACAGGCCTTCGGCTCCCATATCCCATCCGACGCAGTGTACGGCGAACAGTGCGCGCAGAGATCATTTGAGGGGATCCTTGATTAATATGATCTGTAATTTTCTGCACTGTTGCCCTCCTGTTGTCTGTTACCAGTCAGGACACTTTTCGTTCCGCCCGAGCTGTCACTAGTCGATGACGACCACATGTTCCACGTAGAGACCCAGTTTTTTGACTGACAGTTCAGGCTTTAAACACTTTAACAACAGCTGCTCTGGAACATTTCACGAATGCGGAGGTTTCGGTGATACTCGCTCCATGGCTCCGAGCTCCTACAATCATTTAACGTTGAAAGTCCGTCAAATCGCATTATTTACCCATCTCGTCACCCAAAAATCCCTTCTGCTACTGTCGCAAGCACTAAGCTTTCCCTTTTTATACTAGCCTCGCCCTCTGGCGGCAACAGCATGCAGCCAAAGCTCATTTGCTTAAAACTGTCAGGTGGTCATAATAAAGTGGCCACTCAGTGTATAATAGTGAACTGGACCACTTTCCACTGCACCGGAAGTGGCATCAAGACCACTATACCGTAGAAGTTGTCTTCAAGTATTCTGTACCAGGTGGGTGAAGTGACGATCCAGAGTTCAAAGACAGAGTGAAGCACCAGCATGGACCAATCGATGTTCCTCTGCATTGAAGTTCGATTGAACTAAAGTCAAGAGAATTTGGCTGCCAGAGGAGCGTGGGAAATACTTGGACATGATTCTAGAATGACTTCTGCCACAATGTGGCCATTGTGGCACGGCGAGTTACTTTTCCAAATGAGTACAACGAATACGCTGCCACCATTTAAAGCAACGTCCGAAAGTTCTGAAAAAATGCATATGTAGAATCTGAAAATGAGTGTATGTTGCACCTGGACGAAAGAATCCGGTGATGTTCCTGAGAATAATCCTTACACAGTAATACTAGCGTCAAACACAGACCAGTCCAATGGCACGTTATAACCTGAACCTGTACTCAACGGACCTAACGACCCTTTTCCAATCCTTTAGAATCCAGTCACGGTGCTTCTGCTCCCACCTCAGTAGGGGTTTTTTGATAACGTCCAGTGAACATTGGCACACAAATTAGCCGCAGACACCTTAAGCCCATCTGAAATAACGCCCTCTAGATTATGTGCCCTGAAAATGTTATCTGGTCTCTCTGGTTATATTCTCCCGTTAACTGAAGAACAGGAGCCGTCCGAACATCGCTGTCGATCAGTAGGGCTTATTTTTTTCGTGCACTTTGAGCAGAAATGTATCAACCTCAGGACAATCACCGTCTCACGTTCACTGCGGCGGCCGTAGAACAATGACCGAGATTGTTCAGAAGCTTGCCGTCACATTTCTCGCGCGCTAATTATCATTCCCCGCTCAAACTATCACCAGTCTCCGTTTCTCCATTACATGGACTTCGCACTGGCAAACTGACACGCTCTCCACCTGCTGTCTCTATCTGTATCCAAATTGTGTTCTATCATATTCAGATCTGGGATGGCAACATCTCAAACTCAGATGAATGCTCCTCTAACCATAATGTGGCGTCCCGACACTTGTGTAGAGGTGCAATGCGCTGTTGGAACATGCCCAACCCATCAGCATGAATGCAGGACATGAACGGGTGAACCTCGTCAGAAAGGATGCGCACATAGCGTTGGCCTGACACAGACGTTTGTAGACGTACCAGTAGTTCCAGTGAACTCCAGATAAACACACAATTAGGGACCCACCACCAGCCAGTACGGTTCCCTGTTGACAGGTGGGATCCATGGTTTCATGGGGCTTGCGCCACACGAATCCTTCCATGTTCCAGATACGTTTGGAAACGCTATACGTCAGACTAGGCTACTTGTTTCCAGTCATCAAGTGTCCAGTGGCGGTGTTGCCGTGCCCAAGCGAGGCGCATAGCTGTGTTTCGTGCACCCATCAAGGGGACTCGAGTTAGGGGTCGGCGCCCAAAGCCCATATCGTGCAGGGTACGTTGCACAGTCCGGACGCTGATACTTGTTGAGGCTCCAGCATTGAATTCCGATGATACCCGCGAGAGTGCTGCACGCCTATCGCGTGAAACCATTCTTGTCAGGCGACGATGGTCACGTTGTCTTTTTACGGCCACACTGGTATCGTAGGTTGGTGGCTTTGCCGGAATTCTTGTAGTCACGGTACACCCTTGCAATGGTCGTCCGTGAAAATCCGAACTTCGTTTCTACCTCCGAAATACTATAGCCCATCTCACGAGCGCCAACTATGACACTGCGTTGAAAATCGCTTAAATCGTTATTACTCGTCCTTCTCATGCCGAAAACAACTCTGACAGCTGGCAAGGATGTCTATCGCTTTACATACACTGGCGGACGCAACCGAGTACGCGCATAGGTGACGTTGCTATGTATTTTGCATAAGCTCGTCTGTACCAGTTTTTCTGGCACTTCAGTGTACTTAACGCTCTATACGAAGCTCGAAGCTCCCCAGTATATCAATGTAAGTTTGAGACTCAATAATTTATTACATTCAATAAACACTTTAAAAATTCGAGGAATGCTATGATTTGAGAAGAAAAATCAAAGTTTACATTAGCTTCTTCTATATGTGTGATGGAAGCAGCACTAAACAAACATCAGCATCTGCAGTATTTATTAAAAGGCGCAGAATATTTAATTTCAAACAAATAATTAATTATTTATCTTCAAATGGCTTATTCAATGTGCTGAAGTGTTTTTAATGCGTGTGCTATTTGTACATTAGCAGAATTAACTCGAAAGCAGTGTCAATGTAAACACATTAGGCAATGGATATCCTGAAGCCATTTGAGTTTATGACATTTTAGTCATCGAGAAAAAGTTTACTAACGCTCTCTGATTTATTACTTTATGCATGTGAAGGTATTAGTTGGTTTTGGAAGAGACGTAATTCCTAGAAATCTGGATGCGGTAAACGTGGATATAGGAAAGTGCAGAAGTGAAGCTCTTTAAATACATATACATTGTATATGGTATTCATTATTGTCTCGTTCGTTTTCCCTGTTGCTTCACATGGAATTCCATACACAAGCGTAATTTTTTCCAAACAGCTGAATTTTGAGAATTTATTTAACTTTCCTAAGTGACTGTAGTTTTGCTGATTGCATAAATGTTTTAAGACCAAGAAATTAAAGTTTTTGCAGCTTGCTCATCAGACATATCGGATTTTGGAATTACATATTATTTTATGCGTAGAAAAAGGAATTTGGAAACATTCTAATAAATTATTTTTCGAGTACTCTTTTCTTAGGCGCCTAGGCTATGAATAAAGTTTTGTTATAAAATACTTTTAACAGAGGTAACCCAAAATTTGTAACCACGTAAACGTTGTTTTCGAAGCAACGGAAATGGCGTCAATCTTCATTTCCTTAATCATGACAGCAAAACTGCTGCTTGGTTACGCAACAGTGTTCTCGTTGAGCAAAAAGTGTCTAATGGTCATTGAAACAGTGCACCAGTGAAAGTGACAGAAATGACTGGAATCCAGAAACAAGAATAACAAGAGCAGAAGAAAGATTAGAATTTAATTATCCAATCCACTTCCTAAATGTGAATGGACGAATTACGTAAGAGAGTCAGAAAGGAGTAGGAACGGAAAAATCATCGCTAGGGGTATATTTAGAGAACTATAAGAAATGGATATATTCCAAGCCCCGCGGATGGCTTAGTGGTAGCAGTTCAGTATATCGATGCAAGGTCCTCAGGTTCGAACCTGGGCTGGGCTGATCTTTCAGAGATGGTGTGATTTACTAACAATCGCTGAATATCGGACGAGCACGTTTAGTGACGGCCCCCAGACTGGATCCACTGGTTAATGGGTATCCTTTCCTATGCCCCCACTGAAATTCTCTCGCCTCTCTGCGTGCAACATCGTACTTGTACCGTGGCGCCATCTACTGTACTCTAATCTCACTACAAACTGTTCTGTCAAAGTCGCTAGACTTGCTTTCGTTTCTGTGTCCTGCCCAAAAGGCGATCGCGCTGTAGGTGGCTGGGACCTAAACTCTACTCACTGTGGACGGAAGTCCTACAAGAAAATGACAAAAAATGGATATGTTCCAAGGAACTAGTTTATGGACGTGGATACTGTGCTCTTACTAGGATACTGGAAGTTTGATAAGCACATTTGAAATATTGGGTAACAAAAAAATAAGGAAAATTGAGAGGATACTTTTGCAAAAAAAGGCCACACAATGTTACTTATCATCTGCCATCAGATAGGCTACGAATGAAAGATGAATGTACATTAACGGTTCGACTTTAATTTTCCTATACCGAAATATTCTCGAAATTAAAATGTGTTAAGGAAAAACACCTAACAAAAGAATTTATCAAATGGCAAACTATTGCATACAATTATTTGAATCCAAAAAATTCGTGTGAAAGCAATTTTTGTTTTGCAGTGCGTCAGGGAGAAACTTGTGGCATATATTTTGCAATATATGCGTACCGCCAATTTGCAAAACAACATTTATAATTTTCTTCCAGCTTATTTGCAGAATTTTTAAGAAAGCTTACAGATTTATTTTGTTCGGTTGGCAGGCGCTCGTTTTTTGCACTTTTCGGCGTCGAAGAAAGCTCTAAGTGAAAATATCGATATTTTGCTCTCACGTGAAGAAACCCCATTTAGTCCTTTGCGCATGGTGTAAAAAAGTGCTAATTTTTTTGCCGCGACACGCCTCTCCTATATAGCAGTGCGGCGGTCGACTGAAAGATTATGGCAAATGCTTACGCTCGGGAGATCTCGAGGATCCTTAATTGCTTTGTTGTTGAGCTGGAAGGAAACTTGTTGAACCATGGATCGCTCATATTGCACGATTAATCGGCCAGCAAGTAAATGTTGTACATTTCGTTTGCATTATTAGTTCTCTTTCGGCCACCGTCTTTCTTCTTGGGATGCAGTCGTTTTTGTTGTTACGATATCTTTCTCTTTTTTTTTTTTTTGGAGTTTTTGTTTCTCATTAATTGTTTGGATGAGGTTTACTGTTACAGTATTTCTTAGCAAAAATGAATTGCGGTTTTTGTTTTAATCCCGTTGCTACCAAATTTAATTCATCATATCGCTGCTTAGATCATCTACACTGGTGAACGAAATTTAAGTGACATGCATCCAAAACGAGACGACAAATTGTAAAAGCATTTTGGAGACATGCGCATAAGGAAACTTTAAGTCGGCATAACAAAGCTCCTATAAAAATGGCGACCGTACACTACCGAGATGGTAGGCAAGCGAACTTGATAAACGATGATCGGAGAGTGTGCGGCAATAGAAGCTTCAGTTGGACTGTTAATGGAAGAATAGGTCCTCACCGTAGCTTAGAAGACTCTTTACGGTGAAGAACAAAATAAGCAGATTCGGAGAAGGTCAATCGCAAGCCGAGATAACAAATGGTCTCCAATCTCTGGAGGTAGTTGCAAGAAACCGGGACAATAACCAGATGTTGTCCATAAGCACAGCAAGTCAAGACGACTAATATTTGTCTCAAATAACACGCCGCCATAGGGAGTCGATAGCCACCAACTCTGACACGATCTCTCTCTGTTACCGGAACAGCGATATCAAGACAAACAGTTTACCGAACACTCCACGAGAGAGGTCTGTTTGCAAGAAGGCTAATGGTCTGTATCCCACACATAGCAGCACGCAGATGATTCCGTCTGAATTGTGCCAGACAACATAATTTCTGGACCCCTGAACAATGTGCATGTCTTCTCTTCAGTGAGCAATTGCGGGACAGCCTGAACATGGATTTCCGACCTGTGTACATCCGGAGAGAGAGAGAGAGAGAGAAAGCCAGGAAGCCAAAATCTTCGTCCAACATTAGGAAAATTAACCACTATACTGCTGTGGACTCCAGGTTTGGGATGATATCATGTTGGATGGAGACCACGCTGTTGCATTCGTTTTCAGTAGGCACCCTGACTACTGATGCAAAATGGTTGATATCCCAAAGCCCTAGGTACAGCTTTTCGGGTGAACCTCAGTTCTTTTTCTTTTTTTGACCATAACGCACTTCCCCATATAGCTCGTCTAGTCAACGAATACCTGGAGAGTGACGATATTCACGGGATGAAATGGTCTGCGAGATATCTGGGCCTGAACACGATAGAACGTGTGTGGGATACCTTGAAAAGAGAAATTGCAAGCTGGCAAATTTTTCTCCGAAGCATTCCTGGACTTCGGCGCTTCTTGGTGGAGGAGTAGCAGTTATTGCCCAAACCTCTCATTAACAGCAGCGCTGTACGAGCTGAATCGCTGTTCAGGGTAAATGCACTTTGTATTATCCCCTTAAATCCAACGCGTATCAGATATGTTGATAAGTTGTTGAAATATGTTCGGAAAATTGTATCCAAAAGTGACGTCACTTTCTGCATCACTTTTGGACTGCCATGCTGTCATGCTCATGCTCCATCCTCATGCGGGGATGCCTTTTCTTTTCTGTTGTGTATTGGTGCTTTATCGATATACGTATTATCGATATATGTATGACGGTACCAACTGTCATAAAACTCTGTGGAGTGTATTTTACGTTATTCGTGATTTTGTGTTTGTCACGATAATGTTGGATAGCAGTGTGTTAAAAAGAAGGATTTCATTGCTGGGTGTTCGTTTGTCCCTCCAGCCATCCATTTGTCAAATGATACCACGTGAGGTACGAGGTTTTTGTGACATACTAAAACGGAACCATGCTCAGAATGTTTTACGAAGACGAATATAAAACAATTTACTGCTATATTTTTATCTGACGTGTTGCATAGTTAAAAACTTTTCAGAATACATAAAAGAAAGATGAATGTTTAATTTTCTTTGAACAGCTTTCCTTTTGCAAGTGATAATATTAGCCCGATTATTACAGATAGGAAAATTGAGTTATTGTGTATCTTGTTTTTCTTGTTCATTTATAGCTTATCACGTATCACTTGTCTATTTATACTTAAGATATCTCTATTCCATGTATGGTTAGCTAACGGTCATCTCGCTTGATCGTACAGCAGGGATGAAGCTATCAAAGCGGTAGAGCACATCCCGGAATATGTATAGTTAGCACATTTTCTGCCGTATGGAACTTTTATCAAGTGCAAATCAACATATTTGATAAAGTGTCTCACTGTAAGTAAAATGTTCAAAATAAGAACATGTACATCTCCTTCCGCATGAAAACCACTGCACAGAATTTTGATATCGATGACTTTACTTTCTGAACACAGTTTTTGAAATCTCAAAGGATATATTTAAAGGTGCAACTTGTTTTATCTCACTTCAGCAAAATCGATTACAGGAGTGTTGTGTTCATATTCATTTTGCTAACTCATTTACATCTACAGCGTCAAGATTTTTGAAATTCCTGTTTCATTGTAGATTTACTTAAATCGTTATGACTGTATCCATTAAATTAAATTCAAACAAACTGCAGAGCTTCCTTGTCCTTCAAAACAGGTGACAAGATAAGAAGGAAATGGACATTATGCTAATGCCTACTTAAAGTATCTTCGCATGCCTGTTCTCACTTTAAGAATAAAAAAGCTTTGAAGTCGTTCTGTAATCCTTTGGTTTCAGTTTTGTCTCTTTCTTGGCGTCAGTAGATTTCCACTTTCTTGAATATTAATCACTTTTATTCGGGCCAGTTCATTTGTTTGAGCCGTTAAAAGAAAAAAGAGAAAGTCAAACGTAATATAAGTGAGGAACGTAATTTTTATTGTGAAGAGATGCCTTTTAATTATCCCCGTGAACCAGACTTTAGCTACGAAAATACATTTATGTTCATGAAAAACAGAACACCTGTAAGGAGTCGAGTTAGGACTTTGATTTTTACAGGATATGTTCATTAGGTAATACAGAGCAAATGATTAGCATCTCGGTGTCTTACGTACTAGGTGAATCAATGTAGATAATAATCGGTGTGGTCACCTCTGGCTTGTATTACCTGCTGTATGCTCTGAGACATCGAATCAAATAATATGTGAATATTGTCCTGCGGAATAGTCAGGCTTTATTGACACGGGTCCAAAGTTTATCAAGAGTAGCTGGAGAACCATCGTACCGCTGCACCTGTCGTTTGAGCATGTCCCAGAGATTTCCTATGGGTGATAAATCCGGCAAACAAGCCGATCACGTGAGAAGGGGAACATTATTAATATGCGGTATGGCACTGGCCTGTAGAAATATGGCGATGGATTCGGCTTTTAGGTACGGAAGTGCGACCGGCTATACAATGTCATAGACGCAAACGGCACTCGTTGTGAGAGATGATCTCCTTTCGTTATGAGATATGATCTTCATAGTCTCTCACGAGAGATGATCTCCTTTCGTACTCGATAGCAGCCCTGGCCATAGTGTCTCGTGTTGGTGCCGTATGCATGGTACAAATACACTCTACCCGAAGCTTCTTTCCCTGTCGTCTGCGGACACAGATGTGGTCATCATTTTCGCTTATACAGAAGACGTTGGTTTGACAAACGTTTGTAATTCATCAAAGCTTATTATGTGTTTCAAAACCAGATAGTGTTATAGTTTCCATATTCTTCATTTATTAAAGTTGGTCTTCCTGCATCCATCAACAAACAGGACTCCTTATAAATTATGTTTAAAAAAACCTTCTATGCAATTTAATGCCCGATATACTATATTATAATGTAAAAGAACCTCCATCAACAAACAATGCTCTTAATAAATCATGTTTAAAAAAAACCTTATGGGTAATTAAAAATACCCGATATATGTGAACTAAAGTACAATGAGTGGACAGAAATCATGAGAGACCTACTTAGTAAAGTGTAGGTCCACCTTTCTCCCGGATAAGGATAGTCAAACGGTGAGACATTGAGTCCACTAGGTCACGAAATCCTTCCACAGGTATCTCTTCTCCACCCATGCTGCTACACAGTTGCCCATATTTCTGTCACATACGTGAGTGTGGGATCAAAAGCCTGTATAAATCTTTCCACAGCATCACAAGGATTTCCACAAGGTTCATGTCCGGTGAACGGAGAGGGCTTTCCAGAATGGGAACTTCCGCGGAATAATCTACTAACCACGTTCAATTCTCTCAGCTCTGTCGGAAGGCGCATTGACCTACTGGAAAAGTCCACTGTCCTGTGGGTTCATGATAACAATCTATGTATGAAGATGGTCTGCAAGAATGGACACGTAACGTTAACTGTTCAGAAATGCACATAGACGTACCATAGGTCCGAACGTGTGCCAGTTGAACACTCTGCAGACTATAACCGAGCGTCCACCAGCCTGCACAGTTCCATATTGACATGCAGTATCCATTGCTTCGTGCGTTTTCCACCAGAACCGCACCCTCCCGTCTGCGCGAAATAACTGGAAACGGGACTCATCGCACCAAGAGATCCGTCTGTAATCATTCAGTGCCGATATTATTTCGCCCAGTTGAGGGGCACACTCCGGTGATGTGGCGTTGGTAATAGGATTCTGCTAAGTCGGCGGCTCCCATAACCTATTGAGGTAATTAATAACCGTCTGATTGTCTCGGTGGAAACGTTTCTTGAACCTTCCTCGCTGATGTCGGCGGTGATTTGTGCCACTGTTGCTCTCCGGTTAGAGTCCTGCACTGGCTGGGGCCTGCTGAGTAGTTTAAAACTTACGGGTCGGACCGGGTCGGGCCTTCAATTTCGTAGGTGTGTTTGGACGAGCCTGCACTTGTATGTGTACCGTGTAGTCAACTTTTTGATAAATTTAGATCCTTTTGTTTTTGAAGTCTATGTCATTCCCTTCCTGTGATCATATTTCTTGTTTATCGCATTCTTCTCTCCTTTGTACTATTTTTTGTTTTTTTATATATTTTGCGCGTGTCTTTTCGTCTTTGATCTTTGGCAATCTCTCTCCCCTTTGAATCCATATTCCATTTATTTTGGAAGTATACACCATGAAAGTACTTGCTCCGTACGATGACTTCCATTTATGGGAATTACTAATCAAGTAAAGCTTCAATATGCGCTCTCATTGCCCATTCAAGGCAATTACGTGCAAACGCACATATATAAAACAACAAATTACTTATAAACGCAGCAGATTACTTATAAAATATAAATGCAGAAAATAACTATAGAAAATAACAAACGTTTTCCTTTGTTCTCTAAGTTAGCAAAACATGTACTGTGTATTCCAGCGACAACCGCGAGCAGCGAAAGAAATTTCAATGTTGCGGGTCAAGGGTTTGAGGAAAGACGAAGTTGCCTACATCACGACGCAGTGGATGCTGTTGTATTTTTTCATAGTAACATTCCATAACAATTTTGGAATTTGGTTATATACTGTGTTACTGTATATGTGAAACTATGGTAAATTTGTAAGTACTATACCGTGCAAATTCATTGGAACAAGCTACTTTATTCTCAGAATTGTAATGTGATCGCCAGTTGATGTCGGAAACCCACGTAAACCGGTTTTATTAGCTGTGAGGTGGTGTGACTGTTAGAACTTGATAGTAAAAATGTGGTTTGACCGGTTTTAAACAGGTAATAGGCACTTCAGCTTCAGTTGTGAGCTTTCATGTGTTACAGGTGGGTTAGTTTTTGCTCTGTGAGTACGTGTTGCTTTCGTGTATTGAAAACTGGATATTTCCCCAAGGAAGCGTGCAAAAATAATTGCTCTGAAGGATCACACTTCTATGACAGTGAAAGATATCACTTCTGCAGTTGGTGTAGGGAAATCAAGTGTATCAAGACTGCTTACGCGATACAATGCATCTGGAGTATCGTCTCCAAAAAGGAGAGGAAAATGTGGAAGAAAACGAAAAACAACTCTACGAACCGATAAATATCTAATTAGAAATAGTAAAATGAATCCCCCCAAAACAAAACAAAAAAAAAAAAAAACAAGCACCGACATTCAAAGAGATTTATTGGCTAGTGGTTGTGATGTTAGTGATTCAACTGTACGCCGTAGGTTTCTGGAAGTTGGCCGGAAGGCGAGAAGACCAACGAAAAAACAATATTTGAATGCGAAAATGAAGATACAGCGTTTAGCATGGGCCAAAAAATATAAATCATGGACTGCTGACGACTGGAAAAAGGTAATTTTCAGTGATGAAACTCATTTATTTGTGCAGGGTTACCAAGCAAATGTCGTTAGACGAAGCTACTGTGAACCCTTAAGACCTGAGCATGTCAAACAAACTGTAAAACACCCTGTGAAACAGATGTTTTGGGTTTTTTCACATCAAAATGGCACTGGAAGCTTAGTTCCTGTTCAAGGTATGATGAATTCAGCCAAGTACGTAGAAATATTACAACGTAGGATTGTTCCATTCTTGCAAACTTTTGACGGAACATTTCAACATGACTTGGCCCCATGTCACAATTCTAAATTGGTCAAGAATTTCATGCTGGAAAATCAAATTCATTTGCTTGATTGGCCTGGAAATTCACCAGACTTAAATCTCATAGAAAACTTGTGGAATATTTTAAATAGACGTTTAGGTAAAATGAACTGTACAACCAAAGAACGCATGATAACGAATGCTATAAAAGTGTGGTTCCACGATTATAAAGTCAAAAATATGTGCACTCAATTAGTGGAGTCAATGCCAAAACGAATTCAAGAGATCATTTCTGCTAAAGGAGGACATACTTCATACTTATACAGGTATTTATAGATACATGTACTTGGAGTGCCACTTTTAAAGAGCCGAAAAGTAGCACTTCCGGTGGTGTACAAAATTTTCTTTTGGGTGTACAAAACTGTACAAAACTAGTACAAAACGTTGGCAGCGTTGATTTCTTATTTTGGAAAAGTGGCACTCCAAGTACATGTATCTCCAACAAGAAACACAACAACGCTGACCAAAAGTAAACACCATACCCTTCTCTGATGGGATGAAGGTTCAACTTTGGCTGCATCTCAGTAACGTTGTTTCGATTCTCTCAAACGTGTGATATAACTTACGTATACGTAAACGAATCAAAGAACTGTGAGTTTGTGATAATCTGAAATTACAAAAGTTATGTACATCGAAAAAAGCGTATAAATGAATTAATTAGTTATATTCGAATTGGAAAAGCTTAGAAACTACAGTAAAATATCGGGACTAATGCAGAATTACGTATAAATGTCAAAAAATATAACTGGAATACGCATAGCCGAAGTTTCACTGAATATCTTTTTATTTCTACAAAGCAATGCTTAAATTTAAAAATTTTGTTTAAACTGAAAACCACTAGATTGAAAAAAACATTGCGAAGAAATTCAGATTGTTTGAATTTCAGTCTGTGACGTATAAACTACATGACAAAATGTTGACAAAATAACTACATGACAAAATGTAGTCGACAAAATAACTACATGACAAAATGTAATTGACAAAATAACTACATGACAAAATGTAGTTGACAAAATAACTACGGGACAAACTTAACCCTCCTTTCGAGTTGCTTCTAAACTAAACATTTTCCCACTGAAGAGTTCGTTACTTCTCTAAACAGCTTGTACATTTTAGCGACACTGACAGTGAGTCACAGCAGAATTTATAAAGACAACCTTGATTGTAAATAATGAGGGGAGTGGTGTAGAGAGAGAAAGATTGCAAGTAATTGTGGGGAACTGTTATAAAGAAAGAGATTTAAACGAATACGTGTTGTTGCTATTGTTGATCTAAGAGCTATTTTGTGTCAAATGATGAATCACAATGTGACGATTTTTTATATAGATGACCTTCGAACTTTCATTGAGTGGAAAATTAAGGGAAAGGATATTTTAAACATAAATTCCTTTGCTGATTCTTTCAACTTGTCCGTTCGGCTTCTGGGTTATTATAAAAGTGTGTTTTATATGCAACAAACTAGGAATATTAATCAAATTAGTTAACCATTTAAACTACTGCTTCGAAAATCAAAAATTCTACAAGTTATTTATTAATGCAGTCATGCAGGTATCCACAACTGAGGATAGCGTTATACAATCCCAAAATGTACAAATCTGTAATTAAAAAAAAAAAGTCAGGTGCAAATAACTTTATTAAGACAAAAATTGGAAATTAAGAACTATAATCTGCTTGCATACGCTCCGAGATCGTCAAATTTTACCATTGAGGAATCTTATAAAATGATTTCTTACATTTAAAAATAGAGCACGTTTCTCGCACTTACAAAACTAGTAGAAAACGTGTGTGAATATTTCGGATTTGTGGAAAGGTACAAGAAATGTATGTCTGGTACTGAACTAAGACGGAAGAAAAATACCACATCCGATAAAATACAAAAAAAAAATTTTCGAGCTGAAAAAACATAAAATACGACGACCTTTTGTATTTTGGACTGCAAGTACATGTTTAGCGGTACACCAAGTAGGAAAATTCTACTACTGTTCTGTTCAGGAAAATAATTTTAAATTTTACGGTAGAACATAATAAAGAATGTTAGTGGTGTCTATTTTCATTTTTGGAGAAACTTTTCTACGATGGCTTTCTAGGAAAACAAAGGCTAGTTTGCTTCGGCGTAGTAAGTGACTGGTTCCCTTTCAGTGGTGTACAAAACCTTGTGTACAAAACCGTACAGAACTCGTACAACACCCTGGCAGTGTTCATTTTCGATTTTAGAAAAAGGACAGTACAAGAGCGCATGCCGGAGAGCCACTAAGGAGAGGTGAAAAGAACCTCTTCCGGTAGAGTACAAATTTTCTTTAGGATGCACACACCCTGGCAGTGCTTATTTTCGATTTTAAAAAAAGTGGAACTCTGAGTACGTGCTGGCGAGCCAACAAAAACCACTTTCTGTGGTGTACAAAATTTTCTTTTGGGTGTTCAAAACTATACAACACTAGGACAGCACTCTGGTAGTGTATATTTTCGGTTTTGGAAAAGTGGCACTCCAAGTACATGCTCAAGTACCACAAGGGAGAGTCAAAAAGTACCACTTTCTGTGGTGTACAAAATTTTCTTTTGGGTGTACAAAAATGTACAAAACTAGTACAAAACTTTGGCAGTATTTATTTTCGATTTTAAAAAAGTGGCACTCAGCATGTACTTGGAGTGCCACTTTTAGAGAGCTGAAAAGTACTACTTCCGGTGGTGTACAAAATTTCCTTTTGGGTGTACAAAACTGTACAAAACTAGTACAAAACTCTGGCAGTATTTATTTTCGATTTTGAAAAAGTGGCACTCCAGCATGTACTTGGGTGCCACTTTTAGAGAGCCGAAAAGTACCACTTCCGGTGGTGTACAAAATTTTCTTTTGGGTGTACAAAACTGTACAAAACTAGTACAAAACTTTGGCAGCGTTGATTTCTTATTTCGGAAAAGTGGCACTCCAAGTACATGTATCTGGTATTTATCAGTGTATATCAAGGCATAGAATGATATAAAGGCATAGTTTTGGAAAAAAAGAGTGATTTTTTACTTTGTCCCAATTAATTTGCATAGTATAGTATATTACCTATGTAAGTTGATAGTAGAATACTTATTACTTTAATTTCTGCGTATACCGTTTAGGTGAGGTTTATACAAAAAATGGAAGTACGGATAAATGCCATGTATTATTTTAAGAAGTGGAGTTCCGTATTAGATTTGTAAATACGTGTCGAGTTTAGCGATTGTACAAGTGGAAATACATAAATGTTGCTAGGAAACTATTCTTTAGAATCCGTCTTTATAATTTTGATTTGTTACTTGCTTTGTTTTAAATATGTATGAATATTGGGTTGAGTAAATTAGAGGTTTGAGGAGCAAAATCACAAATCTTTTATCAGCGGTTTCTTATGTAGGAATGGTGCTGGTAGAGTGCGTGCGAGGAGGTTCTGCTGTAGGAAATCCTACAGAGACGCGGTTTTTTGCTTTTCATTTTATTCTTCCTTTTGTGATTGCAGTGTTGGTGATGGTTCACTTAGTGTTCCTTCATGAGACAGGCAAAGCAATCGGAAATTTTTGGGAGTTATATCCAGAATCTGAAGAATTAAAATCAAAGACGTCGGGCCAACAGAACGAAATCGTATTCTGCGTGCGAGAGTTTGTTTTATTAAATATTAACCATTAAGCATGTTAGTGCGTGTGCGTGTGTGTAACTGAGCATCAGTTTATGTTATTTTCTGGGAAAAAGTGTCAAAGAAGACAGTACTTGACTCGTATAAACAGTGTTATGTCACTACTAATGGTTTTTATTTGCTGTATTTCTGGTTACTGATAGGTTACTTGCTTATGCCCTCCTTTCTACGCGAGTTTCAAGTTATTCCAAAAAGTTACAGTACAAATACCGTCTATGTTAAAGCAAGTGGCAGTTACACATATGAAACCTATGCCAGGCCTGAATGGCCGGGTCGGGACATGAAACAAAAAACATCTGGCTGGGGCGAGGCGGTCTGATATTAACTGGGTGGGAACGGGCCGGGGTCGGACCTAAAAATATTGCCTCTGCAGGGCAATATTTTTTAGGCCCCACCCGGTATGACGAGAAATCTCCGGTTGGTTTCAGCTATGCAAGACAGAAGCCCATGGCCACGCTCATCCTCCATATTTATCCGCTCACAGCGTTGTTCACGATGCGATGTTATTTAAAAAATGGGATACCCTTGATACTGTCGAACGGGGACACTGCTATTCTTGTACCACTTCTGGGATGGAGTAACCCTTGCATCGTGCTGCCTCTATTATCCCTCTCTCCAACTCTGTTAACTCACGATGTTTACCCGTTCTGACATCGAATTACCGTCCAGGTTAAGGCAGTGATGATCTCCTACCTATATACCTACCAAGCGGTTGGTTTGTCGACTAGGGAGACGGGTGATAGCTTTGCTTTGCCGAGGAACTAGGTATGCTATGATTTCTGTCCTCTCAGTGTATAATGCAAAGGTATACAGCAACAGGCATAGATTCAAAAGCTTTTATAGATTGCTTTACCTCTTTTAAAATAAAATAAAAAGTAGCGAAGCAATTTGTTTTCCTATGAGCAACATACTTTTCATTGCAAAAGTGCCGAAAACTGGTTTATCTACTATACACTATAAAACGTTTCTGAAATTCACGAGCCGCATTCCGTCATTTCTTTCGTGAATTAACGAAGCATATTTCTGAAACAATCTTTACCGTGAAATGACAGAGAGAAACTGAATTTCACGTATTTTTCGTACCACGAGAAAATTCTGAATGTTAAGAAACCTTTCCACAGTTTCTTTCTCATATTGACGGTAAATTACCGTTTTAGAGATGTGTTAACGGAAAATTCTGAATTTTCAGAAACCGGTCGGCAAATCCTTTCGTATATTAACAGACAAACAGCGTTCTCACTTTTTCCGTATCCGTATGACGAGAAATTACCGGCAATAGGAGCGATTGGTGAGGATACTTGAGACTTGATTAACTTTTAAATTGCAATCGTCTGTCGAATTTTGAAGTTTCCTAGCGAGATCGGATATTGTGGATAGCATATCGCATGAGTTTTGGTTATTGTGGCACAAGATATTTCTTCTCCTCTCCCCTATTTTGTGCACCAGCTATTTATTATGTATTGCATTACTGTAAGAAAGCTGGTATTTAACTTATTGTACAGATGATTATACGATGTCTATATATTAGTCTTTGGACAACTTAAGACAAAAGCTATTACGTAGCTATCACGAGCGAATTTTATATTTAGGTGGGTTTTTTTTTTTTGGAAATAATACTATAGAAAAGTGTACTTCACCTTTTTTAAAGATAGCTGAAATTGTCAGTTTAAAAAATCAAGTTGCAAAGCGTTTTGTTGCTTCGAAAAATCCCGATGAAAAATGTTTAGTTTGTGAAAAGTCCTCCTACAGGAAAAAATATACAAGGTGTTCGAAAATGATGTATACAATTTCGAAGTTGATTAGTACAAAAGTATTTGCGATACGAATGTTGTACGTTTTGTCCAAGTTTAAGCAATTTCTAAAGTTTTATTTCGCCTTTGATAGGTGACGCTAGGAGCTTAGTAGCGCAGTGTGACACAACATAGCGAAAATGACGACGCCACACGAAAAAGTTTCTTGCGTGATGTGGTTGGAGTCCAAATTGCTGACCCAATTCCAGAAAAATTTCAGGAGGGAGTACAAGAGGAAACCACCAACACGGAGGAGTATCCCCTAGTTGGTAGACAAATTCAAAGCTACAGGTAGTGTGCTGAAAGGGACGAGCAGCGGCAAACCATCTATGTCGGAAGAATCCGGCGCTGTGCGTCAGGCGTACCAACGTAACCCATCGACGTCCATTCGTTCAGCTAGTCGCGAACTGGGGATACCTGCCACTACAGTTCACACAATGCTACACAAAGGCCTTCACCTACAAAATGTAGATGGTACAAAGGGTGCAGCCCAATCAATGACAAAGCGCGTCGTTCAGAGTTTGTCATAGAAATGCTTCATCGTATTGATAGCGACCCCACATTCCTGTCAAGAATATGTTTCAGTATTGAGTCAACATTTCATGTGTCAGGTACCGTCAACAAGCATAACTGCCGAATTCGGGGTTCGAAAAATCCCCATGCTATCCTGGAACACACAAGATACAACCACAAAGTTAATGTTTAGTGAGGCATGATGCAGGACAGAGTGATTGGACCATTTTTGCTTGCTGAACCAACCACAACTGGCCGCATATACCTGGACATGTTACAACTGTTCGTCGTTCCCCAATTGAAGGAGATTCCAAACGTCATTTTCCATTTCCAGCAAGATGGGGCTCCCCCTCATTGGGTATCAGACGTCCGTACATGCTTGGGTCAGCACTTCCCTGGTCAGTGGATTAGACGCGGAGGTCCAATGACATGGCCTCGCCGTTCGTCAGACATAACCCTGTGGGATTTATTTTATGAAGGCTCCTTAAAGACATTGTCTGCCGGACAAATGTTGCCTCCCTCGGTGACCTGAATGCGCGCATCATCGCAGCCTTCTTCCACGTCAACCCAGACATTCTGCACTGTACCGAAATCGACTATCGCCTCTACATATTGCGAGCTACGAATGGAGCACATGTGGAAGTGTATTGATAGCAAAGCTATGAACTTTAGAACTCGCTTAAACTTGGACGAAACGTAAAACATTCGTATCGCAAATATTTTTGTACTAATCAACTTTGAAATTGTATACATCATTTCCGAACACCCTGTGCTACAAACCTATTCAGAAAGATAATAAGCTCCAACAGAAAGTAAAATGACTAATTCACGTGCATTAATGACAAAAAAAATCATAGTTGCGCAATTTGTTTTAGGGTGCACGTGACTCAGATTTCTGGGCTTTTGTGGCTCAGTGGTTAAAGGTATGCGCTACCTCTTGAACTAGCTCTAACTACGGGGAGTTCGATCCTGCCTGCAATGGACTCCTTATCTGGGGTAAGGGCTGAAAAATACAGGGATGGTGATTCTGCGGAATTTCAGTTTAAATACGGAAAGACCTGAAATGGATTTTTTAAATAAACGGAATTTCTGACTACGAAAAATCTGTGAAAATACAGAATTTAAAATAAAAGGGCACTTTTGGAAACTGAGATTTTTGGAAAAGACGGACACCTACCGACAACTTTGCTGCACGTTATTTTCAGACATTTTTCGTGAATTCACGTTATTTATTTTTTACAGTGTCCCCGTAAGGTGCACTATTTTACAAGTAATAAATTGTCCCCATTTTTCTTCATTCATGGAAGTAAACTGCATTTTACTCCATATCTTCAAGAAACTGTTCAAGCCACTGAGCGAAATGAAAGGAGGAATTCAATCTGTCTTTCTTCCTGCCCGGTTTCAATCCAAGAACAATATTTTTTTCTGGTCACTGCTTGTATTTAAAGGATGAAACTCCCCATTTCAACAAAATGGAGGTCAGATATTTCTAACTGCTTCATTACTTGTCTGCATTGGATCCCAACTGTTAAAGATTTAACTACGCTAAATGAACATTTGCTCAGTATCGACGCATTTCTACTTGTTAAAGTTAATCATTTGTCATTCTGCAGTTAATTTAAATCTTAGACTACGGAATGTCTGGCTCTAACGATAACGAGAATTCTGCGAATTTTCACATTCCGTCGATACTACACGGGATATCAATCACTCTCATTATTTGGCATGCGATATTGAATTTTTAATCATTGCAAGCATTCCAGGCTGAAATTACCACCTGTGTGAGAAGAAGTAAATGTTTTGTGTAATCATAAAGAGGAAGAAGACAGGTATTTTTTCTAAACGAAAGAGAAACGACGGATGAAGAGCGGCATTAGAGTAAGCACCTAAGATTGTTTCTTTTTTTTAGTTTTTCGTTAGGATTCCCCGTACTCGTCGTCCATTAATGACAGTTAGAATTCTATTTCATGCAATTTTTAATTAACTGATTGCATTAAAATCCCCTAAAAACTGGAATATTTTCCTTGAAATCTGTGAACCGTGACTGACACACTTCATTGATTTAATTACGACAACCATATTTTCATTCTAATTGAACACACACACATGAAATGTTTATAAATTAATGGATACCTAACGGCAAATGTATTTAATTCGGAAGAAGAGCAAAACGCTGAATTACCCAAGGTATATGAAATAATTTTAGGGAAAGTATTTGTGATGTGGTGTTGCCAGAATTCTGCATAATAGGAAATAATATGAAATAAAATAGCTCTGTGATTAATACTATGCTTTTGCGAAACTTTGAAAAAATGAGTGTGTCAAAACGCATATTTATAAGGACTGTTACCAATTGACAACGACGCAAGAATTAAAACTGGTATAAGTGTTTACTCCTGTCTTCCTCTTCTGCGGATTATCTGTTGTGATGTATATTCTAAATTAACTTTCCTTTTTAGTTTCTTTCCCTATGTAAATCTTGAGTTTATTCTCAGTTATACTTCACACTTAACGTGATATCTTTTCTCTCAAACGAATACTGTTGGCAACATAATTGAAGTTAAATGAACGTGAAGTATGCCTGTTTGGTAAGAACCAGAGATATGAACTACGAGTAAACTGTTGCTTGTGGAGCGTTGTGTTGAAGAGCGATTAATGTGGAGCGTTGTGGAACGTAGCGTTGTTGGTGTGTGGTGTGTTTAATGTTGACACCGATTTGATAAGTGAAGTGCTACATCGAGAAATAAAGCATCTTTTCCGTAAGTTTGACTTCTGCTTTTTAAATGTTTCGTCTGGCCGTTAAAGTTTAATTTAGGAACTTTTTCATCGTATGGTGATGTTTTAAAATAACGTAGCAGTACGACAAGACATTTACGTTATACTGTTTAAAATAATAAATTTACGTTCTGCGGATTATACGCTGCTTTAAAAAATAGCGTTTTTGGGGCACAACGATTTTTTAAATCCGCATCAGAATTGTCAGGAGAGGTCGTCTATTTGGAAAATTATCAAAAATTACTTAATAACAGAAAAACGTAATGCAATACGTCACCAAACAGCTTCTAAGATTTCCGATTTTATGTTTACGAACATTCTGACAGAAAATGCAATGCAACGAAGGCGATATTATTTGCTTTCGCGGTTGGTCAAGGAGTTCAGTGTCACACATGCTCGTGGTTTCAACATGTCTGACTACGAAACTACATACTACGGAATCTAACTATGGAACTGTCGGGTGTAACTACGGGCCTCTGGTGATTATGTTTTTTTTTTTTTTTTTTTTTTTGCTCTTTCTTCACTTGGATGTAACAGAAAAGCATTAAAATTTATTTTCCACGAGATCATATTTTTAATATTTCTTTGAACTGCTCTGCCATCCCGGAAACTTATCTTTTCTCTGCGAAACGTTTTCGGATCAACATCGCGGATACGGCTCACAGGCAGGGATGATGATAATTCTTTGGCTTATGCGATTTCACATACTCTTAGACTGATAATACGTTTGTCATATCAAAATTGATTTTTTTAATGAGTCCGACCAAATATCATAATTGTAGCCTGATTATTTCATATTTTGTTTTGCAGGTCTGAAATGCTAATGATGCAAAGCAGCACAGATTTCACCACATAAGAGTGCCGAACAGGGCTGAAACATCTTTTCCTGAAAGGGAACTCTGCGAAACAAATTTATGATGAAATGTCGGTTACAGTAAATAACAAGAAAGTTGACACCGAATTTTTGGGTGTAATAAGCACGTCTTTTGAATGCGTTCTGACGCAAATTAAATTTATTAAAGCTATTCAAAGTCAACGGAACCGGTATGGAAAACAATAGATCTGACCAAAGAAAGAAGTTTTTCAATCGGGTTTTTAATCCCTCAGATATTTCTATAAAAGGAATCGTGAGCTTACGAACTCTTAGAAACAGAGATAACGACAAAAATAAGATGTGACTTTACGTTCCCTAGTGGGAAAACCATGCATTATTTTAGGAAGAAAGTATTCTTAAAAGGTTTATCCGTATAAGCGGCATCGGTCGAAAAAAAAATCAGTCGAGGTTTCAGAAGCCCAGATTTTGCAACTAATACTTCAGCAGCAGAAATTAACACATATGACCCCTGGTGGCTAAACCATTCTTACCAAACATTAGAAATTATGTGAAAAATATTTCCCATCAGGTATTGTATGCGATACAGGAAGAATTTTTCAAATCAGAGCTTTAGGAGCAGAAATAACGCAGAAAACGCAATTTACCTTTGTGCGAAAGTGTATGATTTACTTGAAATTTTTGGAAAGTGTATGATTTACTTGAAAATTTTGAAGAGTGTATGATTTACTTGAAAATTTTGAATTTATAGGAAAATCATTTCGCATCAGAAACACATATTTCAACAAAGAAGGGATTTTTCAAATCGTACTCTTAGAAGTAGAGATATTGACAAAAATAAGATATATCTACGCCCCCTGGCGTAGAAACCATGCATTTTTTCAAGAAGAGAATTTTCCTAAAAGTTTTGTCGACATGAGTAGTATCGGTCAACAAACGACGTTTTTTTCAATCGAGAATTTAGAAGCTCATATTTTGCTGCAAATACAACAGAAGTGGAAATTAAGATTTACGCCCCCTGGTGGTCAAACAATTTTTTGACAAAAATTAGAAATTATGTGCAAATGATTTCCCATCAGGAGCTGTATCCGGTGCTGAAAGAATTTTTCAAATCGGAGATTTAGAAGTAGAGATATAGGGGGAAACGCAATTTACCGCTACGCCCCTTAGCGGAAAGTCTATGAATTACTTGAAAATTTTGAAATTATATGAAAAACATGTCACACGGAAAACACTATCCAACAAAGAAGAAATTTTTCAAATCGGACTCCTAGAAGTAGAGATATTGACAAAAATAAGGTGTACATCTACGCCCCCTGACGAAGAAACTGTGGAATATTTTAAGAAGAAAATATTCCGAAAAGATTTATCGATGTGAGTGGTGTCAGTCCACGAAATATTTTTTTAATCGATATTTTAGAAGCCACGATTTTATGGCAAATACATCAGAATGTATTTGCCATAAAATCGTAAGGTCAGGATGTAAGGTCAGGTGATGCGTAACATCACAGCCTCTCCTTGACAAATGTCAACCCCGCCTTCTCGTGGTACATCCTGTTCCCACTAAAGGGGCTCTGACGACCGCCAATAGCGGTATAACTATACCATCGGGATGAGAGGAAATTCTATCCCACACTCACCAACCCGCTTGGCCAGCGTGGTGAGTTATGGCCAAACCCCTCCAAAATGACTCCAAAACTTAAATCTTGGCCCTCAGTCTCCGGCAGCTGGAATGTACCTGGCCAAGGCAGCGGCCAGTGCGACATGAAGGCAGAGGGTGCTAAGAATCCCCGGAGGACCGGACTAGGCTGCCATCTGATGCTGACCTTGGCAACGTACAATGGACGCTCCCTATCTTCTGATTCAAGGCTTCTTGAATTGGAAGAGGAACTACAAAGGATCAAGTGGGACATCGTGGGGCTAAGTGAGGTAAGGAGAAAAGGAGAAGATCTCATTGAACTGAAAAGTGGACATCTCTTCTACTATCGTGGGACAGATACTGGCAGAACTAGTGGTGTTGGATTTATAATAAACAAGAAACTGAAGGATAAAGTTGTAGAAGTTTAAAGTTCCTCTGACAGAGCTGCACGACTCGTTATCCCACTATCGAGAAGATACCAGGCTCAGATTATTCAAACTTATGCACCCACCACAAGTCATCCTGAAGAAGAAATTGAAGAATTTTATGAGGAAATTTGTCATCTAAATAATAAAGGTAAGCAGCACTTGAAAATAATTATGGGAGATTTCAATGCAAAAATAGGGCAACGGCAACAGAATGAAACTTCAGTAGGTAAATTCGGTCACGGCAACAGAAACCAGCGTGGAAACACTCTCGTTGAGTTTGCAGAAGCAGAAGGGTTTTTCATCTTGAACTCCTTCTTCAAGAAAAAGCCACACAGGAAATGGACATGGAGACATCCAAATGGGACGACAAGTGAAATTGATTTTATTATGTGTAACAAAAAATTCGTCATAGAAGACTGCAGTGTGCTAAACAAGTTCAACACAGGTAGTGACCATAGATTGGTGAGATGTAAGATGCACCTCAACACTAAACTTGAACGTGGCAAGCTCATAAGACAAACAAAATCTATTGACATAACCAACCTTAAAAAACACCATAATACCTTCAAGTTGGAACAGAAGAACAGGTTCTCTGCTTTAGAGGGCCTAACATCGGAAGAAGTGGACATCTCTGAAGTTAACAGAAAAGTAACCAAAGCTCTTATGGAAACAGCAACAAAATTAGCTGGGTCTAAGAACAAGTTGCATGTAAATAAATTATCAGGAAAAACGAAAATTTTGATGCAAAAAAGAAGAGAGATGAGGACAACTAAAGAAGATGTGACTTCCAAAGTGGAATATATAGAGCTATGCAAGACAGTACGAAAAAGTATCACTGAAGACGTAAGAAAATTCAACTGTGAACTAGTGAGGAAAGCAATTGAAAACAACCAAAACCTAAAGATAGCAAAGGGACATCTCAGTAAGGGAAGAAAACAGATTATGGCACTGAGAAAAGAAGATGGTTCTGTAACAAGAAATAGAGGCGAAATTTTGACAACAGTGAAAGATTTCTACTCCAAATTATATGAAAGGGATGATACATGCACTCCAGACATTATGAAAGATACCAGTACCAGAGTTCCTCCAGTCCTTCAAGCAGAAGTTGCACATGCAATCAAGAACATGAAGCGGGGAAAAGCTCCAGGAGAAGATGGAATTACTGTAGACATCATACAAGAAGCAAGTGGAGAAATCGAAACAGTACTCGCCCAAATTTTCACTCGATGCCTTAATGAAGGAAAGATTCCTGAGGATTGGAACACTGCTACAATGATCCTGCTACATAAGAAAGGTGACATTGAGGATCTCGGAAACTACAGACCTATCAACCTCCTATCAGTAGTTTATAAAATCTTCACTAAAGTTCTTTCACACCGCTTGAAGGTAACACTGGACATGGCTCAACCGAGAGAACAAGCTGGATTCAGGAGTGGCTACAGCACAATAGATCATATCCACGTACTGAGAGAACTAATTGAAAGAGCGAGGGAATATGAACTTCCATTGTGCATGGCTTTTATCGATTATGAAAAAGCCTTTGATTCGGTGAAACCATCAGCAGTTACAATGGCTCTGAAAACCTGCGGTATTGAAGATGCATACATTAATATTATTAATAACATCTATGAAAATGCAAGTGCAAAGATTAGGCTGTTTGAAAATACAACACACATAAAAATTGGAAAGGGAGTGAGACAAGGTGACACCATATCTCCGAAGCTCTTTAATGCCACATTGGAGGGTGTTTTTCAGTCACTGAGCTGGGAAAACAAGGGGATAAAGATTAATGGAGATTATCTAACCCACCTTTGTTTTGCTGATGACGTAGTCATTTTTGCAACTAGCCCATCAGAGCTGCAGAGTATGATCCAGGAACTTGCTGACAAGAGTAAAGAAGTGGGATTAAAAATGAACTTTCAGAAGACAAAAGTGATGTTCAATGCTTTTACAAGAAATGAAGATTTATCGATTGATGGAGAAAAGCTGGAGATAACAGACACGTACGTTTATCTTGGACAGCAGATATCAAGTGAGGGTCACATTGATGAAGAAATTAATCGGCGTACAAAACTTGCCTGGAGAGCTTTTGGAAGAAACAGCATAATTTTCAAGAGCAATATGCCATTATGTCTTAAAAGAAAAGTGTTTGATCAATGCATCCTTCCAGTGCTTACGTATGGTGCAGAGACGTGGACCTTAACTAAAAGAGACATACAAAGGCTGCAGACAACTCAAAGAAGCATGGAGAGGTGCATACTTGGTGTAACCAGGAGAGATAAGAAGAGGAACTCGTGGATCCGACAAATGACAAGAGTGGAAGACATCATGATCAGAGTTAAATCCCTGAAATGGCAATGGGCTGGACATACTGCCAGAAGGACAGACCATCGATGGACAGCCGAAATTTTAGATTGGATTCCAAGGGACAGGAAAAGACCCAGAAGAAGACCACATGGGAGATGGGTGGATGAAATTCGAAAGTATGCAGGGGTGACATGGAGGAGACTGGCACAAGACAGACCGTTGTGGAGGAAACTTGGGGAGACCTTCGTCCAGCAGTGGATTGATAATGGTTGACAATGATGATGATGATGACATCAGAAACAAAAATTCCCACTTACTGTTGGCCAAAGTATTCTTTACCGAAAATTTGAAATTATATGCAAAAGATTTTCCATCAGGAGATGTATCCGCTGAAGAAAGAAATTTTCAAATGGGAGTTTTAGAAGAAGAGTTATCGGGGAAAATGTAATTTACTTTTACGCCCCGTAGCAAAAAAATTTGTGCGGAATTTGAAAAAGTAACTATATTTAAAATACTCTTCGACATAAATGGAATCGAAAGATATAATTTTTTTTCAATCGGATGTTTAGAAGGAAATATGTGGAATAAAACGTATTTTTGAATTCGACATCATCTGCATTTACGCCCTCTACCGGTGAAATTGCACATCGTAAAAAAAAACGAAATAAAGGATCATCATTTGCATATTTCAAGCTTCCCAATGCAAAAAGAATTTTTCAAATCGGACTAATAGTTGCTGAGATATCATAGGTACAGACGGACGGACGGACAAACCGATAACAGAAGCACGATCTTTTTTTACAAAAGACGTGCTAAAAAGTGTCCTTCCTACTCCACAGTCAAGAACTGGGTTACTATAATAGGTTCAGAACAGGACGTTTGAACACCGAAGGCGAAGAACGTTCTGCGAGACCAACTCAAGTGACAATTCCAGAAAACGCTTATGACATTCATTCCATGATCTTGGATGATCGAAGAATATCCACTAAAAATATAGCAGAGACCCTGGTGATATCCCGAGAACGAGTAGGCTATATTATTCATGAGATTTTATACATGAAAAAGCTCTCAGTCAAATGGGTTCCCAAATGTTTCAATGCTGACCAGAAGCGTGATCGAGTTATTGCTTCACAACCAATTTTGGATCCATTTCGACGGGATCCTGTGGGATTCTTGAACTGCCTCGTAACTATGGATGAAACGTGGATCCATATATATATATATATATGATCCAAAGACCATAGAAAAATTCATAGAAGGGGACGTAGTGGTTCCCGGCGTCCAAAGAAGTTCAAGACACAGAAGTCACCAAAAAAGGTGTTGGCGTCTGTCTTCTGGAACAACTATACAATATTTTTGTAGATTATATGGAAAAGGGTGCAATCATGTACTGCATCAGGGGTGGCCAGCTACACTACCTTTGAAAGCCACATGTCAGGAAGGAATATTTGAAAGAGCCATCTATTTATTTTTGATAACAAAACAAACAATGACAAACTGAAAATTATTTCAATTTTTTAAAGTTTACCCACGGATTCCCCCCCCCCCCCCGATTTATAGCTAAAACCCAAAACTGTGTTGCTTTCTTAGCTGAGAAACCTTTGACTCAAAGCAAACGATTCAGCATAAGAAATGTGTGAAAAATATCACAATATCGCTTTGCCGACTGAACGCTGGTTTGACAAAGTAAGCCGCATGAGTCTCGCACGTAACAAAACTCACAAACGTAAGCAATTGTTGTTTTGTAATATCTTTTGCTAGCTTCAATATAAGTGTAAAGAGAAGGGCAACTTTGATTTTGAAAGTTGTTTTGTTCTTTCATTTCCACCTCAAAAGTGAATAGCCAACGAAAAACACTGCTGTTGGTGCGCTCTCAAAGCGATTGCCGTAAGGGTGTTGTAAACTAGGAAAGCAACGCAGGTTTGTGTTTCGGCTATCAGCCTCTTGCAGAAGACCCCCTCGGACGCCTGGAGCCAAACAGACGGAGTGTTCAACACCCGTGATTCAGCACGCCATTACGTGGCTAAGAGTAGACATACGACCGCAAAGGTAAAAGTCAGCAGTACATCAGTGCGTGCCGTAGATTACTAGGCGTGTGGCTTAATATTACTTTTTTACATTCCGTGAGTTAACTTATGTGAAAAAGAAAATAATGTGGTTTTTTAAAAAGATTCCCATCTATATGTAAGTAATCAGGCTATCTGGAAAACGCAAATATGAAGACTAGAACAGGAAATTTAAAGCGGAGTGGTAAGAAGAATTTGTTTTTGTGGAGAGGAACGGGAAACCAATGTGTATTTTATGTGAAGTAACAGTGTCACAGTTCAAGGACAGTAATCTTAAGCGACATTATGAATCAAATCACTGTTCTTTCAGCCAACAATGTCCTGCTGGTTGCTAGTTAAGACAAACTAAAATGTCTTTAAGAGCAAAACTAAATAACCAAACCAAGGTTATGCCAATGTTTATTAAAGAGGCAGATGCAACAACAGAGGCCAGATTTATTATGGACTTCAATATTGCTCGGGCCAAACGCCCCTACACAGAAGGAAAGTTCATGAAAAGAAATATTGCTGAAGTAATTTCTGCTTAAGATCCAGAAAATAAAAAAATTCTCAAATTGATTGAACAAATACCTGTATCTAGACATACTGTGGAAAGGCGAGTTTCTGTTATTTCCGATGACGTTATAAGTAACTTGCAACAGGATTTGACGAACTGCTCAGCACTGAGTCTGGCCTAAGACGAATCCACGGACATTGAAGATAAACCAAAAATAGCTATATTTGTTCGTTATGTAATAAATAATGTAGAAGTGAAAGAAGAACTATTGGAACTTATTGCACTAAAGGATACGACTCTAGGATCAGATATAAAAAACTCCCTTGATGCTGTACTTGGAAACAATTCTGTACCGATTAAAAATATAGTCAGCGTCGCAACTGACGGCGCTCCAGCAATGCGAGGTCCTACTAAAGGGCTTTTGGGACTTTTAAATGCCGACGCATTGTATCCCAATTTTATCCGTGTCATTGCAATATTCATAGGGATCACTTAGTAGCTAAATACTTTAAATATGACCACATTATGGTGGTAGTTTTAAAATTGTCAACTACATACGCTCAAGCGCCAAAACTCATCGACAGTTTAAAGCTTTTATACAAGAAATGGAGAACGATGAACTTCCGGATGATGTATCGTGGTTTTGTTTAGTAAGAAATCTCTCAGTAAGCAAAGTTTTAACAAAATTCTTTAAATTGCTAGAACCAATCAACAATTTGCAATTGAAAAAGAGAAATCTTTCCCAGAACTTGAAGATACCAACTGGTTAATAGATATGGCGTTTTTCACAGATATAGTGAAGCACTTACAATCATTAAATTTAACGCTGCAAGGACATGGTAAACTTATTTCGGATTTAGCACAGAGTGTCTTCAGCTTCCATAACAAACTTAAACTCTTCGAGAAACACCTGGTTTCTAAAACCTTCACTCACTTCACGTGTTTTACTAAAATGTTGGAAACTTAACCAGGGTATGAAATTACAGCTACAGATTATGTATCCAAGCTGCACAGACTGGCAGAATATATTGCTGATAGATTTGGTGACTTAAGAGGATTGAAGTCATCATTTACATTTTTAGAAAACCCTTTTCTTGTTGACATCTTGAAGAATGGCTGTCCCGTCTCACCGCCAATTGCTGGGGATATAGCGGCTGTAAACTTGGAGCTACTAGAGCTTCACGAAGATGAAGGATTGAAACAGGTAAAACAAAATGGTTCTTCAACTATTGAGTTTTGGAAACAGGTTCCGGAATAAAAATATCCTAAAACCAAAGAGTGTGTTTTGAGACTAATCTCAATTTTTGGTACTTCATATTGTTGTGTCTTTGTATTCAACACTTAAATTTATTCAAAATAAGCTTCGGTTTGTTTCAACTGATCAGCATTTAACTGAGCTTGTGCGAACTGCCCTAACAAGTCATCAATCAAACTTCCGTCAGCTAACTGCTAAGATGGATAACTTTCGTAAAGCATCCACAAGCAAATCTAATTTTTAAAGATTTTCTTTACAAAATTGCTTGATAGAATGAGAACAATATATATTTTTTTTTAATAACATTTTTATTTTTATTTTTATGTTTTTCAATAACTTTGTAACTTTTATGTTTTTGAAGAACTTTGTAACAAGAAATGAAATCAAATAATTACTTTTGGACATTGATCAGTTTAGTTTACCATATTTCCTATATACATTTTATTTGCATAAGAGCCGCACCACTCGCCTGAGATAGCCGCGCATGGCTTGCGAGCCTCGCTATGGACACCCTAGTACTACATTGTATTTCTCTACAAACTAAAGCAGCAAAATGTCTCTAAACGTCGATGCAAGCTTTCTAAAGATATCTTGTTTCTTCAAAACAATGCCTCTCCTCACAAAGCTGTCATCACGGAGCAGAAATTGGCTGATCTTTACTTTGAAATTCTGAAACACCTGGCCTACTCACCTGCTTTCGCCATATCGGATTACTACCTTTTTTCTAACCCGTTAAAACACCTCAAGGGAAACATTTTTCAAGCAACAAGGAGGCCACAGCAGCTGCCGACTGGTGGTTTGCAGCACAACCCAAAGTATTTTTTGATGGTTTAAAAAAGCTAGAACAACGAAGTCAAAAGTGTGTGGAGCTGAAGGAAAAACACGTAGAATTTTTGTCAGTCCCGTAGTTTGCTTTTCTTTACTAAACCAAAAGTTTATCAGCAGCTCCGTACTGGATTTTGTCTTAAATTTTTCGGCCTGTGTATTATATGAAGGAATTTTTTATCTTTTCTGAAATTAATGGTTTGATGATTATACGAAGAAAAATGCGGTAGCTATGGAAGCAGCAACGCACACTCTTGTGAAATAGGTCTTCAAAAACCACGGAATCTTTTAAGAGATAGCTCTAAACCAACATTTCGCTTCTCGAAGTCAGCCGAGATAGGCGCAGTATGACTGAAATCACAATTCCCTGATAGCATATCTTTGCTGTAAAGATGTTCCTCGTATAAGCTCTTCTTAAGCGGTATTATCGTCCATTCAGATAAACTTCACTATAGCACTATTCCAAGGCTGTGTAAATGGACGAACATAGAGTTCAAAATTCTCAAACTGACACAGTCCTAATAGCTACTTAGGTTTTGGTGTGATCAACTATATTGATCCGTGTACGAAATCAAACGTTCTCTCCCTACGGCACTATCAAATTTGATAAATTGATGATGACATGTCCCGCGTTTTATTCAGATGAGTATTTTTATGATTCAACCTGTAATCCTAAATATTGCTACACTCTGGGGTGCCACACTAACCAGAAATAAAACTTTAGGGATTACTTTCCGTAGCATGTCGTTCACTGGCTGCTGAAAATACACTCACGAACAATGAAATTTGAGCACCTAGAAGAAAACATACTATTACCACAAACTCTGCAAATAGCTAGAGTGCGTGCAGGTGTGCAAATGATCCGCGTTTGGTGTAAGTGCGCATGACCTCGCTCCCTGTGGTGGCGCTGCAAGGACGAACCGGCAGCCTTATAAACCGCCGTGTAGTCGATATCCCATCAAAGCGAAAACATTCGTTGGACGCAAGCAAGAGTACAGAGTGACAAGAATGCCGGGTAGATGCCAGAGACGCTGATTTACGCAACTGACGGAATTTGCGGGAGGCCTGATCATTGGGCTGAAAACCGCAGTGTGGTCGGCGCGCTGTATAGCCCGCCACGTAGATTATTCTGGCCATACCGTCCGACTGTGTTGGGAGCAGTGGACACGTGATGGCACTGCCACAAGGTGGAGCGGCTCCGGACGGACCAGGAGGACGACCGGTAGAGAGGATCGACGGATCGTGCGCCAGGCACGAGCGGATCCCACGGGGACCCGGTCCACTATATAGGCAGATGTAGCAGCTCCTGTGTGCCCACGAACCATTTCCCGAAGCCTCGCGGAAGCGAATCTGCGATCCCTGCACTCCCTGCGTGTTCTGCCATTAACACCAGAACATCGCCGGCTTTGTGGTCAGTGGTGCTAGGCCAGAGCGACGTGGAACACTACAGACTGGTGACTTGTGGTGTTTAGCGATGAATGCCGCTTCGTTTTGGAGACAGATGATCATCGTGACAGGGTGTGGAGGTCCCCGGGTCAACGGTACACTCCACACCTTCCCCCACTGCAGGCATTATGGTCTGGGTAGCCATTGCCTACGATTATGGTCTGGGAAGCCATTGCCTATGATAGCCGATAAGTTCTAGTAGTGGTACATGGATCATTGACGGGGCCAGCGGTATGTGGATGAGATCCTACGGCCCCATGTGCTCCCATTCCTGGCCGGGATTCCAGGTGCGCTATGCCAGCAGGATAATGCCCACCCGCAAATGCTCGGGTTGCCCAGGACTACCTACGTCATGTCCAGACACTTGTATGGCCTGCTCGCTCCCCGGACATGCCCCCTATCAAGCATGTGTGAGACCAATTGAAACGCCAGCTGCCGCCGTGCCGCACTATCCGGGATTTGGAGCAAATCGTTCAGCACGTTATAACGAACTAAATTTCTCCGTCATTTTTATCCGCGCCAGGATTCGAACCCGGATCCCCTCATTCCGGAATAAGTCACTCTACCAATTGAGCTACGCGGACGTTTTATTCTGATTCCTATCTGCCTTTATGTCGTGTGCGTCCTTCTGGCAGGTACGTCACATCTCCTGGTACGTTACAACGTGTGGGACAGTCTGCCGCAGGACAACATCAGGCGTCTGTTCGCCTCAATGCCGGACCATATTGCACCATGTATCGCCGCACGAGGCGGTGCGACGCGGTATTGAAAATGACCGGACTGCGTATCACAGATCCCTCTGTAATTGTCCTGCAGCTGTCTTTTTGCCATCATGTGTATCATTCATCTGTATCATTACGTTCATAAAATTTCAGTTCAATTCGATGCTTCCTTCTTGGTTAACAAATTTCATTGTCCTTGAGTGTAATAGTTATTTTCAGAAGTATCCTTGCCCTTCGAAATCTTGTTGCGTGGTAAATAGAGCCTGCCTCAAAAATCCAATAAAATAAATTCCTATTACACTCAAAAAACTAATTCAGGAGCGGCACAAGATATTAGACATTTAATTAACACAAAATAAAATAAAATGATGAAGAAGATATCACTTTCTGAATACATACACATAACGATAAGTAATAGAGTGGCGTCTAACATCCTAATTCTCATTCGCCAGTAGGTCCGATATAGGAGCACAATGAAACTTCTCAGATGCTTACATTTTGCTAAAGTGTTCTGTCCTGCAACTTTTACTTGAGTCATCTTTTATTAGACTCAGTTTCATGCAGTTTAAGTTTTGTTCCCTTCAGTCTGGAATTTCATCGTCACTATCCTAGCAGATGAAATGGTATGATATGCAAACAACAAAATTAGTTTTTACTGACAGTTTATCTTGCGCTAGTTAATCTGAATACTACATCGTAGGTAGAAAGTACGAGTAGGTTTGTGCTATTAACTTATACACACCACGTTGTTGCTGGATAACTTCTTTTTTATCACGCGCTTAACCACATGTATAAATCTTTGCTTATTTAAAATCAGACTCAAGATGCACCCGCAGTGTTTCGCTAGTAAATGAATAGGCAGGCTGGTTGAAGACATGCACGAACACGTCCACAAAGACAGTCCTATCAGCTGCGAAGATTTTTAATTAGCCGTGCTGTCACCTCCACGCATTCGCTGGGCACTCTTGCTGAGGTAGCCCAGTGGGCCGTTTCGAAAATTTTGTCTCTTTTCTTTGGGAAACAAATGGCTACTGCCGACCCACAGCCACCTGTGAACGAAGGTTACTCATCTATTATATTTAACGGATAAACTCCATTCCCCTAGCTGTGGGGCTATAAGTTGCTTTCAACGGCTCCTTTATCTTCATTCACTTTACCACCATCGTCAGTCGGCACAATTTTCGTCGACTCAGTCCTGTCTTCTTTTTTTTTTTTTTTTTTGATTGGAGGTTTAACGACCACCGTGAGCAACTCAATGGGCTATAAGCAGTCGCCCGTCCCTAATTTAGGGTCACTGGTTCCAGGGAAGGGAGAGAGCCAGTGCCCTAAGACAAACACAACATCCATGCCTCACCGGGATTCAAACCTGGACCCCGTTCGGACGAATGATTAGAGGCCATCGCTTAGACCCTGTCTTTTTACACCGCCAGTCGAACACGCTATAACTCTGTACACGGAATAACTCCCTCTTTCATTGATAGTCGCAGACCTTGCCTCAGAAAGAGTTATGTAAAACCATTGTTTCACTTCCTCACTTATATAGAGCAAAAAATTCACCCGCAGGTCAGTCTTCTCAGCGCTCCTGTTGGCTCTTCATACAGCTCATAGCGAGTACTCAGCCTCGCGAATGAAATTAACTCAACCTTCATTTCCCACTTCTATAACAAAAAAGTGTTTTTATTCTTCGTTACTTGGCTTAGAAATTTTTGTCTTTTTTGCCAGGGCTCTGTTTTGCACTACTTGTGAATTTAGTTGAAGAAAGCTCTGAGACTTAAGAAGGGAGTGAGTGACCAACCTTCGTTCGAAACTCTTGTGACCCCTTTTCGTGTTCAGTCTTAGTTCTATTTTGTACTGTCACTTTTGCTCACCAAAATGACCACAAAATCTCGTTAACCATTCCCACTTGACAGGTTTAACGGCCTTCCCCACGTGTGAAAAAGAAAGATGCTGACCTTAGCTGACGGGCTACAAACGCGCTTGGAGCACGAAACTGTAGAGATTTACCTCTGCGTTCCAATCCCATATAGCGACAAGTCCTGTTCGATTTTATTTCTCTTTTGCGGGATAGTTACGAATCCCTCAACTGTACACAGAATATATACTGTCCCAGCCTTTTGAAAACATAATTAGTTAAAAGCACCGAAAGTATAATCTACACGTTGCTTTGCCCAATGAAGATATCTGTTATGCGCTGGAGTTTAAAGAACAAATAACCCTGGTCTTCTTCTTAAGACATTTAGAAGTAATCAGTCGCAACATTTTCATTCTGAAGAACAAATTGAATTCGGAAGGAGTTAGGAAGCTACTAGTGTTTCAGTGTACTTGAACAGTTCAGTTAAATACAAGTTATCTTAAGATGTTATGCAATCTGTTCGATATTTTGGCAATTTTTATTTACTTTGCTGAATTGTCAGATTTTATTTCTGACGACTAGAATTCACTGTTCGAGACATATTCTTGCACATGGCAAAGCAAGTTGGAAGCCGTTAGTCTCTTCCTTTTTCTTAAGTAGAGAGCGGCATACGTGAAAACTGTAATATTACTGGTTTGCGGTTAGTCTCTTCCTCTTTCTTCAGTAGAGAGCAGCATACGTGAAAACTGTAATATTACTGATTTGCGGGAGAAATTCGCTTCACCAATTTCCCCAGGAAATGTCGAGAGATAAGATAAATACTCTTTGAGCAGGAAACAAAACAGGGTAGCATCATAAAGGGACGACAATGATATTAAGAATAACAGCTGACGGACTCAATGAATTTTACCGAATTACGCCAAGTAAACCTGTACACCAAAGATTTGTCTGAAAAGATTGTAATTCATGGTACAGAAATTGACAAAGAAAGCACATTCACTAAATCCTAAAGCACCGGTAAAACTTTGTCTGGCCTGCAACGCCTAGTAATAGTCACAAATGCTTGCTTCTACTTAAAAGGGAAATTTCTGAGTGGTACTTTTATTAAGGGCAGACTGCTTAAAGCCGCCACACAGAGAAGCAATGGTCAGTTTTAGTTCTTATAGCTGCAAAATACTAATTATTTGCACTACTTCAAGCTTGCATCAATAGCGAAGACCACTACCAAATCATAGGATTCAACAATAATGATGATACATAATTCCAAAACAGAGTGGAGAGATTTGTTACAGTCATTGATGAATTTAAAATGAATCCTTTTACAATTTCCATATGTCAGACATTTTCAGACGACACACAGGGGCATCTTCTAGAAGATCATGGAAAATGACAGTTTGTAACTTACTCGGTAAGTTTTGTATAAATCCTGAATTTTAGCAGCTCTTATACTGTAGAGTTTCTTTCTTCACCCTTTTTTACTTAGGGACTGCAAGTTAAAAATCGCCGTCGCATTGCCTTTCTGATGATGTTGGTTGGGCATGAATATTTTGCGTGTGTGGTTAGGCGTAGGGGTGTATTCCACTGCACGCATGCATTGTTCCTGTAAAAGGGCCTCTCCAGGCTCAAGGAACCTCTTCCGGACTTTAAGCTTTCCTCACAGCTGGAAAAAACGAGATCATTGCTTATTGCTCCCCCAAAATTTAATAGAAATCTGATTAAATGGTCCAGTATGTTGCTAATCTTTTTGGACTTTAGAGGATCATATTGTTTATATTTTACAGCAGGTTTGCTCATTGTTTTTCCTACGGCGAAGATCAGACTACAAGGAATAAAGCAGACATGAAGTTTTTAGTTTCTATTAACGAAAGTAGCTCTACGTATGTGGTACGAATAACTTGTACACACAAGGAAAATTCATTTGGAAATCATTTGTGGCAGTAAAGTATGGGAATCGCTAGCCTTCGCAATGTAAATTTCCTATATTTCAAACCTACGCGTGTTTACATGGGTGAAAAAAATACAGTTTTTTAGGCGAGAAGAAGTTTTAGTTTCGGCTATGATAAAGCCCTAGCGCAGGTAAGATGAATCAACTTAGTTTTTCCATTCAGCAGGTTTTTCTCACCTGCTTGACATTCTGGTTACTTTTCTTCTTCAGGACCACTTAGTATTCATCAGCACTCACTCTGACATCCCATATGGCCTAGTGGTCAGAGGTATAATTTCTTACTAATTGTTCGAGTTGGTTCGGAATGAGGAATGGGTAGTGCGATTGTCATACGGCGATGGATCTCTCCCTTCTCTTGAGTAAGTGTCCCCACATTAAGGATTGCCGACTGCTTATAGTCATTAGAGTTGCTCATGGAGGTCGTTCAACTCCTAAAGAAAAATTGCCCACTCTACGAACGCAAAAATGTTAGCAATTGTGATCAAGGTCTGCAGATTCTCTAGGAGATATAAATGGATCTTATTAAACAAATGTCTCCAAAAATGAGCTTTGCTTGGACAACATTTAATTTACAACCTGGTTAAATCTGACATCAAGATTTTCTCTAATTTTGGTTCTCTTATCGGTTTGACCGTTTGTCCGTCTGTGGACACGATATCTCTGCAACTATTAGTTTGATTTGAAAAATTCTTTTTGCAGAGTTAAAACTTGAAATATGCTGATGATGATCCTTTATTTTGTTTTTGTTTCTTTACGATGTGCGATTTCGCTGCTAGATGGCGTGAATGCAGATGATATCGAATTCAAATTCGGTATATTTGTTTCTAAACATCTCATTGAAAATATGATTTCACCTTTCGATTCCATCTATGTGGAAGAGTATTTCAGGCATAATCATTTTTTCAAGTTAAACATAGATTTTCCGCATGGGGACGTAAAAGTACATCGCGTTTTACCCGATATATCTACTTCTAAAACTCCGATTTGAAAAAAAAAATTGAAGCGAATACAGCTCCCGATGGAAAATCTTTTGCATATATTTTTAATTGCCGCCCCGGTGGCGCAGTGGTCTAAGCGATGGCCTCTGATCACTCGCCCGAACGGGGTCCGGTTTCAAATCCCGGTGAGGCATGGATGTTGTGTTTGTCTTACGGCACTGGCTCTCTCCCTTCCCTGGAACCAGTGACCCTAAATTAGGGACGGGCGACTGCTTATAGCCCATTGAGTTGCTCACGGTGGTCGTTAAACCTCCAATCAAAAAAAAAAAAAAAAAAATATTTTTAATTTTTGGTAAAGAATAGTTTCGCTATCAGTGGGCGTAAGTGTTCATTTCTGTTTCTGATGTTTTTGCCACAAATCCTAAGCTCCTAAATTCATACTTTCGTGGACCCATGCCACTCACGTCGATACGCCTTTTCGGAATATTTTTCTTTTTAAAAAATGAATGGTTTCTCCGCCAGGGGGTTAGATGTATATTTTATCTTTGTCAAAATCTTTGCTTCTAATGGTCCAATTTAAACAATTCTTTCTTTAGTGGATAGAATTTCCGGTGCGACTTGTTTTTCATATAATTTCAAAACTTTCAATTAATTCATAGACTTTCCGCTAGTGGGCGTAAAGGTAAATTTCGTTTTATCCGATATTTCTACTTCTAAAGCTCCGATTTGAAAATTTCTTCCTGTATCGTATACAGCTCCTGGTGGGAAATGTTTTTCACATAATTTCTAATATTTGGTAAAAAATTGTTTGGCCACCAGGGGGGCATAAGTGTTGATTTCTGCTTCTCATGCATTTGCAGCAAAATCTGAGCTCCTGAAAACTCGACTGAAAAAATTCTTTCCTGGAAGAGATACCTCTCATGCCGGAAAAACTTTTGAGAATACTTTCTTCTGAAACTAACGCATGTTTTCCCACCGGCGGCGTAGATGCGTATTTTATATTTGTTTATATCTCTGCTTCTAAGTGTCCGATTTGAAAAATTATTTCTTTGTTGGAGAGCGTTTCCGCTGTGAAATGTTTCTTATATATTTCAAATGTTTCTTAACGCACAACCTTGCAACCAGAAGACATAAGATTACGATTCCGTTAACAGCAATATCAGCGGGATCAAAAACCCGATTGAAAAACTGCTTTTTTCGGTCAGGTGCAAGTGTTTTCCATACCGATTCCATTGACTTTGAATAACATTGATAAATTTAATTCGCGTCGGAACGGATCCAAAAGACTTGTTTATCACACCCGAAAATTCGGTGTTATTTTTCTTGTTTATTTTTTATCCAAGTTGATGATAGGATTCTCTGTCGTTTGCTGGTATGGCTTCGTTTGAAGATTCTTCATATCATGTGCAGCATTTCTCTTGTGAACTGATGTGCTGCTTTATTAAATATACCTACCGTCATTCATATCATTCACTCACATCGACATGTAAATCGGAATGTGAAGAAGAGTATGCCGCATGCATCACATAGACTAGCTAAAGGAGAAACAGAGTTCGATTGAGGTCGAAATGAGCAGAAGGAGTTATCTCAGTGACTTTGAATATGGCATAGTAGTTGGTGCCAGGCGCGCCGGCTCGAGAATCTTTCAAATGGCCGTTCCCCAGGGCTTTTCAGCCACAACCGTAGCAACTGTTTGCCGTGAGTGGTGTGACATGCAAGAAACTTTCAGCAGTCTGTGATCTTTGTGCACAAATACTGCTGGTAGATCAGAGGAGGTTTAATGGGATTGGCGAGAATTGTGAAAGCTAACAAAGGGGCTACAACCATGCAAATAACTGCGGAATTTGTCATTGGGGTGCCAAGGGCTGTAACCAAATGCATCAGGTGTTGGACGATCTCGTGAGAGAGCTTCAACAGCAGATGGACATGTCGCGTGTCTCCTTTGATTCTTTGATTTCTGTGATTCATCAGCTGTTTTCGTCAAAAAAGTTGCTAATTATTCAAATTTTTTTGCGTATCGCACCAAGTACTATAAACTCTTTATGCAGTTATGGGACAAAATCCTAGAAGAATGGCCGTTTGAGAGACTCTGAAACAAAAACACCTGGAGCCAACTGTAGTGCCACGTCTGAAGTCAAACAGAGCAGTCATATCTCCATTTATGGTCCCCGATCGCATGTTAGCTGATGCTTAACTAGCTGATCTAGCTGGTTTACATAACAAACTACTCCAACGTGATGGCTTAAATATTGGAGTAGTCCATTTTTGTGACCAAGGAAGGTTAACTTAACAAACAAGCATATCAGTGCATATTACGTTTCCGGTTTGTGAATGATGCTGCGAAACGTTTTATCTTCAATGGAACATATGCGGAGATGCAGTCCTTCTTAAGGATTTGGTTAGGCTAGAGAATGCACCAAATTATGGATCTTGTATAAAATGCATATCTGCATATTTGGTAAAATGCCTCAATAATATGTACATAATAAAAAGAAAACCTCTTAAGAAAGAAGAAAAGAGATGGAAAAATATAGAATTTTCCCGGTACGTTCGCATTCCACAAAAAAGAAGAAGCATCTTTATTTTCCCAGTAACCCCGCACTTCACAGGAACGAGAGATCATTTTTTTACGGTTAAGTGCAAAAGTCAATGAAAACGAAAAAGCACTTTCCCAAGGAAGCAATTTCCCTTTCTGTATCTAATGATTATATCTGTACACTTTGTACTTGTAACGTTAACATGGGCCATTGCACATATTGTGACATACTACGTTGGTGACGTACATGTCAGGACTTGAGTTAGCAGTGAAAATTCCAGGCAAGTGTAGCTTAATTTGGAAAGCATTCGGCTACGCAGCAGAAGGATGTGGGTACGAGTCTCACCAGTGGCAAATTTGGGTTTTATATTGGCGTCCGAAGGTAAAAATGGTCATTAGTTTCTTCGAAAAATGTATGACATTCCTTCCACACATTATCCAGAATTAATGAGAAATCATTCATCTGCAGCATGCTCTCCTTCAAGCATAGTTTACGGTGCAAACAAAACTACAATTTCGTGCAACAGCCTTTCTCAGGGGGGGGGATATATGTGATGTACAACAGAGGTGACGCACATACCAAGACGGTAAGTAGCAGAGACAAGCCCTCGTCGATTCTACTACAAAACACAGATGATCAAAACGCCGACAGTTCAAAACACCGATGATCATAACACCGACAACTCAAAACGCCGACAGTTCAAAACACCGGCAGTACAGAACGCCGACATGTCGAAACACCGACATTCAAAACACCGACAACCATACCAAGCAAAAACAGTCTTCCTGGGCCAGCACTGCCAGCAATGGTCCAGCACTATGTTGCCGCCGCCGAACCATCAATAAAATGTCCGGGCGGCCAACAGAAGAGCCAGCAGCTCAGGCCAACAGCTGACCAACAGTTGGCACCCCCATCAGTTGTCATATGCCACAACAGGGCCATCAGTTATCCATCACAGGCTGCAGCTGCCACAAGTGGCCCTTCAGTGTCCCTACAAGCACGTGCCAGAAATGATGGCTAGCCTAATGTGGTCCGCTAGTTTGCCGGTAGTTGCAGCCGGCAACCACGTGACGTAACTGATGGCTTGCCGAATCTTGTCCGCCAATTTCGCAGTAGTAGCCATAAAAAAAGTCAAGGATAACTGCAGTTTCCCAAAGCAGCAAACAAAAAAATTTTATTCGGTCACCCTCGGGAAATTGAATCCCGAATCTCTCGATATCTAGCCGAGCGCTTTAGCCTTACACCACGGTGACCAACAATCCATGGCGCTATGTATGTATTTCTGTCAGCTTCTGACATCATAAATACGTAAGATGGGCTCAGCTACTGAAACGTCTCCATCTGGTGGGCATTAACGGCACTGGCTATATATTAAATATAGCAGTTATTTCAAAATATACTTTATTGGCAAAAACATAGGGAATACAGGCGTACCACATATGGCAAAATAAACAACAAAACAATGAGCGATACTGATGAAATGTCACAGGTGAATGTGATACGGCAGTCAACTAAGGATGACAAAACGTTAAAACCATTAATAAGGAACAACATATGCTTGAGGAAGATGATGCACAAGCAAATGTAATGATTAATTAATAAAGCATGTGATGACGTGCAGAGTGAAAGCAAAGCACAAAACAACAGGTAAATATAATTACAAGAACATGGCTGTACAACGCAGTGCACAAAAAGAAGGGAACATGTAAAACACAACAAAAGCATATACTACTATAAAGGTACAGAAGTTCCCACAATCGAGGAAACCGCACGATATGTGACAAAAACATGATAAGTATTACAGAACATAGTGGAAACTTGGGCAAACTCCCCAAGTGAAACACAAGGATACACAAAATACAAACAGCAAGCCGTGCAGTATTGCATCGGTCCAAAAAACAATGACATGGGACGAGCAAGAAATACATGGCGTCAAAGAATGTGAAAATGCAAGACAGAAATAAGGTATAAATTAAAAGATACAACACAATGCAGCAAGAAAAAACAGAAAGAACAAAGTATCGCAGGGAAATACCTCTCGTACTGCTCCTAGAGAACAAATACACGGTGCGCAACTCATTTAAGGTACAGGCAGCAAAAGCAGACACATGAGTGAAGAATAAGTATTAAGGACAAGTGCAACGAAGAAACAAATACAACACGGTACATGCACACGAATTACACAAAAATTGCAGAAAACCCCTACAATACAAATCATAAGCAGTTACATGACAAACACTTAGTAGACGCCGTGACGAAGCACCAGGAAGAGAGAACACAAAATCTCGACTGATGCATTCAGATCTTCGAAGCTGGAAAAAAACAAAAAATCAGAAAGAAAGATGAATGGAAGATCCAGTGATTTCGAACCAACCGGTCTCCAGCGCCCAGGTAGACCGGAAAGCAGCCTGAGATTGAGGGGTGGAAGCAGCGAAGTTATCCAGACGTACTCGAGACACGATGCGATTCCTAAAAATCGACCGTAAGGCCGCGCCAGCAGAGAGGATACTAAGTGCGGTAACAGGAGAGCGGAGAGATTGATGATAAAGAAAAACGACATGTTTCACAACTACGAAGAGATAGGCACAGGCATCCGGCAAAATAGCCGGGGGATGTTTGGTAAGCAATAGCCACTCGTACGCTTGAAAAGGGATGTCTCTGGAGCAAATGATGCCTACAAGACGAAAGGCAGTATTGAGAAGTGGAAGGAGAACGGGACAGTGACAGTAGACATGAGGAACATCACCTTCAACACCACAAAAGCAGCAAAGAGAAGTAGAAGAAATAGACATGTGAAAGAGAGAAGAAGGAACAGGAAGGCGGCGGTGAAGAAACCGCCAGTGGATGTTTCGCTCTAACGTGGTAGAAAGGGAAGAGAAAGAAGGCAGACCAGATAGGCAGCAGAAGAGAAGGAGAAGCATCAGGAAGACCATGCGGAGAAGTGAGGGGCGCACGGAGGATCGCATAGATAGAGGCAGTGGAAAAAGAAGAAATGGGAGCAACAGAGTCCCGAAAGGGAAGGAAGAAAGGAAGAGAGAGGCTCGGTCCAGAGACAGAAATAAGGCCAGTGTCAGAAACCAGAAGTGGGAAGAGGGTACGGAGAGCGGAGCGAAGAAGGTCATACTCCTCTTCCAAGGTGAAAGAAGGGTCAGGGAAAAGAGAAGAAAGGGGTTTCCACGTCAAATCGGAAGTTAATAAAACTTCGACAGTGAGAATTCCTGAGCGGAACCAAGGGGGAAAAGAAAGTATGGTTGATCGGGTGGATGAATCTGAGTGGAAAAGAAAAGAGGCTCTGCAAGCAGGTCCAGGCTGGTAGAGGGAGGAGCGCGGAGTAGCGGGAGAGAATGAAATACCGCTAGAGCATCGATAAGAAGTGGTGGGAGGCGTTTAGAAGTAGAAGGAGATGAATCCATCCAAAGAAAAAGGAGGAAAGTGAAGGATGGATCATGAAGAGAAATAAGAGTATTCAGGGTAGAAGAAAGTGCAGGGGAGGGCGAAAGGAGAAGACGAATGAAAGGAGACGATTCGGTGAGCTCGATAATGTGTTCTGACATCTGGGAAATGAAGACCACTAAATGATGTTGGCAGAGAAAGCGTTGCAGCAGAAACCCAATGTCTATATGACCATATCACTGAAGTGAACATACTATTGATGGCAGAGAAATGATGCGATTTAAACACACAGGAATCCCAGGGATAGAAGCATTGTGAGAGAAGATATCGATGAACAATTTGAGCACGTTGAAAGTGAGAGGAAAAAGGAAACGTAAATCGCCAAAAACCAGCCGTGCGATGAAGTCGTGGGTGAAGATATTGCCAAGTGACGTTGCTTGCGGTAAAGGAGTGTCCAAAATGAGCTCCAAGAAATGTTTGGGTGTAGGAGGACCACACTGCTCCCCACGGCGAGTCAGTGTTGAAAGTAAGAGGAAAAGGAAAACGTAAATCGCCAAAAACCAGCCGTGCGATGAAGTCGTGGGCGAAGACCTTGCCAAGTGACGTTGCTTGTGGTAAAGGAGTGTCCAAAATGAGCTCCAAGAAATTTTTGGGTCGAGGAGGACCACACTGGCCAGCACTTTTCTGAATATTCAGGGCAGCACCAGAGAGAGCAGCATACTGTTCATAAGTGGCAAGAAGAGTATCAAATTGGTCATCGCGGCGAAGACAAAAGGTAACATCATCTGCGTAAGCAGAGACAAGAAAACGGTGATGCCGAGTACTAGAGACAATCGGTCCTACCGCAGGTAAGAGAGACGCCCGACTTGCAATCAAAAAGGGCTCAAAGGCGAGAGCAAAGAGTTGTCCTGATAATGGACAACCTTGTCTGATGCCAGATCGAAAAGGAATCGGGGCCGTCAAAAATGTGGTCGTCCGAACGTGCAAATAACCGCCCCGGTAGAGGCTAAGGATGAGAGAAACAAAAGCGGGAGGAAAACCATAGTGAGTTAATACGGCAGAAAGGTAAGCGTGAGAGACGTTATCAAAAGCGGATTTCTGGTCAAGATTAAACAAAGCTAGGGGTTCGGAATGTTTTAGTGCAAGAAAGGAAAGGTTATGAAGAAAGGAGATATTGTTAGAAATAGAACGACCAGGCACGGTGTATGTCTGGTCGGGGGATATGAGGAACGGAAGAACAGAATTTAGGCGGCGACAAAGGAGTTTAGTGAAGAATTTGTAGTCCAGGTTGAGAATGGAGATCGGGCGCCAATTCGACAAGTCCAGAAGGTTACCCTTCTTCGGCAGGAGGATGACATGTGCAACTGTAAATTCCGGCGGAAGCGCAGGAGAAGAAAGAGCACACGAAAAAGCGGCAGAGAGAAAAGGCAGGAGTGACGGAAGAAAGGCCCGATAGAATGACAGCGGGAGGCCATCAGGTCCCGGGGAAGAGTGAAGATTGAGGGAGGCAAAAGCCTCTCTCAATTCAGGCAAAGAAAAATCAGCAATGAGAGGGGCGCAGAGAGAAGACGGGACCTGAGGGAGAGAAGAAAGAAAAAAAGGAGGAAGAAAAAGAAGAACCCTGCGCAATCGCTCGGAACTTCTCCTGAAAGAAGTGACGGACATGAGAGCAGATGAGAGTTGTATTGCCAGTAACAGTGCCATCAGGCAATCGGAGATGTCTGATGGAAGATGACGTGCGTCGCATGGATTCCATCTTCGAAAGGACCTCGAAACAATACGTCGTTGGTGAAATACGTAGGAGCCGAAGACGACGGACTGCTTGCTGAGCAAACGGTTCGAGGCAGGCATGAAATTCATCACGGACGGATGCATAGTGCGGGTCAGACATTGGCGTCGCGGAGAGGAGTCCTCGTAGGTTACTCACCTCCATTGAGCGAGTGGTGGAAATAGTAAAGGAGAGTTGACGAACGAGCAAGAGAAGATCCCGTTTGACATCAAGCCACAAACGCAAGGCGCTTGGGGTCGTTGTGAGCTACAGCTTTCGATCAGAAAGGAACTTCTCAACTTCCTCACAAAAGGAACGGTCTAGATTCAGATGGGAACCGCTGAATCTAGACCGTTCACAAAAGGAACGGTCTAGATTCAGATGGGAATAGATTCAGATGGGAATAGATTCAGATGGGAACCGCTGTACAATGGCATCTGCATATACTCGCAAAAGAGTGTCCGGAAGGGCTTCGAAATGAACGCCTTTTGCAAGATTCTCAGTAAAAGCTGTGCCAGCTGGAGAGCTGGCTGGGATATTAAGCACGATATTATTGCCAGCTTGGGAAATGAAAGATTTGAGCTTTTCAGCGCCAACATAATTATTCTTGATGCTGGACGAGAGACTTTGGAGGCTGCAACAGAAGAAAACGAAGGTAATGACACGTTGGGCTCGGCAGTGCAAGAAGAGGCTGCATTTCCAGTGATGTGCATTGCGTCATCATCGATAGCGGAAGCCGGGAGATGTAACGTAGCTGGAGAAGGCAAATTGGCAGCGCCACGAGCGGACGCTGCGTGGCAACACCCCCATCTGGGGTATCAGAAAAGGAAGAGAGATTAGGGCTATCACTATCCCTACTGGAAGTCACCATCTTTAATGGCAGCGCCCAGTAGCGAGCCTGGCCAGCTCGGCCGAACGTAAATAAGATGAAATACAACAAAATAGGCACTCACCGCGCTCGAAACGAAGCAAAATGAAAGACGATACCTTTATACTTAAGGTGAACGTGAAATTAAGGAGCGAAGAGTCCAATAACACACCCAAATCAGAAGAAAATCGCGGAGCAACAACACGCTGCGCAGTTAAATCCAAAGGGCGTGATCCAAAGTTTGGGTATGATTTTGTTCGTCGTCAGCTCCGATATTTTCGAGTCCAAAGTACAATTTCTACGGCCCTCCGATTTATAATTTTGTGTTCTTCGTGTGTCTAAAGATCTAGTGCATCGTTTTGTTTTCCTTTCCGGTCCGTAAGTACGATAATTTCTTTATTATAAGCATTGTTTACCTTCTGGTCAAGCTGCCCTGGCCGCCCCGGTGGCACAGTGGTCTAAGGCGTTGGCCTATGATCATTCGTCCGAAGGGGTCCGGGTTCGAATCCCGGTGAGGCATGGATGTTGTGTTTGTCTTACGGCACTGGCTCTCTCCCTTCCCTGGAACCAGTGACCCTAAATTAGGGACGGGCGACTGCTTATAGCCCATTGAGTTGCTCACGGTGGTCGTTAAACCTCCAATCAAAAAAAAAAATAAAAAAAAAACCAAGCTGCCCTGAAGAGCTACTCGGCGCCACCATTAATAATGGTTGCTTCCGGTGGGGATGACTGACGCTTTAGCCCTACTTCCGCTCTTCCTGCGACTGGTGTCAAAGCCGGTTGCGGCGCTACGCTGACTTCTCCTCTTGGGGCTGTTCAGCTGCCTTCTTTCGGTGCGTCATTCGGCATCTCTTTTCATGCTGCTACCCAGTCAGACAGCTATTCTGATATAGCTTCTACTGTGACTTATGCTGATGCAATGGATACTCATGATGACGTCACTCCTTCTACTACAGCTGCTCGTTTGTCATCGTCTTATTCTGCCGCAACGGCCTCTGCTTTTGATCGCCCATCCTCGACTGTGATACAGCACGTTGATAATTTGAAACCTCATGTTCGTCGAAACGGCAACTCCATTATTCTTAATGTTTTGGCGTTATCCGTTCAAGCTCAAAAGTTCACCTCGCATATGGCTTTAGGAGTCTTTTTTAAAGCCCTTCCCGACACCAAGTTGAAGGTTTATGCTACGGCAATTAAGAAACTGTTATCTCCGTCTGCTATTAATCATCTCCCTCATGGCACGGACTATTGTTGTTTATCTTTCTAAGCCTGACCATGTGACCTCTCTTTTACAGAAAGGTATCAATATTGGTAACAACCTCTTGATGCCCAAACCAGTGATACAACGCCCTGTTACAGTGTCATTTTACCCGGTGCCACCTGAGATCACAGATGTCGCGCTCCTCACAGTTATCTCATCTCTCGGTCGAGTTGCCGGGGACGTCGTGACTTACTCGGCAGCTCCCGACGATCTCGAGAACCGCCATATTTATGGTGCTCGCCGTATGGTGCCTGTCGTTTTTTCTTCCCAGGATGATGTTGCAACATTCCCTACACAACTTACTGTCCATTGCCACGGTCAACGGAGACACATTGGTCTCTTAACTGAGTTCCATTGCAGCAAGTGTAAAGACCTCGCACACTTTTACAATGAGTGTCCTGGACCTTCTTCTTCTTCCAGATCTTCCTCTGTACTGATGTCTAATTCAGTGCCTGTTGATACACCCTCTTCAGGCTCTCGTGCGGAGCCTGAATTAAGTGCTTCTGATATTACTGATGCTCGATTTCCTCCTCTCCTTAGTTCTTCAACTTCGCCTGAACCGTTTACTTCTACTTGCTCGATTTCTGAGCAGGACGTTTCTGATCAGGTGGTGCTTCTTACTTCTCCTGGTGCGGCTCCTTCTGGAGAGGTGGCCTTGGTTACAATCGCTTAGGACGCTCCAAGACGGGCTCATCCTCCTCTCGTTCATACTGAAGATCACTCCAGTGTGGATGACTTGACCATTACTGATGAGACTGTTGTTGATCCCCGTGGTCAATACGCAAAACGCACCGTCTTCAAAGCTCCTAGCGCTCCAGCTAAACGAGGACGCCCACGGGTCTATCGCTCTCTCTTACCTTCTAGCACTGGTTCTCCTCCAGCGTCCCCCAGAGGGTGCGGCCTCACGGATAATCCAGAGGAACTCGCAGAGGTTGCGCTGCAAGCGCAATTCCAACAGTATTTTCAAAACAACGATGTGTTTACTCGACCCTTTACCCATAGACAACTGTTTCGTCTTTTTTCGCTTTTCCGTGATCCATCGTTTGACATGGCCTCTTACCTTTCTCACTTCACCTTTGCTCTCGATGATGTTTATCGTCGGCTGACGTGAATCATAACTGACCTTCAGGCCATTTGTCAGACAGACCGTGCGTTCTTTTCCTGTCACCACCGGCTCTGTGAAATGGAGGAAACCGCTGAACTCTCTGCTTCATTTCTTCGTACTTCCTCTGCTGATGAGTAAAATTTTACCTGACTTAGTGCCTTAATCATGAGCAAATTACTAATCGGCAGCGTTGGACTTTTCGTCGTTGTTGGTTGTTCTACCTGTTTCAATTTGAAGACATATACTCGTATTGTTATTTTGTATCTGTTATGTTATTTATTTTCTCCGTGTGCGGAATTTATGTTTTTGTTTTCCTTGGATGGATGTGTCCCAAGCTTTTGTATATAATGTCGAATGATTCACCTTATGTTTATCATTATCATTTCTATCGCCGAGTGCGGCGGAGCTGTATATAACATCATCATTTTATCGTAAATAAAGTTTTGTTTTATATCCAAAGTGAAAATCCTTCAAATACGTGGCGTCAGTGAATAAATAAATAAATCGCTCTTTCCACGTTCCAGAAATACATAGCAACCGAAATGTATTTGTTAATTTACTGACGCTACGTATTTGGATGATTTTCACTTTGGATCTCGCCCTTTGGATTTAACTGCGCAGACTGTTGTTGCTCCGCGATTTTCTTCTGATTTGGGTGTGTTATTGGACTCATCGCTCCTTAATTTCACGTTCACCTTAAGTATAAAGGTATAGTCTTTCATTTTGCTTCGTTTCGAGCGCGGTGAGTGCCTATTTTGTTGTATTTCATCTTATTTACGTTTGGCCGAGCTGGCCAGGCTCGCTACTGGGAGCTGCCATTAAAGATGGCGACTTCCGGTAGGGATAGTGATAGCCCTAATCTCTCTTCCTTTTCTGATGCCCCAGATGGGGGTGTTGCCACGCAAGCGTCCACTCGTGGCGTTGCCAATTTGCCTTCTCCAGCTACGTCACATCTCCCGGCTTCCGCTATCGGTGATGACGCAATGCACATCACTGGAAATGCAGCCTCTTCTAGCACTGCCGAGCCCAGCGTGTCATTACATTCGTTTTCTTCTGTTGCAGCCTCCAAAGTCTCTCGTCCAGTATCCAAGAATAATTATGTTGGCGCTGAAAATCTGAAATCTTTCATTTCCCAAGCTGGCAATAATATCGTGCTTAATATCCCAGCCAGCTCTCCAGCTGGCACAGCTTTTACTGAGAATCTTGCAAAAGGCGTTCATTTCGAAGCCCTTCCGGACACTCCTTTGCGAGTATATGCAGATGCTATTGCACAGCGGTTCCCATCTGAATCTATTCTGCAAATGTATCGTAAAGGACGACTTGTGGTTGTTTATCTGGCCACAGCTGAAATGGCGAAGTCTCTCCTAACATCTAGTCTCACCATTGGTGATAGACATCTTTCTGCAGAACCAGTGGGCCAAAGACCCATTAACGTTTCTTTCTACCCGGTCCCGTTGGAAGTGACAGATCTCATGCTGTATGCTGTCTTATCTTCGGTTGGTCGGGTAGTTGGAGGCATACAAACGCATCTTGCTGCCCGAAACGACCCATTGCATGATCCACGACATGCGTCGATCCAAGGTGCTCGCCGTGTTGCGAGGGTCATATTTCCATCACAAGAAGCAATCGAACGGCTTCCAACACACTTCACTGTTCGGTGCAAAGATCAGGTCAGGCAAATAAACTTCCTGACGGAATTCCATTGTAGTCAATGTCAGCAGGTTGGTCACTACTATAAGCAGTGTCCAGTTGCTCCACCAAAGTCTATTTCGCACGTCTATCAGGATCCGACGCCTTCTCATCAAGATCCTAGTAGCGCTCCGTTACCGACGGTGGTTCCTGCGAACAACCTACCTTCGGTAGCAACCTCTACGCCAATTGTTGTCCCACCTTCTCTCTCCGAGGAACACTACCCAGTTTTATAATCTTCAGCATCTTTTCGTGTTCCTGCGGACCCTACAGCAGTTGCTGAGTCCGTTGCGACTGACCAGTCTGATACCGAGACCTCGACCGCTGATGACACTGCCTATCAAAGCGTCAGCGACCACGCGATGAGTGATGGGACGGAGGGCTATCTCCGGACCCGTTCTGACAAAAGGGATGCCAAACCTCCTCGCGGCTCTACGAAACGACGGCGACAATCTGGCCACTCTACTCACACCACTCCGACTAAGCCTGCTGGATCACCTGCTTCGGGTCGCCCTGTCAAGTCTTCCAAGCCAGTTATCTACCTCCTGCTTCTTGAGGAATTTTCCGCACGCCTACACATGAATGTGTATCCGGACACTCCTCTCCCTTATAACGAATTGCACGACTTTGCTTGTGCCAAGACTCTTCTTCCTAATTTACCCACCTATGTCAACCGATTTGAAGGTCGCTACCCAGCAGTTGAGAATCAACTGGCACAACTGTTAACTCTTTACAATACTATGAAGAGTCCATCTGCCGAGGATGCTGCCACTCAGAAGTGCATCCAACGGCGGTACAACAATTTCCGTTCCCATTTGGAAAAGATTGTCACTGCCACTAGAGACATGGCACTTTCACTGTGACTTCCTTGAATTGTCGCGGGTTCGCGACACCAGTGTTGAACTCCCTCGTTTATGAGGACATTTCTGCCGCTTATGGAGATGTTCTCCTTCTCCAGGAAACTCACTGCTCTGCTGACACTCCCACTCACCTATGGAGACGCTGGCCGTACACCTTTTACCACTCGTATCGCCTCTCGCGGTATGGTGGTATAACTGTAGGTGTGCGCCAGCGGTTTTTGACTAAGCTGACTTCTATTTCTGTGACAAATTTACACCATTGATTTTCTTCAGTGGTTTACCTTTTGTGTGCATAATGTTACTTTTCATATCTTTAATGTATATATTCCCACTGATGAAATATATGTTGCTCATCTTTTCAGTAATATTCGTGCAGCGATTGCAGCGATTCCTCCCGGGGATTATTTCGTTCTTGGGGGGATTTTAACTGCACGCTGCAGCCTTCTCTTGACAGAAATTCGTCTTTTGGCGAATACCGCATGAATTTAGTTTCACAGCTGACTCAGATCCTTGATGATTTTCATCTTGTCGATTCCTTCAGACGGCTAAATCCTGATTCCATTCCCTTTACGTGGTGTAATCCGCCGACGTTCGGTTCTACTGCTGCGCGGTTGGACCGAATATATGTTTCTGCTTCCTTACTCCCTGCTATCACTGCTGCTCGACATTCACCTACTGTTTCTTCCGACCATTCTGCCGTTTCACTATCAATTTGCGTCTCTCCTGCACCTTCATCTACACGTCGTCATTGGACGTTTGATGACACTCTCTTGCAAGACCGTTCCTTTTGTGAGGAAGTTGAGAAGTTCCTTTCTGATCGAAAGCTGCTGCTCACAACGACCCCAAGCGCCTTGCGTTTGTGGCTTGATGTCAAACGGGATCTTATCTTGCTCGTTTGTCAACTCTCCTTTACTATTTCCACCACTCGCTCGATGGAGGTGAGTAACCTACGAGGACTCCTCTCCGCGACGCCAATGTCTGACCCGCACTATGCCTCCGTCCGTGATGAACTTCATGCCTGCCTCGAACCGTTTGCTCAGCAAGCAGTCCGTCGTCTTCGGCTCCTACGTATTTCACCATCGACGCATTCTTTCGAAGTCCTTTCGAAGATGGAATCCATGCGACGCACGTCATCTTCCATCAGACATCTCCGATTGCCTGATGGCACTGTCACTGGCAATACAACTCTCATCTGCTCTCATGTTCGTCACTTCTTTCAGGAGAAGTTCCGAGCGGTTGCGCAGGGTTCTTCTTTTTCTTCCTCCTCTTTTCTTTCTTCTCTCCCTCAGGTCCCGTCTTCTCTCTGCTCCCCTCTCATTGCTGATTTTTCTTTGCCTGAATTTGGAGAGGCATTTGCCTCCCTCAATCTTCACTCTTCCCCGGGACCTGATGGCCTCCTGCTCTCGTTCTATCAGGACTTTCTTCCGTCACTCCTGCCTTTTCTCTCTGCCGGTTTTTCATTTGCTCTTCCTTCTCCTGCGCTTCCGCCGGAATTTACAGATGCTCATGTCATCCTCCTGCCGACAAAGGGTGACCTTCTGGACTTGTCGAATTGGCGCCCCATCTCTATTCTCAACCTGGACTACAAATTCTTCACTAAACTCCTTTGTCGCCGCCTAAATTCTGTTCTTCCGTTCCTCATATCCCCCGACCAGACATATACCGTGCCTGGTCGTTCTGTTTCTAACAACATCTCCTTTCTTCATAACCTTTCCTTTCTTGCACTAAAACATTCCGAACCCCTAGCTTTGTTTAATCTTGACCAGAAATCCGCTTTTGATAACGTCTCTCACGCTTACCTTTCTGCCGTATTAACTCACTATGGCTTTCCTCCCGCTTTTGTTTCTCTCATCCTGAGCCTCTACCGGGGCGCCCATTTGCACGTTCGGACGGCCACATTTTTGACGGCCCCGATTCCTTTTCGATCTGGCATCAGACAAGGTTGTCCATTATCAGGACAACTCTTTGCTCTCGCCTTTGAGCCCTTTTTGATTGCAAGTCGGGCGTCTCTCTTACCTGCGGTAGGACCGATTGTCTCTAGTACTCGGCATCACCGTTTTCTTGTCTCTGCTTACGCAGATGATGTTACCTTTAGTCTTCGCCGCGATGACCAATTTGATACTCTTCTTGCCACTTATGAACAGTATGCTGCTCTCTCTGGTGCTGCCCTGAATATTCAGAAAAGTGCTGGCCTGTGGTGTGGTTCTTGGAGAGGCCGCACTGACTCGCCGTGGGGAGCAGTGTGGTCCTCCTCGACCCAAAAAATTTCTTGGAGCTCATTTTGGACACTCCTTTACCACAAGCAACGTCACTTGGCAAGGTCTTCGCCCACGACTTCATCGCACGGCTGGTTTTTGGCGATTTACGTTTTCCTTTTCCTCTTACTTTCAACGTGCTCAAATTGTTCATCGATATTTTCTCTCACAATGCTTCTATCCTTGGGATTCCTGTTTGTTTAAATCGCATCATTTCTCTGCCATCAATAGTATTTTCACTTCAGTGATATGGTCATCTAGACATTGGATTTCTGCTGCAACGCTTTCTCTGCCAACATCGTTTGGTGGTCTTCATTTCCCGGATGTCAGAACATATTATCGAGCTCACCGAATCGTCTCCTTCATTCGTCTTCTCCTTTCGCCCTCCCCTGCACTTTCTTCTACCCTGAATACTCTTATTTCTCTTCATGATCCATCCTTCACTTTCCTCCTTTTTCTTCGGATGGATTCATCTCCTTCTACTTCTAAACGCCTCCCACCACTTCTTATCGACGCTCTAGCGGTATTTCATTCTCTCCCGCTACTCCGCGCTCCTCCCTCTACCACCCTGAACCTGCTTGCAGAACCTCTTTTCTTTTCCACTCAGATTCATCCACCCGATCAACCATTCTTTCTTTTCCCCTCTTGGTTCCGCTCAGGAATTCTCGCTGTCGAAGCTTTATTAACTTCCGATTTGACCTGGAAACCCCTCTCTTCTCTTTTCCCTGACCCTTCTTCCACCTTGGAAGAGGAGTATGAACTTCTTCGCTCCGCTCTCCGTACCCTCTTCCCACTTCTGGTTTCTGACACTGGCCTTATTTCTGTCTCTGGACTGAGCCTCTCTCTTCCTTTCTTCCTTCCCTTTCGGGACTCTGTCGCTCTCATTTCTTCTTTTTCCACTGCCTCTATCTATACGATCCTTCGTGCGCCCCTCACTTCTCCGCATGGTATTCCTGATGCTTCCCCATCTCTTCTGCTGCCTATCTGGTCTGCCTCTTTCTCTCCCCTTTCTACCCCGTTAGAGCGAAACATCCACTGGCGGTTTCTTCACCGCCGCCTTCCTGTTCCTTCTTCTCTCTTTCACATATCTATTTCTTCTACTTCTCTCTGCTGCTTTTGTGGTGTTGAAGGTGATGTTCCTCATGTCTACTGTCACTGTCCCGTTCTCCTTCCACTTCTCAATACTGCCTTTCGTCTTGTAGGCACCATTTGCTCCAGAGACATCCCTTTTCAAGCGTACGAGTGGCTGTTGCTTACCAAACATCCCCCGGCTATTTTGCCGCATGGCTGTGCCTATTTCTTCGTACTTGTGAAACATGTCGTTTTTCTTTATCATCAATCTCTCCGCTCTCCTGCTACCACACCTAGTATCCTCTCTGCTGGCGCGGCCTTACGGTCGATTTTTAGGAATCGCATCGTGTCTCGACTACGCCTGGAGAACTTTGCTGCTTCCACCCCTCAATCTCAAGCCTCTTTCCGGTCTGCCTGGGCGCAGGGGACCGGTTGGTTCGAAAGCACTGGATCTTCCATTCATCTTTCTTTCTGATTTTTTGTTTTTTCCAGCTTCGAAGATCTGAATGCATCAGTCGAGATTTTGTGTTCTCTCTTCCTGGTGCTTCGTCACAGCGTCTACTAAGTGTTTGTCATGTAACTGCTTATGATTTGTAATGTTAGGGTTTTCTGCAATTTTTGTCTAATTCGTGTACATGTACCGTGTTGTATTTGTTTCTTCGTTGCACCTGTCCTTTATACTTATTCTTCACTCATGTGTCTGCTTTTGCTGCCTGTACCTTCATTGAGTTGCGCACCGTGTATTTGTTCTCTAGGAGCAATACGAGAGGTATTTCCCTGCGATACTTTGTTCTTTCTGTTTTTTCTTGCTGCATTGTGTTGTATCTTTTAATTTATACCTTATTTCTGTCTTGCATTTTCACATTCTTTGACGTCATGTATTTTTTGCTCGTCCCATGTCGTTGTTTTTTGGATCGATGCAATACTGCACGGCTTGCTGTTTGTATTTTGTGTATCCTTGTGTTTCACTTGGGGAGTTTGCCCAAGTTTCCACTATGTTCTGTAATACTTATCATGTTTTTGTCACATATCGTGTGGCTTCCTGGATTGTGGGAACTTCTGTACCTTTATCGTAGTATATGCTTTTGTTGTGTTTTACATGTTCCCTTCTTTTTGTGCACTGCGTTGTACAGCCATGTTCTTGTAAATATATTTACCTGTTGTTTTGTGCTCTGCTTTCACTCTGCACGTCATCACATGCTTTATTAATTAATCATTACTTTTGCTTGTGCATCATCTTCCTCAAGCATATATTGTTCCTTATTATCGATTTTAACATTTTGTCATCCTTAGTTGACAGCCGTATCACATTCACCTGTAATATTTCATCAGTATCGCTCATTGTTTTGTTGTTTATTTTGCCATATGTGGTACGCCTGTATTCCCTATGTTTTTGCCAATAAAGCATATTTTGAAATAACTGCTATAACTGATATATAGCCAGTGCCGTAAATGCCCACCAGATGGAGACGTCTCAGTAGCTGAGCCCATCTTACGGATTTATGATGTCAGGAGCTGACTTAAAAGCACACGTAGCATCGTTTTTGTCCTCCGTGGTGTGAGGTTAACGCGATCGGCTAGATATCGAGAGATCCGTGGTTCAATTCCCCGGAGGTGACCGAATAACAATTTTTCGGATGCTATGTGTTTCTGGAATGTGGAAAGAGCGATGTATTTGTTTATTCACTGACGCCACGTATTTTGATTTTCACAAATGCACTTATGTTTTCCTTAATCATATGAAAATAGTAAAGTTTATTAAAAAAAATATTTTTAAAGATAAACCTCGTAATTCTATGATTTTGAGATTTTATGGACTATTCTTCGTACATCAAATTCATATTGAGCAATGCATTTATAGACCAAAACAATAAAAAACAATGTACTTAAAAAAACCTAATACAGACATTTGACGTGGACCAGGAACATCAAACAGGGGTCATCGCTCTTTCCACGTTTACAAGTGAGTCACGGAAAAATTCCCAATCCGGCGCATAACTGGAAGACCCCGGGTTCGATTCCCGGTGGCGGCCAACGAGAATTTTTCCGTGACTCACTTATAAACGTGGAAAGAGCGATGACCTCTGTTTGATCTTAAAAAACTTCTTTTATCTAATCACACAGCATGAATTTTAAATACGTTAAATAAAGTTTGTGTGCGTCTTTTAGAACGGCCAGTCTGTTATTTCCGGATTTTCAGTTATATAGTGTCCTAGAAATCGATCATCTGAGAACTTAGAACTGCCAGATGTAATCCCTATGCTAGATGATATCTATTTTCTTTGTAGAATGAGATAAAAATTCCACCAAGAAGAATTTGTGCCTTCCAGTAGAGCAATGTATCCACTGTGGAATGGCATTTCTCCAGAGAGATGAGATCCCGTCTGACATTTATAACACCGTTTTAATGCGGACATTATGATGCAACACACGAGAGCTTAATGTTTATTCTTCACACTAGTTTGATATAATAGTTATAAACTTTAAATGAATACTTTGCGCACTAACAAAAATGTGATTAAGATCAACGTTAAATATTTATGAAAGCCAGTTAGAAATTCCTAATTGTTTTATTTAATCTTTAGTAAATATTTAGCAACATAGTAAAGATCTCATTACAAGAAAAACCTTATTTAAAATTACTTATAATTAACTTCCTTAAATATGAAAAATTCCATAGATATTTACCCCCTTAAATTTCAGTTTCGCTTGAAAATATTCATACCGGAAGAGCTAGTTTTTGCAGGCAAAGTGAAAGCTGGAAGTAATTGTATCAAATATTTTAAAGTACTGCCGTATTCCTTCCAAATTACAAAATTATTTGATTTCTGAAGTATTTGAACTTGGAGACAATTTACTGATAAAAAAAAATATCTCACTCATAATTAGATTCCTTGTTGACTCCAATGAATCTTTCGGCTGAATTTCTAAGTTTCATTACTTCGAGGAAGTTCACGAATAATTCGAAAGACTTACATCTTTAAAGGATAGAAAAAGGCGCTAATACATGAAATATTGGAATCATGCTTTTGTCTGAAATCGCATTAGGGAATCTCATAATATATTTTTAAGAAGTATATTTCCTTCTCACGCAGTGGCGCCGAAGCTAACAAAGACGGCTTGACGTAACCTACATGAAAGAATTTTTGTCATATGTAGAAATAACTCTCCAATTGGTAAGAAGAATCGTAAATCACAGTTTATGTGCACAAAAGAAAAATATATACACGCTAGGGGAGAATTTTCTAAGATAATACCGAACAAATCACAAGACATTCTCTAAGAAAGTGTAGGATGTACCTGTTCATTAAAAATTTTTGGACAATATTTTTCAAACATTCCTTCATTCATGTGACTTTATTCTCTTCCCATGCTGCTTTTATTTTTAACATTATTAGCATTTGTACTGGGTACCTTCCCCAAATGATATCCGTTGCATTTACCGATCTATATTTACGCACGAAAATACTCGTAGAATCAGGTATACAGTGCTGTAAAAACCTTAAGGACGAACATGAAATCTGGCAATAATAGATCATAATAAAACAAACAAAAGGCTGATAACACATGCAGAAGAATGCAGCGTAATGTGTGAAAAACTTTCATGATGCACATTCTGTATGGAAATTTGCTGAGAACACGTGATAGGAGACCGCGGCGTGTCTCTGGTTTTCATGTGTTCCAACAACGGTGAAAGAAAATGCGTGTCTGAAGTAAGAAAAGAGTGTCTTGCAGACATACATTGCTGGCCACCCAAAATGCAACACCAAGAAGGACACAAGATAGCAAAGCCAGATTTACTGGACACATAACAACAGATACAAAGATGAAACGATTGAGCTTACAGACGTGTGCGGCTTGCGGAACACGCAGACATCAATAGTTCGTGTGGCCCCCATGGCTGGTAATAACAGCCGCTACACGCCGCGACATCGAACGAAAAGAGGCTTTGGATGTGGGTTTGGGGTATGTCGGTCCAGGCTGCTTCCACACGTTGCCACAGTCCATCAGGCGCAGCCGCGGGTGGTGCTTGCCGGGCCACTCGGTTGCCGATCAGCGACCAGACGTGTTCGATGGGCGACATATCGGGAGAACAGGCGGGCCACGGAAACAGTGACACCTGGTGAGCCATAAATAATTGTTTCACGATGCGTGCCACGTGCGGGAGCGCATTTTTCTGTTGAAACGTGGACGCTGGCAGGTAGTGCAAGTAAAAGGAGGACTACAGGCTCCAAAACGACGGAAACGTAGCGATGGCTGTTGAGTGTACCGGCGATACGTACCAGAGGGGTGCTGGTGTCATATCCAATTGCGCCCGAAACCACAACGCCAGGTGACGGACCGGTATGGCGATGCATAATGCAGGCGTCATACAGTCACTCGGCGCGCGGTGCCGCCACATGCGGATCCGATCATCGTCGTATTGCAGGCAGAAGCGTGGTTCGTCGGAGAAGACAATGTTGTGCCATTCCGTAGTCCAGGTGCGGCGTTCAACGGCCCACTGCCGCTGCAATCGCCGGTAATGTAAGGTCGTTAAAATAATTGGAGCAGTTAGCTCCGTGCGACAAGTCCCTGCTCCTGCAGACGACATCAAACAGTACGTGCTGACAGATTGTTGCGCAACACAGCCTAATTCATGCGCTAACGTTCGTGATGTGGCGGTGCGAGACGTCAATGCCCGCCGCACAACATGCCGGTCCTGTCGTGCGGTGGTGTGCCGCGGTTGCGGCAATCGCTCACGTTGGTCCGTCCATCCCTCCTGCACCCACCGAATCCATACTCGCCTCACTGTGGCTGGATGTTGTCCCACACGGGCGCCGATGTCTCGGTACGATAAACCGCTGTCGCGATAAGCCACAATTCGTCCTCTGCCGAACCCGGAAAGGTTCTGGAATGACTGCCGTATTCTGCGACGGGGTATCAGGAAGATTCCCACGCACAGGTCCGGCAGCACAACACACTTCCACTACTTACACCCCGCCTTCCGTGCACCCTTCTTATAGTGTTTCTTGGTGGCGTGCCGGGTGCACGTGGCTTGTATATGCCCTGCAATGCTAATCGTTTGCATGTCCTCTCGCGGGCGACGCATGCTGCGAATTTCAGTCCAATCGGATGCTTACTACTTGGTGTTGCATTTTGGGTGGCCAGCAGTGTGGTTTAGACGATTTTGCCCGAGGCCCAATTATCAAAGGCCGGATCGTGCCCAATGTCATCAGAGAGTTTCCATTAGCACACAACATAGTGTCGAACTTTAGTCAGCATTCAACGAAACAGAATCGCTGCCACATTTTTCGCTGAAGGTCGAACCCTCTGTACGATCCAGTAGGATGACCGTTAACGTGCCATAATGGCAAAACGGAGTAGGAAAGGTAATATGAGCAACTTGGCTTATCGTCTTCAAGCAAGATAAGCTGCGAGAATTTTGCATCATAACCCTGTCAAGCCGTTTAAACACATCAGTACTATATACTCAGTAACCCGTACGCTGTTTTATATTATCTAGGGCGCATTGCCTTGAGTGGTGTATGTCTCAATTTGACTGATTTTCAGACCAATGGGCTAAGGTGAATTTTCACAGTGTGACAACTGATATCTCAAATACAACCTTTCTTTTCAGTTTCTATGTTCTTACGTAAATTTGGGTTCTTCTCGTTTAACGTTTTTCGAACATAATGACATGTAATTTTCAATTATGAGTTTTCTAAGTTAGCAACACTGGCAGTGAGTCAGAGGTCAGCCAAAAGTAAGGACGAAATGTACGCTATGAACAGTTTCTAGAGTGCAATTGCTTTAGCGAGTTTCATTACGACTGATTCCGGTTAGCGATTAGTTACGAGCAGAGTTGAGATAGATATTTATTGAACGGAAATGAGATAGCTTCTTGATGTTGTGTGCTTTCAAGTAACGGCTTTGTAATTTAAAGTGCATGTTGATAGCAGAATTTGTTCTATTCTGAGGTGATTGAAAATCAACGTAGATATGCCAATAGGAAGAGTAAAGTTGGATATTGAAATTGTAAGTATTGTTTGCCGATTCATTGGTTCCGGACAGTTTAAAAATATTCTATGTTTAAGATTACACTGGGGAACAAAGTTTTTGTTGCATTGATACCAGCACTTGTTCTTACCTAATTTGAGTGTGCTGAATTCAAATCTGAAGTTTGGTTTTCTCTGTGAGCTCCAGAATTTTTTCAATTCAATATTTTCATTTTTCGCGAAATTTTGAAGCCTCTCACATGATGGTATGGTCTATCTGAGGAATTTATGGTCACGCAGTCTTAAAATTAGGCTTAAACAACCGTCTTGGCAAATATATTCTTTATGTATTAACAGAAACGTGTAGGTGCATCACAATATGCATTAAAGTTTGAAAAAATTAAAAAAACGCACTTGTGTGGAATAAAATATCTATCGCCACTTGTCAAATCTGAAACATTTATCCGTTATAGTCAAATACGAGCATGCAATATTCACTAATTCTTCTTACTTTATAAGAACATATATTTCGAAATAAAGATTATAGGTGATTCAGAACAACTGGTGAGGATGGAATGCAAAATTCAAGTATGTCCTATTCAGGCAAGCATTTTGACTTGTAGCTGTGGCATTTGTGGACTTTCTCAAGGCAATCTGGTTTGATGCTCCAGCAGTAATTTGCCATCATATTTTTATCCCATCGCCCTTGATAACGCTGTTCCATCGTCACGAGGTCTTGATGGAAGCGCTCTCACAGTTCATCACAAAGAGCCCCAAGGTTCTCCTGAAATTGATGAAGGTGACTATTCAGGAAATGGAGCTTGACACTCATGTTGCACACAAGATCGCGAAAAGCCAAGGGCATTCTAGTAACGAGAACCTCAAAGTTACATGCCTTTATGTTAGCAAGAAATTTTATATAACTGCCAAGAAAGACATTCATACTGTCTTCTTCTTTTCATTCATCTTCCTGACAAATTCCTCATCACGTACAAGTTCACGAATTTGAGGTCCATCGAACTCATCTGCTAAGATCTTCTCGAAAGACAAAGCAGGGAAAGCATGAACTATAATTTGAAAACATTCACCATCAGTACTTAATGCCTTCACGAACTGTTTAATAAAGCCGAGCCTGATATGGAGTGGGAGGAAAATAATCTTCTCTGGGCTGACAATTGGGTAATTCACAATGTTTGGCATGCCTGCTTCTAGAGTTTCACGGATGGGCCACTCTTTCTAGGTCCAGTGTTTCTCTCGTGCTCGGCTGTACTCCATGCAGAGATAGCATAGAAACTTCGTGAAGCCTTTCTGTTGCCCAATGGGAAAGTTGGCCATTTTCAGGTCCACACAAATGATCCAGTTGTGCTCGTGATATTTGAGTAAGCCAATGACCATTTTTCTGTCATTATGTTCTTCTCGCAAATGTACTGAGTGACCAACTGGAACCTCTCCATAAACATTGCCATTGTGCAAGAGAACACACTTCAGGCTACGCTTTGAGCTGTCCAGAAATAATCGCCATTCTGTTAGCTACACGAGGTAACACCTAATTGCCTGAGAAGACCTAAGATGTCGTGGCAGTAAACAAACTGTTTGTCGTCTTGAAAAAAGTCCACAAAAAAACTGGTTCCGCTTTCGGAAATAAGAAACGTTTGCAGAGTGGTTAAGCAGATTTTTTTCTTGCAGCCTGGAGGCTAATACTCCAGCTGCTTCCTTGGAGAGGCCCAAATCATGCATTAAGTCATTCAATTCCGGTTGACTAAACTACTGACCGGCTGATGACTGTTTGGATTCAGATGATTAGTCTTCGGATTCTGAAAACGTTTCTTGAAGCTCGTTATCACGACCATGGTGCTCTTTCTCATCATATTCATGACCTTCATCTTCAGATAAAGCAAAACCATTAAAAAGTGGAATCGAGAGTTCCTCAGAGTGCGGAGTAGGTCATATTGCTGAGGTTTTTCTTGCCGACACCATTCTTGTTGACTAGGAAAAAATAGCAGTCAGTTATGTGGTCCTTGTGTTCTCGTCGAACCATAGGAATTCCAAAAGGGAGACCGTTTCGTTTTCCTTTTATCAACTCAGGAAGCATTTTCTCACAATTATGGCACACAATATGAGCAGCCCATTTCTTGTCTTGGTCGCTAAGGGGAACTTCAAAATAGGCTTTATAGGCGTGCCTCACAAATGAAGTTATATGGCGTTTTTGACGAAGAAGTGTGTAGGAGCCGCATATATAACAGAATGCATCGAGATTATTTACACATTTATGTCTACTTGAAGAAGCCATGATCACATCTGAAACAAGAAAAACAGTGGTTATTTCTGTTTAAATCAGACAAATTTCTAGAATCCAAAATTAGCAATAAAGATATAGAATACTGATGTTTGCAAAAAAATTAGCCTATTTAGTCTAAGGTTAGGGTACATAGAAGCCTAGTTCTCAAGTTATCCCTAGTGTAAATAGCATTGGGTGTCCTTTTTTTGCGGAAATCACAAGATTCAAATTGCATGAAAACTAGAGCATGTAGAGGAAAAGTGAATTCAGATTTGAAATCAGCGTTGAAAGGACACTTAGAATCAGTTGAAAAATTTCATTCAACAGAAAATAAGAAAAAAATTGTTCGTCAAGGTTATTTATTTAACAACAATTAAAAGTGCATAAGGAAGCTTGGTTCTCGCAGCTTGCAACTTTTACCAGAAAGATTTAAACCAAACTTTTAAGCTTCAACAAGTACCTTAAATCTTCAGTTTCTCTAGCGACAAAAATAATATATTTGCACAAGAAGTGAAACCTGCTTCATCCTTTTATCAGATTCTAAGCAGCAGTTAATTTAAAGAGAACGTAGGACTGCATGTGATGCCACAGACATCGTTGAATGAAAGAGATAAGACGGACGCGGCACCGTGATGTGGGCCGGTATCCCGATTAAAGGATGTACCGAACTGTAGGTCCTGGATCGAGGAACGATGACAGAGCAGTGGCACTGCAATTATTTGCTCCTTCATCACATTCTTCTGTTCTGGATGTCAAGCGACAGTTCATTTGTACATAACGTGAGGTTGCTTATGATGTCACGAACATCTTTGAAGGGGTCCGGGTTCGAATCCCGGTGAGGCATGGATGTTGTGTTTGTCTTACGGCACTGGCTCTCTCCCTTCCCTGGAACCAGTGACCCTAAATTAGGGACGGGCGACTGCTTATAGCCCATTGAGTTGCTCACGGTGGTCGTTAAACCTCCAATCAAAAAAAAAAAAAAAAAAAAAAAAAACATCTTTGAATGGGAGACATGGCGGTCGCGACGCCATGGTGTGGGACATTATCATGGTCTTTGGATGTATATATAACCACAGGTGTTAGATCAAAGGACAAGCACAGAGAAACGGCACTGCAATGATGTGATGCTTCGCCATATTCTTCTGTTCTTTTGTGTTGTGGGCTCAGGCTTTCTTTTTATGGACGATAACGTGCTTTCTCACCACCACGTCACCTCTGCATAAATATCCGTCCGATGGAGTGGCCAGTGCGCTTGCCTGGCCTTAGTCCAATCGAAAATGCATGGTACCCTCTGGCAAGACGTGTTTCTCAAAAGAATGCCCCACTGCGAAAACCATTCCAGCACTTATTTTCCTTAGTTGTTTCCTTTAATTTTAACCAAAAGCTCCTAAACTGTTTAGTGCTAAGCATGGTACTCCGGTCCCAAACATGCATTTTGGTGAAGATTGGACATATCCCCCTACTGAAGACTTCGCCCTGTAGTCTGTTAATGCAATGCTGGAGGACGCATGCAACTGATTTACAGGTGAATATGTTTCTCCTTCATAACAATTCGTTGTTTCGATTTGTATTTCATATTTCACTGTTGTTTCATTTCACTGCTGATTTTACCATCGATACCACTTACAACAATAAAACCGCTTTTTCCGATTTTGACTGAAAAGAAACGCAGTTAAATTTCGGACAGCAGCACAGTTCCACACAGCAACATTTTTCAAGGGATAACTTTAAAGGCCGAGTGCCGTGTAAAAATAAATAAGTTAGCTTTTCAGAATCAGGTATTGGCTATCACATCGGATCTTTGCTACAAAAGATGGGGTAATAAGGTTTCAAATTACACTGTCCATCGCACCATACTCGAACCAATTGGTTTATTGCTCTCATATATAAGTGGAACAGTTGACTCCTGTCCGAAAACTCTATCCACTTTTAGGTAAAAGGTGGGATATCATGGGAAATCTTGATGGGATACACTTGGCTGGAGGATCCCCTGATGACGAAAAGTGAAAACACGGAAACATAACAGCAATAACTGAACTGAAAACATGCCTAAGGATATGAAGAGAAAAACGTTCGGTCATTAATCACTCAACAGCCACACGACATTTGTTGTTTAGCATATCACTTTTTTCATGAAAGTACACTGCAGCGCAATTTTGTACTTGTAAGAGATTTGTTTAGCATGTGTCGGATCTTCCAAGGAAATGCACCGCAGTGGAATTTATTTGCAAAGATTTTTCACGGCGACACCGTTTGTGGTAACTGTCAGTAAGATAATTTTTTTCATCTCATGTACTATTTTAACTAATTTATGGTGAGAAAGTATAAAATTTACGGTTTACAATAAATTTGCATATTGATTAGCAATTACAGTATTATGAAGAATCCACGTTTGTAATTGTACTTCAGACGTCAATGCTATACTTTTAGTATACCCATAAATAAATCTTAAATTGTGCATAGAAGTTCTATGCTTATGATCTAAGAGACGACAGAAAATACATCTTTCATGTGTAGGCAATAACGGAACTTTCATTCTGCCAGAAATGTGCGATATTCTACAATGCCAGCTCACTTTTTGTACCTCTCTCCCACTAAGGACATGATGTACCTCTTTCATTTTTACATTTTGAGTAAATTGTGTTTTTGGAGAAACTTCGATTTTCTATTTTTCTTTTGTTCAACGACAAGTGTTGTAAGAATTCTCATACGCTTCTAAAATGGTGACACGACTAATATTTTCCTCTCCAGATAATAATTCGTCGTATAACAAAACAAAATATTCTTCGAATCAGCAAAGACTTCTCGCGATTTTCACAGCTTAACCTTTTAAAACCGCTATATTTTGTTAATCTCGTTATGCTGGGAGTAAGCGAGAGAAGCTGTGTAAAGAGGTTCACTTAAAAAATAAAGTAAAATGAACTGAATGACAGTTAGGAAGAAATAAGACATACCTTTTTCTTTATCGGAACCCTAATTCCGAGAACAAAGTGATGGAAAACACAATGATTAAGTAAAATTCATGACGAAAATAAAAAAAAACAAGTGTTGTTTTTTATTATACATTTTCCTATAACATCAAGACATAATTGTATCAGTACCAACGGCATTAACGCAGCAAACTGTTGTTATTCTGTATTAAATATTTTTCCTTGGTTGTCTTTTTCTTTCTTGCGGTTTCAAAAACAAGTTCATCAGCAATAACTACATACTTGGCGTTTACCTGGTCAATCAACAGAACAAGAGTTTTCCCTGAATTTTATGTTTGTTATTTTTTTATTTTCTAACTGAGTGCAGCTGTTTTTCAGAATCCATCGATCTATGTTTATCTCTTTAAATGTCTCCTGCTGCTAACTGACTTGTCAAAAAGGTTGGGACAGTGATTTCCTGAGGCTCGATGAAAAGATCCAGAATTATGATCTATGAATTCGCATAACAAAATTTTCTCGTGGACATCCAACAAAGTTTTACCTTTTTCAGAATGCTTTAAAAGTAAACAAAGCCTAATGAAAGGAAAAGGCCCACACAACAGACAGTTCCTGTGAGAGACAGTGACCACTAAAAGCATTGGATAACTAAAGGTTTCAGAATCCAAAAGTTGAGACAGGAAAAGGTCATGTTCGGTGGGTGAATGGCCTCTACGGAAATGAAAGACGCAGAAATTCAGCTGTTGTCACATCGTAATGGAAAGCATAAAAGCGGAGTAATTAGTCCCTGACTCTTTGTTTTCAAACTTCGATATATAATATATATCAAATACGTGGAGATAATGTAAATGGACGATGTGATCGCTCTTTCCGCGATGACATCATCCATTTACATTATCTCTATGTATTTGATATATATTAACCATTTCTATCGCCCTTTGAATTTATCAGCTACAATTAAATAGCTGTTGCGTTAAATGCCACCAGATGACGACATCTCAGTTGCTGAGACCATCAATACGTATTCGTGTAGTCAGATGCTGACTGATAAACCAAGTATGGCGCTGAGAATTGTTGGCGCCGTAGCGTAAATTCGAACGCACTCGACTAGTTATCGAGAGTTTTGGGGTTCGATCCCAGCGGTGCCGGAATACAATTTTTCAGTCGCTATGCGTTGTTTAAAAAATAACGTGGAAAGAGCGATGACATCGTCCATTTCGATATATAACCGGACGCACACACACCAGTTGTTCCACTTCTCTAGGTTACATGAAATCAGAGTTTGCCCTTGATATTCTGCAGATGACCACACTTTGTTGACGGCATCATTCGTTTTTAGGAGGAGTGGATATACCGGTGGCAGATATCTCACACATTGCACAAAATTTATTTGATGAAGACCCATCGAAGATGCTTGCGGGCGCACTTAAGAAGATAAGGTGAGCGATTCGGAGTGCGCGTTGCTTGTGAATACTTTGAGAGACGGTTCAGATGGTATTCTCCAATGATAAACAGCAAATTATTGTTAGAATGTCCCGGTGGGTGGCTATCTATATGGTAGAAACCTCCATTAAGTAAAATGGAATAAGATTTGTAACCTGTGAGCAGTGGGCGAGGGTGGCGGTTTATCGAGGTTCGACTATATTTTCTAAACTTAACGATACAGAGTTTCTCCCGATGAATTTGAAGTTAGAAATCCTGACTTCTAAGATACGAGCTCAGTAAGCAATGACAGTTGAGCGATTAATGGTATGCAATGCTGAGAGGAGCAGATAGAGAGCGAATCTTGTAAGAACTTTTTTGTATTGAGAGAGTCGATTCATTTTAAAGAGTGGGAAGTGTTACGAAGATTGTGGATGATCGTTGATTGAAGTCTATTAGTGTACTGCGAAGGAGTTGTTTACTAACAGATATGTTGATTATACTTTGGGCGTGATTGATTCACAAATAAAAAAATAGTTTGGATACTTGTAAGTAGACTTTGTTGACGGCATCATTGTTATCATTGAATTCTGGCAGTGATATTGAAAATAAAGCCTATGTGTAATTAAGATTTTCAGCTATAAGCGACAGAGACTCATCCAAGGGAAATTAATTGCCTGAGTCTTTAAGCTAAGAACTAAGCTTACACTGAAGTTAGAAGTTAACGCAAAAGTACAATTAAACAAACTATAACTACTATTTCATAAATTTCCCTAAAGTGGGTTCTGCCTAGGGTGATGGAGTTGTATGCAGATCAATTTCAAACAAATCACAAATATCAGGACAGAAATCTGGGTAATTGTGGTATTATAAAAATCAAATGGAAAATTATATGATCAATACTTTCATCCCCGAACCAACCTTAGCTTCAAGAAAAAAAAACTAATATAATACTATTAGGTATTTTGAAAATGATTTGTTTAACCATATTCTTATAAGCAATTTCTTGTGTATAAATATTTCCGAAATCTTCTGAATTTTTATATTCAAAAGATCAATAAAAATTCCCCAACTAATACAACCTCGCTATTTTATCAATATTATCCATCAGAGTAGACAGAATTTGAAGGTAATATAGCTACGACAGAACGATGCTTCTAATCCCTTCGAGCGCTGGAGAAAATACATTTCCCAAAAGATTTAGCAGTACATATTTTTCTTAATATTCGATAAGGAAACTCATCCTTTTTAAGGGCTGAGAGTTTTCCCTCAAATCTTCGTTTTTCATTAGGGTGAAATATTTTTCCAAGAAACGGTTTTGTTCCTACAATCATAAATTCATAGCAGCTTCGAATTTCTCTGATATTCCCATGCATAAATTTCTGCTCTGGTTAAGAACGAATTCAGGTCGTAAATTTTTATGATTTCTTTTCAAGGAGAATTATTTTGCAGCTGCATTTTAATAATATTACTTACACAAAAGCTTATTCGAAGATGAGAAATAGTTTTTACGAAAAAACTTTGAAAATGTATGCTGCTTTTCTGAAATGCGGATTGCCATTCGCAAGCTCTTAATTTTTTCAAAAAACGAAACGGTATGATTCCTGGAAATCCTTTGTTTGAGCCTCCAAAGAAAGAGTAACAACTGTGTATATTTCAGTGACGCTCGTGAAAGCATTTTTACGCGGAAGATTTTAAATTCAAGGTAGGCAGAATGCTACTATTGACTCCGTGAAAGAAAGTGAATTATTTGCTTTTCAGCAAGACAGTGTTTGTACAATATTTGACGATGTGTGAAAGGCAAGAATATCGAAAATGTTTTTCAACGAACGCACTTCGTTTATATAGATGAAAAAATTTAATCTATTTCAACAACATTCCAATATTTGCCCATGGCGACTAGTATCGGTACAGACGAAACAACTTCTGCGGAGAGGGCAGGAAGAGTTTGGGATATTTTCCAGTCGAAAACAACATATGATACTGATGGTTGTGTAACGCAGTAGCTCACCATTTCTATTTTTACGAGTAAAAGAAGAATCCCCTCATTCATTCTCACATGTGAGACAGTTACGGTATTTGCTTACAGTATTATTTTCCAGGTAATTCAAAAGACCGCAAAACGTTTCTACCACTCTTTAGCTGTGAGTCTGTGAACTGCTGTCGTAAAATTCATTTTCTGGAGCAAAGCGTGAGAAAAAGAAATGTTATGTAACCAAATCCGTTTGTAGAAATTTCAGTACACCGTGAAAATCTGAAATTGCCGGTAAACATGCACGCTGTCTAAGCTTTAAATGGATTCTTTTACGACTTCTTAGCTAAAAAATTTCTATAGTCAGTTAGAATTATAATTTTTTTATATTGCGAGGATATCAAGGATGTCGATAAAAATAGGCATAGCAATGAGCAAGTACAGATATCCCACGCGATGTCCATTCAATATGTGGTTTAAAGCTGAATTTCTAATCCGATTGTTCCCTTGTAAGTTTCGAAGCATTTTGAAAGCATTCGTTTGTTTGTTTTAACAGGAGACAGTTTTGCGAATTCCCTCAATTACTTGATTTATCGTCACCGCGGCTGTGAAGATGAGGCGCGCCAAAACTGAAGGATATGCTGTCTTCCGAAACAAAACATACAGTAAACATCTTCGCAGGATTATGCATCTTCTATGAAACTTTACAACTATTATATTAATTCAGGTGAAATGTTGAAATTTGAAGGCTTGTGCAGTGTGACGTATACCTGTAAATTAACCTTCCATTTGAATTTCTGTTCTCTTATATAAATTTTGTTAATTCTTGGTTAAACATTTTCACACTGAACGACACATTACTTCCCTGAACAGCTTGTGCATCAGAATATTGGTTTAATGCATAAGTTCATGCCGTTTTGTTTTACGATTGTTTCCCAGGTGAGTAGCGACGGTGAAGATTGCCAGTTGAATATCAAAATGTAGACAGTAATATCGTGTATCTAAATCATATTGTGTTGTGTGATTGTGACTAATGGTTTTTTTTGGTTTTCAGCTTTGAAAGTATGGAGTGTCAAGTAGAGAGGAATGAATGTTTCCGACATCTGCTCCTCTACGAGTTTAACAAAGGATCCTCAGCTGCCGAGGCTACTCGACAAATTTGTGCTGTGTATGGAGAGGATGCTACTGCTCCAAGGACAGCCCGAAAATGGTTTGAGCGGTTCCGAGGTGGCAATGTTGACCTCAACGACTCTCCACGCTTAGCGTCGTCCATCTCACTTTGATGAGAATCGTTTGAAACATTTCATCTACTCAGATCCGCGTCAAACCACCACACGCGAACTGGCCACTCAGATGGACTGTGATCAGGCCACAGTGATGCGACATCTGGAACATAGGGGAAAGGTCTCGAAATTGGGGGTTTGGGTGTCTCACACTCTCACTGAGGCCAACGAGAATCAGCGTGTTGCCATGTGTGGTTCCTTGCTCGCTCGTTATCGTGAATGTTCTCAGCAACACAAACCCTTCTGTCACATATTGTTACTGGAGATGAAAAGCGGTGCCTGTACGTGAATTTCAGGTATCGTAGGGAATGGTTAAGCCTAAGCAAGACACTCACACCACGTCCAAAACATGACCTTCATCCTTGCGAAGATCATGTCGTGTGTCTGCTGGGACATGGAAGGCATTATTCACTCGGAAATGTTTCCTAGGAATGGGACCACCAACGCTGCAGTCTATTGTAAACAACTCCGCCGTTGTGGAGGGAGTAATTCACCAGAAAAGGCCACATCGGCGCCATGGTGTCCTTCTTCCACACGACAACGCACGCCATCACTGTGCAAATATGACTAAAATGGCCAATCAGGACATGAAATGAGAGATTTTTCAACATCCGGCCTATTTCTCAGATGTCGCTTCTTCAGATTATCACCTGTTCAGAACCCTGTCGAATTCAGCAGAATGTACAACAATGATGTCGATCTCCATAATTTCCTTGATGATTTCTTCGCAGCTAAACCTACACGTGTTTTTCAAGAATGGCATTGCATACCTATCCAGACGTTGGGCCCCCATCGTAAACAATGTGGGGGAATACGTAGTTGATTAATTCAGTTTTCGCTTCTGATGTAATACATTCCTGTAGTGCGGTGAAGGAAACGGCATGAACTTATGCATCAACCCGATAAGCTAAAGCAACTACGTCGAATAAAAGAATGCGGGTATGGGATACAGTGGCGGCATATTTGAATAGTGAAAGATGTGGATAAATAACGTACGGTAACTTTTTGATTGAGATTTCATTGTTGATACACGAGCTTGATATTAAGTGCCAGTGAAAAAAGTACGACTTGATAAATAAAATGTATTGGAGAGCTAAACATTTCAGTCCGTAGAAAATAGCGAATAAGTGGCTATTATTGTAAGTGCTGATTTCATGATGATAGACGTAGCTATTTGTAGCGAGATACAACAAAAAGCCAAATCATTATGATCATCTGTATAATGTAAGTTATAAGTAATCATTATGATCATCTGTAATCATTATGATCATTTGTAATCATTATGATCATCTGTATAATGCGGGAACCCGGATTCGATGCCCAGCGGGGACAAACTTGTAAGTTATAATCCTCAAAGCCGCATAATCGTATTTGAGGAACTCAGCCTGCCATGGGCTGAGGAGATATATATATACACTGAAGAGCAATTGAATTAGAGATACTTGTCTAGTAACGTGTTGCACCACCTTTCGCCCTCATGACGGCTGAGATTCGTCTCGGCATGGACTCGACAAGACACCGGAAGCGTTTGGAGCCAAACGAATCCACGACCCCTGAACAAGCTCCCACAGTTCACGAAGATTTGATGGAGGGTGGTCCGAGCCTCGAACATCTCTCTCAATGTCATCTCAAATGTGCTCGATGGGATTGAGGTCAGGTGACCTAGCTGGCCAAGTAAGCGAGGTCACGTCGGTGTAGTGTTCATCCAATCATTCGGATACAATTCGGGAGCGATGGCACGGTGCATTGTATTCTTGTAGGATGAGGTCTCCAGTGGGATGTTGAAGACGTACAAACGGGAACAAATGGTAGTCCAGAATATCCCGGCAACGTTGACCTGTGATGAACGATGTCACACGTACCAGGGGTCCCATTGCAGTCCACGTAAACGTTCCCCAGACGAGAATGCCACCCCCACCAGCTTGAAGAGTACCCTGCTGGCAAGAAGGATCCATCGCTTCATGTGGTTTGCGCCGTACTCGTATCCCGCCATCCGTATGTACCAACGTGCATCTCGACACATCAGTCCAGGCAACACTTTTCCACGTGTCTGGAGTCCAGTGGGGATGTTCCCGCGCCCATGCTAATCTTTGCACCCTGTAATGTGCGGTCAGCAACGGTACCCTCGTGGAACGATGACTTCTGTACTCCATAGCGAGGAGATGGTTCTGGATGGTGTGGCTGCTTACACGTTTTTGTGCACCAGCGTTAAATTGCCGAGTGATTTCTTGCACTGTGGCCCGTCTATGCGCTGTTACAATGCGAGCTAGCCGACGATGACCCCGCTCATCCACACGCTGTTGTCCACGGCAGTTGGCCCTTGCAGGGATGGTTTTACCGGATTTGATGTACTTACGGTGCACCCGTGACACAGTGGCTCGTGAAAATCCCAATGCCTGCACGACTTCCGAGATGGAGTGACCCATTCGTCGGGCCCCGACAATTTTCCCACGATCAAAGGCGCTTAGATCCTTCGTCTTACCCATACTGGGTCAGGCTCATACTGATTCCCGTCGCATCACTCCTTATATTGTCGGATCGCTGCATACGTCATGTCGTTTCCGTTTACAGGGCAGCCCACAGCGCCACATTTGCATAACGCCAGCTGTCTCTAATTCAATTGCTCTTCAGTGTAGAGAGAGAGAGAGAGAAAGAGAGAGAGAGTATAATTTGATATTGGTCCTCCAAGTGCCTCAAAAAAATTCTTAAAACGCAAGGGATGGATTCTACAAGATTTCTAGAGGTATGTTCTGGTATCTGGTACTAACACGTTACCAGGATATGTATTTTAACTCTTGTTAGTTACGTGGTTGAGCTGCTACAGATATTTCCCGTTCCAACACAAACCACAGATGCCAGATTGGATTGATTTCTGAGAAAGTTGGACGGCAGGGTAATACGTGGATGTCTTCCTCATGTCCCGCAAACCATTGTCGAACGATTTCTGGGAGTGTGGCATGTCGTATTACCCTGCTCAAAGAAGTCAGTACTACAGGTAAATGCTGTTCCTGTGAAAGGATGAACCTGATCTGCAATGGTATTTAGGTAGAACGTAGACGTCATATTTTATTTCACATAACTGACTGGACCCAGAGTTTTCTAGCAGAATATTGCCAAAACGTTACATTTCCTCGGCCAGCTTGTTTTCGTTCCAGCGTTCATCGTGGTGCTAACAGTTCCCCACGCACTCGCCCGTCCACATGCTACAACAGGAAATGTGATTAATCGGATTAGACGACTTTCTTCGTATCATTCAAGATCCAGTTTTGATGCCCGCGTGCCCACTGTAGGAGTTTTCGAACTGAGGTTGGCATGGCCACTTTGAGCGGCCTGCAGCTACGAAATCGTATTTGCAACAGGTTTCGGGATGCTGGGTGTTGTGACACATTACTCCCGTCACCAACATTCAAATTATCTGCGTGTGGCCCCACAGTATCCCTTTCTGTTGTCTCGTCCCTTACGGTTTAGCCTTCGCTCAACTCTAGTGTCGATCAATCCTGGTCGGCACACACCTTACCGGCGGTTCATGGTTTGCCCTCCTCGGTCCACACCTTACGGGTGTTTCATGGTTTGCCCTTCTAAGTCCACACCTTACCGGCGGTTCATGGTTTGCCCTCCTCGATCCACACCTTACGGGTGGTTCATGGTTTGCCCTTCTAAGTCCACACCTTACCGGCCGTTCATGGTTTGCCCTCCTCGGTCCACACCTTACGGGTGGTTCATGGTTTGCCCTTCTAAGTCCACACCTTACCGGCGGTTCATGGTTTGCCCTCCTCGGTCCACACCTTACCGGCGGTTCATGGTTTGCCCTCCTCGGTCCACACCTTACCGGCAGTTCATGGTTTGCCCTCCTCGGTCCACACCTTACCGGCGGTTCATGGTTTGCCCTCCTCGGTCCACACCTTACCGGCAGTTCATGGTTTGCCCTCCTCGGTCCACACCTTACCGGCGGTTCATGGTTTGCCCTCCTCGGTCCACACCTTACCGGCGGTTCATGGTTTTCCCTCCTCGGTCCACATCTTACAGGCGGTTCATGGTTTTCCCTCCTCGGTCCACACCTTACCGGCAGTTCATGGTTTGCCCTCCTCGGTCCACATCTTACGGGCGGTTCATGGTTTGCCCTCCTCGGTCCACACCTTACCGGAGGTTCATGGTTTGCACTCCTCGGTCCACACTTACCGGCGGTTCATGGTTTGCCCTCCTAGGTCCGCACCTTACCGGCGGTTCATGGTTTTCCCCCCTCGGTCCACACCTTACCAGCTGTTTATGGTTTACCCTTCTTAGTCCACACCTTACCGGCGGTTCATGGTTTGCCCTCCTCGTTCCATACCATACGGGTGGTTCATGGTTTGCCCTCCTAGGTCCACACCTTACCGGCGGTTTATGGTTTGTTCTCCTCGGTCAACATCATACCAGCGGTTCAGGGTTTGCCCTCCTCGGTCCATACCTTACGGGCGGTTCATGGTTTGCCCTCCTAGGTCCACACCGTACCGGCGGTTCGTGGTTTTCCCCCCTCTGTCCTATCCCTTACCGGTGGTACATGGTTTGCCCTCATCGATCCACACCTTACCGGCGGTTCATGGTTTGCCCTCCTCGGTCCACACCTTACCGGCCGTTCATGGTTTGCCCTGCTCGTGCACACCTTTCCAGCGGCTCATTGTTTGCCCTCCTCGGTACGCTCACCGTGAGCACCCCACATGCCTTATTGTCGTGGAAATGCTCTAACCCAGTTGACTGGCTATTACAGTTTGGCCTGTGTCGACCTCGCTGAGGTCCGTTGCCTTTCCCATCTGAAGAACAAGTATAACACTGTTGAAAGAAATCTCGGTATCAGGTGTGATTTGTACCGTTTCATTACTTTCCACGTTCCGTCATTTACCTGCAATCAGTTCAATTTGCATAAAAAAGCGCTGGTAATAATGTTTTGCATCTTCGGTGTATAACGCATGTATATTCAAGAAATTAACTAAGGTCATACAGTTTACTGATTCATCAGCCAGCTAATAAACGACACTAACTACATAGTTTATTCAGTTGATTCAACTAATAAAACAAAGACAGTTTGTGAAAGCACTGGAACAGGCATTTTTTGAACTAAATCACTAGGTGATATGACTTGTGACATGCAAATTTAAAGAATGAACACACGTATAGTACGATCAAAAAGTTCCGAGACTAGGTACGTAGCGCGCCAACAGATTGCAGTACGCTGATGTGCGAGCACAGGTCGAGGGCAATGAACTTCATGAGTCATTTTGCTGAGTGGCGTTGTTCTGTGAACATCGGGAGCTGTGCTACACGATATTTGGTGACCACATGCAGAATTGGTATGGACTGCAAACTAGAGCAACGAGCGAACATCAAGTTTTGCGTCAAACTGGGAAAATCGGGGACGGAGACGCATGAGATGTTGCGGCAGGTTTACGGTAATGAAGCAATGAATCTTGCGAGGTGTTTTGAGTGGCACTCGCTCTTCAAGAGTGGCAGAACGGCACTGTAAGACGGCGAGAGGTCAGGGCAACCGTCCACGAGCAAACCCCCGAAAATATGGACAACATTAGAAAGCTGTTGCATGAGGATCGTAGAAGAACCATTCAAGACATTGCTACCATCGTCAATATTTTATACGGAACAGTGCAAGAAATTCTGACGTCGGTTTTGAACATGCACCACATTGCTGCAAAGTTTGTGCCAAAGATTCTGAACCCCGAAGAGAAGACGCTCCGTGTTGAACTCTGTCAAGATCTTCGTCAGTAGGTGGTGAATAAACCAACCTTCCTGTCGCGGGTCATCACTGGGGACGAGACTTGGGTCTACGGTTGCGACCCGGAGACCAAACAACAGTCGTCGCAGTGAAAGAGCCCGGCATGTTCACGACCGAAGAAGGGCCGACAGGTCAGGAGCGCAACCGATGAGCATGACTAGCATGCTCATCGTGTTCTTCGACATTCGTTGGGGTTGTGCACCGCGAATTCTTCCCCCATGGCCAGACCGTCACCGCCCTTTTTAACTGCGATGTTCTGCGTAGTCTTCGGGAAGAAATTCGCCTCAAACGACCTGAAATGTGGCTCATGGGGCGATTTCCTGCTTCATCACGACTATGCAGCAGCTCACAGAGCGTTAGCAACAAGCCAGCTTTGCAGCCGCAACAGCATGACTACCCTTATTCAACCGCCTTACTCGCCGAATTTGTCCCCCTGCGATTTCTTTCTGTTCCCGAAGATTGGCTGAAGCTCAAGGGTCGCCGTTTTGAAACCGTGGATGAGATCAAGTGCGAATCGCAGAAGGTGCTTGACACGATTCGCGAACAGGACTTACAGGGAGCATTCCAAACAGTGGCAGAAACGCTGGCAGCTACTTTGAGGGAGACCACAGCCACACTTAAGTAACGTAAGTACTTTGTTGTATATCGGCCTAGTCTCGGAAGATTTTAATCGGACCTCGTAAAGCACTGGCAATTTTGACGGCGGCATTAGTTCTAAGGGAATTGGAGCCGTTAGGATGACACTGTGTTATAAAAGATGGCTTGTGACCATTCGTCAGAGATGGGTCTGGGATCGAATCTTGTAGAGGCATGGACGTTGTGTTTGTCTTACGGCACTGGATCTCTCCCTTCCCTGAAACCAGTGGCTTTAAACTGGGGACGGGAGACATGTTATAGCCCATCGATTTGTCATGGCGATCGTTAAACTCGAAAAAAGAAAAAAAGTAAAGGGAATTGGAACACTGAAGTAGACTATGGATTAGAACCAAATACTGTTGTTTTCTTATGAGTTTAAACTTTGACACCGTGCATCGGAAGTGTTACGCAACATCAACAGAGTATTTGGGGAAGGAACCTTTAATGAACACGCAAGACCCGATGATAATTTGCTGAATTCCGGTCCGGTGATTTCAGCCTCGAAAACGAACCGCGCAGTAAAGCGAAATGAGGTATCGATGACTCCCGGTTGGAGGCCATCATTGAATGTACTTCAAATCAAACGGTACGAAAACTTAGCGAAAAACTGGGAGTATACTGTGGAAGCGTTTTCCTGTATTTATCGGCCGTGGGCAAAGGAAAGAAAATGAATGGGGCCCAAATGAGTTCGCAGAACAGCACAAAACACGACGTACTGATTACTGTCCTTCTCGGTTTATTCGCAACCAAACGTGGGATGTTTTGACAAGCCTCGTCATATCTAATGAGTGATGGATGCTGCATGACAATCACCGATGTTCACAGCAATGACAGCGGTAAAGTCCTGAAAAACACAACGATGCCGGCATTTCATCCCAGCAAGACGACTGTCAGTGTTTAGTGGGACGCAGCTTGCGTGATACATTCACCCTCCTTGCAACCGAGTCAGACCCTCACGGCGAACAGGTATTATCAAGAAGCTGGCATTATGCATGGAAAACTGTCCACCAAAGAACCGGCAATGGGCAGTCACACGGACCCATATTTCTCCATGATAACCCGAGACCCCACGTTGCATTCTCGACGATCCAAAAAGCTGCACCAGTTAAGGACAGAACCATAACATATCCACCTTATTCACCTGATCCATTACTTGCAGATTATCATTTTTTCAAGCACCCGGTCCCAGGTGAAAATCCTCCAAATACTTGGCGACAGTAAATAAATAAATAGAACGCTCTTTCCACGTTCCAGAAACACACAGCAACCGAAAAATTGTTTTTCAGCCGCCGCTGTGGAAGTGAACCACAGAACTTTAGATATCTAGCCGAGTGCGTTACATTTACACCACGGTGGCCAACAATCAACGGTGCTATGTGTATTTTTAAGTCAGCTACTGACATCATAAATCCGTAAGATGGGCTCAGCTACTGATACGTCTCCATCTGGTGGGCATTAACGGCACTGGCTATATTTATATTATAGCATTTAAATCCAAAGGGCAAGATTCAAGGTGAAAATCTTCCAAATACGTGACGACAGTAAATAAATAAATACAACGCTCTTTCCACGTTCCAGAGATGTCAGAAGCTGACTTAAAAATACACATAGCACCGTTGATTGTTGGCCACCGTGGTGTAAATGTAACTCACTCGGCTAGATATCGAGAGTTCTGTGGTTCATTTCCACAGCGGCGACTGAAAAACAATTTTTCGGTTGCTGTGTGTTTCTGGAACGTGGTAAAAGCGTTGTATTTATTTATTTACCTGGTCCCATTTCTGCAGTATAAATTGTTTCGCAATCATAAATGAAATTGCATTTTATGAGTTTGTAGCATCCGGGAACTCGACATATCTTCACGAAGCAATACAGAACTTTGTATCTCGTTTGAAAAAGTGCAATCCTGCAAGTTAATTTTGCACCGTATTGTTAGATGTTTGAAGTTTCCATCAATATGCCAATATTCCTCCTGCAACAGCCTAATATATCTGTAAGGGGTTTTAAAAACTTCTATGACCTCCATATATATATATATATATATATATATATATTTTGAGAATAGCCTTCCAGATCATTCTTCTTCTTCTATATTATAAATCTTTATTTTCAGTGACTTCGCCAGCTAACATTGAATGCAGCTGCAAAGTTATGCATTCGGCGTTTTCTGCGGTTTCCCAATAAAATATTTTGTAACTTTTTCTCACTGAGATAGAGACGATAGCTTTTGGAATAGATTCTTTTGTAAGCAATAAAAATACCCGCAAGCATTCAATTAAGTTAGAATTACTGTAAGCAAAAAGTTCTATGAATATATCTTCTTTTGGCTCCTAAGGTGTGATGATCACAATAAGTACGTTTAACCTGCTGCGACCTACTTGAAACCAGACTTTGAACTCTCATGGAGGAATGGATTATGATGATATAATCCATACGTTTTCGAAAGAGGGTAAGGAAAATATGATAATAAAGTTATTAGATTCGTGATGTTATCAAGCGAGAATCAGAGGCTCATATCGGAAGATTTCCCTATGGAAATAGATGAAAGATGCCCATAAAACTGGAAACTAATCGAGAGGTTATTAGTCTCTGACGACGTCGGCCAAGATAGGAGGGCTTTGCAACGTGAAGATTGCCTCACTGACAGATCCTATTTTTCTTGGAGAATTCCGTGTTTAAAGAGAAAGCCAACAAGCTAGAACATCTCAACTATATAAGACGAACATTTCAAAGCCGACAATTTGTGTTCGATGTAGAGGAACAGAGATTAAATATAAAAGAAATTACTGATTTATACTTACTTTGGTGGTCTTCTTTAAGTAACTTGTTATTGACCAGAGTGAGTCGTTGATTCACACTCATTACTACACGTTGAATTTACAATCAACACACAGAGAAATAAAAATATCTATTAAACATGTACAGTCCACTTCCTGAAAAAGAAGCACATCAATGGCTGCGTGATCAAAATGCACGATGCATTTATGCTACAATAACCTTTTCTAGAAAGGCTACCACCCTCAGGCAAAAGCTGAGATGGTATATATGTTATTGAGAAACACCGACAAAGAATCCTTAAGCAATGAATTTACTGTCACAAAAAACTAAATAGATTTTTGAAGAATCCATTGGGTTCCCCTTTACTCACAGCACATTTTTTTAACTGTTAGGAATATTTTTTTTATCTTTTTTTCAAAACAAATTTACTCTTCTTGCTGAAAGGGTAGTAGGTTGAAGTCCAAAACAAAATTCAGCACAGAGCCGACCAAGTTATCATTGCTTTTCAAATTCATTGCTATAAACAACATATATTTCTCCTTTTCTTTAATTACATTCCACTGATTAGCAGCAAATATGCTCACCACGTGAATTTCACAACCAGAAAATAAATTAGCAATATAGATCAAGGAGCCAAAGCATGATGATCACCTTCCTAATGTGATGTTCGTCATCCACGTCCTGCCAAAACAGCTCTTACGCGGCGAGGGATGGACGCTACAAGATTTTTAAATGTGTCTTGGACAGAGAGAAATGGGTCACGGTTCAGTGGGTAAACAGGTCAGCGGGTCGACAATTTCTTGCGGGTCAAACAAGTAGGGTCAAGGTGTTCCTGATACGATTTCGACCAGGTTTTCTTTCCGTTTTATTTTTAAAAAGAAAAAATATTTCAAAGAAAAATGCATACTGTGGAATTTTGTGCTCGATGCTGGTGCCAGCGGAGTGAAAAATGATGTGTCATACAAAAACATTGCCGTCTCTTCCTTAAAGCAAAGAAGCTTTCTACCGACCTACGACACCATTCCTTTGAGTTTGTTTCCAGTGCAGTTGTCCGGAGGATGAGACAGGAAAACACCTCTTGCCTGTTTTTCCGGTGATTCACTCTCTCACACTCCACGTGTCTTATTGTAAGACTGAGAGTTACTTTTTACATCGCAACTTTTGCATCGAGCATTCAGAGTTTTCCTTTGACGTGTTAACATCCCGTTCAATCGCATGCTTGAATTAATGCCTTATTTGTTAACATGGATGAATTTAATATTAAGACGACTGGAAAAGGCATCGAGGACAACATATACACGCTCGTATCAGAATAATATGACGACCCCCGGAATCACAGTGTGCCCACCCAGGCGCGTGACCGAGTTCACGTGACAAGGTCGACCACACGGAGATATAACCGGCCGGCCAGGACAGATGAACCATAATGCGTTACATAGGCACAATGGACAGAGGTAGTGATTGGACGGATGTTCAAAAAGAAATTATCATCGGATAACGCGCCAAGGGTGGAAGCGATTCAGAAACAGCATACCAAGAGGGAACCGCTGGGACACCGAGTACCTAAACTTTGGAGCCCCAAAGGCCATCGTCCTCCAGAGAATAACGTCGCCACCATCGACTAGTAAAAGTCAGTCGACGCGCACCAGTGCAGCAATTGATCACGCAAATGAACGCTGGGGGCACCCAGGTACGTGTCCCCGATACAGTAGAACGAACCCTGCTACGTATGTCGTCCCCGGAATCGATTCTGCGTCAAGCCGTCCATGTTAACCAAGGTCCATCGGCAACGACGCCTGCAGTTTGCATGGGACTACCGTCACTAGACAGTGGAAGAGTGGGAAAAAGTTGCCTTCTCTGACGAATCGAGGTTTCTACTCCACAGAACTGGCGGGCGGTGACTGATACGGCGTCAGGCACACGAGAACCAACACATAGATACACTTGTCAAACAATGACAGGCCGGCGGTGATAGTGTGTATGACTTGGGATTGCTGGTACCACTGGATGGGTCCCTGAATGCTAATGGCTACTGAATCATCCGCGGTGACCACATGCATCCCTTCATGTTGGACGTTCACCCTGGTGGTGATGGTGTCTAACAACAGACAATGCGTCGTGCCACGTCGCCAAGGGGGTGCGTGACTGGTTCCAGAAACAAGACAGCGATGTCTCCGTTCTTCCTTGGCCAGCGATATCGCCCAACCTCAATCCCATAGAGCACTTGTGGCATAATTTGGATCGACAGGTTCGATGTGCCGGCAAACAACAACGTCATCTCCAGGACCTCCGTGCTCTGTTGCAGTCCGAATGAGAACATGTGCCTTGGGCAACCTTCCAGAGCCCCATTGCGTCCATGCCACACCGTTTCGCCGTTGTCATCCGAGCCAAGTGTAGTTATTCCCATTATTAGATAGGTGGTTATATTATTCTGATGCGACCGTGTACGTTCTTGTTGAAAACCAAAAAGAGAACAGTGAATGCTAGAAGTCGTTTAGCTTCATTAATCTGGAGTATTTTTCACAGCAACACCAATTTTCACATGCTTGTGATGAGTTGAAAGTTACCTAGATGTGAGTAGTATAGGCTTGATCACATCTGGGCTAAACAGACACGTCACCATTTCCACGATTATGTCAACAGATGCACATGGAGTATATATAAGTATCAACGAGCACCTAAAGTTTCATTCTTGTAATGTAACTGTAAAATCTTGAAACGGTTTTCACTAGGCTGATATAAAAATCTAACCGATTTTTTAAATGGATCATGACAAATTATTCTTTATATTTTTCACTGCTTTTGCAGTTACTTTGGATATAGTATTATTAGTTAATTTAGTTATTAATACTGAAACGGTGGCAGAACTAGAAGTTGATTTAAAAAATTCCTCATGCTTTAAATCTACACATCTTGGACGCAGTTATTATTTTCATCAGTGCGAGAAAGATGGAAAGAATGTCTATGATATCCGTTATTTTTTTCGCGATGAGAATCGAAATTTAAAAGCTTATGTAGTTGGTGTACAGTTACTTGAAAATGAGTTTAAGCGCATTTGTCAAACATGAAGTTTAAGCATCCTAGTACTTGCATTGTTGTTGGTCCCTCGCAATCAGGGAAGACAACCACCGTTACAAAAATAATTCATCAAAACATCTACGATTGCCAGCTTAAAAAAATCAAGTGGTGTTATTCAGTATACCAACCATGGTTCTTAGAAGAGAAAGACATTGAATTCGTATGCGGAATGCCTGATACGTTTGATGATGTAGACCTCGTTGTCATCGATGACTTAATGAGTTCGCTAACAGAGAAGCTGGCGTTTCTGTTTACCGTGGGTTCGCATCATGCTAATGTAAGTGTGATATTAATAATGCAAAATTTGTTTCCACGAAATAAAGTAATGCGGGATATAAGTCTAAACACACATTATCTTTTGTTTTTCAAAAATAACAGAGATATAAGCCAGTTACAATGTTTAGCTCGTCAAGCTTTTGTTCATCAATCAGCGTACTTGATGGATGCCTATAAAAAAGCAACGACTCAAAAGTTTGGTTATTTACTTCTCGATTTTTGACCTGAAACTGATGTCAATTTAAGACTGAGAGAGTCTTGTTTTCCTGATGAAAACGGTGTTCACTGGGTTTATCTACCAAAATAATGAAAAATATTTAAAAAAATTATCACTTACTAGCATTGTTAAGCAAATCATCGCCTTTGCAGAGGAAAGCTATATTAAAAACTGCTTCAAAGGATCAGATTCATTCTATTTGTGAAATCTGTAGCAACGTCTTAGAAGGAAACTTGCCTATCAATTTGCATAAAATAAAAAAGTATAAACATGGTATTCGACAGCTGGCAAATAAAAAGATTCCTCTAGCCAAGAAAAGAAAAATTTTATCCAGTCAAACTGGTGGATTTCTACCATTAATAATACCCACTGTGCTATCAGTTCTTGGAGGTTTAGTAGGAAAAGCAATAGGAAAACGTATATAAACTATGGCTCCGAAAATGGCTTTAGTTCCTCCTGAGCTGTTCGCAGCTTATCAGTTTCAAAAACCGTCAGTACGTTTAGAAGACGATATCGGATCGCTCTTAGATCAAAGTTCAATTCCTGATGATGTGAAAGTTAAACTGCTGAGTCAGCTCATCACTAGATATCAAAAAACTGTTCATTCTCCAAGACCACTTATGCCTGTAAGCATCGTACCTCCATCCGAAGAACAGAAACTGATGTATTCAGATGCTCAACCTTTAAAGAATGATGATGACTTAAGTAAAGACCCCATAGCAGAATCGATCATAGTAACAGTACCTCGCTTACATCAGAAGTATATTCCACATATTTTGTAGATGGTACAAAAGAAAAATTTCAAATGGAACAATAAAGGCGAACTTGTTATTAACGGTGATTCGGTTGCTGGAAGTAATATCGTAGATTTATTTTCATACCTTATGAGAAACCGTAAACATGATACTGTACCAGTTGGATTTCAACCCTTTATTGAAGTAATAAAATCAGTTAATCTTCCTCTGCAATGGATTGGTAACAAACGTTTGAGGGATAACTTAGAAGCTTCTCCAACTTCGAGATTAAATAGTTCATCTGTGTTTTATGACCCGGTTTCTCCAAATGGACGTAGAAGTTCTACGGAAACTTCATTAGCATTGGAAGCAAACAGACCTTCACAAAGCAGACGCATGACACGAAGTACATTACCAAGTAAATCAAGAAGTCATTCAGCAGATGCAAAATGGCTAAGTTATTGAAATCCCTTTACTATGATTTTAAACATCCTGCAAGTTTTGGGGGCATTAATAAATTGGCACAAACGAGCAAGCTTCCGTATAACAAAGTGAAAGAATTTCTTATGTCCCAAGACACATATAACTTGCATAAACCTGTTAAAATTCAGTATTCACGTAGAAAAACCATAGCATTGGCTCAAGATGAATTATGGCAAGCTGATTTAGTAGATCTAAAAGCTTTATCGAAGCAGAACAAAGGTGTGAAATATCTTCTAACAATTATCGATGTATTTTCAAAATATGCTTTTGTCGTTCCTTTGAAAAATAAGAAACCTGATTCAGTTTTATCTGGCTTTAGAAAGGTATTCAAGAAAAGAAAGCCACAAAAATTGCAAACTGACAAGGGAAGTGAGTTTTTTAATAAAAAAGTGATACTGTTTTTTAAAAAGTCTAACATTAAACATTATGCTACTCATAGTAATACTAAGGCAAGTGTAATTGAGCGATTCAACAGAACTTTGAAAGAAAAAATGTTTCGGATATTTACTCACCGGTCTTCATACAAATATTTTAATATATTGGAGAGTCTTGTTCATAGCTACAACAATAGTATACATCGTAGTATACGAATGTCACCTGCAGAGGTAAAGAAACAAAATCACTCTCAAATTTTTGAAAAATTGTATGGAAAGGAACAATGAAAAAAAGATTTGTTTTCTCTGTCTCGTTTGTGTTACACGAAGTTCGTATATCAAAAGTAAAACATGTTTTTAAGAAAGGTTACTTACCAGGATGGACTGAAGAAATTTTTCTTGTTCATGAACTTGTTCCTTCGGATCCACCAACCTATATAATACGTGACATGCAAGGGGAAATCATTAAAGGAAAATTTTACGCAGAAGAATTACAAAAAATAAAAAAAACCGAGCAGGATTTGTGGCGTATTGATAAAATTCTTAAAGTTAAAGGGCGTGGTAAGAAAAAGGAATTATATGTTTGTTGGAGCGGATTTCCTGAAAAATTTAATAGCTGGATAAGCGCATCATGGGTGAAGAATTTTATGTAACGTTAGATAGCACTGCAAGTATGAAGTATTTTCCTAATAATACTCAAGGACATTTCCTAACGAAGCTGTCACAGCCACTTACATTGTCTGGTGCATGGGAAGTAGGTTTAACAGAAATTATACTTCCTAGAAGCTGGTTTAACATCACTGAAAGTAATAATGAGTACCAGCTTGTTCATGATGAAGATGTTATGGAAACAGTTGAAGTACGTGGCGCCGAATATAATATCCCCTTAATTTCAGACAATAACGACAAAGGGAAAAATTTTTCGATACTATTAACGAGAATATACGAACAATAGTTAAGACTGATGCTGTCTCGTTTGTGTTACACGAAGACAAGAGGGTAACACTTGATATCGCGAAAAATTATGAAGTTCACATATCAAATGAAACGGCTGAAAAATAATTGTATGTTTTGCATTTACCAATTGAAAGCATAGTTTTAACTTAAAACAATAAGCATGAATTTCACTATCGAGAAACTAAAGCTAATTTGTCAAATCAATTTTTCAAAATCATCGATAAAACTTTAGTTCAAGATAAAGAATATGTTATACCTCTTTTGTCAATTAAACATAGCCAAAGTGAAAACATATTTGAGAGTATAAATCAAAATATTTTACTTGTACTTAAAAAGAATCTCATAACATTTTCATTAAATGTCTCTGAAAATAAAGTAACTGTGACTATACCACAGAATTATGAAATGCATGTGGCAGCAGCAAATGCTCCGTCTTTGTTACATATGCTCAACTTGCCTTTAGTAAACCACATACTGAAGAAAACTGCTACTTTTGAATATCATCATGTAACTGTTTTCAACGAGGCTGAGTTCTTTACTGTTGTTGAAAAGAAAACTGTAGAAGTAAAAAAACTCGTAAAAATCACAGAAAAAATTCACATTCCTGTAGGATTATATATGAATCCAAAAGATTTATTTGATGTCGTCAGTTATGCAGAATTTAAACTTTTAGCAAACAAGAAAGTTCAAATATTAATACCGGAACACAAAACAATTATATTTTGCGATGGATTGAAAGATCTGTTGGGTTTCAAAATTTCTGTTTTTGATGCAGGCACATACATAAGTGATTACGTTATAGAACTGGATGCAGGAATCACCGACATTTTTGTGTATAGCGATGTAGTTGATTCACATCGTGTAGGCGATACCGTTGCCCCGCTTTTAAGAATAATTCCTGTAATGAGCGAGACGAAAGACCAGATAGTAAAACTGTATACATCACCTTTGTATTTTCCTATAAGGAAAACTTATGTAGATACGATAGAAATCGATTTAAGAACAAGCGGAGGTGGGAATATAATTTTCACAGGTGGTAAAACTTTTCTGGTGTTATGCTTTAGAAGAAGACTATAAAAACAGAGTTTTTGATGGCATCGTCATTTCACATTTGTTTGCTTTGGTGAATGATATATCTATGCCTTTGAACATCTTGTCTCCATTATCAAGATTATAACTTCTTAAGAGAAAACTATGAAGTCGCAAAAGTGGAATTGTACCGATCACTATACCGACCAGATTGGGGGAAATTTGTACTTTAGTGGACCATTACATCAACGTGGATATGGATTGTTTGGTGATATACTACGACATATCACGCCAATTTTGTCAAAAGCAGGAAAATATGTGGGTAAACAATTACTTAGTACAGGAAGAAACGTTATATCTGATTTAACATCCGGAAAGTCTTTAAGTGAAGCGGCAAAAACAAGATTTAAAGAAACAGCTGGGAAAATAAAAACTGACGTATTACAAAAGCTCGAGCAAAGTGGTAGAGGGAAACCTATAAAAAGAAAACGCAAACCTAAAACTGGTAACAGTTCTGCGGCTAAACGTATGAAGAAAAGTTCACGTAAATTGGGTCATTATCGAGATATATTTAATTACAAGTAAAAAAGCTATCATGGATTCGAGGTCTTGCCCCTGTCTAAAAAGCGAACTGGAACTCCTTTCTACAAGACCTACTCAAGTTGCAATTGAAAATTCAACCTTCGTTGAGTTTCAGCCTATTGCAACATTAACAGATAAAAGTCCAATGGAATTTTACATAACTGGAAGCGGAGAACAATATTTAGATTTAGCGCATTCCATATTGCACATGCAAATAAAAATTTTAAAGAAGAATGGTGATAATGTGCCAGAAGCTGAAAAAGTTACAGTAATTAATTACGTTTTAAACACAATGTTTAATCAATGTTCAGTGTTTTTAAATGACAAGCTTGTACAATGAGAAAATAATTATGCCTATAGAAGCATTATTGAAAGTTTGTTGATGTTTCCAAAAGATGCTCAAGAGACCATGTCATCGTGTTCAGGCTTTTATGCTGACTTACCATCTCATTTTGGCGAGATTAATCCGGTGAATAATTTTAATGCTGGACTGACCTCGCGATATCAAATGTGTAAAACAAGTAAATTAATCGATTTAAACGGAGCTTTACATATTGACCTTGCGTGTCAATCTAAGTTATTACCAAACGGTATGAATGTAAAGATAAAACTTGAAAGATCTAAGGATGCATTTGCATAAATGTCTAATGCAGATAATTATGAAATAGTTATACAAAATGCCTCTTTATTTATACGTAAAGTCGATTTTACCCCTTCTGTTATAATTGCGCATGAAAAAGCTTTGGAGAGAGGAGTGATGAAAATTCCCATAAGGAAAATTGATGCGAAAATATTTACCCTTTCAGCTGGATTGCATTCATCCACAATTGCGAACGCCTTCATCGATCAGTTACCAACACGATTAATAATTGGGCTTGTTGGTAACACTGCATTTAACGGAGCGATAGATAAAAATCCATTTAATTTTAAAAATTACAACTTAAATTATATTTGCTTATTAAAGGATAATCAGATGATTCCATCAAAAGCTTATACGCCAAATTTTCAACAGGATCTTTATGCGCGGAATTATTTGAGTTTATTTACAGATTTAACAAGATTTCACTACGGTCAAAATATCAATATTAGCTACAAGGAATATAAAAATGGTCTGAGTCTTTATGCGTTTGATTTAACTCCAGACTTCAGTTCCGGAGAAATACATTCTAGTATTACTGCAAATGGTAATCTTTCCACAGATTGGAAGTTTTCTGAACCATTGCCCGAAACAGTTAACGTCGTAGTTTCTGCAGAATTCCAAAATACGATTGAAATTGACAAGTCACGAAGCGTGTTTACCGATTTTTAATGGATACGCGTAGTCTTTGGCGATTAGCATGCAGTGATCCTGTTATGAGCACCACATTTCATGGAGTATATCCGTCTGATGGTTTGCCTCAGCACAGAGATCGCTGGTCTTCCTTTATTGTAAATTTAGATCCAATGAAAAAGAAAGGTTCACATTGGATTGCTTTATTCTTTCAAAATTCTACATGCTATTATTTTTGCTCTTATGGCATCGAACCTAATAATACATCTATATTAAAATTTATCGATGAAAATTCTGATAGCGTTAAATGGAACAAAATAACATATCAGGCGCCTTATTCAGCAAGTTGTGGGTTGTTTTGCTTATATTTTCTTTATAAAATGGTTAGAGGAAAAAGTCTTAAAGAACTGAGCCTCATAGACCAAGGCCATAATGAGCAAGTGGTGAAAAGATTTGTCAGTCGTCATCTAAAACTACATACCTGCAAGTTAAATTTAAAGAAATATCAGACTTGTATGGAATTTAAGAAAACAACTTAGATCCACTTATCTCTAAAACTAAATGAATCAAAACAAGCTTGAATGTTATTAGTTAGTAAACACTTAATTGCTTATATTACATCCAATACGGTAGTTATTGACTAATTTGGATAAGGTTTAGAAAATGTTAAAAAGACATACTATAGTGCTCATGTGAAGAAAAAGCAAATAGACCTAACTGATTGGTATTGATCTGATTTTAAACATCAAAATTCATTGGTTACTTCTTAAGTTGATCTGTTTTCATTGGTTACTTTCATCAATTGCAGTGTTGATCCTCACATCAAGTATAAAAACCCATGTGGATGTAAAGGAACGTTAGAACAAATCTTCATTTCAAACCTCTTCGGAGATTACATTTGCAGAGTTTATTCTATAATAAACCATGGAGAAATTTAGATTTGTGCATGTTCACAGAACATCCGCCAGCAGTCCCTACACTGTTAAAAGTTGTGGCAATAAACTCTACGAAACGATGCTTCAAACAGTTGATTCTGCTGTAAAATTTCATTCAGATGAAGTGGATCACCCAGCATTTGACTCGAAAATCGCCTATTTCAAAATCTTGTCGAACAAGGAGATCCTTAAGGAGCTTCATGCATTAAAAATTGAGAATTGCCGTTTACAACATTCATTATCTGACAGTGCACTTTGAAGAACTAAAATGATATAATGCTCCTACATCCAAAAGAATGGACTATTTAGAAATGTGTTGTAAAATTTTACCGCTGATGGAGTCTTTAAGTTCTTACTAACAGAGAAATTATTAGAGAAATTCATTCACCAATCGCCAGAAATACTCATCCTTTAGAACGATCGTTTTCAGAATGCTAATATTTGCATTTGTGTGTATGTATGTGTGTGTGTGTTTCGCATTCGTCGCAAACTGCAGTGAATCAGCCCATAAAAAATGACGACGAAAAAGAGCGAACATCTGGCTCACACCGAAAAGAACACAAGATACCTTCTATAAAGCTAGCATATCTTGATGTATCATCTAACAGAGGTCAAGAAACGTTGAACTCTTGAAATGTTAGACGCTTAAAGATTATCTTTCGGTAGAGACTTTTGATGATGGACACGCTGATTAATCCTAATAGACAGACGAGTGATGTCACTCTACTTAAATCTGTTCAGCTATTTTAATCTATTAACGGATAGTCAATTGTTATCTAAATATTTTGATGTTATATTGTAACAATGAAAATGTAACTCTTAAGGATCACAAATTTCAAATAAAAACGTTTTTTTCTTTTTCATATTTTGTGTGTTTGTATACTTTCTGTATTTATCAGTTACTTACTCTTTTAGAAAGTTAATAAAAATAATACTCACAGTTATTTTCACTTCCATCATCATTCACCAAACTGCTGTGTAAAAAAATGTCGCATTCATTTGCTCATCTAGGCTGTGCTGCTTTACTTTTGCCGACAGACCATATGTAGCACATTGCAACCTTTTGAAGTATAATTGCAATCGAAACACATGATCTGGCGGGTTTTCACCCTTTTATTTTTAATGCTACAACAGAAAGCACAATTTTATAGTATATATACATATATATACAATAGAGGTTACAATAAAATCTATGGAATCTACAACAGACAGCATAATTTTATAGTATATATATATATATCATCATCATCATCATCATCATTGTCAACCATTATCAATCCACTGCTGGGCGAAGGTCTCCCCAAGTTTCCTCCACAACGGTCTGTCTTGTGCCAGTCTCCTCCATGTCACCCCTGCATACTTTCGAATTTCATCCACCCATCTCCCATGTGGTCTTCTTCTGGGTCTTTTCCTGTCCCTTGGAATCCAATCTAAAATTTCGGCTGTCCATCGATGATCTGTCCTTCTGGCAGTATGTCCAGCCCATTGCCATTTCAGGGATTTAACTCTGATCATGATGTCTTCCACTCTTGTCATTTTTCGGATCCACGAGTTCCTCTTCTTATCTCTCCTGGTTACACTAAGTATGCACCTCTCCATGCTTCTTTGAGTTGTCTGCAGCCTTTGTATGTCTCTTTTAGTTAAGGTCCACGTCTCTGCACCATACGTAAGCACCGGAAGGATGCATTGATCAAACACTTTTCTTTTAAGACATAATGGCATATTGCTCTTGAAAATTATGCTGTTTCTTCCAAAAGCTCTCCAGGCAACTTTTGTACGCCGATTAATTTCTTCATCAATGTGACCCTCACTTGATATCTGCTGTCCAAGATAAACGTACGTGTCTGTTATCTCCAGCTTTTCTCCATCAATCGATAAATCTTCATTTCTTGTAAAAGCATTGAACATCACTTTTGTCTTCTGAAAGTTCATTTTTAATCCCACTTCTTTACTCTTGTCAGCAAGTTCCTGGATCATACTCTGCAGCTCTGATGGGCTAGTTGCAAAAATGACTACGTCATCAGCAAAACGAAGGTGGGTTAGATAATCTCCATTAATCTTTATCCCCTTGTTTTCCCAGCTCAGTGACAGAAAAACACCCTCCAATGTGGCATTAAAGAGCTTCGGAGATATGGTGTCACCTTGTCTCACTCCCTTTCCAATTTTTATGTGTGTTGTATTTTCAAACAGCCTAATCTTTGCACTTGCATTTTCATAGATGTTATAAATAATATTAATGTATGCAACTTCAATACCGCAGGTTTTCAGAGCCATTGTAACTGCTGATGGTTTCACCGAATCAAAGGCTTTTTCATAATCGATAAAAGCCATGCACAATGGAAGTTCATATTCCCTCGCTCTTTCAATTAGTTCTCTCAGCACATGGATATGATCTATTGTGCAGTAGCGACTCCTGAATCCAGCTTCTTCTCTCGGTTGAGCCATGTCCAGTGTTACCTTCAAGCGGTGTGAAAGAACTTTAGTGAAGATTTTATAAACTACTGATAGGAGGCTGATAGGTCTGTAGTTTCCGAGATCCTCAATGTCACCTTTCTTATGTAGCAGGATCATTGTAGCGGTGTTCCAATCCTCAGGAATCTTTCCTTCATTAAGGCATCGAGTGAAAATTTGGGCGAGTACTGTTTCGATTTCTCCACTTGCTTCTTGTATGATGTCTACAGTAATTCCATCTTCTCCTGGAGCTTTTCCCCGCTTCATGTTCTTGATTGCATGTGCAACTTCTGCTGGAAGGACTGGAGGAACTCTGGTACTGGTATCTTTCATGATGTCTGGAGTGCATGTATCATCCCTTTCATATAATTTGGAGTAGAAATCTTTCACTCTTGCCAAAATTTCGCCTCTATTTCTTGTTACAGAACCATCTTCTTTTCTCAGTGCCATAATCTGTTTTCTTCCCTTACTGAGATGTCCCTTTGCTATCTTTAGGCTTTGGTTGTTTTCAATATATATATATATATATATATATATATATATATATATATATATACCCACCACAAGTCATCCTGAAGAAGAAATTGAAGAATTTTATGAGGAAATTTGTCATCTAAATAATAAAGGTAAGCAGCACTTGAAAATAATTATGGGAGATTTCAATGCAAATATAGGGCAACGGCAACAGAATGAAACTTCAGTAGGTAAATTCGGTCACGGCAACAGAAACCAGCGTGGAAATACTCTCGTTGAGTTTGCAGAGGCAGAAGGGTTTTTCATCTTGAACTCCTTCTTCAAGAAAAAGCCACACAGGAAATGGACATGGAGACATCCAAATGGGACGACAAGTGAAATTGATTTTATTATGTGTAACAAAAAATTCGTCATAGAAGACTGCAGTGTGCTGAACAAGTTGAACACAGGTAGTGACCATAGATTGGTGAGATGTAAGATGCACCTCAACACTAAACTTGAACGTGGCAAGCTCATAAGACAAACAAAATCTATTGACATAACCAACCTTAAAAAACACCATAATACCTTCAAGTTAGAACTGAAGAACAGGTTCTCTGCTTTAGAAGGCCTAACATCGGAAGAAGTGGACATCTCTGAAGTTAACAGAAAAGTAACCAAAGCTCTTATGGAAACAGCAACAAAATTAGCTGGGTCTAAGAACAAGTTGCATGTGAACAAATTATCAGGAAAAACCAAAATGTTGATGCAAAAAAGAAGAGAGATGAGGACAACTAAAGAAGATGTGACTTCCAAAGTGGAATATATAGAGCTATGCAAGACAGTAAGAAAAAGTATCACTGAAGACGTAAGGAAATTCAACTGTGAACTAGTGAGGAAAGCAATTGAAAACAACCAAAGCCTAAAGATAGCAAAGGGACATCTCAGTAAGGGAAGAAAACAGATTATGGCACTGAGAAAAGAAGATGGTTCTGTAACAAGAAATAGAGGCGAAATTTTGACAAGAGTGAAAGATTTCTACTCCAAATTATATGAAAGGGATGATATATGCACTCCAGACATCATGAAAGATACCCGTACCAGTGTTCCTCCAGTCCTCCCAGCAGAAGTTACACATGCAATCAAGAACATGAAGCCAGGAAAAGCTCCAGGAGAAGATGGAATTACTGGAGACATCATACAAGAAGCAAGTGGAGAAATCTAAACAGTACTCGCCCAAATTTTCACTCGATGCCTTAATGAAGGAAAGATTCCTGAGGATTGGAACACCGCTACAATGATCCTGCTACATAAGAAAGGTGACATTGAGGATCTCGGAAACTACAGACCTATCAGCCTCCTATCAGTAGTTTATAAAATCTTCACTAAAGTTCTTTCACACCGCTTTAAGGTGACACTGGACATGGCTCAACCGAGAGAACAAGCTGGATTCAGGAGTGGCTACAGCACAATAGATCATATCCACGTACTGAGAGAACTAATTGAAAGAGCGAGGGAATATGAGCTTCCATTGTGCATGGCTTTTATCGATTATGAAAAAGCCTTTGATTCGGTGAAACCATCAGCAGTTACAATGGCTCTGAAAACCTGCGGTATTGAAGATGCATACATTAATATTATTAATAACATCTATGAAAATGCAAGTGCAAAGATTAGGCTGTTTGAAAATACAACACACGTAAAAATTGGAAAGGGAGTGAGACAAGGTGACACCATATCTCCGAAGCTCTTTAATGCCACATTGGAGGGTGTTTTTCAGTCGCTGAGCTGGGAAAACAAGGGGATAAAGATTGATGGAGATTATCTAACCCACCTTCGTTTTGCTGATGACGTAGTCATTTTTGCAACTACCCCATCAGAGCTGCAGAGTATGATCCAGGAACTTGCTGACAAGAGTAAAGAAGTGGGATTAAAAATGAACTTTCAGAAGACAAAAGTGATGTTCAATGCTTTTACAGGAAATGAAGATTTATCGATTGATGGAGAAAAGCTGGAGATAACGGACACGTATGTTTATCTTGGACAGCAGATATTAAGTGAGGGTCACATTGATGAAGAAATTAATCGGCGTACAAAAGTTGCCTGGAGAGCTTTTGGAAGAAACAGCATAATTTTCAAGAGCAATATGCCATTATGTCTTAAAAGAAAAGTGTTTGATCAATGCATCCTTCCAGTGCTTACGTATGGTGCAGAGTCGTGGACTCTAACTAAAAGAGACATACAAAGGCTGCAGACAACTCAAAGAAGCATGGAGAGGTGCATACTTAGTGTAACCAGGAGAGATAAGAAGAGGAACTCGTGGATCCGAAAAATGACAAGAGTGGAAGACATCATGATCAGAGTTAAATCCCTGAAATGGCAATGGGCTGGACATACTGCCAGAAGGACAGATCATCGATGGACAGCCGAAATTTTAGATTGGATTCCAAGGGACAGGAAAAGACCCAGAAGAAGACCACATTGGAGATGGGTGGATGAAATTCGAAAGTATGCAGGGGTGACATGGAGGAGACTGGCACAAGACAGACCGTTGTGGAGGAAACTTGGGGAGACCTTCGTCCAGCAGTGGATTGATAATGGTTGACAATGATGATGATGATGATGATGATATATATGCAATGGTGGTTTATAAAATCTTCACTAAAGTTCTTTCACACCGCTTGAAGGTGACACTGGACATGGCTCAACTGAGAGAACAAGCTGGATTCAGGAGTGGCTACAGCACAATAGATCATATCCACGTACTGAGAGAACTAATTGAAAGAGCGAGGGAATATGAACTTCCATTGTGCATGGCTTTTATCGATTATGAAAAAGCCTTTGATTCGGTGAAACCATCAGCAGTTACAATGGCTCTGAAAACCTGCGGTATTGAAGATGCATACATTAATATTATTAATAACATCTATGAAAATGCAAGTGCAAAGATTCGGCTGTTTGAAAATACAACACACATAAAAATTGGAAAAGGAGTGAGACAAGTTGACACCATATCTCCGAAGCTCTTTAATGCCACATTGGAAAATGTCTTTCAATCACTGAACTGGGAAAACAAAGGGGTAAAGATTAATGGAGATTATCTAACCCACCTTCGTTTTGCTGATGACATAGTCATTTTTGCAACTACCCCATCAGAGCTACAGAGTATGATACAGGAACTTGCTGACAAGAGTAAAGAAGTGGGATTAAAAATGAACTTTCAGAAGACAAAAGTGATGTACAATGCTTTTACAAGAAATGAAGATTTATCGATTGATGGAGAAAAGCTGGAGATAACAGACACGTACGTTTATCTTGGACAGCAGATATCAAGTGAGGGTCACATTGATGAAGAAATAAATCGGCGTACAAAACTTGCCTGGAGAGCTTTTGGAAGAAACAGCATAATTTTCAAGAGCAATATGCCATTATGTCTTAAAAGAAAAGTGTTTGATCAATGCATCCTTCCAGTGCTTACGTATGGTGCAGAGACGTGGACCTTAGCTAAAAGAGACATACAAAGGCTGCAGACAACTCAAAGTAGCATGGAGAGGTGCATGCTTGGTGTTACCAGAAGAGATAAGAAGAGGAACACGTGGGTCCGAAAAATGACATCATGATCAGAGTTAAATCCCTGAAATGGCAATGGGCTGGACATACTGCCAGAAGGACAGACCATCGATGGACAGCCGAAATTTTAGATTGGATTCCAAGGGACAGGAAAAGACCCAGAAGAAGACCACATGGAAGATGGGTGGATGAAATTCGAAAGTATGCGGGAGTGACATGGAGGAGACTGGCACAAGACAGACCGTTGTGGAGGAAACTTGGGGAGACCTTCGTCCAGCAGTCGATTGATAATGGTTGACAATGATGATGATGATATGCAATGGTGGCTACAATACATACTATGGAGTCTACAACAGATAACACAATTTTATAGTGTGTAATGCAATGGTATCAGCAATACAATCCATTGAAGCTACAACAGACAACACAATTTAAAGTGTATAATATCTTATACAATTCTGATTACCATGCAAATGCAATTCGTAATATTCATATCATAAAACATGCCAAAAATACAGAAAAAAGTATATAATTCAAATGAATTCCTTTTAATAAAACCCGTGAAAGCTCAAACCTACTGTAAATGCATATTTCAAAGATTTCTCTATAAGCAGATGATAGAGTGCATAGCATTTAATATCATTAGATCTGAACTGATACACATCGTTGTTGACTTACATATGTAAAGAAAACTTTTGAAAAAGTTCCAAACCTTTTTTATTTTTATTCCCGAAACTCTGAAAAAGTGCACTACTCCTTTACTGTTTACTTTCATTAAAATATTAAAGCTTTCATTATCTTTTTCTGTAATAATAAGAATTTCCGTTTTATTCTTTGTAAACAAGTCAATATGTTTTTTGTTCATAATGCCTCTGTACCAATGACCTTGCTTCTTTTCCTCAATAATTTTTTTTGAATTGTTTCTTAGTTAGTGGGTTGACAATGTCAAGCATGGGATTTGATATATCAAACTGATAAATCTTCTGCTGATCCTCTTTCTCATTTATGAAATATTTGAATGTCACACATGAGTTTGATGAGCACTGATGCACGAGATCTATAACAGAAAAAAATTATGAAGAAGGGGCAGTGAGGCTCTACTTTTACATAAATCTTATTTTTGCTTGAAAAACTAATTCTCAAAACACGGCAGACGTCAAATTTTATTACACATTGATATATCTGAAATGAAATGTGTATTCATTCACAGGTGAACGAATGCGTTTGATTTTTTTTTCTTCAGCGATGCATACAGATAATAAATATGCAATGGTTTCCGTATGATGCTTTTTAAAACTTAGTGATAATTTCTTTTGCACTTTGATAAAACATATTTTGAGATTTACTTAAATTACACGAGTCTATAAGTTGAATTTATGAAACACAGAAATCAGTTTACAAATGAACATCATAAAACACAACTTATGCGATAGAATAATGTCCAAAAGACTTCACCTCAATTCCATCATCAAAAATGAATTTCTTATCATAGTAAGGACTTAGTGAAATCTTATTTTGAATTACAGTTTTTAAGTTATGTTTTTTGCTGCTAATTTGATACTGAGAATGTCTAAGCAACTGAGTACCAAACAATACAGTTTTATAATCATCATGATTCAGATTCTTAATAACATAACGCTTAAATCCTTTGGCTGTTTTTTTTGCATCATTTTGATATATATATGAATACATCTTTGGTTTTAGTGCGCAGAACTCTTTTATTGGCTTCGAATTTGTTTCATCCTTGAAATATCCCAACTTATTTTCATTTCCTCTGTTGTATGCAGGATGAAAAGTAGGATACTGACTTGTGTCAACTATTTCTTTAAAAACAATACACAAATCTTGGTAGACATCTTCAGTTTCAATATACATTGTTAGTGAATCAGTGTCTGTGTAAATTAGACTGCAACGATTCTTATATTGCATTTTAAAAAAAATCATAGTAGGTTTTATACATGTGCAGTTTGTTGAGTTCAAGGACACAAAATCCAATGTAAAGAGGCTTATTTAGAAAAAGATTAGTCTTCTTTAACTTGAATAGTACAAAATTATCGTTAATCGTTTCAAAATACTCTAATGCAGGACTAGACATATACTTTTGACATTGTTTCTGGGTAACTGCAGCTTTCACTGTGATCCTTTTCCTAACATTTTCACATGTTTTCCCGTAAAACGCATTTTTCGTAAGCTTAAAAAGCTATTTATCAAATTCATTGTTAGCTTGTTTTCTCTTTTTCATTGTTAAATGTGACATAATCTCGTAACCATGGCTTCTGTTTAAAACACAAAATTCGATTAATTCTTTCCAAAATTAATCCTTTCTTTATGTAATACTTTAAATTACGATAATGGACAATATAATTCTGCTTGTCAAATAAATTTGGAATCAATTTTTTCACTCCTTAAAACTTTAAATCCAAATTCTTTAATGTAGCTTTCTGGTACTCTGATAAAAAACTTTTTCTTACAACTAAATGCTCTAAAGGATAATCATCATGTTCATCGTGAATGTTCTGCGGGTATTTTAAATTTACTTCAAGAATGTAACCTGTATCTGAATCATCAGGGATAGAAGTAACATCGAAATCTAATATTTGTTCTTCAGATAACCATTTAAAACCTGCATATGGTAAATGAGCACACTGTACAAATCCGTATAAATTTATGGCATCCAAGGACAAAATGTAAGTTGTGGCTTTCGTAGCATCAAAATCTTCTGGGATATAGGGATTATTTGCTTTTGAAAACCTTGTACCGACAAGACTTATACCGCCTCTGATTCCCGCTTCAATAAATAAGTACATACTAATGTCAGTAATCAATTCCAGTTTAACTTTCGTTTTTCTTAAACCTGCATTCCATGAGAGGTCTGGAGCGCTTATGAAGTGTACAGGATCTAATCGATAATAATTTAGTGACAAACGTCTGAAATTCATGAAAATATCTCCTAACAGTGCATCAGTGTATTGATACAAACGAAAATAATCTGAGAAAGATCTGCATTTAAATGCTTTCCACACAAGTTGCGCATGATCATAATCGTCGTCTGAAATGTGAGACTCTGTCAAATTATTATAAAAGAACTTTTTGCTTGGTAACTTGTTTCTTTTAAAACCTTTTCTGAGCAGAAATATGTATACGGAAAAATTCCTTTTTGCCTTAGCAAAAACCTGTTTTTGCAGTTTTTAAAAAATGAATTAAAAATGGGGAAGTCATACATATTTTTATTTAAATTTTCAACTAAGTTAGATAATGATGTATTTAGAAAACGAAAATTGTCAATAAATTTTATGTAATCTAATGTAAAAGTCGAATATTTTTCCATATTGACAGGAATGATCTTGATTTCTTTTGCTACTTGCGCAGAAATATTCTTAAGAATGATATGACTGTCATAACCAGCCAAATTATGCATAACAATTGGAAAAAAGTATGAATTTCTATAATTCAGATTACATGACTGATGTGCAAATCTTCTAAATTCACCACTGAAGTGACTGTGATCACGTACTTTTAAATCACCCTTCTTAAATCTGTTTCCACATATGTGTCACTTATTAGTGTAACTGCAGTTTATTGTTTCTTTAATCAAGGGAACATTTTCTTTCAATTTTTTCAAAACAACAGCACACACGTTTTTTAAAACATCCAGAAACTGTTTCACTGTATCTTTACCGCAGTAATATTTGTGATACACAATCTCGTTTTTTTGTTCACTACGATTAAGGCAAAACTGATAGGAACGTGAATTTCTCTTTCTTGAGTGAAACTTTTAGATATTGATGGTATACTTGTATGCACTTTTTTCGTAAGACATTCAAAATCTGCAAAACCACAAAATGCGTGTTCGTGCATTTTATGAAATGCATTAAAAATAAGTTCAGAATTACCAACTGGTGGTAAAGAAACCTTCTGAAATTTATTATTCATACATACTTTCATGTGTTCAGTTAAAGTATTTGCCCTCTGAAATCCAACTAAACAATTACGGCAGTAATGATGTAATCCGTTTTTTTGGTTCATTAAACGATTAAAATTCGTGATGAGAAAATAATGACTTTTGTAAAGAAACAAATCAATTTGCCTGAACTTTGCGTTTTTGCTAACATATAATGGAAACACATCTTTATCATAAGAATATACACTAATCGATAAATTATTTTTTTCCTCGAAACATTTTATTTTATTTAATGCCATAGGAAATTTCAAGTTTTTAGTGTTTAAATATTTCAGATATTTTCTATAAGTACTAACAGAATTTTTATTCGAAAATTTGCGAGAAAAACCCTGCTAAAACGCTGTAGACGAAACATAAATTGTCTTCACATTTTATGTTTAACAAGCATTTTTTATTTTGCAAAAACTTCGGTAACCTCATCGTAGAACAACCGCCATTAATGGAATTATATTTTCCGATATGAACATGCACAGACTTAATACGTTTTATTATCCACCCGCTTCCGTCCCTAATAAATGTCTCAATTGAATTTTCAATTTTTTGAAAAGCTTTCTCAAGTTTTTCGTTTATGCCATATACTGACGTAACACGTTCAGCAAACGAACAAAAGAAAAAATCTTGAAAGATCGGAGAATCGTCTTTAAACTTGAAGAAAGTTATCGTTAAACATACGATAAATCTAAGCCTCAAAAATAAACTGTTATTACACAGTATATTAAAAATCTGAGTCTTCATGCTGTTTGACAGAATAGTGGGATCAGAAATATCTTCATTTGCTGTGGCCACATGTGATTCCACATAGCCATTAAATGCTGAAGACTGTTTATGAAATTGCATTTTGGGAAACTTTGCGATATGCGCGTTCTTTTCTTATTTTTGCTCTTTCCAAATCCTAACATTTATGTTATCGTATAATGAAAGAGTTCTACGTCACCTTATAAATTTGCAAAAACATTTCACGTATGTAAACATAAATTTTTCTAAGAACAAAATATACATTGACACTGAACCATAAAGGTTACTAGTTAGTTATTTCAAAGAAAGTATATCGAAGAAAAAAATTACTGATAGTCCTTTACATACAGAAACAATGTATCTATGGCCTTTTTCAGAGTTCCAAGCTGTTCAATTGGCAAGTTAAAATGATTCTTTTTCTCACTGTCCACTATCTTTGCAAAGCACAGGTAATAGTTTTTACGAAATTCTTTAATTTCTGCGACGATTCCCCTTCCGATATAAATGGAGTATGAAGGTATGAGCTTATTTGGTACAGTGTCATCAACCAAAACCAAATCATATGGTGAGGAAGCACTTTGTTTGGCATTGTTTTTCCTTTTAACTGGAAGCTTTTGTTTCTTCACAGTGGGATTTTCAGTTTCTTCTTCATCATCAGAAATGACTTTTTTTTCAGCTCCTATTCAAAATCTATAAAATGAAGAAATTATAGATTCTAATTGCTAATGTTTAAAATTTGTGATAAAGCAATTAGAACAGAGTATATTTAACATGATAAAAATAATCAATATACTAGACAACTCACCACTTCATAATTTAGTAGTTGGAAATTAGCTTTAAAAAAGAATCTTAATGGTGCACGATGTTTTATGATTCCTTTTATTTAAAACTCTGAAATATGTTACTTTTAAATATTCGTTATAAATGTTAAACTTTCTGCAGATACCTAGATGAAAAATCATCAGTTCTTGACGCAAAATTAAAAGAAGATAAACTTACCCGAAAACGACATCTTGGTTCGTAGCCGACAGCAAGAGGCGACTAGAGAAGCACTCAGAAGAATCAGCGTGTTTAGTTCTCCAGCGAGGGTTTATATGGAGCTCATACTGCATTTTTTTACTGAGTTTAACTCTATTCATTTTAAGTCTTTTGAAGTGCACAAGTGTAAAGGTTAAGCAATGGAATTAATTTTTTCATATTCGTTAATCATCAGAGGGTCTAAAAGCAAACGTACTTCGCCTAATAAGGTCATAGAACGGTGATCATGTGCCTAGATATCTTATATCTTGAAAGGATCAGTTTGTTCTAAACAGGATGAGAATTTGCAGCTGTGAATAATTATAATATCTCTCTTTAAAACAAATTTAACCCCTTAAACATCAGTGATGATATTATATAGGGTTCAGTTACATTGAAATATTAAAAGGTGAATAAAAGAAGTATGACAAACACTCGACAGAATATTAACTCTATCTTGAGAGGCTCACATTGTCCTAAATCGCATGAGTATTTACAGATTTAAATAATTATAAAATATCTCTTTAAAACAAAGTTAACTTTGAATTCTCCACCCAAGCATTAGTGTCGATATCACTTAGAGTTCAGCGACACTAAAAGGTTAAAGGGTGAATAAAAGAAGTGCTACAAAAATCCTACTGAGCATTGCTCGCATCAAGATGACTATAAATGGAGAGCAACATATATGTTATGAGAGTAAAGAATTCATTCAAGATCATATTCCTAGAAGCAATAAAAACACTCAAACTATTTATCAAGCAAATGAAATAACATCTCAGAATCGAACGATATACTCAACCCAAATACTTTATTTTAAACAAATCTGTTAACCTTTCCATCTGTGTCACCATATGTGAAAAGACTATAACATCTGACGCTCTCAAAGCAGTCAATAACCTTGAGTTCAACGCCTTGAAATTCTGCTTAAACAAAACATTCTAAGAGTAGCTTTCTTAAGATCAGAAGATCAAATGTCTCTCACATGTTTCAAAGTGTCAGACAACATTTCTCTTTATTTTCTGCTTTGATATATCACTTGAGTCTTTTCTTAGAAGTTCATTACTGTCAGACTCAGAATGCCATAAACTGAATTTTCAGCTGAAATGATACTTTCATATTCAGGTTCCACTGTGTTTTATATATGTTTAAATATCTGTTTCGTTATGTTTTAAAATATGGAGTTGGTCTTCACACATTGTCTAATATATGGTATCACAAGACGCTTGACGCTCACAATTATAATAATGAAAAATAGAACTCTAAAACGACTTAAATTGCATAATCTTACAACAAATGCTATCGCCTCCAAAGCAAGGTAGTTGCAGCAACTTGCTGTGGTGGAGGATTTTGCTATACCTCGTGTGAAAACAAATATAACTGATTCGAATCTGAAACGATCCATTTTCATTAGAAATGTGTTTTTTATTTTTTCCTTGTTTACAGATCAAATCAGCAACTTAATCAACTTGACTTTAGAGATCTGCTTTTTCACTATTTTATTTTTGTTAGCGATAATTAGAATCCAAGAAACAGGAATATCTGTCTGTTATGGGGACGTGTCTGTTTAGCCCAGATGTCATCAAGCCTATACTACTGATGTGAATGTTTATTTCCTGAATGTTCCTTCCTTCTGAGGAGCAATGATGGTATTAACATCCACATTTTGGAAAATCAGAAACTTTTAAAACTTGGTGTTGCTGTGAAACGTATTCTAATGCCTGATATATTACACAGCCCAACAACAAAAAAAACATGTTTCTGTTCCCTCAGAAGTTAGACCTATTCTTGGGTATATTTGGGGCGCTGATTCCAAAAATGGCATCAGTTTTGGCATATCAGCTCTAGTTTTGGAGTTAGGACATACCCGTCTTACATGCTGATGTGCAGAAATATTGTTATTTTATGTGGGTAAACTCAGTGTGCATTGTTATTTTATGAGTGTAAAGCCAGTGTCTGTTAGTCTAATTGGGAGTTTGTGAACAACTATACAACAAGATAATCTAATGTGATCTAATTTTGTTTGCAGGTAAAGTAGACGCCATGGCTTCCCCACGAGGAAGTTGCTTGAATAATCAAAATGTCTTTTGCTACATTTGTGGCGAGCACATCCTTAAAGAAAGTAGGAAACCTATTTCTGAGTTTGTTAAGAGGGCATATCTTGGTTATTTTGGCGTTCAGCTTGGATACCAAGATAAGCCGTGGGCTCCCCATATTGTATGCAAAATTTGGACGGAGCATTTACGTCAGTGGAAAAAGGAGCTCTCTGAAATTTGGAATACCAATGGTCTGGAGGGAACCTAAAAACCACCATGATGACTATTATTTTTGTCTTGTCAACATCAAGGGCATCAATGGAAACAATCGAAGCAGTTGGACATATACTGACCTCGATTCAGCAAGACGACCGCATCCACACTTAAATGAGGTACCCATTCCTTCTTTCATCCATCTACTAGATCTGCCAGATAATGAGGAATCAAGCATGTCTGATCACATACAAGATAACAGCAGTGGGGAAAATAGCAGTGATTTCCTAGGAACTTCATCAAGTGCCCAACTTTTTAACCAACATGAACTGAGTGACCTCATCTGGAATCTGAACCTCTCAAAGGTGTTTTCAGAATTGTTGGCCTGCTAGTTGAATGAAAAGAATTTACTTCAATCTGGAACCAACATTACGTTTTACCGTAGCAGAGAAAGGATTTGCTGCCCTTTTTCTCTGAAGACAATAACCTAGTGTTCTGCAATGATGACAGTGGCCTTCTCAGGAAAATGGGTCTATCATCATACATGCGAAATCAATGGCGCCTTTCTATTGATAGCTCCAAGCGGAGTTTAAAATGTGTTCTTTTACACAACGGCAACAGATATGGCTCAATTCCAATTGGTCACTTAGCCAGTATGATAGAGACGTACGGGACTATCTCTCTAGTCTTGGAAAACCTGAAGTATCAAGAACATCAATAGATGATTCGTGTAGACCTAAAGATGGTGAACTTTCTCCTTGGTCAGCAAAGTCGCTACACAAAATATCCGTGCTTTATATGACTTTGGGACAGCAGAGACAAACACCACCACTATAAAAAAAATCTGGCTTCTCAGAAAAGATATGGTAGTTGAAGAACAAAATGTCATTAAGGAACCTTTAGTAAGCAGAGACAAAATCATTCTGCCAGCTTTGCATATCAAGCTAGACCTAATGAAACAATTTGTAAAAGCGTTGAACACAGACGGTTTGTGTTTTGGCTATTTATCACGTACATTCCCAGGACTGAGCACGGAAAAACTGAAAGCAGGGATTTTCGATGGTTCCCAGGTAAGGCAGCTTATGAAAGATCAATATTTCATAGACTCAATGGAGAACATTGAGTCTTGTGCCTGCACTTCGTTTTTTCCAATTGTCAAAAATGTCTTGGCAAACACAAGGCAGACAACTACTCTGAAATTGTTGAGGACATGCTCTCCAATTTTAATAAGCTCGGCTGGAATATGCGCATCAATATCCATTACCTACACAGCCACTTAGATCACCTTCCAGAAAACCTTTATTATTTAAGCAAAGAGCAAGGTGAAAGATTTCAGCAGGTCATAAAAACTATGGAAGACAAATACCAGGGTAGGTGGGATACCCACATCATGGTAGATTACTGCCGGAACCTTCAGCGGACTGTCCTTGTAGATCTCACTCTAGAAAGTCCTATAAAAGACGTTTCTCATATGTTAAATGACTGCTCAGTTTATATGCTCTTATGTTGAAATATATAGATTTAGTAATATGTGCTTGTTTCAATAGTATGTTATTTAGTATCAATATTTGTCAAGATCATGTCAAAAATAGTCCTATATGTGCTTGTTTCAATAGTATGTTATTTAGTATCAATATTTGTCAAGATCATGTCAAAAATAGTCCTATAAAAGACGTTTCTCATATGTTGAATGACATCAGCTTGTATGCTCTTACGTTGAAATTGTTTCAATAGTATGTTATTTAGTATCAATATTTGTCAAGATCATGTCAAAAATAGTCCTATAAAAAACGTTTCTCATATGTTGAATGACTGATCATTTTATATGTTCTTGTGTTGAAATATACAGATTTAGTAATATATGCTTGTTTCAATAGTATGTATATAGTATCAATAATTGTCAAAATCATGTTAAAAATAACAGATCATGAGATGTAGGATCCTGAATTTTGACGGATGACCAGTGGAATCAGCATATAGGGTGAGTATGCGCTATCTCGAAAACTACAGCTGATAGGGCAAAACTGATGTCATTTTGGGAATCAGCATCCCAAATATACCGAAGAATAGGTTGAATTTCAAGGCACCAAAATGTGTGTCGGGCAATGTTATCACGAATACAGAGAAAACTGAAATTAAACATACAACGGGTTACTTAATTCAAACATTTTGACTGTAGCACCATCAAAATTAAATGGAACAGCCTTAACATGACTGGGGAGGGACGGTTTGACTGTCGCAGATGTGTTTGAAGACAAGTGCAAAACAGTTAGGTTGTGTGAAGAACGACAATTTTAACGTTTTGTGTAATTAAGCGAGTAAATTATAAGTTTCGGCAGTACATTTATGTGATTTCCATATTACCTGCCATATCCACTGCGGAAAGGCTTTTTAAACGCTCTGTGTGTATATGATTGTCATCAGCCATTATCAATCCACTGTTTGATGAAGGTCTCACCATGTTTCCTTCACAACGGTCTATCTTGCGCCAGTCTCCTCCATGTCACTCCCGCATGCTTTCGAATTTCATCCACCTATCTCCCGTGTGATCTTCTGGGATTTCTCTTGCCTCTCGGAATCCAGTCTAAAATTTCGGTTGTCCATCGATGTTCCATTCTCCTGTCTGGCAACATGCCACCACATTGTGTATTTGTATATATACCATGCATATATACATACTGCATACATATATTTAAATAGCTGTTTCTATTTCTGGATGTTTTTTCGATTTTAGAAGTTCTGTTGACTTTTTTTAATTGCTTCCATTGACTGTGAATAACCTTACTCACAGTACGTACTTCAAATCATGCGCAGTTTCTCCATAGGTGGTCTAAGTGTATTTCCATTTTTTTTTGGATGCTTAGATTTTCAAAAAAATGTTTTGAATATGGTTTTCTTGTCGAAAAGGACAAAAAATGAATGCTGGTTGCAACACAAAATTCGGGGTCATCTTTTTTGTTTAAGTTGTCCGGAAAAAGCTTTCACAGTCTCACACTTATTCCAAAAAACTGGATGAATTTTCCTTGGTTTTTTTAGTCTATTACCTGAACCATATTCGGATTAATGCTGCTCATCATTGATATCAGAAAACGAGTGAATAAATATTATTTTAAATCAATCTCAGAGAGTACTACTTCTCAGTCAGCTGTCAAATTACAAAGGTTGGCAAGCTCATGTTCTACGTAGGAAAGAGACATTTTTCGTTATTTCATAGATATCTGAGGCAGCTGAAAGATGAAATTATCATGGCGAATGCTACGCTTAAATTAAACCAAAGCAGAGCTTTGGTATTATTCTATAGAAAGAAATATTTGCCGACGGAGATCATTCACTCAGTTAATTAAGTAGCCACCTAAATTTAAGAATATTTCACTTCTCCCTCTTTGTCTCTTCCGTATTTACATTACTTCTTGAATTGCGTACTTGAATTGCGATTTTCAATATGTACAGTTTCTCCTCATAAGTTTCACAGATTCGTTCGGAAAAAGCTTTCGCTTTTCTGTCAGGTTGAGAAGACCTTGACAAACCTGGGGAACAATACAACGATGAGCCATTACATTATGACCTCCTACTTAATAAACTGGGGAACAATACACCAATGAGCCATTACATTATGACCTCCTACTTAATAAACTGGGGAACAATACACCAATGAGCCATTAAATTATGACCTCCTACTTAATAAACTGGGGAACAATACACCAATGAGCCATTACATTATGACCTCCTACTTAATAAACTGGGGAACAATACACCTATGAGCCATTACATTATGACCTCCTACTTAATAAACTGGGGAACAATACACCAATGAGCCATTACATTATGACCTCCTACTTAATAAACTGGGGAACAATACACCAATGAGCCATTACATTATGACCTCCTACTTAATAAACTGGGGAACAATACACCAATGAGCCATTACATTATGACCTCCTACTTAATAAACTGGGGAACAATACACCAATGAGCCATTACATTATGACCTCCTACTTAATAAACTGGGGAACAATACACCAATGAGCCATTACATTATGACCTCCTACTTAATAAACTGGGGAACAATACACCAATGAGCCATTACATTATGACCTCCTACTTAATAAACTGGGGAACAATACACCAATGAGCCATTACATTATGACCTCCTACTTAATAAACTGGGGAACAATACACCAATGAGCCATTACATTATGACCTCCTACTTAATAAACTGGGGAACAATACACCAATGAGCCATTACATTATGACCTCCTACTTAATAAACTGGGGAACAATACACCAATGAGCCATTACATTATGACCTCCTACTTAATAAACTGGGGAACAATACACCAATGAGCCATTACATTATGACCTCCTACTTAATAAACTGGGGAACAATACACCAATGAGCCATTACATTATGACCTCCTACTTAATAAACTGGGGAACAATACACCAATGAGCCATTACATTATGACCTCCTACTTAATATACTGAGGAACAATACACCAATGAGCCATTACATTATGACTTCCTACTTAATAAACTGGGGAACAATACACCAATGAGCCATTACATTATGACCTCCTACTTAATATACTGGGGAACAATACACCAATGAGACATTACATTATGACTTCCTACTTAATAAACTGGGGAACAATACACCAATGAGCCATTACATTATGACCTCCTACTTAATATATTGGGGAACAATATACCAATGAGCCATTACATTATGACTTCCTACTTAATAAACTGGGGAACAATACACCAATGAGCCATTACATTATGACCTCCTACTTAATATACTGGGGAACAATACACCAATGAGCCATTACATTATGACCTCCTACTTAATAAACTGGGGAACAATACACCAATGAGCCATTACATTATGACCTCCTACTTAATAAACTGGGGAACAATACACCAATGAGCCATTACATTATGACCTCCTACTTAATAAACTGGGGAACAATACACCAATGAGCCATTACATTATGACCTCCTACTTAATAAACTGGGGAACAATACACCAATGAGCCATTACATTATGACCTCCTACTTAATAAACTGGGGAACAATACACCAATGAGCCATTACATTATGACCTCCTACTTAATAAACTGGGGAACAATACACCAATGAGCCATTACATTATGACCTCCTACTTAATAAACTGGGGAACAATACACCAATGAGCCATTACATTATGACCTCCTACTTAATAAACTGGGGAACAATACACCAATGAGCCATTACATTATGACCTCCTACTTAATAAACTGGGGAACAATACACCAATGAGCCATTACATTATGACCTCCTACTTAATGAACTGGGGAACAATACACCAATGAGCCATTACATTATGACCTCCTACTTAATAAACTGGGGAACAATACACCAATGAGCCATTACATTATGACCTCCTACTTAATAAACTGGGGAACAATACACCAATGAGCCATTACATTATGACCTCCTACTTAATAAACTGGGGAACAATACACCAATGAGCCATTACATTATGACCTCCTACTTAATAAACTGGGGAACAATACACCAATGAGCCATTACATTATGACCTCCTACTTAATAAACTGGGGAACAATACACCAATGAGCCATTACATTATGACCTCCTACTTAATAAACTGGGGAACAATACACCAATGAGCCATTACATTATGACCTCCTACTTAATAAACTGGGGAACAATACACCAATGAGCCATTACATTATGACCTCCTACTTAATAAACTGGGGAACAATACACCAATGAGCCATTACATTATGACCTCCTACTTAATAAACTGGGGAACAATACACCAATGAGCCATTACATTATGACCTCCTACTTAATAAACTGGGGAACAATATACACCAATGAGCCATTACATTATGACCTCCTACTTAATAAACTGGGGAACAATACACCAATGAGCCATTACATTATGACCTCCTACTTAATATACTGGGGAACAATATACCAATGAGCCATTACATTATGACTTCCTACTTAATAAACTGGGGAACAATACACCAATGAGCCATTACATTATGACCTCCTACTTAATAAACTGGGGAACAATACACCAATGAGCCATTACATTATGATCTCCTACTTAATAAACTGGGGAACAATACACCAATGAGCCATTACATTATGACCTCCTACTTAATAAACTGGGGAACAATACACCAATGAGCCATTACATTATGACCTCCTACTTAATAAACTGGGGAACAATACACCAATGAGCCATTACATTATGACCTCCTACTTAATATACTGGGGAACAATACACCAATGAGCCATTACATTATGACCTCCTACTTAATAAACTGGGGAACAATACACCAATGAGCCATTACATTATGACCTCCTACTTAATAAACTGGGGAACAATACACCAATGAGCCATTACATTATGACCTCCTACTTAATAAACTGGGGAACAATACACCAATGAGCCATTACATTATGACCTCCTACTTAATAAACTGGGGAACAATACACCAATGAGCCATTACATTATGACCTCCTACTTAATAAACTGGGGAACAATACACCAATGAGCCATTACATTATGACCTCCTACTTAATAAACTGGGGAACAATACACCAATGAGCCATTACATTATGACCTCCTACTTAATAAACTGGGGAACAATACACCAATGAGCCATTACATTATGACCTCCTACTTAATAAACTGGGGAACAATACACCAATGAGCCATTACATTATGACCTCCTACTTAATAAACTGGGGAACAATACACCAATGAGCCATTACATTATGACCTCCTACTTAATAAACTGGGGAACAATACACCAATGAGCCATTACATTATGACCTCCTACTTAATATACTGGGGAACAATATACCAATGAGCCATTACATTATGACTTCCTACTTAATAAACTGGGGAACAATACACCAATGAGCCATTACATTATGACCTCCTACTTAATAAACTGGGGAACAATACACCAATGAGCCATTACATTATGACCTCCTACTTAATAAACTGGGGAACAATACACCAATGAGCCATTACATTATGACCTCCTACTTAATAAACTGGGGAACAATACACCAATGAGCCATTACATTATGACCTCCTACTTAATAAACTGGGGAACAATACACCAATGAGCCATTACATTATGACCTCCTACTTAATAAACTGGGGAACAATACACCAATGAGCCATTACATTATGACCTCCTACTTAATAAACTGGGGAACAATACACCAATGAGCCATTACATTATGATCCTCCTACTTAATAAACTGGGGAACAATACACCAATGAGCCATTACATTATGACCTCCTACTTAATAAACTGGGGAACAATACACCAATGAGCCATTACATTATGACCTCCTACTTAATAAACTGGGGAACAATACACCAATGAGCCATTACATTATGACCTCCTACTTAATAAACTGGGGAACAATACACCAATGAGCCATTACATTATGACCTCCTACTTAATAAACTGGGGAACAATACACCAATGAGCCATTACATTATGACCTCCTACTTAATATACTGGGGAACAATATACCAATGAGCCATTACATTATGACTTCCTACTTAATAAACTGGGGAACAATACACCAATGAGCCATTACATTATGACCTCCTACTTAATAAACTGGGGAACAATACACCAATGAGCCATTACATTATGACCTCCTACTTAATAAACTGGGGAACAATACACCAATGAGCCATTACATTATGACCTCCTACTTAATAAACTGGGGAACAATACACCAATGAGCCATTACATTATGACCTCCTACTTAATAAACTGGGGAACAATACACCAATGAGCCATTACATTATGACCTCCTACTTAATAAACTGGGGAACAATACACCAATGAGCCATTACATTATGACCTCCTACTTAATAAACTGGGGAACAATACACCAATGAGCCATTACATTATGACCTCCTACTTAATAAACTGGGGAACAATACACCAATGAGCCATTACATTATGACTTCCTACTTAATAAACTGGGGAACAATACACCAATGAGCCATTACATTATGACCTCCTACTTAATAAACTGGGGAACAATACACCAATGAGCCATTACATTATGACCTCCTACTTAATAAACTGGGGAACAATACACCAATGAGCCATTACATTATGACCTCCTACTTAATAAACTGGGGAACAATACACCAATGAGCCATTACATTATGACCTCCTACTTAATAAACTGGGGAACAATACACCAATGAGCCATTACATTATGACCTCCTACTTAATAAACTGGGGAACAATACACCAATGAGCCATTACATTATGACCTCCTACTTAATAAACTGGGGAACAATACACCAATGAGCCATTACATTATGACCTCCTACTTAATAAACTGGGGAACAATACACCAATGAGCCATTACATTATGACTTCCTACTTAATAAACTGGGGAACAATACACCAATGAGCCATTACATTATGACCTCCTACTTAATAAACTGGGGAACAATACACCAATGAGCCATTACATTATGACCTCCTACTTAATAAACTGGGGAACAATACACCAATGAGCCATTACATTATGACCTCCTACTTAATAAACTGGGGAACAATACACCAATGAGCCATTACATTATGACCTCCTACTTAATAAACTGGGGAACAATACACCAATGAGCCATTACATTATGACCTCCTACTTAATAAACTGGGGAACAATACACCAATGAGCCATTACATTATGACCTCCTACTTAATAAACTGGGGAACAATACACCAATGAGCCATTACATTATGACCTCCTACTTAATAAACTGGGGAACAATACACCAATGAGCCATTACATTATGACTTCCTACTTAATAAACTGGGGAACAATACACCAATGAGCCATTACATTATGACCTCCTACTTAATAAACTGGGGAACAATACACCAATGAGCCATTACATTATGACCTCCTACTTAATAAACTGGGGAACAATACACCAATGAGCCATTACATTATGACCTCCTACTTAATAAACTGGGGAACAATACACCAATGAGCCATTACATTATGACCTCCTACTTAATAAACTGGGGAACAATACACCAATGAGCCATTACATTATGACCTCCTACTTAATAAACTGGGGAACAATACACCAATGAGCCATTACATTATGACCTCCTACTTAATAAACTGGGGAACAATACACCAATGAGCCATTACATTATGACCTCCTACTTAATAAACTGGGGAACAATACACCAATGAGCCATTACATTATGACCTCCTACTTAATAAACTGGGGAACAATACACCAATGAGCCATTACATTATGACCTCCTACTTAATATACTGGGGAACAATACACCAATGAGCCATTACATTATGACCTCCTACTTAATAAACTGGGGAACAATACACCAATGAGCCATTACATTATGACCTCCTACTTAATAAACTGGGGAACAATACACCAATGAGCCATTACATTATGACCTCCTACTTAATAAACTGGGGAACAATACACCAATGAGCCATTACATTATGACCTCCTACTTAATAAACTGGGGAACAATACACCAATGAGCCATTACATTATGACCTCCTACTTAATAAACTGGGGAACAATACACCAATGAGCCATTACATTATGACCTCCTACTTAATAAACTGGGGAACAATACACCAATGAGCCATTACATTATGACCTCCTACTTAATAAACTGGGGAACAATACACCAATGAGCCATTACATTATGACCTCCTACTTAATAAACTGGGGAACAATACACCAATGAGCCATTACATTATGACCTCCTACTTAATAAACTGGGGAACAATACACCAATGAGCCATTACATTATGACCTCCTACTTAATAAACTGGGGAACAATACACCAATGAGCCATTACATTATGACCTCCTACTTAATAAACTGGGGAACAATACACCAATGAGCCATTACATTATGACCTCCTACTTAATAAACTGGGGAACAATACACCAATGAGCCATTACATTATGACCTCCTACTTAATAAACTGGGGAACAATACACCAATGAGCCATTACATTATGACCTCCTACTTAATAAACTGGGGAACAATACACCAATGAGCCATTACATTATGACCTCCTACTTAATAAACTGGGGAACAATACACCAATGAGCCATTACATTATGACCTCCTACTTAATAAACTGGGGAACAATACACCAATGAGCCATTACATTATGACCTCCTACTTAATAAACTGGGGAACAATACACCAATGAGCCATTACATTATGACCTCCTACTTAATAAACTGGGGAACAATACACCAATGAGCCATTACATTATGACCTCCTACTTAATAAACTGGGGAACAATACACCAATGAGCCATTACATTATGACCTCCTACTTAATAAACTGGGGAACAATACACCAATGAGCCATTACATTATGACCTCCTACTTAATAAACTGGGGAACAATACACCAATGAGCCATTACATTATGACCTCCTACTTAATAAACTGGGGAACAATACACCAATGAGCCATTACATTATGACCTCCTACTTAATAAACTGGGGAACAATACACCAATGAGCCATTACATTATGACCTCCTACTTAATAAACTGGGGAACAATACACCAATGAGCCATTACATTATGACCTCCTACTTAATAAACTGGGGAACAATACACCAATGAGCCATTACATTATGACCTCCTACTTAATAAACTGGGGAACAATACACCAATGAGCCATTACATTATGACCTCCTACTTAATAAACTGGGGAACAATACACCAATGAGCCATTACATTATGACCTCCTACTTAATAAACTGGGGAACAATACACCAATGAGCCATTACATTATGACTTCCTACTTAATAAACTGGGGAACAATACACCAATGAGCCATTACATTATGACCTCCTACTTAATATACTGGGGAACAATATACCAATGAGCCATTACATTATGACTTCCTACTTAATAAACTGGGGAACAATACACCAATGAGCCATTACATTATGACCTCCTACTTAATATACTGGGGAACAATACACCAATGAGCCATTACATTATGACCTCCTACTTAATAAACTGGGGAACAATATACCAATGAGCCATTACATTATGACCTCCTACTTAATAAACTGGGGAACAATACACCAATGAGCCATTACATTATGACCTCCTACTTAATAAACTGGGGAACAATACACCAATGAGCCATTACATTATGACCTCCTACTTAATAAACTGGGGAACAATACACCAATGAGCCATTACATTATGACCTCCTACTTAATAAACTGGGGAACAATACACCAATGAGCCATTACATTATGACCTCCTACTTAATAAACTGGGGAACAATACACCAATGAGCCATTACATTATGACCTCCTACTTAATAAACTGGGGAACAATACACCAATGAGCCATTACATTATGACCTCCTACTTAATAAACTGGGGAACAATACACCAATGAGCCATTACATTATGACCTCCTACTTAATAAACTGGGGAACAATACACCAATGAGCCATTACATTATGACCTCCTACTTAATAAACTGGGGAACAATACACCAATGAGCCATTACATTATGACCTCCTACTTAATAAACTGGGGAACAATACACCAATGAGCCATTACATTATGACCTCCTACTTAATAAACTGGGGAACAATACACCAATGAGCCATTACATTATGACCTCCTACTTAATAAACTGGGGAACAATACACCAATGAGCCATTACATTATGACCTCCTACTTAATAAACTGGGGAACAATACACCAATGAGCCATTACATTATGACCTTCCTACTTAATAAACTGGGGAACAATACACCAATGAGCCATTACATTATGACCTCCTACTTAATAAACTGGGGAACAATACACCAATGAGCCATTACATTATGACCTCCTACTTAATAAACTGGGGAACAATACACCAATGAGCCATTACATTATGACCTCCTACTTAATAAACTGGGGAACAATACACCAATGAGCCATTACATTATGACCTCCTACTTAATAAACTGGGGAACAATACACCAATGAGCCATTACATTATGACCTCCTACTTAATAAACTGGGGAACAATACACCAATGAGCCATTACATTATGACCTCCTACTTAATAAACTGGGGAACAATACACCAATGAGCCATTACATTATGACCTCCTACTTAATAAACTGGGGAACAATACACCAATGAGCCATTACATTATGACCTCCTACTTAATATACTGGGGAACAATATACCAATGAGCCATTACATTATGACTTCCTACTTAATAAACTGGGGAACAATACACCAATGAGCCATTACATTATGACCTCCTACTTAATATACTGGGGAACAATACACCAATGAGCCATTACATTATGACCTCCTACTTAATAAACTGGGGAACAATACACCAATGAGCCATTACATTATGACCTCCTACTTAATATACTGGGGAACAATACACCAATGAGCCATTACATTATGACTTCCTACTTAATAAACTGGGGAACAATACACCAATGAGCCATTACATTATGACCTCCTACTTAATAAACTGGGGAACAATACACCAATGAGCCATTACATTATGACCTCCTACTTAATAAACTGGGGAACAATACACCAATGAGCCATTACATTATGACCTCCTACTTAATAAACTGGGGAACAATACACCAATGAGCCATTACATTATGACCTCCTACTTAATAAACTGGGGAACAATACACCAATGAGCCATTACATTATGACCTCCTACTTAATAAACTGGGGAACAATACACCAATGAGCCATTACATTATGACCTCCTACTTAATAAACTGGGGAACAATACACCAATGAGCCATTACATTATGACCTCCTACTTAATAAACTGGGGAACAATACACCAATGAGCCATTACATTATGACCTCCTACTTAATAAACTGGGGAACAATACACCAATGAGCCATTACATTATGACCTCCTACTTAATAAACTGGGGAACAATACACCAATGAGCCATTACATTATGACCTCCTACTTAATAAACTGGGGAACAATACACCAATGAGCCATTACATTATGACCTCCTACTTAATAAACTGGGGAACAATACACCAATGAGCCATTACATTATGACCTCCTACTTAATAAACTGGGAACAATACACCAATGAGCCATTACATTATGACCTCCTACTTAATAAACTGGGGAACAATACACCAATGAGCCATTACATTATGACCTCCTACTTAATATACTGGGGAACAATATACCAATGAGCCATTACATTATGACTTCCTACTTAATAAACTGGGGAACAATACACCAATGAGCCATTACATTATGACCTCCTACTTAATAAACTGGGGAACAATATACCAATGAGCCATTACATTATGACCTCCTACTTAATAAACTGGGGAACAATACACCAATGAGCCATTACATTATGACCTCCTACTTAATATACTGGGGAACAATATACCAATGAGCCATTACATTATGACTTCCTACTTAATAAACTGGGGAACAATACACCAATGAGCCATTACATTATGACCTCCTACTTAATAAACTGGGGAACAATATACCAATGAGCCATTACATTATGACTTCCTACTTAATAAACTGGGGAACAATACACCAATGAGCCATTACATTATGACCTCCTACTTAATATACTGGGGAACAATACACCAATGAGCCATTACATTATGACCTCCTACTTAATAAACTGGGGAACAATACACCAATGAGCCATTACATTATGACCTCCTACTTAATATACTGGGGAACAATATACCAATGAGCCATTACATTATGACTTCCTACTTAATAAACTGGGGAACAATACACCAATGAGCCATTACATTATGACCTCCTACTTAATATACTGGGGAACAATATACCAATGAGCCATTACATTATGACTTCCTACTTAATAAACTGGGGAACAATACACCAATGAGCCATTACATTATGACCTCCTACTTAATAAACTGGGGAACAATATACCAATGAGCCATTACATTATGACTTCCTACTTAATAAACTGGGGAACAATACACCAATGAGCCATTACATTATGACCTCCTACTTAATAAACTGGGGAACAATACACCAATGAGCCATTACATTATGACTTCCTACTTAATAAACTGGGGAACAATACACCAATGAGCCATTACATTATGACCTCCTACTTAATAAACTGGGGAACAATATACCAATGAGCCATTACATTATGACTTCCTACTTAATAAACTGGGGAACAATACACCAATGAGCCATTACATTATGACCTCCTACTTAATATACTGGGGAACAATATACCAATGAGCCATTACATTATGACTTCCTACTTAATAAACTGGGGAACAATACACCAATGAGCCATTACATTATGACCTCCTACTTAATATACTGGGGAACAATATACCAATGAGCCATTACATTATGACTTCCTACTTAATAAACTGGGGAACAATACACCAATGAGCCATTACATTATGACCTCCTACTTAATAAACTGGGGAACAATATACCAATGAGCCATTACATTATGACTTCCTACTTAATAAACTGGGGAACAATACACCAATGAGCCATTACATTATGACCTCCTACTTAATAAACTGGGGAACAATACACCAATGAGCCATTACATTATGACCTCCTACTTAATAAACTGGGGAACAATACACCAATGAGCCATTACATTATGACCTCCTACTTAATAAACTGGGGAACAATACACCAATGAGCCATTACATTATGACCTCCTACTTAATAAACTGGGGAACAATATACCAATGAGCCATTACATTATGACCTCCTACTTAATAAACTGGGGAACAATACACCAATGAGCCATTACATTATGACCTCCTACTTAATAAACTGGGGAACAATATACCAATGAGCCATTACATTATGACTTCCTACTTAATAAACTGGGGAACAATATACCAATGAGCCATTACATTATGACTTCCTACTTAATAAACTGGGGAACAATACACCAATGAGCCATTACATTATGACCTCCTACTTAATATACTGGGGAACAATATACCAATGAGCCATTACATTATGACTTCCTACTTAATAAACTGGGGAACAATACACCAATGAGCCATTACATTATGACCTCCTACTTAATAAACTGGGGAACAATACACCAATGAGCCATTACATTATGACCTCCTACTTAATAAACTGGGGAACAATACACCAATGAGCCATTACATTATGACCTCCTACTTAATAAACTGGGGAACAATATACCAATGAGCCATTACATTATGACTTCCTACTTAATAAACTGGGGAACAATACACCAATGAGCCATTACATTATGACCTCCTACTTAATAAACTGGGGAACAATATACCAATGAGACATTACATTATGACTTCCTACTTAATAAACTGGGGAACAATACACCAATGAGCCATTACATTATGACCTCCTACTTAATATACTGGGGAACAATATACCAATGAGCCATTACATTATGACTTCCTACTTAATAAACTGGGGAACAATACACCAATGAGCCATTACATTATGACCTCCTACTTAATAAACTGGGGAACAATACACCAATGAGCCATTACATTATGACCTCCTACTTAATAAACTGGGGAACAATACACCAATGAGCCATTACATTATGACTTCCTACTTAATAAACTGGGGAACAATACACCAATGAGCCATTACATTATGACCTCCTACTTAATAAACTGGGGAACAATACACCAATGAGCCATTACATTATGACCTCCTACTTAATAAACTGGGGAACAATACACCAATGAGCCATTACATTATGACTTCCTACTTAATAAACTGGGGAACAATACACCAATGAGCCATTACATTATGACCTCCTACTTAATAAACTGGGGAACAATACACCAATGAGCCATTACATTATGACCTCCTACTTAATAAACTGGGGAACAATACACCAATGAGCCATTACATTATGACCTCCTACTTAATAAACTGGGGAACAATACACCAATGAGCCATTACATTATGACCTCCTACTTAATATACTGGGGAACAATATACCAATGAGCCATTACATTATGACTTCCTACTTAATAAACTGGGGAACAATACACCAATGAGCCATTACATTATGACCTCCTACTTAATAAACTGGGGAACAATACACCAATGAGCCATTACATTATGACCTCCTACTTAATAAACTGGGGAACAATACACCAATGAGCCATTACATTATGACCTCCTACTTAATAAACTGGGGAACAATACACCAATGAGCCATTACATTATGACCTCCTACTTAATAAACTGGGGAACAATACACCAATGAGCCATTACATTATGACCTCCTACTTAATAAACTGGGGAACAATACACCAATGAGCCATTACATTATGACCTCCTACTTAATAAACTGGGGAACAATACACCAATGAGCCATTACATTATGACCTCCTACTTAATATACTGGGGAACAATATACCAATGAGCCATTACATTATCACTTCCTACTTAATAAACTGGGGAACAATACACCAATGAGCCATTACATTATGACCTCCTACTTAATAAACTGGGGAACAATACACCAATGAGCCATTACATTATGACCTCCTACTTAATAAACTGGGGAACAATACACCAATGAGCCATTACATTATGACCTCCTACTTAATAAACTGGGGAACAATACACCAATGAGCCATTACATTATGACCTCCTACTTAATAAACTGGGGAACAATACACCAATGAGCCATTACATTATGACCTCCTACTTAATAAACTGGGGAACAATACACCAATGAGCCATTACATTATGACCTCCTACTTAATAAACTGGGGAACAATACACCAATGAGCCATTACATTATGACCTCCTACTTAATATACTGGGGAACAATATACCAATGAGCCATTACATTATGACTTCCTACTTAATAAACTGGGGAACAATGCACCAATGAGCCATTACATTATGACCTCCTACTTAATAAACTGGGAAACAATACACAGATGAGACATTACATTATGACCTCCTACTTAATCAACTGGGGAACAATACACCAATGAGCCATTACATTATTGACCTCCTACTTAATAAACTGGGTAACAATATACCAATGAGCCATTACATTATGACTTCCTACTTAATAAACTGGGGAACAGTACACCAATGAGCCATTACATTATGACCTCCTACTTAATAAACTAGTTAACAATACACCAATGAGCCATTACATTATGACCTCCTACTTAATAAACTGGGGAACAATACACCAATGAGCCATTACATTATGACCTCCTACTTAATATACTGGGGAACAATACACCAATGAGCCATTACATTATGACTTCCTACTTAATAAACTGGGGAACAATACACCAATCAGCCATTACATTATGACCTCCTACTTAATAAACTGGGGAACAATACGCCTATGAGCCATTACATTATGATCTCCTACTTAATAAACTGGGGAACAATACACCAATGAGCCATTACATTATGACCTCCTACTTAATATACTGGGGAACAATATACCAATGAGCCATTACATTATGACTTCCTACTTAATAAACTGGGGAACAATACACCAATGAGCCATTACATTATGACCTCCTACTTAATATACTGGGGAACAATATACCAATGAGCCATTACATTATGACTTCCTACTTAATAAACTGGGGAACAATACACCAATGAGCCATTACATTATGACCTCCTACTTAATAAACTGGGGAACAATATACCAATGAGACATTACATTATGACTTCCTACTTAATAAAGTGGGGAACAATACACCAATGAGCCATTACATTATGACCTCCTACTTAATAAACTGGGGAACAATATACCAATGAGACATTACATTATGACTTCCTACTTAATAAACTGGGGAACAATACACCAATGAGCCATTACATTATGACCTCCTACTTAATATACTGGGGATCAACATACCAATGAGACATTACATTATGACTTCCTACTTAATAAACTCGGGAACAATACCCCAATGAGCCATTATATTATGACCTCCTACTTAATATACTGGGGAACAATATACCAATGAGCCATTACATTATGACTTCCTACTTAATAAACTGGGGAACAATATACCAATGAGCCATTACATTATGACTTCCTACTTAATATACTGGGGAACAATATACCAATGAGCCATTACATTATGACTTCCTACTTAATAAACTGGGGAACAATACACCAATGAGCCATTACATTATGACCTCCTACTTAATAAACTGGGGAACAATATACCAATGAGACATTACATTATGACTTCCTACTTAATAAACTGGGGAACAATACACCAATGAGCCATTACATTATGACCTCCTACTTAATAAACTGGGGAACAATACACCAATGAGCCATTACATTATGACCTCCTACTTAATAAACTGGGGAACAATACACCAATGAGCCATTACATTATGACCTCCTACTTAATAAACTGGGGAACAATACACCAATGAGCCATTACATTTTGACCTCCTACTTAATATACTGGGGAACAATATACCAATGAGCCATTACATTATGACTTCCTACTTAATAAACAGGGGAACAATACACCAATGAGCCATTACATTATGATCTCCTACTTAATATACTGGGGAACAATATACCAATGAGTCATTACAATATGACTTCCTACTTAATAAACTGGGGAACAATATACCAATGAGCCATTACATTATGACTTCCTACTTAATAAACTGGGGAACAATACACCAATGAGCCATTACATTATGACCTCCTACTTAATAAACTGGGGAACAATACACCAATGAGCCATTACATTATGACTTCCTACTTAATAAACTGGGGAACAATACACCAATGAGCCATTACATTATGACCTCCTACTTAATAAACTGGGGAACAATACACCAATGAGTCATTACATTATGACCTCCTACTTAATAAACTGGGGAACAATACACCAATGAGCCATTACATTATGACCTCCTACTTAATAAACTGGGGAACAATACACCAATGAGCCATTACATTATGACCTCCTACTTAATAAACTGGGGAACAATACACCAATGAGCCATTACATTATGACCTCCTACTTAATAAACTGGGGAACAATACACCAATGAGCCATTACATTATGACCTCCTACTTAATAAACTGGGGAACAATACACCAATGAGCCATTACATTATGACCTCCTACTTAATATACTGGGGAACAATATACCAATGAGCCATTACATTATGACTTCCTACTTAATAAACTGGGGAACAATGCACCAATGAGCCATTACATTATGACCTCCTACTTAATAAACTGGGAAACAATACACCAATGAGCCATTACATTATGACCTCCTACTTAATCAACTGGGGAACAATACACCAATGAGCCATTACATTATGACCTCCTACTTAATAAACTGGGTAACAATATACCAATGAGCCATTACATTATGACTTCCTACTTAATAAACTGGGGAACAATACACCAATGAGCCATTACATTATGACCTCCTACTTAATAAACTAGTTAACAATACACCAATGAGCCATTACATTATGACCTCCTACTTAATAAACTGGGGAACAATACACCAATGAGCCATTACATTATGACCTCCTACTTAATATACTGGGGAACAATACACCAATGAGCCATTACATTATGACTTCCTACTTAATAAACTGGGGAACAATACACCAATGAGCCATTACATTATGACCTCCTACTTAATAAACTGGGGAACAATACACCAATGAGCCATTACATTATGATCTCCTACTTAATAAACTGGGGAACAATACACCAATGAGCCATTACATTATGACCTCCTACTTAATATACTGGGGAACAATATACCAATGAGCCATTACATTATGACTTCCTACTTAATAAACTGGGGAACAATACACCAATGAGCCATTACATTATGACCTCCTACTTAATATACTGGGGAACAATATACCAATGAGCCATTACATTATGACTTCCTACTTAATAAACTGGGGAACAATACACCAATGAGCCATTACATTATGACCTCCTACTTAATAAACTGGGGAACAATATACCAATGAGCCATTACATTATGACTTCCTACTTAATAAAGTGGGGAACAATACACCAATGAGCCATTACATTATGACCTCCTACTTAATAAACTGGGGAACAATATACCAATGAGACATTACATTATGACTTCCTACTTAATAAACTGGGGAACAATACACCAATGAGCCATTACATTATGACCTCCTACTTAATATACTGGGGAACAACATATACCAATGAGACATTACATTATGACTTCCTACTTAATAAACTCGGGAACAATACCCCAATGAGCCATTATATTATGACCTCCTACTTAATATACTGGGGAACAATATACCAATGAGCCATTACATTATGACTTCCTACTTAATAAACTGGGGAACAATATACCAATGAGCCATTACATTATGACTTCCTACTTAATATACTGGGGAACAATATACCAATGAGCCATTACATTATGACTTCCTACTTAATAAACTGGGGAACAATACACCAATGAGCCATTACATTATGACCTCCTACTTAATAAACTGGGGAACAATATACCAATGAGACATTACATTATGACTTCCTACTTAATAAACTGGGGAACAATACACCAATGAGCCATTACATTATGACCTCCTACTTAATAAACTGGGGAACAATACACCAATGAGCCATTACATTATGACCTCCTACTTAATAAACTGGGGAACAATACACCAATGAGCCATTACATTATGACCTCCTACTTAATAAACTGGGGAACAATACACCAATGAGCCATTACATTTTGACCTCCTACTTAATATACTGGGGAACAATATACCAATGAGCCATTACATTATGACTTCCTACTTAATAAACAGGGGAACAATACACCAATGAGCCATTACATTATGATCTCCTACTTAATATACTGGGGAACAATATACCAATGAGTCATTACAATATGACTTCCTACTTAATAAACTGGGGAACAATATACCAATGAGCCATTACATTATGACTTCCTACTTAATAAACTGGGGAACAATACACCAATGAGCCATTACATTATGACCTCCTACTTAATAAACTGGGGAACAATACACCAATGAGCCATTACATTATGACTTCCTACTTAATAAACTGGGGAACAATACACCAATGAGCCATTACATTATGACCTCCTACTTAATAAACTGGGGAACAATACACCAATGAGTCATTACATTATGACCTCCTACTTAATAAACTGGGGAACAATACACCAATGAGTAATTACATTATGATCTACTTAATATACTGGGGAACAATACACCAATGAGCCATTACATTATGACCTCCTACTTAATAAACTATGGAACAATACACCAATGAGCCATTACATTATGACCTCCTACTTAATAAACTGGGGAACAATACACCAATGAGCCATTACATTATGACCTCCTACTTAATAAACTGGGGAACAATACACCAATGAGCCATTACATTATGACTTCCTACTTAATAAACTGGGGAACAATACACCAATGAGCCATTACATTATGACCTCCTACTTAATAAACTGGGGAACAATACACCAATGAGCCATTACATTATGACCTCCTACTTAATAAACAGGGGAACAATACACCAATGAGCCATTACATTATGACTTCCTACTTAATAAACTGGGGAACAATACACCAATGAGCCATTACATTATGACCTCCTACTTAATAAACTGGGGAACAATACACCAATGAGTCATTACATTATGACCTCCTACTTAATAAACAGGGGAACAATACACCAATGAGCCATTACATTATGATCTCCTACTTAATATACTGGGGAACAATATACCAATGAGTCATTACAATATGACTTCCTACTTAATAAACTGGGGAACAATACACCTATGAGCCATTACATTATGACCTCCTACTTAATAAACTGGGGAACAATACACCAATGAGCCATTACATTATGACTTCCTACTTAATAAACTGGGGAACAATACACCAATGAGCCATTACATTATGACCTCCTACTTAATAAACTGGGGAACAATACACCAATGAGTCATTACATTATGACCTCCTACTTAATAAACTGGGGAACAATACACCAAGAGTAATTACATTATGATCTCCTACTTAATATACTGGGGAACAATACACCAATGAGCCATTACATTATGACCTCCTACTTAATAAACTATGGAACAATACACCAATGAGCCATTACATTATGACCTCCTACTTAATAAACTGGGGAACAATACACCAATGAGCCATTACATTATGACCTCCTACTTAATAAACTGGGGAACAATACACCAATGAGCCATTACATTATGACTTCCTACTTAATAAACTGGGGAACAATACACCAATGAGCCATTACATTATGACCTCCTACTTAATAAACTGGGGAACAATACACCTATGAGCCATTACATTATGATCTCCTACTTAATAAACTGGGGAACAATACACCAATGAGCCATTACATTATGACTTCCTACTTAATAAACTGGGGAACAATACACCAATGAGCCATTACATTATGACCTCCTACTTAATTAACTGGGGAACAATACACCAATGAGCCATTACATTATGACCTCCTACTTAATAAAGTGGGGAACAATACACCAATGAGCCATTACATTATGACCTCCTACTTAATAAACTGGGGAACAATACACCTATGAGCCATTACATTATGATCTCCTACTTAATAAACTGGGGAACAATACACCAATGAGCCATTACATTATGACCTCCTACTTAATAAACTGGGGAACAATACACCAATGAGCCATTACATTATGACCTCCTACTTAATAAACTGGGGAACAATACACCAATGAGCCATTACATTATGACTTCCTACTTAATAAACTGGGGAACAATACACCAATGAGCCATTACATTATGACCTCCTACTTAATAAACTGGGGAACAATACACCAATGAGCCATTACATTATGACCTCCTACTTAATAAACTGGGGAACAATATACCAATGAGACATTACATTATGACTTCCTACTTAATAAACTGGGGAACAATACACCAATGAGCCATTACATTATGATCTCCTACTTAATATACTGGGGAACAATACACCAATGAGCCATTACATTATGACTTCCTACTTAATAAACTGGGGAACAATACACCAATGAGCCATTACATTATGACTTCCTACTTAATAAACTGGGGAACAATACACCAATGAGCCATTACATTATGACCTCCTACTTAATAAACTGGGGAACAATACACCAATGAGCCATTACATTATGACCTCCTACTTAATAAACTGGGGAACAATACACCAATGAGCCATTACATTATGATCTCCTACTTAATATACTGGGGAACAATACACCAATGAGCCATTACATTATGACTTCCTACTTAATAAACTGGGGAACAATACACCAATGAGCCATTACATTATGACTTCCTACTTAATAAACTGGGGAACAATACACCAATGAGCCATTACATTATGACCTCCTACTTAATAAACTGGGGAACAATACACCAATGAGCCATTACTTTATGACCACGTAGATAATAAGCTGTAGGATCTCCACTAGCCCGCAAAACAGCGGCTGATCAGCGAGACATCGATTTGATGAGGTGGCAATAGGTATCGTGGGCTATATGGTACCATAATATCAACAGCAGGTCCTCCAATTCCCGTACATTTCAGGGTGGTGGTGGTGATTTAGCGCGAACTCGCTTTTCGATGTCGAACCACAAATGTTCGATTGGGTCAGGCGAATTTGGAGGCCAGGTCATTAACAGAATGTCACCAGCATGTTTCACGAAACAATCCTTGACGATTATGGTAGTGTTGCATGGCGCATTATCCTGTTGCTAATGGTCATTACCAGCAGGGAACGCAGTTGCTATGAGTGGGTGTACAAGATCCGCAACGATGTTCAAGTACTTGACACCTGTCAGGGATTGTGCTACTGGGATAATGGGACCTAAATGGTCCCAAGAAAATATCGCCCATAGAACTGCATCGCCACCTCCGGTTTGCTTCCGCCTAAAAGTGCATCCAGGTGACATAGCCTCTGTTGCTAATCGGTGTATCCGCGCTCTGCCGTAGACGTACTGCATTGGGAATCTTGATTCGTCAGAGCAGGCCACTTCCTTTCAATCATCCACTGTCCATTCTCTATGTTATTGGGCTTATTTCATTCGTTGTTGGCGATGACGTGCAGTGAGCATGGGTCATCTGCTGCGCAGGTTCATGCGCAGAAGGCTGCGGTGAACAGTGTGCTGTGACACATTGCCCTGATAACCAATGTTGTAGCTGTGGGTGATTTGTCACACTGTGGCTCTGCGGTCGCTGTGAACAATGCACGACAGTCTCCGCTCCCCTCTGACATCAAAGAGCTGAGGACGCCACACGGTCATTTGTGCACCACTTTTCATACGTACTCTCCACAGCGATACGTGAAGAACCCACAAGACGAGCCATTTTGAGATTATACAGAGGGTAAGTCGAAAGTTTTGCAATATTTGGAACACTTTATGTCTCCATATGTACCTTTATGACGAAAGCTGACTAGCATTTAAAGTATAGGCCATCGTGAAGGACGCATGACCTGTGTGAGTATACCTCTCTGCCTTGCCTGGGCTGGAACCATTAAGGAATCCCAAGGTATGATGTTGGAAAATGTTGTGGTGAACATACTAAGCCGAAGTTTCAAGTTGGTCTATCTTACATTGGACTCTTACACGTCCAAATCCTTCAAAGACGGATGCTTTACGCCCCGACCTGAATAACCCTGTTCAGGGAATAAAGGATTCACGGCTCCTTTAATTAAGATTTAAGGAGGGAAGATGTTCTTTCGAATTTCAGAACTAATGTTGAGTTTTTGTTTAAAATATCTCTGTAATAATAACTTGACGCTTTTGCGTCATAAAGGAGTTTTCTCGATAGATGTTGTGCGCTGTCACCAACGGCTAATACTCAGACACATTTGTCGAACTGACCAGGTGACTGAAATGCAGTGTCGACCACTACATGATGGAAGCTGAGTGTAATCCTAGCATCGCTGACATTACACGCTGTTTCTAAACTTATTAACTAAATCACCGAAAACATCTGTGTAATTTAATGCATTTACGTATTTTAAATTGTGAAGTATTTTAATACTCGAGTACTTAAGCTTCGGTTACACAAGTTTATTTTCGTTTGGTTGTTGGTAGCATAGAAAGTAAGTTCCATTGCTGTAACAGTTATCAGAACATTATATTATTTTAAAATTCAACTCTTTCATTAATTTGAAATTTTTGAAACATATGCTTTTAAATAGCAGAAGAAAGCAAATATAAATATCACAATGTAACATATATACACTGAAGAGCAATTCAATTAGAGATACCTGTCTAGTAACGTATAGCACCACCTTTCGTCCTGATGATGGCGGCGATTCGTCTCGGCATGGACTCGACAAGACACCGGAAGCGTTGGGAAGCCATACGGATCCACCACACCTGAACAAGCTCCCACAGTTCACGAAGATTTGATGGAGGGGGTCAGAGCCTCGAACATCTCTCTCGATGGCATCCCAGTTGTGCTCGATGGGATTGAGGACAGGGGACCTAGCTGGCCGAGGAAGCGAGGTCACGTCTGTGGAGTGCTCATCCAACCATTCGGATACAATTCGGAACGATGGCAAGGTGCATTGTCTTGTTGTAGGATAAGGTCCCCAGTGGGATGTTGAAGACCTACAAACGGGAACAAATGGTCGTCCAGGATATCCCGGTAACGTTGATCTGTGAGGAACGATGTCACACGTACCAGGGGTCCCATTTCAGTCCACGTAACCGGTCCCCAGACGAGAATGCCACCCCCACCAGCTTGAAGAGTACCCTGCTGGCAAGAAGGATACATCGCTTCATGTGGTTTGCGCCATACTCGTATCCCGCCATCCGCATGTACCAACGTGAATCTCGACTCATCAGTCCAGGCAGCACTTTTCCACATGTCTAGGGTCCAGTGTCGATGTCCTCGCGCTCATGCTAATCTTTGCACTCTGTGATGTGCGGTCAGCAGCGGTACCCTTATGGGACGATGGCTTCTGTACCCCATAGCGAGGAGATGGTTCTGGATGGTGTAGCTGCCTACACGTTTTTGTGCACCAGCGTTAAATTGCCGAGTGATTTCTTGAACTCTGGCTCGTCCATCCGCTGTTACAATGCGAGCTAGCCGACGATGACTCCGCTCATCCACACGCTGTTGTCCACGGCAGTTGGCACTTGCAGGGATGGTTTTACCGAATTCGATGTACTCACGGTGCACCCGTGACACAGTGGCTCGTGAAAATCCCAGTGCCTGCACGACTTCCGAGATAGAGTGACCTATTCGTCGGGCCCCGACAATTTGCCCACGATGAAATGCGCTTACATTCTTCGTCTTACAAATACTGGTCCGACTCTTTCTGATTCTCGTCGCTTCAGTCCTTATATTTTCGGATCGCTGCATACGCCATGTCGTTTCCGTTTACAGGGCCGCCCACAGCACCACATTTGCATAACGCCAGCTGTCTCTAATTCAATTGCTCTTCAGTGTATATTGAAATGAAAATTATTTGATATACGCACAACATATACTAGCTAAATATTAAACCGTCTTGGCACGTTCTATGAAATGTTCCTAAAGCTACATAGGATCTGCAGTTGGAAATCCCAAGTGCCGTCTACGGGAACCCAAATACAACGTGCAGACCGCACAACAAAATACTGCTTTATCGCGTAATGCCTATAACGGATCTCATATTCCAGATTGGGACAACGCAAATATATTGCAACCCCTAGGTGTAAATCACTAATTCTTATAACTGAAAGCATCTTAATATTGAAACACCGAGACAACTGTTGCAATGACTATGCACCTTATGACATACCTTCTACCTGGAAAAACTTATTATATAGTTATATATTATACCATGATTACCACTGTCTACTTCACTTGGTCACGTAATTAACATTTTCCCCATGATTCCCTATGTAACATGTTCTTGCACATATATATACCGTGCCGGCCTTCATATCTTTGTACTACATCTGATGATGGATTAAGTAGTACGAAAGTACTAATGTTTTTATCCTATGTATATAGTAGCATTTTAATTAAAGTATATGAGCCATTATGTGTCTCACGTACATTTCATAGAACGTTAAAAGACGGTTTTATATTTAGCTAATATATTGAAATATAGCAGAAAAAGTTTTCAGTGCATATTACTTAGGTTTTTGCTTTGATAACTCACGCTAACTCCAACAGGAATTTGTCTTTACATAACAAAGTCTTTTTACGTTTCCATTCTAAGCATTGCATGTCCGAAAAGCTTAGCATTGTTCTTGCAGGTCGCTTAGAACTCTATATTCTGAAACGTTCCATCTTATAAGCTTGAAGAAATTTCCAAATTCGCCTATTCAAACTTCTTACGTTTTCTTTTTCTCTCCATTTTTCCTGAAATAGCATAAGAAAGCAATTTAGGCACTAATACAATCTGAGTTCCAATCTTTCTTTGGATCGTGACAAAATTGTTTCAAAATATTATTCGCTGCAGCTATCGAATTCAACAGTTTTTTCCTTTACTGAAAATTTCATTTTTGTATACTGCTGAGATAAAATGAAGTGCAAAGGAGATGATGACTGATATTCCGTAAGCACTATATTACTAAATCAATTAACTCATTGTTAAAAATATACAAATAACAGTAAAATTACACGGAATAAATAATGGAAAAAGAAAATGAAAAATCTGAATTCACATGCTTCTCACTCTCATCGAAGAAAATAACTTTAGGTAAACTGTCAAGAGAAGGGATTTTATTAGTTTGCTATGAAGGCAAAGAAAATTAGCCCAGCGCTGTCAAATATTCGGTCATTGAAAATAAACTTCGAAGTTTCTCTATATGTTACATATATTATCACTGCAAGTCTCATTTTGGAATGTGTTCCTGATATGCAGATCTTTGCCAGATAATTTTTTCAATATTTTATGCTATGAATACAACGGGGTGTATGAGATTTCATAAGTTCAAAACATTTTCAACCAAAATGCTGTTCTATTGTTTTTGCTGAAGACCGTGTCGTTGTGTATCAGCAACAGTCATGAGCACCTGCAGGAAATTTTTCAAGGGTGTCAAGTGTAATTAATTAAGGTTTGGCTAATATGTAGAAAACAGTAATTCGTGAAAATGAAAGATTAATACTATTACTATTACTACTACTTACTTACTACACTAGAACACTACTACTACTACTATAATTTGATGCTGCTCTTGAAGAAAGTGTATGTTAGAAATGGTCATGTATTATTATGTGCATTGGTCACTGTTTTCAAAATAATGAACAGTGTCGAGCAGGGCCACGCCAAGCCTTTTAAGTTCAGTACACATCACCCTGAGCGGAACGTGTTTGGGCGTACTACCTTACGGTTTGCTAGGTTTTCCGCTTTCACGTTATCGTTTTCCAATTCCAAATTTCCAATAAAATTGGGATATTAAATTATACACCCCAAACAAACTTCATCTTTCCTTATGGTCCAGTTCGATAAGTGTAAAAAAAGTAATAAATAAAATAAAATAAAATAAAATATAATTCTACAGGGGGTCAAGTGACACCTGTGACTGCCGGTCGGCGCCCATGGCAACATTACATATTTAAGTTTTTCTTCCCTTATCGAAGTAATTTTATATGTATGTGGGCTTGTTATACACAAGTTTTGAAATATAAGCTGGTTCTGTTCCATTTATTTCATTGTCAACTCTAGAAAGCTGGAATTTCTCTTTCGATGAAATCCTTTTTCGTATAGACCCATCTGAAACTCCGTAATAAGAACAGAAAGCTTAGTATTTAGAAACCTTACAAACTAACTGCAGTAAGCTTGTAGAGGCAGTTCTGGTTATTTCCTGAGAGCACCATAGGTCTCCTAAACTATTAGCACTTTTTCTATCACATGGAAATTTCCATTTCACAGAAAATGGGTTTACTCATTTCTAGTTTTGTGTATATCTGAGTGAGTGCCACTTAATTTTCAAACTCTCTCGTTTTAGATACACTAAGACATTGAGATTCCAATCACACATGATTATCAATGAAAATTGCAAACTTAATTTACGCGCTTGAAACCACTGAAAGTTTTTTCATTTCTTGGCGATTAGTAGTAAAGGTTCCACATGTCGAGTACCTGAAGTGAGCCATAAAAGTGTTTTGTTTTCTTTTTTCGGTTCTGATTCCCTTTTAGTCCTAGAGCTTGCAACCATAAACAAGTGGGTCGACGATTTCTAGTTTAGGATTCACAAGTAATTAAAAAAAAATTACTGAATTGTAGATAAATTGTTTAAGGCAGCTACCATATATTTTCACAAAAATACAAATTGAGGTATTCCTTTTTCAGACATATTTAGCACATATTACACTGAGAGGACAGAAATGATGGGATAGTTCCTTCCTTGGCAACGCAACGCTGTCACCCTCTTGCTAATAGACGAACCCATAGCTTGGTAGATATATAGGTAGGAGTACATATCCCCTCATTCACACAGACGGTAATTTGATGTCAGTATGGGCCAATGCCTTGAGTTAACGGAGTTTGAAAAATTAAAAATAGTTGGTGCACTGCGCAGAGGTCACTCCATCACAAGGGTGATACAAGAATTAATTTTTAGAAGAGCAACGCATCGTGGACAGCGCTGCGGGAGGAGAAAGTGGTCGATAAACGCGGCTGTGTGTGTGTGTCTGTGTTTGTGTCGATGTTTGTCTCTCGTAGCTGCAATAAACCGGAGAGCGAAAATGAAACAAATCAGCGTCGACTCCAACGAGGAAGGTGTCACAATCGTTTCCACTAAGACCATCGGTAGATCATTAGCCGCAACAGGCTATGAGAGCCGCCGACCCACCAGAATCACATTGTTAACGCAATATCACCCGACTGTGCGTCTCAGCTTTGCAAAAGAACATTAGCACGGACATTGGATGACTGAAGACGGGTCTTTGTGTCCGCTGAGTCTCGTTTCCAATTATTTCTCGCTGGAACGATCCGCATGTTGCCTAAACCGCACGAAGCGATGGCCCAAGCATGCCATCAAGGAACTATTCAAGATTGTGGGGTCTCGGTTATGGTCTAGGGCCTGTTCAGCTGACATACGTTGAGAGCTGAGGAGCGACGGACTTGAATCGTTGAAAGTTCATTGCTGTCTAGATGCATCTATGAACTTCCAACGCTTCAAGTCCATCCTTGCAGTCCATCCATCCGCTCATGGTCATCATGTTATTCATTATCCAAAATGCAATGGACTCCTCCAGAAGAACAATGCGCCCCACCACAGAGCCGTAATGACTAGAACATGGTTAAAAGAGCATTCCGTAGAAGTTCCGATCGTGGAATTGCCACCCTGTTTAACGGACATGAACCCTGTGAAAGATATTTGGGATGCTGTAGAAAGGTCCGTTCGAGCTCTGGATCCACCACTCAGGAATCCGATTGAATCATGAATAGGGGTACAAAACTGTGTAGATATACCTGTGGAAAACTCTGGTGACCTTGCAGACTCAATGTTTTGCGGTGTCACTGCTTTTATATGTGAGAAAGGCGGGCCTACCATTTACTAGGTAGGTACCACATAATTTCTGTTCACTCACTGTATGTCAATAGCGACATATTTTTTACTTCAAGAGAAGAAGATCCCACTTCTGTTGTAAAAAAATTGGGAGCACTGCTTGTCCGTTAGCAGTTATGTGGAATGCATAGTTTAAAGATAAATTCCGATTTCCAAAACTTTAAATTCAAATTTTGAAATGGCATTCTGATATTTAGAATTTACTTTTAACTTATTCATCAAACGAACCCGTTTTATTTACAGGACTTTGGACGTTGCCTACCAATTGCTATGTTTCAACAAAATGTTCGAAACATCTATTTCGATAAAATTTCATGCAACTGTATTTTTCAATAGCGTTTATATTTTTACAAGCAGCGGGAGTATTCACGTTCATAGAAATCTCAAAGTTGCTTACTACTTTTGTGTATTTTCTCCAAAAATATCTGAAGGAAGTGGAGAAGTAATAGATCAAATATTTTTCATTTAGTGCCTCCATCAACAGTGTTTAAATGAACTCGATACCAAAATAGGTTTTTGCTTTTATTGTGACCAGTTTGAATCTACTTCTTTATTTCCAGACAGCAGCCTTCTTCTTCCATTGGCTCTGGCTGAGTAAAAAACAACAGAGTATGGGTTACGATTCACAGACACATTTCTTCTGTTCACATCCAATTCACTTTCAAAAGCATTGATTTCCAATGAGACTCACATGTAATACACTTTCTCCAAAATTAGGAATATAAATCCTTCCTTTAATTTTCGATATGCTTTTTACTGAACAATTTTGGAGTTACATGAAATATTTTGTGGCAAAGCACGGAATTCTTGTTAATATAAAATGCATTAAATGTGAGTTAGCCGTGTGAGGTAATGTGAAACGTGTTGTCCGTGTGTTCTTTGTTTTCCTGAAGCATTCTATCAAAATAAAATTCTATGAAACACATCTAGTTTGTCTATTAATTCAACTTTTCCCAATATTAATTGACATTTGTTTTGTGTGAACGGTTATGGCAAAGTAGAAACGCTTTTCTTTCGCCGTTTGCGTAAAGAAATTAAAGAAAAACAAAAGAAAAAAAGAAAGAAAAAATAAAAGAAGATAATAAAGAAAAAAACAGAAAATTCCTGTATCTATTGAAGACTCCGTTTCTAATTAAATCACCATGAAGAGCATTCTAAAAGTTGAAATGTGGGTATGCCAGAAAACAATTTTCCTGTACAATAAAATTTTAGCACGTCTTTTGTAAAAAGATCGAGCTTATTTCATCGGTTTGTCCGTCGGTTCGTCTGTGGACACCATATATCTGCAATCATTAGTCCGATTTAAAAAATTATTTGTGCATTGGGAAGCTTGAAATACGAGAATGATGATTCAAGCATTCCGCTTTTTTTTTCTGATGCACAACTTCGTCGCTAGAAGGCGTAAATGCAGGTAATATTGAATTCAAAATACGTTTTATTGCATATATTTGCTTCAAAATATCAGATTGAAAAAATCACTTTTTCCTTTCGATGTTATTTATAAGCAAGACTATTTTTGGCACAGTTGTTGTTATTCAAGTAATGCATAGATTTTCATTTAGGGGCATAAAGGTATTTTGCGTTTTCCCCGATATCTCAGCTTCTAAATCTCCGATTTGAAAAATTCTTCCTGCATCGGATAATGCTCTTGATGGGAAATGTTTGTATTATAATTTCTAATTTCCGATAAAGAATACTTTGGTCGACAGGGGGCGTAAGGGTTAATTTCTGCTTCTGATGTATCAGTAGCAAAATCTAAGCTCCCGAAAACTCTACATGAAAAAATTATTTCGTGGATCGATACCGCTCTTCTCGAAAAACCTTTTGAAAATATCTCCTATTTAAAACAACACATAGTTTTTCGCCAGATTGCGTAGATCTATATCTTATTTTTGTGGACATCTCTGCTTCTAAGAGTCCGATTTGAAAATTCTTTCTTTGTTGGACAGCGTTTCCAGTTTGAAATGTTTCTCATGCAATTGCGAATTTTTCAAGTAATTCATAGATTTTCCGCGAAGTGGCATAATGATAAATTGCGTTTTCCCCGATATCTCTGCTCCTGAACCCAGATTTGAAAAATTCTTCCGGCATGAGATACAGTTCTTAATGGGAAATGTTTGCAATATAATTTCTAATTTTTGATAAAAAATGGTTTGGACAGCAGGGGGATTTATTTCTGCTTCTGATGCATTAGCAGCAAAATTTAAGCTTGCGGAAAATCGATTGAAAAATTTTTTCGTGCACTGATGCCACTCACCTTGAAAACTCTTTTCAGTATATTTTCTTTTTAAAACAATGCATAAGTTTTTTTCGGCCAAGAGGGCATAAATGTATATTTTATATTGTTCGAAATCTCCAATTGTGAGAGTCAGATTTGAAAAATTATTTCTTCCTTAGAGAGCATTTCCGCTGTGAAATGTTACTCATATAATTTCAAATTTTACTTAACGCACTAGTTTGCCACTAGAGGGTGTAAGCTCACGTTTCCGTTTACAGCAATATCTGCGGGACTGAAAACCCGATGTAAAAAACTCTTTCTCGGTCAGATACCACCAACTATGAAAACTCTTTGTGTATATTTTGTTCCCAGAATAATGAATAATTTCGCAGCTAGGGACCGCCAATTATTAATTGGTTTTCCTTAATATCTCTAAATGTGCGATTCAACACTGGATGCCCTTAACCTTGTGGAGCACTTTAGGTTTGTTTCTACAATAGAGCTGTGGGGCATTATCCTTTTTAAATAATGCACAGACTTCCCGCTTAAGTCATAAAGGTCAATACGTTTTTCTCGCTGTCTTTGCTCCTGGGAGGCGTATTTGAAAAGTTTATTTTCGTTAGCATAGTTTTTTCCATGAAGAATATTTTCGCCTATTTTAAACTTTCCAATTATGCAAAATTATTCCGCTACAAGCAGTATAACATATCATGTTTCCTTCTACAGTTCTTCTTTTAACTCGAATTCTGTCTGTCTCCTTTTCTTTCCTTCTGCTGCGAGGAAATTTTTGTGCGGCATTTGCTAATTTTCGTAACATACTTTTTAGCAGCTGGTAGAAATAAGTAACTGTTTCTATTACTGAATGTTTTATCGATTGTATAAATACGGTTGTGATTATTTTCTAACCGGCTGCATTGACTTTCAATCCGTACATATAAAACTGAAAGACGTCACTGACTCACTGACTCATCACCGCATCTCAGAAACTACTGAACTTATAGTGCGTCGCATAAATACCGAGACAGAACAAATTCTTGAATAAAAAAGAAACAACAGCGAGCTGAAATGTACACCTCATAGTTATAGCAAAAATAGTATAGGACACGCAGCTGCACAATAGTTTGACGGAAACATAACAATTCCAACGCAAAGTACAAGAAAAAACAGAATTACTCTGTCTTAAAAATATATAGACTTACTAGTTATGAGCACCTCCGGTACGAACAGTGGAGCCGTTTCCGAATAACACTGAAAACCCGATTGGGCATGATGTCCAACAAGTGATGTAAGTGTTCTGGACGGAGTGCGTACCCGCTTCGTTCAATCTGCTCTTTCAATGCCACCACACTTGAGAACTACCGTCCATTCGCATACACATCACGAGCTAAGATACCCCAGAGGTTCTCGATAGGGTTAAGATCTGGATTGAGTGCTGGCCAATCCATTACGGTCACATGATGAGTGTTAAACCAGCTTTTCGTTGATGCAGACCGATGGATAGAGGCATTGTCTTGCTGGAACAGATAATCAACACCTGCTAGAGTTTAGGCAAACGGTAGAAGGTGGCTGTTGAGTATGTCCTAATACGTTTCGGAGCTTTGCCTGCCCAGCAGAAAAGCGATATTTATTGTCCTATTGAACGCAAAAGCTCCCCAGACCATCACAGATCCCCCTCCTTTCTGTCTGCTGAAGAATGTGCGTGGATTGCCTCGAAAATCCTACTAGTAGCAGTTCCAACCGTCAGGGCCGTCAAGGTTGAACTTTTTCTCATCGCAAAAAATAGATCTGATCCACTCGTCCGCCCAGTGCATGTGGCTGCTTGCCCATAACAATCCAGCTACCTTGTGACGCCGCGTGAGGTGTGGCAGACGGCATATTTTACGGACCACAACGTTGCGACTTTCCTTAATTCGTTGATGAACTGTGTCCTTTGAGACGGTGACATCAACAGTCCGAGAAACGTGACGTAGTGATAACCTTTGGGATGAACCTAAACGCATAATGACACAATCATTTCGTTTGGTTGTTATTCGAGGCCTTCCAAACCATTTTCTGGCGGTTAATGCACCGCGTTTCGATAAAGTATTATAAATAACTGCCCTACTCCTCCCCATGGATTTACAAATTTTCGCTACAGGCAATCCATTTGATCTCAGTCTCCGAATCTTCTGAAGCTCCTCACCAGAAATTTAACTGTTGCGTGGCATTTTGGGAAATGAATGTCTGACGACAGGTCCGCTGTCTTTCGTAGGCTGGACCGAATTACGGCTCATGCGCGTGTATACAACATGCTAATTTGTACATCTTATTTGCATGTGGCTACTTTATATAGTTGTCTTTATATTTATGAGACACCTAAAATTACACTATTTCACTTTGTGGTGTTCTCTTCACACAATCCGGTCATCTCGACAGATCGAAACACTTGTTGTAGTGTTATGTCTAATTAGGTACCACTTCAGCCTCCTAACTGTATTCGCATTGCGTTCACGGCGCATAGTCAACTGTCTCTATATTTATGCGACGCACCTTAGAAATTTCAGATTTGGCAGGAATGTTCCTTCTACATAACAGAGGAGCACTATGAAAGGACTTTTTCCTACGATAAATTTTAGTGGGTCGAAATGGTTTTTTTAAATAACCCAGCTTTGATAACGGTATGATGTTTTGCAATGATCGAGCCATTGTTGCCCAGCAACTGAAACCCCGTCCTAAGTTTTGAATGAATTGAGTTGACCTGCTCAGTATATATTGTGTCCTAAATGTATATGTTCTGAATTTATTTAACAAAAAAAAGTAACTTTTTAAAATATCACGTAAAAAGCGCTATATCATAATATGCTTTGCATTTAAACATTTATATTATCGTTTGACATATCGAATATCAAGTTTTCTTGAGTCAAAATCAAATGACCAACTTTCGCTTTCACTGAAGCAACGGTTTCGTCATCTGTAAGTGTTTTTAAGTGTGTTTTTTTTCTGAATCAAACCGGCGCCGTCGAGGTCATGTTTCTTACCGGACCTATGCATAGGTTTTGTGACGTCACGAAAAGGATCCTTTCAGTCCAGCGTTGTCGCAGCGATTGCTTCTCTACGGAAGAGAAGTTTTATGCTGGGCTTTCATGTTTAAATCTATCACCTGAATTTTGCGAACGATATTGCATTTTATTTATGTTTCTTCTACAATATCCGATAGTAAACATACTATGTATCATTGTATCATTTCATTTATCAAGATCAAGAAAAAAATACAAATACTGGTGTGCAAGTTTTATCTGCACTATACTTAAATGTACACATTGGTACACAACTCATCTGTCCCCTTTAAAAGCAAGAAGAAACAAGTACTTAACAATGCATAATATAAAAAACACAACAGATTATTCAGACAGTCATGCATGGAAAAATGCTTCGTCCTATTTGGTTCCGTAAATAAAATGTATGACTGACAACTTAATCATGTCATAGCGAAATAATTGATGGCCTTAAAATGTTCACTACTTTGAAAAAATGTATGAAAACATGAAATTTCAGACCGACAAACATTTGCAAGTCTTGGAAATCAGTGGACTCACATGGTGTTTTGAAATCGCGATACAATTTTAATTCGAAATTTTAAAGTCATACTTGACTACAAACCATAAGGACAATACTGTCATAAGTATTACTACTTACCGTGATGAAGTAAAAATTCCGTAATATAAAACTACAAGCAGAAATCGACAGACACAAACAAGCACACGCCTTGAAGCTTTTACCATCAAATGCTGAAAGTAGGATCCTTTGTGTGACGTCACAACCCAGAATTTCTGTCTGTACTTCGGACCGATGAGGAACGAAATGACTGACGTGATCTCGACGGCCCCGGTCAAACTCAAATTACCAACATTCGTTTTCACCGAAGCAACGGTGACGTCATATAAGTGGTAAAGTGGCAAGGTTACGGCAATAAATATAAATACTCTGGTAGATTCTCATAGTAATTGAAATTTGAAAAAAAAAAAATAAGTTTCCCCCTTGAGATATTAGCGATGGCAACACAATTTTGCTCACGCTTCCAAAAACATCTGACTTGTTAGCTTTTAAATGACTAGCGTCTCGAGGTAGAGACATCCACATGTATCGAGTTATCGCATTGGCAGCAATACAACTGGGACCAACCAATTGGCGAACGGCATCGTAACGGCTTTAACAGTTTGGCGGTAATAATGGTGGATAATGGCTACTGCTACGCTGCGAAGAGGTAAGTTTGAGAGAATAAGTAAGTAGTTTTCTTTAAAACTTCTATCTAGTTAATAATTATATTTGGATGGATACTGCGAACAGGTTAAGTTGTTCGATTTGTACTGTTTCATTCGAGTAGAAATACAATTTGAGCCAGATATACGTCGTCGAAGTCGTGACACAGGTTGTTTACATCTTAGTTAACATTAGTTTCTTCGTTGGCGGTTGTCGATAGTCCTGTACAATTGATATTTTAAGGTGAAATTGGATTTATTTGATGTGCTTTTATGTTTTGCAGCTATTATCCACCATTATTACCGCCAAACTGTTAAAGCCGTTAAGATGCCGTTCGCCAATTGGTTGGTCCCGGTTGTATTGCTGCCAATGAGATAACTCGATACATGTGGATGTCTCTACCTCGAGACGCTAGTTTTTAAATGTACAGTTTCGAAAGAAATTGTTTGTAAGCAAGGTTCTTTTTACATTTATGCTGAAAGTAACAACGTATTTTGTTTTGTTTTCTATTATTATTGTGTTCTGTTGTCTATTAACATTTTAACGATGAAAGTGAAGAGCAACGACGTATTTCGATTTGTTTCGTGTAGGCTTGAAGTTTTAAATTTACAGTTATAAACGAAATTGCTTATGTGTCGTCTGGCAGAATACGTTAGGCAAACGTGTTTCGCAAAACAGCGAAGAAATATGAAGTGCATAGCTCTTTCAACTGTATATCTATATATCATCTGAATTTCAACTGTATTTTAATATCATCACTTTCGAAGAACTGGTATTTAGCTAGTAACTTTGATAAGTTTACTTCGCATCAGAGAGGATTCAAAAGATTTGCTCATCGCAACCGAAATTTCAGTGTCATCTTTCGTTTTATATATTTTTAAGTATATATTTAATCAATGACCACCTACTACACAATGGTATTGACATCTACTCCTTGAATGCATGCTTTTGTTTTAAGCCTGCCCATTTTTTTATCCCATGAACAAGTAGCGGTAAATATTGTTGATTCTTTTAAGACAAAATAAGTGTGGGTGGAATACGGATTTTGGAATATCTCTTTAGGAGAACCATTTTGTGTTCTGTCTGTATGTGGATAAGGGTGGAAGGATAGTGGTGATGATAGGCCATCACAATGTGGGCTAGTACCGCCTTCAAGATTACAAAAGGCGGGTAGAGCATACCAATGATCCTAGGCTCCATGTCCGATGACCTACAATTAACTGCAGTTATCTTTAGGTTAATTATTTTATAACAGCGTGCTTAATTCCAGGGCACTTCTCGCACATCAGTGCCATGACTTCTGTTATATCATCTCACTGCAAGCTCTGAACATAGATAGGAAACTTCTTTTTTAAGGAAATTAATTTCCAGACAGAAATCAAGCTAAAATGTAATTAACGATTATTATTCATCAGTACTAAAATAATTTTTTGTTCATCCGAAAAAAACAAAACAAAAAAACACATACACACACATGAGAAAATCGATCACTTCTTGAGTGGAAATGTCTCGCTGTCCTTGTGGGCCAATCCGCCTCTGCAGCAAAATATTGCTTACGTTTGGATGATATTTTAGAGAAACACATACGCAGTAAGGGTAAATAAATCATTATAAAAATTATAACCCTTCGAAGAACAGTTTTCGCAGAGAAGGAATTCATTTTGACGGTTCCGGCTTCCCACGTTCTTTGTTAGAGCAATTAAAATTCTTTCTGAAAAACCTATGGTTTTTGAATTTACGACTTTTCACTGGCTACGCTCAATTAATGAAATTAGCGCTTTCTTTATCCTTTTTCGCTAAATTTATGATCACAACAAAGTAGAAATTCAGGCGCTCATGAAATGAATATTAAAATTTTCCATCAAAATATGTGCGTATATTTAACAAAAAAGCGCACCCTTCTTGTCATGTTGCTGATCTCTATGCCTTAAATGATTAAATTAAGTATAATTCGGAATATTAACATGCTTTTTCTGATTACTGTGTCATCCTCACATAAAAGGAAAATAATCTGAAATCTGATTTTTGCGTCATTGATTTTTCCGTCATGTCACACTTCAACTTTTATTTGATTAGTGACCGGTATGAATATGATGAATAGGACAGATCGCTGACACCAAATCTGTGATTACTGACATCAGAAGCATTGAGTCGTGGGCAGACATAGAAACCAGATCACACCGGAAATGTCAATGCAAGTTACTTCTCTTTGAGTGTTTCTATAAAGCAGAGTTTGAACCCACATGAATGATGAATAAGTTATCATCATCATAATGTTCGAACCTACATGAATTATGAATAAGTTATCATCATCATAATGTTTGAATGTACATGAATTATGAATAAGTTACCACGACTTTAGCTCCTTTTCCCTTCATTGGAACCATTAACCGTAAATTACGAAAAATTGAGTTTTCATAACACAAAATCTAGTTTGGAAAATATCATTATTTTGCTGGGTATGCTTTTGAAATACAGACTTATAAAAATACTGCGGGTTTTTGCACTACTGGATGTATTTGCACTTTATATCTTTTTTAAGTAACAGTATCTCTGCCAGCCCGGCGGCGCGGCTGCCTAAACGCGGGTTAATGAATGCTCGTCTGACTGAGCTTGGGATTGAATCCTGTGTGAGATATGGGTAGTTTATCTTACGGCACTTCCTCTCTCCTCTTCTTAGAACCAGTAGTCCAAAATTAGCGACGGGATACTGCTTATATTCCATTATGCAATTCACGGTGGTCATTAAACTCCAAAACAAAAAAGAAAGGTTATCATGTCTTCAAACATTTATGCAAGACAGTACGAAAAAGATTAAATGAAGACGTAAGGAAATTCAACTGTGAACTAGTGAGGAAAGCGATTGAAAACAACCAAAGCCTAAAAATAGCAAAGGGACATCTCAGTAAGGGAAGAAAATAGATTATGGCACTGAGAAAAGAAGATGGTTCTGTAACAGGAAATAGGGACGAAATTTTGGCAAGAGTCAAAGATTTCTACTCCAGATTATATGCAAGGGAAGATACATGTACTTCAGACATCATGAAAGGTACCAGTACCAGAGTTCTTCCAGTCCTCCCAGCAGAAGTTGCACATGAAATCAAGAACATGAAGAGGGGAAAAGCTAAAGGAGAAGATGGAATTACTGTAGACATCATACTAGAAGCAAGTGAAGAAATGGAAACATTACTCGCCCAAGTTTTCACTAGATGCCTTAATGAAAGGAAGATTCCTGAGGATTGGAACAACGCTACAATGATCCTGCTACATAAAAAAGGTGACATTGAGGATCTCAGGAACTACAGACTTATCAGCCTCCTATCAGTGATTTATAAAATCTTCACTGAAGTTCTTTCACACCGCTTGAAGGTAACACTGGACATGGCTCAACCGAGAAAACAATCTGGATTCAGGAGAGGCTACAGCAGTATAGATCATATCCACGTACTGAGACAACTAATTGAAAGAGCGAGGGAATATGATCTTCCATTGTGCATGGCTTTTGTCGATTATGAAAAGGCCTTTGATTCAGTGAAACCATCAGCAGTTACAATGGCTTTGACATCCTGCGGAGTTGAAGATGAATGCATTAATATTATTATTAATACCATCTATGAAAATGCAAGTGCAAAGTTACGGCTGTTTGAGAATACAGTACATATAAAAATTGGAAAGGGAGTGAGACAAAGTGACACCATATATCCCAAGCTCTTTAATGCCACATTGGAAAATGTCTTTCAATCACTGAACTAGGAAAACAAAGGGACAAAGATTAATGGAGATTATCTAACTTACCTTCGTTTTGCTGATGACGTAGTCATTTTTGCAACTACCCCATCAGAGCTGCAGAATATGATCCAGGAACTTGCTGACAAGAGTAAAGAAGTGGGATCAAAAATGAACTTTCATAGGACAAAAGTGGTGTACAATGCTTTTACAAGAAATGAAGATTTATCAATTGATGGAGAAAAGCTGGAGATAACCAATACCTACATTTCTCTTGCACAGCAGATATCAAGTGAGTGTCACTTTGATGAAGTAATTAATCGGCGTGTAAAACTTACCTGGAGAGCTTTTGAAAGAAAACAGCATAATTTTCAAGAGCAATATGCCATTATGTCTTAAAAGAAAAGTGTTTGATAAATGCATCTTTCCAGTGCTTACGTGTGGGGCAGAGACGTGGACCTTAACTAAAAGAGACATACAAAGGCTGCAGGCAACTCAAAGAAGCACGGAGAGGTGCTTTCTTGGTGTAACCAGGAGAGATAAGAAGAGGAACTCGTGGATCAGAAAAATGACAAGGGTAGAAGATCAGAGTAAAACCCCTGAAATGGCAATGGGCTGGACATACTACCAGAAGGACCGACCATCGATGGACAGTCGAAATTTTAGATTGGATTCCAAGGGACAAGAAAAGACCCAGAAGAAGACCACATGGAAGATGGGTGGATGGAATTCGAAAGTATGCGGGAGTAACATGGAGGAGACTGGCACAAGCCAGACCGTTGTGGAAGAGGCTTGGAAAGACCTTCGTCCAGCATTGGATTGATAATGGTTGACAATGATGATGATGATGATGATATTATACAAATAACAACGGTAGTACGAGTGGCCATGAGTAAAAATAAAATATCTTTAAATAAAATAAATATTATTTCTGGCCACTGGTGGATTAGTTATTTAATGAATATTACTTTATCGGAATTTTTCCGGATAACAATTCAAAATACGGCTTTCCAAGTTCGAATTTCACTGTCTTCAAACACGAAGTCAAAATAAATTGTTGGTCCCGAAGTAGAGACTTCTCATTACGAACAAGTCTAAAAACTACCATTGCCTTTCTCTTGGAGTTAGAGTAGGGGATTCGAAATTAAATCTTCAATTCTACACTGAACTGAATAAATTAACCACATCAATGCTTACATGAACCAGACATGAATGCACCCTAAGACAACGACGTCTTCTGAAAGAACTAGACTAGATTAAATGAAAAATATCCGACTCGCTTCTCTCTATGCGAGTGTCACATTAATACTAATCTGCTAATAATGAATAATATCATCAGCCAAACTTTGATCGCTAAACATAGAGACGCAAAAAGTATACTTGAAAAGAGAGTTACTATTGTTCGGTAGCCAGGTTATGGAGCTAATATGATTACTTGGGACTCTTTTCGTTTCTATTTTGTCATGTTATTTCTTGATGAACATTACTACTTTGTTAAACTTATGTTTTTACTTTGATTTGTAGTGCCACAGTTAAATTGAACTAGTGAACATCAGAGAATGGTGGAAATCCGTGCAGAAATAAAGTGAAGCAAGAATGAACGAGAGTTAACCAGATACATGCACTCTCTTTCTTGAAATGTGTTAACTCCATTGGTTTTGGTCAACGAAGTCTGAGTTTTACCTCTTGAGAGCTAAAAGGCTCTAAATATGCCTCAAGCATTTTTTATGAATTGGTTATTCTTCAAATGCAGTACAAAATTACTTGAGATTACACGATCAGCTAAAGTGATTTTGAAATCATGAATCAGATTCTGAAAAAATGAATAAGGCCGCTTCTTGCATTTTTTTAGAGGTTTCCTCAGTTTGGGGAAATTTGAAGAAAACCGGTAAGGAAAACTATTTTTAGAAGCACTGTGGTCCTTATGCACGTTTGTTGACGATTTAGAAGGATATAAATATTGAAGAAAGAGAGAGATAAATCTAACTTCCTATATAATTTTTTTTAGATTTCAGATAAAGCTAATGTCTTTAACGTCAGTTCTAACTAATGTAGTAAATTGTCTTGGTTTGGAACCATATCGCTCTTTCCTTTTTTAGAAAAAGTATCTGCTATTTAAGCACACCAGACAAAAGGATAATCACTCCTAATAGAAATGACAGAAGGAAGTAACCGGTTGCACAGAGGGCGCCTTGACAGCATTTTTTAGAGATAAATAGCACTGATGTAATCTATAGGATCATTTGGGCCGCGGGTGGCCTAGTGGTCAACGTTCGTGACTTCCACGGATAAGACCTCGGGTTCGATCCCAGGCAGGTACGAACGCTCGAACTATTAAATATCCGCCGTGCCTCGGATGGGCACGTTAAGCCGTCAGACCCCGGGTACTGGCCCTCTGGTAATAAACAATGGCGTCTTCCTCCCTCTTTCTAATTTGCTTCAGTGTCACTTTCTTATCGGGCACTCTAGCTCAAATCTCCTACTATCCTATTTATAAGGGTTGTTGAAGACCTGGGGTCAGACATTCCCTTCCTAAAATCCACTACATATGATCTGATCTGATCTATAGGATCATTTCTGACTCGTGCTGTGGAGAACAGCAACGTGTGTGTTGAATTTAGTCTGCAACATGTGTCGTACGACAGATGTTACTCAGTAGCAAAAACGAGCCATCCTATTTGCCGTACCCACGGACGCAAAGTGAATGAAGTCACCCAATTTGTTGGTGTGTCGAAATGTACTGTTCAGCGGATCTACAAACTGTGGCGTAGTTCGCAGTCAACTGAAAATCGGCGACGTAACTGTGGCCGGAAAACGATTCTCTTCAACAGGGACTGGAGCAATGTTTCACACCTAGTAATTGCTAATAGGTTTCAAACAAGGCAACAATTGCTCTGAACTGTAAATGAAAGTCTACTCCAACCGATTTCAGAAAGGACATTGCAACGAAAACTGCATGCAATGGATATCTAGAGCAGAGTACCACTGAAGAGGCCTCTATTAAAAGCAAATCACAAAGTCGCACGTTATCAATGGGATCAGAGTCACCAAACCTTTACTGTGGAGAATTGGAGATGAGTACTTTGGTCTGATGAGCATCATTGTTGTTTATACTCCAATGATAGGAGGCGGCTTGTGCATCGCATGTCTAATGAAGCCTTTAATCCTGATTGTGTCGAAGGTGTTGCTCAAGCTTGATGTTTCAAGCTCTGTGATGTTTTTTGTACTACAAAATGGTCCCTATCGTTATAGTGACGATGCATTTTATCCAGCATACGTACCTCCACATTCTGAATGACTAAATGTTGCCCTTTTCCCTACATCTCCAGGAACAGCATCACATTGCCACTCCTGTCTTGTACAGGATGCTATAGTTGAGAGCAATATCGGTAGCTATAGTTGAGAGCAATATTAGTAGCTATGGTTGAGAGCAATATCAATAGCTATAGCTGAGAGCAATATCAGTGATTTTCTTGAGCTCAATATGTCTAAGGCGCACGGTAGCAGACTGCGTGAAACCCCAAAGTATGAAGTAGCGCAAAGCAGCAAATTTGTAACTTGTTAGGTGGGCAGAGCAATAAGGTATGATAACTGGAGTATGAGTTGTCTTGCGATAAACAGAGTACTTAACTGAGTTAGAAACAGGATCCCGCTGGAGGAAGAAATCTAGGAACGGTAGAGTGCCTTAAACCTCCAGTTCCACAGTAAATCTAATAGTCGGGAAGTGTGAAGAGAATGATAAAGCAAACGGAAAGAGTTGATCCAACGAGTGTGGCCAAAACAACAGCACATCGTCGACGTATCTTATATATAGGGCAGGTTGTTTTAAAACACAATTATGGATTACCTTGTCCTCCAAAGTCTACAACACAACTTCCGCCAGAATGGTGGAAAGGGGGAAACCCAGATGTGTTCCCGCACGTTGTTGATAGATGACTTCGTCAAAGCGAAAATAACTGAGACGAGCTATGAGCTTTAAAGCATAAATAATAGCAGTAGTTTCGAGAGGGGAGAGAACAGCAGAGATGGTAAGTCTTTTGTTAATAATCTCATGAGTTTGTTCAAGAGGGAAGTTTGGGGACAGGGAAAGGACGTCCAAAGAGACCGTGATGACGGAACGTCCTTTGGGGTCAAAGAACTTAGCAAGTCCAAGGGCTTGAAGGGAGCCACTGACGGAAAAAAGAAGCAAAAAATGGGGTAATAAAAGAAGTCTGAGCCTTCTCAAAGGGCCTGGTAGGATTGGCCAAATCCCAACACCAACGGGTGAAAGGGGAGTTCCTTCTTGTGAAACTTAAGTTTACCAAAAGCTTTAGGGTCTTTTGGTAAACTTGGTATGCATGTCTGAAGAAATACTGCTGCATCTTGGTCTTGTCTACTTGCACTAAGACGCGTCGCGGCTTGTATGGGTGGCATTTTTTGGCTTGAGAATAGGCTTGTAGGAAGCCCGAAAGATCTCGCCATCTGTACAATGCTTTTAGTTGTAAATAAATTTTGTATTTTAACAATCGCACTTCATGACAGATTAAGAGTTTCTCTTTTTGTTGTTTTATATCGTGCTAGACAGCGTATACAGGGTGCCCACTAAAGTCCTTTCTCAGCTCCGTAACTTTCGAACGCCGACAGCTATAGCCATAAAAACGGTGTCTAGGTATAGTAAAGTGGCTATGCGCTATTCGATGAGACCACTTACAGCGCCTCCTAGCGGCAAAGTCAGGAGTTAGCTTGCCGATCTAGAAAACTATACAAGATACGGAAAAATAGTCAACTACAAAGTTGTAGAGCAGCATTGATTTTGTACGAAAAGACACCTTGCGCACATGAATGCTAAGAATAGAACGCGTACAACGCTAGTTTGATTGTTTGCGATATCCAACACCGTGACGTCACGCAGAACGCATCAGAAAAGAGATAATATCGTCTTCCGCAAAGCATTAACCCGATTCAACTGCGGAATGTTGGGTTCCAACATGACGGCGCCCATCCGCACTAGCCAGGAAGCGTAAGAAGGTGCCTGGTCGAGACATTCGAGCAACAAATCATCGGCTATGGTGGTAACGTAGAGTGGCCTGCACGCTCACCGAACCTCACCCCATTGGACTTCTTCCTGTAGGGCTACCTCAAAGAGCAGGTGTATCAGACCCCTCCGGCAACGTGTCAGGACCTTCGACGACGTAATACTGATGCTTGTTCCGGAATGTCACCTGACATGCTGCAAAATGTGCAGCGTGAGATTCAATCTAGAGTCCAAATGTGTATTGTGGCTGACAGAGCGCACATTGCGCACCGACAGTAAATGTGCCTAGTGACAACTAATTACTCCTTTCTGACGCGTTTTGTGACGTAAGAGTGTTCGACATCTCGAACGCACAAACGAGCATTCTTCGCGTTCTATTCTTAGCATTCATGTGCGCAAGGTGTCATTTCGTACTAAATCGACACTGCTCTACAACTTTGTAAGTGACTCTTTTCCCATTTCTCGTATAGTTTTCGAGAACGGTACGCTAACTCCTGTCTTTGCCGCTAGAAGGCGCTGTAAGCGGTCTCATCGAAAAGCGCATTGCCACTTTACTATACCTAGACACCGTTTTTATGGATATAGCTGTCGGCGTTCGAAAGTTACGGGGCTGAGAAAATATTTTACGGGGCACCCTGTATATTAGTAGTTTTACTATTGGTCCACGAAATACTGGAGCGACCTTATGCATGTAGTGATTATATGCATGCTATACTGTCGATATTATATGCATTTCTATGCATATGTTAATAGATTCTTGAGCTTACCGAAGTATTTCAGAATACCCGATTTTTTTTTCGTTAAAGTCAGTACCGAGACTCCGGCTGACCTTCAATTCCACAGTGACAGCATTAGTGAACCTTCATGAGACTAACGACCCAAAAAACCAGGTATTCTGAAATACTTCGGTGCACGCCATAATTTTTTAACACATCTACGATACAGGGTCTTTTAAGGAGCATGTTTTAAATATCTATGACAGTGAAAGAATTACTATAAATCCTGTGTCACAATATCGTCATGTTGCTGGTTCAACACACCAAAACACACACTTTAAGTACTTACAGCAGGAGTTTCCATGAACGGATAACAGCAGGAGTTTCCATGAACGGATAACAAAGTTGCAGAAATAAACCAAGCACCGCCAAAACACACTGTGTTTTCAAAAATTCTTTAAAATCCCTTGTCTCATTGGCAATTGAAGAGATAGGCAGCCACAAAATTAGGCTTTATGCATTTCAGTAACTGGATGAATGACTAACTGTAAATTACTGTGGTGAAAAATATTTTATCGAATTGCAACGAGATTTACTGAGGATGAGTCAAAGGTTTTGCAATATTTGCATAAACGCATGTGCTGCGGCGGGTATGTCACGTGCTTAAACTAGTTCAAGTCGAGCACTGTAGTCAGTCGAAAAGGATATAAAGTTGTAGTCGTAGCTGTGAACAGCATTGCATGTCGTCGTTCTGTCTGTGTTTGGGACGCCTAAAAGATGAACAGCTACAACCGGTTAATTTGGAAAAGTTTGCTTTATGAGTTTGAACTCGGTCATAACGCTGCTCAAGCAACACGAAACATTTGTCATGAGAAAGGGGGAAGGTTCCGTGGACCACAACACCCCAACCAGATGGTTCAAGAAATTCGGCTCAGGTGACAAAAACTTCGACGATCAGCCACGGCCAGGTAGGCCGCGAACCGGGGATTTGGAGGCTGCGCACCAGGCCGTAGAAGCAAATCCGACAACTAGCCCTCAGAGATAAATTATCACGCGAGCCGTCATCTTCAGGACCTCGGTAAGGACTGCAGGAGTTGCCGTATTGTCCCTCACGAACTGACGCCAGCTGAAGCAAACCACAGAGTGGAAGTGTGCAGGAAACTCATAGCAAACCCGCGGGATATACGTTTCATCAAGAGAATTGTTCCGTGTGATGAAAAGGGGGTCTATGTCCGTAATCCAAACACACAACGGCAGTGGTTCATTCCGGGCCAGCTTCCTGAATCTGTTGCCAAACGTGGGCGCTGAGAGCACAAGGGGTTAGTCTGCGTCTGGTGGAATTTTTAGGGGATAATCCATTACGAATTTGTTTCAGATGGTCGGACCATCAACGCCTACCTCTACTCTGAACAGCTAGAGCGGATGTATGCCGTTTTAAAGAAGAAGTACCCAGCACTGGTGAACAGAAAGCACGCTTTCCTACAACATGACAATACTCGGCCTCATACCGCGCCAACAACCCGGAAAAAGCTCTAGAAACTTAAGGTCATCGAAGTGGTAACACATCCAGCATGTAGTCCGGACTTTGCCCAATCGGATTATTACCTTCTCCGGTCCATTCCTAGGTGGCATCTGGGGTGTAGGAGTTTTTTGCTTCGAAAGACAAGAACTGGTACCACCGCGGAATCAAAGAACTGGCAAACAGATGGCTAAAGACGGTGCAACACGATGGCATATACTTTGAATTCTAGTCAGCTTTCGTCATAAAGGTACGTATGAAGACATAAAGTGATCCAAATGTTGCAAAACTTTCGACTCACCCTCTGTAGAATCGAAGAACTGGCAGACAGATGGTTAAAGACGGTGCAACACGATGGCCTGTACTTTGAATGCTAGTCAGCTTTTTTCGTAAAGGTACGTATGAAGACATAAAGTGATCCAAATATTGCAAAACTTTCGACTCACCCTGTAATTAGCCGTCATTGTGGATAGCACCTTTTAAGAGCGATGCTAGTAGCAGAAATCTTTTTCCAGCAAATATTTCACTTGTACTAAGGTTGCAGTGAAATTTCTTTCCAAATAAAAAAAATTGCAGACATGCATTATATTTCGGTGCAGATTAATAAATTGGAGCATGAAGTTCATAGTTTTTTCTGAAAGTTCAGCATATTAAAATTTACTGCATGCATATAGCGTGAAAGGAAGTTGCTCAAAAGGTAGTAGATATTTTCTTTTACTTTATCTTTTCCAGAATATGGTCATTTACATATTCTCTAGATCCTGCTACGTAACTATCTGCATACATACACTCAAAATTAATGAATTTTTAACGCTGTAGTTTATTTGCTGTTGGGCAAGATGAAGTAAATCAGCCAACCATTTTTATTTCCACCAAACAAAAAAGATAATACTGCATCAATCATCGAACAAGAAGCACCGTCTGTGTGTATTATATCTTTCTGTCGAAAATTAGAAAAAAATGCAGTTTTTTACGTGGAAGATTATTTTGAAACTGAATTCAATTTTCTTCGGCGTTTGCTTTCCTGGAGAAATGAAACCTGGCTTGATGCGTTGCATTTCTAAGCATGATAACACGTTAAACTGAGAGATCATTGGTATTACGGTGTTCATAAATTTATTCGGCACCTAGACTTCTTTAAGCTTCTTCTCACACCACTGGAACCCTTAAGATACGTAATTTAAACGACCACATACTAAATGAAGATGGTGGTATGAAATTTTTACGTATGTGCTAGAGGTTTCTGTTTCGAAGTTTAGAATTCAGCATTTCTCCATTCATTGCAATACTTTTTCTTACATAGCTAACAACTTTAATCGCACATTTATAAAAAATCTAATAAATAATTAATTTCAGTTATTGTATTGCATTGCTTCATAGCTTCTCTGCAAAGTATTATTAGTGAGTACACCGTACAAATTTAATCACAGACATTCTTGGCAAAAGGGCAGAGATTTAAAACATTTCTGTCTTGAGATTTGTTCCATATAAGCGGCGTTCGTCAACTTTAGTTCTGAATTGCAATACGAAGTATTCTTTTAACACTCATGCAACGACGGAACTAACAAGACTTTATGCATTTATCATGCGTTTCTGCAGCAAATGCGAAATATTAATGCGCGCCTAAGCTTCTAAAGCCTCATTTTTCGGAAATGAAACTCTGTTGTCATTACGTATTTCTCGTTTGTCCCTTTGCTTTGAGCACGACGTAGTACAATAGACTGAGTGAACACTAAATTATGACCACTTATATCAAAGGTTGATGCGCCCCGTTGATCACATGATTCCAGAGAGGGCACGATTAGTCGACCGACGCATCATATATAAGGTGTGAGTGTAGCAATAGGTAGTAAAATTCGGAGCGAACGGCAGGATTTATCGGGCTTTGAGGTTTTCGGAGCTCTGAGTGAGGTTGTCTCAATTTACCAAATGACTGAACTGGTGGGTTGTTCGAGAGCCACCGTAGTTAAAGTGTAGCAGGACTGGCGTGGAAACGGTCGAACAACGACCTGGAAGCAAAACTGCACAGGACAGCAAACGTTTGATGTAAGAGGTGAGCGCCGGGTCGAACAATTTGTACAGGCCAACAGACGCGGCAATATTCAATAGTTGACTGCATAATACAACAGAGGTCAACTCAGAACAGTATCTGTCATGACCATGCATTGCACGCTCGCAAGTATGGGCAATAACAGCAGGATCCCCCGACGACATCTTCTCCTAACCACAATTCATAGGCCCAAAAGTCTCGCCTGATGCAATGTTCATGCAAGTTGTGCATAGGATGACTGGAAAAAGTGTGCTGGTCTGGCGTGTCAAGTCTTTTACTCCACTCCCTGGATGGTCGTGTACGTATTTGGCTCAAACATGAGGCACTCGACCTGTCCTATATGGTCACTACAGTTCAAGCTGGTGGAGCCGGTTGTACGTTGTGAAGCATGATTACCTGTCAGGAACTCGATCCCCTGGTTCATGTGGAACACCGTATGACTGGTGCCCACTATCGTGAATTGCTGGCTGACACTGTACACCCAACGATGTTGCATTTGTTTAGGAATGGGGACGGTGTCTTCCAAGATGACAGTGCGCTGAACCACAGGTCCAATGTTGAGCAGGGATAGTTTGGAAAACACCGTTCAGACTTCCATCGCATCGATTGGTCTCGAAACTCCTCCGGTTTTAATTTCACAGAGTACTCGTAGGAAACTATGGAACGCCATATCAGGCGTCTGGATACAAAAATCATTTTCATGTCTGAAGGCCGCATTACACACAGTTTGGTTGGCTATACCTTTCAACTGCTTCCAGCACTTTATTGAATCTATGCCACGTCATATAGCTGATGTACTGAGGCCGAAAGGAGGAACTACGAAGTATCAGGTAGGTAGTCATAATTCAGACATCACTCAGTGTATGTGGTTGCCTGAATTCCAACTCAACGTCAAGGAATATCGTTTTTCAGGTGTGTTACATCACAGCAAATGCGTATGAATGGCCCTTCGCATACAAATGTTGAAGTCATTTGCGAAATAAAAACGCAGAGATGGCTCAATTTTTAACTAAACAAAAATAGTAAGAAATAGAAGTTACTGAGTCTTCTTTTCCTCGAGTCGAACTTTAATTTCGTGTAATTTATTTAGCCATTTACATTAGGCAGTTTGTGACGTACCTGCCAGCAGGACGCACACGACATAAAGGCAGATAGGAATCAGAATACATGTCTGCGTAGCTCAGTTGGTAGGTTGGTAGAGCGGCTTGTTCCGGAATAAGCGTACTCGGGTTCGAATCCCGGCGTAGACCGAAAATGACGGAGAAATTTACTTCGTTATAATGGCGCCCGAACTACCGGGATGACTTGACCGTTCAAAATCTCGCATTGGTTATTTCCACACCGCGAGATAGGAAAAATCAGAGAATCCCTTCTCCAGTGCTTCGAAAAATAAATGTGTGTGACGTTGCATTCCACACACCAGATTGACTGGGAGTTCTCAAGTGCACGTTCTACAGTGGTTGTCTGCCTGCAGCGATTCATGGTCACAGCTGATCCGTGGGCCATGCCCCCGGCCCTCTTTCGGGGGGAGATGTGACGTACCTGCCAGCAGGACGCACACGACATAAAGGCAGATAGGAATCGGAATACATGTCTGCGTAGCTCAGTTGGTAGAGCGACTTGTTCCGGAATAAGCGGCCTCGGGTTCGAATCCCGGCGTAGACCAAAAATGACGGAGAAATTTACTTCGTTATAAGTTCTTTAGCTTTTAAAAATGATCGTTTTCTGAAAAATGATGCTTAAATACTGCCTAACGATGTGTTTCCTGCTTGGATTTCAATGTGCATTTTCCTATCATTTTGAAACTAAATTTATTTTTAACGGTATCGATGCAGTTAGAAATTGGATTTTCTCACTCAGAAAAGTGAGGAGCAGAAAGAAAGGGAACACAAAGGAATGTTTGCTTTGTGAGAAGACGCTTCGTCGCAAAGCAAGTATTCCTTTGAATCTTTGTTAGGAAGTGCTTTGCTTTCTCGTACAGTACGCTGTTGTTTCGAGACGAAACGATCGCAACTACCTGATTTCTCTCTGTTTCCTGTTTCATTCTCTGCACTTGTTGCGTGATCCTTGCCTCTAGGATATGAGACTGAAAATTTGCTGTTCTTCAAACTCTTGTTGTGAAATGATTGAAAGAAGTTCATTCTGATACTAAGATTGTATAGAAGAAGTGGATCAGCATGACTAGGATATTCCACTGAACACAAAAAATTCACAGATGGTACAAAATGAAAGATTTCAGTATGTCGAAGCAAACTCAGCGCATTTGCTCTGTCTTTCATGATCTTTAACTACAATTTATAAGCTGTACTGTAAAAGTAGTTTTCATAAGCACATCAAATCACGCGCTTGAATACATAAGGAAATTCAATAATAACTTATAAGCTCTCATACTAATCAAAATTCAAAAAACATTTCCTAATCAGCAGAGAGAGAAGTCAAGTTATGCAACAGAATGTCCGCTTACCAGGCGTAAGTGCTCAATGCGCACTAAGTCTAGCACACCGAGTAGGGGTTTTCTGCTGTATCTACAGAAGATGAGAAGAAGCAAGCGGTCGATACGCATGCGCCAAACTGAAGCAACATAACTTTTTACCTACCTCGGAAAAACTGAAAGACAACGTCAAGTGGGAGAAATAAAATAGAGCGACGCGCGTATTATCTATTCGAAGCAACAAATAGTTCTTAAAGAACAAAAATATGTTAATAACTATTGTAGTTTAAGAAGAAAGACTGTAGTGCCAAATAAATATGTGTAGAAATACAGGCAGATATTGAAGAACTTGTGATGCAGATTTATGAAATAAATGGGTGTGAAAGTTAATTCTGCATACATATCTTGTAGGTCATTGCTCCGTATCATTAATTTGGCTAGATATGGTCAAATGTCTTGGCATACAGTAGGACTAGAATGTGATAAAAGAAAGTTATTCTACAAGAAAAAACAGACTTTGATCCTTGAACATAATCCGACGGGCACTAATCTGTCAGAAAGTGGGAAACACGATTCGAATACTTTACATTTCGATTTAGGATACTTCGTGAGGTACATTTTCTAAGCAAAAGCCAGTCACAACTACTTTGTGTTACTAAACTACGTATATTATATATCCTCTAAGGATTTCTACATCGAATCTCTACTTAAACATCGCATATTGAAATAGAAGAAGAAGAATTCAAATTTTTCTCAAGGTGTAAAGGAATCATATTTCTTTTGTGGTGGTCTTATAGAAATTGATGAAATACGAAGCCTCTCGGATGAACAAATCATCCTCCATGTAAGAAAACGAATGAGTATATGCCGATTTAAAAGAGAATGCGGTAACTATGGACACGATTTCTTTTATCAGATTATCTTTCTAAATACAAATAAGGCACTACTCTGCTTTTGTTGAGAAAGGATCTGAACTTCTTTCCTTAATCACCTTGCCTCTTGAGAAGAACACCTCAACTTTTGTAAATGATCATCGTCCCAATTGCATTAAACTGTTTCTTTACAATCATAGAAAAAAATGACATTTTGATACCTAAAGCGCCGGGTATTTATAAAAAGTAACAAAATAGAACTGAAAGCAATGTGTTTTACTTTACACAAAGAGTGTTTCCAAGTATGCATTATCTGTGTATTCTTGTATTTAGTTATACTTAAGCTTTCATTTTTCACCTTGTAAAGAGGAAAATAATATAATATTAAGTCTCACTATTCCTACTTCCATTTGATTCCAAGCGGTTATTATCAGTTTGACATTTCCATAAACGATTCAACATGTTTGATCATATCTTCACGTAAAAATTTTGAAACTGGGCTTCGAATTAACAAACTGTTCTTTGACAAAGGTGAAACTCCGGACGAATTTGCCTGATCTTTTTCGATGCCTCCACAGAGCAAAGCAAGTGATTTAAATTAATGGCATATGCTGCTTCAGCAAATCGAATGAGTAAAATACGCTCTGTAGCAAAAAAAAAAATTCCGCGCACCTGGAACAATGGTTCGATCATGATGAAATTTGACATGGGTAATGAAGAGATTAAGAGGACAAAATGATTCAAATTTGAGATCAATCCCTCGATTTGTTCAGCAGATATAGGTTCAGAACCGTTACATTTTAGTAGCATGTATGGCCGCCTCTGGTGGCAAAGCATGAGGAAATTCGGTCCGGAATGGACTCATACAGACGTCGAATGCTGTCCTGCAAAAATGTCTGCCGGATCCGCTGTAATTGTATAGCCAGTTCACCCACGTTGGCCGATATCTGGAGCCGGCGTCCTACCAGGTCCTAAACGTGTTCGATATGAGAGAGGTCCGGTGATCGCGCAAATCAAGGGAGAGTTGTCACACCAAGCAAACAATCCATGTAGACGTTCACCGTGTGCAGACGGACACTATCTTGCTGAAAGGTGGTCCCCGACAGAGTCGACAGCATCAGCAATACCACAGGTCCCAGGATTTCGTCGACGTATCGGCGCGCCGTTACGGTGCTGCGAGGGATCGGTAACGGTGACCGGGTATCATAATCGATGGCTCATCAAAAGGTAACGCGAGGTGTTATGAACGTATACCGCTCCACAATGACGCGGGGTGAGCAGCGTTGACTAGGGCTCCTCCACACACCAATTCTTCGGTCATCGAGCCCTGTAAAAACAAGGATTTATCGCTGAAAATTATACGGCTCCAATTCAATACATTCAATTCTGCGCGGTCGCGACACGAGAAGAAGCGTTGTTGGCAATGACCAAGCGTTAGAGGTATCCGGAGCAATGGTCGCCGACAATGTAGTCCAGTCTCTGGGAGCCTTCTTCTAACGGTGCTGCGTGACACTACACGTCCAGGGGATGTGGGTAGGTGCCTCTGAATGGCAGATAGCGAAGCTGTCGGTGTGAGTCTGGCTGCTCGCGTTATCGCACGATCCTGGCGGAAGTTCGTCATTCGAGACCTGCCACTGCCCTCTTGACAGTTATGGACGCCCTGTTGAAACCACTGGTAACAACATCGTCTGAGTGTGTTGTCGCTCCGATCCTCGTGGCGGGCGATACGTAGGTACGACCAGCCCGCTTCTCGGAGTGCGGTGGTGCGTCCTCACTCGAATTCGCTCAACTGTGTAACGTCGTCGGGTGAGTCTTCGGTGTATTCTCATTTGCTATTGCTAACAACTGTACAACAGCAGCCGTCCGAAATGACGAAATGACGCAACGGCCGAGCAATGGACCTTATATGTGTGATGGGGTGTGCTTTTCCGATGCGCGTTACACACGCTCTGTGCGTTCATTGGCTGTACATTTTGCATCATTTGCATGTCTGGCTCAGAGATATTTGCATGTTAAGTTTCGCTCTTGTCGGATTATTTGCTACAGAGTGTATAAATGTTGTTCGATGGAATCATTTCAAAGAATTGGAGCAAAAATAATTACCTAATGAGAAAGACTATTTTGTATTACACTGATTCAAAGTAGAAGACCTATTGGATGATTTGCATATCTGATTCTGAATAACAAGTAAAGCAAGAATGAAATCTCAAAAACATGACTCACGTTGAAGGAAATATTGTTACTTTCTTTGATATGTTTTGCAGATGAAATGCCTCATCTGACCGAAGGGCATTATACATTAAATAAATAAAAAATTAAAAGAGTACCTAGGTACTCTTTGTAGATAATTTACGCTATACATCTTTCGCATGCCAAGATCTTTGTGAATTGAAACGAGTGATCAGTAAGTATAAATTTATTTACGTACAACGCACGGCATTTATTCACTTCACTCACAATGACACCGAACCTCAGTCCGCTACATACCAAGTAGAGTCGAATCGTCGCAAAAGCAATAAGTTTAATTAAATTCTGACATTGAACGATACTCAGGTTGGTGGATAAATGAATGTTTTTGTCCTAAACACAGTGAGAGAAAATATGTCAGTCATAAAAGTACATATTTATGAGGCGGTGATAGTATTTCTATCGTTTACTTTTTCAAAAGCAATATTTATTCTCAAAATAGTATAACTGTACTAATAATCTGAAATTTCTTGGCGTAGAATACAAATAAAACTTTGCAAGCTTTCACACATCAAACAGATGGTTTTTTCAAGGAAAGTAGACACCTAACTGCAAACTGAACAATAGAACGTTTCAACAATTTGAACACGGTGACTTAACTAGACAATAAATGAATAGGCGCAAACGTGATAATTTGAAGAAACGAGGTCACGTTGGTTAGGCACGCGGTACCATGGTAGAAAACGCAGCATTATTTGAAAAATTCAAATACGTGGCAACTCCAGAGAGACGCTAACATTGCAAGCCTCACACCTGGTTAGGATTTCCAAGGTTTCGCGAATGGCAGTAGATTTGGGTATGGAGTAAAAATCTACTGCCTTTCGTTTTGAATTAGAATCAGCGAACATGAAAGGGATACAAGAGACGGAAAAATAACCACTGCCCTATCAAGAGTAGTCAAGTTCAAGTCCACCGATCCTATATGGAGTGATGTAAAGAAATTAGCTTCCTGCTCCACACCCAAATCTACTGCCATACGCGAAACCTTGGAAATCTTGACCAGCTATGGGGCTTGCAATGAGAGCGTCTCTCTGGAGTTGCCACGTATTTGGAATCCATTCTCCAAATAATGCTACGTTTCCTACCCAACCAACGTGACCTCGTTTTTTTTAATTATCACGTTTGCGCCTATCCATTTATTTTCTGGTCAAGTCACCGCGTTCAAATTGTTAAAACTTTCTATTGTCCAGTTTGCAGTTAGCTGTCTACCTTCCTTGAAAAAGCAATCTGCTTGATGTGCGAAATCTTGGAAAGTTTTATTTGTATTCTGCGCCAAGACATTTCGGATTTTTAGTATAGTTATACTATTTTGAGTATAATTTGGTGTACAGTTCCTACTTATTGAACAATATTTATTGTTATTATTATAACTCACGGGTGTCCAATTATCTTGGCTTCCCTGGGCCACATTGGAAGAAGAAGAATTGCCTTTCTTGGGCCACACATAAAATACACTAACACTAACGATAGCTGATGAGCAAAGAAATAAAAAAAAAAAAAAGGTCCGTGAATAATGTTCATGATTTCCGCCACCACCACAGATAAGCAAAAACATTCTTCGCATAATGATCCTTATTACGTTATTATGCGCCGCGCGTTTCGAAGGGCCTTTTCAAATCGTCGAGAAGGTCACAAGTTTGCGATCACTGATATAAAAAATGTACACATCTAAAGAATAAAACTTTATAATTTTTTTTTATATTTTTTATAAAAGTAAAAGAACAGAGGGCAACATAATTGACATTGTTTTTGAGAAACAAATGCATCAATATCTGGTTCGATAGAAGTAGTTGAAATTCTCAGTGAGTTCTCAAGGGGCTCATCAGATATTTTGGTTCTCATTTTGCTCTTCGTGTGCTTCATCCGTGAAAATAATTGCTCAGAGATGTAGGTGCTGCCAAAAAGGGATAACATGAATAAGACTCAAGCTTTATTGTGAAGCGAGGGATATTTGTCTATGGGAAGATAGGCCTTATAAAAAGAGACATGATCAAATTTTTCTTTCAGTTGATTGTCAGATTGCAGCACTATGCATTCCATTTGAAAATTGACAGGTAACATATTTATGTCGACTGAAAATCGAGTCTCAAATATATCAAAATATTGACTATTTTTCCTGAAATCTTGAAATCTGTTTTCAAATTCCTGTATCAAATCGAAAAGAAAGGCTGCATATTTTTCGCGTTTACAGTACTGTGTTTATCTAACGTATCGAAATGAATAAAATTGTTTGCCTTAATTTCAGCTTACCATAATTTGAGTTTCATTTAGAACGCTGTTATGGTTTGAACCATTTTATTGATAAGTTGGATTTTACCTTGAAGACGAATGTTTAACACATTTAAATGAACGGTCAAACCCACTAGAAATGCTAAATCTGTAAGCAAAATTTGATCGTCAAATTCTGGCACAAATTTTATTTTTGATACCATAAACGACTTGATTTCATGTCCCAAATCATAAAAGGTTTTCAACATTTTGCCTAGACTTAGCCATCTTACTTTCGAAAAGTAAATGATTTTGCCATAGTCAGCATCAATATATTTAAGGAATTCCTGGAATTGGCGATGATTGAATCCCTTGACCCTTATGAAATTCACAGCCATGATGACAGTTTGCATGACGTTATCCATTTTTAAAGCTTTTGCGCATAAATTTTCTTGATGTACTATGCAATGATACTTCATCAAACGTGAGTTTCTGACGGCAATTGCATCATCTTCTATTAATTTTATAAGTCCCTCTTATTTACCTACCATCGCCGGGCATCATCAGTAACTCTACCAGATATGTTCACAACGGACAAAGAAAGTCGCTGTAACGTATTTTTCACTGCTTCGTATAAATTTCTTGATTTAGTTGTATCTTTTAATGTCACTAAAAAAGCCATTTCTTCAGTGACATTATGACATTATATTCGTCATGAATATCTCTAAAAAAATGGCAAGTTGAGCCGTATCGGTGGCATCCGTGCTTTCATCCATCGCCAAAGCATAAAATTTAAATTTGGCAGCTTTACTCACCAAAACCCCTTTCGATAGATTTCCCAATTTCTTCAATTCGCCTGGCTGCAGTCTTATGAGACAAACTGATTTTAGAAATATCCCCTTTTTTATCAGAGAAAATTATATCTGTAATGCTTTCCATACATTGCTTAATAAACTAACCATCAGTAAATGGTTTTGAGTTTTTTGCTATTAAATTTGCTACCACATAACTAGCTTTTACAATAGAGCCCGTTTGAGTTGTAACTTTTTTTTTTTATATTTTGTTGAGAAGACAGACTTCTTTTCAGTTCAGCTATTTTGTCCTTAAGACACATTCCTTGATTGGCACCGAATTTGGCAGCCTCTTTTTGCATACAATGCCTTTTCAAATGATAGTATTTGAAAACTGGCGCAAATTCCCTGCAGAGGGCTTTACTATTTACCTTGACAAGAAATAGTCCTTACGACACTTTTCTGCAGCGCCGGACGCACAGGAGATAAATCCTTCCACTTTTCGTTCAACACTTTGTCACAATTCATTATACGTGACCTTGCAACAGTGTCCTCTCGCTCTTTATTTTATTAGTTAATTTTAACAGTTTTTCGTTTCTTCTGGCCGAACTGTTTACAATTATAATTCAAACAACGGATAATACTCCGCTATTTGTGGACGTAACATACTCTTACTATTCAATTCCGTTCCATTGTCGTCTATAAAGCACACGCGCGAGAACCGCGCAATCGAGTTACAAAAAAATCGCCAAAAATATCATAATGTTTATGATTTATGATTTTGTGTTGGGCCGCATTAATAGTCGTCTTGGGCCAGGGTGTTGGACAAGCTTGTTGTAACTATTACTATTATTATTATAATTATTATTATTCAGATTTAGACGAACTTACGAAACGATCCTGACACCGATGACGTGTGATGTAGCTGAGAAAATCCATCTGCGCATGCGCAACTAAAATCTGACCTCAAGATGGAAAGAAAAACTAAATCGCATGTGTGTTAGTGAGGGTTATTGGTAACCTTTGGCTTATGATATCAGCAAGTTACACCCAATCGTGGTATATACCATTTTAACACCATGTAATCTCTCCTTCAGAGGTCAAGAGAAAACCAAATGTTTCCACGACGCACCGTTTTCATAGCATCAAAAACGCATTTTTTGTAATGGCATTTCACGTAATTAGCATTAAATTCTACTAATTTACGCATATTGCAATTCGGTATCGTTACTTTTATGTAAACGGTGATGAAATAGTATTCGGCGATTGTTTAGCAAAGTATTGTGTTGGAAAGAAGGTAAAGTCTACAAATGCAAGGCAAAAGGAAAGTGCTAATTACCGTATATACAAGTACTAGCAACCCGGCTCGGCTTCGCAAGGTAGCAATTTAGAATTTGCGGCGAATCTAAAGAGAGACGATTATTACTTTCAACGGGCAACTATATTTATCTTTGTAAAGCCATTCTATGGTAGTCATTTGCCAATCGAGATTCTTCTGTTTCTTGGAAAGTTTCATTATAACGGGATAAACAAATTGTTTCAGCGTCCTCTGTACTACGACCTATATTCGATGTTCGTCTCGGCATAATGTTAATACAATATTAAAATTTTAATTAAAGAACTACTCAAAGAGATGGACGAAAACAACTGCGCATTTAGTCTGTGCGAACGCCGATAAACCAATTCTCTTTCAGCGTCCGATGCAACTACGCATTTAGTCTGTGGCCTTACATGCTGTCAGACCGGCGGCCGCGCGTCTTTTTCCCAATGAGCAAAAAAGTTTCATAAACCGGTCGGCGCGCATCGTTGTTTAAGCAGTGAAAGATGCGAACGATGTTTTTTTCTTTGACTTGTCACTAAAATAGTTACTGCTCGGCTCCCTTTTGTCGTAGATTAGTGTTTCATACACCTAAATCTTCCTCGGCACATGCTCTATGGAATGGTGAAAACCGCATCAAAATCCTTCTAGCGGTTCTTGACATTAGCCTGAACAAACAGACAGACGCATACCGGGGTCATTATTTTATACTACGTATAGATAAATGAGTCCAAAGTGTAGTCGCCATGGTTCGCCACGACCTGCTCCAATCATCTAGGCAGGTGTTGGATACCGTCCCTGTAGAATTGTAGGGGCACAGAAGCAAAGAAGTCAGTTCGCGTTGGACTTCGCCCTAGGTGGTGACCTGCTGTTCGTACAGGAAATTCAACAACGATCGGGCACACCTAACCTATTCCCCGGACATTGTTTCAATGTCCGGGGAATAGGCTAGGTGCGGCAGCAGATTCCATCTCAGGCCCATTATCTTGTTACAGGGCACCCTCGATGTTTTAGGTCTCGCTCCATCCTGCTGTAGGAGGACGCCCTTGCGGTTTAGCAGTAATGGTCGTTTCGACGTGAGCGATGCGTGAGGATCGTCCAGCTGATGGCAGTACACATTGGCGGTGATAGTGATTATTTTCCGCCAGCAACTCACAAAACGCGACACCCTGAATATCCGACTAAACGGGCAGCAGTACCTTACGTGGGTGTAATCCGGCTATGGGGGTCCCCATGGGGTTCTGTTTTAGGTCCAACCACTGTTTTCGGGCGCCGATATTGTCATACAGTACACATTTCTCGTCACTAGTCCCAGTGCCATCCAAGAACGGTTCAACTTGATCACGTGCAAGCAGTAGAACTTTGCACTCATGCGGTTTGCTTTCTGCTCAACTGTGAGTTGATGGGGAACCTGAAATCCCCTCTTGTGCACCTTCTCAAGTTGACGCAGGTGCGTGACAATGCTCGTGTAGGTAGTCTACAGCTGTTCGGCCAACTCCTGCGTGATCACACGTGGGTCGGTCTCCGGCACTAAGGTCTTCAGAATGTCCATATCCACTGTCCCGGATCTTCGGTCTTTGAGATGGTCTCACAGGTCCAAATGTTCTTCTAGAAACCATTCGAACCAACGGCAGCACTAACGATGTGATATGGCATTGGGGTGCACACTGTTAATGTTCCTTAAAGCATTTGCCAGGGTGCTACAACGACGAAACCCATCCAGCATGCAATACCGGACGTGCTTCTTGCCCATTTCCATTGGCGTTTACTCTCTTTGCTTTGTCTAACTGTCACTGGTTTAAGCCACTTACCGGCTGATGCCATGCCGATTTTGACTACTTCCGTTACTCATTTTCGTTCCATTGAATTTTTTACTTATGATTTACTTTACTGCTGTTGTGAATGATACATAGCATCAAAAACAAGTCATATAATCTTTTTACACATGAACACCGTAGATCTCCACAAGCATATCTCCCGAACACCAAATTGGTTAGTTCTTTTAATAATTTTTCTTTTAAACTAACTGGTCATGGAAGAAATTGCGTATGTGCAACAGCACATACGCATTTTTTCCATGTTTTAGAAAGCCTTGTTTTAAAAACTGGAACTACAGAAAATATTTTTTTCGTTATTTAAATAGATGAATACACTACTGCTTGTGAAAATGTGCCGCGGGTGGCCTAGTGGGCACCGTTCGTGACTGCCGTGGAAAGGACCTCAGGTTCGATCCCAGGCAGGTACGAACGCTCGATACACTAAACATCAGCCGTGCGTCGGATAGGCACGTTAAGCCGTCGGACCAAGGGTACTGGCCCTCCGGTTATAAATAAGGGCGTCTTCCACCCTTTCTACCTCGCTTCCGTTTCACTTTCCTATCGGACACTCTAGCCCAAATCTCCTAGCTTCCTATTTCTAAGGGTTGTTTAAGACCTGGGGCCAGGCACTCCCTTCCTAAAATCCTCTACAGATAACCATTTGATCATGACCATTTGTTTGTGAAGCACCAAGAAGGAACCATGCGATTCAAATGAAATTTATACCACACATTACTGATATGACTGTACACAAGTGATTTAATTTTCAGAACAATACAGCAATTTTCACCTGCAAAAAGTAGCATCTTGTGTAGCCACTGCGAGCTGCAATAAGACCTTCTGAACAGTATGGCATTGAATCGAAAAGGCGTTGGATGATTTCCTAGGTAAATGCTTGCCAGGCAGCATGTATTCGAGTCCACAGATCATTGGTACTGACGGCTGGACGACTTTGATTGGCCAGTTGCCGAATGACCATATCCCAGACATGTTGTATGGGCGACATGTCTGGCGAACGTGCAGGCCAGAGAAGAAGCGGTATCTGCTGTGCTGCGAAGAGGGCTTGAAAATTCTCGGCAACATATGGTCGGGCATTGTCTTGCTGGAATATAGGGCCAGGAGTGCTTTGAAGGAAGGGTATGACTTCTGCCGGTAAAATTTCCCTCATGTGTGGTTGCTGTTGAGGTTGCCCTCCAGTCTTAGCAGCCGAAATCACGAATCGTACCCAATGGAAAACCACATCATCACAATTAGCGTTCGACCCGTATGACGCTCGACAATGCATGCTGGAAAAAACGACTCACCACAATACCGTCTAATGCGTATGTGGCCATCATGGTAGTCCAAGTTGAATTGGTACTCGTCCCAAAACACGAAATGTTGCCAATCAGCACGCCATTGTCTGTATTGAAAACCCCATTCCAGCTTGAGGCATCTATGGTTCAGAATCAATGGAATCCGCCACAAAGAGATGCGTTCAACCAGTCCTGTGTGCATCAGACGACATCGAACTGTGGAGGCAGACAGTGCCATAACCGTCCAAGTGCTCCACTGTTGTGCAAAAACTTGCGAAGATGAGGAACGGTTCGTCACTACAATCCGGATGAAATGTTGGTCGTTCCGCGGTACCGTCACATTTCTCGGTCCACAACCTGATTGTCGATGCACCTGGTTCACCTCGATTCACTGCCGCCACATGCGCATCACTGTCGTGGCGTTATTTCCCGTTGTAGCTTAAATGTCGCGGTACGAAAAAGCCCATTCACGTAGACCAATCATTTGTCCCCGTTCAAAATCTGTCGTATGGTGACATTGCGCCCTTCGTCGTCGCAAAGGCAATATTCAATCCTGGAGACACTTATACAACTCTCTGTCCGAGATTCACTTCTGGTTTGTATCCTAAGCAGCCCTCGCTTTACAGCCCTCAATGGACTTTCCACAGTGCGCTGCCGGAACCAGACATGTACAATAATTCTGCACTTCAAATCATTTGCATGTCCTACCCTGCTCTGCACATCCTGTAAGTTTCACGTGATTACCATTATTACTTGATGGTGTTGCAATTTTCAAAAGCAGTAGTTTATTATGACATTTGTTGGAATCGGTAATCAGGTAAGGAGCCCTAAAGTTTGGATACAGCAGGAATGCACGAGTTGGCAAAGCGATAAACCTGGGATTTAATCAAACTACGTTGGTTCCTACCCAGAAAAAACTCCTTACCCTAGAAAAACTAAGAGATCGTCTACTTGTGTTTGTTACCTCGATTTAGAGGTTCAGGTGGACGAGGAGGGAAGAGGTGTGGTGAATTTATTTGATAAAAGAAACTCTTTTGAGTTTGATATCATTCATTCCACTCACTGGTCATCCAATATTTCAAAAGTTATACATCGCAGTCTACTCATCTCCCAGTTTCATAGAATGGCTAAAATTTGCTCTACACAGCTATTACTTGCAAAAAATCTGAAAGCTCTTCTTTCTAAATTACAATCTAACAATTTTCCTAAAAATTTCTTAAGGCATCATTTTAACCACTTAATTTTGAACTTTAATTCGGTATCCAAAACTTTCAAATTACACATTGACATGCTTTATTAACCTAGGACCTAAACATTTTAAATATATAGGTAATATAAAGTGCTATTTCGTGGGTCCCTGATAGCTGAAGATCCTATCTACATACACAGTTTTGCATCTTGTCAATTCACACATTTTTTGGCTTACCAGGTAGTTGTTTAACCGTGACCACCTTTCTTATCAGTGTATATATTTGGGTTCTTGTGGGTGCTCTGTTCAGTCTTCTTTGACTCTTTGTCATGGCGGTTTTTATTCTGCCGGAAAGCTTTTAATTCTTCTTTTTTTAGTTTTATAAATTTGATTTTTGTAATTTTTGTGTTTATTAGAATTTGGTTTTGTGGCATAGGGAGCATGACCAACCGTCTATTCTGGCTAGCCTTGTCGTTTTGTTGGTACTAGAAAGGCCACTCCCACAGGTTGATGCTCTCCTGATGACGGCAACATGTTCCAGTTTTTTACTTGTTTTGAAATTTTGTATTGTTGTTCTGTAATATTTTCATTCTATATATGCTACTACATGAGGTTTAGCTGCCTTCAGCGTTTCTCATGGTATTAGCTTTTTTTTTCTAACTTTTTTTTGTCTAATTTTCTTGTGTTAAATAATTTATTTATAAAGCAATTTTTTTGTTTTATTTATGTTTTATTTATGTACTATATATATATATATATATATATATATGTATATTAAGAGTCAGGTGATGCGCAACATACTACAGCCTCTCCTTCCTTGACAAATGTCAACCCCGCCTTCTCGTGGTGCATCCTGTTCCCACTAAAGGGGCTGTGACAACCGCCAAAAGCGGGATTAGAGGAAATGCTATCCCACGCGCACCAACCCGCTTGGCCAACGAGGCCAAAACACCTCCATATCATAATCATCATCATTGTCAACCATTATCAATCCACTGCTGGACGAAGGTCTCTCCAAGCCTCTTCCACAACGATCTGCACTGTGCCAGTCTCTTCCATGTTACTCCCGTATACTGTCGAATTTCATCCACCCATCTCCAATGTTATCTTCTTCTGGGTCTTTTCCTGTCCCTTGGAATCCAATCTAAAATTTCGTCTGTCCATCGATGGTCTGTCCTTCTGGCAGTATGTCCAGCCCATTGCCATTTCAGGTATTTAACTCTGATCATGATGTCTTCCACTCTTTTCATTTTTCGGATCCACGAGTTTCTCTTCTTATCTCTCCTGGTTACACCAAGCATGCACATCTTCATTCGTCTTTGAGTTTTCTGCAGTCTTTGTACGTCTCTTTTAGTTAAGGTCCATGTCTCTGCACCATACGTAAGAACTGGAAGGACGCATTGATCAAACACTTTTCTTTTAAGACATAATGACATATTGCTCTTGTATGTATGTTATATGAATGAGTGTGCATTGAGCATATTATATGTATGTATGCCGTTAAATCCTATTCAACTGTAGTTTAAAAAAAGTCACATAATCAATCATACCTCCTGAAAAATTATTGCAATTTATATATGTTTTTCTTAATACGGAAAATCCAGTTTCCGGCATGCAACTTTTAATGGAATTATTAAGTAAATATTGAAATATTGTTCATACGTATTTCATAAAACTTCTGATGTAAATAAAGCTATTTTATTATTTTCTCTAGAAAAATGAAGCATGGAAGAAAGTAGATTTCCAAGTTAATCTATCTCAATATAATACCCGAGATTTTTTCTCTCCGATACACGGAGACGCACTGCATTTCACAAAGAGTGACTATATCTTGCTCAATCGATTTCCAAACAGGTTTCTGGAAAGAACATGAAAACAAAAAATATTACTGACGAATAAATGTGATTGAATTCTTGCATATTTTGGGCGTTTATTTGATTTCAATATTATTATTATTATTGTTTCGTCTTCAATCTCTCATGTCCATCGATCACAGAAATATGCTTTTGTGCTCTTTTTTCCCTTTCACAGCGCAAACCCGGTTCCACAGCAATAGTTGAGGATACAAGCTCGAGACATTCTGAACTGAGCAAAACCCTTTCTTGATTTGATTTAATATGATTTAAAAATTCCAATGACTTTTATAGAATATGAAATGCCCATTGTGAGTTATGACTCACATCCACACCAAAGTTTTATCTGAATAAAAGCAACATCTGTAGAGATATTTTCCCGAAAATCTGTACCAGAAAGCTCTTTGTTCCTTGGAATTATTTCGTGAAATCCTCTTTGCTGGGGCAGATGCATCGTATTGTTTAAATTCGAAGCATTTTTCATGCTTCTCTGTATGTGTATTTTGGATTCAAATGATGAATTGATTTTCCGTTTGACTACCAGTTTCCTTCGGACCAGCCTGATACTTTTCTCCAGCGTTCATCTCATTGACTTTAAGAACCGGGGAAACGCTCTCTGTTTTCAAAAGTAAGAGGAGGACTCTTCGTGCCCCAGCAGTACGTATTATTGCGTAAGAATTGTCATAAATCACTTCCTTCATCCAAGAAGTAAGGAAATAAATGGAAACAGTACAGAGGAAAAGTGAACTGCGCTTCAGTTGCAGCAGAAAAGCATTGGCCCAGGTTTCGTCGGCAACTTTTCCGTCACTGAAATGGCCCTCACTAATCATAATGGAATATAATAATTTTCACATTACATTCGCTTTTTGGACAAATTTTATTTATTTATCTCCAGGCACAAGGAGACGAAAAGTTTCATATGTTCAATCATTCACCTGATTCTATTTGTCCCGTAATGAGACAAAAAGTTATTGATTAATATTTTGCGGAAGTCAACTCTTGACTGCTCAGATACGAAGTTGCGATGAAAGTATCACAATATTGGTTTTCATTTTTAAACTTTGGCTGATGTTGTTTATTTGGTAAATCCTAATGTTTAATCATACAATACAATATTTACAAACAGTTTTGTTATGATCTGTTACAGTTCCTTTGTTGATGATGCCCAAAGGTTCAAGGAAAGGGATAGCATATTTAGTGATTGGAGAGATGAAAAATCGTATTAATGTAATTTAAATGTATAACATTAATCCTACCGCATTTGGGGGCGTAAGAATGTGAGGATAGCGATGCATTGCATTTGATTTACTGTTGACATCTGATATCGAGGAGGAAAAGCACTCACTTCTCATCATTAAAATCCATTGTAATTATACTCTTTGCCAAAAGAAAAACAAGGAATCCAGAAGGATCAAGATGAAGATTGGTAAGCGCAATTTACATGTATAGGAAAGGAAATTATTGTAATTCAAAACAGTTGGGCCGTTTATTCTGATAAAACAGCTACACGAGTGAAACAAGTCTATTCGTCGTAGCGCCACCTCTGGCGCAGATACAAGATGTTTTCCGGAGTGGCATATACGCACACAATTCACAGATAGTATCCTGAGGCATAAGATTCCAGATGGTGTTCAAATTGTGGGCCATTTCGCCGACATGGCCATCAGTTTGGACACCAACGGGATGGGCGTTGATGTCGTCTAATTTGTCCCAAACATGTTCGATTAGTGAAAGGTCGGACGATCAGGCTGCCCATGAAAGGTGTCAACATTACGGAGACAGGCTCGGGATAGCCGTGCGCTGTGTGTCCGGGCATTATCCTGTAGAAAAATTGATTTGTGATGCTGCGACTCGAATGTCAACACAACAGGTCGTAGGATGTCGTTTACATACAGTTCAGCAGTGAAGGTGGTAAGGAGGACTACCAAGGGTGTCCCGCTATCGTAGCAAATGGCTCCCAATACAGTCATTCCCAGTGTGCGAGACGTGAGATGTTCCACAGTAGAGGCAGGATTCGTGCGCTGGCCAGCGTCTTCGGACAAAGATGCGCTGGTCATTGGTACCAAGTGCAAACCATGACTAATCACTGAAGACAACGAGACTCCACTGGACACTACCGTATGTTGAACTGGCCCAACACCAATGCAAATGGTGACGGCGATTGCCGCTGGTCAGTGGTAGGCGGCGGAGTGGCTTCGTACAATGTAATCCCCGTGACCCAAGTCGTCTGGCAACGGTCCGCATGGCCATTTCCGTACCTGTAAAAGACGCAACATTCCATAGATGTTTGAGAATGACGAATTCAGTTGTGTTCGTGCAGCTCTGACAATCGCACGATCGAAACATTCTGTCGATACCCTTGGCTGTCCACTGCCCACGTGCCTCTGGGTTGCTCACTCCATGACCCATCGGAACCAACATTGTCCGATTGCTGCATGGCTCCGATCCAAATGCTTGGGCATACGGCGACTTAACCAACCTGCCTCTCTCAGCCCAGTTATACGTCCTTTCTCAAGAACTTGCTGCCTTGCTCGAATTGTGCACAGATTCTACGTAGAGGCATCATCACAGTTCGTCAGATTTGAAGCAACCGCAATCCGCTGTCACAATTGTCCCTGCGTGAGAGCCTTGCTCTTGATATACTTTTCTTCATCAGCGGTTCCAATGCGCTGTGGCGGGACACTATTTCGTTATAGGTCGTTATTTTATATATCATCATCATCGTTGTCAATCATTATCAATCACAGTTGCGGAAGAAACTTTACCCAAGTTTCTTCCGCAAGTGTCTCTCTTGAGCCAGGCTCCCCCATGTTACTTAAGTATGCTTTTTAATTTCATCTATTCATCTGCCGTGTGGCATTCTTCTTGCTGTTTTTCTGTCCCTTGATGTCCAGTCTAACATTTCGGTTGCCCATCGGTAGTCCGTTCTTCTGACAACATGATCAATCCATTGTCATTTCCGGGATTTTACTCTGATCATGATGTTTTCCAATGTTTACATTTTCCTTAATCACGAGTTATTCTCCTTATCCATCCTGGTTACTCCCTCCATTCAGTTCGCCATGCTTCTTTCCGTTGTCTGCAGCCTTTTTATGGCTAATTAATTCAAACAATCGACGTAGAACAGGAACACCAAACAGAAATAATCGCTCTTTCCACGTTAATAAGTGAATTTAGGAAAAATTATCATCGGCCGCCACCGAGAATCAAAACCAGGGCCTTCCAGTTACGCGCCGGACATGCTACCACTGCACCACAGCGACCTCGAATTCTCCAGACTCACGTGTGATTAATTGACAAACAACATGGCAGGTTGCTTCACGGAGCCTCGCACAGTGCTGGAGATTCACCATAGATGGAAAGCAGCAACTGAACAAATAACTAGGAGGCGAATCGATAATTAATTCAAAAAGTACACGTGGATCAGGAACACCAAACAGAAATCATCGCTTTTTCCACTTTAATAAGTGAGTCTCGGAAAAATTATTAACTCACTTTATTACAGTATTATAAGTGAGTTAATAATTTTTCTCAAGATTATTTGGAAAATTATTAACTCACTTACTAACGTGGAGAGAGCGATGATTTTTGTTTGGTGTTCCTGATCCACGTCGAGTGCTTGAATTAATTATCGATTCGCCTCCTAGTTATTTGTTCCGTTGCTGCTTTCCATCTATGGTGAATCTCCAGCACTGTGCGGGGCTCCATCAAGCAACCTGCCATGTTGTTTGACAGTTAATCACGTGTGAGTCTGGAGAATTCAAGGCCGTTGTGGTGCAGTGGTAGCAGGCCCGGCGCGTGACTGGAAGACCCTGGATTCGATTCCCGGTGGCAGCCGATGAGAATTTTTCCGGGACTCACTTATTAACGTGGAAAGAGCGATGACTTCTGTTTAGTGTTTCTGATCAACGTCGAGTGTTTGAATTAATTATCCATTCGCCTCCTAGTTATTTGTTCCGTTGCTGCTTTCCATCTATGGTGAATCTCCAGCACTGTGCGGGGCTCCATCAAGCAACCTGCCATGTTGTTTGGCAGTTAATCACGTGTGATTCTGGAGAATTCAAGGCGTTGTGGTGCAGTGGTAGCAGGCCCGGCGCATAACTGGAATACCCTGGGTTCAATTCCCGGTGGCAGCCGATGAGAATTTTTCCGGGACTCAGTTATTAACGTAGAAAGAGCGATGACTTTTGTAATTAAGGTCCATGTCTAGGTTCCATACGTAAGAACTGGAAGGATGCACTTACTAAACACTTTCCTTTTAAGAAATAATGTCATACTGCTCTTGAAAATTTAACTGTTCTTCCAATAGTTCTCCAACCAAGTTTTGCAGAATATGATCCAGGAACAGTATGTTTGGCTTTTGTAGTTCAGGTTCATGTCTAGATTCCATGTGTAAGAGCTGGAAGGATGCATTGACTAAACACTCTCCTTTTAAGACATAACGGCATATTGCTCTTGAAAATTGAACTGTGCTTCCAATAGATCTCCAACCAAGGTTTACATGCCGATTAATTTCTTCATCAATGTGACCCATACTTGATATTTCTTGTCCAAAGTAAATGTAGGTATAGGTTACCTCGAGATTTTCCCGTCATTCGAAAAATCTTCCTTTCTTTTAAAAGCATTGTACATCAATTTTGTCTCCTGAAAGTTCATCTTTCACCCCACTTCTTTAATCTTGTCAGCAAGTTCCTGGATCATACTGCAGCTTTGAAGGTGTGGTTGTAAAAATGATTACGTCGTGCAACACGGAAGTGAGTTAAATAATCTCCTTTAATCTTTATGCCTTTGTTTTCCCAGTTCAATTATTGAAAGACACAGTACAATGTGGCATTGAGTATTTTGGGAGATATGGTATCAACTTGTCTCAATCCTTTTCCAATTTTCATTAGTACTGTATCCTCAATTTTTGAAACCTTTGCTCTTACATTTTCATAGATGTTGTTCTAATGTTATGTATTATCAATACCACAGGATTTTAGCGCCACTGTAACTGTTGAGGGTTTCACGAAATCAAAGGCCCTTTCATAATCAATAAACGCTATGCATAATGGGAGTTTACATTCTGTCGTTCTTTCAGCTAGTTCTCGCAGTACATTGATATGATCTATAGTGCTGTAGCCACTCCTGAATTCAGCTTGTTCCCTTGATTGAGCCTTGTCCAATGTTATCTTCAAGCAATGTGAAAAAACCTTAGTAAAGATTTTATAAATCACTGATAGGAAGCCGACGGGCCTATAATTCCTGCGATCCTCAATGTCCCCTTTTTTATGCAGCAGGATCATTGTAGCATTGTACCAATCCTCAGGATTTTTTCCTTTATTGAGACATCTAGTGTACATTTCGGCTAGTGCAATATCTATTTCTCCACTTGCTTCTTGTATAATGTCCTCGGTAATTATATCTTCTCCTGAAACTCTTCCCCGTTTCATGTTCTTAATTGCATGTGCATTGTGCAGCTACTGACGGAAGGACTGGAGGAACTCTGGTTTTGGTACTTTTGTTAATGGCTGGAATAGATGTATCTTCCCTTTCATATAGTTTTGTTTGGAAATCTTTCATTCTTGTCAATATTTCGCCTCTATTTCGTATTACAATGCCATCTTCTTTCATCAGTGCCATAATTTGTTTACTTCTTTTACTGAGATGTCCCTTTGCTTTCTTCAGGTTTTGATTATTTTCAATTGCTTTTCACACTAGTTCACAATTGAATTTCCTGATGTCTTCAGTGATACTCTCTTGTACTGTATTGCATAGATCTACATACACCACATTGGTAGTTGAATTTTCTTTTCTTTGCCCTCATCTACCTTCTCTTTTGCATCAGGATTTTTGTTTTTCCTCATATTTTCTTCATACGTAACTAGTTCATAGCAACTTTTTACACGTAACCTATTTTTATTGCTATTTGCATAAGAGACTTGATTTTTTTCTGCTAAATTCCGAGATATCATCGCCTTCCGATGTTAGACCTTCTAAAGCAGAGAATCGGGTCCTGGGTTCTAACTTGAAGGAATTATAACGATTTCTAAGGTTGTTCATGTCAATACATTTTGTTTGATGTATGAGCTTGCCACCTTTGAGTTTAGTATTAAGGTGCATCTTACATCCCACCATTCTATGGTCACTACCAGTGTTGAACCTGTTTAGCACACTGAAATATTTGATGACGAATTTCTTGTTGCGCATAATAAAATCACTGATGAGTAACAAAACATTCGTCATCGAAGGCTGCAGTGAGCTAATCAGGTTCAACACAGGTAGCAAAAATCAGGCTCAGAAAAGGTAGTAAATATCAGGTTCAAAACAGGTAGTAGATTTCCTTGTCCGCCACTCTTGGTTTGTAAGAATGCTTTTTGCAACAGAAAATTCATTCGTTTATCGAATCTCCCAAACAAGTAGAAAGCTGCTGGACTTTCCACAGACAAGAATAATGTTCTGTCATTTACCTTTTTTAGTACGTATTTTGTAAAAAGGTTCGTGCTTATGTTATCGGTTCGCCCGTCCGTCTGTCTCTGGACGCCATATGCGTGCAACTGTAAGTCCGATATCCCAAATGCTTTTTGCATTGGGAATCTTGAAATGTGCAAATTATTATATTAATACTTCATTTCGGTTTTTTTTTTTGGTTTTTTTTTACGATGTAAAGTTTCGTAAATGCAGATGATATCGAATTGGAAATACATTTTATTCTATATATTTGCTTCTAAACATCCGATTGAAAAAATATTTTGCATTTCGATTGCATTTATGTCAAACAGTATTTTATCTATAGTCACTTTTCAAGTGACACATAGATTTTCCGATAGGGGGCGTAAAAGTAAATTGGGTTTTCCCCGATATCTCTGCTTCTAAATTCGGATTTGCAAAATTCTTTCTGCAGTAGATACAACTCCTAATGGGAAATTGTTTGCATGGAATTTCTGATTTTTGGTAAAAGTGCTTTGGCCACCAAGGAGCGTAAGTGTTAATTTCTGCTTCTGATGCATTTGCAGCGAAACCTGATCTACTAAAAACTTTTTTCATGGACAGATATGAATCGCATCGATAAACCTTTTCGGAATATTTCCTTCTTAAAATAATGCATGGTTTCTCCATCAGAAGGGGTAGATGTATATCTTATTTTTTCAATATTTCTGCTTCTAAGAGTCCAATTTGAAAAATTGCATCTCTGTTTGATGGTCTCCGGTGGGAAATGTTTTTCATATAATTCCAAAAATTTCAAGTAATTCATAGACTTTCCGCTAGCGGGCGTAAAGATAAATTGTGTCTTTCCGGATGTATCTACTTCTAAAACTCCGATTTGAAAAATTATTTCTGCACCGTATACAACTAGTGATGGGAAATGTTTTGCACGCAGTTTTTAATATTTGGTAAAGAATGGTTTGGACACCCGGGGACCGTTACCACTCACATAGAAAAACCTTTCGAGAATACTTTCTTCTTAAAATAATGCATAGTTTTTCGCCAGAGGTGCTGATGCATAGCTTATTTTTGTCCATAACTCTGCTTCTAAGAGACCGATTTGAAAAATTATTTCTTAGTTGGAGAGAGTTTCCGCAGAAAAATGCTTCTTATATAATTTAAAATTCTTCTTAACGTACAAGTCAGCCACTAGAGAGCTTAAGCTCACGATTCCGTTTACAGCAATATCTTCGGGACTAAAAACCCGATTGAAAAACTTCTTTTTCGGTCAGATACTACTAGCTGAGCATACTCAGTGCGCGTTTTTCCCGAAGTAATGCACAATTTTGCCGCTAGGGAGCGCAAATTCTTAATCTGTTTTTCTCAATATCTCTGCTCCTAAATGTTGGATTTAAAAAAAACATTTTCAACACCAGATGCCATTTACCTTGTACAACACTTTAGGCTAGTACATGCGGAATTTTGTAGTTCACATTTCCGTCGGTAGGTGGTGTTTGTGTACTTCAGTTTGTAGCTGTATCGCACCTTCTAAAGATACTATTCAGAAATTTATTTTTTACTGTATGCCATTCGCTGCAACACAGATGTGGGGAATTATGCTCTTTAAATAACGCAAAGATTTCCTGGTAGGTGCGTAAAGATCGAAACTGTTGTTATTTTTTCTATCTCTGCTTCCCGGAGACGTATTTAAAAAATTCGTTTTCTTTAGCATAGCTTTTTTCATGAAGAGTAATTTTCGCCTGTTTTCAGCTTTTCCATTATGCAGAATTCTTAGTATAGCAGACGCAGACGTATAACATATTCCCTTTTCTATATTTCTTCTTTTAACTGTTCGATTTTAACATCTCTTTGTCTCTGATACCTTCCTTTTGCTATGAGAAACGTTTTGTGCGCCATTTTGGAATTTTCGTAACATGCTTTTAGCCGCTGGTGGAACAAAGTAGAGTTTCTATTTGTGGATGTTTTATGGATTGTAGAAACCGGTTGATCGTTTTCCTAACCGGGTCCATTGGCTTTATAATAGCTCTGATGGATTTAATTCGCGTCAGAACTGATTCAAAAGACGGGCTCATTACATCCGAAAATTCGGTGTCTTATTTCTTGTTTCTTTGTTTAGTTAACGTATTATCAGCTCTTGCTCCAATAAATCCAATGCAATGGATATTGAAACCAGATAATTTTTCTCTTTCCTTTTTACTACAATAGATCTTAACCATTGTTTTCAATAAACATCCCGCGACTCTTGTTTCATCAAATAATTATAATGAATTTTAACGATGAGAAGCAAGTGTAATTTTTTCCTCTATGATACTTTGGGTGCCACTGGATGGTTCCAAACTCAGCTTAGTGTTCCTTGAGCCATGCTTGGGGGTTGCGGCACAGTGGGGAGTACATTGACCTCACGAAACAGACCATCGGCTGCAGGATGAGCGAAGGCCATGAAAGCGTGTGTTCGATCAGCCATCACATGCTGGTAGCGCGCAGCGGTTAAGGGCCTCTCCAGATACACTAAGGGACCTATTGCGTCCAATGAGAAGGTTCCCCAACCATCACAGAGCCGCGACCGCTTTGAGCAAAGCCGACCTGGCACGACGTGTCCTTGCCTCATGCTCTCGACGCCACACCCGCAAACGTCACTTCAGCTCGGTTCAGTTAAAAATGTGTTTCGTTTGATAACACATCGCGGCGCAACTCTTCAGAAGCCCAGTTTTCATGTTCCCAGCACCAGTAGATACGTAATTTCCGATGACGAGCAGTCAAGAGTGGCAGACGAGTAGGGCGTCGGCTACCGCAGCCCAAGGTATGCAATGCAATCCGTACCAGTCTCTCGCTGACGCTGATTGGGCCTCCGACATTTCACCTGTCTATGATTTGAGCCGCCGTTGCCAAGCGGTCAGACTGTACGAGCCTAGATAGTTTAGTTCTAACCTGGTCATCAATTGCGTGTGGTCGGCCACCACTTGCTCTCTGTACGCTGGTACGTCCGTCGATGGTATGCGCGCGATACACTCTTGATACAGTTCCCCATGGAAACTCTAGGGTTCTTACTACTTGGACGATAGAATGACCCATCTGTTTTGCACCAACAATGTGTCCACGATCAAAGTAGCTCAGATCACCATATTTACCCATGTTCGTCGAATACGACATACTGTTAGAATGCCCTGCTCTCCTCCTATTTATGCCGTGTGTTTGGTTTCGAACTGCACCAATCTTCGCGCTGGATTCCAGTGGCAACTCTCTTATCACCCCTATCTCTAATGTTTTGTCTACTGCGCGTGCGTGCGTGTGTGTGAGAGAGAGAGAAAGAGAGAGAGAGGAGAAAGAGAGTATAGCATATCCTCGCTATTCTCGTTTTCCATGTTCGCGGATTCGCTTATTCACGCGAGATAAAGTGCAACCCAATTTTTGTCATTCGCGGGCACCTAAAGGTTATTCACGACCATGCGCAGTAGGCAAAATATTTTGAGACGCCTACAGACCACTGCCTCAGATGTGTCCAGTGTTGCCAATTTAGCTTATGTTTAGCTAGATAAGGCAACCTAGAGAGAAAAAACTGAATTTAGTGGATGGCGGGAAAACTTGGAGGAAGAAGATAGTATTTTAGCCTTTGTTTTTCCAGCTTATTTGAGAGTTTTTTCCCAGAATTTTATTATTAATTGTAACCGGGCCTAGAGTATATTAACCGCAGTACCATGGGTGTTTCCATAGTTAACGTCATGCGCCTCTCTTCTCAGCAGCTTCTGGTTTGTTTCCGATTCTCCCTCGTGCTAGTGATGTAACGGAGTCCAGGGAAACTTTATCCTTTGTAAAAGCACAAACAAAATGGAGTGATACTTCAAATAACCTTTAAAAATTTGTTTTCGAATGACGTTACCATCTTTGTAATGTTAAAAAGAACGATTCATATAAACCTTTTCTAATCCCAGATAACCATAAATGGTGACCAAGTATTCAACGTTTTCGAATTTGGTATGACTTTGTGCATATAATTACATTTGAGCAAATCATATATACTATGCAGAACGTTTTCATAATCATAACGAGCATTTCATTAAATTCCTTTCAAGCAGTATGCTTCTCCAGTCCACCTACACCATCCTGACAAATGTATCAAGATACCTGTTTGTCACCTCTATGAGATGGAGTATTCAAAGTTTAATGACTTTTTTAAGAAACTTTAACGAAAATATGTGCTGAACGAAAGTTCTATTACTTATTGGTATCTACCAAATGCACCTAAATTTAGTTTGAGATGCTTGTGAAATTGCAGCAAAATGGACTCTTAGAAGCATGGAACTTTTCCCTGAAGCAGCTGAATTTTTTCCTGAATCAGACAAACTTCAGAAGATTAGTATCAAACAGTCATCTCAATAAATATTATATTAGTTATTTTTTGTTTTAGATCAATCGAATAGGATGAGGAATAAGTCTCACCTTCTACAACATTTAGTTTCTTACAATTTAATAAGTAATGGATGCAAAATTTGTTTGCATTTTGTATTTTTCAGTGAGTTCTACAACTTTTGTTTAATATCTTTTTTTATTGAAAATATTGTTTTATTCACTGAAGTTATTCGATTTTGAAAGAGTTTTCATCATAGCGAGAGCTGGAGATTTCTGAATACTTTTGAAGGATAATATGTCATTGCCATAGCTATTGGCTACAGGAGATAAAAAAACATTTTTCATAATGGATTGTCATTTTCCCACAAACTCTCTTCTCCTCCCCTAGAATAATTATTTCTCCAGAGTTGCAGAGCTGGTAGCTGATACATGGCGACACAGGAACTTGTCCTCTGGCGATCCTTTATGTCCCATGAAGATGAAGCGTTGTTTGGTATTTTTGTGCAGAGGTTGGGTCGGTAATTTCATGAAGGGCAGGAAAACGTAGTTCTAAGTAAGATTCTCAACTGCAGGCTTGGAAGGTAAAAAGGAAAAGGATTAAATTTGCAAATCAGGAAATTAAAGAAAACTGAATGGCTCTTAAAACTCCCACCCCCAACCCATTCCTTTTTTTTTTAGTTAGTTTTTTTAATGTTAGGAGATGAAAACTGCTCTTGGAGATTTATGCTATAGGGAGAAAAGATTTTTCACAGGTTTGGAGTGCTTGGACGTAAAACAGAAAGTTTCATTTCTCAGAGAAATTAGTCGAGGTAATCACCTCCTCATTTATATTATCTGACGGTTGCTGAATAACTGTGATGCTTCGACAGCGAAAAAGAGTTTCGTCCACGCTGCAAGTGTTTAATTTGTTGGCACCAAGGAACTGGTTCATTGATTATTTCGACTTTTTTGGGGGTCAATTCATTGCTCGAGAAAATGATTGCTTGAGAAAATTTGTGTAAAATATATTTCGAGGATCTGAATGTTTTGTTTTTAGCTTCGTGGCAAGGAGATTTAAATTCACTGATAAGCAAATACATAATTGCAGTTTCATTGGCGTAAAGGGATATTTTGATTCCAGGTTTGTGAGCTATACCAGGGATACAAAGGACCTATACGGTGGGGCAAATGACCGGGCCATTAAGGACGCAAGTAAGAATAATTACACTGGATTTTTCTTTATTTCACTTCACAGAATATTTTTTTGTTTCTAGGAATATAGTCATACGCCTCTTTTCTCTGAAGAGAAGAGAGGCGCATGTCGTTAACAGGTACACCACCTAGGACGACAAAGTCACAAGTGTCTGAGTGTTAAGAGCATCTGAATATAGTCCGACCGCATTATTAATCGAAGCGACTGTGCTGCCATCTAGCGTTATTATACAAATCACCATTCGTCCAAGTATATAGTGCGGAAGAAATATTTTTCTCATAATACGAGGAAAATACGTCATGCTAATTAACACAGCAATCAGACATCTCCGAATTGACTGTATTTACTGTTCTCCACGTGATGCCACTCACATCAGAAAACGTAAAAATGTTATTGCCCTGGAAGGAGAATCGAATCCGTATCTCCCGATTACCGTTCAAAGAGGTAGCATACTCGAACGATAATCGGTAGATGCGTGATACATCTGAAAACTTGAATAATTTCATCGCCCTCTTAGCATACTTCAGAAAACCTGAAAATTTCACCGACCTGGGACCGGAATAGAACCCACATCCTCCGATTACCGTTCAAAGAGGTAGCATACTCGAACGATAATCGGGGCCGCCCCGGTGGCGCAGTGGTCTAAGGCAATGGCCTCTGATCATTCGTCCGAAAGGGGTCCGGGTTCGAATCCCGGTGAGGCATGGATGTTGTGTTTGTCTTACGGCACTGGCTCTCTCCCTTCCCTGGAACCAGTGACCCTAAATTAGGGACGGGCGACTGCTTGTAGCCCATTGAGTTGCTCACGGTGGTCGTTAAACTTCCAGTTAAATAAAAAAAAAAAAAAAAAACGATAGTCGGGAGATGCGTGATACATCTGAAAACTTGAATAATTTCATCGCCCTCTTGGCATACTTCAGAAAACCTGAAAATTTCACCGACCTGGGACGGGAATCGAACTCGAATCTCCCGATTACCGTTCAAAGAGATAGCATAGCATACTCGAACGATAATCGGGAGATGCGTGATACATCTAAAAACCTGAATAATTTCATCGCCCTCTTAGCATACTTCAGAAAACCTAAAAATTTCATCTACCTGGGACGGAAATCGAACCCGCATCTCCCGATTACCGTTTGAGTATGCTAAGAGGTAGCATACTCGAACGGTAATCGGGAGATGCGGGTTCGATTTTCGCTCTAGGGCCATTAAATTTTCAAGTTTTCTGATGTGATTGGTATTACGTGAAGAACAGTAAATACAGTCAATTAAGAGATGTCTGATTGTTGTGCTAATTATCACAATCGGTAGTCCCGTGGGCAAAAACAGCTGGTGAATCATAATGGTCAAGGAAGACTGAAAAGAGTCGTAAAAACGAACGTAAGGACCACAACCCGGCAAATCACAGCAGAATTCAAAATTAGTGCACTGAGACTCATACCCGAATGCACCACGTATTAGACCATATTGAGTATTCGCGAGAGCCTTCAATCATGTCGCCAGTCTCCTTTGACTCCTCTGATTCACCAGCTGTTTTCGTGCACAAATCACCAATTGATGGAGTGCTTTCAATGTCTTGCCATTTACGATAAAACTTTGCTACGGTTTTGTGTGAAACGCCCAGCAGAATGGCTGTTTGAGAGATCCTCGAATCGGCACGCCTGGCACCAACTCCCATGCCACGTTTAAAGTAGTTCAGATTAATCGTTTCTCCCACTCTGACCTTAAATTGAAATCTAATTGATGGACCACAAGTTTATCTTTCTGATCTATACCGCACACTATGCTCACGTGGCATGTGTCACAGTATGAAATGCGTATGAAGGGGGAAGGTGTACATAATAAATTGTCATCTCAGTGTACTTCCAAAAAAATTGTCCAAAGTACCACCAGAATCTGAAATAATAAATCAGCTGTGTCCGATAAAACACAACAAAAAGGTATAGGGTAATAACAGTTTATCGTCCAGTTTTTTCCGACTTCACTGAATTGCATGGGCAGATATTCTTGCCTTCTCCCTAAATTTTAGACACGATGGTCTAAATCGATCGCAAAACCAATATTCGTAACACTGAAGTGGTTTTTCAGTGTTATTCCTTCCTTTGAACTTCTCGTCACGTCTTGTTTTTAAAGCCATTTCAATTCCAGAGGTTCGGTTTGTCATTGAAATATCCCTTTTCGTTTGTCACGTACGCGTATTTCGAGTATCAAACAATTTATGCTTTTCCTTTCGGACGACCCATAATTTCATGGATAACATGCCAAAGGGAATACGATGGATTTTAAATTAATTAGAGAAATATAAAACAAATGTAAATTTTGCGAAAAAAAAAAAAAAAAAAAAAAAAAAAAAAAAAAGGTCATTAAAGTTTAACGAAACAGGTCTAGCAAGAGGCGCTAGCCAAAGCTCCTTGTACCCAGAGGTGTAACTAGGGTGGGGCAGGATTGGGCGGCTGCCCTGGCCACACCTCACGAGAGGGCGCAAAAATCACTGCTCACAGTCTGATTAGAACTGAGATATAAACTTTTGTACTAGTTTCTGGTACAAATTTCTTCAAGCCATACTGTTTCATTTATCTATTTACAGAATATGCTAATATGTTTCACCAGTTTCGGTTGTTTTGGCGGTATATAATTCGTATTTCTTCTTCAAAAATTTCAAGGGACGTTAGTTGCTCACATTCAAAAAGAAGGTACGTTTGGTTGTACGTACGTTGCAAGATAATGATGTCTCGCACATTATTAAAGATTCTCTGGGTGCTATTTCATCATCACTGCGACTACGAGTTATGACTGCCAGTTTGTACCGAAGGGTCGAAGCAATTGGAAAACGCTGTACAAATAGTTCGAGCTGTATATACTTGTGTGCGTGTCTGTAAGAAAGATAGAAAGTGAGATGAGGGCTCAATATTTTGTCTCGGGCGCAGAAACGCCTAATTACGTCTGTGCTGTACCAGAAATAGAATAAGAGTAAATTGTCTCGAAAAATAAATCTGAAATCTTAAGAAACATCTTGCTTTCCTTCATAGACTTATAATTGTTATATGTTTTTTTTAATAATGTCAGAAGACGCAATCTCAGGCTACTCATTATTGAAATGCTTGCTCACTTAGATAGGCGTGTAACATTTCAACCACTCTGTCACCATTTAATCCGTGGACAAGTGTTTTCCAAATCCTGATATCCGTTCATCTAAGCAGTTTCGGAGTTCATAAATAAAGTTCCTCCACAACTGACCTTTATTCCTCTGATGTTGCACACACATTTACCTGGATTTCTTGGGACTAAGTTTAATCTCGTAACTTGAACACTCTTCACGTGGTCATACACTTCAGCATTTTTTCGGGATTCTCTTTCAGTGTGCTGAATGACATAAGGCAATAAGTGTTACATTTCCGAAATTAGTTCAGACTTAATCATTTGAGGTCTTAGGGATTGTTTTCTAAACATTATCAATTCTAGATGTACTTTCTCTTTAGCATTAAACTTCTGGATTAGACGATGAAGCACATCTCTATGCTTGGGAAGACATTTACTTTCCAATTTTTTTTAAAGCCTTCATGCTGGAAGCCCATGTTCTCATTTTCTCGAAATAAATTTTAGTTTCGTATGTGTCAGTGTGTGTTCTTCCTTTTGATCACTTCTTTCTTGTACTCTTTCCTGTTCTTTTCTTTCTTCTAGTTTTTTTCTGATAGCTCCTAAAGTCGCCAACATTTCAACAACAAACTCCTCATATTCAATATTTTAGATTATTAATTTCGGAAGACCAATAATTTTGTAGTTGAAAGACTACTTCTACTAATCCATCGGCAAGCATCCTCAAAACGTTTTCCTTAGCTGTTACGAAGAAAGCCATTTTTACAACGAGGGAACCTACAGCGACAGCAATATTCTAATCTGCTACTTTTTCTCTCTACTATGGATATAAATTCCTTAACTGACGTGAGCATCATGTTTTTCTTTCTATATAAATATAAAATGCGTGTAATGTCTCAGAACATTACATTTATATATTTCAATCATGGAAAGAAAATTCTGCTACTGAAGTATAGTATAACAAGCAGTAGTACAGCACTTCAAATCTTTCAAAATATTCAAGTTTGTAATTACATGCAATTAATATTCAGTTTTTTGGAGAATTAATCGTAAATAAGGCTCACGTTGTCCGTACGGAATATAGAAACGCGGAGTAGAGAATTTTTTCGGACTTTAGACTCAGCGATAAGAGCGAACACGCGATCACGCGATATTAGCTCCCGCAATTTCTGCGAAGAAAAACTTCTATGAGTTCCAACGGTGATCATGTGCCGTGTTTGTTCATAGCCGTATTACGAAATATTTCTCCTCTCGTGTGTGTGTGTGTGTGTGTGTGTGTGTGTGTGTTCTGTCATTCATACAACAAGTTTATTTTTCGATTAAATCCTGCATTTTGGATAACTCTTACTAAGGTGAGTCTACTTCTTTTCTGGCACACATTTAAATTTTTATTCCAGATTGATAAATTCTAATCAGTTAGGACAAGGTCTGATGAAAACTCCTTATCGAAGATCATAAAAATAGAGTACAATAATTACATAAATATTTATACATCACATATGAATGAGTACCAAAGTGAAAATCATCTAAATACGTGGCGTCAGTGGAGTAAATAAATCCATCGCTCTTTTCACGTTAAGCAAGGTAGAGCAACCGAAAAATTGTTATTCAGCCGCCGTCGGGGAATCGAATCCCGAATTTCTCGATATCTAGCCGAGCGCGTTAGCCTTACAACACAGCGGCCGACAATTCACGGTGCTATGTGTGTTTTTCTTTTTCAGTCAGCATCTGACATCATAAGTTCATAAGAAGGGCTCAGCTAATGAGACGTCTCCATCTGGTGGGCATTACCGGCACTGTGGTGTAAGGCTAACGCGCTCGACTAGATATCGAGAGGTTCGGGATTCGATTCCCCAACGGAGGCTGAATAACAATTTTTTGGTTGCTGTGCGTTGATTAACGTGGAAAGAGCAACGGATTTATTTATTCAACTGACGCCACGTATTCAGATGATTTTCACCTTGGATCTCGCCCTTTGGATTATTGCTATAATTATATATAGCCAGTGCCGTTAATGCCCACCAGATGGAGACGTCTCAGTAGCTGAGCCCATCTTACGGACTTATGATGTCAGATGCTGGCTGAAAAAGAAAAACACACATAGCACCGTGAATTGTTGGCCGCTGTGGTGTAAGGCTAACGCGCTCGGCTAGATATCGAGAGATTCGGGATTCGATTCCCCGACGGCGGCTGAATAACAATTTTTCGGTTGCTCTGCGTTGCTTAACGTGGAAAGAGCGATGGATTTATTTACTCTACTGAATGAGTACCGCCAAAGCCGACATTTTTATATTTTAGTGCTTTGCGGCCAAACATGGCCCTTGTGTTTTAATTTTTCAAAGAAATAATTTATCGTGGCACTGTTGTGCCTTTTCAAGACATTAAAGCAGTGAGACACAGCATTTCTTTTGTACTCATGTACTGAAATCAATTCTGGCGGTCGATATATATGCTATTTACTCACTGTTGTACGATGACCTACAATCAATTTACAACCAAGCGTTTCTGTGCTCAAATACTTTTCAAAATACAACGTATTGGCGTACTTTGTATTAAAAAATGTAGAACTTTAGCTACTGATCTGCTTTTATTCTCATCGGTTTGGAACTGACGAACTGTTCTTGACACTGCCATACCAGACTCAAATAAAACCACCTAGTTAATTATATCGCACATTTTTTTGGATTCTAATACTATATTTAAAAGATGCACTACATAATTTTTACATTAGAGTACGAAATTTAATCAAATGTCACTGTGTTACTTGAAAAAATAAAATCTACTTCTGTGGCACCTCAATATTTCTTTCTCTTTCTATCCCACGAATACAGGGATAAAACCAATTGGTCACTCATCTTCGCTAAAATTTCCGAAGGCTTTGGTATGTTAATTAGTACCATACACAGCACCATCAATTAAATATGAATGTTTTCAACAATCTTTTGGATAGACATTATCATCGTAGACCTGATTAGAGAATAACACGAAGAAAATAAATAATTTCTCACAGATAATAACACAGCAGTGAAATGAAGACGATGAACTTAACTCTCTGAATCTAGCTGGTTATTTTGCTCTACTTGGCGAAGCTTACCAAACACTTAAGAATTCCGTTTTTGAAATCATCATGATTTATCGACCCGCAATGCGCACACCACGAACGCTTGCCAAGGATGTTTACCGGGATCGGCATTCTGTCGTGGCCAGCCTAATCACTAGATTTGTCACCAACGTAACGTTTGTGGAACAAGATTTACTCCATCTCCAGATTCACTGACAACTAGAGTAGACTTGGTGTAGAAAGTGTGGTAGAAAAGATTGCGGACGACTATCCGACGACTGTACAATACCTTAGCACGACGTGTAGCTAAACATTTCAACAACAGAGGCAGCTTTACAACATAACTAATTGTCTCCATTACAGTCCCTTATTTGTCGTGCAACTTGTTTTATTTGCTCTAGAACGGATATTGTGTCCTCCTCGCCTTCTGATCTGCATTTTTCATGGTTTCTGTTGAATTGTTCTACTGCTTCCGAGGTTTGAGATTTCGAAGTAAAACAGTATATAACTCGTTCTTGTTTCACCGTTAAGATCACCACAGTTGTGGATAAATTCCCTTAGATCTGACACGAAACGGTTTTTCTCTAAACGTTCCAATCCCCGACATACTGGTCCTGAATCCGGACTGATCATAGAACACAAGTGGCATATTTAGTCCTATCTTGTGGATGCGAAAACGACTATGAGTGACCTATTTTCAGAACCCATAGTCGTGCCTATCGTTTGAATTTTAATGGCACGAAAATGCGTGTATTCATGTAATACGTTTTAGTACAGTGATATTCACTCAGTGGAATAGAAATGTTTCGTGCAACGACCCTATTTCTGTACCAGTTCCAATACTATGCCATCTGTCTCAATATAATGGTAGCGATACGAAGTCATCCAGCGTTTATATTCTGTCATGATCTGTGTATTGCTATCCTATACTGCCTGTCTCTGATTGAACATACGTCGTACGAGGTTTCATAATTTCTTAAACCTGCAAGATTAACACAGGAAGTTCTGTGTTCATCACGTTTCTGTGATATGGATTTTTACTCATATAATAAATGAAGCGTTTTTTCTGCATCCATGATTTATTTCGAATAAGCATTTGATATGGTTTGCAGTAAATGATTGAAATAAATCCTTTTTACTATAGTTCTATTTGCATGTTGTCATGGGTATTCACATATTATAGAATAAACCGTGTTCCTACTTTCATTTCCTTTCTTTTGTTTTTTCATCTGACTTAATTCTATTGCTTTATGGACTTTGTTCAAAACTAAAATAACCACAGTTCTGAACTTCTGCTCAGTTTGTTCATAACCGCCATGTTACCTGCTTTGTTTGCTTATAACTGCCAAGTTACATAATGCCCAAACAAACAATAATTTCAGATTTATGGATATGCTTCTACAGAATGATAAAAGCGACATCCTTCTTTTTATTTCTTTTCTCTTGACTGGAGTTCCATGTTATTTTGAAAGGCATTCAGATTTATGCCGTGTATGACAGCGAGCAACAAAAATGTGAACAAATGCATCATATTCGGAGCTGTACGCCAAATTTAGTTTTTATACATCAATAAGGAAAGGGAATGTCCTTTTCTCACATCTGAGCAATCTGTTTGGATTTTTACAGGTCAGTTTCTCAGAAATAACCATGGTAGCGCAAAATATTTTGGATTTTATATTTAAATGTTTTCTCCATGGCCTGTTTTATGAAATAGCTTGCATGGTGCTAACTTCTGCAATAATAAATATAATTATGATTTATTCTTTACATTTCCTGTTGCTATATAATAGTCTGTAACGTATACTCTAGCTTCAGTTTCTTTTTGATTTTACTATCTCTTGTTATTTTATTTTCCTATGCAAATTATCTTCTCACTTAATGAGATGTTGTTTCTCCCGCTGAATTATATGTGGCAACGAGTGTAAGTCATGGCGTAGTGGTATGCAGTATATATAGGCGCGCTCAAGTATACCAGAGAGCTTCGTTTTATATGTGATAGGTTCTTCCTGATTATTGATATGCGATTTACCTACGTTTCTACGATATTACAATAGTACGAAAGTTCGGGCTATCAGTAGTTGTGTTATTTTAGAGTGTGTATTTGAGTAATACCAGGAGCTCCCTAATAAAGGGTTAAAAGTGAGTACGTTTACTTAGTTCATTTTATTTTCAGACCTCTGTCTGGACGTTAAGTCTATTTCATTGAGTGTTTACGTTAAGTTCAGGGTATATTGTGTTTACCGCTCTAATAAGGAGCCTTCAAGGTACTAATGTACTAAAACCGAACTTATATTACTGATATTCAAGATAATGAGGAACGCTGAGTAAAAATAGATTCCATATTCTTGGAATTTATTGCACGTGCGTGTCTTACCTAAACATACTCTAGCACTTTGAAGATTAAGCACACTTTAGTTGCGTCAAGTAACCTTTCAATAACCCTAACGTGACTTAACGTAAGCTTTCCTGCACTACACGTCCAGCCGGATAATTTTATTCATTATAAGCCTTCTATTACCATAGCATTTCATGCACCAGCATCAAAGTAAATATGAAAATGTTTTTCCTAAACTTTATTTTAATTCAAATGAACACTTCATTTTTCCGTAGGCATTTTCATTTGATGGAATATACGAATATAACAGAGAAGAAGTATCTAGTTTTACATTTATCCGTAAAGGAATTACTTTTTTTAAGAAAGTACTTCCTGCAGAAATAACCCTTTAAGTGCAACACTAGACAGCGAAGTACTTTACACGAGGAGTATAATACACAGGCAATGTTTGTGGAACGGTTTTGTATTATCATTTCTCAAGTGTTAGTAATGAAAGCAATTCAGGGCAGTCCCTGCATTTCCGCATAATGATTTCCTGAATATGTGTGCGAAAGTTGAAAATGCGAAAGTCAAACACCAACCATACGTTGTAAAGACGGACCCGCTCACAATGCATAAAAATGTGTATTATTAGGTGCACAAATAAGTTTTAAATTTTCTTTGTATGACGTATACCGCTAATTTACATATCCGACATACCCCGCGTTGTGTTCATGTGATCGTAACTGGTCCAGAGTATACAAGAAAGATGACACCGAATTTTCGGGTGTAATAAGCACATCTTTTGAATCCGTTCTGAAGCAAATCAAATTTATCAAAGCTATTTAAAGTCAATGGAACCGGTATGGAAAACAATAATATCTGACTAAAGAAAGAAGTTTTTCAATAGGGTTTTTAATCCCTCAGATATTGCTGTATACTGAATCGTGAGCTTACGTCTTCTGGTTGCAGACTTGTACGTTAAGAAAAACATGAATTTATGTGAGAAACATTTCGCACCGGAAACGCTCTGCAACACAGTAATAATTTTTCAAATCGAACATTTAGAAACAGAGATATCGACAAAAATAAGATGTGGCTTTACGCCCCCTGGTGGAAAAACCATTCGTTATTTTAGGTAGAAAGTATTCTCAAAAGGTTTTTCCATATAAGCGGTATCGGTCCAAGAAAAAACTTTTAGTCGAGTTTTGAGGAGCCCAGATTTTGCTACAAATACATCAGAAGCAGAAATTTGCACTTACGCCCCCTGGTGGCCAAACCATTCTTTACCAAACATTAGAAATTATGTGAAAAATATTTTCCATCTGGTCTTGTATGCGGTACAAGAAGAATTTTTCAAATCGGAATTTCAGAAGCAGAAATAACGCAGAAAACGCAATTTATCTTTGTGCTCCCTAGGTGGAGTGTCTATGATTTACTTGAAAATTTTGAATTTATAGAAAAATTATTTCGCATCGGAAACACTATCCAACAAAGAAGGAATTTTTCAAATCGGACTCCTTTAAGTAGAGATATTGACAAAAATAAGATACACATCTACGCCCACTGGCGTAGAAACCATGCATTATGTCAAGAAGAAAATGTTCCTAAAAAGTTTGTCGACATGAGTAGTATAGGTCAACAAACGACTTTTTTTTCAATCGAGATCTTAGAAGCTCATATTTTGCTGCAAATACATCAGAAACGGAAATTAAGACTTACGCTATCTGGTGGCCAAACCATTCTTTACAAAAATTTGAAATTATCTGCAAACGATTTCCCATCAGGAGCTGTATCCGTTGCAGAAAGAATTTTTCAATCGGAGATTTAGAAGCAGAGATATAGGGGGAAGCAATTTACTTCACACCCCGTAGAGGAAAGTCTATGAATTACTTGAAAATTTTGAAATTACATGAAAAACATGTCACACGGAAAACATTATCCAACAAAGAAGTAATTTTTGAAATCGGACTTCTAGAAGTAGAGATATTGACAAAAATAGGTTATATATCTACACCCCCTGGTGTAGAAACCATGCATTATTTAAAAAAAAATTCTAAAAGGTATGTCGACATGAGTACTATCGGTCTACAAACGACCTTTTTTAAAATCGAGAATTTATAAGCTCATGTTTTGCTGCAAATACATCAGATGCGGAAATTAAGATTTACGCCCCTGGTGGCCAAACCATTTTTTTACCAAAACTAGAAATTATGTGGAAATGATTTCCCATCAGGAGCTGTATCCGGTGCACGCAGAATTTTTCAAATCGGAGATTTAGAAGCAGAAATATAGGGGAAACGGCATTTACCTCTACGCACCTTAGCTGAAAATCTATGAATTACTTGAGAATTTTGAAGTTATATGAACAACATAACACACACTGAAAAGACTATCCAACAAAGAAGAATGTTTTTGAATCGGACTCTTAGAATTAGAGATATTGAGGAAAATAAGATATATATCTACGCCCACTGGCGGAGAGACAGTGGAATATTTTAAGAAGAAAATATTCCAAAAATGTTTATCTATGTCAGTTGCATCAGTCCACGAAATAATTTTTTCAATGGATATTTCAGAAGCTCAGATTTTATGGCAAATACTCAAAAGCAAAATTTAACACTTACGCCCCCTGGTGGCCAAAGTACTCTTTACCAAAAATTTGAAATTATATGCAAAAGATTTACCATCAGGAGGTGTATCCGCTGAAGAAAAAAAATTTCAAATTTGAGTTTTTGAAGAAGAGTTATAGGGGGAAATGATATTTACTTTTACGCCTCCTAGCGGAAAATGTATGCTTAATTTGAAAAAGTAACTATATCTAAAATACTCTTCTACATAAATGGAATCGAAAGATAAAATAATTTTTGCAATCGGATGTTTAGAAGCAAATATATGGAATAAAACGTATTTTTGAATTCGACATCATCTGCATTTACACCCTCTAGCGGCGAAATTGTACATCGTTAAAAAAACGAAATAAAGGATCATTATTCGCATATTTCAAGCGTCCCAATGCAAAAATAATTTTTCAAATCGGACTAATAATTTCAGAGATATCGTATGTACAGACGGTCGGACGGACGGACGGACGGACGGACAAACCGGTAACATAAGCACGATCTTTTACAAAAGACGTGCTAAAAATGCGACATAGAAGTTTGCCCAACAGTCGAACGCACTTGCACATCGGTAGGTGAAAGATCGCAAACGATACTGCATTTATTCTACACGGCATTCGTTACGCATTACATCAAGGAAACAAATGCTGCAAAAGCATGTGCATCGACCTGCTCTGTTCTGGGGGAAAATATTCTATCGAAAAGCACTTGTGAGTTTTGGTTTAGACGGTTTAAAGCAGGTGATTTTGATGTTAGCGATCGAGAACGTAGCGGCACCCCGCAGAAGGTTGCACATCAGGAACTGCAAGCATTGCTAGATGAAGATTTATCTCAAACGCAAAAAGAACTAGCTGGACAACTGGGGATAACTCCACAAACCATTTCCAATCATTTACACGTAAACGAAAAGATTCAGACGGAAGGAAAATGGGTGTCACATGACCTGAGCCAGAGGAACAAGGATGAGCGTGCCATGAAGTGTTTGAATCTCTTGAATAAACAACCCAGAATGTCTTTCCTGTGGAAAATCGTTATGGGTGATGAAAAGTGGATATGGTACGACAATCCCAAAAGCAAAAAAAAGCACTGGGTAGACCCCGGTGAAGAAACGGCTTCGACACCGAAACGCAATATTCAACCCAAGAAGGTACTGCTGTGCATCTGGTGGGATGTAAAGTGTATGCTCTATTATGAATTATCGGAACAGGGTCAAACTGTTCCTGCTGATCGATATAAGACACAATTGCTGGGATTGAAGCCCGCAATTTTTCGGAAACGTCCATTCACGGGGAAAGGATTGCGTCTCGTGAAATTACTGCATGACAACGCTAGGCCGCATGTCGCGAAATCTGCCAAGTAAATGCTATTGACGCTTGGCTGGGAAGTTGTGGAGCACCCGGCGTATAGTCCCGACATAACCACTTCAGACTCTCATGTGTTCCGATCGATACAACATGGTTTGTCTGCTGTACCGTTCCGGACATGTGACGAAGTGCAAAACTGTGTTGACGATTTTATCGCGCAACACGACGAAGTATCCTTCATGGCTGGAATCCGTCGATTACCGGACCGATGGCGGAAGGTGATATATAATGACGGCGCTTATTTTGATCCGTAAAGGTATTGTTGTTTTCTCTCAAAATACATGTTGCATTGTCTTAAATCGTTTTAAAACTTATTTGTACACCTAACAGAAAATATCTGTTTTATGGGAAACGAAGAACAGTTACGCCAATAGTAGAACTTGAATTCAAGAGAAACTGTTTAATAACCGTCAAAAAACCAACCACACATTTCCGACAGATGTAAAATGCTAAAATGACGTACGCATTTTTGGCATAAATAAAGTGGCGCAGGCATTACCTTCCAGCTACAAAATCATTTAGTTTTCCCATGATGCGAGCAACATTTCTTCAATCATTTTCAACATGTGCCGTGGGAATTTTTCTCCTACCATCATTGAAAAATTGCATTTCTTCCGTTTTCCATGTTGAACTCTTCGCCATCAGACAAATTTATTTCGCTTTTAAGCTACATCATTGTTTGGCATACGTTAAATTAAGATAATCGGCAACACGTATAAGCTGGATGACTCCTATCTGCTTTTCACCGCAGCATGCCGTGCTAGCAAGTCTTCATTTCATGCTAGCATTGCTGTGCTAGCAAGTCTTCATTCCAGTCTTCTTTCTTTTGTGTGTGTGTGTGTGTGTGTGTGTGCTTCACCACTCTAGAGAAATCATTTCGAGTGTTGCAGAGCCCACTGGCGCTGCTTTTCCCCACTCCAACAGGCGTTTGGCGTCGATTGCTCATGTTAGGCTTGTGTAACGCTGCTCAGTCATGCCAACATATTCCCTTCAGTTCCCTATGATACTTTATGGTACTTGCATTGCTTCCAGAGGCATTTTGAAAGTCGGCATTGAGTGTTGCAACCAAGGACAGGGGATTTAGTTGCACCACCTGCTTCAGCACCCGTGAGTCCCGCTCTGACATTTTGTGTAGCCTACCAGGTCACGAGTGTATTTCGGTTTCCGCTAAGCATCCCCACTTCTGAATAACATCACTTGCAGTTGATGGCGGAAGTAGTAGCAAGGCAGAAACTCCTGAAACCGACGTGTTGCTAAAATGACATCCTATGACCGTGCCACGTTGAAAGTCACTGAGCACTTCTGTACGGCCCACTCAACTTTTCTTGCTTTTCCAGGGGTCGGCCAATCCACTTGCGGCAATTTGTACCTGTATGGGCCATGGCTGCGATGTCTATGGGTGAATCCACTTCTCAAAAGGAGTATCCCAATACATTTTTGATCATACACTGTATTCGTAGTGTAACATTCATGTAAACGTCAACTACATTTTAATTATTATAGTTGGTTACTCTGAAATTTGAAATGCTCTATTCTGAGAATGGATATAATCTCATGGGCTAGTTCATTATGTCTAACCCTGTCTCCACGAGTGGACGGGTCCAAGACACATGGCATTGTCGTCAGGTAGAGAAGCGGAATATATACAGCCACCACAGGAAGTGCACGTACAATTTCGCCAGTACGTGAGAAAAGAGTGAGAAAAGAAAAAGACTTTTCCAATTTTGAACAGGGAATTATTATCGGCGCCAGGAAGGCAGAGACCAGCATTTCAAAAAATTGATGTGCAGTTTGCAGCTATAGGGCCTCCGTAGTGATGGTGTTGTGGGAATGATCTGAAGAGAAACACGGCCATCAGACATGCCAGAAAAGGAAATATCACCACTGGATGACAGTCCAGATAAATACTTACCAAATATCTTTCGCCCAATGGTTGCTTTGCCTCTCTTGGAGTGGTTTCAGGTATTCTGTACCGACGGCCTTGTGACATAGGGTGTTTTTGCCTTGCAGGAAGATTTCAGTGCAATCCGGATATCCAGTCATCCCGCAGGGCAGCATTTTATACGAAACAGTGCCTAGATAGACGTAATGGCGAAAGTGTAAGGGAATGAGTGAAGCCTGTGATATCTATGAAAACAATCGCCATACTTTAATAACGCTGCAACTTGCATGTTTACGCCAAATAATGCATTTTGTGGTAGCCGTTTTGAGCGCCGTCGAATACGGTTCCGTCCATTGCAATTTTGGAACTTGAACCTAGACTTATCGGACCTGACTACTACCTTCTACGTTACCAATGTCTAGTCACGGTGCTCTTGTGTCCACTGCAGGCGTAGATATTGACCGCTTTAGATCAAAATTGGCACAAAAATAGGACATTCCGAAAGCATCCCATGAAACGAATGCACGGAAGCGTTGTTTCATGGACTCTGGTTGTTGTCTTCTGTAAACTGAGGAATCGGCAGTCATCTGTTGTATCGGACAGCGCATTCGAAATGGTATTCATCTGGACTCTCACCCAGTGGTGATATCTCCACTTCTGGTGTGTCGGATGGCCGTGTTTCTCTTCGGATCATTCCCGCAAGACCATGAACATGAATTTCACAAGATCTTTATGAAATTTTGCAGTAGCAAAACGAAAAGGAAATTCAGGCTCATAACCAGGGGAATTTTGAGCTTTCTGTGGTAGGCTTTAAACAGATTACCAAGTTGTTTGGTACTGTAACTGACAGGCTCATAGGTTACTCTACTATTAAGTTCTGGTTGTAAAAATATTTTGTTCTTGAAGTTCAGTGAGAGACATTTGTGAAGCACTGGAGAACTGCATATACCTGTCTAGGCATATCCTAAGACCTGCCAGTTTTTCAGAGAAGCTAAAGAGAGTGTTGTACTTCCACTCTGCAAAAGCCTCAATTGGCTGATCGAATGTCAAACTAGTCTTAATAATATACCTATTAACATCTTGAGTGAAGTTATCAAAAATCTGTTTTTTAGAGATATTGAAAGAGGACCTAAATTTGGTACCAAACCTTGCTCATGGTGGTCGTTAAACCTTCAATTAAGAAAAATACTTCCGACATAGTTTTTATTTACCTTTCTCCTAATTATCAGAGTTGCCAAAAGGTATAAGAAAATTCGGGGAAGTGGTATGTCATTCAGAACGAAAATCAGACGGCGCAATAGCAAAATTTACATAAGAATAGATACGTAAGATTAAATTAGACATATACGTAACAGTGCCTAGTGACGGAGTGTGAAGGATGCCGATATACATTTGTGTGAATTACCTCCTAAAAATAAAGCAAAATTTCTCCGATAGGGGCGCAGAGATATGTTTTCATCGATATCTCTGCTTCTGCAAATCCGATTAAAAAAATTAACATCGGATGCCAGCTACCTTATGGACCACTTGGCCTGCTCATTTAACTGAAAATTCGGTGTCATCTTTCTTGTATTTGATCGAAATACTTTCTCGACAAAATTAACTTGATGATACCAAGTTCTTCTAGATCGTTCTCTCTATGTTTTTTAATTTGGTGAACATTCCGTAAGCCGGCCGCCAGCCCCTGTGGCGCAGTGTCTAAGCGTTGGCTTATGAACATTCGTCCGAAATGGGTCTGGGTTCGAATCCCGGTTAGGCATGGATGCTGTGTTTGTCTTACGGCAATGGTTCTCTCCCTTTTTTGGAACCATTGACCCTAAATTAGGGACAGGCGATTTCTTATAGTCAACTGAGTTGCTCACGGCGGTCAATTAACCTCCAAACAAAACAAAAGAAGACAAAGAAAAAAACATTCAGTAGAAATTTCAGGAAATACTTCGTTCCTCATTCTTCTCATATGGCCATACCACGGGAAAGGTGTGTTCTGCATATCCTCCGTTTGCACTTATTATGCCTTTAATATTCCCATTTGTTATTTTTTTTCCTTTCGCGGTATCTTGCATGAACTCAATCATTTTTAATTTGCACATATAGTATATTCTTAATAGGTCAATCAGATGTTTAACATGTTTTGATAAAATTGATATTCAGTCCTCGTCATAACAGCGGTCAGAGGAGAGAAAAGCATATATCTGATCACAAAGCAAACATTTGGTGTAAATTAAGCAAAATAGACCGCGTTTTTTTCAAAAATGCTATAAGACAGGCGGCTGATAACCGATAACTAATATTTCAGAATGTTTGCTGCTGCACCTACGAAACGAATCTATTAAGTTATGAATATGCCTATGCCTTACTTTTCGAGGTAGGAGCTGTCAGCTTCAACACACTGAGAGGCATATTTTCTCTATCTATGATAATGCCTAGTGAAGAATGTCTTTATCATATACTTAAAATCACATCTATCTCTTTCCTGGCCGCCCCTGTAACACTCTGCGCGGAAGTACCAATCCAGAAAAATGATAATGCAATGAGGGAACCACGCTTCCCTCATTACATTCTTTCCTGATACATTCTTGCACCTCAGTGGTATATTCCATATGATTGCTTACCATTGCTGTTCAATAAGATCATATCATCACTAATAAATACACCATACGAGGATCCGTTTTTGTTCTGGATGTTACATACTCAGATTTTAAAGAGACTGGCCTTTTTGTTCAAACGTTTTCCAATGCATACAGCATTAAACTTCATATCTTCAGCAGTCTATGCGTTACAGCAATTTACCCTAGAACGTTTTTCGACGTTATGGAATACTTTTCCTAAGGTCACTGGCGTGAATTAGGATTGTTTTGAGTGCTCTATCTCTTTTTAATACTGCTGACCATTTTAACAGTTGCGCTGTGTGGTGAAGGAAACTGATCTTTTGCTAGTAAATACCTACTATTTGGCCCAATTCCTTCTTTATTTGAAAACATCTAAATGCCCCGATGCTTTATATTTATGATTTTCCTCCTTGAGTACAGAATAGCATAACTGATTCACTTGATGAGCTCCGGTAACTGGTATCCAGTTGTTGTCTCGTCGGTTATATGATGCAAAGAGATGATAGTGCAATACTGAAATGATCTGTCAACGTCATTGCGACATTCACCATCTTCGTTTCAGAATATATTTAAGCACTCTAGCTAAATCAAAGGTTAGATCAGCGAGCGCTTCCCAAACATTTTGAGTCGCTGAGCACTTTTCAGGTGAGAAATTCGTCACAGAGCGCTATCGTCGGTCTTATGCCAAAGGTACGTCTGTTCATTTTTGACTGTTTTTACCTAATTGTATTGTTCAAGTTGTTAGTCGATATTTTGTCGAATAGCAAAAACGCGAATTATTTTTCGAATTCTAAATAGCCTTAATGTTGATCTAAATTTAATATTCCCCATTGAAAGTTCTTAAAAATAGGAATTTTAAATATCGTTTTTTCAAAACATCGATTTGCGTATACGTATCTTCGGCATAAGGTCGACGATATTTCCACCTCGCAGATACATAGGTACTAAACCGAATGTCAGTGGTATTGGCGGTAGACAGTATTTTTAAGCATTTGGGTATGTTAACCATCAAGTTTTACTTCATTCGAAATGTTTTCTCCACTAATTTCAGGGAAATAAGGTACTTAACTACATTAACGAAAAAAAAAAAATTAAAGCAACACAGTTGAGAATGAATTCAGAGTAGGTGCGGTAAATTCACAATATGTTACCCACATAGATATGGTATTCTACAGTTGCAAAACTAAAAATGTCCATTTCTATAGTTGCAAAACCAAAGATGTCACTAGGCATCGAAAAATAACGATACAATATAGGGCGCGAACTTATATTCTATTGAGAGGGATAGGACTGTGTGATTTTCCCAATGTGGCCATACCTGGTTAAATTTGGGACAGCTACAATCGAATATCTAGCTCTGCATTGAGACAAAATCTGTGTTTTGTTTTAGTAGCCACATAGGCAGGGATTTCTGATTCACATAGGTAAATTATTACAAAGAGAAGAAGGATGATTTTCGCTTTATCTGACAAAACTTTAAATTCGTCTTTTAGCTGACACCGAAATTCTGATTGATACCTTCCTAGTTGCGAAATTTTCTTTTATCGCAGAATCTGATGTCAAATCAATGAAGCACTCACAGTACTACGATGCCAGAAAGGCTGGGTTCTCTGACACACCAGAGTATGGCCAAAAGTGTTATTTAATTTTTTCGCGAAATTCATCCGGAAAATAACAGTTGCAACTATCCAACAAACTTAGCAGGTATACATGAAACTCATTTAAAATATCTTCAGTATGACGGGATATGGTTCTTCTCTAAATTCTTTTACAACTGGGAAGCTGTCTAGATTTCGATTTTTCATCGATTCCTCCCAAAACTTGATTTTCTTTTTAAACGCTTGTACTTTATCGCTGGCATCAAAAGCAGTAACTACTTTCCCTTGAAGTGAGAGACTAAAGTCATAAACCTAAAACAAAATGCTGCTAAATATGCCAATTTCATGAGCCAACGCTCATGACACAACTTGTTTCCCAAAGCGAAGTAGTTGTCAATCAGGAAGGTTTTGACTTTAGCCCTCATTTCGAAGGGCCGAGTCAAAGTTTTACCGCGAGAAAACCACCTTACTTCTGTGTAAAGAAGTAAAGACGCATGTATGTAGACATCTTGTGTCATAACACAACATTTTGAATAGCTTGTATTCTTCGGTCATGATTTGATAAAATCAATTATTCTCACGCTTTCGTCCAAGACTTCATTTAGTGAAGGCGGCATTTTTTTACAGCAAGAGCATGGCTGTAGGGGACGCAGTGGCTACTACTGCACTCCCTGACTTTTTGCTTTATTCTTGAAATAACACCGGATGTCTTCCCAGTCATGGCCTTTGCACCGGCTGTGAACACATGAATGCAGTTATTCCTGTAACGTACCAGGAGATGTGTCGTACCTGCCAGAAGGACGCACACGACATAAAGGCAGATAGGAATCAGAATAAAACGTCCGCGTAGCTCAATTGGTAGAGTGACTTATTCCGGAATGAGGGGATCCGGGTTCGATTCCTGGCGCGGATACAGAAATGACGGAGAAATTTACTTCGTTATAATGGCGCCCGAACTATCCGGATGACCCGACAGTTCAAATTCTCGCAATGGTGTGATGTTATTTCCACACCGCGAGATAGGAAAAATAAGAGAATCCCTTCTCCAGCACTTCAGAAAAAAAAAAAAAAAATAAGGGGAAGATGATGTAACGTACCTTCCAGAAGGACGCACACGACATAAAGGCAGATAGGAATCAGAATAAAACGTCCGCGTAGCTCAATTGGTAGAGTGACTTATTCCGGAATGAGGGGATCCGCGTTCGAACCCCGGCGCGGATAAAAATACCGGAGAAATTTACTTCGTTATATTCCATGGGATGCCACTCACTGTGAAAAATTCGTTTATTAATTTGAAAATTTCAGCGCCACTGGTGTTAGTCGCTAACGGCTTGAACAGAAGCCGACCCTCTTCCAAAGACTCCAAGTACTGGTATTGTACAAATACACTGGCGTGCAAAAATTAAGGACGAGATGGTTTTTCGAATGTAACGTCATGCAGAAGTGCTCCACATCTACTCAAATCATACCATAAGATCCCCAAGATGTAAGAATATGGAACAAGTGAGCAAAACCGTCCAAACAAGGAATCCAAAGGATACAAAGGCACTTTATTGAAAAGGTAGCTTCGAGCACAATTGGACAGAATACTGAAACGTCCATGTGACAGGCAGCTGCCAAAAAAATCCAGTATTTAGTAGGGGGTATGATCCCCCTGACTGCGTTGCAGGATTTACAATGTCTGTCCCTGCTGAGGACGAGGTTGTCAAGGAGCTGTTAAGGCATCGCGGCCCATTCCTCTTGTAGCGCCAATCGCAGCTGCGGAATCGTTGCTGGAGACTGGTGACGTGCTGCCAAGCGTATCGCGAGAAGGTCCCACACGTGTTCGATTGGATGTAGGTCCGGGAACCTTGTAGGCCAAACCATACGTTGAATATCTTCACTCTCCAACAGCTATGCGACAGCCACTGTACGATGAGGTGTTGCCTTGTCGTCTATGAAGACGAACTAAGGGCCCACAACACCTCTAAACAGACGCACGTGAGGCAGGAGAACCTCGGTACAATAGCGGACACCAGTGACACAACCTTCTTGGAAGATGTGGAGGTCATTACGGCTACAAAGCATGATACCGCCCCAAACAAGAAATCCGCCACCTCAAAACTGGTCCCTTTCGATGCTCTTGGAGGTGTGATTGCGTATTCCCTGCTCTCTCCAGAGGTGTATACGTCCAGAATCACTCGTCAGACTAAATCGGCTCTCATCCGTAAAGAGAACTCGACCCCATTGCTGATGTGTCCAGTTCTTGTGTTCCTGGCACCACAGAAACCGCCGTCTCCGATGAGCAGGCGTTAATGGCACACACCTTACTGGTCATCGTGCAAATAGACCACCTTTGTGCAGCCTCCTGGCCATGGTAAAACGCGATAACGGACGTCCAGTTGTCTGTTGCATGTGCCTTGCGATTTCTCCCGCTGTCTGCCGTCTGTCTCTTCTCGCCTGTAGGACAATAAACCATTCACCCGCCGCCATGGTTGCTCGTGGACGACCACTGCTAAACTCTCGGACAGCTGTTCCTGTCGTTTGAAATGCTCTCCAAGCTCGTGAAACGATGCTGTGAGCGATCCCGAACTCATCGGCCACACTCGTCACACTTCGACTTTCTTCCAACTTCCCAATAACGCGACCTTGGGTGAAGTCATCCAGATGACGTCTACTGGATTGCCTGTTGTCCATATCACACGGTGGCAGCAACTCGACGTCGTTCAAACCGATGTACACCGTGCAATAACTTTCACCGAATTGCTGAGGGTACACCACCCGTGTGCTTTATACCCTTCCGACACTCCCTCCCCCCGCCCTTCATGCTGCATATATGCGCATGCCCTACCGGACCGGACCCTTGTCTATCTCCTGAGTGGTCTTTCTGTCCGTTTTGCCTGCTCGTTCCGCTATTATGCTAATTTTTCCTCTTCGTCCCTAATTTTTGCACACCAGTGTACTATTAAAATTGCCGATCGGGCCACATCCGTTCATTCATCCATTTGGAGCAAAAATGTAGTATTAGTGCATTCTATTTGTGAAAGAAAAGTAGCTTTCACGTCCTCTGCTAAGTCCCCGATTCTTTGCGAGATTGTGTTATTTGAAGAAGGAACTGTGCCTACTAGCTTCGTCGCTTTTCCATCCAGAATACATTCAACTATGTCCTTTACTCAAGGCTTGATAAGGTTTTCAGCGATTGTATAGGTTTCACCAGCTTGAGCAACTCGGTAACTGACTAAGTAGGATGCCATCAGAGCCTTTTCGTCAACTGTTTTTGAGTGATAGGATACAATTTTCTGGGCTCGTAAAAGTTCACCGTACTTTCTTCTTAAGAAATCAGTCAGTTTGCTTTTCATTCTCGATGGAACCTCTCAAAATGTCTGCGCATTTTGCTGGGAACATCGCACTGTTTTCCAATACTTTGCCGCAAATTACGCAGTGTTGTTTGTTGTCACTGGTCTCAACTAAACAATATTCAAGTAGTAATCGTGGTATTTCCTTTTCACTATTCTTTTCCCTGTCTTGCTGGTCTCCGAAGAACTAGGCAGTTGGTTCAATACTTCAGGAGGTTCTCGCGCACCCGCTGTCGCTGATTCGTCCAAATGCCTTTCATCCTATCCAGCAATTCTAGCACTAGCAACTTCTTCATCTTTTTCCATACTGCAATTGAAAAATAATATTCATATCAGCTGGGTAAATAATGAAAAATAAGAGTCTGGTAAATACTAAAGAAAGAAAACCATATACGGAGGTTTTGACAATTTTTTAACGATCCAGACTTCAACCAATGATCCATTGAAAGAAAATGGGGGATATTTTCTGAATCACTGCGTTGGTGCTCCAAAAAACTTGCAACGGGCAGGTGTGTTGTATTCAAAAGGGAAGATCAGTAAAGTTATATTAAGGTATTTGTTTACAATAAAAAAAAACTTTAATTGAAAAGCATGTATTAAAAACTCTCATCAATAAATAACACTGCGCTGCGACTTGATTCGTTTCGACTATCGACTGAATGCTGACTGAACTGCAAATGACTGAAGGTGCGAAGAAACACGAGGTTTTACTAATATGCAAACTTTCGAGATAATTCTGGAAAAGTGTCGAAGCTAGCATTTGGATCTGAATGTGTGGTAAAGTTCTCACAGAGGACACGTGGTTATCCTGGCGGCCTCGAGTCTATCTGTCTGGTTTCGCCGTGAGCGCTCTGTGTGCTTCATCGACCTTCCCGATGTTTTGCGTGGTTCCGAGAATATGCGAGCGGACAAAACTGACTGAGGTGACACATGGTTTGCATTTCGGTTTATAATACTTGCTATCTACTCTGCTTCATAGAACTTTCCAGGAGCTATGTAATTTCTGCCCAGTACTTACCTATACAGAGTTCATGGCCCATAAATTCACAAATTTGAAATCTTGTCTAACTTATTTTATTTATTTTCTTTTCAGTCTCTTCGTGGAGCACCAAGGGCTTTGACTTAAACGTGTGTGTAAATCATGGTTGTTTGTCGTTACGTTTTCCACACTGAATGTCAAGTCGTCTGAACCCGCATGGATTTTTTATTCTACGGGTCAGTCAGTGAATCATCTCAGCTGATATACACCGGGTGCACACTGAATTACTGCCACTCCTATGGAAAGCAAATAACACGCAATACTGGCGTAACCCACAGGTGAGCGTGGCCTGTATGATAAAGGGAACTATACAAAAAGTTTGTGGTTCAACTGAGAGCAACGTTACGGACGTGATGGGTAAAACAAAGAATTTATCGGACTTTACGAAAGGCCGAATTATGAGCTCATGAAGCAGTGGTGCACCCATTCTGGAAATGGCGAAATTTGTGGGCAGTTCGAGAGTCTCCGTTGTTAAACATTACCAGGAGTGGTTCCAAAAGGACCAAAATCCATCCGGCGAAATGCATATTTTAGAGATGGAAGACGGGGACGTAACCTTGTACAGAATAAATATTTTCTCATTTGACGGCCCAATACAATATGGTTCAAAAAGATACAACATTCCCCGCGACTTTTTACCTCACGCTGGCAGGGATGGGGTAAAACAGCAGACTCCCTACATGCACCCACTCGTAATAAGAGACCATGGTATTAAAGGACTATCGTGCTGGCAACCGCACCCTGATTGCTGGTGAGAAGATTGGAAGCAGGTGTACTGATCCGATGACTCACGATATTTAGTACTTGGTGTCTGTAGCGTGAGACTATAGGTCCTTCATGCATAACATTCCCTATCCAAGCTGGTGAGGGCGGTTGTATGGTTATGGGGAATGTTTAGCTATTATCAAATGGGACCCCTGGTGTGTGTGGATTAACGCATGGAAGGTGGATACTACCAGAGCTTGCTCGTGGTCCATGTACGCTTTATAATGTTGAACCACCACCCAGTCGAGGATAGGTTCTTCCAGAACGATGATTCCGCTTGACCTCGGGCTCACATAATGCAGAAATGTTTCAACGAACACATTGTTGATATGAGACATCTGGAATGATCCACGAAGTCTGCTGACCTCAGCTCCATTGAACATCTATTGGATGGTGTGGATAGCTAGGTGAGGCAGTTGGACAGATGAGTCTTCTCCATACCGGAACTTAGGAACTCAAAACAAACAGCTTGGTTGCAGATCCCCATATGGCTGTACCGATATCTTGCACAGTATATGTTACGCTGAGTGGCTACCGTTCTCCTCGCGAAAGAAAGGCTGACGAGGTGTTAGGTAGGTTATCGTAATTCAGTGAGCACTCTTTGTAAATATAGGAATCGAGCAGCTTGAATTAAACTTATTAGGCTCTTTGCCACGTCAGTTTTGTTTTCCTCAATTGCGTGCCGTTAAGTTTTAAACAATATTAAGAGTTATGGATGTGGGATACTATTGTCCCAATTTCAGTGAGTTTGGTGTTAAGTCCACACGTGTATTAGTATCACACCTTCAACAAGTCGTAGATTAGGATACTGTATACAGCCTACGTCCGAAATGTTCCAGGACTGACGCAACAACGAATATAAAAAGGTATCGTACTCGCAATTAATGCTGGTCACCTTCAAAATACAACCATTCTGAATCAACACATAGTTTCGAGCTATTCTGAAGATCCTGAAAACATTTCTGGAAGACATTTTCCGGGATGTCCGGAAGTTGTTTTGTCATGGTTGCTTGGATAGATGTAATGTCTGCATGATACTGCGCGTACCTCTCCATTCAGCGCTTTGTCGCTTGGTTTGTGAAACATACTGAAGGCACCATGCTTCATCTCCTGCAATAATTCTAGAGTTAAAAACAGGATCCTTAGCAGCAGTGCGCAGAAGATCGGAAGAGATCGACGAACGAGTCTCGTTTTGGTCATGATTCAGAATACGGTGTACCAATCTGGCATTAAGTTTTTGTTTTACCGGATTTTCGCATATAATCTAATGACACATAGACTTGCTGATGCCAACTAATTCAGCCAAAAGTCTCAGTGTAATTTGGCTATCTTTCTTTAACTGATTCCACAGCTCTTCGGGTTTTTTCGATGACCGCACTCTGGTGGGCCGCTCAGATCTCGGTTCATCATCAAAGGATTCCCACCAGTCACAAACACGTGCATACCATACGAAAACTCTGCTGAGAGATAATGCTGTGCCTCCATAAGCTTCTTTTTAACATTCTGGAAGTCTCAGTAGCTGATTTCCCAAGATTCCAACAAAAACGATGTAAACTTATTCTCTGCTCTTCCGTGGCCAAAATGAAATGGGACGAGAGCGCTCGCTATGACTCCCTTAATGCCGGTCTTGTGCCTGTAGGTACCGGTGTAAACCTGTTTCCAGCTGTTCGCTGATTGGCCAAGAACCACTGTCTTCAGTAATACAGGTGGTATTCTTATCCCACTACTGTTACGTCAGTTATGCTCTCAGTCCTGGAACTTATTGGAAGTAGGTTTCATAATGGTGTTGAAGTTTCTTCCAATCAAGGAGTAATAAACCATTTCTCCGAGGATTTGCTCGTATGACTTGTTTTATGTATGGAACATTAGCAGTTAAGTGAAAGCTATGATACATCATAACGGTTATGTCGTAATTTTAACATATGTCCTTTGAAAGAATTTACCACAACCTTTTCTCTGCCTAGATTTGAAAAGAAGTTTTTTAGCTGCCTTTGCAAGATGTCACTCTTGCTAGGTAAATGCAGGAGCAGGTGTGAAGTGATGATGGGATCTGACAGCGAATTAATACATTACTTTACATAAAGATAAAAAGCATTACTACCAACAATCTCTAATAATGGCCTGTTTCCGTTTTACCAAAATGCGACTCGCGTCGCATGGACAATCTTTTATTTTTTAAATGAAAAATCCAGCCATATTTTTTAAATGTGGCTTCGTAACATTATTATTAGCTATAATCAAAGAAAGCTATTTCATATTTTATGATTTAAATATTTTACATGTTTTAATTTTTATAAATATTTTGAGAAACAAAATGCTAAGTTATGTATTTCATTTTTTACGCCTCATCACCTTAATATATAATATAAATACCAGGGCTGAAAAACATTCAAAATAAACCGGACGGTTTGACAGACCCACTCCTCTCCCGTACCACGTACATTTTGAAAACCTTTTGTTCCAGGTAAGTAAATACCTGATAGAAATTTACTTAATCATGACAGATGTTAAAAAAAGACAGGCTGTGAGTCTGAAAGAACTGAAATACATAAGGAAAGTGCATTTAATTTAATAAGACTCCTTTAGCATTTCGGCTTAACCCTTATGATGTTTTATTCATCTGAAGAATTTTTTCAAATCTAAGAAATTCATAAACATGAGGCAAAAACAACCAGAAAAAGAAATGTGAAACAAACGGTGCCGTTCTTATCGCGGAGCAGAAGATTTTAATAACTGACGAGCAACTTTGTTTTCATTATTAAGTCATCTACCCACTTCCATTAACGTTATAATTACTAGTGCGTCACAGGGCTCATTCTAATCTCTCTGAAAATCATAAATGAAAAAAAGTAAGCTATGTTTACCATCTTTGAGAGAACTCTTTTGGTACAGCGTTTTGAAGAACTGTATCATTTCCATGCCGTTTTTTTTACAGCTTTATTGAAAGCAAGCAAAGAGAAAATTAGTTTTCATATTTTCCCCTCGCGAACCATAGAACCGCTGAACTTCAATTTCCCACGAAAAGGGATTCTGAAAATTTTCAGTTTGAAAATAAAATATGTGACATCCAGGAACAAACATTTTTCACATTCAGAAACGTTTTTCATCCTGCAAAACATTGCGCTTTATTTTATTTTATTTTTTTCAATGGAAGAAGGATCAATTTTAACCAACACAGCTTTTGCGATTTTTTTTAAATCTTTGCAATTTGGGAGATTTATATTTTTTTCTTTGGCAACATGAACCCCTGAATTTTGTAGCAATATGGAAAAAAGGAAAAAGTAACAGACTTCTAGATAAAGTTGTAAAATTTACTTGGGTTAGATTCTGAAGCTAAACCTGTATAATCTATTAGTCGCACTTAAAAAGAAATCCATTTAACGTGTTTTATTAACAAAAGAACAAAGAAGCAAAGTTTTGCATGAGTGTGTGAAGTAATTCATATGCACTATCTGATCAAAGGTATCTGGACCCTTTCCTCTCCGCAAAGTCCCTCTAATAGGAAAGGAATTAAAATCGAGTTGATCAACTTTTTGCTGCTATCACAGTTTCAATTCTGCTAGGAAGACTTTCCACTAGATTCTAGTTGGTTGCTGAAAGAATTGCCTTTCATTCTTCCACAAGAACATTTTTGTCAGGTCGGTCATCGATGTCGGGCGTTTTGGCCTGGCATTCCAATTCATCCCAAAGGTGTTCTATATGGTTGAGGTCGGGGTTCCGTGTAGGTCAGTTAGGTGTCAATTTCTCGAACCTCACAGCCAGGAAATTCGTTTTGCGTTCGGGCGCCAATATATCGAACAAAATATATATATATCAAATCAATATCCCTTTTTGGCCGTAGATGGTTTTCGAACCTACATCTTCCTCCTTCAGATTCGGATATTCAACCGCTTGAGCTGCACTCGTGGAGGATTATCGATGCAACTTGCCGTTTTGACAAGTTCCACACGTCACAACTTGCCTGTCCTCAAACTCCCGGTAATATGAAGGGAATTAATAAGTAGGTCCACCCTTTTCTGCTGTTACAGCCTACACTCGGCTGGGAAGGCTTCCCTCTATATTTTGCTACATTGCTGCTAGAACTGCTGTCCATTCTTCTACAACAGCATTAGTTGGTCACCACTGTCGGGTGATTCGGCCTCGCTCACGGTTGGCGTTCCAGCTGATCCCAAAAGTGCTCAAAATGTGCTCCATGTGGTCGAGATCAGGGCCTTGTGCAGATCAGTCACGTTCCACCACACCCGTCTTATCTAACCATTCCAGCACAGACCTCGCTTTGTAAACGGGGTAACTAGTGAAGGAAGGTGCCTTCACCGGACTGCTGCGGAAATTCTGGGATCACAATATCGTCGAAAATGTGATTACAGGCCACAGAAACACCCGGGATCTGGAACTAGGAGAACCACGAACAACAGCTCCAGTGTATGATGCCTTCTCCACCATACTTCACAGTCGAAATAACACAGTCGGGAAAGTAGCGTTCATCTAGTATTCTCCACACCCAGATTCATCCGTCGGGGAGCCAGATGATGGAGCGTGATTTATCAGAGACAATACATTTCCATTGCTCCAGAGTACACTGTCGCCGAGCTTTACAGCAGTGCAATCGACTCTTGTTATCTATGTGACTGATTGGCTTACGTGCGGCTTCTCTGCTATGAAACTCCATTCCCTTCAGCTCTCGATAAACCATTATGGTGCTGGCCTTGCTTCCAGAGGGATTTTGCAATTCGGTGGTGGACGTTGCAATCGAAGACAGGCGATTTTATTCCCGCTATCCGCTGCAGCACTCGGCAGTCCGGCTCTGTTATTTCACCTGGCTGCCGAATGCGCCGTTGTTGCTCCTAGACGGTTCTACCTCCCAATAATATCGCCTACATTTGATCGGGGGATCTGCAGCAGGGCAGAAATGTCCCGAACTGACTTGTTTCTAAGATGGTATCCAATGACCATGCCACTATGAAAGTATTAACTTCTCAGTGGCGTATCTTGGGTCCGAGACCTGGGATATCCCCCCCTCCCCCTCCCAGTACTGTGTTTTAAAAAAATTACGAAGTTTAATTTTTTATTGTTATGCAATAGAAGTAACTTCTTTTAGGTATTAATACATGTTATTGCTAACATGATACCAAATAATTATGAGGATTAGGATTTGTGTAACGCTATCATAAAAAGTGTCTTCCGAGTACTTTTTTACGCTTTCCAACCATAGGTTGAAGAAGCGTATATGCTCCAGCTTTTTCCGTCCGTCTGTCCGTCCGTCTGTCTGCAGGCACGATAACTCACGTAAAAATGGTTCGATTTCGATGAAATTTTAGTATGTGGTAGGGGACCACCAGGGGACGAACCCTATTGAAAATGGGTGAAGTGGGGTCAAAGGTCACGCCATAAGAGCGGGATCCATTTCTTTGCCATTATGCGTCATAACATGCGTAAATATTGTTCGATTTCGATGAAATTTCAGTATGTGGTAGGAAACTACCTGGGCACGAACCCTATTGAAAATTGGCAAATTGGGGTCAAAGGTCAGGCAGGGCATAAGAGCGGGATTTATTCCATTGCCCTTATGCGTCATAACTTGCGTAAAAATGGTTCGATTTAAATGAAATTTTGGTATGTGGTAAGGAACCACCTGGGAACGAAACCTATTGAAAATGGGTGGAATGGGGTCAAAGGTCAGGACATAAAAGCGGGATCCATTTCATTGCCTTTATGTGTCATAACATGCGTAAATATGGTTCGATTTCGATGAAATTTTAGTATGTGGTAAGAAACCACCTGGGCACGAACCCTATTGAAAATGGGCGAAATGGGGTCAAAGGTCAGGCAGGACATAAAAGCGGGATTTGTTCCATTGCCCTTATGCGTCATAACTAGCGTATAAATGGTTCGATTTCGATGAAATTTTAGTATATGGTAGGGAGCCACTGGGGACGAACCCTATTGAAAATGGGAGAAATGGGGTCAAAGTTCCGGACACTGGAGTGGGATCCATTCCATTGCCCTTGTGCATCATAGCTTACAAAAAAACGTTTCGTTTGCGACAAAACGTTATCATGTTGTTCCGGAGGTATAGTGAACCGGTTCTGTTGAATATCAACGAAATGGGGTCAAAGGTCATTGCACAAAAGCCAGATTTATTCCACAGCCATTATTCTCATAACTTGCGTAAAAGTGCTTCTATTGCGACAAGACTTTAGTATCTTATTCTTGATGTGTACTGAACCGGTTCTGTTGAATATCATCGAAATGGGGCCAAAGGTCAGGACACAGGAGCGAGATTTATTCCACAGCCATTATCCTCATAACTTGAGTAATAATTTCTGGTATGTTGGAAAGCGTATCATAATCAATGCATTGCATGATTTTACTAACTTGTGTCATATTCAAACAGAATGTTTTTCTCTATTGACAAAACAGCCAAGTTGCTGGAATGTACATGCGTCCTTGTGTTGCTCTAAGATATATCTTGATTCTTTTTAATGCAGAAAAACTTATTTCGGCAGTTGCAGTTGTTTATGGGAACTTTAATCTCAGGTCTGCTAATTTGTACACCTCACACTATGTCCTATTTATTCAACTTTATGTAAAAAGTAATGTCTCTTACTGATTTATTTTTGTATTCTTCAAGGGAATAAAACCCCTTCAATTAATTTTTCAGTCGAACTGCATACAAATAAGCATAGGATCTTTACGTTTTGACAGTAGATGTCCAAAAAAGCTTTCACAAAATTGATTATAACTGTTCGAATCCAACAAAGCCACGAATTTAAAATATAATATTCCTGATTTTAATTCATTGACACTTCACACAATTGAAACAACTCTAGCAAAACACGTGCTGTTACGAGCGGGAACCTGCAAGTGACTAATGTAGTCTTAAGTCTTTTCTTTTCTGAGAGAACCATTGCCCAAAACAATGGCCCATTCCCTTTCATCCGCTCATTCATGTTGTCATGGAAACGCTGGCAGGCGATCATATGGAAGGTCTTCGAATCAGAACAGCACAGATACGGGTAGAACTGGTTGAGTTACGATGACACTATCCCTCCGCTAGGATCCTCGTCGGTCTTTGCTCGCCAGACTGATTCTCTTAGTCAAACGAAGCGAATCCGCACGTGTTATTTTCGCAGCAAAAGTTTCGACATATCTTAATGCCGTTGATAATTGACTTTTATTTGTGTATATTTAATTGATTTTTATTTGTGCATTCTCTGGGCTTCGCAGCTAGCCTAGCTAGCCTCGAATATACGCCACTGACTGTATTATCCATTCTACTGTTCATGTTTGTCTGTGATGTTTACCAGGACACGTACATGTTTTTGTACCTGTAGGGGCTATGGCTGTGACGTATATGGGCGAATCCACAACTCAAAAGGGGTGGCCGGATACTTTTGATCATGTAGCTTACGTATGCCACAGACGTGCATAATCTAACTATCGAATCATTTGTAGCAATGACAGTAGGAATACGGGAAAGTCGAAAATGAGGAACACAAGTTTGTTGTCTGTAGTACGATAAGTTAAAACAAATCCCTAAAACTGCCGAATAAAACTCAATTTATTTACAATTTTAAAAACCTATTTACATAGCTAGCAGTTTCGGGGCTCACATGGCCCCACTTTCAAGCCCAAAAGCCCAGGAACACATAGAGGCAACGACTATATACTATAGTTATTCGCGACTAAGCTGATATACGTCATAAAAATAATACAGGTGATGCCATTTACATTAAGAAAAAAGGAAGAGGAAATTAAAGTCCAAAAACAAATACAGAACATGTTCATGTTAGAGACTCTCCTTCTGAGTGTGTCATGGGGAGAGCGATCATCTGTCTCCAAGGTTTTGGGACTGAAGTCGGAAAGTCCGTATTACAGAAGACGTCGTGAAATTTCCTCTGTTAACAAGAATACCATTTTTCTCTCGGAAAGCCTGTTTATTCTTAAATTTCACGACGTCTTCTGTAATACGGACTTTCCGACTTCAGTCCCAAGAACTTGGAGACAGATGATCGCTCTCCCCATGACACACTCAGAAGGTGAGTCTCTAACATGAACATGTTCTGTATTTGTTTTTGGGCTTTAATTTCCTCTTCTTTTTTTCTTAATGTAAATGGCATCACCTGTATTATTTTCATGACGTATATCAGCTTAGTCACGAATCACTATAGTATATAGTCGTTGCCTTTATGTGTTTCGGGGCTTTAGGGCTTGAAAATGGGGACATGTGAGCCCCGAAAGTGCTAGCTATGTAAATAGGTTTTTAAAATTGTAAATAAATTGAGTTTTATTCGGCAGTTTTAGGGATTTGCTTTAACATATCGTACTACAGACAGCAAACTTGTGTTCCTCATTTTCATCTATCAAGTACGAAATCTTCATATTCAGAAGTACGGGAAAGTCGTTGCTTGGGTCAATTGTGACTTTTGTCAGTCATCAACAATTTTAACTGGAGAAAAAATGATGGATATAGCTAAGGTGTGATTGAAATCATCATTGTTTCGGACCAAAATGAAAACTTATCACCACCGTAAGGTTTCATTATACGAAATGAGATTTTGATTACAGTCATCTCAAAGAAGATGCACGATGTAGGGAAAGAGACAATATATTAATCAGGCCAAAATTTATTGTTTGTTTTAATTTAAGAAAACGTTTTTTGATGCTGTCAGTATGATACGTTCTCAATTGAAACTCATGTTTTCCAGAGTTTTAATTCAAAATATTTTAATTCAGCAGTTGTGAAAAAAAACCTGTCTCTTTAATTAAAATATTTAAATCTATATCAGTGAACTATGCTTTCTCCAAAAAAGTTTGTTTCATCGGAGTAAATTTCCAAATGCAAGAATGTTTGCTAGAATAACGAATAGTTTATAGATGGATTAGCACTACTCTTGTTAGAGAAAGCCATGATTAACCCGAGCAAACTTTAGACCCTAACAGCTCAAAGTGAAATACTTAATCACAGTTTGGTGTAAAAATCTGGATCCTTAATTATTAATAATTTTCATAAATCTAAATACCTCTAGATTGTGCAGCCAAATATAACTGTATATTAAAAATATGCAGACAATTATAAGTAATGACTCGTAATTGAAGATGTGTTTCTGATTGGATATTTTGTAAGAAAAGACGTATAGATTCCGAAAACTTCATGGAAATACAACGGGTAATCAAAACGTATCCACACTGGATATATTAAAAAAACAGTACAAAACTTATAGATTTGAAACCTAATCACCTTCGAAGTAGTCCCTTTCCGAAGTCACACACTTCCCAGGTAGCACATCCTTGCAATTTAACGTAGGCCCCACAATGAGCCACCCTCTTTGAGGAATAGAATACGGTGGCTCAGTGTTGGGCCGACGTCAAATTGCTGGGTTGGGATACCAGGGTTAGCCAGCGCTGTTTCCTGCGCTCGAAGCATTTTTTGAAGTCATCTTCTGAAATACAGAGCAACTGCTTCGTCGCATTCTGTTGTATCTCCTCAAGATCTTGAAATATGTTTCTTTCCGTGTGGTATTTGATTTTTGTGAAGAGACAAAAGTCGCAGGGATCGAGTTCCGGTAAATAGGGTGGCTGTCGGACATGCGCAATGCGGTCTTAACAATAACGTGCTGCACAAGTTGTGGTGCATGTGCAGGAGCGTTTTCATGGTGGAGTTGCCACTCTCCACTATTACTTAATGCCTGCCTTTTACAACGAACAGCGTCCCTGAAACGTCGCAAAAGTAGACAGTAGTACTCCTTTTTGTTTCTCTGGCCTGATGGAGCATATGCTTGAAGCAAAACTCCCTCAAAATTAAAAACTTGACAGTAGTACTCCTTGTTGATCCTCTGGCCTGAAAGAGCCTCTGCCTGAAGCACAATTCCCTCATCATTGAAAACTTGATAACAGTTCTTCTTGTTGATTCTCTGGCCTGATGGAGCCTATGCCTGAAGCAAAATTCCCTCATCATGGAAAACTTGACAGTAGTACTTCTTGTTGATTCTCTGGCCTGATGGAGCCTATGCCTAATGCATAATTCCCTCATTATTGAAAACTTGACCGTAGTACTCCTTGTTGATTCTCTGGCCTGATGGAGCCTATGCCTGAAGCACAATTCCCTCATCATTGAAAACTTGACAGTACTACTCTTTGCTGACTCTTTGGCCTGATAGAGCCTATGCCTAAAGCACAATTCCGTCATCATTGAAAACTTGACAGTAGAACTCCTTGTTGATTCTCTGGCCTGATGCACAATTCCTTCATAACTGAAAAAAATCAGTTAGCATAGTCTTGATAATGTTGCGGCTCTCTCGTGCTTTTTTGGGTCTGAGATAGTTTGGGGTCTTCCATTGTGACGACTGGGCCTCAGTGTAGGGGTCATACCCTTAAACCTACGATTCATAACCAGTTATGACAGTTTTTTAAAAAGGTTTCGTCGTTGTTGACGCACTCAAGCAGGTCACTAGATGCTGAGACACATTCCATGATCAACTACCACAAATTTGATTGAGACGCGTCTCATAAGCAAATCGTCAGTGAGAATCGACTAAACTGAACCGAAACTAATACTAAAATATTCAGATTACTCACGAATACTGATACGGCGTTTTTTCACACAGCTGTGCGCACAAGTTCAAGACTGTTTTCACTCTTGCTGGTTGCGGGCCTCCGAGAACTTTCATCGCTCTCAAGACTTTCACGACCACATTTAAGACGTTTATATCACCCATTAAAACGTTTATATTACCCATTAACGTATGCTCGACTCATACAATCCTCTCCATAGATTTTCTGTAAATTGAAGTATGTGCCTTTGCAAATTTCGTTTTTGACGAAACCTGATGCAAATTCGTTGATCTATTTTTTATGACGTGACAAATCCGACGAACTGCTTCGCACACGTGAGAACAGTGCACTGCTGTAAAAAATGCTGAAGGAGAAGGGGAGATGTGACTCACAACACATGCGTAGGTTCCAAGGTCAACCCATGCCATGCCGTTTCCTGCTGTGCAGCAGGATTCCAAACTTTTGCAACCAGTCTGGACACTTTTTGATCACCCCTCGTAACTAATGGTGTACCATTCTGATTCATGATGCTGTTGCTTTTAATTTGTCCACAGTCTCTTCTGTTTAACTGGTAATAAATATAAAAATATTTTTATTTATATTTTTATGTCCAACAATCTCCACGAGCATTTGATTCCGTAAGGAGTTGCTTATTCCTAATTCAAGGTCATTGGTTCCAGGGAAAAGGCATAACCAACTAAGAAGGGTACATTCTACTCCTCGTTGGCTCTTCAGATTACCTGGAAAGAATTCATTTTATAAACTTCTTTGACGTATACCTCTACTTAACCTTCCTTTAGAGTTTCCGTTTTCCTATGCAAATTCAATTATTTTTCGTTAAACATTTTTCCACTAAGCAACACATTACTTCCCCAAGAGCTTTTTCACTTGACATCATTGACAGTGAGTCAGAGCAGTATATAACCTAAACCTTGAATGCAGACAATGGTTACAAGAAAAGGCACAGTTGTATAACCAGAGAGTTGAGAGGGTATATTTGATAATGAGTTGTCAACAGATACAATAAATACGACACTTGCGATTTATATGTGTTGAAATCGATTTACGATTGTTGTGCTTGAAATCGATGTAATCAGTGGATTCAGTGTATGATAACCTAATGATCTAGCGGTACTGGTACCAATACGCTACCAGCAGACACTTCAACTCTTGTAAGTTGCGTGGTTGAGCTGCTGCTCATCGGATTTGCTGTTTCAATACAGACCACGGATGTACGATTGGACTGATATCTGGGGAATTTGGAGGAAGGAAGGCTCTACTAGAAAGCAATACTGTTACCATGAAAGGATGTACCTGGTCTATAGTGAGTTTGTACCCAGCAAAAACAGTATTGCTGGGCCAGCAGTGGGCCATTGCTGGCAACCAGCACTGCCATCAATGGCCCAGCACTATGTTGCCGCTGCCGAACCGTCAATAAAATGTCCGGGCGGCCAACAGAAGGGCCAGAAGTTCAGGCCAACTGCTGGCCAACAGTTGGCACCCCATCAGTTGTCATGTGCCACAACAGAGCCATCAGTGGTCCATCACAGGCAGTAGCTGCCACAAGTGGCCCTTCAGTGGCCCTGCAGGTACTTGCCAGAAATGATGGCTAGCCTAATGTGGTCCGTTAGTGGCAGCCAGCAACCAACTGACGTAACTGGTGGCTTGCCGAATCTTGTCCGCCGATTTCCCAGTAGTAGCAATAATAATTAAAAAAAGCAAGGATAACCGCAGTTTCCTAAAGCTACAATTTTTTTCTACCCTCACGAAGCTCGTGAATTAACGCCCTTTGCTGGGGAAATTTTCTCGACAGACCGGAAAAACGCCGTTTGCCTCTGACTAGATTCGATCCTGGGCCGTTTACGTGGAAGCCGCGCTCGCTACCGACCGGACTAATTCACAACGCTCATCTACTTGCTGGAAGCTATCTGTTCGGTATGCAATTAGTAAACGAATGCTTCCCTCTTTCATTTAATAATATTGCGAGGTATTTTTCATAAAAGTTAGTTTCATATAATTGATAAATTAATTTTTTCAACGTAACGATAGTTTTTTTACCTTAAGGGAACTTCACTCATTTTCAAGGCGTGTAGATACTTAGAGTCGCTTTCCAAAGTTTTGTACTGTCCTTGCCGTCTTGAAAAGAGATTGTTGAATAAATATATATTTACCCGGGTTCATGTCACATTCTGTTACATTTTTAACGTTGTGTCTTTCCTTTCCGTTGTCCGAAGCTACATTTGTTTTAAAGAGTAAAATATATTTTATTTTACTTCTCGTTATTTTTAGAAGCGAATTCCTCCCAGTCTTGTGTATTCAACCCATGGATGAGTACACCATATAGCGTTGCTTTTTTTTCTTTCAAATAATTAATAAATTTTGTGCGCGTATCATCATCATCATTGTCAACCATTATCAATCCACTGCTGGACGAAGGTCTCCCCAAGTTTCCTCCACAACGGTCTGTCTTGTGCCAGTCTCCTCCATGTCACCCCTGCATACTTTCGAATTTCATCCACCCATCTCCTATGTGGTGTTCTTCTGGGTCTTTTCCTGTCCCTTGGAATCCAATCTAAAATTTCGGCTGTCCATCGATGATCTGTCCTTCTGGCAGTATGTCCAGCCCATTGCCATTTCAGGGATTTAACTCTGATCATGATGTCTTCCACTCTTGTCATTTTTCGGATCCATGAGTTCCTCTTCTTATCTCTCCTGGTTACACCAAGCATGCACCTCTCCATGCTTCTTTGAGTTGTCTGCAACCTTTGTATGTCTCTTTTAGTTAAGGTCCACGTCTCTGCACCATACGTAAGCACTGGAAGGATGCATTGATCAAACACTTTTCTTTTAAGACATAATGGCATATTGCTCTTGAAAATTATGCTGTTTCTTCCAAAACCTCTCCAGGCAAGTTTTGTACGCCGATTAATTTCTTCATCAATGTGACCCTCACTTGATATCTGCTGTCCAAGATAAACGTACGTGTCTCGTCATCTCCAGCTTTTCTCCATCAATCGATAAATCTTCATTTCTTGTAAAAGCATTGAACATCACTTTTGTCTTCTGAAAGTTCATTTTTAATCCCACTTCTTTACTCTTGTCAGCAAGTTCCTGGATCATACTCTGCAGCTCTGATGGGGTAGTTGCAAAAATGACTACGTCATCAGCAAAACGAAGGTGGGTTAGATAATCTCCATTAATCTTTATCCCTTGTTTTCCCAGCTCAGCGACTGAAAAACACCCTCCAATGTGGCATTAAAGAGCTTCGGAGATATGGTGTCACCTTGTCTCACTCCCTTTCAATTTTTACGTGTGTTGTATTTTCAAACAGCCTAATCTTTGCATTTGCATTTTCATAGATGTTATTAATAATATTAATGTATGCATCTTCAATACCGCAGGTTTTCAGAGCCATTGTAACTGCTGATGGTTTCACCGAATCAAAGGCTTTTTCATAATCGATAAAAGCCATGCACAATGGAAGTTCATATTCCCTCGCTCTTTCAATTAGTTCTCTCAGCACGTGGATATGATCTATTGTGCTGTAGCCACTCCTGAATCCAGCTTGTTCTCTCGGTTGAGCCATGTCTAGTGCTACCTTCAAGCGGTGTGAAAGAACTTTAGTGAAGATTTTATAAACTACTGATAGGAGGCTGATAGGTCTGTAGTTTCCGAGATCCTCAATGTCACCTTTCTTATGTAGCAGGATCATTGTAGCGGTGTTCCAATCCTCAGGAATCTTTCCTTCATTAAGGCATCGAGTGAAAATTTGGGCGAGTACTGTTTCGATTTCTCCACTTGCTTCTTGTATGATGTCTACAGTAATTCCATCTTCTCCTGGAGCTTTTCCTCGCTTCATGTTCTTGATTGCATGTGCAACTTCTGCTGGAAGGACTGGAGGAACTCTGGTACTGGTATCTTTCATGATGTCTGGAGTGCATATATCATCCCTTTCATATAATTTGGAGTAAGAAATCTTTCACTCTTGTCAAAATTTCGCCTCTATTTCTTGTTACAGAACCATCTTCTTTTCTCAGTGCCATAATCTGTTTTCTTCCCTTACTGAGATGTCCCTTTGCTATCTTTAGGCTTTGGTTGTTTTCAATTGCTTTCCTCACTAGTTCACAGTTGAATTTTCTTACGTCTTCAGTGATACTTTTTCTTACTGTCTTGCATAGCTCTATATATTCCACTTTGGAAGTCACATCTTCTTTAGTTGTCCTCATCTCTCTTCTTTTTTGCATCAACATTTTGGTTTTTCCTGATAATTTGTTCACATGCAACTTGTTCTTAGACCCAGCTAATTTTGTTGCTGTTTCCATAAGAGCTTTGGTTACTTTTCTGTTAACTTCAGAGATGTCCACTTCTTCCGATGTTAGGCCTTCTAAAGCAGAGAACCTGTTCTTCAGTTCTAACTTGAAGGTATTATGGTGTTTTTTAAGGTTGGTTATGTCAATAGATTTTGTTTGTCTTATGAGCTTGCCACGTTCAAGTTTAGTGTTGAGGTGCATCTTACATCTCACCAATCTATGGTCACTACCTGTGTTGAACTTGTTTAGCACACTGCAGTCTTCTATGACGAATTTTTTGTTACACATAATAAAATCAATTTCACTTGTCGTCCCATTTGGATGTCTCCATGTCCATTTCCTGTGTGGCTTTTTCTTGAAGAAGGAGTTCAAGATGAAAAACCCTTCTGCCTCTGCAAACTCAACGAGAGTATTTCCACGGTGGTTTCTGTTGCCATGACCGAATTTACCTACTGAAGTTTCATTCTGTTGCCGTTGCCCTATTTTTGCATTGAAATCTCCCATAATTATTTTCAAGTGCTGCTTACCTTTATTATTTAGATGACAAATTTCCTCATAAAATTCTTCAATTTCTTCTTCAGGATGACTTGTGGTGGGTGCATAAGTTTGAATAATCTGAGCCTGGTATTCATTTTTTTCTTCCAACAAACGCTATTTTAATGGTTTTCCAGGATATGTGTTTCAAGCGGTTTCAAATTTTTTCTTGTTATTCATCCACTCCATTCCATGAATTGTTATTCATGGGCATGGAGTGGGTGTATTTCATGGCTGTAATCTAGTATTTCACGGTTTAATCTGATATCTTCGTCGACGTAAAATTTCATTAGGAAATTAATTCGCCTCTCTACATATGGATTTTTTCTTAACATCCACTAAAATAACACGATGGCGATAGCGTCGCCTGCAACTAACTGGTACCATCAGAGACACAGCAAGTGTTGCTTCTGCGCATGCGCAGTCCCGATGCTTCCACCTGCTGTTGGGGGTTGTATTGGTTGCCAGCAACGGGCCACTAGTGGCACTTGCTTGGAGGCCCACAATTCACGGCGATGCTGCAGGGACATCAATGGCTCGCCAACTGATAGCGCTGCCACCAACGGACCACTACCGGGCCGTGAGCGGCAGATTTTTGCCAGCAGTGACCCAGCACTGCCAGCTGGTGGCCAGCAGTTTCCCAGCACTTGTGTTTTTGCTGGATATGGGTTGTAGATATTACAGTTTCCTAGGCATGAATGACTTAACCGAAGATTTGCCAGTTGAACACAGCCCAAAGTATTACACTTCCCCCACCGGCTTGCTTTCGTTCTATAGTGCATTATAATGAATAAACTCTTTTTACCAGCTGCTAAGCTAATTATAGTGAATAAAGCTTTTAACTAAGCTAGTAATGTTTTATAATACTTCTACTACTGAATTATATGCTTGTACTGAGCTTCTAATGGTGAATTCAAATGGTTGTTGTTACTAGTTAATTAAGATCATGAATAAAGTCTCCTGCTAGTAGTGTAGTAATAGTATTGAACAAACTTATAACTGGTAGTAATGTTGTAGCAGTAATTAGGATGAATAAAGTCTTAATGCTGGTTGTTAATGATAATCAACTAATAACATACACCTAACAGCCAGACAGAGATCTGACAAAAACTATGAATTGAGAAAGACGTACTTACGACAAAGCTCTTTTATTATATAACTCTGGAATCATCCAACGCACACACACAACTCGTTTCACAATAATGAAGAATCAAACTAATCACATAGAACGAAGCTCTCAATACAACAACAAACTCTCTCCTTCACATAAACCAACGCTCTCCGTACAACAACAAACGCTCTCCGTACAACAACAAACGCTCTCCGTACAACAACAAACGCTCTCTGTACAACAACAAACGCTCTCCGTACAACAACAAACGCTCTCCTTGGGTATCGTTGAACGCGCCTATTTATACTGGCTACCACCACGTCATGACTTACACTCATTGCCAGATCTAATTCAGCGGGTGAAATAACATCTCGTTCAGTAAGAAGATAATTTACATAGAAAAATAAAATAACCAGAGATAGTAAAAATCAAAAGGAAAGTGAATCTAGAGTATACGTTACAGCATCCTCGCGCCAACACTTTCCCAGGTAAACGACGAACGCGAACCTTGACGTCCACATGGTGGAACAGGGAACAACATTCATCGGAACAAATTTTTAGCAGAGGTCCATCTACTGTGTGTGTTGTGACACATTTATCCTGTCACATGCATTCAATTTACCGGCGAGTTTCGCTACAGTATCCCTTTTGTTGCCTTGTACCATGCGAGACAGCCGTTGCTCACCACTGGCTTCGACGAGCTGAGGTAGGCCAACGCCCTGCCGGCGGTTCGTAGTCTTCCGGAATACGTTTCGAAGGCACTAACTACGGTTGACCTTGAGCATCCCACAAATCTTGCTGTCTTAAAAATGCGCGATCCCACTATTCTGGCCATTACAGTTTGGCCTTTATTAAACTCGCTTAAGTCCGCTGCCTTTCCCATGTGAAGAACAACAAAAACTCTGACTAACAAAGTTCCGCATCAGGTGTTATGTGTACCGTTTAATGGTCTTCACACATATGTCGTCATTTGCTTGCAGTTGTTTTGATTTGCATGAAGACGCGCTGGTCAAAATGTTTCGGCTCTTCCGCGCATGTTCAAGAAGGTCATCACGACTATTAGCAGAGACGTATAGTTAATTACATAAGCACATTTAACCGTTGATCTAGTATAACTTAAACATAATCTTCACATTTCGTTCTTCGTTATTAATATAATATTAGAAATATATTATATTAATAACTCGCCCACCTTCCTTTCTATCTCTATTGATTCAAAACGTCGACCCTTCTTATTGCTCTCAATACGACTGGTCTAAATCTGTGGTTTCTCCACAAGTTTCAGAACTCTGGCCGACAAACAGTCCTGGCCGATTTAGTATAAAAGCCAATTAGTTTAACATCTCCGAAATTCTAACTGCCATTACACTAAGTACAAGGATGGTTCATTAATGGTGTACATCTCCTCAAATTATCACTATTCGAAGATCTCTTATTAACGATAAAGTTGAAGGATTTTCCGCTTCTAATACCCGAAAACTTTCTTCTTGCCCACTTTGAATAATGCAAGATTCAAATAAATATTAAATCCGTTTATTTTGTGACGTAGTTCCAATTCCCTGCATTTTTTTATGTCTACCATTGCCTTGAAAAAGCCTCCCAGTAGAGTGCGAAAGCTTAAAACTTACTACGCCACAAAAATAAATGGATTCAGTACACTATATGCGTCTCTTCAGCGTTCATTTGGTCAATTTATCATTACGTTAAGATTCAAATAATTTAATTTTCAAGTCTGCGTATTTATTAAAGCATTACCGGCGGTTTTCAGTCAACTTAACAGTTAAATCTGAGTCATCCAACAATTCTATTCTTCCACGGTTAAAACCCGGATGATCAGTGAAAAGCCAGGATCCCTTGCCACTCCGAAACACCATTATGCGCACATGGCTGCATTAAAAGTTCTGACCAGATTTTCTTTGTTCCGCTAGTAAGTTGAAAAACAATCTAAGAATACTATTTATACACTACCGTTTTTGCCACGGCTCATAAAAGCACATGCAATCTTCAACCAAGCACCACATAAACCCAGCAAAAAACAGGCTTGCTTGCCCAGTACAATGTTGCCGCTGCCGAACCGTCAATAAAATGTCCTGGCGGCCAACAGAAAGGGCAGCACTTCAGGCTAGCAGCTGGCATCCCCATCAGTTGTCATATGCCACAACAGGACCATCAGTTATCCATCACAGGCAGTAGCTGTCACAAGTTGCCCTTCAGCGGCCCTGCAAGCACCTGCTATAAATGATGGCTAGCTAATGTGGTCCGCTAGTTTCCCGGCAGTGGCAGCCGTCAATCACGTAACGTAACTGATGGCTTGCCAAATGTTGTCCGCCAAATCACCAGTAGTTGCCATAAAAAAAACGATAACCGCAGTTTCCAAAAGCTACAACTACTTTTTTTCCCGCCTTACGCAACTTCTAAATTACAGCATTGCGCTGGTAAATTTCTTTCAACAAGTCTGGAAAAACGGCTGTTTGGATCTAATTGGAAACGAACCAAGAACTGTTTGGCACGCACGAGCGTGGTTTGAAGCTGACTCTGTTTTCTACGGATTGTGTAACGAATGGTTCGCTCTTTAATTTTACAGTATTGCGAGGTATTTTCATAACTGTCAGTTTCATATAATTCATAAATTTATTCTTTCAACGTGCGATTTTTTTCTTTACCTTAATGGAACTTCACTTTTTAAACGAGTGTACCAAATTAAAGGCGCTTTCCAAAGTTTCGAGCTGTCCTTGTCGTCTTGAAAGGCGATTGTTGAATTAATATATTTACCCGTTCATGTCACATTCTGTTACGTTTTCAACGTTGTATCTTTCCTTTCCGCTGTCCGAAGCTACATTTGTTTTAAAGAGGAAAGATATTTTATTTTACTTCACGTTATTTTTAGAAATGAATCCCACCAGTCTTGTGTATTCAACCCATGGAGGAGCACATTGCATTCACATAGCGTTGCTTTTTTTTTTTCCAAATAATTGATAAATTCTGTACGCGTATAATTCTTCTTCTTCTTTTTTTTTTTTTTGTTTCAACATAGCGCTTTTTTAATATTTTTCCAGAACTGTTGTTTCAAGCAGTTTAGTGAATGTTAAAACGAAAGATTACATAGAAATTATTTCCTGTTATTCATGGGAATGAAGTGGGTGTATTTTATGGCTGTAATGTAGTATTCCGTGGCTTAATCTGATATTTTCTTCTACGTGGCATTTCATTAGGAAATTAATTGGCCTCTCTACATACGCTTTTTTTCTTAACATCCACTAAAATAACACGATGGCGATAGCGCCGTCTTCAACTAACTGGTATCACGAGAGACATGGCACGTGCTGATTCTGCGCATGCGCAGTTTCGTTGCTTCCACCTAGTGTTGGGGTTTCATCGGTTGTCAGCTACGGGCTACTAGTGGCACTTGCTTGGAGGCCCACTATTCACAGCGATGCTGCAGGGCCATCAATGGCTGCCAACTGATGGCGCTGCCACTAACAGACCGCTACCGGGACGTGAGCTGCAGATTTCAGCCAGCAGTGACCCATCACTGCCAGCTGGTGGCCAGCAGTTGGGAGTGTGAATTTGGCGCGGGCGTCGGGCGACGTACGTTGCAGGTTTGTTTTGGTCCTGCAGACGGAAACTATATCCTCAGAACCCTTTTTAAGCCTCTCTTACAGACTTAAGACCGTGGATTCAAGTTTTTTGCCTTTTAAAATCTTCCTAAAACGGAAGTTACACGGAATGAAGATTTCTCCCGTAATCGTAATTTTTCTTTCTTTCTCGATGTTCCGTATATCCGGTATTGTTAAGTATCATTTTATTGCATAAATGTTTGTATTTCCATCTGAAAATAGAGGCGACAATCCAAAAACTGAAATTAGATAGAGACATGTAATCTTAAATTATTTTTTCGCAATGACTCCTTTGCTAATTAGTTGTTAAATATCATTTTATTACGCAACTGTTTGTATATAAGACTGAAAATGGAAGTTGGTCGGTGCGAAGATTTCTCGCGTAATTGTAAAATGGAGGCAAAAAGTTTTGACAATAGAAGTTATAGGTAGCATAAATTTCTTCCGTAATTCTTTTCTTTTCTTTTTTTGCCGTGTTTCCCCAGCACTGTATTGTTGTTTAAACATCATTTAACTACATAAATGTTTGAATTTAAGAACGAAAATGGATTTTTTTTTCTGAAAACGGAAGTAGGATGGAGCAAGGATTTCTTTCGTAACGTAATTTTTTTTTTCAATGTTCCCTCTGCCTTGTATTGTTGCTAAATACGTATAACTTTATTCCATAAATCTTTCTATTTCTGTTGAAATCGGAGGTAGAATTATATGTTCAAAGGTCAGAGTGTTATTGATCCCACTTTTCAATACAATTGCTGTGGTAACTAGGCTAGCCTTTCTTTTTTACGCAGACGAAGCTAAAGGTGGTGCGTTTCTTCTTTTTTTTATTTAATCTCTACATTTGCATTTTTTTATTGTTTTTCATATTATAACGTAACCCTTTTTCGTGTGCGAGATTGGTGTTACGCTATGTCTAAAACTATGAATAATGAAATGTTGAACTAAATTAGAATACGATGCAATAGTTCCTAATTAAGCTTTTACGGCCAGACGAAACATATACAGAAGTCAGGCTTACGATAACCTTTTATTGGTCCAGCAATATTTGATAAACTCCACAATATAGCACTGCAAATTGTAAACTTCACATCTATCTTAATAGCGATCGAACATCTCCACACACACACATACCCTAAGCAACTGCTGTATCGTCCTTTTTATCCATCATTCTTATCGCATTCATACTTCACTCTCCCTGACCTCTAAAAGGTTACCAACTTTATTCATGTGAGAGAGAAGATATCACGTTAAGTTTGAACAGTGAAAAAGAGAACAAACTCAAATTTACACAGGAAAAGGAACTAAAAATGAAAGTTAAATTAGAATATACGTCACAATATCTAGTAGTTATCTTACCCAGTGACCACCCGTAGGTTATTTTGTTTCATTATGATGCCTGTCGCAGACTGATCAGGAAGTTTCTGCAACAGGGAGCGTGGGAATGTGTTAAAACATTAATAATAACAATTATAAATACACTAATAGATTAAGTACTATCACGTACCTCTAATCCTCAGTGAAACAATTTACATTGTTGGTGTGTCATTTTTCTTACTTGTGGATTCATTGACGATTCTCCACACATGTCTTAATATTTCCATGATAATTCCTTGGTAGATGAGACCTTTTTGGTTTTAGATTTATTTTTTGTACACTACTGCACACACACTACTACACTATGGTTGCAGCTCTTTTAATGTTAAAATCACTATATACATGTTGATAAAATACCCATTCCATCGATGTGCCCTGTACTTATTGCACCAGTAGTTTAATTTGAAGTTTAAAAATTCATCAATGAAAATTCACATTCCATCGATGTTTACTTGCACCACTAGTTAAAAATATTTCACTATTAAAATCCGTTAAGAAGTTTAAAATCACGGTATGCCTGACATCACCATCACTCCACTAAACTCTAGTTAAAGCTTTTCAACCTCTAAGAGGCCATCATCAGAACACTTGTCCTAATCATATGTTGCAAACCATTCATGTGCACCAGATTCCCTAAGGGGTCTCTTTACTTGTGTGAAAGGGCCAGGATCACGTGCTCCTCCCTGCATTTCTGAGTTTTATGTTTTTCTCTTGATACTGTGCTGCCATCTATATTTCATTCGCTGTTCAATTCTCCTTTTTCTGGCATTCCATTTTCTTTTACCAACCTTCCTTCTCCATTGCTGTTCTTTATATTCTTTTCCCTTTTTATTAAGGCCTTCCAAGGTTCTGCTATGATGATTGGGTCATTCTTATTACAGGCTCTGTGTTTATTTTTTTCTATGGTGAGAGTCTTCGAGTACCTCAACTGCCATTCATTCTTATATCCAATTTTTATTTGAATATCTTCAAATTTTGGTTTCGCATTTTCTTCAATACAGTACTGCACCATTGCTGTAACAATCTCTCTCTTTTCCCAATTTTTAATATGTTGATTTCTTCGTTTTATAAGTCTATTTTTGTTGATTCATAATAGTATATGTTCCTCCTTTTTTTTAAACTTGGTTGTTCTCATGTTCCAATATACTTCTTCTTTTTGTAAATCTGGAATTTTTTGCCTTGTATTATTTATCATTGTAGACATGGTATTTACAGATTGTCCAATATTTTTTAAAATCTTGCTACTTCATGGTTAATTCTTCCTGTTACCCCATCAATATATGGAAACGAACCTATGTATTGCTTTTTGTCTTGTTCATGATTCTCTTCTCTCTGCCTGGTTGTCTTGGTCATATTATTTACTGTAGCTTCATAATTTTTAACTAAGTCTTCTATTACTTGTTCAGAATATCCATATTTCTTTGCTACTGTTGTTATCCACATTAATTCCTCGTTCTGAAATTTATTGTAGCTTGTATGTGTATATGCTCTATTTATCAGATTGTAAAGAGCATTTCTTTTTTGTGCTATCGGATGCTTAGAGTTATTTGGAATCAATATTGGTTCGTAGGATGGTTTTCGATATACTTTAAATTGAAATTCATGTTCGGTTCTTGTTATACAGACATGTAGAAAGGATATACTTTTGTTTTGCTCCATTTACAAGGTTAGAACAATGGTTGGGAAAATTTCTGTAAATCTTTTTGCTAAGCTTTTTAAATTCTCCTCCCGCATATCTGAAACCACAAAAATGTCATCCACATAACGTTTATATATTAATGGTTGTTTTGTTGATGTATCTATTATCCTGCTTTCAAGTTCTTGCGAGATTATCTCTGCAAATAAGCAAGAAAGAGGTGATCCAATTGGGCCACCCTCTCCTGAACATATATGTTATTGGTATAACAAAAATAATTATTTTTTGAAATATATGATAAAATAGTTTCTATATCTTCAATCTGTTTATTAGTTAATTCTTTCTGTTCTTGCAAGATTTGTATAATAACTTTTATGGCATTTGATATTGGTGACTTTTCACATCCATACTGGCCATACTAATATTTGGTTTATTTTTTATATCTATATCCCTAATAGATTGTATAAATTCAATAGTATTTTTTACATTATATTTATTTTTTAGGCATCTCTTTGACAAGAATTGATACAGATTCTTTTCAAGATTTATCAATGGAGCCTTTCCTTTTGTCACTATTAATCTTAGTGGCATATTTTCCTTGTGAGTCTTAGTCTTCGGTAATAACTGTGGTACATTTGCTCCCAAAGGAGGGAAACTTTTTTTACTTAATCTGGTAATGCACTATAGTTCCGTACTTTGGATAGATAGTTTATTTGTCTGTCAGTTGGATCATATTTAACAATATAGGCTTGTAATTATTCTATTGCATGTTCCATTTTTTGATTATATTCACTTTGATGTATAATAATAATTTGATCGCTTTTATCTTCAGGGCAGAATTTTAATTCATGATTATTTCTTAGTTCGAGTAGTTGATCTCTCTCATATTTTAATTTCTTCAGTTTATATGAATTTTTTGGGGTCTTATTATATTCATTCAACATTATATGATATAATTTAAATCTTAATTCTGGTCTGTTCTCTATTGGTACATGGTTGACTACGTTTTCTAATTTTGGTATGTACTGAACTGTTTCAGGTATTTCTTTCGGATAAGCATATTTCCTTCCTCGTTGCAAAGCATTCTTCTGTGCCTCTGTTAATTCAATTCCTTTAAGTTTGTATATCATAATTATTATTATTTGTTTTCTTATCATCTTTACTTTTCTTTTTTGTTGTTGCAATTATTAAGTTATTTAACTTCTTCATGGTACTTCCTTTTGTTTTACCTCTCTGATACACAGATATATTGAAAATATTTTGCATATTCATTTCAATTTGTTGTTTAATTTCTACGGCTGGTTCTTCTCCTATGGAAGCAAATGTACCACAGTTATTACCGAAGATTAGGACTCATAAAGAAAATATGCCAGTAAGATTAATAGTGACAAAAGGAAAGGCTCCATTGATAAATCTTGAAAAGAATCTATATCAATGCTTGTCAAACAGATGCCTGAAAAATAAATATAATGTAAGAAATACTATTGAATTTATACAATCTATTAGGGATATAGATATAACAAATAAACCAAATATTAGTATAGCCAGTATGGATGTGAAAAGTCTATACCCAAATACACCAATATCAGATGCCACAAAAATTACTATACAAATCTTGCAAGAACAAGAAGAATTAACTAATAAACAGATTGAAGATATAGAAACTATTTTATCATATATTTCAGAAAACAATTATTTTTGTTATAACAATAACATCTATGTTCAGGAGAGGGGTGGCCCAATGGGATCACCTCTCTCTTGCTTATTTGCAGAGATAATCTAGCAAGAACTTGAAAGCACGATAATAGATACATCAACAAAACAACCATTAATATATAAACGTTATGTGGATGACATTTTTGTGGTTTCAGATATGCAGGAAGAGAATTTAAAAAGCTTAGCAAAAAGATTTACAGAAATTTTCCCAACCATTCTTCTAACCTTGTAAATGGAGCAAAACAAAGTATATCCTTTCTAGATCTCTGTATAACAAGAACCGAACATGAATTTCAATTTAAAGTATATCGAAAACAATCCTACGAACCAATATTGATTCCAAATAACTCTAACCATCCGATAGCACAAAAAAGAAATGTTCTTTACAATCTGATAAATAGAGCATATACACATACCAGCAACAATAAATTTCAGAACGAGGAATTAATATGGATAACAACAGTAGCAAAGAAATATGGATATTCTGAACACGTAATAGAAGACTTAGTAAAAAAATATGAAGCTACAGTAAATAATATGAGCAAGATAACCAGGCAGAGAGAAGAGAAACATGAACAAGACAAAAAGCAATACATAGGTTCGTTTCCATATATTGATGCGGTAACAGGAAGAATTAATCATGAAGTAGCAAGATTTAAAAAATATTGGACAATCTGTAACAACCATGTCTACAATGATAAATAACACAAGGCAAAAAATTCCAGATTTACAAAAAGAAGGAGTATATAGCATACCTTTGGAACATGAGAACAACCAAGTTTTAAAAAAGGAAGAGCATATATTATTATGAAACAACCAAAAATAGACTTATAAAAAAAGAAATCAACATATTACAAATTGGGAAAAGAGAGAGAATGTTACAGCAATGGTGCAGTACTGTATTGAAGAAAATGCGAAACCAAAATTTGAAGATATTCAAATAAAAAGTGGTTATAAGAATGAATGGCAGTTGAGGTTCTCAGAGACTCTCACCATAGAAAAAAATAAACACACAGCCTGTAATAATAATGACCCAATCATCATAGCAGAACCTTGGAAGGCCTTAATAAAAAGGGAAGAAGAATATAAAGAACAGCAATGGAGAAGGAAGGTTGGTAAAAGAAAATGAAATGCCAGAAAAAGGAGAATTGAACAGCGAATGAAATATAGATGGCAGCACAGTATCAAGAGAAAAACTTAAAACTCAGAAATGCAGGGAGGAGCACGTGATCCTGGCCCTTTCACACAAGTAAAGAGACCCTTTAGGGAATCTGGTGCACATGGTTGGTTTGCAACATATGATTTGGACAAGTGTTCTGATGATGGCCTCTTAGAGGTTGAAAAGCTTCACCTAGAGTTTAGGGGAGTGATGGTGATGTCAGGCATGCCGTGATTTTAAACTTCTTAACGGATTTTAATAGTGAAATATTTTTAACTAGTGGTGCAAGTAAACATTGATGGAATGTGAATTTTCATTGATGAATTTTTAAACTTCAAATTAAACTACTGGTGCAATAAGTACAGGGCACATCGATGGAATGAGTATTTTATCAACATGTATATAGTGATTTTAACATTAAAAGAGCTGCAACCATAGTGCAGTAGTGTGTGTGTAATAGTGTACAAAAAGAAATTTAAAACCAAAATGGTCTCATCTATCAAGGAATTATCATGGAAATATCACGACATGTGTTGAGAATCGTCAATGAAACCACAAGTAAGAAAAATGACACACCAACAATGTGAATTATTTCATTGAGGATTAGGGGTACGTATTAGTACTTAATCTATTAGTGTATTTATAATTGTTAGTATGAACTTTCGGTGTGAGTTATCAACGTAGACCCGAAACACACTTTTGTGGTTCTACTAGGATATTTTATTAAAGCATTAATGTTTCGCATGCGTTTGCATCGAAACAAGAACGTCGATATCGTGAAAATAATGCTTCTGCTTTTGTTTTCTCTCGGTTACTTGCTAAGTGTTCATGAACGAAGAATGGAGGCTAAGTTATACTGTATATATATTTCTCAGCGTGGCATCTTTAGGAGCCTCAAGATTTGAGATCGATCGTAATTCTATTATGTTGCAAGAAATAAGTCCCGGAGAGGTACACAGAGAGATCTTACACGGTGGAAAAGTGCAGAGCTTTCATTTCATATTGGTTTGTTGCAGTTACTTTTCGAAGTGTTGTTGATCTCATTATCTCATTTTCGGCCTGAAGGAGAAGAAAGTGTCGAGGAGTGGCCAGGTCAGGGCATTATTAAATTCTTGGCGGTAGTGGAGGAATTCCGCAAATTCCCGCATACGATGGCTATTGATTCAGGACTAGCATACCAGTTAGAGTTTGTGTGAGTCCCAACATGACTTTATCGAATCACAAAAGTGCATGCAATGTTGAGATACTTCATTAATGTATTTTCTGTGATCCGTATATTAAAATATATGTCTCAGCTTTCAAAATATGGCTCGATGCATACATAAAAAACCTACGTTTTCAGATTTAAGCGTCGAATATAGCGTATGAGGGGCTTATAGAGGATTGAAAGAAACCCAATGAATATTGAACTACATACTTAGTGATTCAGAGTTTAGGGAAATTGAGTAAATGGAAAACTTGGAAAATTTATGTTAAATATTATGTGTTATTAAATGAATTTCTCAACAGATGCAATTTTTTCGAAAGGTAAAACAAAACGATCTAAGGAAGCACAAATCCGAATTTCGTACGTTATGCTCATACAACCTACGTCCGAAAAGTTGCAGGTCTGACGCAATAAATAATATGAAAAAGCACCACAGTCACAATTAATGCTCGTCACCTTCTAAATACTTCCCTTCTGAATCAACACACAGCTTCCAGCGTTCCTGAAGATCCTAAAAACATAATTTGCACGCAAATAACTTGCGGAAAATTTCCGGAATTTCCGCAAGTTATTTTATCACAACTGCTTGGATAGATGTTATATGTGCATGATACTCTGAGTGGGTACCTCTCCATTCAGAGTTTTGTCTCTTGGTTTGTGGATCATACTGAAGGTACCATGTTTCATCTCCTGCAATTATTCTGGAGTAAAAATCAGGATCCTCAGCTGTAGTGTCCTGCAGATCGGAACAGATCGTTGAATGTGCCTCCTTTTGGTCATCATTCAGAATGCAGAGTACCAATCTGGCATTTAGTTTTCCTTTTCCGAGATCCTCGGGGGAATCTCATGACAGATAGACTTGCTGATGCCAACCAACTCAGCCAAAAGTCTCACTGTAATAATATGCAATCTTTTTTTAACTGATTCCGCACCTCTTCGATTTTTACCGCTATCCGCACATTGGGAGACCGCCCGGATCTCGAATCATCATCAAAGGATTCCCGCCCGTCACGAAACCGTGCATACGATTCGTAAACTCTGGCGAGAGTTAACGCTGTGTCTCCATACATTTCTTTTACGATTTCTAATTTTCAGTAGTTGATTCACTAAGTTTTCGGCAAAAATGGGGGTAGGTTGTGTCCGAGACACACCCGCAGATTTCATTTTCGTAGATACGTGTTTGTTAGTAATGAGTTTGAGGTATTAATAGAAGTCGGTCGGTAAATGAAAGAGGAATGTAGTTAGACTATAATTTTATTTATTAAAGGGAGATGATATGAGAAGTAACAAGCATATGGAATACAATTCACATCTATGTTTCGTACAAAGGTTAAGTCGATAAAAGTATTGCCTAAAGTAGCTGGTGGAGAATTTATATAATTTAAGCCGAAAATGCCTTTCATGAACTTGAGTTAGTTGGTGTTTTGTTGCACGTCAATGTTAAATTCACCAGAAAAAACGATAGGCACTTGGATATCAGGTACCATACTTGGTATGATTTTCTTGATGTTTTCAGAGTAATCGCGTAGCATCCGGAACAGGAAGATCTCTAGTAATGTTTGTGAAATGTTGAGATGAAATTAAACCGAACCAAGTATGAAACGAGTTTGAGCAGACACTGTCACATCAACTAGACACATGTTACACACATAGTAAGCTTCAATTCTCAATCTGTTGTTGACTGAGACATTTAGGGGTTGGCAATCTGTTAGACTATTGATGTTTCTGCAAATGGTAACTCCACCCGCACTTCGTTTAGTGGACAAAGTAGTACGTTTGGAAGTGGATGGTTTGTTTTGAGCTATGATGAGACTAGAATCATCCATCCCAGTTTCACTCACGGCCAAGTAGTCCGTTGTTTCACATGTACTAGCCGTATAACTGCTTGGTTGTAGCTCCACGCGTTGCGCCGCTTCGACATTCTTCTTCTGTCTACAAGCCCTACATCGTTGTTTTGGGCTCGTTCGATTCCTTTTGAGTTCTTCTTTCTTCTGGTATACGTTTGTAGTAATTTGAGTCGGACTTTCGCTTCAAGTATTTAGACATTTTGATTTTCTCACAAGTATTTTTTCGTTTATCCCTTATAACTTTGTGATGTGTTATTGCCCTGCATGACGCACACCAGATAAAGCCAGATAGCAGTAAGAGTACATGCCAGTGTAGTGTCGTGGATAGCAGTCGGAGCTCCGAAGCCGAGAGTTGTGGGCTCGAATCTCGCTCCTGGCATAAAAATGGTGGGGAAATTTACTTAGTTATATGGGCGCCCAAACTTCAAGGATGGTCTGGATGTTAGGTTTCTCGCAATGGTGGGATGTTCTTCCCACACTGCGAGACAAGAAAAATGACAATTCCTTCTTCAGTGCTTCGAAAAAATAAATCAGTGTGATGTTACGTTCCACACAACAAACTGTTTGGGATTTCTCAAATGCAAATTCTTCATAAGATAACTGCCTACAGCGGCCCATGGTCCCGGCTAACCCTTGGCAATCCATATGACCCGTGGCAATCCATATGACCCGTGGCAATCCATACTAAAATTTCTGTGTGAGAAACACTTCACTCAGAAATTTTTCAAGTATTTACCGATTTAAGACACACGGAATACAAAGATGGAAATCATACCATTCTCAGTACACTTTGAAAACGTGTTTGTGGAATGCATTGGTTAAACAGATACAGATGCCCTTGTCTTTAGAATTATGACTATATTTTTTGCCTTTTATTTGAATATTTTTCTCATATTCAAATAAATATTTAAATATCAGAAATTTTTTCAAATAAAAGACGAAAAGAATAAAGAAGATGCGAGTATTTTGGAAACATTCGCACTCGTTGGTTGCTTCCGTACTGCTGTATCAAGGGGATACCAGGATTGGATTAGCCATGCACATATATTCAGGAGAACGACTCACGTTGGTCAGCCACGCACCATTGTTCCTGGAGGTGAGCGTCGGGTGTCATGACTGGTGTCTCAGAAATAACGTGCAACTGGCACCCAGCTCACCCACCTGCAAAACAGCGGTGCAAATCCACCTAATTCCACAGGCACCATGCGTTGTACCTTGCTTTGCTTGATATTCCACAGAGTGAGACCAACAAGGGCACCAATGATGACGCCCTGTCTTTGCAATCAAAGCCTCGTGTGGGCAAAGGAACGTCAGCAATGGGTTCTTGGCAGATGGAAGAAGGTCGTCTGGAGTGAACAGTCCCATTTCCTAGTGCACCATGGTGCTCTTTGGGTTTGCATACGGCGTAAACAGCATGTAACCCTATCCTCTGGTTGCACTGTTGGTGTTCAACAGGACGGTGGAGGTTGTGTTTGGGTCTGGGAGGCATTTTCGTGACAAGCCTTAGGTCCGTTGTTCATCATTCTACAAGCACTGAATGGTGGATCCTACAGGGACCTGTTAGCACACGATCTCCATACATATCTGCAGGAGGTTTACCCGCAGCACACTGCCACGTTTCATCAGGATATCGCACTGTGTCATCGGGCTCGTATAACTGCTGAGGGATTGGAAAAACACGACAACGAATTCGACACATTGGCTGAGCCTCCAAATTCCTCTCACTGTAACCCAACAGAATATTTGTGGGATATGCTAGAACGGGGTGTAAGAACTGCTGATCTTCTTCGACGGAATGAGCATGAACTGATGGAGCCTTTTCAGCGGACATATGTAAGATTACGCATGGAGTATGTTCGACAACTTGTATAATCTGTTTCTAGGCGTCTGCGAACCGTGATTGCACAGAAAGGTGGACCAGCGCTTTATTAGGTAGATGTTCTTAACCCTTTAACGACCATTACCCTAAACTCTAGTATCACTCTACATATCATAACGCCCGAAACAGTTTATTGTTTCACTTCTTTGCTTAGTAACAAAGATGATGATTGACGGTGACTCCTGCTGATCTCCTAGCGATCGTGTAAATTTAAATAACAGGTAAGGATGGGGTATCTGACTCACTCTAGTGAGGCGTTTCGGGTGGTTATGGTCGTTTGTGTGTACGGGCGTTTTGGGCGTTATGGTTGTTAAAGGGTTAATGAAAAGCTAACTCAGTGTATATTCTGATGCCCCAACTATTTATATTTGCTGCTTTAATTAAAGCTTAGATTATTTCCTCACTTCCCGATCGTGCAAATTCTCCCTACGTTTCTGATTGATGGTGCAGATTGTTCTTTTTATGCTGTCATCTGTAACAACCTGTTCATTTGAGAGCTACTCATATAGTTCCTAATCGTAACATTCTTGCCCACTTTTCTTTGTGACATGTTACCCAAGTGCCTTTTAACGTATCATTGGAAATAATATTGAGTTGGAAAGAAAGTAACGTCCGATGACGAGGTACCCGAAATCGAATCCCAAGGCACGGATATTGCGCAGCACACTGGAATAACATCACCAGGTAGGTGACTTAAGTAGCGGCAGTTAGCCGTCAGAAGGTGAAGAGCGTAAGAGCCAGTCAACATGGAAATAGACAAGGAGAAGATCCGCCATTGCATGCTGTATGAAATTTGTCACGGTAACCACCCCGCAAATGTGTACCTCAATGCCATATCATTCTGTCAATGTTGCCGACCTGTTAGTTTGGCCCACAGCCAGAAGACCCGAAACAGTGGACATAGAAATGCTGAAGACCTTAGTGGAGACCGACTCACGTGTGACCACGCTGGAATTGTCTGTACAGCTGGGGACTACCCGCACGAGCATCATCATGCACCTGCGTCAACCTGAAACAAAGGTGCACAAGAGGGACGTTTGGATACCCCGTCAACTCACAGTTGAGCAGAAAACAAATTGCATGAGTGCATGCGTTTCCCTGCTTTCACGTGGCCAAGTTGAACCGTTCTTGGACTGAATTGTGACAGATGACGAGAAATGGTTACTGTATGACAATGGCAGGGTCAGGAAACAGTGGTTGGACCTAAAGCAAGAGCCCATGCCGACCCCCAATACCGGCTTACACCCACGTAAGGTCCTATTGACCATTTGGGAGAATATGCGGGGTGTCGTGTTTATTTTTATTTTTTTGAGCTGCTGCTGGACAACATCACTATCACCACCGATGTATACTGCCATCAGCTCGACGATTTGCACGCATCGATCACGTCGAAATAACCATCACTCTTGAACCGTAAGAGCGTTCTCCTACAGCAGGATGGGGCGAAATCTCAAACATCATTGGTGACCTATCACAAAATCTAGGTCCCAGGTTGGAAACTGCTGCCGCTCCCAGCTAATACCCTTGACATTGTCTAAAGAGAATGCCAAGGGTATTAAAGAGACTACCACCTTTTCCGGTCATCGTAGTATTTCCTGGACGGACAGCGGTTCACCAACCTAAACGATGTCGAACATGCACTTACTCACTTCTTTGCGTCCACTTAGCCACAATTCCACAGGGACGGTATCACACACCTGTCCAAACGATGGGAGCAGGTCGTGGTAAACGGTTGGGACTACATTTTGGACAGATTTCTACTTATATACACGGTAATTAGCACTTTTCTGTTGCATTGCTTTGGTAGACATTACTTTCTTACCAACCCAGTATGTACGGTAATTAGCACGTTTCTGCTGCCTTGCATTGGTAGACATTACTTTCATTCCAACCCAGTGTGTACGGTGGTTAGCACTTTTCTGTTGCCTTGCATTAATAGACATAACTTTCTTACCAACCCAGTATGTACGGCAATTGCCAGTTTTCTGTTGCCTTGCATTGGTAGACATTACTTTCTTTCCAACCCAGTATGTACGGTAGTTAGCACTTTTCTGTTGCCTTGCATTGGTAGACATTACTTTCTTTCCAACCCAGTATGTACGGTAATTTGCACTTTTTTGTTGCCTTGCATTGGTAGACATTACTTTCTTTCAACCCAGTATGTACGGTAATTTGTAATTTTCTGTTGCCTTGCATTGGTAGACATTACTTTCTTTCCAACCCAATACGTATGGTAATTAGCACTTTTCTGTTGCCTTGTATTGGTAGACATTACTTTCTTTCCAACCCAATACGTACGGTAATTAGCAGTTTTCTATTGCCTTGCATTTGCAAACGTTACTTTCTTTCCAAAGCAATACCAAAATGGATTTTTTTAATTTTTAGCCCGAGAAACCTTCAAGTTTCATGGATAGATTACTTGACAAGACTAATAATATTTTCTCTGTATGTTAGTACGTAATATATAATGTATATATTTTTGTTTCTGGGTCTAACGACCACGATGAGCAAATCTAGGAGATATAAATAGTCACCTGTCCCTGATTTTGGGGCATTAGATTAGAGGTCCGGGATGGGCCCAGGTTCGAGCCAGAAAGGATTCGGGCCTCTCATTCGCAGCTCGCGCCTGAACCGCTTGGTCACCGGGCTACATACTGAATATTCACACATGCCACATATTTTTCGTCTTAAGTCAAATCCGAATTTTGTTTATCAATTTTTTTCTCATTTTCAAACTCAGACAACTAATTGTGATTCGTTTCGCAATCTCCGCTAAACGGTCTGTACCGATGTCATGTTTGTGTCCCAAACATACGTAACAATGAATTATCACACTGCCTAGCCTTTTCAGCATTTTCATTTCTGCCTTTGAAAACTGCTGTTTATTTTTGTCTTCCTTTATCGTACCCGAATTTCTGCCTTGGTCCTTCAGTTTGATGATTACAAATTCTTACTCTACAACTGAGATCGCCAGAATAATCAAGTCATTGGTGAGGTGTATTTGCTGGTTTCCCCACCAAAGGAAAATTCTCTCGATCCCAAACTTATTTTTAAAATACTAACAATCATGGCAGTTGTCAGAACGGTGAATCTATAAAATCATTTTTGAACATGAAATTAAAGAAATGGGAAAGTAATTAAGGGAAAGAAAAGTAATTTAAAATCCGCAACTCTTTTACAATGTAGAACAGCGTCGTGACGTCAATGCATACGGTTTGATGTAAAACGGAGCAGGCTTTGGCGCCCCTTAATTTTAAATAAAAATGTTAAAATTTCAAAGGATTTCAGTGATTCTGACAAAATTATCTTTAAACGTGTCAGCATAGCTACCACTCTTTCGAATTTTAGTAAGCTAAGCCATCCTTTTGATTTTTTTGATTTTCAGACGGTTTTTCTAAGTGTAGAAGTGGTAGAAAAATTCAAGCAGACAATGTTTCAAAGCGCTGTTTTTTTTTTTTGTTTTTTTTTCGTGCATTTGTAGGTATCCGGACTTAAAGATCTACCAGCATGACAATTTTTAGATCTGTAGGTTATTTAGAAGTGGTCTAACAATTTGCGAAAAGTTCCAGCAGACAACGTTCCAAAGCCGCCATTTTTTTTTGTACTTTTCTAGGTATACGGACCTTAAGACCTATCAGCATGCCAATATTCAAATCTCTAGGTCATTTAGATGTGGTCGAACTATTCCCGCACGAACACACTTGCATTTTCCTTCTTTGCTTTTTATATACGAAACGAAAGCCTATATTTGAATAGGTATTCTCGTACGCCGGCGGAAAACGCCGAACTTTAGAAGCGTCGCTACGTCATAAAGCCTTGCGTCATTACCAGTTTGATTGTAGCCTGTGCTTTTACCCAATGAGAACAGAGAGCTAAAAACAGCTGCGCCCCCATGACAGCAGGTCACGGGACCAGAACTTTCCTGTGTTTTTAAAAACGCTGAAGATAGAGTAAGCCGCTCGTCCCTATCGTTTGCGTCTTTAAAAAATACTTAAAAATCAGAAAACGACTTTTTCTTAGATTTTCTTTTGTAAAAGAGGGATGATAGTTGTGAGGTTATGCTGTAAAAATTACAATGCAATATGATTTATAGTTTGACATATATCCGTTTTTTTAAATGGATCCCATCGGGAAACAGGTAATTTTGTGAAATTAAAAAAATTAATTTCTCTTAAACTAAATAGAAATTAAAAAAAAAAAGGGGCGACGACGTGCAAAAATTCGGGCATGGCCCTACGTGCCTACAAAGTTACATGGTTCTGTTGCTGTTAGTGGGTTCGGAACGCGAACTGATAACACTTTTTTGCTTACCTTAATTTTGAAATACAATAGCTTTTGAAGTATCGTCAGAATCGAAAACCTGTTTATTTCAGTGTGTTCTCCGAACAATTCTCTACACACGATGTAAATTCAATATTCTTGTGTTCAATACTTTTTGCTCTGCGAGCTATAAAAGCGCGAGTGTCGCGAAACTTCTAAAACAGCGGCGACAGCAGTTACTTGTTTTCAGAATAGAGAGATTTTTCCTTATACTCTTAGAAATCTAAGTATTTTACTTATTCGTGATCGCAACAGCCCACTTCAAAGTGTTCACTTTGTCCTTTCATTCTGATATTGGTATTACAACTTCAGTTTGCTTGCGTTCATGAAAACAACAGATTGCGCGCGCGCGCGCGCTGTGTGTGTGTGTGTGTGTCAGTGCATCTTTAGCGTTCCTTCATCGTTTCAGTGACATTTCTGATCCCGCAAAAAATACGGTATACTTCCCTCTATGACACCTAAACAGCTTTTCTGCCATCTGCACTGTATTGTAGTGCATATAGCATACGGTTAAGCACCACAATGTATAATAAAGTGCGCCATTACCATTGCCGTCTCGATATTTGGGTAATTTTGGCGCGACGTTCATATCAAAAGGCGCATTGAGTTTGTCCTCTGACCTTCAATGAAATTGTTAACATAAAGGAAGCGTAACATATCCGCCAAATAATTAAATAATAAGCGATTACACCGAGAGAGCTTGAATTGGTATGTAGATTAACTACAGCTTTTCATTATTCATTTTATTTTTCACACTGAATATGATACTTTTTTGTGTTGTGAAATATATGCATATACACTGAAGAGCAACTGAATTAGAGATGCCTGTCTAGTAACGTGTAGCGCCACCTTTCGCCCTGACGACGGCGGCGATTCATCTCGGTCTGGACTCGACAAGACACCGGAAGCGTTGGGAAGCCATACGGATTCACGACCCCTGAACAAGCTCCCACAGTTCACGAAGATTTGATGGAGGGGTCAGAGCCTCGAACATCTCTCTCGATGGCATCCCAGATGTGCTCGACGGGATTGAGGTCGGGTGACCTAGCTGGCCGAGGAAGCAAGCTCACGTCGGTGGAGTGTTCATCCAACCATTCGGATACAGATCGGGAGCGATTGCTCGGTGCATTGTCTTGTTGCAGGATGAGGTCCACAGTGGGATGTTGAAGACGCACAAACGGGAGCAAATGGTCGTCCAGGATATCCCGGTAACGTTGACCTGTGAGGGACGATGTCACGGGTACCAGGGGTCCTATTTCAATTCACGCAAACAGTCCCCAGACGAGAATGCCACCCCCCCCCCAGCTTGAAGAGCACCCTGCTGGCAAGAAGGATCCATCGCTTCATGTGGTTTGCGTCGTACTCGTATCCTGCCATCCGCATGTACCAACGTGAATCTCGACTCATCAGTCCAGGCAACATTTTTCCACATGTCTAGGGTCTAGTGCCGATGTTTCCACGCCCATGCTAATATTTGCACCCTGTGATGCGCGGTCACTAGCGGTACCCTCGTGGGACGATGGCTTCTGTACCCCATAGCGAGGAGATGGTTCTGGATGGTGTGAATACTTACACGTTTTTCTGCACCAGCGTTAAATTGTCGAGTGATTTCATGCACTGTGGCCCGTCTATCCGCTGTTACAATGCGATCTAGCCGACGATGACCCCACTCATCCACACGCTGTTTTCCACGGCAGCTGGCCCTTGCAGGGATGGGTTTACCGGATTCGATGTACTCACGGTGCAACCGTGACACAGTGACTCGTGAAAATCCCAGTGCCTGCACGACTCCCGAGATGGAGTGACCCATTCGTCGGACCCCGACAATTTGCCGACGATCAAATGCGCTTAGATCCTTCGTCTTACCCATACTGCATCCGACTCTTACTGATTCCCGTCGCATCACTGCTGGTATTGTCTGATCGCTGCATTAATAGTAATGACACGGAAATAATAAAACATTGTAGCTGTACCTATCAAAAGTTATCTTCTGCAAAAGGACATAACTCCACTACTCAAAAATCTGCTTAATTCCGAAACGACAGTCTGTTTGTCTGCCGTATTGACTTCAGATACCTTCCACGGAAAAAGATGGCTTAATGTTTTTGTAATACAGTTATACAGGTTCGTCGCCTAAAACAACGATCCACGATATGATTTTAAAAAAATTATCTCACAATTTGTTACGTCGAAAGAGGCTCTAAGTGCTAATGTAATTATTATTTTGAAACTGACCTCTAATACCAAATCACATAAGCAGCACATTTATTAATTTTAATTTCATCCCGCCAACAGTGAACAAAACTATTAGTCGGTTAAATATTTGTCTACGGTTTAATCAGAGAAGATAATGATAAAGATTCTGGCAATTTATCACTACATTTAATAATCCGAGAAAAATGTCAAACTCGTGAACCATGAAACTGGGATTCTTTTAGCTCAGCAAACATATTTTCATAGTACTGAAGTGTTTATTTTTTGTTTTTTATTTTTGCACGAACATAATTTATCAAAATCACCGACTTTATAGTAAACCATGCATTTTTTTTAAATTCATTTTCTCCAGCAGACCGTAATAAAACGTCTAGTTCAGGAAACGTATCATAAGAAAAATGTGAAATGACAGAAAAGTAATCAAAGCATGGTTCAAATGGCCATTTGAAAGAACTGTTTGCGAAATGATGTATACATGCACGATATCACAAATGTTTTTTCCGACGACACGCTGAAGATTGGCATTTTTCTTTATATTCTATTTTATAAAGAAAGCAAAGAGTTGCTACTTCATTGGCAGCGTCATTGGGGTTCATCAAATGTGCACACTTGTCGGTAGTGAAAATTATTCAAAAAAAAAAGATTTTCCTTTTTCAAAACGTGAAAAAATTGCTTTTTTATCAAAATCTGTTAAAGACAAAACTCCAAAACTACTATTGGGGTTTTTTTATTTCAAATACTACAGTCTTGTGACGATTATATATAGATTAAGATAATACAACAACTTTGGATTATCTTAATCTATACACTGAAGAGCAACTGAATTAGAGACAGTTGGTGTTATTCAAATGGGGCGCTGTGGGCGGCCCTGTAAACGGAAACGACATGACGTATGCAGCAATCCGACAATGTAAGGAGTAATGCGACGGGAATCAGTAAGAGTCGGACGCAGTATGGGTAAGACGAAGGATCTCAGCGCATTTAATGGTAGGCAAATTGTCGAGGCCCGACGAATGGATCAATCTCGGAAATCGTGCAGGCACAGGGATTTTCACGAGCCACTGTGTCACGGTTGCACCGTGAGAACATCGAATCCGGTAAAACCATCCCTGCAAGGGCCAACTGCCGTGGACAACAGCGTGTGGATGAGCGGGGTCATAGTCGGCTAGATCGCATTGTAACAACGGAGAGACGGACCACACTGCAAGAAATCACTCGGGAATTTAACGCTGGCGCACAAAAACGTGTAAGCAGCTACACCATCCAGAACCATCTCCTCACTATGGGGTACAGAAGCCGTCGTCCCACGAGGTACCGCTGCTGACCGCACATCAGAGGGTGCAAAGATTAGCATGGGCGCGGGAACTTCCCCACTGGACCCTAGACATGTGGAAAAATGTTGCCTGGACTGATGAATCGAGATTCACGTTGGTACATGCGGATGGCAGGATACGAGTACGGCGCAAACCACATGAAGCGATGGATCCTTCTTACCAGCAGGGTTTTCTTTAAGCTGGGGGTGGCATTTCGTCTGGGGACTGTTTGCGTGTATTGAAATAGGACCCCTGGTACCCGTGACATCGTCCCTCACAGGTCAACGTTACCGGGATATCCTGGACGACCATTTGTTCCCGTTTGTGCGTCTTCAACATCCCACTGTGGACCTCATCCTGCAGCAAGACAATGCACCGTGCAATCGCTCCCGAACTGTATCCGAATGGTTGGATGAACACTACACCGACGTGACCTCGCTTCCTCGGCCAGCTAGGTTACCCGACCTCAATCCCATCGAGCACGTCTGGGATGTCGTCGAGAGAGATGTTCGAGGCTCTGACCCCCCTCCATCAAATCTTCGTGAACAGTGGGAACTTTTTCAGGGGTCGTGGATCCGTATGGCTTCACAACGATTCCGGTGTTTTGTCGAGTACATGTCGAGATGAATCGCCGCAGTCGTCAGGACGAAAGGTTGCGCTACACGTTACTAGACAGGTATCTCTAATTCAATTGCTTTTCAGTGTATACTATTGTGGTTTCTAATTTTGAATTTATTAGGATACGTGTACGTTGTCTCAAACAAAATTAACTAATTTTCTAATTTAGTATGAAAAGCTGGTAAGGCTACGAAAGGGTGAGGAAGTTAGAAAGTAATTATCTCCTTCGAACAGCAACCTGTATTCAAAATGTTTAGATTGTTGCATATCCATTATTCTTGCAAATTTATTTCCGACATTTCTTTAGTTGAGGCTCTCTTTTTTTGGAGCGCAAACAACATTGCTTACGGTACAACAAGAAGACAAAAACAGATAAATAGAGAGAGAAATATATATATATATATATATATATATATATCCCTTTCATATAATTTGGAGTAGAAATCTTTCAGTCTTGTCAAAATTTCGCCTCTATTTCTTGTTACAGGACCATTTACTTTTCTCAGTGCCATAATCTGTTTTCTTCCATTACTGAGATGTCCCTTTGCTATCTTTAGGCTTTGGTTGTTTTCAAATGCTTTCTTCACTAGTTCACAGTTGAATTTCCTTACGCCTTCAGTGATACTTTTTCGTACTGTCTTGCATATAGCTCTATATATTCCACTTTGGAAGTCACATCTTCTTTAGTTGTCCTTATCTCTCTTCTTTTTTGCATCAACATTTTGGTTTTTCCTGATAATTTGTTCACCTGCAACTTGTTCTTAGACCCAGCTAATTTTGTTACTGTTTCCATAAGAGCTTTGGTTACTTTTCTGTTAACTTCAGAAATATCCACTTCTTCCGATGTTAGGCATTCTAAAGCAGAGAATCTGTTCTTCAGTTCCAACTTGAAGGTATTATGGTGTTTTTTAAGGTTGGTTATGTCAATAGATTTTGTTTGTCTTATGAGCTTGCCACGTTCAAGTTTAGTGTTGAGGGGCATCTTACATCTCACCAATCTATGGTCACTACCTGTGTTGAACTTGTTCAGCACACTGCAGTCTTCGATGACGAATTTTTTGTTACACATAATAAATCAATTTCATTTGTCGTCCCATTTGGATGTCTCCATGTCCATTTCCTGTGTGGCTTTTTCTTGAAAAAGGAGTTCAAGATGAAAAACCCTTCTGCCTCTGCAAACTCAACGAGAGTATTTCCACGCTGGTTTCTGTTGCCGTGACCGAATTTACCTACTGAAGTTTCATTCTGTGTTGCCGTTGCCCTATTTTTGCATTGAAATCTCCGATAATTATCTTCAAGTGCTGCTTGCATTTATTATGTAGATGACGAATTTCCTCATAAAATTCTTCAATTTCTTCTTCAGGATGACTTGTGGTGGGTGTATAAGTTTGAATAATCTGAGCCTGGTATCTTCTCGAGAGTTGGATAACGAGTCGTGCAGCTCTGTCAGAGGAACTTTCAACTTCTACCACTTTATCCTTCAGTTTCTTGTTTATTATAAATCCAACACTACTAGTTATGTCAGTATCTGTCCCACGATAGTAGAAGAGATGTCCACTTTTCAGTTCAATGAGATCTTCTCCTTTTCTCCGTACCTCACTTAGCCCGAGGATGTCCCACTTGATCCTTTGTATTTCCTATTCCAATTCAAGAGGACTTGAATCAGAAGATAGGGAGCATCCATTATACGTAGCCAAGGTCAGCATCAGATGGCAGCCTAGTCCGGTCCTCCGGGGATTCTTAGCACCCTCTGCCTTCATGTCGCACTGGCCGCTGTCTTGGCCAGGTACATTCCAGCTGCCGGAGACTAAGGGCCAAGATTTAAGTTGTAGAGTCATTTTGGAGGTGTTTGGCCATAACTCACCACGCTGGCCAAGCGGGTTGGTGAGTTTGGGATAGTATATGAAAGAGATGATACATGTACTCCAGACACCATGAAAGGTACTAGTACCAGAGTTCTTCCAGTCCTCCCAGCAGAAGTTGCACATGCAATCAAGAACATGAAGCGGGGGAAAGCTCCAGGAGAAGATGGAATTACTGTAGACATCATACAAGAAGCAAGTGGAGAAATCGAAACAGTACTCGCCCAAATTTTCACTCGCTGCCTTAATGAAGTGAAGATTCCTGAGGATTGGAACAACGCTACATTGATCCTGCTACATAAAAAAGTTGACATTGAGGATCTCAGAAACTACAGACCTATCAGCCTCCTCTCAGTGGTTTATAAAATCTTCACTAAAGTTCTTTCACACCGCTTGAAGGTAACACTGGACATGGCTCAACCGAGATAACAAGATCATATCCACGTACTGAGAGAACTAATTGAAAGAGCGAGGGAATATGAACTTCCATTGTGCATGGCTTTTATCGATTATGAAAAAGCCTTTGATTCGGTGAAACCATCAGCAGCTACAATGGCTCTGAAATCCTGCGGTATTGAAGATGCATACATTAATATTATTAATAACATCTATGAAAATGCAAGTGCAAAGATTCGGCTGTTTGAAAATACAACACACATAAAAATTGGAAAGGTAGTGAGACAAGGTGACACCATATCTCCAAAGCTCTTTAATGCCACATTGGAAAATGTCTTTCAATTACTGAACTGGAAAAACAAAGGGATAATGATTAATGGAGATTATCTAACCCACCTTCGTTTCGCTGATGACGTAGTCATTTTTGCAACTACCCCATCAGAGCTGCAGAGTATGATCCAGGAACTTGCTGACAATAGTAAAGAAGTGGGATTAAAAATGAACTTTCAAAAGACAAAAGTGATGTTCAATGCTTTTACAAGAAATGAAGATTTGTCGATTGATGGAGAAAAGCTGGAGATAACAGGCACGTACCTTTATCTTGGACAGCAGATATCAAGTGAGGGTCACAGTGATGAAGAAATTAATCGGCGTACAAAACTTGCCTGGAGAGCTTTTGGAAAAAACAGCATAATTTTCAAGAGCAATATGCCATTATGTCTTAAAAGAAAAGTGTTTGATTAATGCATCCTTCCAATGCATACGTATGGTGCAGAGACGTGGGCCTTAACTAAAAGAGACATACAAAGGCTGCAGACAACTGAAATTAGCATGGAGAGGTGCATAGTTTATGTAACCAGGAGAGATAAGAAGAGGAACTCGTGGATCCGAAAAATGACAAGAGTGGAAGACATCATGATCAGAGTTAAATCCCTGAAATGGCAATGGGCTGGACATACTGCCAGAAGGACAGACCATCGATGGTCAGCCGAAATTTTAGATTGGATTCTAAGGTACAGGAAAAGACCCAGAAGAAGACCACATGGGAAATGGGTGGATGAAATTCGAAAATATGCGGGAGTGACATGGAGGAGACTGGCACAAGACAGACCGTTGTGGAGGAAACTTGGGGAGACCTTCGTCCAGCAGTGGATTGATAATGTTTGACAATGATGATGATGATGATGATCATTATATATATCTGCGTCCTAAGCAGAACGGAGAAAAAGAAATCACTCTTCCTCCAACAAAAGAAGAAAAGAGAAAGCGTGATTTTTGTCTGCTGTTGTTTTTACGTAATTACGCTTTAAAAAGCAATAGCTCTTTATCTCTTCAGCGTCTGGAATATCTTTCGAATTGGAGTGTCGTAATGAAGACATTTTCATGACAAGTTGGGATTTCTTTTGGGAGAAAGACATACAGGGTATCTCAAAACTCCTTGACGCAATTAAAAAAGTTATTAAGAAAAGAACTTTTCGGGATATGTACATAATTTTTGCAGATTTTGTTAACTTACTTAACAAAGTTTTTTTCTGTTTCCCAAATAGGTCACTAGGTGGCGCTAGTGATCCAATCGCAAGGTTAGTAGATAAAATGTCTACTCCAGCAGAGAAAGCTATATGTGTTGGTTGGTTTTTCGAAACGAAATCTGTTACCCAAGTGGAAAGAAACTTTGGTTCAAAATTTGGAAAAGATCCTCCAAGTCGTAATAGCATCTTAGTTTAGCACAAGAACTTTCTGAAACTGGAAGTGTCCTTGATAAGGCAAAATGTGGAAGACCAAGCACTCATGAAGGCGACGTCAAAAGCATTAGTGAAGCTTTTCCACCTGGCCCCTACTAAACCGATACGAACTGCCGCAAAGGAATTGAGAATTCCTCGTGCAACAATGCATCGAGTGTTACACCAAAAACTCCGCCTTTTATGCCTAGAAACTGCAGATATTGCAAACTTTACAGCCGGACGACAAGTTACGCCGTTTTAACTTTGCTGTGGACATGCTAAATAATCTAGAGGCAGAAAATGACTTCCGACGAAACATTGTTTTTACATATGAAGTAACTTTTCTTGTAAAGGCAACAGCCACAATATCAGGAATTGGGGCCTGAGAATCCACATCACTTTATCGAACATGTCCGGAAAAGTCCTAAAGTAAATGTGTGGTGTGGCGTAATGTCTAATCGTGTGACCGGAGCTCTTTTTTGCAGAATCCACATGCGCAAAGAAATTCATTTGGACATGATTAAAATATTTACTCTCCCTCAAATTAGCCATTTACATCCTAAAGTGATTTGGGAACAAGATGGCGCACCGCTGGGAGAAGGTTGTGCGAAATGTTTTAAATAAGGAATTTCCAACTAGAGGGATTGGACGAATTGGACTCATCCCGTTGCTTCCTCGCTCTCCACATCCCACGCCTCTAGACTTCTTCTCTGTGGAGATATGTGAAAGACAAATTTCATTCATCCAAAGTGCAAACTGTTGAACTGAAAACTCGCGTAGTTGCTGCCATTGCATCTGTTACAGAATTTGGTACGTGCCTGGGCAGAGATTGAATATTGGCTTGATGTACTCGGCGCAACAAAAGATGCACATGGCACATATCGATGTTTATTTACTATACGAAAAAATATTTTAAAGGTAAGTTTACAAGATCTGAAAAATGTTGCTCCTGTCCTGAATATTGTTTTAATACATTTTTAAAATGTGTCAAGGAATTTTGGGGCATCCTGTTTTTAACTTCTGAGTAGTATTGCAAAGAATCAAATTAGCAGAAAGCAGAAAAAAAAATTAATTATGTCAGCTTACCCAAATCAACCCAACAACTTCTCGATGCGTTGAAAAAATGAATCAGTTATCCGATTAAATAACAAATACAATTCGAAGTTTTCAGTTTTTTCTTACGCAGTGATAGTTGTGTATCCTTTGCTCATATTACGACACGGATTTCTTCAGAGATGTTTCAACATTTGTCTCACGGCATGCAATGGGGAATACAGTCGCTTTATTCACACATAATGATAGGATCAATTAGTCCAAAGATAAAATCAACGTTATTAATAATTTGACTCAATACATTTAAATGCCGCCACCAGGGTGGCCGAGCGGTCAAAGCAACAACTTCTATTTAGTCCGGGCCATGCCCGAGCTCTTGTCCCGCATCAATCATGGGCATTTGAATCTATTCTTGACCTACGGAGCCAACGGCTGCAAATTAGGAACGAACGACTGCTTATAGCTCTTAGAGTTGCTCGTGGTAGTCGTTTCCATCAACATTCGAAAAAAAAAAGATATGAGATTCCGAAATTTGAACTATAATGATTATATATGGTAGCTACCTTAATTTGAAGACAGGAACTGAGTAAGTACTTTGGAATTTTCCCGTATGTAAGATTTTCCTTGAGTACTGCAATATTGAGATGTTCACTTTCTACGTTAAAGATGCCATTTTATTTGGTATATCTTCCCTCTTAATATAAATGGCTCACTCTAACACGTAAAATTGCACGTGAACGCACAGGGCGGTATAAATCTGGCAGACTACCTTGTCAAGCATCATGTAGCATCTGAGCGTCTTTAAACTTCACATGACACATACCTCCAGACGTGCAGGTTCGAGCATCTCCCAGACTGCCGCCCAGCTGTGCTTTTGATGCACAATTGGAGAAAGGGTTTACTTTGAATTGAGCGATAAGAAAAAACACCTAGCAATCTGCAATCCTGTTGACGAAAACGGCCGGAGACCTCAAAGCAGACTGGAGACATGGTCGGATGGCCGGATGCGTGTTGCTTTTGGAGATGACCCTCGGTAAACCACAGCTGAATTCTGCAGTGATCTGCCAAGTTGTGTCCCGTCTTTTAGCTTGCACGTTTCTCGCAAAGCTCCTTTGTCTCCTCTGGCCCACCAGCTGTTTTCGTTCGCAGGATCGCCGACTGCTAAAACTTTTTCGCCCATTGTATTCACTGTAAATTCTTGGTACGGTAATGCGTGAACAGCCCAAGAGGAAGACCCTTTGGGAGACTCTTAAACCTGCATAGCCTGGCTTTAACTCTCAGGAAACGTTCAAAGTCTCTCAGATCATTCGTTTTACCCATTGTATTCTCAATCGAAAACTAACTGATGCTCGATCTGCTGGTCTGTCTGATTTCTACTGCACACCGCACTAACATGTTGGAGCGAGCCATTTATGTAACGACGGTAGGGGTACCTAATAAACTGGCATCTCAGTGGATATTAACTGGATGAAGATATGTTTCGTGCTGTCCACACTTCGCCCTCTTTACTTTTCTCCACTTCGTTTAGTTTGCTCTAGCATAGGGGAAACTTTGTTAAACAAAAAGCCATAGGGCAAATTTCTTTTACTGAATCTTCGGATTTTCAAAAGTAGTTTTAAGCTAGTATGACTTTTCATCAGTAATTACAGACGTCCTTTTTTCTTCTAGGGAGGAAATAATTTTTTTTTAATCCCTTGATCGTGAGAGGAAATTGAATTAAAAAATGCTCTGTTGTTTTGCTCTCTGTTTTTTGTACTTACTGTTTCATAATTTATTACCGCATCATCCTCAGTGAAAAACGTTTCCCCAATCTTTCGTAATCTAGCTATTTAAATTTGGAGAAGAGTTTGAATGGAGACCACATTTCTACATCCTTACTCGGATTTTACTGGATTAAAAGTATCAAATCACTCGGATTTTACTGGATTAAAAGTATCTAGTTTCTTATTTATTTCAATGTCAAACCGGGTTAACTCACTTTTAATTAAAATTCTCCTTATTCTTTTTAGAATTATCGCATTGATCCGGAAATGATACAATATTATGTTCATTAAATCATTTGAAGAATATTATTTCCTATACTTAACCGAAGCGTGTTTTAAATTGTGCATTGTATCGTCAGTTTTCCTTTTTCACAAAAATAAAAAAAAAGGAAAGAAAGAAAAGGCGACGTGCTTATGCTGTCGCTATGTCCGTATGTCTGCCTGTGGATCTCTACAACTCACATTTTCGGATGTTTAGGGAAAAAAGTAGACCGGCTTTAGAATGCCTGAAATGTAAGATATAGTATTGCGTTTTATGAGGGGGGTGTTGGGGGGGGAGTGGGGGTGTATACGTACGCCCTTAGAGGGCAGGGTGTAATTGCAGATTCTGTGAAATTCAAAAATCATTTTGTCCCATACCATTGACTCTAACTATACGACTGAAAAAATGATTTCTTTTCTTCAGTAAAATTTACAACAAAAACCGTTTTAGGTCGTTTCTTTTTTAAATATTGAACAGTTTGTCATCTTGGAGACGTAATATAAACTGCGGTTTCCCTGATATCTCTGCTTCTGAAAGTCCGATTTCAAAAATTATCTTAGCACCGAATACACTTTGTCGAACAATTTGCATATGCTCTCAGATATTTTATAGTGCACAGTTCTGCCGCTAGCTGGCGTTAGTGCATATTTATCTTTGCCACTACATCAACGCTTCAAAAAAAACCTGTTGAAAAAAAAAATTCTGCCCTGTGTGACATTTGCTCCGGTAAATGTTGGGAACATAATCCTCTTTAAATAATAAACACTGTTCCCCCAAGAGGTAGTACATGTAAAATAAAAACGTTTTCCTTGCCTTATCTGATTAGATTAAAATAATTCTCTCCAGCTCGACCTTCTGATTGCAAACATCATATTGTAATGTGTTTTGATTAACTGTCTTCACTAAAACATTACCTATCGTATCTATCGATCGGTCCGTAGTTCTTGTAGCACTGAAGTTTCTAAATGTTATGCTCCGTATATTTATATTAGGCTACCTAACGGATAGAAAGATTCGTTTTCAACTTACGAAAATATTTGTCTTTCATTGTCTTCAAAGTAATTCAGTTCAATAATTCGTGAAAGCATTTCAGCAGGATCCACATCACTACTTCAAAATACTTCAATAAACTGAATCTCCATAACATTAGGCTCAAAATATATCCAGCTCAATAGAAATGTCATCTAATACATAGGTATACAGTCTACAAGGAACGACACGAGGTTGCCCTAATCTACCCACACTTTACGCTGCTCGTTCCACACCTTATATACGTCGTTCTTATCTTGTCAAACAAACACACGTCATTCAACCTCACCTCAAGACTGCTGCCACAAGACATTAATGGAGAGAGAAAAATATAACGTAAAGTTTGAAATGCCTAAATAGAACGAATTCAAAATTTTCGTAGGGAAAGAAACTTAAAATGAAAGGTAAATTAGAGGATATGTCATAATAGCTCTGAACTCTATGAAGTCAGTTCGAAAAATGAGTTCTGTATTGAGACGACTAGGCCCTGAGGAAGATAATCCATGAATTTTGGTCTTTTTTCCGAAGCACAGCTTTCCAATTGCATTGTAAATTTTATCGCTCTGTATACCTTTTCTCTGTGGTGATGATTTCGAAAATTTCACACTTTCAAAAATGCAGTTCTTCTCCTTTCGCGTCTATGTATGACAATTTGTTTCTCATGTTATCTGTGCTTCTTAAACCTTCATTTGGAAAATGACCTCCCATTGCTGCTACATACGGATCATTGTTGTTATGTAACATTATAAGAACGCTATCCATTACACAGTAGTACAGACTCTGGCTAACAAATTACGAACCTTTACGATAAGACAGTCACAGACAATAAACTACAATGCATTGAAAAAGTAACAGTCACATGAGCGGAGACGTTTATTCCTGCCCTTCATAGTGAGCTTATAGATTATTGTAATGCTGCAACTCAAGTAAACATGGGAAAAATCCAGGATCTGTGGAACTGGAATCGTCACACGCACAATTGGAAGACAAGCGGACTTTCTATCGAAAGGGCATAAATGTGACCGTAAACCTAGATTTGAAGAGCATGACCGGCATGCTATGAGGGTGACTGTATGGAAGGACAGATCTTCCAGTATGCAGCAACTGACAGCTGAATTCGAACAATGTCAGCAACAGCCCATTTGGACCTTAAACATGCGTAAGTAGTTCAAACGATCAGTTCTTAAAAGCCATGTAGTGCTGTAATTTAAATTTGGTTAAAGATTCTTGTTAATTATTTATGTTTCAACTAAAAATTCCAACCTAACTTCAACGTGAATATTATTTTTTATTGAAACGTTCCGTATAGCTTAATTAAAGAACACAGAGCTAATAAGCACTAAAGAGCATTAATTCCCAGTTCGGAAAGAAAAATCTTCAACTTACGAGATCCAATTATGTTTATTTGGTCCGTAAACGGCACAATAGGTCAGCACAGCATCAACTGCAGAATATCGTTCCGATTCGTAGCTCTGTATCCAACTATTCTTATCTAAATACAGCGAACGCTCGTAACACAGAAATACTCTTCATGTCTTGCTATTTCGACAACAATTTGAGACTTCAATAATAAAGCAAGCGGGAAATTCGGCATGAAAGATTCAAATCAGTTCGTACAAACTCTAATCGCACAACATGAACTCTCACCAGTCGCTCACCATCTCAATCGCAATCCACCTCTCCCAACACAGATCTCGTGTCTCTGCGCCATAAATCTCTCATCTACTCAACTATAAACAGCACACATATGGATCTCGTTCACATAAGCCACCTTTGGCCCGTCGTCTCTCTCTTTTGTCCTGTCGTCAGGTTGCCAAAACACATTCATCTAGAAAAAAGATGTAGCGTTAAGATCGAAAATCCTTAACGAGAATAAACCAATTTTTACATAAAAGATCAGAAACCAAAATGGAAAGTTAAATTAGAGTATACGTTGCAGTTTTCTTCTCGTTCGGAAGCCACGTGTGTGAGCAAAAATTAGAAAATATACGAGCAGAGTTGGAAACGGGTCAAACATTTTCGACCCGGACGTCACACAATTTTACCCGACCCGGATTTATAAGTGACCCAAATCCGATCCGGACAAATCTGCATGGAACTAATATATATATATATATATACGGCGCCTTCAAAAAGTCCATCCGCGGTGGGTACCTTAGGTTACATGGAAATCAAACAAATGTATTATAGAAACGTATAATTTACTGACTTACTGAAAGTATTGAAACCGTCGTCCTTCATTTGCATTACATAACCTAACTGACTGTTTTACAAATGCTTTTAAACACCTCTGCGAAAATCATAAGTCCCCCTGCAGTAATTTTAAGGCTGTTGCTCCTAATTTTGATAACGCTACAGTCAAAAGTTTTGAATTAAGCAACCTGCTGTATGTTTAATTTTAGTGTTTGCTGTTATAACATATCAAGCTTAAGGACATGTTTCACAGCAGCAACAATTTTAGCAGTTTATGACGAGTTAAAAGTTTCCAAAATGTAGACGTTGTTTTCATCATTGTCCCTGACTTTTTTCCTTCTGAGGACACGCTTACTTTATATGGCAAGACAAATGATTTTTCAGTCCGCACGAACCAGTATTGAGTACAAAATTCCAGTGTGCATTCTTTTTAGAAATTTTTTTTTCCGTTTCAAAATAAAACAGAAATAAAAACTGCGTCAAAATCGGGTGAGGAACACCATGACCCGACCCGTTTGACCCGCTAGAAATTGTCGACACATTGACCCGTGACACATTTTTAGAACCTCTTTTGTAAAAAATGATCGTGCTTCTGTTATCGGTATGTCCGTCCGTCCGTCTGTACCCACGATATCTCAGCAACTATTAGTCCGAGTTGAAAAATTATTTTTGCATTGGGAAGCTTGAAATATGCAAATGATGATCCTTTATTTCGTTTTTTTTTACGATGTACAATTTCGCCGGTAGAAGGCGTAAATGCATAAGATGTCGAATTCAAAAATACGTTTTGTTCCACATATTTGCTATTAAACGTCCGATTGTAAAAAATATTATATCTTTCGATTCCATTTATGTCGAAGAGTATTTTAGATATATTTACTTTTTTCAAATTACGCATAGATTTTCCGCTACGGGGCGTAAAAGTAAATTACATTTTCCCCGATACCTCTTCTTCTAAAACTCCGATTTGAAAAAATTTTTCTTCAGCGGATACATCTCCTGATGGAAAATCTTTTGCATATAACTTCAAATTTTTGGTAAAGAATACTTTGGCCACCAAGGGGGCGTAAGTGTTAATTTTTGCTTCTGATGTATTTGCCATAAAATAGTAGCTTCTAAAAGATCGATTAAAAAATTATTTCGTGGACTCATGCCACTCACTTCGATAAACCATTTCGGAATATTTTCTTCTTAAAATATTCTACAGTTTATCCGCCAGGGGGCGTAGATGTACATCTTATTTTTGTCAATATCTCTACTTCTAGGGGTCCGATTTGAAAAATTCCTTCTTTGTTGGATAGTGTTTTCCGTGGGACATGTATTTCATATAATTTAAAATTTTTCAAGTAATTCATAGACTTTCCGCTAGGAGGCGTAGCGGTAAATTGCGTTTCCCCCTCTTTCTCTGCTTCTAAATCTCCGATTTGAAAAAATCTTTCTGCACCGGATACAGCTCCTGATGGAAAATCGTTTGCACACAATTTCTAATTTTTGTAAAAAAATAGTTTTGCCACCAGGGGGCGTAAATCTTAATTTCCGCTTCTGTTGTATTTGCAGCAAAATATGAGCTTCTAAATTCTCGATTAAAAAAAACGTCGTTTGTTGACCGATACTACTCATGTCGACAAACCTTTTAGAAACATTTTCTTCTTAAAATAGTGCATGGTTTCTACGCCAGCGGGCGTAGATGTACATCTTATTTTTCTCAATATCTCTACTTCTAGGAGTCCGATTTGAAAAATTCTTTCTTTGTTGGATAGTGTTTTCCGTGTGACATGTTTTTCATATAATTTCAAAATTTTCAATAAATTCATAGAATTTCCGCTAGGGGGCGTAGCGGGAAATGGCGTTTCCCCCTATATCTCTGCTTCTAAATCTCCGATTTGAAAAAGTCTTTCTGCACCGGATACAGCTCCTGATGGGAAATCGTTTGCACATAATTTCTAATTTTTGTAAAAAAATAGTTTGGCCACCAGGATGCGTAAATCTTAATTTCCGCTTCTGTTCTATTTGCAGCAAAATATGAGCTTCTAAATTTTCGATTGAAGAAAACGTCGTTTGTTGTTTTTTTCTTCGACCGATACCGCTTATACGGATAAACCTTTTGAGAATACTTTCTTCCTAAAATTATGCATGGTTTTACCACCAGGGGACGTAAAGTCACATCTTATTTTTGTCGATATCTCTGTTTCTAATAGTTCGTAAGCTCACGATTCCGTTTACAGCAATATCTGAGGGATTAAGTACCCGATTGAAAATCTTCTTTCTTTGGTCAGATACTATTGTTTTCCACACCGGTTCCATGGACTTTGGATAGCTTTGATAAATTTAATTTGCGTCAGAACTGATTCAAAAGACGTGCTTATTACACCCGAAAATTCGGTGTCAACTTTCTTTTTATCTCTGGGGCCGAGAACGCCGTGAAAGGACAGTAAAATAATGAAAGGAAATAATGTGGTCTGGTTGTACATTGTTTTGCAGTGATGTCGGTTGAGGGTATGGCGAGAACCTGATAAAGCGATGGACAGGGCATACCTTGTGAACATGATCCAAATCTCTGGAGGTGGCACTATAATGTGGTGTTTTTTTTTTTTTTTTTTTTTTTTTTGTTGGAGGTTTAACGACCATCGTGAGCAACTCAATGAACTATAGGCTGTCGCCCGTCCCTAATTTAGAGTCACTGGTTCCAGGGAAGGGAGAGATCCAGTGCCGTAAGTCAAACACAACATCCATGCCTCACGGGATTTGAACCCGGACCCCTTTCGGAGGACGAATGATCTGAAGCCATCGCTTAGACCACTGATCCACCGGTTCGGGTATTTGAGTTTTATAAGGAACCAAGTGTTCCCAGTAATGTTACACTTTATTTCTGGATGTAATAGCACCTTCATGGATGACAATGCAACGACACATCTTACCAGGGTGGTACAGGAATTGTTTCATGAGCACGAGGAAAACTTTGATTATATCTTCTGGCCTCTACAACCACCTGATCTGAATCCTATACAGCGGGATATGCTTGAAAGCGATGTTCGATCTCGAATGTCCTCTTCCGTCAACACTCAGAGAGTTTTGTGATATTTTGTTACAGGATGGAAAAAAACGAACTCAAGCACCTCACAGAATTCATGCCACGTCTCAGGCTTGCTAACGTTCACAACAAAGATGGCCCTGTTTGATACTAAATTATTTTGGTCAGTGGGTGTGGTATGTGAACTTTCTTCGTAGTCTATCTGAAAATGTGTAACTGCCTACTTCAACGAAGAACAGCATTGCATTTTGACTTTCTCGTAACATTCAGAAACATTAAAATAAAGGTAATGTAATACTAAGTTAATTATTGAACAAAACACTGTGTCGTATTTCTAACCGTTTTTTTATCTAACATTAGAAATTTTAAATATTTAGCGATCGGTAAATGAAATTAGCAGGATAGTTCCACGTGATGAATATTTAATTATATTTTGTCATCGGAATTAATCTACGAATATCAACCACAATTTTTTTATTGATGCTTGCATTCATTGCCAATCGACGCAAACTACCACATACTGAATTTCCTGTTACAGACAGACATGAAAGTAAAAACAAAATACATAAGAGAACGAATGATAACAAAGACGTATATTATCTGTGAATAATTAACCATTTTTTTAGATTAAGTAACTTCAAAATGTTTTATGAGTAACTCGGTTTTCCTTTTCTACGATATTTATTCGGGTCGATTCAGTAGTGATAGTGACAGTTCCGCAAATTTAAGCGGAGATAGCTTCAAAATTTATGTTGGCAGACAAACTATACAGTAAATAAAAGAATAAATTAAATTATTGTTACAGAAAGCAAAGCAGGATTACATCAGTGCCGAACGCTAAAGATTTCAGTTTCCCATCAAAATGCAGTAAGTGACGTGAAGAAACCATGCGATATAATCAGATATTCAAAGTGGAACTTCTGTCAAGCACGTAATATCATTAAGGACTCCGTGGGCGAAATTTCAACTGAACTGTAGATTATGCGATAAGTGCTAGATGGAAATCATTCTCGAAAAATATGATTCAAACTTCAGCACTCGCTAAAAATCCTTTGCATAAAGATTTTGATTTAGAATACTGCACTAACATGAGGAATCATGTCGGGTAAAATGTGCAATGAAAACTGTATAATTTATGTAACATTCGCGAAATCCATGATGCATGTGTTAGAACGATTGATAAAAATACAATACCGCTATTCTGTAGAAGGGCGCTAGGTACAGCTAATGATTTATTCCATCTAACTAAAAGATAATAACGTTCATTTCCGAGAAGAAAAAACGCGAAGAGTCTGAAAGAGCATTCGAATATGCTCAACGTTTCATGTCAGGAAAACGGTTATTAGTATGATTCTCGGTGGAATACCAAATTAATTTAACAAATAATTTCAGAAGAACTGTCGAAAACACACAGGACGTAACTCTTGTATTGTTGTATTCGAGTGCCGGTATCTGCCGTAAAGTATATCATAAAGTATACCCTAAGAAACATAATTAGGTCTCTCACAAATTTACCAATGATAACGTTGAGAGATGAAATGATAGCTTAATTTAGTTTTTGATTCTTATTTACAAGAAAATACGTTGCTGTGTACCATCAGAAAATACTGAGAAATTCATTAGCACTTACACCGAAGTGCCACAAAAACTGGAACACCAGCCTAATACTTGGTAGGCCCCCCACGGGAGCACAGGACTGCAGAAATACAACGGGCATGGACTCTATTAGGTTCTGGAAATACGCTGTAGACAATGCACAGAATACTTCCTGCAGAGCGTTCCACAATTTGGGTGTACTTCGAGGTCTCGGATTCCTGTGTTCGATAGCGCGTTGCATGGCATCCCAAATGTGTTCTATCACGTTCAGATCTGGGGACTTGGGTGGGATGGCAGCACCCCAAACTCAGATGAATGCTTCTCTAACCATAATGTGGCGTCCCGACACTTGTGTGGAGGTGCATTGTCCTGTTGGAACAGGCCCAACCCATCAGCATGAATGCAGGACATGAACGGGTGTACCTCGTCAGAAAGGATGCGCACATAACGTTTACCAGTCACAGACGCTTGTAGACGAACCGGGGGTCCCAGGAAAGTCCAGATAAACACACCCCATACCATTACGGACCTTCCAATAGCCAGTAAAGTTCCCCGTTGACGGGCGGGATCCATGGCTTCATGAGGATTGCGCCACACACGAATCCTTCCATCTGCCCGATACAGTTGGAAACACGACTCGTCAGACTAGGCTACTTGTTTCCAGTCATCAAGTGTCCAGTCGCGGTTTTGCCGTGCCCAAGCGAGGCGTTCTGTGTCGTGCACCCATCAAGGGGACTCGAGTTGGGCGTCGGCTCCCAAAGCCCATATCGTGCAGGGTACTTCGCACAGTCCAGACGTTGATGCTTGTTGAGGCTCCAGCATTGAATTCCGAAGCAGCCCCGGTGGCGCAGTGGTCTATAGCGATGGACTCTGATCACGTCCGTAAGGGGTCCGGGTTCGAATCCCGGTGAGGCATGGATGTTGTGTTTGTCTTACGGCACTGGCCCTCTCCCTTCCCTAGAACCAGTGACCCTAAATTAGGGACGGGCGACTGCTTATAGCCCATTGAGTTGCTCACGGTGGGTTAGTCGTGTTTATCTGTGCTCCTCAAGTTTTCGTTGGTGTGTTATTTTTCTTCGTTGTCAGTGTTCTATTTCGTGTGTGTGTTGTGTGTGAAGGTTCCGTGTTTCTTTTTATATGCCTGCCGCGCTGGTAAGTGCTTATTTTGATTAGTTTACCTTATTTTTCTGCCTTGGCCAAGCTGGCTAAGGGCTAAGCTTTTCCTCGCCATTGCAAATGGCGGCTTCAGGGGAGAATGACGTCCTAACCCTTGCTACCGGAAATGATGATCTCCCGATAACAGCTTCTCTAAATACTACTACCAATGACGAGTCAATCTCGGTAAACCACTCCTCCTTGCAGCCTTTTGTTGCTGCCTTACCATCGGATATCGCCTCTTCTTCCAAGTATCCCAGCGGCGATACGATGTCTTCTCTGAAAGCTAATGATGACGCCATGGATGTTTCGCACTCCATGCCGGAATCATCTCCAAATCAACGTACAACTACCCTCTCATATGCTGACGTCACCGCATCTAAGTCGGGACCTTCCCAGTCTTCTTTTGCTCCTGGACAATATGAGATGACGCATAATGCCGAAGTCATTGAGGTTGTCCTTAAAGAAGATACCCCTTCTGGGCTGAAATTCCTTCAAACTATGGAGAATGGTGTTGTATTTCCGAGCCTGAGAAATACAAAACTTACTGCATATACTGCTGCTCTTCGAGAGATTGTTCCTGCATCAGCTATAACTCATGTGGGCAGGAAGCCTTACAAAGTAGTTGTTTATTTCTCTACTCCTGCCCATTCCCTACATGTACTGACCAAGGGCATCTCAATTGGTGATCGTCACATCCATGCCGAACCTGTTTCACAGAGTTCCGTTGTTGTAAGTTTCTCACCAGTTCCACCTGAAGTTTCAGATGATCTTTTGATTGCCGCTCTTCTTCCTTATGGCCGGATCATTGGAGGTGTAACTACCTACTCTTCGTTTCCAGAGGTGCCAGAAGATAGATACCTACTCGGGTTTCGCCGCAATGTTCGTGTGGTCTTCCCTTCAGAGGAGCACATGCTGCGTATTCCACCCACTTTACGTGTACGCTGTTGCACGCACATTAGAGAGATATTCATCACAGTAGGCTCCGTCTGTCCGAATTGTAAAGGCACGGGACATCCCCGCGCTCTATGCCCTCATAATGCGAACACTCTTTCCAAGTCAACAGCACGACCTTCTTCCTCTTTGTCACGCCAATCGGCATCCTCTTCTGGTGCTAAAGACCAGCAACAGCAGACTTCCTCAAAAAGTAATGATACAGTAGTTGGTCAACCGACGTCTACAAAAAGTAGTGAGACAGCCGTTGGTCAACCGACGTCTACCAGAAGTAGTGAGACAGCCGTTGGTCAACCGACGTCTACAAAACGTAGTGAGACAGCCGTTGGTCAACCGACGTCTGCCAGAAGTAGTGAGACAGCCGTTGGTCAACCGACGTCTACCAGAAGTAGTGAGACAGCCGTTGGTCAACCGACGTCTATGGGTAAACCCTCGACCTCGGGTGATGCATTGGCGCCCACTTTATCTCTTCAGTCAAATGAGGCATCAATTATTAATCCAAAGTCTCCTATAGAGATGGTTGATGACGATTCTCGTCATACTGCTACACCGACAGTTGAGGTTGTTTCTTCAGTTCCTTTTAAATTGCCGGAAGTTCCAATTCCGGTTACAGCACAAAGTCGTGGACGGGCGAAGCGACGTAGAACTTCACGCGCTCAGAATAAGAAGTTTAGAATTACAACTACCCTTAAGGCAGGACGTGATTGTTCTAGTAGTCAGATGCTCACGTCTGAAGGCTCTATGGAATCTGATACAGATGATGGAACAATTATTCCGATCTCCTGTGAAAACTTTTTACATATTCTAGAGGCATCCTCGCTTCCACAGACACCTGTGTCTGGGGAGAAGGTGTATGCGTTCCTAATAAGTCCCCGTAGAGACAAGCTGTCTCGCAATTTTTTGGAAGGATACTCCCACTGTCTGTCTGACACCATGAATCAAATGTTGGCGATACATTCTCATTTACGTACCGTTCCGGGCAGAGATCTGGGTGGTCCCTACTGGGCAAAGAAGTTCCGTAGCCGCCTTGCCAAGTTACAGAACGCGGCCGACAACATCCTCCAACCATCATCAGACTATTCTGTTCAAGACAGTCTCACTGAATAGTAGGGGTATGTGTACCCCTTTGGCGAATGCTTTAGTGTATGAAGACGTCCACCACCTCAAAGCAGATCTCCTACTTTTGCAAGAGACAAATTGTCTATCCACTTCACCCTTCCATCGCTGGAGGAGATGGGACTATCAGTTTCATCACGCGTATAGGCTCTCTCTTCGTGGAGCTTTAGCGATTGGTGTACATAATAGATTTCGTCAAGCACTCTCTTCTGTTAAAGTTCATAACCTGTGCCGAGACTTATTGCAGCGACTCACTTTCGTCCTCGATGGACAACGATATTTAGTTTTCAACATATATATTCCATGTTCATCTACACATCTAACCTTGTTATTTTCGTCGCTCCGCACTGCACTTCAGTCAGCATTACCATCAGATCATGTGCTCATTGGAGGAGACTTTAACTGTACACTTCAAATAGAGCTCGATCGCGCTCCTTCGAGGACTGAACATCGTTCACGTCTTGTGGAGCAATTGCGATCATTAGTGTCTGATTTTGATTTACATGACGTGTTCCGACGATTGCATCCGACATCCATTTCACATACCTGGAGAGCTTCATCTGCATCCTCCTCTCTTTCTGCCAGGCTGGATCGATTTTACGCTTCTGCTCCGTTATTGCCCATTACAACGGATTGTATGCACTCTCCTACAGCTTCATCGGATCACTGTGCCATCACTATCTCCTGTAGCTCTTCATCTCGTCTGCATGTTAGGCCTCGGTCATGGACACTGGACACTGGACACTTCTCTCCTAGCTGATGAGAATATGTGCACCGAGATCAGAGATCTTCTTGATCATATGCGAGAGGGCCTGTCCACTGCACCTTGTGCCATCAATTACTGGCTCGAGGTAAAATCTTACCTAATTTATCTTCTCAGACGTCATTCCTTCTCCGAAGGCACGAAGCGCTCCATGGAAGAGCAAAATCTCCGAAACATCCTGTTACAGCTTGGTGCGAGTCATCCCATGTATACAGCTTACCAAGCGGATCTTAGAGCACTTCTTGAGCCTCGTGCACGTCAGGTAATTCTTCGTCTCCGTCTACAACATATATCACCAGAGGACTGCTCCTTTGAGTTTCTGTCCGCGTTAGAAGAAAAGCGCCGCTCGTCGCATCAGCTTCGACTACTTCGGCGGCCTGATGGTGAAATCATCTCTGATCCGGATGCAGTTTGCTCTCAGGTTCGTCGATATTTTACTATCAAATACAGTGAAACTCCTCAGCCTTCTGTTTCTGCTTCTGCTACTTTACTCTTTGCTCTTCCCCAAGTTCCTTCCAATCTCTCTGATTCCTTTTACAACCTATTTCGCAGACTGAACTTCGGACCATTCTTGCCTCTCTAAATTCCCGTGCTGTCCCAGGTCCAGATGGCCTTCCGCTCCTTTTCTACCGTACTTTTCTCCCTTCGTTGCTTCCATTTCTTCTCGCCGCTTTCAATGCTGCTCTTTCTTCCTCTTCTCTTCCGAGGGGTTTCACAGAGGCTCATATGGTGTTATTCCCCAAGAAAGGCGATCTGCTTGACTTGGGAAACTGGCGCCCTATCTCGCTACTAAACATTGACTATAAACTCTTCACTAAACTCCTTTCCAGGCGACTCAACCAAGTTCTTCCATTTCTTCTTTCTCCCGACCAGACCTACACGGTTCCTGGTCGGTCCATCACTTCTAATCTCAATCTCCTTCGAGATCTCCTACATCTGGCTAGTACTAACTCTGAACCACTTGCCCTTTTTAATCTTGACCAAAGAGCTGCTTTCGACAATATCTCACATTCGTATCTTTCTGCTGTTCTTATTGCTTTCGGCTTTCCTTTTGCTTTTGTTACCTCTATTCTTGCCCTTTATCAGGACGCTGCTTTCCATGTCAAGACGGCCGCCTTCTTGACTGCACCTATTCCTTTTCGGCGAGGCATTCGGCAGGGTTGCCCACTTTCTGGGCAGCTCTTTGCCATTGCTTTTGAGCCGTTTCTTCGGTCTGTCCATCGAGTCTTTATAGATGCACTGCCACCGCCTACTGCAAGTACTAGGCACTTTTCTGTGACATACTCTGCATATGCTGATGACGCGACCTTTTGTGTACGGACAGACGCTCAATTCGACATCTTGCTCCAGATTTACGATCAATATTCTTCATGTTCAGCGGCATCACTTAATACATCCAAGAGTGCAGGTCTATGGAGCGGAGCGTGGGCCTCTAGGACTGACACCCCGTGGGGCGCCTCATGGACTGCTTCATCCCAAAAATTCCTTGGGGTCCATCTCGGAGTCCGTCTTTCTGCTCAAAATGAAACATGGAATGCTCTCAGAACACGCCTTACTCGAACTGCTGCCTTCTGGCGAGGTTCCCAGTTTTGTACTTCTTACTTCTCAAGAGCTAGAATAGCTCAGACTTATATTCTTTCACCATGCCTATATGCATGGTCAGCTGAACGTATGCCCATTTATCACCTCAATGAAATCACTCGAATCATCTCAACGATAACATGGAACAGGTACCATTGGATCCAGGTCTCCACTCTCTGTCGTCGAGTCACTGATGGAGGTATTTCACTGCTGGATGTTCGTACCTACTATAAAGCACATAAAGTGGTTTCTTTCCTGCAGCTACTAAGTGCACCAGAGTCGCCAGTTACGCTCGTTAGAGATGTCATGATATCGCCTAGGAATTCCCGAATCACTTTCATCATGTATCTTCTAATGGATCAATCTCCTTTTTTCCATTCTAAACTTTCCCCTTTCTACAAAGAGGTCCTTTCCTTTCTCCGTTCTCTACCCCTCTTCCGTGCTCCACCGGCTTCCACCACTGAACTATTAGCTGAGCCCCTGTTCTTTTCTTCCATCCTTCATCCCCCTAATGCTCCCTACTTTACTGACCTTTCCTGGCTCCCTGCCGGAATAGTATCTGTTCAGGATCTAATTTCTCCAAATCTTTCTTGGAAACCCTTCTCTGATCTTTCCCCCCTCCTCCCCCCTACCTCTTCCTCTCTTTTGCTGTATGATTCCTTCCGTTCTTCAATCATTACCCTCTTCCCTAACCTTGCCTCTCAAGCTGGGTTAACTCTTGTTCCTTCTGCCTCTCTTCCTCTTCCCTTTTTCCTTTCCGTTCGGGGCTCATCACTTCCTCTCTCCAGTTTTTCTATCTTGTCTCTTTACCGTTGTCTCATTGATCCACTGTATGCTACACCATTGATGATTCCAGATGTTCCGAATGTCGCCCTTTCACAAGTGTGGTCCATGTCTAATTCGCCACTATCTATTCCAGCAGAAAGAAACATCCAATGGTTGTTTCTTCATCGGCGGTTACCAGTTCCTACCAAATTATTCAGGTTGACGCTTGTTGATTCGCCTAACTGCATGTTTTGCTCTGCGATTGCGGATGTAGATCATGTGTATCAACATTGCACAGTGCTTCTTCCCTTGCTACATCTGACCTTCACTACTGCACAGTGCCTTAGTACTAATGATCTCTCCTTCTCAGCCTATAGTACGCTACTCAGTTCAAGTACTCCGCCTATTCCTATATCAGAGTCATGTGCTTATGTATTCATATTAGCAAAACATGTGATTTTTTGCTACTATCAACAGCTCCGTTCTACCCCTATACAGCCTACCATCTTTCAGGCGGGAGCTGCGATGTGCAGTCAGTTCCGGAACAGACTGATTTCACGCTTGAGGCTTGCTTTCACTGTTGCTAAGGCAGCGAATCGAATCCCTCACTTTATGTCAGTGTGGTCACCTTTTCGTCAATGGTTTTCTGGTCCATCAGAAGACCTTAGACTTTGTTCTGACTTCTGTGAAATTGTTTGGACTAATTGAAGTATAGTTTTGTGATTATCGTGTTCTTAGGTGCCCTTGTCATCATTGCTTCTTAATGTTACTGCACGTTTGCATGTTTCTCACCAACAAGGTCCTGTAGGTGAGTTTCTTGTTATACCACAGGCACTTAGAATAAGTTTAAAGTTTTTTTTTGTTTTTTTTTCGGCACTTTCCTTATGTCTGCCGGGCTTTATAATATATGGTTTTTGCTCACGGTGCTAAGCAACTGTTTGATAGTGTTTAAATTGTATTATTGATTTTGCCCAGTGTGTGGTTTTTGATCATGTTACATGTACATAAAGGGATATGATCAGTCGATTACACCATGTTCTGCAAAGTTTAGCACTTTTGTAGTGCAGGGGGTAATTGTTCATCATTCGGTTATTTGTACTGTACCTGAAGTATAGTTTCTATGCCAAAAGCTCAGTTTTGTATATACTAATGTACTTTCCTAATTGCACTGTAAAATTTATGTTTGGCACATTTCGCGTGTTGGGTCACGATTACATGTCTTAAGTTTTATGCTCATGGTGCGGAGCAAACGCTTTGATAGTATTTCAATTATATGTTAATATTACACAGTGTGGTTTTTCTCATGTCACATGCGCCTAACAGGACATAATAAGTCTATTAGATAATATTCTGCGCTGTGTTGCATATTTGCTGTACAAAGAGTCAGTTTCATATTTTCATTATTTGTATTGTACCCGAAGTATAAATTTTATGTAAAACGCAAGTTCTGTTTGTACTAATATACTTTACTCTTTGCACTATGAAACTTACAGTTGTACCATGGAATTGTAACTCCTGATTAGTGTCTTCCCTATGCCGTTGCATGTTGTGTACATATGTTGTTGTTCATTACAAGTTAATCTATAGCACTGTGATTGAGGCACTTGTTTAAGCCTAAGTAATAGTTCTTTTTGTAATTTGACAGCGTTTCACAAGAGAGATATTGCATTCAATTTGTATAGAGTTCACACCATTATTGTGGATAGATCATTTATTCGCTTATCTTTCAGATACTGAAAAGTATAAACCTTCTGCTCTTTTCTTCTTTTTTCTCAAGATTGCTCAAAATATACATGTTTGTTTTTGCACTGTAAAATTTATAGTTCTACCTTGTACTGGTGTTCACCTGTTAGAGATAGCACTATGCTGATGCACATTGAGAACATATGATGTACATAGAGTAAGTCAACCCTTCAGTCCAGTATTGTCAGTGTTCTGAATTTGCTTACATTGTATATAGTGCATCCACATAATGTAAATATCTCATTGTCATTGTAAATAGGTCATCTACTTGTTTATGTTTTGGTAACTGTTAAGCACAGGCCATCTGTATCTTCCTGTCCATGTTTGCTCCAAATAAAAATTGTTGAAGCTCACGGTGGTCGTTAAACCTCCAATAAAAAAAAAAAAAAAAAAAACCCTCCAATCAAAAAAAAAAAAAATTGAATTCCGATGATACCTGCGAGAGTGTAGCACGCCAATCGCGTGAAACGATTGTTGACTGCCGACGATGGTCACGTTCACCCAATGTCTTTTTAAGACCCCACTGGTATCGTAGGTTGGAGGTTTTGCCGGAATTCTTGTGTTCACGGTACACCCTTGCAATGGTCGTTAGTGATAATCCGAACTTCGTTTCTACCTCCGAAATACTTAGGCCCATCTCACGAGTGCCAACTGTGACACCACGTTGAAAACCGCTTAAATTGTTATTACTTGTCATGCTGATGCCGAAAACAGCTCTGACAGCTGGTAAGGAGGCCATTTGTTTTATATACGCACTTTCGGACTCAACCGAGTAAGCGCATAGGCGATGTTGCTATGTATTTTGCATAAGCTCGTCTGTACCAGTTTTTCTGGCACTTCAGTGTATGTTACTTCACTCGGGCAAACACAAACCTAACGCAGTAACTTATAAACAGCTTCTTTAGTCAAGGTTTGCTCCTTTCCTGTAGAACAGAAACGTACAAAGTAATATGCATATTATGAATTCTCATAGAAGTCTTTCTGTTTCTCAGACTAATTCGCTAAGATTCACCTCAGCTTCTCAGAAGAACTTACATTTTCTTGAAGTACTAAGGGAAACATGAAGCACGATTTTCTTAGTTGCTAACCAGCACAGAAGCTTTCAACTCAGCTACCTTGAATATTAAGCTCGAAACCGGCTCAAGGAAATGTTCATAACTGGAAAGCTTTCTTTTATATTCCTTAGAGTAGAAAACTGGAGATTTGGTTTTCAAAATTCTCATGAGAACATTTAGAGTGCAACCCTTGAATAAAATATTCGAATATCAGGATAAACCGCAACCAAATGACAGCCCTGTAAATGCTCCAAAAACTAGTTAAGCGAACCAGTAAATCGGAATAAAAATTAGAATATGAATGACTAAAGATGAAAGGGTTACACAAAACTAACTGCAATGCATTTATGTTTTGATTAAAAGTCCGAGAGCAGAATCTTCAGCTTCTTTTAAGGTGTGCAATCAGTAACTGCCATAAAGCTGCAAATTTCCTAGGTCATTCGTTTTTCCAGGTTATTAAATTACACCTTGCAAGTTAAAATGTATATTCCGGTCATACAAGAGCAAAATGCGGTGAATCTATTCGATTACATTTTTGTTGAGTTTAGATCTTCCCGATGCAAAACACAAAAAGATTCTGCGATTCAGCCAACAGAAAAGAATATATGCAGTAGTTTAAAATGTAAAATCGTATAGAAAATTCGGAAACAAAGTCAAAAAAAAATTATCTTGGTCAAAACGAAGTTTTCCAGTCCGACATTTATTTGCAGAGATCTTTTGAGAAATTAAAATAAACACTTGCGATACCTTGTGGAAAGATTTTGTACAAATGAGGCAAAAAAAAGGATGAATGATGCCTGCTGATGGCTTCAACTTTCTATTGATAAATCAAGTTCTTCAATCCCAGTTGAACCTCGGGATTATAGTGCTTTATGCAAGTACTGATTGATTTTGTCACCCTGGTTGGCAAGAGGCACGAAGTCTTGGCTTTTAATCATTCGTCACATATGGATCTGTGTTCTAATTGTTAGCGAAACATGGATGATATATTTGTCTTACGGCCAATTTACACGACAGAAAAATGACATTTTTTCCTTTCCTTGAAACCAGTGGCCCTAAATTTGGGGTTAGCAAGTGTTTATGGTCCACAGATTTGCTCTCACGGTGGTCGTTAAACTCTTAAACGAAAAATTAATGCACATTCACAGCGCTTACGAAGAGAGATTACGTGAAGAAAAACTGGGAAAATATGTGAAGCTCCTTGGTGCGTTACCTTCTTGTTCGAAAGAAATCTTCGAAATAAATTATAGAAGGGGAGATATCGAGTGAAAAGGAATATACTCTTAGACCGACATCTGCATAACATTGTTCATGGTTACAGCCATCTCGCGTCTAAAATTTTATGGATACATCTTCTAGAAGCTTTGGTCACGCCACCTAAAAGCACCATTTCTGCATTTTGGAAAGGGAAAATTGACTTACATTTCGCATCATCTACATAAAACATTTTGAACAAGAAAGCTCAAAAAAAAAAAGTGCAAGAACATATGTGGACATGTTTATATTTACAATTTTTCATTGGACAACAAATACTGAAGACATCGAGACGAGCCTATATTCCGCATTTTAGCCATTTAACATAATCATGTATTACCGAAACTTTACGTAGGAAGCAATGAACCACATACAGCAACAGAAGCATAGAATATTTTATTACAGTTCCAGCTGTCCAGTGAAAAACTAAAATTATGATGCAATTGTAAAGTAGTAGTCGAAGTACGATGTAAAATGCAAAGATGCAATGGCCATCCAGAAAGTAAACACCACTTGGAGATAAAAAAAAAACGTATTGATAACTAATTTTTAATGTGCGATGAATTCTATATACTTTATCTACATTTATACATTTCGCGTGGACTTTAAGACATTTGTCATAGCGTGGAACAAACTTATGGATATTCTGGTTGCCTCATCATAGAAGTCTGGGTTTTGAGCAACCACTCAACCGTCGTCTCCACTCTTCAGATCATCGTCATCATCGAACCGTTGGCAACTCAACCGTCGTCTTCGCTCTTCAGATCATCGTCGTCATCGAACCGTTGGCCACTCAACCGTCGTCTTTACTCTTCAGATCATCGTCGCCATCGAACCGTTGGCCGACAAGAAATTGTTTCAAGTGAAGAAACAAACGATAGTCAGTGAGCGCCAATTCTGGGTTGCAGGGAGGGTTATCCAGCTGCTCCCATTCAAATTTAGTGACAACATTTTGCGTCACATTCGCGGCAAGAAGCCTTGAGTTGTCACGTAGAAGAACATTTCCCTTTCTCAGCATGACACGCCATTTCTTCTGAATTACACGACGCAAGTTTCTCAGTGTCTCGCAATAAACAACCGCGTTTACTGTCGTGCCTGTAAGCACGAATTCCACACAAGATATTCTTTTCCTGTCCCAAAAGAAAGTGCACATGTATTTTCTTGTTACCATCATCTGTTTGAATTTCCTTGCCATAGGAGAGCCCGTGTGTTTCCATTGCAGGAATTACTGCTTCGATTCAGTTCTAATGTGAGAGATCCAAGTCTCATCTGCCGTTACTAAGCGGCTTAAACAATCATCGCCTTCCTACGTGTGCCGCACCAAAAATTTCAAAGCAGATCCCATGCGCTTCATTGTGTGCTCTTCCATCATCTTTGGCACCCATCCTGCACACACTTTGCAGTGGTGAAGCTTTTATGTAATGAGTTCGTGCAGTAAAGATTTCGAAACTTGAGGGAAATCTTCCGAAACATAAAAACTGTGAACCGTCGGTTCGCCCTAAAATTTTTCACTTGGTATGACATTTCTCGCGTTTAGAAACCTTATCACAGACCGGACTTCGCAGTTGGAGGGACGTTCTATTAAATTAAACATTATTCACGCACAGCACAAAACCTAAACACAATCTCACGAAACGGCGTCAGGGCGTGGCTATTAGACGAGACAGAACAACTGCATATGCTCGAATCTAAACCGAATAATTGCGCAGGAGTGACGTGGTAACGGATCTTTCTTTCTGGATGGCCCTAGCAATTTTATGCCTCCCTGTGGGAGGGAGCTCCCTATGAAGAATAATGGGAGGCATGCTACATTTATATATAATTTATCTGATAGGCCCATATCTCATCTATGAGTTCATCTATGTGACTTTCTTGTGATCAAAACCAGTTAAGGATGATGCAATGCTAATCTATTACAGTGCATTTCAAATCCTTACCTTTTGTTTTTCATATTTGTCTTTATTGATAGCTACTGCTTCTTCTCTTGGATTCACTTAGCTAAATTGGAGAATTGCGGAGGGGGAGGGGGTATTTGACAGTGGAATTGGGGTTCGGGGGCTAGGGGGAGCCGTGGAGAGGGCTGTGACGATCGGGGGAGAGGGGATGGGCGTCTGGAACCTTACGAATGATGAATCTCATCATAATCCAATTGTATTGGCCATTGCGGCCCACCGCTTTGTCAACTTCTTGTTAAATCTGTATGTATTTCTTTTCTCTGTCTTTCCTTATTTTGCGGGGAGAAGAGGGCGATGTCAGGCATTCGGGCTTTTTCCCTCTTACACCCAGTTGCTCTATGCTAAATACTCATGTTTTTGTTTTTGTTTTTTTATTGGAGGTTTAACGACAACCGTGAGCAACTCAAAGGGCTATAAGCAAATGCCCATCCCTAATAAACACAACATCCATGCCTGACCGAGATTCGAACCCGGACCCCTTTCGGAAGAATGATCAGAGGCCATCGCTTAGACCACTGCGCCACCGGGGCAGCTTACTCATGTTCAATACTATCATGATGGTCTATGCTTTGTTTACGGCAACTAAAAATAAAAATGAAATGAAAATGAAATTTAGATGCAGAGATCTTGTCTTAATGAAGTGTTCTACTTTTCTCCTGAGCGATGAACTTAGTAACAAACAGTTGATGCTTGACCTGAAAATTGTGAGGAATATCTTCTTGGAAAGTCTCACACAAATCTAGTTAGTGCCACTTGAGATGAGTTTCGTATTAGAAAGTAACGGAAACGTGTAAAATTACCTGGTAGAACCCCTTTCTTACATGTTACATACACTGCTGTCAAAAATTTAAGGAAGACGTACATTTTGTACAGTCAAAATCTGTAAAAGTGGGTTTACAACTGTAAATGGAATCGATGACAATTGCAACAGAAAAGAAAACGCACAACGTAAAAAATCTTGAGTAATATATACTCAGCAGAAAACATATTAGAGATAGAGGTGATGGGCATTTGACATGACCCCCCCCCCCCCCCCCGCAGAGTGAAACTAACCCAAACCGAACGCAGGTGACAAATAAGCAGGCAGCAGGACTTCCCAAAAGTGTATCGCAGTCAATGAACATGGGTAAATATGGGGATCTGAGAGACTTCAATCGTGAACGTACTGTCGGAGCAAAACAGGTGAATCACCATATCGCCCAAGTGGTGAGAACCATAGAGTTTCCGAGGGCAACTATATCAAGGGTGTACCGCGAGTATACCATCAAAGGACGTATCAGCGCCCAGAGAGCAAGCGGTCGCTGAACACATACCATAGATGATCGGGGTCGACGTAGACTATCCAGCCTCCTACAAATCGACCGCTTGGCAACAGCGGCGCAAATCGCCCTCCAGGTTAACTGTCGGAGGCCCAAGCAGTGTCAACGAGCGAATGGAACGGCATACGCTGCATACACTGAGCTAATCCCTGGTCAACGAGCGAATGGAACGGCATACGCTGCATACACTGAGCTAAACCTGGTCAACGAGCGAATGGAATGGCATATGCTGCATACACTGAGCTAAGCCTTGGTCAACGAGCGAATAGAACGTCATACGCTGTATACACTGAGCTAAACCTGGTCAACGAGCGAATGGAACGGCATACGCTGCATACACTGAGCTAATCCCTGGTCAACGAGCGAATGGAACGGCATACGCTGCATACACTGAGCTAAACCTGGTCAACGAGCGAATGGAACGGCATACGCTGCATACACTGAGCTAATCCCTGGTCAACGAGCGAATGGAACGGCATACGCTGCATACATTAAGCTAAGCCCTGGTCAACGAGCGAATGGAACGGCATACGCTGCATACATTGAGATACGCCCTGGTCAACGAGCGAATGGAACGGCATACGCTGCATACACTGAGCAAAGCCCTGGTCAACGAGCGAATGGAACGGCATACGCTGCATACACTGAGCTAAACCTGGTCAACGAGCGAATGGAACGGCATATGCTGCATACACTGAGCTAAGCCCTGGTCAACGAGCGAATAGAACGTCATACGCTGTATACACTGAGCTAAGCCCTGGTCAACGAGATGTCTCGTTGACCAGGGCTAAGCTACGGGAGCCAACGCCCTACTCGTGTGTGCCGCAGTTGGCTGCTCGTCCCCGTAGATTACGAATCGCCTGGTGCCAGGGACCAAAGAGGTTAGAATAGATGGAGTAAGGGTCCGCCGTTCCCTTCGTGTGATCAAAATGAAGCCAGGAAAACGTTACGATTCTGACGTTACAGCCTTCACCGCCATGTTGGTAAGACGCAGTGAGACGACTGAGATCATAACATCACATTAAGTAGTGCTGATGTGGCTGCCTTTTTCGATCAACATCTTTAAATTTCAGTATGTGGATGAGTAAAAAAAACTAGCAATTATTAGGTAACATATAATCAACATTTTAGGCTGTCTATGACACATTTTTATTGATGTTTTTCGAATTTTGTTTTAGTTTTTTAACAACTGCAGAAGAGTATGTACTTTCGTCGCCCAGGCCACAAATACACTGACGTAAAAAAAAGTACCAACACCACGAAAAAATAGTTGTAGAGGAATGAAATGGCGGCAATACATTTTATAACGAAGTGAATTTCTCCGTCATTTTTATCCGCGCCAGGATTCGAACCCGGTTAACTCATTCCGGAATAAGTTGCTCTACCAATTGAGCTACGCGGACATTTTGTTCTGATTCCTATCTGCCTTTACGTCCTTCTGGCAGGTACGTCACATCTCCTGGTACGTTACAATTTGTATAGGTAACATATTTAATCGATTAAGGTTTCAAGATCACAGCTTATTGTAAGCGCGAGAAGAGCCATTTTAAATGTGAAATGCTGGTACATTAATAACCGGTGTAACCGCCAGAATGTTAAATGCAAGCACGCAAACGTTCATGCATTGTGGCGTACAGGTGCTGGAAGTCAGTTTGTGGAATGGAGTTTCATGCCTGTTGCACTTGGTCGGTCAATACAGGGACGGTTAATGCTGGTTGGGGGTGACGCTGGAGTTGTCGTCCAATGATGTCCCATACGTGCTCGATTGGTGAAAGATCTGGTGATCTAGCAGGCCACGGCAACATGTCGACACTCTGTAGAGCATGTTGAGTTACAACAGCGGTATGCGGGCGAGAGTTATCCTGTTGGAAAACACCCCCGTGGAATGCTGTTCATGAATGGCAGTACAACAGGTTGAATCACCAGACCGACGTACAACTGTGCCGTCAGGGTCCGTGGGATAACCACGAGAGTGCTCCTGCTGTCATAAGAAATTGCTCCCTAGACCATAACTCCAGGTGTAGGTCCAGTGTGTCTCGGCCGCTGACAGGTTGGTTGCAGGCGCTCACCTAGCCTCCTTCTAACCAACACACGGCCATCACTGGCACCCAGGAAGAACCGACTTTTATCAGAAAACACAACAGATCTCCACACCGTCCTCCAATGAGCTCTAGCTGGGCATTACTGACGTCGCAAACGGCAGTGGTTTGGAGTAAGTGGAATGCACGCTACAGGGCGTCTGGCTAGGAGCTTTCCTTCAAGTAACCGATTTGTAACAGTTCGTTCTGTCACTGTGGTGGCAACTGCTGCTCGAATTGCTGCCGCAGACGCGGTACGATGCGCCACGGCCATACGCCGTACACGGCGGTCTTCCATCTCAGTAGTGCCACGTGGCAGGCCGGAACCCGGTCTTCTTGAAGAAGTACCTTCCCTTGATCACCACTGCCAACAATCATGCACAGTGGCTACATTCCTGCCAAGTCGTTCTGCAATATTGCGGAACGAAAATCCACCTTCTCGTAGATCTAATACACTTCCTCGTTCAAACTCCGTGAGTTGTTGATAATGACTTCTTCGTCTTCTTAAAGGCATTCTTGACTAACATCAACACACTACGTCGAATCTCAACAATAACTAACGCTCACGAACTTTACAGCGCGTATTTACAGCAAACCTGCTTTGCATGTTACGAGGGGCGCTACTAGCGCCACAAGTATGCGCCGAGTGCGAAATTTGCATAGACGTCATCTTACAGATGTACTCTCACCGCCTACCAACTGTCGTTTATCTAACACAACCCCTTCTTGGTGTTGGGATTTTTATTTCCGTCAGTGTAGCTAACGTAACATTTTATATTTATCGTGTTTTACAGAAATCTCTGTATCAAACTGAATCAATTAATATTGTTAGAAATTTAATTGTAAAGGCTCTTTGAAGTTCCTGTTTACTCGCAAACCTAACGAACCGACTATCCAGTAGTGGCAAAAATTGTGGAAACCTTTTTGGAAAAAGTGTGTTTTTGAGGTTTGATGGCTCATAACAACACTTTTTTTGGAGTAATACCATAACATTATATGTCAATGGAAAGATAATTTCATCAAGAATGTAATGCAATAACTTTTCTGAAGGATTTTGTATTAGAACAGCAATTATAAAGAAGAAAAGTGAAACACATAGAAAAAATGAGATATACAAAACTTTTCACCATGTCAGTTAATACTTAGTGGGGAAACATTTAGCGTTAGTTATGGCCTTACAACGCTTTCCCATGGAGTGAACCAAATTTTTTGGTTCTGCAGCTGTTATAATGTGAAACCAAGATTGAATTATTGCTTCTAATAATTGGGTTTTATTGCTGGGTTGCTTCTGACTAACAAGTGTCTTTAGTCGGCTCCATGGATGTACGATGGGGTTAAGATCTGGGCTATTCCCAGGCCATTCCAGCAGTGGAATATGATTATCTTGAAACCACTTTTTGCATACAGCAGCAACATGACATGGAGTTGAATCCTGTTGAAATATAAATGCTTCATTGTTTTAGAAAAGATCACGTGCGGAAGCCTTCAGTTTGGGCTCAAGTATTTCATTAATGTATTTTTGGCCATTTATATTCCCATTAATCACGCAAATTTTGCCCACATCGTTTGATGTCATACAACCCCATATCATAACACTAACTGGGTGCTTCAAGGTACGTGTAATGCAATCAGGATGCAAATCTTCTCCGATTCTTCTCCTTACGTATTTTATGCCATCACTACTAAACAGGGAGATTTTGGTCACCTGACCCCAAATAACACTGTCCCATTGACAAATCCGCTGTCCAGTTAAAATGGGGTTTAGCCCAGTTAAATCTTTTCAACCGTTGTTTGAGAGATAAAAATTGCTTTGTTCGTGGAATTCTAGCTTTTAGACCAAATTCCTGCAGTGTGAGCCGAACAGTCCTTGCACTCAACTTCACATCGCATTGCGCCGTTTCATCTTGTATACACCCTGATGATTTTCTTCTGTCACACAGTCTCTTAATTCTTCTATCATCACTTGTTGTTGTGCACCTTTCCCTACCTTTACCAGTCTGGTTTTGTAGTGACTGAGTTTCCTTATACCTGTTCAAAAATTTATAAATGCATCTTTGACTACGTTTCCACCAATTTTTCTTCTAATGTCTTCATAACGGAAGCGTTATTCACTTAATTGTACTATCTTACATAGCTTTCTGGCTGACCAGCCAACTCTTTGCGCCATTTCTTTAATTTTATTACGTTTTACAAGCTCACTAAATGAAAGAACACACACACACACACACACACACACACACACACACACACACACACACACACACACAAAAAAAAAAAAAAAAAACTTGATAGCAATCACATAACACACTGACAAATGTCCTCCTCTTAGCTCCAATACATGACATCAATAGCTGAATCCTACTGTGACCTGATTGGCTCATTGCCAAAACAAGATGATACCTGATTGTCTCTCTAAACACTCTGGTTGAATCACCAGAATGTTTAGAGCTGATTGTCATTAGCTGATTGTCTCTCTACAGCAGTCGAATGAAATTTTTTTGCATTTTAAAATTTTCATAATGAAAATGTCGTTTAAACGTTTACTGGAATTGAGTGGGGGTGGCCCAGGGGCCCGGGCCTCCACATGAGGTATCACTTGGTTCTTCGTTCTTTGTATTGTCTGCTTATTTTTAAATATATATGTATGTGTTTTTGAATATATATTTCACCAACAATGGAAATTTTAAATACACTGAAGTGCCAGAAAAACTGATACAGACGAGTTTATGCAAAATACGTAGCAACGTCACCTATGCGCCTACTCGGTTGCGTCCGTCAGTGCGTATATAAAGCGATAGACATCCTTGCCAGCTGTCAGAGCTCTTTTCGGCACGAGAATGACAAGTAATAATGATTTAAGCGAATTTCAACGCGGTGTCATAGTTGGCGCTCGTGAGATCGGCCGTACTATTTCGCAGGTAGAAACGAAGTTCGGATTTTCACGGACGACCATTGCAAGGGTGTACCGTGACTACAAGAATTCCGGCAAAATCTCCAACCTACGATACCAGTGTGGCCGGAAAAAGACATTGGGTGAACGTGACCATCGTCGGCTGTTAAGAAACGTTTCACGCGATAGGCAAGCAACACTCTTGCCGGTATCATCGGAATTCAATGCTGGAGCCTCAACAAGCATCAGCGTCCGGACTGTGCAACGTACCCTTCACGATATGGGATTCGGGAGCCGACGCTCAACTCTACTCCCCTTGATGGGTATGTGACACAGAGATACGAGTCTCGCTTGGGCACGGCAACACCGCCACTGGACACTTGATGACTGGAAACAAGTAGCCTAGTCTGACGAGTCGCGTTTCCAACTGTATCGAGCAGGTGGAGGGATTCGTATGTGGCGCAAACCCCATGAAGCCATGGATCCCGCCTGTCAACAGGGAACTGTACCGGCTGGTGGGGGGGGGGGGTCCGTAATGGTTAGGGGTGTGTTCAGCTGGACTTCCCTGGAACCCCTAGTACGTCTACAAGCGTCTGTGACCGGCCAACGCTATGTGCGCATCCTTTCTGACGATTTACACCCGTTCATGCCCTGCATTACTGCTGATGGATTAAACGTGTTCCAAAAGGAAAATGCACCTCCACAAAAGTGTCGGAACGCCACATTAGGGTCATAGGAGCATTCATCTGAGTTTGGGGTGTTGTCATTCCCACCCAAGTCTCCAGATCTGAACGTGATAGAACACATTTGGGATGCCATGCAACGCGTTGTCGAACACATGAATCCGAGACCTCGGAATACACCCGAATTGTGGAACGCTCTGCAGGAAGTATGGTGTACATTGTCTACAGCATATTTCCAGAAGCTAGTGGAGTTCATGCCCCGCTGTATTTCTGCGAAAAAATTCAACCGTTTTGCCGCGACGCACTCTCCTTCGCCGTCTGCACAGATTTAGATCCCATACATTAGTATGATGAAGTATAAAAATAACACAAATGTGTAAGATATATCAATCACACAGGTCTGTAAAAAAATATTTTTTTTTCAGCTGCATGGGATGTTTTTGGTAAATATTATGTTTTCGAGTGTGCTGGATCCAAAAATGACCTCAATTTTCCTCCATCACGTACAGTTTTTTTGCAAAATACAAGATGTTTGCATAAAAAAAGCATAACAATAATGAGAAAACCACCATTTCATTACAATGAAGTAAAAAATATTTCTAATAATAAACAAACAATTTCTTCATGAAATGTACTTAACATTCCGTGTTCATTCTGTTTGCCTATAAAACCTTTTCTTCTTCTCTTTGATACTTTTCCGAACACGCTTCCGCTTTCCACTTTCTGTTTCCCGCTTGAGCATCCAACAGTAGTCAGCTAGCATATTAACGTCCCATCGTCTTTGGTAGCGTCTCTCGATATCACGGACATCCTGGTGAAATCTTTCACCCTGCTCTTCACTGAGGGCTCCCAAGTTTTCGGGAAAATAGTCGACATGGGAGTGTAAGAAATGAACTTTTAAGCTCATCTTGCATCCTTGAGCTTTATGCGCAGCCAACATGCGTTGTACAATGGTTTTGTAGTGAGGGTCTTTAGTATTACCCAAAAACTTGTGCACTACGTCTTTGAAATAGTCCTATGCCTCTTTTTCTTTTTATGCCATTGTTTCTGAAAAGAGGGGATCGGATAACAGTTTTTGTATGTCGGGGCCAGTAAAAACTCCCTCTTTCAACTTGGCTTCAGACAGTTTTGGGAACTTGGAAAACATATATCTAAAACATTCCCCATCTTTTGGCAGTGATTTCACAAACTGCTTCATAAGCCCCAATTTAGTGTGAAGAGGTGGTAATAAAACCTTTTCAGGAGGAACCAAGGTTGTATTAATGACGTTATTTTTGCCAGGGATAAAGGCGTCTCGAAGTGGCCTGTCAGTTTTTGTCCAATGGAGATCTCTGGCTCGACTGTCCCACAAGCAAAGAAAGCAGGGATATTTCGTATAGCCTGCCTGCTGGCCCAACAACACGGTTAGTATTTTGAAGTCTCCACAGAGCATCCAGCGATGTTCTTGATATTTTATTTTCTTAAGAATCATTGCCACATCGTTATAGTTTTCCTCCAAATGAACCGAGTGTCCTACAGGAAGTGATGCAAATTTATTCCCATTATGCAGCAAGACTGCTTAGAGGCTTGTTTTTGAGGAATCAATGAATAGGCGCCACTCAGATGAATCATATTATCTTTCAAAACACTTCATTAGCCTTTGAACATCACTACAAAAAACGAGATTTCCCTCTTTGGAGAAAAAATGTAGTGAATTATCTCTCTCGGTGCCTGTACCACGAAAATGAGGTTCCGGGTGACAGCAGGTTCTTATTTTTTAATCTTGACCTCAGCAATTCGGCAGCATCTTTTGAAAGGCCTAAATCTATAACCAGGTCATTGAGCCTCGCTCTGATAAAAAAGTTGGGGTCCCTCATCAACAGAAAAATCTAAACTTGATTCGTCCTGGGGAGGTAATGTGTTTCCGTCCTCAGAATCACTCAGGATATCATCCAAACTGGAAGGTGGGTGTGGAACTGGTATTGCAGAGCTATGAGGCACTAGACGAATAGCTGAATTTAGGTTTGGGTAAGATAATTTTTTTTTATTTTTTTTTTGTATTGAAACCTTTCACATCTACCGAACAGAAATAGCAGTCGGTAGTGTGGTTTTGCTGTTCACGCCACATAACAGGAATGCCAAAACGAAATGAGTGTTTCTTACCCTTAAACCACAAACGGAGATCTTCCTCGCACCTTCTGCACACCTTATGAGGAGCCCAGGCTTTGTCTTGATCCCCAAGTTTCAACTTGAAGTATGCAAAATACACTTTCTTCACGAAACACTTATGTTTCTTTGTTGACTTTTAACAGTGTTTTCACCACAAATAAAACAAAAGCTTTTTATAACACAACCTCTTGGAGCCATATTATATAGCTAAAAACACGAGCTCAGTCACGTTTGAATGCCAAATGTAAACTGAGTGTGGCGCTTCGCTGTTTGTATACACCGCATTGAGTACACACACTGACTCTCCGTACATCTAGAAGCAAACGCTTTTCCTGTGGTGAAGCAGATGGAAACTAGCCTCGCTCCCTTCAAAAAGACCAGTTAAATAACACGCAAAACATAGGTGAACACGAGAGCGAGCGAGGTTATGTTGACACATGCGCGTCTGCCGATCGTCTCTCTCTCTCTGTAGCTGGGCAGGTTAATCGGCAACACCTGCTTCTTCCTCTGGCTCGATAAAAAAATCCAAAATGGCGCAGCATATAAATAAAATAAAACAGCAAAAAGTTTCTTTTTTTCCCGTTCTTAAAGATAAAAATTAATGCTTTTGAGGGATTCTCTAGGCACTTTTAGCTTTGAATATCCAGTAGTCATCTATATAAGCTATGCAACATAACCAAAGCAGCCTAGATCCTGAACTTATTTGGCATGTTGAAACTATGATCAAATCTGACAATACGCTTGTTTATACTCATTCCTAATACCCTAGAGAACGTGTATAAACATGCTCAACCCAGCCAGTAAGATTCCTTACTTTACGCTATAAACAAATTAAGCCGGTTGGGACATGATCAACCCGAGCTTCCTCACACCGCCAACACTACCCTTGCCCTGCAACCCTTCCACTGCCTCTCCCCCAATTCCGCTCATTTTCTCTTTGTGTTTATTCTTGAGTCTCACTCTAATACATATTAAATGAAAGTAAGAAATCACTTTTGCATAGGATTTTTAGAATCAAGAATAGGATACCAGATTTCGAGTTAAACGGGAGTTTCACTCTAAATGAAACTAGAAACACGAGTTTTGCAAGAAAACCTGACGTGATGGAATTTTTGAGTATTTTTCCCGGGTTCAGTGAGTAAAAATCTATAAGAAACAGTATAAAAACCCTGTACAGTTTTTTGGTTGTAGACCTGTGTTATTAGTAAATGAGAACATTACTGCGGACAATTTCTGGAGGGGAAGATAAATTCTGGCTTGCTTAAAATTTGGTCAGTTTCAGGACCGGCAGTTTCTTAATCAAACTACACTGACTTGCAAAAAACAATTTAATTTAGAACAAAAATTAATATTCTATGCACAATTACCTATGAAAAGTTACACCAGCAGGCGCTTTAGTTGATGAGTTGAGACATTCAAAGGCCCAACACAATCCATTTTAAAAGCAGTATAAATGTTTTGATGAAAAACGGTCTATTCCTTATTCTTGCAATGATGAAAAAGTACTAGTAATGTCTCACTGGACGTGGACAGCAGCTCCGTGTCGTCAGCTCAAAGTGCCTCAAGTTTGTGACGTCATCTATTCTGTGACGCCATCAATTCAAACCTCCTTGCCGGGAACATCAAGACTGGACCACTGCAGAAAGGCACAGCGTCGTTTGCTCAGATGAATCCCGTTTTTAGCTGTACCGAGCTGACAGATTTGACGTGGAGAGGATAAGGTCATGGCCCCGTCGTGCCACGTCGGTTTTGTTCAAAGCGATGGTGCTTTTGCGATCGTTCGGGGAACCATTAGGTCCCTTTTTGAGTCTGGAGACGAACTTAACCGCTGAGCGCTACCAGCATGTGCCGGCTGTTCACCTACATGCTTTCATGGTCTTCGCGCATTCTGCGACCGATGGTCTGCTCCAGCAGGAAAATAAGCCACCCAACCGGGACGCAATCACCCAGGCATGACTCGAGAAAAACTCATCTGAGTATGAAACCATTCAGTGCTCCCCGCCCCCAAGGGTCCCCGGATTTAAACCCTGTGAAATGTCGATGGAATGCCGTGGAGCGCATCAACAGATCCATGGATCCTGGGTCGACGTCTCGGGCGGAGTTGTGGACATTGCTGCAACACGCACAGCTGACATTACCCTCAGAAACCCTTCGGAATCTCGTAGGGTCAATGCCTCGGGGCGTACACGCTGTTATTTGCGCTAGAAGAGGACCAACACGCTATTAGGTAGGTATCTCTAATGCTTTGTCTATTGAGTTCATTTATCCACACATTTATGTAATCAAAACAGAACAAAATTTTACAAAATAATGCCTGTAGATTCTTGTAAAATTTCGCCCAGTGACCTTCTTTCATTAGCACTGCGTAAACAGATTACAGGGCAAAATTCTCAGTAGAGACTATGTTCACCGCGCAAGGCAATGTATGTTTGGTACCGGTGTACCATCCAGTACTCGATCCAGGCGAAAGTATTGATAATAAGCCAAAATTCCTCGCCTCAAATCGTTTGGCCACCGGAATGGCTACCTGTGCTTCATTCAGATTGAAATTGATTTCACACTTTTGTGCTGTTTAATTTTGCGTAATTTTTCGTTCTTGTTATTGCTTGATTAACCCCTTAAGCGGCCAATGTACCAGAAACAAATGATGCCCCACACTTTCTGCACTCCCCAAAGAGATGTGTTCACATAGAGGCCGGGGTTTATGAAAGCTAAGGCAGAACAATTCCTTTTGCACTGTCTTCTGAACAGTACCGACTATAAACCTGCGACAACCAATCATCACCAGTGCACGCCATAACCCTGGTGATACGAACTCCCTTCTAGTCCGTTGCTCTCTGCTCCATGACCCAAGGCATAATGGGAAAGGGCAAGTACCTCTGACACGATCATCATGTCACTGGGTCGAAACAAGTGACTCAAATATCTACTCTCTCCTATCTTTGGATCGTAATTATTATTACAGCCTTTTCAGCAGGTAATCAGTCTGAAAGGATTAGTGTCAATCATCTCCATAAATGACCACTTTGAATAAGAAAGCTAAGGGGAAATCAATGCTTTCTGATGCCCAGGTTTACTACCAACCGCGAGCGGCCAATTTATTAGACACCGAATATATTTGCTCGAGACGATTTCAATCAATTTTGCTAACCGCGAATGAACTCGTTCCAGCCGGTTAATAGCTTAACAGAAGTCACATTACGTTTCACTATAGGATTCTCTTTGCGGGGCACAAGAACCGGGAGCCAGCCTATAGAATAGTAGCAGTCGCCTTCCCCTAATTTAGCACCAGTGTCCCCAGGGAAAGGACACAGTCAATGCTCTAGAATAGACACACCATCCATGCCTGATTCGTGACACGAACTCGTGCCCACTTTAAGAAGCCAGCTCTTAGATCACTCGCCACTTGTTTACAAATGTATCGTTTGATTCTTACAGTGTTGGAAGAACTCTGCATTCAGTTCTGTTAAGTTGAAAGGAGTCTATATATTGCTTCTGCTTCTTACCAGTTTGTTTTACAACTGAGAACTCTAATCTTTTTTACATGCTGATCAATTGTGCTAGCTCTTTTGTGTTTCGGAATAGATTCAACTCAGTTAATAATCCCTCAAGCGGCCGATGAACCTGAACGAAATACTGCCCAAAATTTTCTGCCAAACAGAAATGTTCTCATAGTGGCCGAGTTTTACGAAAGCTGTGGCAAAATAATGCACTTTCCTTCTCATCTCAGCAGTACTGCCATAAACTTGTCACAGGTGATAACAGCTTCCGCCTACTTCTTCATTCTCTGCTCTATGATCCCAGACATGCTGAGAGGGATGCCATGCAAAACACCATTCAAACGCCTTTTCTCTCCTTTCTTCGGTTCGTCCCTATTTTTATAGCCTTTACAGCAGACAATCGGTCAGAAAGGATTATTGTCAATCATCTCCTCAATTGCCAACTTTGAAGAACAAAGCTAAGGGGAAAGCTGAGCTTTCTGATGCCCAGGTTCACAAATTCCAACCGCGGTCTGCCCACTTCTTTTAAACAGCGAATATTCGTTCGAGCTGATTTCATTCCATTTTGCTAACCCAGAGTTATTACTTTCCAGGCAGTTAAATGATTTATGTTGGTACGTAGGTCCCGATGGCCGCCGATCGATTCAAGAAAATCCTGACATATAAAGTCGAATTGAAAAACATTTGTTTCTTAAAAACCTTAAAAAATGTTATTTCCAGCGGCGACACTCTTTAACCGGACTTCTTCCCACTCTCAGCAAACATCTCCTGAAAGTAAAGCCACACTGTATAGTAAAGATATAACCAAATTTGTTCTGATGTGATTCTTGATCTAAAGTTTTCGAAAATATTGGAATATGCACAGCTGTGATTTCAATCTAAATATATCAATTAATTATATCATTTAAAATGGTATAACTATTCTAGTAATCCAAATTTATTGGCATAAAATAGAAATCAAGGATTCCAAGTTTAGGGACATTAGCCAGGTGGTTTTTTCAAGGACGTTTGACTGCAAACTGGTTGATGTTCGAAAGCTTGGAATCTTTTAATTTTATTTTACGCCAATAAATCCGGATAACTTGTGTGGTTATACTGCTTTAAGTATAGTTAGTAATTCCTCGTTATTAATAAATTATAACACATTCTGTTTCATATGTCGATATAGAAATTACAGAATACGTAAAGCAACGATGAATAAATCTCAACAAAAGAATTCCCATAATTTTGAACTTAGGTGTGATAGAGTTGCCATACGTCAACTACTTTTCTGGCCGTGGCTTGCAGAACACGTGAAATCAATAAAGGAACTGGCAGCCTGTGGAAGTACATATCGCAATGCGGAATGAAGAATATGATTCCAAAAGGAAACATAAAACAAAGATCTTTGTCAGAAGCAGCACCCGGTTTTCACACAATTCCTTGATTACAAGTTGCTGAAAAGCATCGCTACGATGAACAAACGAAGGGATAGCTTTCGTGTCTCAAAAGAATTTTGCGAAAAGAAAAAAAGCCTTAAGAAAACTAAATTCAACACCGATGTATAGAGATATGCGGCCGTTGTTAAATTGCAACAGATGCAAAGTAGTCTTACTGGCAAGGAAAAAAGTATGAAAGATAGGAAAGCAAAAGTAAAGGAAGTCGTCATATTTTTCGAATTCAAATAACAAAGCATTTTGGAATTCTTGGAACAAAAAAGAAAATGTCCCTTCAACGTTATTAGTGTTTTCTCGGAATTTAAATACTTGGTCTTCTTAATTAAATGCAAGTCTTTCCATCATATCCCCTGTGCGCGGAATTTTGTGACTTCCACTCCAAGAGGAATTTCGTCAGAGCAATAATTAAGGCTCTCACTGTAGCACATACATACAAACGTTGCGTTTTACATACATATCACATTGCACCTTTATAAGGTATCTGGGCAAAACCGTTCTCCACTCTTTAATTAAAGAGAGTTACGTCCCTTAAGTCACCACTAATCCTAAATAAACACAGCAAACATAATCCCATTAACAAAAAAGTTCTATTCTGGGAATAAGGTTCCGACAAAACGGTTTCTGAATTTTTCTGTTGGTGAACATATCTCGTAACATCTTGCATTATTAAATGTGTTTAGACGATATAATTACAGTACACAAAGGAAGTTAAGGGAATACTTTAGAGGAAATGTCATTGTCTAGAAAAATGCATCCCTTTGCCCGAAATCCTTCCTTCCAGGAGCAAACGCTTTAAAATGGCACATTGCAAGCAGCATTTCAAAGGTTTTTCATTTTTCAGTAATCTGAAAACAATTCGGGTATCGTTATATTTATTTTACTCTTAAACTTTCCGTCATTATTCAGAAAGAGGACTCCTTTTATGTTTCGATAATGCAGGAACCTCATTGCTTTTCCACTATATTGTTTGCTTTCAAATTTGGTACCCAATTTGCTGGCTAGTTTGTGTCTTTGAGTAAGTCTAGACCTTAAATGTTTTGTAAGTACATCGTGCTCATAACTGAAATACTTTAACTCCAGTGCCTGTTAAGGGAACGACATCAAACGGGAAATCTTCGGATTTTGTATTCTAAACTAAGAGACAGTGAGAAAAACAGCTGTGCAAAGATAAGATTTCTTCAAGTTACCACCTGATAAAAATAGGTGCCATTCTCATGATAACAGTCTATATAATTACAAAACTGGATATCGTGGTGTGAATAAGTTATAGAAAACATTTGTAGAGGATTAACCGAAGTTATATACCACAACTGCTGGAGAATCCAGAGAGTTAAGTAAAGCAAATTAAGGCTTTCCGCAGCATAAGTACACATTTTAGTCTGTTGCTTTCATTTGTGCCGCGACAGAAGATGTGTACTGTGTCTCTCATTAAAAGACAGCCACTTAGCCCGAATTGGTTTCTTCATCGTTCAAAAATGGTTAACCCGTCGGTTGCAGAAACGTTAAAAAAATACGCTTACAAACCAAAATGATGTCTAGTTGATAAATGGTTACAGCAAAGGTTCAAAAAACCCATTTTCAATATTTTGTAGCTTTTCAAACACGTTGACAAAGCGTTTTCTAACGTATTTAAAATAGCCTCTGAAGGCAGATTTTTCATTAAAAACGGATTGAAATAGCATTCGGTGATCCACATCTTCCACAGAAAGGTTTGATCCAACAAACTTTGGTATAATATCCGTTGATTTTTATTGGTGTAAAAAACTCACATAGCCAATCTTTCGCTCATAAACAGGTGGCTTTTTGAAGGCTAACTGACACTAACGTATACGGAGTTAGCTACCAGAAAACTTTAACATTTGAAAATTTATACTTGCTTTGAGTTAACTACAAAATGTGAAAAAACAAAAAAAATAGGAACAGTGTGCGTGAAAAAACGTCAAGAAACAAAGCAAATAAAACAAAATCTTAATATTTTAGGAAATCTGGCCACGGGGTTGCAGTTCGCGCGGGACGGCATCATTGCATGCGTATTTTGTTGTGAATTTCGGTTCGGTTTGGAGTTACCAAAGCTTTTTTGTTCTTGGCTTCTCTCTTTGTTGTTCTTCTTTTTCGAATGCATCATCATCACCATCATCATCATTGTCAACCATTATCAATCCACTGCTGGACGAAGGTCTCCCCAAGTTTCCTCCACAACGGTCTGTCTTGTGCCAGTCTTCAATATTTTGTAGCTTTTCAAACACGTTGACAAAGCGTGTCACTCCTGCATACTTTCCAATTTCATCCACCCATCTCCCATGTGGCCTTCTTCTGGGTCTTTTCCTGTCCCTTGGAATCCAATCTAAAATTTCGGCTGTCCATCTATGGTCTGTCCTTCTGGCAGTATGTCCAGCCCATTGCCATTTCAGGGATTAAACTCTTAACTCTGATCATGATGTCTTCCACTCTTGTCATTTTTTGGATCCACGATTTCCTCTTCTTATCTATCCTGGTTACACCAAGCATGCACCCCTCCACGCTAATTTGAGTTGTCTGCAGCCTTTGTATGTCTCTTTTAGTTAAGGTCCACGTCTCTGCACCATACGTAAGCACTGGAAGGATGCATTGATCAAACACTTTTCTTTTAAGACATAATGGCATATTGCTCTTGAAAATCATGCTGTTTCTTCCAAAAGCTCTCGAGACAAAGTTTTGTACACCGATTAATTTCTTCATCAATGTGACCCTCACTTGTTATCTGCTGTCCAAGATAAACGTACGTGTCTGTTATCTCCAGCTTTTCTCCATCAATCGATAAATCTTCATTTCTTGAAAAACCATTGAACATCACTTTTGTCTTCTGAAAGTTCATTTTTAATCCCACTTCTTTACTCTTGTCAGCAAGTTCCTGGATCATATTCTGCAGCTCTGATGGGGTAGTTGCAAAAATGACTACGTCATCACCAAAACGAAGGTGAGTTAGATAATCTGCATTAATCTTTATCCCTTTTTTTCCTAGCTCAACGACTGAAAGACACCTTCCAATGTAGCATTAATGAGCTTCGGAGATATGGTGTCACCTTGTCTCACTCCCTTTCCAACTTTTATGTGTGTTGTATTTTTAAACAGCCGAATCTTTGCACTTGCATTTTCATAGATGTTATTAATAATATTAATGTATGCATCTTCAATACCGCAGGATTTCAGAGCCATTGTAACTGCTGATGATTTCACCGAATCAATGGCTTTTTCATAATCGCTAAAAGCCATGCACAATGGAAGTTCATATTCCCTCGCTCTTTCAATTAGTTCTCTCAGTACGTGGATATGATCTATCGTGCTGTAGCCCCTACTGAATCCAGCTTGTTCTCTCGGTTGAGCCATGTCCAGTGTTACCTTCAAACGGTGTGAAAGAACTTTAGTAAAGATTTTATAAACCACTGATAGGAGGCTGATAGGTATATAGTTCCTGAGATCTTCAATGTCACCTTTTTTATGTAGCAGGATCATTGTAGCGTTGTTCTAATTCTCAGGAATCTTCCCTTCATTAAGGCATCGAGTGAAAATTTGGGCGAGTATTGTTTCGATTTCTCCACTTGCTTCTTGTATGATGTCTACAGTAATTCCATCTTCTCCTGGAGCTTTTTCCCGCTTCATGTTCTTGATTGCATGTGCAACTTCTGCTGGAAGGACTGGAAGAACTCTGGTACTGGTACCTTTCATGATGTCTGGAGTACATGTATCATACCTTTCATATAATTTGGAGTAGAAATCTTTCACTCTTGTCAAAATTTCGCCTCTATTTCTTGTTACAGAACCATCTTCTTTTCTCAGTGCCATAATATGTTTTCTTCCCTTACTGAGATGTCCCTTTGCTATCTTTAGGCTTTGGTTGTTTTCAATTGCTTTCCTCACTAGTTCACAGTTGAATTTCCTTACGTCTTCAGTGATACTTTTTCGTATTGTCTTGCATAGCTCTATATATTCCACTTTGGAAGTCACATCTTCTTTAGTTGTCCTCATCTCATCTTTTTTGAATCAACATTTTGGTTTTTCCTGATAATTTGTTCACATGCAACTTGTTCTTAGACTCAGCTAATTTTGTGGCTGTTTCCATAAGAGCTTTGGTTACTTTTCTGTTAAACTTAAGAAATATCCACCTTTTCGGATGTTAGGCCTCCTAAAGCGGAGAATCTGTTCTTCAGTTCCAACTTGATGGTATCATGGTGTTTTTTAAGGTTGGTTATGTCAATACATTTTGTTTGTCTTATGAGCTTGCTACGTTCGAGTTTAGTGTTGAGGTGCATCTTACATCCTGCCAATCTATGGTCACTACCTGTGTTGAACTTGTTTAGCACACTGCAGTCTTCTATGACGAATTTTTTGTTACCGGCAAAATATCCGACATGTACAAATAGGCGTATCTACTTACGCCTACTAGCGGCAGAAATATGTTGACGAAAAATCACAAATTTGGCAAAAAATGTTTCACAGTGTGGAAGATTTCCGTAGGAGAAAGAATTTTTCAAGTCTAACAATTCGAAGAAGAGATGCGGAGAACACAGGATATAACTTTACGTCCCATAATGGAAGAGATCTGCGTTATTTGAAGACAAAAATAGGGTCAAAATATTTATACTGAAAGGCTCAGGAGATACGAATTTTTAGAATCCAAAATACTTTGGAAAATATTAATATTCATAATCTATTCGGTATATAGCAAGTGGTATACAGTAGTAAGAGAGTGTTTTCAACGAAAGTTTTAGAAGAGGAGATATAGTTGTTACATAAATACGTACTAACTCTACCTAATCTCGAAACTATGCACAACAAATATCTATGAAATTTAAATTTAAATTTATAACGAGGAACAGTACACCAATTAAGTAGTAAATAGTAACGCTGCACTAGTGATCTGATTTATTGGCGTAGAAAATAAACACATAAGCGTTTCCAAGCTTATGTGTCTGACAACCGCCTCGGCACACAAGTCTACTATAAACCCACGTCCGTCCCCAACCTGATGCTCCGCAGCTCTTTCTGTCCCGCAGAATACAAAGCAGCTATCTTTCGTTCTCAAATTCAAAGAGCCTTCGCCGTTTCTTCTGATACCTATTCTAGACAACACGAAATTGAAAGCGTCATCAAGCTAGCCACTGATGCAGGATATTCATTGAATCAGATACGTAGCTTTATCCAAAAAGCCAGATCCAAACATTCCGGTCTTCCTGCACCGCAGCTACGTTATATAGGCTCAATTCCCTACATTCCAAGGGTGTCTTACAAACTCAAAAACGCCCTCGAGAAGATGAACTACGGCGTCGGCATAAGGTCCCCTGCATCTTTACATACTATACTAAAGAGAAATAGTGAAAAACCAGCTCTCTCCTGCGAAGCAGGCGTTTATGCGATCCCCCTACAGTATCCGAACGGCTCTAAACGATACTACATTGGAATGACTAAGCGTTCGTTTGGAATCAGAGTCAACGAACATAAAAGGGACACAAAATACGGTATAGTAGCCATGGCACTATCCAGAGAAGTAAAATTCAAGTCAGCTACTCCCATGTGGGATGATATAAAGAAATTAGCTAGCTACTCTACCCCTAAATGTACAGCCATTCGGGAAAGCTTGGAGATCATTACCAACAGCGATGCTTGCAATGATTGTGTCTCGTTCGAGTTGCCACGAATTTGGAACCAATTCTTCAAGTAACACCTTTTCTCTACCAGGATCCCGCGTGCAACCAACGTGATGCCTCGTATCTTTAAATGATTATAACGTCACATCTATTTATTGCCAAGTTCCCGCGTTCAAATTGTTAAGCGTTCTATTTTTCAGTTTGCAGTTTCTGTCTAACTTCCTTGAAAAAGCCATCTGGTTGATGTGCGAAAGCTTGGAAACGCTTATGTGTTTATTTTCTACGCCAATAAATCGGATCACTAGTACAGCGTTACTATTTACTAAATATCTATGAGTATATGCAAAATGTTGCAAGAAGCGAAGGGTATCGGAAGTTAAAAGAATATTTATAATAGATCTTTTAGTAGCAGGGATTTTGGGAAAAACAGATTTAACATTTTTGCCCTCTAACAGATACATTGTGTATTACTGTGAGAAGAGAATGAGTACAACCCGTTTTAGCAGTTTTATACTACTGAAGAGGAATTTATCCAGTATGGCGTTTACACGCGCGAATACGGCTTCAAATGTGTTATAAATAGAAATATGCCCTTGTGACCCCTAGTGGTTAAATTGTGTATCAAGAAAAATTGGAAATTACGTACAAAACGTCACTCTCCTGGAACGCTGTCGGACTAAAGTGAATTTTCGGAATCCGACTGTTAGAAACAGAGATATCAATAAAACTAAATGGTATATGCATCTAATATCACTTTTAGGAAACACTGAGCATTGCTATGCAACCGGAAATACGCGCAAATTTTTTCCCCGCGAGCGGTATCTCACAAAACAAGAAATTTTACAATCGAGTTATTAAAAGAGAAGTAACTGCTTTGAATATATTCGAAATGTAATTACGCATTTACGCTATCTATTGGTGAAACTCTTGTTTACGAAACGTTATAATTACATGAGAAAGATATTTCAACTCGAACTTTATCCGAGTCAAAAATAATTCTGAAATCAGATTTTTATCAGCAGATATATTAAGAAAAGGATAATATAGGTAGGACTCGGTTTACGCCGGAGTTAGGTATTTGAGATTTCCGGCGTAAAATGAAGCAGCAGAAACTGAAGCAAAAATCTAATGATAACATATATACGGGTGTAGTACCGAAAGTAATGCAAAAGTGGGCATGACTTTTTTATTAACTTACAGAAGCTTCAAATTGCACATGTTGGTAGAGTAACTCTTTCTCTATACAATGGTACTACTCAACGTAGTCTCTGTCCATCACAAGCAATGCATTTTTGCCATCGTTGAACACAACTCTCGAACTCTCTTTGAAAAAATTCAGATGTGGACTGTTGTACCCACTTTTCCACAGCCACTATCACCTCGTATGTGTCTTCAAATCTTTGTCCCCGGAGACTGTCCTTCATCGGACCGAATAGGTGCAATTCGGAGGGCACCAGATCTGGGATGTACGGTGGATGGGAGAACACCGGTCAGCTTAATTTTCTAGTCGCCTGATTTGTTAAAAAATATGCGAGTGATCTCGCATTGTCAGGGTGAATTTGGATCCTTTTCAGATTCTTGTCCGGTCTCTTACTCGTTTTGGTTTCTCAAAGCTCCTTGAGTGTCTCAATGTAGCGCTTGCTGGAAAATCCATAAAATCGAGAAGAATGACACCCCTGTCATTCCAAAAAACAGTCACCATGACTTTCTGTGCTGATCGCTGGCTCTGGAACTTCTTAGGCCTTGGTGAAGAGGTGTGACGCCATTCCATGGATTGACTCTTCGTTTACAGAACGTAAGATACGCCCACGTTTCACCCCTGTCACCAGGTCAGAAAAAAGTGCCTTCATTGGCTTTAAACACTTCTATCAGATCAGAGCAGAGTTCCACACTTCTTTCCTTCAAATCTAGTGTCAACTGCGGAGGTACCCTCTTTGCACACACTTTCCGATACCCGAGGTCTTCCGGCATCTTCTGTATGGCACTGTGATCACAGTCCAATTGTGCAACAAGCTTACGGATTATGACTCGTGTCTCCGCGTGAATCAATTCATCCACTTGCGATGATTCGTGTCAGTAGTCGCAGATGATGGTCTCTCACTGCGTGATTTCTCTTCAGTGCTGGTTTCCCCTTTTTAAACTTCTTCATCTCTCTGTGCACGTTGCTGTTGTCAATGGTTTCATCTCCGTAAACGCTCTGTAGCTTTCTGTGGATGTCTGACAGCCTGCACCCTTCCTTCGTCAAAAACTCAATGACAGTACGTTGCTTCTGTTTGGAATCCATTATTTACCTGCATTAAAGAAGAAAGGTTACTATAGAGGAAGAGTTACGCTACCAACATGTGCAGTTTGAACGACCTCTGTCAGTTAATATAAAAGTTATACTCACGTTTCCATTACTTGCGTCACAACCCTCGTAAATACATTAGGTTTCGTTCTAAGACTTTCAGTAATCAACACAAATGCTTGAAAATGTTTCGTTTTATGAAATTTACATATTAAAAATTTTATAATGTTTAAGAAAAAGAAAAACTTACTGCTTTAAAAACGATGAAATCTGTTTGAGTTATGACATGTCTGCAGAACTGTCTCAATTCCTCTCTTAACGGTTGATCTGGGCTGTTACTTGGGACCGTTGCTACAAATGTCACATCCGTTATTAATAAGAACAAAAGTCTCTTCCGTTGATTTAATTGTTAGTAACCTGGCCGGCATTGAAGAGTCAGTTTCACTTTTCTCTGTGTCCAGCCAGCTTAGCCCGTATGGTTAATATAATCGGCTTTTCCTCGTCCTATTTTATATTCCGTTTTTTGTTTCATTATTTAAATTTTAGGCCGTAATTTAATCATTTAGTATTATAACTTTATTACAATGCAATTTTTACAATAGTGTCGGAACAATCTGTCTAGGAAGTCGGGCACAGTTATGACTCGTCACCTCCCCCAATCGTGATCTGTGAGATGCGCAAAAGCGAAGTGGACGTAAATTGAAGCGGAGTAAACCGAGTCCAACCTGTTCAAGTTTATGCCCCTCGCGTGAGAAGTGTATATTATTTGGAGAGGAAATTGTACGTAAAATGATTTTCGTAGTATAAAGTATCGATCTGGAATGGAATTGTTTCAAGTACACTAGCATCGAACCGTCTTTGTGCGATTTAAACTTGCAATAAATACCCCAAAGTCTCGCTCTCTTAACAACATTTGTCGACGTCATAACCTGAGCTTTGGACTAAAAACAAAAAAAACATTCTTTCAATTATTAAAAAGGACCGTGAAAGTGCACAATAAACATGGAATTTACAGTATTCCCTAAAAGCAGTATACTCGGAACATACAAACCTATGCAACATAGGTTCGACAACTCGGATATTAAAAACTAGACTGACTGAACATAAATATAATGTTAGAAACTGGTGCTATGACTACTGCTCTGTCTCGTCTAGTTCACGGAAGTACCCACTTCCCTATATGGGACAAAGCAACAATTCTTACTACTCATCCTTCAAAATCACGAATGTTGTTATCAGAATGTATTTTTATTCACAATTTGCACAAACATGTTGCAATGAAGACAGTTCAGTAAGCATTCCTCAACCTTGGAAGGCATTACTTAATAATGACTTGTCTATATAAATCCAAATCAACTTCATTATTTGCTGGTCATAAACTTTTCACCCAACCCTGAATGAAACTGTAAATTTACTTTATGAAAAACGAGAGCGCGTGCGTTAACATGTTGTATGTCATTACCGTTACGATGTTTATGTTTATATTTAAATTATAACATTTTCTATTTGCAATCAGTGTTTTCTGAAGATGGATCCATTGTGTATCCGAAAGATCTTAAAATTTATTTACTTCTAATTTGTCGTTGTTTTCTTGACTTTGGGATACTTATCGCAAGTTTAAATCGTGCAAGACGGTTCGATAGCAAATAATCTTTGGAATTGTTTCAATCTGGTTTCTAGAAGAAACGACATGGAATTTGATCTTCTTAAAATCGAAAACAGACCAAATGGCAAGAATAGTCGTTCCCATATTTCTTATCAGATCGGACTTATAAATGCAGAGATAAGGTGACAACAGGCGCGATGACGGACGGACATAATGATAACATAACCACGGTCCCCTTCTTTTTTACGCTTTCCAACCGTAGGTTGAAGAAGCGTATATGCTCCAGTTTTGTCCATCCGTCTGTCCCCACGAAAACTCACGTGAAAATGGTTCGATTTCGACGAAATTTTAGTATGTAGTAGAGGACCACCTGGGGACGAACCCTATTGAAAATGGGCGAAACAGGGTCAAAGGTCAGGACATAGGAGTTGGATCCATTCCATTGCTTTTATGCGTCATAACTTGCGTTAAAATTGTTCGATTTCGATGAAATTTTAGTATGATGTAAGGAACAACCCGGGATCAAACCCTATTAAAAATGGGCGGAATAAGGTCAAAGGTCAGAACATAAAAGCGGGATCCATTCCATTGCCTTTATGCGTCATAACATGCGTAAATATGGTTCGATTTAGATGAAATTTTAGTATGTGGTAGGGAACTACCTATGCACGAATCCTGTTGAAAATGGGCGAAATGGGGTCAAAAGTCAGGCAGGGCATAAGAGCGGGATTTATTCTATTGCCCTTATGCTTCATAACTTGCGTAAAAATGGTTCGATTTCGATGAAATTTTAGTATGTGGTTGGGAGCCACTGGGGACGAACCCTATTGAAAATGGGCGAAATGGGGTCAAAGGTCAAGACACTGGAGTGGGATCCATTCCATTGCCCTTGTGCATCATAACTTACCTAAAAATGCTTCGATTGCGAAAAAACTTAATCATGTTGTTCCGGAGGTATAGTGAACCGGTTCTGTTGAATATCAACGAAATGGGGTCAATGGTCATTACACAAAAGCAAAATATATTCCACAGCCATTATTCTCATAACTTGCGTAAAGCTGCTTCTATTGCGACAAAACTTTAGTATGTTATTCTTGAGGTATACTTAACCGGTTCTGTTGAATATCATCGAAATGGGGTCAAAGGTCAGGGCACAGGAGCGAGATTGATTCCACAGCCAATATCCACATAACTTGAGTAATAATTTCTGGTATGTTGGAAAGCGTATCATAATCAATGCATTGCATGATTTTGCTAACTTTTTTCAATTGACGTAGTTTTCCGAATCGGACTTTTGGAGTTTCAGATACAGCAAAAAATGCGAATATTAATACCGATCGATCTCCAGTAGTTTAAACTTTGATAACTCAGTTTTCGCCAAATATGAAATTAAAAAAAAAGTATGCCCACAAAACTACTGTGCAAGCAATAATATTTTATCACTTTAACTCGTCATGCTTCCTAGTAATTTCTTAACAACTTTATTTTTGCCTTTGATTGAAAAAGAAGAAAACATTCTTTCGTAGCTACAAACGACTTAGGAACTAGCATGTGTAAACTTAGAACAACAAGCCGGAGGGTAACACTAGAATACTTTCTGCGAGGAAAATAAGACTTAGGCGCGAATTGCGCACACAGAAGGGTTGACACAACAGAATACACATGTGGGCGAATTATCTCAAGGCGAACGACGTTTACTGACTACAGAAGAGAGGTCTATTTCTGGTGATCCTGCTCATTCACGTTTCACAAAGAGAGTGTAGTGAAATTTTTTCGGTGTTCAATTGATTCCTGAAAAGGAGTTCACTTCAGTCTGTCCTTATCTCTTGCGCGAGTTTTGCAGCTTTAAGTGAAAGTAAAATTGGATGGACTGTGTTGTGTGACCCCAAAGATGGAAGCTACATACACACACCGGGCACTGAATTGGAAACTTTTATGCAGATATATATACGTGAAAACCCAATTTCTCAGAATATATGCAAAATACGTGGTCACATGCGTCACCACGAGATCTAGCCCGAGTTTCTCGTCAGTAATCATCAGTGTTGATCAAAATGGGGGAAACAAAGGATCCTTCGGAGTTCTATAAACGGCTTATTGTGGATGCCTAACTGCTGAAACAACAATTTTGAAAACAGAGTGGTTTCTCAAAAAGTGAGATGCCTCGGGTCTTTAATCAGTGATAAAATAGCCTATATTGCTTGTTTAAGAAGCATACTGGCGGTGCGATGACAAACTCTCAAGAACGAGAGTGCCATCGCAAACCAACTTTCTAGCAGGACCTCCTGTTTTTCTGCAACTAGCTTTCTAGCAGGACCTCCTGTTTTTTTTTGCAACACGCTTTCTAGCAGGACCTCCTGTTTTTCTGCAACTAGCTTTCTAGCAGGACCTCCTGTTTTTTTTTTGCAACAAGCTTTCTAGCAGGACCTCCTGTTTTTCTGCAACTAGCTTTCTAGCAGGACCTCCTGTTTTTTTTGCAACAAGCTTTCTAGCAGGTACTCCTGTTTTTCTGCAACAAGCTTTCTAGCAGGACCTCCTGTTTTTCTGCAACTAGCTTTCTAGCAGGACCTCCTGGTTTTTTGCATCAAGTTTTCTAGCAGGACTTCCTGTTTTTTTTTTCAACAAGCTTTCTAGGAGGTCCTGGTTTTCAGCAACAGACAAACGCACCCATTGAAGGCTGTTCCCGACCCATATCTCAGCAAACTATGCGCAGGGAATTGAAGGGGATGGGTATTGGCAGTCGCGTGCCTATAGAGAAACCATTGATTTTTACGAAGAACTGTAAAGTTCGTCTAAGAAACTGTGGCTGAACACTAGAAGACAGGATAAAATGCATGTGGTCCGACGAATTGCGGTACATATTGCTCTATACTGACGTTAGGCAGAGAGTTTGGCAAGAGCTCCATGAATCAATGGATCCGGCTTGCCTTGTATACACAACTCAAAGTTATGAAAGTTGTGTCATGGTGTTGCCACGTTCTGTTGGTACGCAACGGAGCCCTGTATTTCTGGAAGGTCGGTTGTCGTCCAAACATTATCCGAGAATTGCAGCCGATGAGATCCATCCTACAATGTTGATATTTTATCCAGCAGGTGCAGGCTGTTGTTGCGTGGACGACATTGCTACTGTCAGTCATAAATAATCATTTGTAGTCATGATTTGTACACAGTCGAGTCACATTATTGTGACCACCTCCTACTTTTGAAGTCAACAGCGCGTAGCCAATGAAAGAAAGCACGTGTCGTGAACTGGCTTGGAGGGTATATAAGGTGTGCTGTAGGCATTCTGAAAACAGATCCCTCGTTGCTGTCATGGATAAAAGGAATGATTTAACAGATTTGCAAAAAGAGATGATTATCGGCTTTCGGGCCAAGAGCTGCAGTATTTCTGAAACAGCGCAATGTGAGAACTTTTCGCCTGCTGCTGTGGTTAAAGGGTATCGTGAATGGAGAAATGGAACCATTGCGAATAACCGACACGGAAACTTCGGAGCACCACGTTCCATTGATGTGAGAGGTGAACGTCGGCTGCGAAGGTAAGTGAGGTCAATTGACAAGCTACAGTGGAGTAACTCACTGGCCGAATGAACTAAGGGGCTACAGGAAGTATGTCTAAAACGACACTTCGGCAAACCCTGCTGATTATGGGGCTCGCTGGCGGATGGTCACTGCACATACTGACGAAGGTGCATCGGCAGAAAAGGCTTACTTTTGCACGACCCTATCGAATTGGACCTTCGCTGATTGGCAAAGCACTGCCTTCTCCGATGAGTCACGTTTTCTGCTTTATCGAACGAATGGACGTTGGCGTATAAGGTGAGAAACATGTGAGAACAAACATTCTTCAACCATTGGTGGAAGTACACAAGCTAGCGGGACAGCGGTATGGTCTGGGGGTGTTTTCGCGGCATTCCCTGGGTCCATTCCTACCTGAGAAAGGCACTATGGACGGAATTCGTTATGAATTCATCCTGGCAAAACACGTACACCCATACATGCTGATTGTCTTCCCTGGGGCGGATGGGATCTTCCAGAACGACAATGCGACGTGTCACACAACTAGAAATGTCCGAGAGTGGTTGCAAGAGCACGATGAAGACTTCAAAGTACTTCCCTGGTCCCCTAATTCCCCAGACTTAAACACAATTCAACAACTGTGGGACCACCTCGATCGTGTTGTTCGCTCTATGGATCCTCCACCACGCACTCTCCAGCAGCTGTCAGATGCACTGCAGTCAGCATGGCTCCACTTACCTGTGAACACCTTCCAATGCCTTATTGAGTCTGTCCTAACCCATCTAGCTGCTGTGCGTACTGCACACGGCGGTTACTCTGAATATTAACTGGTGGTCACAATAATGTGACTGGACGTGTATGTGTTCAACAGCTGTTCAACGAGCATGACAGCGACTACCACCTTCTTACCTAGGCACCACAAATCCCGGACCTAACCCCGTTGAGAATGCTCAGAACACGTTAGAAAAGCATACCCGGGAGAAAAGTCCTCTTCCGTCAAATCTGAGTCAGTTCAAGGCCTGTCGATGAAACCTGAGATGCTGTAGATGTAGATGCACTCCAATACCTTGTGGAATCTACTCAGTGCTGTAATTCGGGCTAAAGAAGGTCCAATCGGGTATTGAATAAAAGTTTCTAATTCAGTGGCCGGTATGTGCAATTTGTGAACTAGTGATAAAAATAAAAGAAATTAATATTATCGAGAGCACTGAAAAAAATATTCCAAAGACGTTTGGAATACTAAGTAGCAGCCTGTGACCTATACTGCAAAAAACGAAGCAATATTAATAAATTTTAAACTTCAAGGGATGGTGACAGAACGAAAACTAATATTGAAGATTTTCTAATGCTGAAAAATATTTGGTAAAATGAATTATTCAGTGCACGGATGCAAATGTGGCTTTCTCGGTAAACAAGAGAAAGAAAAGTTGAAATCTTCGGGAAACAAACTAAGTCATAATATATTCAAAGCATGTAATGCTGGGTTTGAAAATTTCGAAAAGACCTTGGCACTGTATTTCGGAAGACGTGTGGAAAAATCACCTATTTAAAAGAAAGCTGTTCAGACTGATCAAAGAAATTTCGTGATATTTTGAAGAACTACTGTCTTAATGATATCTTTAACATAAAAAAACACATATTTTCAAAATGTTTAAAACATAGGACACCGTCTAATGAAGTTTAATTTGAAATAGAGGTAAGCAAAGAACGCATAACCTTGCTTTTTAGGGACCAACAGGCCATTTGGAAACACTTTTTGTTGATAATAAGAAAGTATTCTAAACCAAGATGTTTTATTGATAGTATGATGAGCAACACGGGAGATTATAGGTTCTTCCCTAAATTGGGGCCACTACACAGTGGCCCTAAATGCGATTGTAGCGGGACAAAATTATTTGTAACATGAAACTGATGTATGATGAGCCACACGAAACGGAGTATGATGAGCAACACGGGGAATTATAGGTTCTTCCCTACATTGGGGCCACTGCACACGGGCCCCAAATGCGATTGTAGCGGTACAAAATAATTTTTAACGTGAAACTGATAGATCTTGCAGCTTAAACAAAGAAAATCTCTAAAATAGTGAAATGTCATGTTGATTTATTTATTTAAAATGTTAGTCATGATGACTGATAAAAAAATTAATAATTTTATCCCTGTAACAAAATGCACGGCACAGTTGATACCGTACTTTAAATTTAAGAACAATGTAATACGTCATCGGAAATGAATAAAACAAAGTAATATTGTACATAATATTATCATATCATATATTTTAATGTAATAATATATGACGCAATATAAGGATACATTAATAATTAAAACATTACTTTCTTACCTCCTAACTCATGAATACATAACAAATATGACTATATTATTACCAGATATTCTCATCTGTATCATCAACAGCAGCATTGTTCTCTTCATAATTTTCCTCCTCCTCCTCCTCATCAATAGAAGAAGATTTCTCGTCTTCGTTCTTCCTCTTCATCACCATCACCATCTCCGTCATATCCTTCTGCTGCAGGTGCTGTATTTTCCTCCTCGCCTTCATCTTTCTTGCTTTTAATTAAGTGTGGTTCTTTCAGGACCTGTCAGACATTCAAAGATAAAAGAGATTTCTTCTTCTGGTGGAAAGTATGTATGTTTGAGATGAAAGAATCCGAAGTGATCTCAGCAGTAGATTCAGAACATCTTGCAGTGTATCTTTCCGTGAAAATTTTCTTGCATGACTTTCATGGAATTTTCTTATGTGCTTATTCCTAGCTTCTTGCGCTTCTTTGGGAAGCATGCCAATAGGTAACATTGCATATTCAATGATCTGTGCTCCATGTATAAGCTTCTTATGCACAGTGACAAGCATATAAAACCATGGATTTAGCTTTACGAATAGATTTTTGTTTCACGTACGTAAAGGTCAAATATTTTAGCATTTACCGAGAAATCAGATGAAGAGTTCTGAGAATAGTTCCAAATCTCTGTATTAAATTTTGATTAATGCCAGTTATTTCTGCTGAAAGTTTCAGGTTCTGAAGAAGCTGAGAGGTGCATTGCCGTCATTGAAATTTTCATTTCCTTAGGGTGTCGGCTGGTGCACAGTCAATCTCATTTTCTTTTTGAAATCTTCGCGTATATGTTCTTTTCTTTTTTCACTGAAGCCTTTCCTTCTTTTCCTCTAATCTGCCGCTTCTTCAGATCCAGCCCATTTGAAATGTGTAGTAGGCATTCAAAAATCCTAATCTAGGCATGCAAGGTTGAGAGGCCATAGTTTTATGTGGTAATACCGACCACAACCTTTTCCATCTTGTCTTCATTCATGTATTTGCCATTGGCATCACAAATATAACTGGTCTGTGAAGAAGTGTCAGTTACAGCATTTTATATTTTTCCATCCGCCATCATAAATAAAAATTATGATTTTACCATTATTTTCTTAAATAATAATAAATAAAAATTTGAACAGGATTTCGTAACCATAGTAAATAACAATACTTTAATAAGCATCAAAAATAGCTCAAAACTTCAAATCCCGAATGTTCAACCTACGTATTTAATACGATATATTTAACTTTCATTCCAAGATTAGCATTTTGATATCGATGCATTAAGTTAATATGAATTAAATTTAATGGCAGTATTTAATTAAATCTGCTTAAACAAACATCTTATTTACTTTTACATGGGGTTTATTGCGCGTTTATGTCGATTTATTACTGACCCGACGTTCTGCTTACGATGAAGAGCAAGTACTGGTTGTAAGAGTTTTTATTGTTAATCAGCTTGGAAAAAAACACAAATATCAGAAAAAGCCACAAGTCGGGCATGTTGCGGTTTAGAGCCCATAAATTTCTCTATTATATACTTGCATTTTATGGATATGTTCTGACATGCTTTTTATAAAAGTCACTTAAAAGGTTTCGAAAAAAGTCATTATTAAATATTTTTTCCATAAGAATGCTAGATTTTTTTCCCCACAAAGAATACTTATGAGGGACCAGAAATGATGTTTGTCCCCTATATTCGCGTTTGGGAGCATGGACACACAGCTCTTAGTATATGTACAATTATTATACCAAGAGGTTACACATATATTCAACTAAAATATCTAGCAGGAATAAAAGTATCCTCTTGTTCACACCCACTTGCAGCCACTAATTAATATTACAGAGATATGAACCGTCTGACGTCAGATGCAAGGTCAGCGATCTCAACCTTGAACTTCGAGGTTCTGTCACGCAGTCATATTTTAAATTAGTGTTGTTTAAGGTGGACGTCAAGTAAGTTTGCTTCCTACACTTCCAATGGAAAAACTTCTGTACACATTTTCTTCACAATTAATGCGTTCCCAAGGATGAAAATTTGAACATCGATTAAAATAGCTTCATATTATAATTTGGAATACTTAATATCTTCTAAGCCATAAATATAATTATATTAAAAATCAATAACCTTTTCTTTGGTGGTGTTGAAACCAGAAAAAAGATGGCGCTATCTGTACTTTGATAACGTCAGTAGACAAACAAAGGTTGGATTGCTTAATTATGGTTATGTTTTAGAAAATATTGAGTATTCCAAGTGCTAAAATGAAGCTATTTTAATCGATGTTCAAATTTTCATCCTTGGGAACGCATTAATTGTGAAGAAAATGTATACAGAAGTTTTTCCATTGGAAGTATAGGAAGCAAAATTACTTGACGTCCACCTTGAAGGTTGAATCATGATAGGGCAATATGTTTACAATATTGCTAAACTATTTTTACTTATTTTTTCAAGAGTAACCAAAATGACTTTTGCCATCCTAGATTCGCGTTTGGGAGCAGTGTGTACTGCTTCCAAAGAGGAACAGGACAAGCGCCATCAGCCAAACACTCCTCACATGTCTCATCCGGCCCGCCTCGGACGAAATGAAGAGAAGTTAGCTTCTCATACTATTCGGCCACTGAGACGGTTGAAGTGTCTTCCAGTGCTCTGTTAATTCAACAGAAAAGCGTGAGCTGTAGGAAAATATTTCAGATTTTGCTCAAAAAACGTTGACAAAATCTATTAGAAAGGTAAAAGATAACTGCACGATACTCGTCGATGGCCTCGGGAAACGAAAGCTGTGGAAAGTCCTGTTACTGCTACTGAGGGTCAGAGTTACAGCATTTTGAACAGGTTTTCGTACAGAAGTATAAATTACTGTGTCTGTGGAAAGGGCTGGACAAATATAATTCTGACATAAATGAATGATTCACCAGATGTGTGAATTTTCTGCAGGCTATGTTAAACGTAGACAAATTCCCTAGACAAGTAAAATCATAAGCTGTTGCGAACAGTTTCAGTGTCTTTTGGGGGATATGTAGTTAACGATCATCATAAGTAACTCTAAGAGCAATGTTCGCCCATCTTATCATTGAAGGCCAGCCAAGTAGACGCCCATCTATCATTGAAGGCCAAGCAAGTAGACGCCCACATATCAGTGAAATCCACGCAAGTACACCTCCATCTATCATTGAATACCGCGCAGGTAGACGCCCATTTATCATTGAAGGCCACGCAAGTAGACGCCCACATATCATTGGAGGCCACGCAAGTAGACGCACATCTATCAGTGAAGGCCACGCAAGTACACTTCCATCTATCATTGAAGACAACGCAGGTAGACGCCCATCTACCATTGAAGGACACGCAAGTAGACGACCCCGTATCATTGAAGGCCAGTCAAGTAGACGGCTATCTACCATTGAAGGCCAGCCAAGAAGACGCCCACTTATCATTGAAGGCCAGGCAAGTAGACGCCCATCTATCATTGAAGGCCACGCAAGTACATAGAAGCCCATCTATCAGTGAAGGCCGCGTAAGTACAACCCCATCTATCATTGAAGGCCACGCAAGTAGACGCCCATCTATCATTGAAGGCCACGCAAGTAGACGCCCACTTATCACTGAAGGCCATGCAAGTAGACGCCCATCTATCGTTGAAGGCCAGCCAAGTAGACGCCCATCTATCATTGAAGGCCACGCAAGTATATAGAAGCCCATCTATCAGTGAAGGCCACGCAAGTACGCCCCCTTCTATCATTGAAGGCCACGCAAGTAGACCCCATCTATCATTGAAGGCCACGCAAGTAGACGCCCATCTATCATTGAAGGCCACGCAAGTAGACGCCCACTTATCACTGAAGGCCATGCAAGTAGACGCCCATCTATCGTTGAAGGCCAGCCAAGTAGACGCCCATCTATCATTGAAGGCCACGCAAGTATATAGAAGCCCATCTATCAGTGAAGGCCACGCAAGTACGCCCCCTTCTATCATTGAAGGCCACGCAAGTAGACCCCATCTATCATTGAAGGCCACGCAAGTAGACGCCTGTCTACTATTGAAGGTCAATGTTTCTACGGAAGGGAGAGAGCAAGCACCGTACGAAAACCAAACCGCACATGCTTCGTCTGGGGATGAAATCTAGGCCCCGCTTAGTCGAGCAGCCTGAAAACTCTGTCCTCTGATTGCTCTGTCCCAGGGACGGCAGCTTCACTGCATCCGGATTTTTTTGTAATGTAAAGAGAAAGCTGCTATAATGCCTTTTCCGTTGTTGAAAAATGCCGGGGGGTGAATAGAATTTTGCTTCCGTAATCTTGCAGCTAGATTTCGAAAAATTAACATTTTAAAATTCCAGATACTTCTTATGAAATTCTAACAAAACCGTGGCTTAGCCATAGGAAATAAAGGTAATTACGTATTAGGTGGGGAGACTCTGAGTGCTGATGAAAACTGTGATATTTTTGCCCATGTGCATCTATTGGGTGTGTGCATAAGTTCTACCAGTTTTTGTAGGCTACAAAGAAAGGAGGAGAACACAACAAATAAAGCACCTAGTATTCTACAGAATCGCTATCATTCTGTATGACCTCTTGCCATCTGTCTATGGGTAGGTGAATCCCACGCCAGAAAAACTCCTGTGTTTTAGAGTCAAAAAAGTCATGTAATGCCGTTTTCAGATAGTCCATATTCTCGAAGGTTTGGAGAGCGACGGCGTTCTGTAACGATTGAAAAAGGTGGTAGACCGTAGGTGCATGTCAGGGGAATACGCCGGGAGCGGTAACACTTACCAACCAAAGTCCAGTAATTTTTGCCGAGTGATTAAAGCAGCATGAGGTCTGTCGTTATCATGACGAAGGATCACGCCTTTGCAATTGACGAGTTCTGGCCGCTTCGAAGTCAGTTGTTCTCGCAATCTGTCCAACTCTTGGCAGTAGAGGTCAGCATTTATCGTTCGGTTAGGTGCAAACACCTCCCAGTGGATTATACCTTGGACATCCCACCAAACACTCAACAAAATTGTTTTGGGATGCAGTCCTCCTTTTAAGGTCGATGGAGCAGGGTCCGCATCTTGGCATACAGTCCGTCGACGCTTTACATTACAGTACAGTACCCATTTCTCATCATTCGTTACAATTCGTCCCCAAAACGGTTCCTTTCTATGACGAGAAGGCAAAGAAACACAGGTGCGGATTCCCTCCTCTCGTTACTTTGCAGAAAGCTGGTGCGGAACCCAGTTATCGAACTTGGTGATAAATCCAAGCGCATGCATCCGTCTTTCGACTGTTGTTCTGTGTACCGACAACGTTTCCCCTAATTCCTGAATGGTTGGACGTAGGCCATTTGTTGTGGCTTGGTTCACATCCTCGTCAGAAACCACGGATTGACGTCCAGGACGTAGTTGATCTTTACAGCTTCTGTTTCCGTCCCGGAATTTCCGAAACCAACGGCGACATGTGCTATCATCAACTGCATCCACCCCATACACTTGATAGATCTTGCGGCAAGGCGCAGCTGCAGTACTGCCTTTATCGAACTTGTACAGTAAACAATGTCTGATGTGCTCCTCATCGCATGCCATGTTACACCGCCCGTGATTTCCTTAACGAATGACTTACTTGGACAAACCTAGAGCCTTTATATGCTCTACTGCTCCACGCATTATTGGCCGAAAATCCGGCATCGCAGCGTCATCTGTAACGTAACTACTCCGATCGCAATTTTAATCTATTACAAAAAAAGGTAGAACTTTTACACACACCCAATAGTAATCACAAACAACATAATTTCCTTTGTCTGAACGTTAAAATATTTGTCCCACTTTAGTGGCGCAATGGAAAAATCGCTTGCCTGTTTTAATTGTTGAATCCCTCCCTCAACCAATATACTTTTTTTTATTGGTGTAATGTTCATAAAACAGTCGTTTGTGTGCTGGAGAAATGCGTTACTTACGGGTGTAGGGGAGGGGGTGAGGTGGTTGTGGCAAGACACGTTCTGATTGTGTGATAGGTATGAAGATGTGTTTCAGTAGTGTAATGTGATGCAATATGTTGTTAGCAAGGTGGAGACTGATATTCTTAGGTGGTTTGGCCATGTTGAAAGAATGAGTAATGAGATGCTTACTAAGAAAACACTTTTAGCCCAAGTGGCAGAAAGGAGAGACAAAGGAAGGCCAAAGAAGTCATCGGAGGATCAGATTCAAGAGTGTTTAAACGAGAACAAGGTTATGAGCATGAATTTAGAAGATCTTGTGTACGGCGTGTGATGAATGTCAGTGAAGCCCGAGTTGCATATCAAGATCACTGTAATTGGAGAAGTTTGATACGGCAAAAGTAAGTAAACATTATCTGGTAGTGTGTATTTCTTTGTGCAGCTAACCTCTGAATCTCAGAGAACAGCTTAGTGATATGATATGAATGTTCATGAAACACACTTTCACATTGGACATTACAACAAAATGAATTACTTAAACAATTATTCTACATACGTTATTTTCTCCCGTCATTATTGACGGGCTTTAACCTAGTATATCATATTTTACCTAACACAGCTTCAGAGATCCCAATTCAAGTATAAATAATGAAATTTGTTCGTAGTTAATTGCATGAGGTGTAGGAGCTACTATGGACAAAAATTAAAGACTCGCTGTGCTTAATTGCCGTAAACATTCAATTTCATGATTTCAAGACTTCATAGAGGTTGTGATGTACTACAGAGGTGATAACATGTGTCAAGACGACAAATCCGTAGCGACACATTCTGTCCGCGTAGCGCAGTTGAGTGAACGACTTACTCCGGAGTGAGGGGGCCCGGACAAACTTGTGTTTTCACAAGTTTGACAATACAATTGGGCTTCATTGATGACGACATCAGAGCTGAACTGAAAACAAAATCGAAATGCAAAAAGACGAATCAGAAAGTAATAGTAATGTTTCCTTTACTTCTACGGTACCGCTAAAATAGCTAAAGCTTCGGTCTGTATTTTATTGAAGCTTCTTGAAAATTGCGCACTTAGGATCCGAATTTGAACGTAAAAAACTGGGAAAAAACTTAGTTTTGAAAAAGTGAACTATAATTTTAGATGTGAAAGCAAAAAAAAAAAAAATTACACAATTAAATAAATCAACGTTACCTAATGTAACTCGATTTTTTTCTGTTTCCTTTCCAGTGATAGACTATTCGTGAACGATTCGTTCATAAAGAATTACTTTTCACCGTGAATGTTTTGCTATTATCTCTGTGAATGATCATTCCATCCGCCATGACACTCACTGAAGTCGCAACACGTTGAAACTTCTTGGCCCCCATGTGTTCGGAAATGAATTCCCAATATGAGAAACATGTGTTGAAAATTAATGAGTGCCGACTGTTATGTGAGCGAGCGATGACTAGTCAACCGGGAAATATGGTGAAAGTGAATGCCGTTTAAATGGTGTGTTCGCGACCAGCGGAGATTCATTCGCGAAGGGTGAAAGGGTTCAATTTAAGCGATGTGTCCCATTGTATCGTTGGAAAAATGTATCAGTGGTATGCATTGCGTTCCTGGAATCCCCTATGATTTAACGTGTTCATAGTATTTTCTTGATGTTGATTTTTTTCGCCAATGTTTTATTTCAATGGCATGAGATTTCATGATTAGTTTTAGCACGTCTTTTGTAAAAAAGATCGTGCTAATGTTATCGGTTTGTCCGTCCGTCTGTGGACACAATATCTCTGCAACTATTGGTCCAATTTAAAAAATTCATTTTGCATTCGGAAGCTTGAAATGTGCAAATGATAACTCCTTATTTCGTTTTCCATACAATGCGCAATTTCGCCGCTGGAGGGCGTAAATGCAAATGACATCGATTTCAAAATACCTTTTATTCCATATATTTGCTTCTAAACATCCGATTACAAAACTTCTTTTACATTTCAATTCCATTTATGTCATTTCAATTCCATTTAGGTACAGTCACTTTTTCAAGTTACGCATAGATTTTGCGCTAGGGGACGTATAAGTAAATTGCGTTTTCTCCGATATCTCTGCCTCTAAGACTCGGATTTGAAAAATTCTTTCTGCAGAGGATACAACTACTGACGGGAAATTGTTTGCATATAATTTATGATTTTTGGTAAAAAATGATTTGGCCAGCATGGGGCGTAAGTGTTGATTTCTGCTTCTGATGCATTTCCAGCAAAATTCTGTGCTTCTAAAATCTCGATTGAAAAAATTATTTCGTAGACCAATGACACTCACGTCGATATACATTTTCGGAATACTTCCTTCTTAAAATAATGAATGGTTTATCCGCCAGGGAGCGTAGATATATATCTTATTTTTTTTTCAATATCTATGCTTCTAAGAATCCAATTTGGAAAAATCCTTCTTTGAATTTCCAGTGGAAAATGTTTTTCATATCATTTCAAAATTTCCAAGTAATTCATAGACTTTCCGCTAGTGGGCGTAAAGGGAAATCGCTTTTTCCCTGATACCTCTGCTTCTAAAACTCCGATTTGAAAAACTCTTTCTGCACCGGATACAGATCCTGATGGGAAATCCTTTGCAAATAATTTCTAATATTTGTTAAAGAATGGTTTGGCCACCAGGGGACATAAGTGTTAATTTAGGTTCTGATGTATTTGTAGCAAAATCTGAGCTCCTAAAAACTCGATTAATTTTTTTTACCTGGACCGACACCAGCTAGCATTAACAAACTTTTGACAATACTTTCTTCCTAAAATAACGCATTGTCTTCCCGCCAGGGGGCGTAGGTGCATATTTTATATTTGTGCATGTCTCTGCTTCTAAGGGTACACCAAATTAACTGGAATCTCAGAAATTGGTACGAAAGCTCTTCGGACGCCATCTGAGAAATACTTTCTTTGTTGGAAAGCGTTTCGCTGCGAACTGTTTCTCATATAATTTCAAATTTTTCTTAACGCCCAAGTCTGCAACTAGAGGGCGTAAGCCCATATCCACGGGATTAAAAACCCGATTGAAAAACTTCTTTCTTCGGTTAGATACTATTGTTTTCCATACTGGTTACATTGACTTTGAATACCTTTGATAAATTTAATTCGCAAAAGAACGGATTCAAAAGACGTGCTCATTACACCCAAAAATTCTGTGTCTTCTTTCTTGTTTTGTTTTGTAATTGTAACGTTTGATATCACCTATGTGTGTGGCATTGCTTTGTGGAGATTGTTTAGACATGCGACATTGTTAAATTCCATGTTTTAGCGTGTAGCCCTTTTTGTTGACATGGTTTTCTTTGTGTTTAGTAAGATATTATTAGGTGTTTCACTGATACCACTTTAGTTTCTGTTCTCTTTTTAGCGGTTTTGTGTCGTTTGTACACGATGTCGTGTATCTTCATTTAATTTCAATAAACAGAGTGGTGGGTTTTACCCCACCATATTTATTGAAACAAAACGACCTTGTGTGCCTGATTTATGTAGACAAGCACCTGGCTAACGTGTCATCCTACGTTTTGAAGCCAGCCTTTTATGTGTGACGAAGACAGTTACACCAAATTAATTGGAATCTCAGAAATTAATACGAAAGCTCTTCGGACGCCAGATAATTGTCGCTTTGAAAGTTTGAAAGGGTAGTTAAAGAAAAAGCTGGTGCGCTAACCTACTTCTAATAAATGTCAATAGGTCGTACGTTTCTTCGGGTAGTACAAATTCTTGTATACCTCTGTGCTAATTTGCAGTGTTATAGATCCATTCATTATTTTTCTGCAGAGTGATCTGCCAACTAAACAGCAGATGCTTCACGAAATGCAGAAATCAGAATTATACGTGGTGATGAAATACCTGTTTTTGAAAGGTATGTCCCTGCAAAAGGTTTGCGACAATGTGGTGCTGGCACTGATGGATAAGAGTTGTATATTAAGCGATTTTCATGTGGCACAGAAAATTTTGTTGGGCCATTGAATTTTACGATGATGCAGATCATCCTGGTCGCCCTTCTACATCCACCCCTGAGGGGAAAATCAGCTGCGTGTAAGATACCGTCATGTAAGACAAGTGAATCACTGTTCAGTGTGTCGCTCGGTCTCTAGATATTTCAGGGTGTCGAATCGCTTCTGCTGATGAATTCTTTGAAGATGGCAAAGGGTAAGTATACGATGGCGCCCACGGATGTTAGTAGATGAGCAAAAGACACGACTGAAACGAAGGTTCCTCGTCAACGTAACGAGGTTTCATGAGGATGCAATAAATTTCAGGTCCCCGAATGTGACAATGGATGAAACATCACTTTGAATCAAAAATTAAAGAGCAAAGTCAAATTTGGAAGTATGAATCATCTCCGGTTGCCAAGTTGTTCCTTGGTGCTGCACGAGTGTTGTCGGATGCAGAAGGGATCTTCAGAAATTACTGCAAAGAAATAAGTACAACTGTCAATAGATACCACTGTCATTGGAGCACACGACTCCAACCCCATAGACAAAATTGGTACAACCATCAAGGACAAAAGGCTTAGAGAACTGCAAAGATGACTTCAATAAAATGCAACGAGACAATGCATCAGACAATGAAAACACCTTCAACACAATGCAGTGAGTCATACTTCTCCGTAAAAACTGCAAGATTTCGGTTGTTTCATAGACCATCCTGTTCTTCAGACTATGTTTCTAGTGACTAACTCCCACCTAATAAAAATTTACATGGAAAGAGATATGCGTCTTGCTCTGGGGTTATCGCAGCTATGAGTGCGTGTTTGGATAACAAATACATTTTTTTCAACCGGGATCAATCTTAATTATATATAAAATATACACTTAGAAGACAAAAATCATGGAATACTTGGTTCTGGGCAACGCAACGCAGTCACCCCTCTCCCGAGTCGTCGAACCTAACCCTTGGAAGGAATATATTAAGGCCGTTCCATAAAAACTCAGAATAATTGGTTTTGAGTTGGCAGCAGTGCGAAAAGGAAAAATAACAACGCAGAAGATTAACTGAATTAAGGAAGTATCTAAGGCAGCAGTTATTAGCCGTGGCATATGATTCTGGTTTTTTTATTGCGCAGTTGTTTAAGGTACGTCAGCATTTCCCCGTACAACTGTGCAGATGGGTGATACATAGTTAAGAAGCGAAATGCGTTGTGCGATAAAATTGTGCTATCGTTTGGGTAAAACGGCTCCAGAAACAGTTGATTTAATGAAAAAAGTTTACAAAGATAAATGCTTGGGTGAGTCACCCACTTTTAGAGGGCATCATGATTTTAAAAATGGGCGTTTGTCGGCAGAACTCGCTCCTAAGCTTGGTCGACACGAAAGTGTTGTTACGGAGCGTATTGTTAACATTGTTTGGGCAATCCTGCAAGAAGATCGACGAATGACGTGTGAAGACATAGCGGCGTCAACTAATATTTCAGGAACGTCGGTATTTCACATTCAACACGACAAATTATTGGTGCATCGTGTGTGTTCCAGATGGGTACCTCATCAGCTGACGGGAGAACAATTGTTAGCCAGAGTTCAGGATTCAATTTGAATCCTGAACTCTGGCTAACATTGCAAAGGATTCGATTTTTCTAAACACAGTAATAACTGCCGATGAAACATAGGCACAATATTTCGACCCATTCACGAAGTGCGCCACGAGCATCTGATAAAACACATGCTCGTCTCCTTCGAAAAATGTCCGCCAAACCAAATCAGCTGGGAAGGTGATGATGATCATTTTCTTTTATCATAAAGGTGTAGTCTACCAGCATACCATTACCGCACAAATTACTGTCAATGCTGAGTGTTGCATTTCATTCTTGAAGAGTCTGCGACGACACATATCGATTAGGCGCCAGCAACTGGTGGGCAAGTTGACCCCACACCTTGATAACGCCCGCCCACATGTGACTGCTTGTGTTCAACAGTTTCTTACGAAATCCAGTATTGAAATCATGCAATAGCCTGCCTACAGTCCTGACCTCGCCACGTGAGATTTCGGTGTGTTTCCAACAATGAAGGAGAAGTTTCGTGACGCAACATTCAGCACAGATGATCATGTTATTCAAGATGTACAGAGGTCACTAAAGCAGCTTCCCCAAAATGCTTTCGCCACATGCTTTGAAAAGTGGACTGAACGATGGAACCGTTCCATATCTTCAGAGGAAAGATATTTTGAGAAAGAAAAACATATATTTTGATGTACCTATATTTTTTCATTTTGTGTGATTTTACTCTCAATTTTTATGGAACGGCCGTTGTACGTTGGATGTCATCACATTCACGTAGACGGTAATTTGATGTCAGAATGGATTAACTTTGTGAGTTAACAGAATTTGAAAGAGGGATGATGGTGGGGGCCCGATGCGGAGGTTTGTCTCTCCGGGAGGTGGTACAAGAATAGCAGTATCCCCGTTCGACAGCATCAAGAGTGTATCAGAAATAAGCCATTTACGGAATAACATCGCACCATGGACATAGCTATGGGAGGATATAAGTGGTGGATGAATGTGGCGCTGACGTCTGTTTCTTATACGTAGTTGCAACCAACTGGAGAAATACAAATCACTGCCAACTTCAACCAGGGAGATGCCAGCAACGTTTTCATCAAGATAATTAGGCAATCTTTAGCCGCGTGGGCTATGAAAGCCGCCGACGTACAACAGTCTCATTGTTAACACCACATCACCGGAGCGTAAGTCTCAACTGGCAGATAGAACATCCGCACTGGTCCTTGGGTGGTTGAAAACAGGTATCCTTGTTCATGTAGGATGATGCAGATCTGGATGAAACAGGATAAGACGAGTAACCCTGCATGTCAGCAAGTATCTTTCCAGTTATGGTCTGGGACGTGATCAACTGCCACACTTGGGGACCTCTGGTGCGTCTATTAATGTATTTTTAGGATCCGAGCTACGTATCCATCCTTGCAACCATTGGGCATCCGTTCAAGGTCATCATGCACCCACCGGGGAATGTAATCTTCGAGCTGGACAATGCACCTCTCCATAGACCTGTGGTGACTAGAACATGGCTAGAAGAACATTCCGCAGGAGTTCATACCCTGGAATGGCCTTCCCGTTCACCCGACATGAACCCCTAGGAAAATCTTTGGGATGCTCTGGAAAGGTCCTTTCGAGCTTCAAGTCCTCCATGCAGGAAAGTAACGGAAATATGAACAGAGGTACATCAAGTACGGATCGTGTTGCCTGTGGAACGCTGTCGTGAACTAGGAAACTCCATTCCTCGCCGTGTGATTACCCTTATCGGGAGAAAGATGGACCTACCCGTTACTAGGTAGGTATTCCATTATTTCTGTCCATTCTGTGTATATCAGCAGCGTGCGATCGTTGTGTGCGACGCATTGATTGCATGCCCCAATCAAATGCAAAAATTTGCTTTCTCCAAACAAAAGAATTACGCGAAGAAAGCTTTGTGCTGCCGTTTTTTATCGGAAATTTGAACCTTAGAAGAATTTTATTTAAAACCATTCATATATTTGAGTGCATTTTAGCTGGAACTAAAACAAAGCGCGAATGCGAACTTAACTTCGTATCAACGTTCCGGAATTCATGTGAGATAGTTCCGTGCTTGCCAAGGACATAACGTTTGATGCGAAATCGGCCGTTGCATTCAGGGCTTGGGCAGTCAACCAATCAGAAAAACAGGGTCCGTTCCCTCAGTCCTCGTTCTTTATTCCCACTAGATTTGGAGTCTGTGTTATCTGCCGTCGTGAAATGCGAAAGAGAGTCTCGCATCGACCAATGAAAAGATCGTTTTCTTTTGACAGTGAGTATAAGCAATTTAGTTCGTAGTGTGATCTTTCTTATTTTGTTGGGGAATTGTACACAAACATTTTTGTACATTCCTTGCCTTTCTGAAGCGCTGAAATGCTTCAAGATAATTTAAGCAAACTGCAACAGGAGGATAAGGAAATGAATGATACGTAATAAGACTTTTGATTCCCTAAATTTTACAGAAAAATCGGAATGCGTAAGCAATGAAACAAAAAACTCAAACTTGAGTCGATTAATATCGTCGTTAAGTATGCAGGTTAAACATACAAAAATATGTATATCATAATCATCCCCCCAAAACTATTCTATACAGAAAGCTCATAGGCTCAAAAAATCGTGATACCAAGAGCATCGAGTTTCCCGAATCGGGTATGAATACACTCAAAGAAACATATCCCACTCGTTTTGTCTTCGTTCTGTAAAAAAATGAATAAAGGTTTCTTTTTACTCTTACTCCTGGATTAAGCGGTAAAATAATGAGGAAATTGTTCAAAGCTTCGAACTTGGTTTGGATAAATGCATGAGGGAACTAATATGTTGTATCATCAAATTGTGCGAATGAAAACGTATTCACGCAATATACGCAAAGACAAGATATATCATCTAAGTCAAAATATTTAATAACAATTGACAAAAATTGTTCTGAAGATTTTGATGTTGAAACCTGTTCTAAGACAAAGTAACGGTAAAATAAAAAAAAATCGCAGGATGGAATTCCGCCACAAATGACGTACGATTTTTTTTATGCCTACACATAACGTTTACGGCACGCCACTGGTGTATATATTACCTTTCACGGGCAAGCAAAAGAAAATGCAGGAAGTTCTTTCTTTCACCTTACAATAAATTTTGCCAAACTCTCTTTGTACGATGCGGAGGGATATTTAAAATAGAAAATCGATAGATCAATCTTCTTTTATGTAAATCCTAACTGCCCGGAACTGCAGTAAATGTAGTTACTAGAACACGGGTTCTTAACCTTTTTTGGCCAGGACCCAAAATTAACAAGACGGTCAACCTCGTGACCCATGGGTCTATTTTGAAATAAAAAATGCTAATGTAATAATATAATTAAGTGTAGTAATTATTAAATTACCACACAGAGTGTAAAACATTTTTTGGTTTTTTAAATAACAGTCAAACCAGTGGCGCAACCAAGTGTGTGTGTGTGGGGGGGGGCGTTATCTATATAGTTTGAAAGTATGAGTAATAACATATTATGAGACAAATAATATAAATAATTGGAAATTAAAACCTTTTATAAAACAGATTTCCATTTCTCCAAATTTTTAACTAACTGAATGCAATGTTTACGGTAACCATGACTCTTCAAAATAAATTCCCATCTGAAATTTCTCCAAAATCCGATGAAAACTTTAGAAGATAGGCTTTTCCTTTTGATTATTATTAATAAATGTTCCCTGAAAGCCTCCAGGGTCCATACTCTCTCTCTCTCTTTCTCTCTCTCTCTGTCGTATCCCGATCCGTGTCGTATTTGCTGATCGTTGTCATAGGATTCATGCAAAAGGCCAGTGTTGCCAAATTTGGGGGTTTTCCCGTTAAATTTAGGGGAAACTTTTGCAATGCTGTGACGTCCTAAAAATTCGCACGATCCTGTGACCGGAAGAAACAACCCTGGCGATCCCCGTGACGTCATCTCCAGAATTTCCGGGGCCTTTACACGTGTTAAACACGAAGAAGGTTTAAAAATTAAAAACAATTAACACTGTATTTTTTTATTCTGAGAAGCTACAGCGACCCAAGTTTAGGTCGCGCCCCATAGGTTAAAAAACCCTTCACTAGAACCTAAATATTTTTCATTTTGCTATAGTAAACCTTGTAAGTACACGGGCTTGATTAGGCACATATGGTGATAATTAAAGTAGCACATTGAAGAACCATCACCTTTTATGAAAAATGTAAAAGTTATCTGAAAGAATTTACATTCGATGTATTGCGATGTCTAGTGTTCGAATAAAAGGTGAATTTGGAATGCACTTTATTTTTCTTAGGATGATATTCCATCATGTTGTCTGCCCCGTCTTTATCCAATTCCGGAGTAATGAAGCTGTAGAGAGCGAAATTTATCAGCTGTTTCCTTGATCTTCACACGCCTGATGCAATGAATGGTGGCATCCACAGAATCATTAATCTGTTCCCAAGAAATACACTGTGGTTCATGGCCAGACGTTCCTGCTATGGTTGCTATCGTAAAACGAAAGCAAAGAATACAGTTGACAACGATCTTTAACGTTTCTTTTCTCCTGTGATATAAAAACGAATAAGAAAACGACGCCTGACCAAAAATATCAGGAATGCAAGCATTTCACATACCTGGAAACTAATTGAAAATATATGTAATATTCATCTTTCACTACGATACTGTGAAATCTTTATGATACTCTGATAAGCTTAGCATGAATGGATACCACGAAAGCATGGCATATAACGAGCACGGCTGAAGTCATATCTCAAACTTGTTTACCTGACCGTGTTTCAAGTTATTTTATTAAACACTGTACATATATCTGTAGTTGCAAAAACAAAACTGCTACCTTAAGGTGGTTTCACCTAAAATCTCTGTTTCCAATGGTAAAACTTCTTTACATATTTTCTTCGCGATCAATGTATTCCCAAAGATGAAAATTTGCACATCGACAGAACTAACTTTATGGGATACTTAATACTTGCTAAAACATTACCATAATTATATTAAAAATTAATCATTTTTCTTTGAGTAATATTAAGACCCGTTAAAAGATGGAACGACCTGTACATTGATGACGTCAGTAGACAAATATATTTCGGATTGCTTAATTATGGTTATGTTTTATCAGGTATTAAGTATCCCATGCTATAATTTAAAATTAGTTTTATCGATGTGCAAATTTTCATCCTTGGGAGTACATTACTATATTGTGCAAATTAATTGGAACAATGTAAAAAATCACTCTTTTTTCCAAAACTATGCCTTTATATCATTCTATGCCTTGATATACACTGATCAATGTCTGTATTAGTATGAAGTATGTCCTCCTTTACAGAAATGACCTCTTTAATTCGTTTTGGCATTGACTCCACTAATTGAGTGCACATGTTTGACTTCATAATCGTGGAACTACACTTTTATTGCATTCGTTATCATGCGTTCTTTGGTTGTACAGTCCATTTTACATAAACGTCTCTTCAAAATATTCAACAAGTTTTCTATGGGATTTAAGTCTGGTGAATTTCCAGGCCAATCAGGCAAATGAATTTGATTTTCCAGCATGAAATTATTGACCAATTTCGAATTGTGGCATGGGGCTAAGCCATTTTGAAATTTCCGTCAAAAGTTCGCAAGAATGGAACAATCCTACGTTGTAATATTTCTACGTACTTGGCTGAATTCATCATACCTTGAACAGGAACTAAGCTTCCAGTGCCATTTGATGTAAAAAAACCCCAAAACATCTGTTTCAGAGGGTGTTTTACAGTTTGTTTGACACGCTCAGGTCTTAAGGGTTCACAGTTGCTTCGTCTAACGACATTTGCTTGGTAACCTTGCACAAATAAACGAGTTTCATCACTGAAAATTACCTTTTTCCATTCGTCAGCAGTCCATGGTTTATATTTTGTGGCCCATGCTAAACGTTTTATCTTCATTTTTGCATTCCAGTATTGTTTTTTCGTTGTCGTTCTTGCCTTCCTGTCAACTTTCACAAGCTTACGGCGTACAGTTGAATCACTAACATCACAAAAACTAGCCAATAAATCTCTTTGAAGGTCGGTGCTTGTTTTTTTTTGTTTGTATTTTTTGGATTCATTTTACTATTTCTGATTAGATATTTATCGGTTCGAGGAGTTGGTTTTCGTTTTCTTCCACATTTACCTCTCCTTTTTGGAGACGATGATCCAGATGCATTGTATCGCGTAAGCAGTCTTGATACACTTGATTTGCCTACACCAACTGCATAAGCAATATCTCTAACTGTCATAGAAGTGTGATCCTTCAGAGCAATTATTTTTGCACGCTTCCTTGGGGAAATATCCATTTTTCAATACACGAAAGTAACACGTACTCACAGAGAGCAAAAACGGACTTCCACTTGTCACACACGAAAGCTCACAATTGAAGCTGAAGTGCCTATTTTCTGTTTAAAACCGGTCAAACCTCATTCTTACTATCAAAGTGTAACAGTCACTCCTCCTCACAGCTGATAAAACCGGTTTACGTGTGTTTCCGACATCAACTGGCGATCACATTACAATTCTAAGAATAAAATAGCTTGGTCCCAATTAATTTGCACGGTATAGTAATTGCGAAGAAAATATGTAAAGAAGTTTTACCATTGGAAACATAAGGCAGATATTTTAGGCGGAACCACCTTAAACCGAAAAATGTCATGCCCAACGCAATTGTATGCAGATAAATAATTTTGAAAATGTACGATATCCTCCCCAGTTGCGCAGTAGTCTAAGCGATATATTCTGAGTACTCGTACGAGATGCGTCACGGTTCGAATCGCAGCGCCGCATGTATGTTGTATTTGTCTTACGGCACTGGCTCTCTACCTTCCCTGGAGTCAGTGGCTTTAAATTAGGGACAGTCGACTGCTTATAGCCCATTGAGTTGCTAACGGTGGTCGTTAAACCCTCAATAAAAAAAAATGGTGATAATAATTCTAGTATTTATAGGCATAAAAATAAAATGCTTTTGATTTCATTTGCTGAGGCATTTTTTCAAAGGAGATGGACGGATTTAAAGTTTAAGCACAATTGTTTTTATCAGAAAATATGCTAATAAAACATCTGGTAACACTTTTATTTAAAACATATGAAGAGATAACTCTGTTTTGCTGAGAGAAAAGCCATTAACAACTTTTTTTAAATTAACTTTGATTAAAGAGTCTGTTGAAGATTCAATAAAGTAATAAAGCACACTCTTTCCCTTGTTATTGGTGTTTATAATGTTTAGTTTAATACAAATATTTAAAGGCTCATTAAGAGAGCAAGGGTCAGTGACCTAGGTAAAAAATACTGAACATTTTACGAACTGCCATTGCGTTTCCTTTCTAATGAATGTAATGCGAAAAGGCTAATAATCAGTAAATGAGAGATTTGCGGAACATTTTACTTGAGGAATGTCTAAAATATTTTTCATAATCTTCTGCAACTCCCCACGTATCCGTACTTCGGTCGATGACCTAAGATAAAAATAACGTAAAACAGAATATATCATTTCTAAATCGTAAAACATTATCATCTCCGTCACATAATTTTCTATTAACATATTAATTACCACCAACCTGAAATAAAGCGGAAAATGAAAGGTGTTCGCACAGAGACTTTTCCGGAATATAATTGCTGCAGTAACAATAAACTCTATTAAGGTTCAATGAACTTTAGCGTCTTTCTGTCTGCGGCTTCCACAGTGGAGAAGCTTTATATATTTCAGGCATTTCACTTTCTAAAGGAAACTGCGTCTCAACTAAGATACGTGAAGACGAAAATATGCCTTTACGAAGGTGTTCCACTAATTTGAAAACTGGAGTTTCCGAGATCTTTTTCATATTACCGGTAATTACAAAACTTTCGACCCACCCTCTGTATGTATTGGCAAACAGAAAATTTAGTTATTACTGATGTCATGTGTGTGTAAAAGAGATGAGCTGAGTATAAATTTCATTCGCCCGTAAGCAAAGTGTTTGTTGATATTAGTATGATTTTATATTTATACTCAGCTCTTCTCTTTTACACACACATGACATCAGTAATAATTAAATTTTCTGTTTGCCAATACATACAGAGGGTGGGTCGAAAGTTTTGTAATATTTGCATAAATTCATGTGTTGCGGCGGGTATGTCACACGTTTAAAGTAGTTAAAGTCGCGCACTGCAGTCACTCGAAACGAATATAAAATGGTAGTCGTTGCTGTGAACATCATTGCATGTTGTCGTTCTGTTTGTGGTTGGGACGCCTAAAAGATGAACAGCTACAACAGGCTAATTAGGAAACTTTTGCTTTACGACTTTGGACTCGGCCATAACGATGCTCAAGCAACGCAAAATATTTGTCATGGCAAAGGGGAAGGCTCCGTGGACCACAGCATCGCAACCAGATGGTTCAAGAAATTTCGCTCAGGTGACAGAAATAAGAAACAAAGCTCAAGGATTCTACGGAACAAAACTCAAGGATTCAACAAAACTCAAGGATAAGGGCTGTCCATCTACAAAGAACATCGCTGATGTTTTTCGTAGAGGGAAAGCAGATGGTACCTCTGTAGTTAAGTCACACTCTGGGAGGCTGCAGAAACAAAGTGATAGTGTCGCATGGAGTTCACTGTCAAATTTTAACAAGGGGCATACGCCCTCTGCCATAGACCTGGCCGGCAAAGTCCCACAAGCAAATGGAGCATCTAGGTGCACCAAAGCAGTCCGTCGGGAACTCTGTGCCCACGGTTACCGTGCTAGGTCAGCTGCGCACTATCCCTACATCACTGCAGGCAAGGCCAGATGACAATTTCAGTGGTGCGTCGCTCGCCGTTTGTGGGCAACAAAAGAGTGAAAGAGGGTCGTGTGGAGTGACGAATCATGCAGCTTACACTTTCGTTCGGGTGGACATATTTGGGTGTGGTGTTTGCACAGGAGAACGATGTCAGTCTGACTGCATTGTTCTCACAATCAAATTTGGTGGGTAAACTGTGATAGCGTGAGGTTGTTTTTGCTGAGCTGTGTTACCATCCAACTCATTTTGCAAGGTACAGCCCGTTTATCTTATAGTTATTAGCCAAAATTCCACCAGAGCCCCGATCCCACTGCGGTACCACTCGGCAGGTTTCGAATATAGAGATTCTCGGATGACAGTCACTACTGAGGCGAAAAGCGAAACAGGTAGTACTAAGATGATACAAGGTCCGGACTGTATGAAGGATAGGACAGGAACTCAACCCCTTCAAATTTCTGTAGTTTTCGGCGGACAAGTGTGGAGTTGTGGCGTGGGCCATTATCTCTTTGCAGCAACACCTGTTGCCCATTGATGAGTAGAGGATACGTTTAACCCCAATCATCATGGTTCCGCTGCAGTTGTTCGGCATAAAGGTCTCCGTCCATAGCCTGCTTATGGCTCGAAATATTAGTGCAGAGGGTTCGCACAATCCAACTAAATGCACAGCAGTACGAATTTTCTCTCTAACAGTCCTTTTTGTACCACTGATTGCGCATCCTGGCATGGCATTAGTCACTGGTTCCCAGTGATAGCATAACGTTGGAATATCTACTTTTCGTCCCGTGTGTTGATCCGATGCCAAAACCTACCATCCTGTAGATTTGACAGCAATCTCCGATAGAGAGCGACACGTTGTTACGTCTGCTTTGGTGTCAATTCATGGGGAACCATTGGATAAAGAAACCAAGATGGTACAGGTGACGAACGATGGTGGATTTGGAAGACCTTACCTGAGCTGTTAATTGTTGTGTACTGGTACTGGGGTTCGTTGTCAGAGATCCGATTAGGGTGTCAGTGTTGGTGGTTGTTGGACTTCCTGATAGTGTTTGCCTTCGAGCTTCGACCAGGGTGTCATTGTTGGAGGTTCTTGGATTTCCTGATTGCGGCTTGTCTTCGAGCTTCGACTATGGTGTCAGTGTTGGTAGTAGTTGGAATTCCTGATAACGTTTGCCTTGGAGCTTCGACCAGGGTGTCAGTGTTGGTGGTCGTTGGATTTCCTGATAGCGGTTTGTCTCCGAGCTTCGATCAGGGTGTTAGTGTCGGTTATCATTGGATTTCCTGGTAGCAGCTTGTCTTCGAGCTTCGACCAAGGTGTCAGTGTTGGTGACGGTCATTGGACTTCCTGATAGCGGTCTGTCTTCGAGCTTCGACAATGCTGTCAGTGTTGGTGGTCCTTGGATTTCCTGATAGCGGCTTGTCTTCGAGCTTCGACTATGGTGTCAGTGTTGGTGGTCGTTGGACGTCCTGATAGCGGTTTTTCTTCGAAACGGGTGTTCCCAGCATTGAAACACTAGGACCATTTGCGTGCAGTTCTGCTGTCCACACTTTCTTTGCCTTCACACATTTTGCTGGATGATACTGCCACGTTTGCCTTTTTTTCTAGTAATGGTGTAGAATCACGTTCATTGGACCTTCATTCTCTGCTCACCTTAGAACGCAATGTGGCTCCGTGCCAAATGCGCATCATCAACCTGGTATGTCCTACGTTATCACGGAACTCGGTCAAAGATGGCGTGCGCTTCGCACAGGAATTTTTCTTTTTGATTGGAGGTTTAACGACCACCGTGAGCAAGTCAATGGGCTATAAGCAGTCGCCCGTCCCTAATTTAGGGTCACTGATTCCAGGGAAGGGAGAAAGCCAGTGCCGTAAGACAAACACAACATCCATGCCTCACCGGGATTCGAACCCGGACCCCTTTCGGACGAATGATCAGAGGCCATCGCCTTAGACCACTGCGCCACCGGGGCGGCGCACAGGAATAATCGGCCAATATTATGTGCAGTTCAAATTAGGACGAACTTTTGATTAATTCTAGTAGATATTGTCATGTCGTTTGGAAGTGATGATGAAGGGTAACACTTGTAACACTGACTTATAATTACTAATTACAGCGCCAGATCTGTAACCACGGTGGTTGAGTGGTCTTTATTTTTATTTTATTTTTTTTTGACATAGCTGTCGTGCCGTAGCCTTCTACCTACACTCACGGACAATGATATTTGCGCACCAAGAAGGAAGCATCAAATTGAACTGAAATTTTATGGACGTAATGATACAGATGATGGCAAAAACAGAGCTAGAGGACAATTACATAGGGATATGTGGAACGCAGTCCGGTCAACTTCAATGGCGCATCGCACCGCCTCGTGCAGCGATACATGCTGCAATACGGTCCGGCATGGAGGCAAACAGACGCCTGATGTTGTCCTGCGACAGACTGACCTACCTGCGTTGGGCGGTGTGCTTCACATCCAGGATAGTGCGACACGGCGGCTGCTGCCGTTTCAACTGGTGCCACACATCTTCAATAGGGGACATGTCCGGGAAGCGGGCAGGCCTTTGAAGTGTCTGGACATGACGATGACATTCCTGGGCAACCTCAGCCGTGTGCGACCAGTCATTATCCTTCTGGCACAGCGCACCTAGTATCCCGGCCAGGAATGGGAGCACATGGGACCGTAGGATTTCATCCACATACCGCTGGCCCGTCAATGATCCATGTGCCACTGCTAGAGCTGATCGGCTATCTTAGGCAGTGGTTCCCCAGACCATAACGCCTGCAGCGGGGGAAGTGTGGCGCTCGATAGAGTGGTTGGGATTGTGCCGTTGTCCTGGGAAATCCACACCCGATCACGATTATCATATGTCCCAAAACGAAGCGGCACTCATCGCTAAACACCACACGTTGCCAGTCTGTGGCGTTCCACGTCGCTCTGGCCTGCTACCACTGCACGTAGAGTCGGCGATGTTCCGGTGTTAGTGGCAGCACACGTTAGGGTCACCGGGATCGAGATTCACTTCCGCGAGGCTTTGAGAAATGATCCGTGGGCACACAAAAGCCGCTACATCTACCTGTATAGTGGACTGGGTCCCCGGGGAATCCGTTCGTGCCTAGAGCACGATCCGTCTATCCTCTCTACCGGTGGGCCTTCTGGTCGGTCCAAATCCGCTCCGCCATGTGGCAGTGCCGTCACGTGCCCACTGCTCCCACCACAATCGGACGGCATGGTCAGAACGATCCACGTGGAGAGCTATAAGACGCGCAGAACACCTTGCGGTTTTCAGCCCGATGATCAGGCCTCTCCCAAAGTCCGTAAGTTGCGTAAATCGATGTGTCTAGCGTCTACCCGGCATTCTTGTCACTTTGTACTCTCGTTTGTGTCGGCCGGTGCCTTTCGCTTTCATTGGGCATCGACTACACGCCGGTTTATAAGGCTTCCGGTTCGTGCTTTGCAGCTCCACCACAGGGTGTGCGGTTATGCGCAATCGCACCAAACGTGGATAATTTGCATACCAGCACGAACTCTAGCTATTTGCGAAGCCTGTTTTCTTCTAGGTGCGAAAATTTCAGAGTCCGTGAGTGTATATACACGGGTCAACTCTTCAATTACTCCTGAAGATGTACCACAACCAGCAACATCTCTGAATTTTGTCTTTCATGAAACCGCTGACGTGACCTGCCTTTTACATTTAAAATCATTCCATTGCAGCTAACTATACTTACAGGATTGTACTAGTGAAATTTTCCTGCTATATGCAATACATTGAAAACATACACCGTCTTTGCACGATAATTTAATTTAAATGATGATAGATATTTGCATAGTTAAAAAGATTAAAAACCCATCGATCTTTAATCTTTTTAACTATGTTAATATCTATCCTTTTTTAAATTAAATTATCGTTCAAAGACGGTGTGTGTTTTCAATGTACTTACAGGATTAAGGAACAATGTGACGTTCTCATTCACATCTTATATTCGTTGTGTGGTTATCGGAACGCCAAATTTTCTGCTTTTCGGAGGGTAGTATGTTAGTCTATTTGCTTTGCATTTCACACTAAATAGCCTGTAAATAATCCTATAGAGAGAAATTTTAAACACATTAAAACCATGGTGGCTGGTAATGATACCTGTGTTTTTCTGTTTCCCCTGAAGTCCCTCAGCTCTAAAAAGCTGCACATTGAATAATTTTGTAAGACATATATGAGTGGGTGTGTGCAATTTGCTACGCGTTTATCATCGTGCATGTAATTGAACTTCATATTTTGCATATTGATGGATATGACCGTTTCGTTTTTGGAATGTGATTGTCTGTGTTTTTAAAATGTGATTGCTTTCTTTTTACGACATCAGACTGGTACCAATGTATTGTTTCAGAATAGGAAATGGATCTTTTGTGTTACTCATTCATTAATATCTCTCGTATTTTATTTATTCAGGTTCGTGATGGATGTGTGGCTTTTAATCATTACAACAGTTGCTGGAAAATATCTGCATTTATGTAATGCGTATTTTGAATTTCATGCTAAGTATTAAGTGCATGAAACATTCAAAATTCTAAACCTGGAGCGAAACTCCGTCGATCTGCAAGGAGACAAGTAGGAAACTAAAATAGGTGTATCCATGTTAAAAATATAACAAAATGTTGCAAATTATCCGGAATTTTATTTTTGAATTCTTCATGGTGGTCTAGCTAGCTAAAATTTCATTCAAAGCGAAAATATAATACTTCCCATAAACGCAGCGCTTAGAGTATATTATCAAAAGTATTTGGATACCACGATGTTTTGGAAAAAATAGCTTTAGTCATGCAGTTAGTAGTTAGTCCTTGTACCTTTTGCTTTTATGACAGCGGCAATACGTGGAGGCATAAAATCAACCAATTAAGCAAAAACTGGTTGGTTTTATGCCTCGATTTTATACTTGCCGAAATATAATTTTTCGGTTGCTGTGTGTTAATTAAAGAAAAACGTGGAAAGAGCTATGTTTTTGTCTATTTACATTGTCCCCACGTATTTGGAAAATTATCACCATTTCTCTCGCTCTTTGGATTTATTAGCTAAATTAAATAGCTTGTGCCATTAAGCCTCAACAGATGGAGACGTCTCAGTTGCTGAGCCCACCTGTACGAATTTGTGAAGTCAGATGCTGACAGATAAATCACACATAGTGACGTGGATTGCTGACACCGTACCGTAAAACGAACGCACTCGGGTAATTATAGAGAGATCTCGGGTTCGATCCCAGCGGTGTCAAAATACAAGTTTTCGGTTGCTGTGTGTTAATTAAAGAAAAACGTGGAAAGAGCAATGACTTTGTCTATTTACATTGCCTCCACGTATTTGGATGATTTTCACCAACCAATTTTCGGTAGGTCTCGACAGGAATGGCTTTCCATTCGACCTGAGGAGCTGCTGCCAGAGTGAAGAGCGAAGACGGTCATTGTGTTCGATTTCCTACCCATCGCTCCAGTTCATCAGATAGATGATTTATGGGATTAAGATCAGAACTCTGAGCTGGTCAGTCTAACAATTCCACCTCATTTTCAAGAAAGCAGTCCTGCACACGTCGTACAGTGTGACAGGGAGCTCGTTCGTGTTGGAAGTGACAACGGTCATTTCCATAATACTGCACATTGTTGGTAGGGCAGAATTATCCAGAACGTCGGGATACACTTCAAAATTCATGGTTTTCGGTACAATAACCAACGGGCCCAGTCCCATCCACGAAAAACAGCTCCATACCGTGATTGAGCCTCCGCCGCACTTAACAGTTAAGAACACAGTCCAACAAAAATCGTTCACCGGGCTCTCTCCAAATCGAAACAAATCAGAATGGAAGATTGAAAAGCGTGACTCATCACCCGAAATAACGCTTTCCAGAAACGACAGGAGGTCCACCACTCCAAACAGTACTTCGCATTCACAGTAGTGATGTGTGGCTTCTGTGCCGCTGCTGTACCATAATAACTCACACTCTGCAACTCTCTGAAGATATTCATGGTGCTAACCGAGCCATTACAAGCGTTTCCTACTTCAGCAGCAATGGAACCAGCAGAGGAACAAGGGGATTTCTTAACATTATTTATCATGGCTCTTTTGTCACGTTCCGTCAGTTTGCGCGGGCCTTCCTGAACGTTTTTTACGCTTTCCAGCCGTAGGTTGAAGACGCGTATATGATCCAGCTTTGTCCGTCTGTCTGTCCGTCCGTCCGTCCGTCTGTCCGTTTGTCTGTCTGTCCGTCCGTCTGTCCACACGATAACTAGCGTAAAAATGGTTCGATTCCGATGAAATTTTAGTATGTGGTAGGGGACAGCCTGGGAAGGAACCCTATTGAAAATGGGCAAAATGGAGCTAAAGGTCAGGACATAGGAGCGGGATCCATTCCATTGCCCTTATGCGTCATAAATAACTTACATAAAAATGCTTCGATTGCGACAAAACTGTATCATGTTGTTCTGGAGGTATGCTGAACTGGTTCTGCTGAATACAATCGAAATGGGGTCAAAGGTCAGGGCACAGCAGCGAGATTCATTCCACAGCCATTATCCTCATGACTTGACAAAGAATGCACTTATTGCGACAAAACTTTAGTATGTTGTTTCGGAGGTATATTGAACCAATTATATGATCCGAAAGGATCGAGAGAGAACCCCGCAAAAGCAAAAATGGGGTATCTACAGCATTCCCTTACTTGATTGGACAGGCCAGCCTTCTTGCTATATCGGACCTACAGCTCGTAGTCTTGCCTGCGCAGTACGGGAACACAAATACAACATCAAGGCAGGACTTCAAAATACTGTCTTGGCGCGAACTGTCAACGATGGAACTTTCTACCCGGAATGGGACTATGCAAGATTCTTCGTAACACCAAGATCCCATTCAATGCTGTTATTGACTGAAAGTCTATTTATTTGTAAAGCCCATAACAAATGGTGTAATGACTATATATCATGTGATTTACTACCTGTATGGAAAAATATTATATAATCACCCAGAGGAGATTGGACAAAATGAAGGGGGGACTCCGCCTTAAACATCGCTGACGTAACACACACATACTATGTTTACCCATACTGGCATGGTTTGTATAAATTGCAGCACTGTTCAAATGGTCACCTCACAGGGCCGCGGGTGGCAGAGTGGGCAACGTTCGTGACTGCCACGGAAAGGGCCTCAGGTTCGATCCCAGGCAGGTACGGACGCTCGATCCACTAAATATCCGCTGTGGGTCGGATGGGCACGTTAAGCCGTCGGATCCTGGGTACTGGGCCCCGGTAATAAATAAGGGCGTCTTCATCCTCCTTTCTACTTCGCTTCCGTGTCACTTTCCTATAAGGCGCTCTAGCCCAAATGTTGTACTTTCCTATTTCTATGGGTTGTTTAAGACCTGGGGTCAGACACTCCCTTCCTAAAATCCTCTACATATGATCATATGATCATGCTCACCTCACATGTGAAGATGGGACCAAAGTGGCCCGAAAGTACTAAATGTGTATCTTTAGATTAAACTAATGAATTGAAAGTTTTAGTGCTTTTAATTTTACTGGTGCTTTGATTTTCTTATTCATTTGTTCGTACAGGGACGGTGTCCTTTATACTTTATTTATCAAGAATGTACGAGTGAGGGGTTTTCTATTGTGAACCAAATCTCTTTAATATCATCGAAATGGGGGCAAAGGTTAGGGCACAGGACCGAGATTTATTCCACAGCCATTATCCTCATAACTTGACTAAAAAAGTTTCTATTGCGACAAAACTTTAGCATGTTGTTCCGGAGGTACACTGGACCAATTCGGTTTAATATAGTCGAAATAGGATCAAAAGTCAGGGCACAGGAGCGATATTTATTCCACAGCCATTATCCTTATAACTTGAGTAATAAGTTGAGTAATGATTTCTGGTATGTTAGAAAGCGTATCATAATCAGTGCATTGCCTGATTTTACTAACTTGTGTTTTTCTGTAGTTGCGCCGTCCTGCTTCCATTTCTTCATAATATCACTTACAGTCGATTTTGATGCGTTCAGTTTGGCTGCAATGTTCATATGCAAACGTTACTCAAATGACATTCTATGACCTGCTCACGCTGGAACGTGGATTGTTCATGTCCAGACGGCATATCTACTTCACAGTTACTAATAACCCGAAAGAACATCTCAGCCTAACATACGTACCTCCCCACTTGCAACGCACATTCCTTCCCAACCATTTCTTGAACTTATGCTAATATTTGGTAGTATCCGAACACTTTTGATAATATAGTGTACTTACTGTTAACTGGTACATTTATCTATGACATTTACATAGTTGACTGAAAATTAGAGTTATCTAATTGATTAATTAATATACCTTTTATGCACCTCCTAAATAATACATGTTATCATTTTCAGACGCATTACGAAGCGTAAGTTTTGATACGTGTACCTTACAAAGTGAGACAATTTTTTGTGTCACATTTCGTTTCATTTATTTTATATAATTATATCCGTCAATATCTGTGCCATAGGTTTAACTTATCAAAGCTATACGTTGTTAGAAATTGCTTTGTTAATACCGTTACTTCGGAGTTTAATCAGTGCCACAATCTTAAATTATTACAGATTTTTAATTCGGTGATCATGTTCGTGTTAAGACCTCCTCTGTTATCTATTAACTCATTCCCATCTTTGAGCTTTGAAACTGAACTTCATGCAATATGCTTTACTTTTTTGTATAATTGTTTGACAGAGCTCAAAGATTTGATATACTACATTGCTAATTTAAGTTATACCTAGAATGTGTTTGACGTTTTACAATGCAGCTGTAGAAGTTCAAACAAAAAAGTCAAAGACATCAAAATTCCAGAAATGAGACAGTGAACTGTTGGCGAATCTTTAAAATGTCGACTTGAGCTTCATACCAAAATGTCTCAAATATAATTGATGAAAATTTTTCAAATGTATCGTTTATGCAAGGATTAGTACATTCTTTGCTTTAAATCAAGGGTAGTTAGTTCTGTTCGTTATAAATTGGGACATATCAGCAACCTTTCTTTGTCACTTCAACTCCGGTATGCAATTTTGTGACTATACAACGTTTCTCGAAATTCATCATTTCTGTACAAACTAGAAAATGCTCTTTATGTGGTACGGTGGGATTATTATGCACGATTTTGTTTAATGGATGCTCTGTAAAATACAGCCTTGCATACTGACACGCACAGAACTTAGTGTGTATATTTTAATGGAGTGCTACCAAAGCCGCCGTCACTAACCGCTTTGGAGCATCACAGTGATAAAACCATAATATAAACACTAGCAGATAGAAACCTATCTAAGTTAATAAAGGTCAAAGATCAGTTGCAGTTCTCAGTTTAGTGTTAATGGTGCTACTAATTAGAATTCTAAAAGGAAAGTGTGACATATCGTGCTTGACCTTTTGAGTTCCCATGACGAATAACGATATGGATTAGACAATGCTCTGGTTTGCACGACTGCTTAGCTGTACCGCATTAAAATTGGTAGCTCACTAGAGGAAAATTTAATCGATAATTAAAACCTCATGCATGCTTCATTCAGGCTTAATTAGTTATTAGCATCACAATTTACTGGCAACAGCGTTGTTAATGAAATAGTGAGGTTGATTATGTTACATTGCACAAAGGTTTCTAGAATATCCACTATTTAACATGGTGTTTGATGTTCCTCTTGTGACATAGCTGTCCTAGTGAGTACATTCTGCTACCATTGGTTTCTGCGAAGCAGCCGGTCACAGACTAGTTGTCCTAGTCCGTGACTGTACATTTTTACAAGTTTTGCATAATCCAACATATCTATCGACGATCTCCCAGAACCAGTTTCAAGATCAAAGTTATTTTTTCTTATGTAATTTATATGAAACCTGTGCTCCCAGTATAACGAAGTAAATTTCTCCGTCATTTCTGTCCACGCCAGGATTCGAACCCGAATCCCCTCACTCCGGAATAAGTCACTCTACCAATTGAGCTACGCGGACGTTTTATTCTGATTCCTATCTGCCTTTATGTCGTGTGCGTCCTTCTGGCAGGCACGTCACATCTCCTGGTACGTTACATCATCTCCCCCTTATCTTTTTTTTTTCTTTTTTTTTTTTTTTTTGTGGAAGTGCTGGAAAAGGGATTCTCTTATTTTACCTATCTCGCGGTGTGGAAATAACATCACACCAATGCGAGATTTTGAACGGTCGGGTCATCCGGATAGTTCGGGCGCCATTATAACGAAGTAAATTTCTCCGTCATTTTTATCCGCGCCAGGATTCGAACCCGGGTCCCCTCATTCCGGAACAAGTTGCTCTACCAGTTGAGCTACGCGGACATTTTATTCTGATTCCTATCTGCCTTTATGTCGTGTGCGTCCTTCTGGCAGGTACGTCACATCTCCTGGTATACGTTACATCATCTCCCCCTTATTTTTTTTTTATTTATTTATTTATTTATTTTTTTGAAGTGCTGGAGAAGGAATTCTCTTATTTTTCCTATCTCGCGGTGTGGAAATAACATCACACCAATGCGAGATTTTGAACGGTCGGGTCATCCGGATAGTTCGGGCGCCATTATAACGAAGTGAATTTCTCCGTCATTTTTATCCGCGCCAGGATTCGAACCAGGATCCCCTCACTCCGGAATAAGTCACTCTACCAATTGAGCTACGCGGACGTTTTATTCTGATTCCTATCTGCCTTTATGTCGTGTACGTCCTTCTGGCAGGCACGTCACATCTCCTGGTACGTTACACCAGGGGTACTAGACTATCCCTGATTTTCTGCTATTGTTCACATAAAAGGTGGAAGATACATAACGCAAGAAAAACACGGTACCTTAGTTGAGTTCGGGACAAATTCTAATCTCTGGCTCCATGCAAGAGCTGTTACTGTTTGGATCAGCGGCTGATGGAAATATTATTGCATATCAAGTCATAGAAAAGTCGTACTAATGTCATGCAAAAATAAAAGACTTCATTAAATTGAGCGCAAAACAAGAATGTATTATTGATGTTTCGTCGGTGTTCAAATTAACTATTCCGTTTATATTCAACAAAATGTTTGCCGTTTAAACGAATGTCAATCAAAAGCGTAAGTCGGACTAATGATATTGTTTACAAAATTGCTGGAATGGTTATTGTTGCAAATTATTTATTTTTGTGTCTAAATTAAGAATCAAATATTTTACCTACATGGATCTTGACTAGCTAGTTTTGTTTGGATTTTGTGTTTCACTTTCGATCAAGATCTATAACATCAAGCCCATAGTGTTAAACTTTAATGCAGAGAAATCAGAATATGAATTAATTTTTTAAGAGATCGGCGCTGCTAAGCATAGTTCTTACTGGTTCTCTACTTTCACACTTTCGTTTAGGTTTCCAGGGAGAGACTACGGAGTTCTTCGAAGTTCTTAGACATTTCTTCCACACATACGAACATTTGACCCAGTTTTGCATAACAAATAACACTATGCCCGAATGAAGAATACAATTTTTTCCATTTGCTGACCGTAGGACAAAATTCAGATTGCATTTATTTTTCTAGAGTGTTCTGAACCAGTGACCTACGGTAAATGAAAGAGTCCGTCCTGAATTTTTTATTCACTAAATTTTCCGCTCTACGAAAATTTGGTAATTTTCCGCTCTACGGAAAATTTGGTTGAATGTAATGTTAGATGAATCTTCATTATCTGAGTGACATTTAACCTACATTTTTGTTGCGAATTTTAAGGCAGGGAGCAAGAGATGAAAATGCAGTTTTAAAGAATGTAAGCTGTAGTTGCAAATATCTCGTTGTATCTGGGTGCAAGATCTCACAGATGCAGTACGTGCTGCACAGTATCCTCCAACTACAATAAAGCAGTAAAGGCTGTCAGTCTTGGGCTATAGATTCATTCTGGTATCCTTCTCGAAAATCGACAGTATCTTTTTCAAAGTTTCAAATATGGCTGCTAAACATCGTCCTCGGTCCTCTAAAGAAGGCTTCTTTTCAACATTTGCATGTCTACTATTATTCAAATAATAAAATTCGTGAAAAGCAGTAATTGCCTTTTATTCTCTGTTCTTTCCTGCTAAAGAGTGAAAGAATTTTCTCCATAAACATAATATTTATTCTGATTCCGTTAGCAATCTTCATGATAAGTCAGCGCACTAACGGATCATATAGGTATATCTTTTCAGTGATACATATTTTTCAAATGCATCAGATTTTACAAATATCATGTCTGCGCATGTGCAATACTAGAAACAACGTGGCTATAGATTTTGTTCTTGCCGTATAAATAAAATCTCCATGAAGTCAAATTTCTGCCCGAGCATTTGAACAGTTGACTAGGCTTGCTCTAAATCAGTGCTTTTCAGGAATTTTATTGTAATATGTTTCGGAACACCGACTGTACCGACGTGCTTAGCAGGCAAAAGCAAATAAGTAGTTTTAGAATTAATTTTAACGAAATATTTCTCGACTCTCATATATTATATAATATTGTGTCTCAAAAACAAAAAAGTCATAAAAAGGTGCACATCAAAAAACATAAATTTTTATTGCACTTAGTTATTCAATGTGAACCTTGCAGCTGGAACATTTGACATATTTCTTTTAACTCACAGACAACTTTTCGACAAGCGCATCCTAAGTTCTTCGAAGAGAAGTCTTAAGTCAGTTTTAATGAATCTAATATTCAAAAACACATGTTCGCATAAGTTTATGGGAGAAAGTTTTGGAAGAATTTTTCAGAGTCTTTTATGCAGCATCTGTTTCAGTGTCAAATCAAAATAAGTGTAGCAAGGGACTGTGTGTTTCAACTTCAATGTGTCCTGCACTCGTTGATGCCTACGTGAATGTATTTCTGAATTAATCTTGCTCAGCGTACCTTCGTCCAACTGAAAAATACTGAGGCACCAATTAAAATAGTATATATACGCTCGTCACATAAATAGGTGCATATTCCCTCGTTACGTAAATAGGTACTTCTGCCCTCGTCATATATAGGTACTTCTGCCCTCGTCATATATATAGGTACATCTGCCTTTGTCACATAGATAGCTGCCGCCCCGGTGGCGCAGTGGTCTAAGCGATGGTATCTGATTATCATTCGTCAGTAAGGGTCCGGGTTCGAATCCCGTTAGGCATGATTTTGTGTTTATCTTACGGTACTGGCTCTGTCCCTTCCTTGGAACCAGTGACCCTAAATTAGGGACGGACAACTGCTTATAGCCCATTGAGTTGCTCACGGTAGTCATTAAACCTCCTGCAATAGATAGGTATATCTGCTCTTGTCACATAAATAGATGTATCTTCCCTCGTCCCATAGATAAGTACATCTTCTATCGTCACACAGATATGTACATCGGTCCTCGTCATATAAATAGGTACATCTGCCTTTGTCACATAGATATGTATATCTTCCCTCGTCACATAAAACGGTACATCTCCCCTCGTCACATGGATAAGTACATCTGCCAATGTCGCATAAATATTTGCATCTGCCCTCGTCACGTAAATGAGTACATCTGCCGTCGTCACATAAATAGGTACATCTGCCTTCGTCACATAGATATGTAAATCTGCCCTCGTCACATAAATAAGTAACTTTGCCCTCATCACATAAATAGTATATCTGCTCTTGTCACATAAATAGTATATCTGCTCTTGTCACATAAATAGGTGCACCTGTCCTCGTCACATAGATAAGTACATTTGCTGTAGTCAGATGAATAGGTGCTGCACCGGTTGCGCAGTGGTATAAGCGATCGCCTCTGATCATTAGTCCGAAAGGCGTCCGGGTTCGAATCCCGTGAAGCATGGATATTGTCTTTGTCTTACGGCACTTGTTCTCTCCCTTCCCTGGAACCAGTGACCCTACATTAGGCACGAGCGACTGCTTATAGCCCATTGAGTTATTCACGGTGGTCGTTAAACCTCCAATACAAAAAAAAACCAATGAACAGGCACATCTGCCCTTGTCAAATAAATACACTGACGGAAAAAATCCCAACACCAAGAAGGGTCTGTGTTAGATAAACGACAGTAGGTAGGCGGTGAGAGTACATCTGTAAGATGACGTCTATGCAAATTTCGCGCTCGGCGCATACGTGTGTGGTGCTAGTAGCGCCCCTCGGAACATGTGTGCTGTAAATACGCGCTGTAACGTTCGTGAGCGTTAGTTATAGTTGAGATTCGACGTAGTGTGTTGATGTTAGTCAAGAATGCCTTTAAGAAGACGAAGAAGTCATTATCAACAGCTCACGGAGTTTGAACGAGGTCGTGTAATAGGGCTACGAGAAGGTGGATTTAGTTTTTTTCCGCAATATTGCAGAACGACTTGGTAGGTATATGTAGCCACTGTGCATGATTGTTGGCAGCGGTGGTCAAGGGAAGGTACTGCCTCAAGAAGACCGGGTTCTGGCCGGCCACGTGGCACTACTGTGAGGGAAGACCGCCGTGTACGGCGTATGGCCGTGGCGCATCGTACCGCGTCTGCGGCAGCAATTCGATCTGCAGTTGCCACCACAGTGACAGAACGAACTGTTACAAATCGGTTACTTGAAGGGCAGCTCCGAGCCAGACGCCCTGTAGCGTGCATTCCACTTACTCCAAACCACTGCCGTTTGCGACGTCAGTGGTGTCAAGCTAGAGCTCATTGGAGGACGGAGTGGAGATCTGTCGTGTTTTCTGATGAAAGCCGGTTCTGCGTGAGTGCCAGTGATGGCCGTGTGTTGGTTAGAAGGAGGCCAGGTGGGCGCGCCTACAACCAACCTGTCTGCGGCCGAGACACACTGGACCTACACCTAAAGTTATGGTCTAGGGAGCAATTTCCTATGACAGCAGGAGCACTCTCGTGGCTATCCCACGCACCCTGACGGCACAGTTGTACGTCGGTCTGGTGATTCAACCTGTTGTGCTGCCATTCATGAACAGCATTCCAGTTGGTGTTTTCCAACAGGATAACGCTTGCCCGCATACCGTTGTTGTAACCCAACATGCTCTACAGAGTGTCGAATGTTGCCGTGTCCTGCTAGATCACCAGATCTTTCACCAATCGAGCACGTATGGGACATCATTGGACGACAACTCCAGTGTCACCCCCAACCAGCATTAACCGTCCCTGTATTGACCGACCAAGTGCAAAAGGCATGTAACTCCATCCCACAAACTGACGTCCAGCACCTGTACACCACAATGCATGAACGTTTGCGTGCTTGCATTCAACATTCTGGCGGTTACACCAGTTATTAATGTACCTGCAATTAACATTTAAAATGGCTCTTCTCGCGCTTACATTAAGCTGTGATCTTGAAACCTTAATTGCCGCCATTTCATTCCTGTACAACTATTTTTTCGTGGTGTTGGGATTTTGTTTTCCGTCAGTGTATATGCATCGGCTCGCATCACATACATAGGTGCATCTGCCCTCGTCACGTAGCTAAGTACATCTGCCCTCATCACGTAGCTAAGTACATCTGCCCTCGTCGCATAAATTTATTTGACAAGGGCAGATGCCATTGTCGCATAAATATTTACATCTGCCCTCCTCACATAACATAAATAAGTACATCTACCGTCCTCAAATAAGTAGGTAAATCTGCCCTCGTCGCATAAATAGGTACATCTGCTATTGTCTCATAAATATTTATATCTGTCCTCGTCACATAAATGAGTACATCTGCCGTCTTCACATAGATATGTAAATCTGCTCTCGTCACATAACTAGGTATATCTGCTCTCGTCACATAAATAGGTATATCTGCTCTCGTCACATAAATAGGTATATCTGCTCTCGTCACATAAATAGGTATATCTGCTCTTGTCACATAAATAGGTATATCTGCTCTTGTCACATAAATAGGTGCACCTATCCTCATCACATAGATAAGTACATTTGCTCTCCTTACATGAATAGGTACATATGCCCTTGTCAAATAAATATGTGCATCTGCTCTCATCACATATATAGGTGCATCTGCCCTCGTCACTCATCTCAGCATGTAAAATGACACATTGGTAGGGTACCGAATGATCTGAGCGACATTGAACGTGGATTGATAGTTCGCGCCAGACATGTCCATTCGAGCACCTCCCAAACGGTTTTTCTCCTGGGCTTTTCACTCAGACGCACAACTTTTGTAAGGATTAGCGTGAATGATACGACACGAAAAAACGTTTCAGCAACCGGTAATCGCGTGGTCCAAAACAACTGGTCGTTCAGTGAGGTTAAAATGGACTTGTGAGAACCGTGAAAACTAAAAGGAGGGCCAAAACCGAACAAACCACTACAGATTTCTACATTGGTGTAATCACATCTCCGAACACAGTACGTATTTAATTGCTGGTAAAAAGCTGCAACAGTCAGAAACAATGCCGGCAATCATTTTGACACCTCTGATCCAGCAACTGCTTTTTCCAGAGTATCGCCGATTGCTGGAAGTGGTTTGCGTGTCACACCATTCACAGTAAACCCTTGATGCGGTTTGCGTGTCACACCACTCACGGTAAACCCTTGACGCGGTTTGCGTGTCACACCATTCACGGTAAACCCTTGATGCGGTTCTGCGTGAAAACCCATGGAGGGAAATCATTTTGAAGATTGTCGAACCATCATGCCTGACACCAACTTTATTCCACGTTTAAAGTCGCTGATATCACTAGTTATGCCCACTGCGACTGTCAGTCGAAAGCTATCTAACGCACGAAGAGCTGGTCTGCTAGATTTGTACAGCACACTACTCTCACGAACAGTCTTATGAATTGGAATGAGCCCTTTATATGACGAGATCAGGTTTATCTAAAAAACTAGCATCTCAGTGTAATGGTGTTGAAAACAGAATAGATTTATAAGCAAATTTATATCGACCAGAACATTTTGAGAGGCCGACAAAGAACCTCATGTAACCGCGATTGGCGATCATTGATCTAATATTAGGAAACATTTAGCAGTCGGAAATTATTTTGTTTAGGGATTTAACGACCACCATGAGAAACTCGAAGGACTGTAATCAGTTGCCGATCCAAATTTGAGGCATCTGCTTCCAGGAAGGAAGTTAGCCCACTGCCGTCATTCAACACACAATTCATGCTTCATCTAGGTCTCGAAACCCAGCCCAACTCAGATGAATAGGAAGAAACCTACGTCTCTGATTACTCAGCCATAAGTACGGCCCAATCAATGTTGGCAGCAACATTCACTCATAATGCGTGATTCAATATTAATTCGCAAAAGCTCGTGCAGCGTAAAATGCGTTCAGTCAAAAATGATGAACAGAAACAATTTATTCTGCATCCAGTTAATGCGATTAACAACAAAAGACTTTTCTAAGGAGAAGGAAGATATTGTGTGTGAACGGAAACTAACACTAAGTGACTTAGCCTGTTCTCAGAGTTCAAAGTAGTTCAATTATTATGCGTAGCTTTGCAAGTTATTTAAGTTGTTTACCATATTGCCTCAAATATCTAAGCAAACCTTTCCTGTTACAATGGGTCATTTATTGATGAATTAAAATGTTCAGAACTTGTAACTACAAAGAGGAAATAGGAATTAATGAAGTTATACCACATTTCGGAAATCGCAGCTACAGGATACTTTTGAAAGCAAAGCAAATTGCTCGAAATTAGTGGTAAACGTAATTACTAACAGAAAGAATAATTTGCACCTCCAGACAGAGCAAAAAGAGAAGAAAAGGGGAACAAGCTTCCGTTCCGGATTTTTGCTGCAATTTTAACAGGCTCTAAACTTTCGCAACTTTTTTAAAACTTATTTGTCATATATCTTTTTGGAAAAGTCGGTATCATCTATAAAAGAGGTAACACACGCATTGTTCGTGAGAGGTGGAAATAACCAAATATGTGTTTCGAGAGCTTGGAAATTTGTTTACTAATTTTATATCCATGTGCGTGATTTGCATCATTAGCACACGGAAACTTTGCTGTCTCGTGCTAAGAGCAATTTACGGATTAACCTCATTGCACCGTCGCCAAAAGACTCAAAGAGTTTCTGTCTATGTAATTCCACGAAGACAGAAAGTGTGCCATTTGTCAAGCCAGCAGTTCATGAACTTTCCAATAACCCAATAAGAAACATACTAATGTAGAAGCAAATGTTCTTGATCATATGTTTCAGTCATATAAAGTTTGAGAATAATTACCAAACTTTCTGAAATTTAAATTGTTGCTCAAGTAGCTTACGTAATTCCATTAACATACATTCAAGATAACTCAAACAAATACTAAGATTTCATATCCATTATTATCAGCAGTTTTTAAATTGTTTTCACTGATCGATATATTTGTTTACTGCCCACGTAATTGTCTTTGCGATTACGTCAAATATTCTGATCCTTTTCAAAGACCTTTTTTCTAAAGAAATGCATAACGCAAAGCAGAGTTTGTTTTCGGAAGATCTGGACTCTCCATGCGTTACTTTCCCACTTGCTTGCGTGGACGGCAGGTCATGTGGTGCAGTGGTCTAATCGCTGGCTTATGACCTCTCGTCCGAGATGGATCCAGGTTCGTATTTCGGTGAGCCCTAGATGTCGTGCTTGCCTTACGACACTGGCTCTCTCTCTCTGCTCCCTAGGACCTGTGGCCCTAAATTAGGGACGGGCGATGACTTATGACCCATCGAATAGCCCACGGTGGTCGTTAAACCCCCGTAGCCAACAAACGTATATGAATGACATTAAATAAACATTATCAATACCAACTATTAGAGGCAGGTTGGCCCCACCGGACATTTTTGGTGGAACAATTGAGAAGTGCCCCACTTTCTCGTGTTCGTTTTGTCTGGGTTGTTTGGAGTGAAAGAATAATCATCTTGGTACTTCTGAATAAAAATCCTTAATATCATTTGCTCATTATTTCTGTCTGAAACGTTATTTCATTAAAGCAAAACAAAATAAAACAAAACTGTATATCTTGGAAGTGTTCTCTGAAATGACATACCAAACTTTTATGTACTTTCGTAAGCAAAATGCCGCCGAACGAAACAGATTTATGTAAAATTAAGCTTAAGATAACTATAGTTAGACGTAGATCATTGGACTTGGTCAGGGTAATTGGTATGCCATACCCTCCATTTGTAATGAAACTAGCACTCATTAAAATAAAATAGCAACGTTTATCCACGATTACATATTCATTTTGACGTTCACTATAGTTCCGCTGGGCTGTTGGGTTGACTACATCAGGACAAATGGAGCTTAAACATTCAAATCATTGTGACATCATCAGAGTTCTGAAGATCACTGACTTTGGTAAGTGGTTTCCACGCGTTGTAAAGAGTTGCGGTGTATGGAAAGCTTCTAATATGTTGATCTTGCTATTCGAATCGGGTTTATCAATAAACGTAGCGTTTTCAAACAATTTATGGCTATTTTCGTGACAACGTTAGGCTACAGATGACTTCAGTACACAGTTCCTTATGTAAATCTCGTGTTCTTTCACGTGGAAAAATAAAACCCTGCGGGTCTGTTTTATATATGACAGTCCACATTCACAAGTGATCTGATAAATTCCCTAGGAATTTATGACTTTGACACAGTCTTTTGATCCGTAAAAATTCATCTTGTTTATGGGTTTGAAAATAATTTTGAATTAATACCTGTGAGAATTTTTGAAATTCCGAAGGAAATCTGATAACAGCCCCATTCTCTCTTACTGGGGGCCTATTGGTGTGAGCGAACAGACAGGTTTCAGTTTCCTAAATTTTGGGATGGCTTTCTCTATAACGGAAGTACTATATTCGCCGTGTGCTGCAATTCCTTTAAGAAAGTCCAGCTCTTTCTGCATGAAAATCTAAGTTGAGCATATATGTATTGCACGATATACGTATGTGAAGAAAGCAGAGATTTTTTGTACAATGATTTGAATGCTGATGCTCCATTTGTCCCGATGAAGCCAAGCCAGACGCTCTGCGAAACTGTAGAAGACGCTAAAATAAATATTTAATTGTGAATAAACATCGCTATTTTATTTTATCTCAAAATCACAAGTTTTGTAGTCATAAAATGTACTAAGACGCATTGTGGGAGATACAAACAATCAGTGCTCATTGTGATGAAACATTATCCCCACAACCTTCCACAGTGAGACATAGAGCTCAAAGAGATTCTCTGGGAGCGGATTCCTAAATCCATATCCCATCGACATTTATCTTTAAAAGAACCAAATATTTTCAAGGGTCAAAATGATGGATAGACTTTAAAAAAGCATCAACTCAAGGAGGAAATATCATTACCTTTGCTCAGTATGAGATCAAAGACTGAGTAAATATAAAGAAAATTGCGTAGAAATTTGCTATGTGGCATGTTCGCATTTCAACTTTCAGAATGATCTTCATGGCCATTTCTTTGGAAATAGTGTCTTCAAGAGACTCGTGATTTTCCTTTAAAGTGAAAACCAAATTTTTCGAAGGAAAATATTTAACTTATACAGCATCCTATTTTGAGAGACGTTACATGCAATCATGAACGTGTTTTTTGAAATTCTTTTGCCGTTAAACTGTTATTAAATTTGTTTTTACAATACACTTTTCAACAGTTCTCTTTCATTTAATATCTAACGGAATCATTTCTTTTCATGGATAATTTTTGAAATATTCTCTGTAAATACATGGGATTTCTTTTGCGGACGGCGCAAAACTAAACTTCCCGGTTTCGGAATACCTTCTAAACTTTCTGTAATTGAAACGGATCCTGATGGAAGAAGAGCATCGTAATTGAACTAACATACATTCGAGAAAACTCTCATAAATATGTATCTATTGGAATCAAATGATTATGAATCCTATTTACAGTCGGCAGATCTGTTTCGGTGACCACTTGATAAGTTATCCTTTGCCATTACATGAAAATTTTTGATCGCTTTCAAAGACTTTTCTTCAAAACAAATGCATAACGCAGGGCAGAGTTTCTTTTCTAAAGATCTGTACTGCTCGTATGTTGCTTTTTCTGCTTGCTTTAATGACTGACATAAGAAAAACATTGTCAATAAAAACATTAGTGTTTTAATTATTTCCCTTCCATTTAATATTTTCTCATTGATGGTAAATATGAGTTTGTAAGTGCACAATTATGATGCAAAACGAAAGATGAAATCATCGCTCAAGAGAAGTTCTTGTACTTTAGCTCCATGAATATGTCTCTTATCTTTCTTTCTGGGGAAAGATTTACATGTTTCATAGTGTTAGGCCACTATGTAGAGTTGCACTATATTTTGGCCTACTTGGGAAAATTAAAACTACCCACTCTTACAGATAACTTCTCTGAATATGTTGTTCTTGCCTTAATTCGTGATTTAGGAACAACCGTCAGCTACACTGTAGGTAATAACCATTTTCCCGCCGTTCTTAGTTTACGGTTTCTGGTACCTAGGAGGCGAGAGGGCCAGTGTCGTGAAGCTAAGACGCACTACACATGCCTCATCTGGTACTCGAAACAGACCAGGGCCGGATTAAAGCTTTAGTGGGCCTCTAGACTAAGACATCTTTGAGGGCCCTAAACAACGTACGACGGAGAATCATTATTAAGTCCGTTAAAGCACGAAACTGTAGCAATATGCTTGCGATCATTAATACGTACTGCATTCTTCGAAATTATTAAATTACCTGCAATACTAAACAAGTCACTGTATTTTCCATTGTTCTCACAAGAACATAAGTGAAAAGCTTAAGATTACTACCCAGCAAAAACACAAGTGCTGGGAAACTGCTGGCCACCAGCTGGCAGTGCTGGGTCACTGCTGGCTGAAATCTGCCGCTCACGGCCCGGTAGTGGTCCGTTGGTGGCAGCGCTATCAGTTGGCGAGCCACTGATGGCCCTGCAGCATCGCCGTGAATTGTGGGCCTTCAAGCAAGTGCCACTAGTGCCCCTTTGCTGGCAAACAATGCTACGCCCAACAGCAGGTGGAAGCATCGGGACTGCGCATGCGCAGAAGCAACACTGGCTGTGTCTCTCATGGTACCAGTTAGTTGAAGACGACGCTATCGCCATCGTGTTATTTTAGTGGATGTCAAGAAAAAAATCCATATGTGGAGAGGCGAATTAATTTCCTAATGAAATTTTACGTCGACGAAGATATCAGATTAAGCCGTGAAATACTAGATTACAGCCATGAAATACACCCACTCCATTCCCATGAATAACACAATTCATGGAATGGAGTGGATGAATAACAAGAAAAAATTTGAAACCGCTTGAAGCATATATCCTGGAAAACCATTAAAATAGCGTTTGGTAGGAAAAAAAAGAATTATACGCGTACAAAATTTATTAATTATTTGAAAGAAAAAAAAAAAGCAACGCTATGTGGTGTACTCATCCATGGGTTGAATACACAAGACTGGGAGGAATTCGCTTCTAAAAATAACGAGAAGTAAAATAAAATATCTTTTACTCTTTAAAACAAATGTAGCTTCGGACAACGGAAAGGAAAGACACAACGTTAAAAATGTAACAGAATGTGACATGGACCCGGGTAAATATATATTTATTCAACAATCTCTTTTCAAGACGGCAAGGACAGTACAAAACTTTGGAAAGCGACTCTAAGTATGTACACGCCTTGAAAATGAGTGAAGTTCCCTTAAGGTAAAAAAAAAACTATCGTTACGTTGAAAAAATTAATTTATCAATAATATGAAACTGACTTTTATGAAAAATACCTCGCAATATTATAAAATGAAAGAGAGAAGCATTCGATTACAAATTGCATACCAAACAGATAGCTTCCAGCACTTATCCGAGCGTCGTGAATTAGTCCAGTCGGAAGCGAGCGCGGCTTCCATGCAAACGGCCCAGGATCGAATCTAGTCAGATGCAAACGGCGTTTTTCCGGTCTGTCGAGAAGATTTCCCCAGCGCAGTGCGTTAGTTAACAAGCTACGTAAGGGTAGAAAAAAAAATTGTAGCTTTAGGAAACTGCGGTTATCCTTGCTTTTTTATTATTATTATGGCTACTACTGGGAAATTGGCGGACAAGATTCGGCAAGCCACCAGTTACGTCACGTGGTTGCTGGCTGCCACTAACGGCCCACTAGCGGACCACATTAGGCTAGCCATCATTTCTGGCACGTGCTTGCAGGGCCACTGAAGGGCCACTTGTGGCAGCTACTGCCTGTGATGGACCACTGATGGCCCTGTTGTGGCATGTGGCAGCTGATGGGGTGCCAACTGTTGGCCTGAACTGCTGGCCCTTCTGTTGGCCGCCCGGACATTTTATTGACGGTTCAGGAGCGGCAACATAGTGCTGGGCCAGCAAGACTGTTTTTGCTGGGTAGATTTTGTCATGGAATGTTTAATGATTTAGAGTGGTATGCTTTTCTTGACACGTCATTCTTGTTATGCAACGTGAAGCCGCAGGGAATTTCGACCATTAACGATTCCAAGTGCAATTAGGGAGGTGTGGATGGATGGCTGTAAAAACAAGCTGAAACTGTCTCACCACAGCAAAAACACAAGTGTTGGGTAACTGCTGGCCACCTGCTGGCAGTGACGGGTCACTGCTGGCTGAAATTTTCCCCTCACGGTACGCTACCGAACCGTTGGTGGCAGCGCCATCAGTTGGCAGCCATTGATGGCCCTGCAATATCGCCGTGAATTGCGAGCCTCCAAGCAAGCGTTGCTAGTGGCCTGTAGCTGACAACCGAAGTAACCCCAACTCGAGTTGGAAGCAGCGCGACAGCGCATTCTCAGAAGCAACACGTGCACACTCTCTCGTGGATACCAGTTTGTTGAAGACCACGTCATCGCCATTGTGTTATTTACGCTTTCCAACCGTAGGTTGAAGAAGCGTATATGCTCCAGCTTTGTCCGTCCGTCTGTTAGCACGATGACTCGCGTAAAAAGTGGTTCGATTTCGGTGAAATTTTAGTATGTGGTAGGGGACCAGCTGGGGACAAAACCTATTAAAAAAGGACGAAATGGGGTCAAAGGTCACGGCATAGGAGCGGGATCCATTCCATTACCCTTATGCGTCAAAACTTGCGTAAATATGGTTCGATGTCGATGAAATTTTAGCATATTGTAGTGGACCACCTGGGGATGACACCTATTGAAAATGAGTGAAGTGTGGTCAAAGGTCACGGCATAGGAGCGGGATCCATTCCATTGCCTTTATGCGTCATAACTTGCGTAAAAATGGTTCGATTTCGATGAAATTTTATTATGTGGTAGGGGACCACCTAGGGACGATCTTATGACGTCACAACTCGCGCATGAGATGTTGGCGCGAGGTCACGCCATCTGTCTCATTACGTCACGCATTGTGTGTAGATCCTATTAAAGCTTTATGACGTCACACTCTTGCGAGAAGATGGGCGCGATTCCCATCTGCATCATTACGTCACGCGTTGTGTGCGTTTGCCCGTCCGCACAAAAACTCGCGTAAAAATCGTTCGATTTCGATGAACTTTTAGTATGTGGAAGGGCAACACCTGGGAAGAAACCCTATTGAAAGTGAACGAAATGGGGTCAAAGGTTAGGGCATAGGAGCAGGATCCATTCCACAGCTCTTATGCGTCATAACTAAAGTAAAACAGGTTCGATATCGATTAAATTTTAGTATGTAGTAGGGGACAAACCCTATTGTTCCTCACCACTTGAAAATGTGCGAAATGGGGAGCAGAATCACTTCCATCGCCATTATGCGTCATAACGTACGTAAAAATTCTTCGATTTGGATGAAATGTTAGTATGTTGTAGGGGCCTTCCTGGGGACGAATCCTATTGCAAATGGGCGAAATGGGGTCAAAGGTTGGGGCACAGGAGCGGAATCTATTCCATAGCCCTTATGCAACGTACGTAAAAATGCTTCCATTGCGACAAAAGTTTATCATGTTGTTTCGGAGGTATACTGAACCGGTTCTGTTAAATATAATCGAAACGGGATGAAAGGTCAGGGCACAGGACCGAGATTTATTCCGCAGCCACTATCCTCAATCCTCATAACTTGAGTAATGATTTCTGGTATGTTGGAAAGCGTATTATAATCAATGCATTGCATGATTTTACTAACTTTTTTCAGTGGACGTTAAGAAAAAAAGCGTATGTAGAGAGACGACTTAATTTCCATTTTCTTCAGACGGTAATCTTCGCCGACGATGTCACGTCGGCGAAGATAACCGTCTGAAGAAAATTATATAAATAATTAATAAACTGTAAGAGATAGCCAACTACTCTCATGTATTTATAAAAACTCATTTCGTTGCAAAATTTCTGCATTAACACATGAAGAATCGAGAATATAAACAGCAATGAAACATACCCACCTTATTCCTACGAATAACACGAAATTCGGGACTTCTGTTTTTCAAAATCGTTATGTTGGAAAAAAATAAGAATTACAAGCGTACAAAATGTGTGTTTTCATTACAAAATTGATGAAATATTTGGGGGCAAAAAGCAACACCGTGTTAATATAATTTGGGTTGAATACAAGATTGGAGGAATTCACTGTTAAAAATAATCGGAAGTAAAATAAAATATATTTCCTATTTTGAACAAGCATTATGCTTGTTTGCTTTGGACCGTGGAAAAAAGATAGAATGTTAAAAATTGAGCAAAGTGTGGCATGAACGGGTAAGTATATTAATTAAACAATCGCCGTTCTTCAAGACCACCAGGGCAGCACAAAATTTTGGAAAACGTCTTTAAGTTGGTACACTCATTGAAAGTGAATGAAGTTTCCTTAAGGTAAGAGACGTACCGTCAAATTTATAAGAAGGCAATTAAGGAGTTTGAAAAATTGTTTCTGAAGAACGATTTCTTCTGAAACAATTTTAGCAATAACTACTGACGACGGTGGTACAACGTCTTGTAATTCTACTAACAGTAATTTATAATCAGCATAAGTTGCTATGAATTCAATATACACTGGCGAAAAGTGAAAAAAGAACACCAAAAAGGAATTGGTGGACGATCATGAAATTTACATATGTTAATGGGGTCGAGATTACGTATGTGTGATGTTAATTTCGGGACCAACCGGTGAGCGCTTACGCTACAGCACGGCATAATATGCAAATTAACGTCGGTGGTATTTTAGGAGTACGGCAAAGTGAATGTAATCAGTCGTCGGCGTACGGACACCTGCGAAGACCCTGAAGAAACTGCAATGCCTGGACATGGAAGACGGTTACGATTTCAGCAGTTTTCGGACTTTGAGCGAGGCCGGGTGGTCGTATCGTCGTATTGCGAAGCGAATTGGACCGGAAATATCGGTGGCGGTACGATGGTGGCGTAGATGGTCCGAGGAAAATTCCCACACAAGAAAACGTGGAACCGGGAGTCACAGACGGACTGATGAGCGGACCGATTGACGCATAAGAAGAGCGGCGTTGTCAAGCAGAACATCCACTGCGACGCAAATCCGAGCTACCGTTGCACCTGAGGTGACTGTGCGAACAATCCGCAAACGTCTACTGGATGCAGGACTACGTGCCCGTGTGCCTCTGGGATGTGTACCTCTGACTCCAGCCCACCTTCAGGAACGGCTGCAGTGGTGTCGCCAACGACTGCAATGGAGAACGCAATGGCGATCTGTCGTGTTCAGCGATGAAAGCAGATTCTGCTTGGGAGCCTCCGATGGCCGTATGCGTGTTCGCAGACGCACAGGGGAGTGTCTCCATCCTTCTTGCATTCGCCAGCGACACACAGGGCCTACACCTGGTCTCCTGGTGTAGGGAGCGATCAGCTATCACTCCCGTACACAACTAGTGTTTGTACCGGGTACGTTAAACAGCACTTTCTACATCAACAACATCATTCATCCCGTTGTTGTGCCATTTGTAAGGTCGGTCCATCGTGATGTTTTCCAGCAAGATAACGCACGCCCACACACGGCACGTGCAACGCAACATGCACTTCAGGGTGTGAGACTACTTCCATGGCCTGCACGTTAACCGGATTTGTCCCCCATTGAGCACGTGTGGGATTTTATGGGACAGCGACTTATCCGGTCTCCACGTCCAGCCACGACCATCCCCGATTTACGCGTCCAGGTTAAGGATGCTTGGAACTTAATACCCCAAACTTCCATCCAACATCTGTACGACAGACTCCATGCCAGAATTGCACAGTGTGACGCAGTTCAACCTCGTACTAATCACGTTACATGGAAATGTTATTTTTCAGTTTACCAGCAAATACAGCTGTATTTTGCCATAATGCTTTGATCACGTTATCCTCTGTATTCCCTTGTTATGCTGTATAAATTTCGTTGGTATCAGACGTCTCCTTCTTGGTGTTCTTATTTCACTTTCCGCCAGTGTAGTATAAGTTTCTTTTAAGTAAAGTAAAACATTTCTGTCATTTTATTTTTAAAAAATTCATTTCTGAAAAAAATCAAAAGGGGCACAGTAGCAACTGCGGCTCAACCTACAACGTAGAGCTACGTCAACTGTCGTTCGCTGAATAACTTAAGGACGTAGTACTAGTAAGATAGTACTATTAAACAGTGACAATTAACGTAGCTCTACGTTGTAGGTTGATCAACAGTTTCATTTTTTTCTAAATGATTGATCAGTAAAAGGTAATTGTAAATTTTTATATGATATCATCACCCTTACAGTAAAAGCTATGAAATTCCCCATGTTTTTCAACCGTACGTTGATCGTTGGAAGGATATTGAGAACGAGAGAAAGATCCATCACTGCATCTTTATTCCGGTGACATTTTGTTTTTTCACTTTTCTCACAAAACTGCACCGAACCAAAATTCTAGAACACAAAGAAATCTATCAAAAATACTGAACTTCAACTTTGTCATGTCCCTAATTTAGTACTAATGAGAAAGGAATAGATGACGGGAAATTGAATGCAATAACACAGTTTTATTAATGCAACTTGTAACGTACTTTAATTATTGTGCACAGAAGTATTTAATTTAAAATACGAGGCGTGTTCAATAAGTAATGGCTCTGCGCAGGTGTCTCGCGCATGACGTTTTGCCTGTAACGGCAAACAATTCTGTGCGCCAATTTTACTGCGTAATAGAACTCAGTACATCTAGTTGCTCGTATTTAGTTGGGTTTAAAATGACAAATGTACCTCCCAAAGAAATCCATGCTAGAGTAGTGGCAGTTTATGGTCCTGGAACTTCGGACATAAGTATTGTTCGTCATTGAGGAAGAAAACGAAAGGGCAATGGTGGAGTGTTGGTCGTAAAGCATGCATCAGCCGATCAGAGGGAGGCTCGTAATCGCAACTCGCGATTTGGGCAAACAAAAATTCGATGAGCTTCTCCGTCAAAATCAACGAATAACTCATAGCACCATAGCAAGGTAAGATGAGCATTAGTTTAGGTAGGGTCAGTGACATTGTTAATTTTTTAAGATACAACGCAGTGTGTACTCTTTGGGTACCGCGTCACCTAATGACTGAAATGAAGAAATCAATACTTGAAACATGCCAAAGGTTGCTTTTTGATTTCTCGCTATGAAAAATATCGAAGTGATTTTTCAAGATTGTGTATAGTGATCAGAGTTGCGTTCACCATTATGATTCAGAAATGAAAAATCTATCGCTGTAATACCGACACCCATTTTCTCTTCGAGTGAAAAAATTCAAAACTCAAATTTCTGCCGGTAAACGCATGCTCACTGTGTTCTGGTACTACAGAGACATTATTCTAGAAGAGTACATGGTCAAAGGAAAGACTATCATACTTAAAAAAACATTAAACCAAAGAATAACCTGCGTAAGTGGGGAAATGCCAATTATTCTGCTACAAGATAACGCCACACCCCACGCCTGTGCTTTCACTTCAGATGATGCACTGGAAATCGAGTTTTAAGTTTTTGAACGCTCTAAATACAGATCAGATTTGGCGCCGTCCAACTTTTGGTTGTTTTCAGCTCTCAAGGAAGATCTGAAAGGAATTCAGTTCACCCGTGACGAAAACGTTCAAGCCGCTACGAGGAAATTGTTCCGAGAACAGCATGAAGAAATTTACTAAAGCGAGTTTAAAAAACTTTTAAAATCTTTAACGTATCTGTATCGAGAGTCAGGGGAGCTATTGGGTGATCCAAAAGTCTTGCACATTTTGAAAACGTAATAACTCGCGGAGATTTGAGAGTAGGGCAACGCGGCTTGCGGAGAAATGGTCAGAATGACATCGGGATTTTTATGAAATCACATCAATTTTTACTCATTTTACTTACATTTTTCATCGCCAGATGGCGCCATAGGCGAACAGGTCTGGGATGATGGGTATAAAAGCAGCAGCTGGGAAGCAACCACAAGTCAGAAGCCGCGGATGGCTTAGTGGTTAGTGTTTTAGACTATCGATGCTGGGTCCCCAGGTTCTAGCCTGGGCTGATCTTTCAGAGATGGTGTGATTTACTAACAATCGCTGAATATCCGCCGTGCATCGGACGAGCACGTAAAGTGACGGCCCCCATGCTGGACCCCCTGGTTAAATGGGCATCCTTTCCTATGTCCTCCCTGAAATTCTCTCACCCATCTATGTGCAATACCGTACTTGTACGGTGGCGCCATCTACTGTACTCTGATCTCACTACAAACTGTTCTGTCAAAAGTCGCTAGACTTGCTCTCATTTCTTCCGTTTCTGTGTCCTGCTCAAAAGGCGATCTCGCTGCAGGTGGCTGAGACCTAAACTCTACTCCCTGTAGACGGATGTCCTACGTGAAAATGACAATGCTCAAAATGAAAAAGGTGTCAACCACAAGTCACAGCGGTCCGTGTCAGTATGCTGTCATTACCGGACTAAGAGCTCTTGGTGAAATTGTTATATTGCCAACGCTGAATGTGCGAGCGCTACGTTGAGAATCTACCGGTAACTGAAAGATGATCGCAGTGGCAAAGGACCGATGGAAAGTGCTGCGCTGCGCCGAATGGTGAAAAAATCCGAAGAAACGAAATTTTTGCCAGCACGCCCACGAAGCGGTAGACCACGAACATATGCTGCTGCAGCAGAGACGATTACGCAGGAAATGGATGTGACTGCAATGTCATCCGCATATGGCGACTCCAGTGTTCGCCATGTTTCTCGGCAAACAGGCATTCGATACGGGACTGTATGGCGAACACTAAGACGTATTCAGCACAGATATGCGTACAAACTGCAACGGCATCACGAACTGCAAGCTGGCGATTACGTGCAGCGTCAGGAGTTCGCAGCATGGTTTTTTCGACAAATGGATGTCGACGAGAACTGACTGATGAACGTTTTATGGACTGATGAGACACACTTTTCCCTAAACAGAGCGGTAAGCACGCACAACTGTCGTATCTGTACCACGGAACATCCCCGAGCAGTCGTTGAAGTGCCACTTCATCAGCCGAAAGAGACAGTGTGGTGTGGATTCACAGCTTCCTTCGTCATCGGTCCTTTTTTTTTAAGAGGTCAGTGGCACCTCCTTCGAAACCGTTCTAGTTACAGGTGCACGTTATGCGAACATGTTACGATGTCCCTAGCTTGCAAGAGCGGGATGCAGTGAATCTGCGCACATTTATGCAGGATCAAGCACCACCCCACATTGCACGTTTCGTGAAGCAACTGCTGCAAGAGGCGTTTGGCGCAAATCGTGTGTTGAGCCGACACTTTCCGAAGGACTGGCGTCCTCGGTCACCAGACCGGACACCCTACGATTTCTGGCTCTGGGGTTACTAAAATCACAAGTGTACAGATTTCGCCCCATTTCATTAGCCATGCAGAAAGATGCCATTCGACACCATGTGGCATCTATGCCACCGGACATGCTCTTCAATGCCGTCCATAGTGTTTTCTCTTATCTGCAGGCAGTGCTGGAACAAGACGGCCATCACATTGAACACCTGGTACAATGAGGTGTCTGACCTGATACAGCCAAGTGTCTAGTTTTCTTGACACTTCTCACCTGTGGTTGCTGCGCCATCTGGCGATGAAAATGTAAGTAAAATGTGTAAAAATTGATGTGATTTTATAAAAAACCCGATGTCATTCTGATCATTTCTACGCAAACCGCGTTGCCCTACTTTCAAAACGCTGCGAGTTATTACGTTTTCAAAATGTGCAAGACTTTTGGATCACCCGGTATATTGAAAAATAAAATATGTAAATTAAAGTAGAAATTCTGAGCTTTGTTCTTGTTTTGTTGCAATTTGATACCTTGCCAGTGAACTTGTGCATACTATAAATTATATGTATCATTTCGGCCTAAGGTCTCCGGCATACATACTTTGCTTAAGTGAAATATTGGCAAAGGCCCTCTTCTCAACAAGACAGGTGTTTATCCCATCCCACTGTCCTGGTGCTTAGTCCTGGAAGCACATAAATCCGCCCAATTTATGTGAATTTTCATTCAGGACTGACAACACAGTCCAACGCATTTTCTATAAGACAAAATGAGAAAATGTGTGAATGTGTGATCAGTCTTTTTTCTAAGTGGTCTCCCATTTCTCTTGACATTACGCAGGAGGTGGATATATATATATATATATCTATATATACGTCATCTTAGAAAAAAAAAGAAGTTGAGAAAAAGTCAGAACTCTTTTCTAGGAAATTTCTCTTTCAAAATTAATCTGAATCTTCCCGTTGATTATTGCTTGGTGTGTGTGTCCTTTAGGTAACTGTAGTTTTTTTTATGCTGTCAGTAGGTAGGAGGAAAGACATTGTATTTGAAGTGAATCGTTGTAAGTTCACTTTATAAATTTATTTTCCTCTTTTATTTATTCTGGGGGAAGAAGAAATATATATATATATATATATATATATATATATATATATATATATATATCATCATCATCATCATCATCGTCAACCATTATCAATCCACTGCTGGACGAAGGTCTCCCCAAGTTTCCTCCACAACGGTCTGTCTTGTGCCAGTCTCCTCCATGTCACCCCTGCATACTTTCGAATTTCATCCACCCATCTCCCATGTGGTCTTCTTCTGGGTCTTTTCCTGTCCCTTGGAATCCAATCTAAAATTTCAGCTGTCCATCGATGATCTGTCCTTCTGGCAGTATGTCCAGCCCATTGCCATTTCAGGGATTTAACTCTGATCATGATGTCTTCCACTCTTGTCATTTTTCGGATCCACGAGTTCCTCTTCTTATCTCTCCTGGTTACACCAAGCATGCACCTCTCCATGCTTCTTTGAGTTGTCTGCAGCCTTTGTATGTCTCTTTTAGTTAAGGTCCACGTCTCCGCACCATACGTAAGCACTGGAAGGATGCATTGATCAAACACTTTTCTTTTAAGACATAATGGCATATTGCTCTTGAAAATTATGCTGTTTCTTCCAAAAGCTCTCCAGGCAAGTTTTGTACGCCGATTAATTTCTTCATCAATGTGACCCTCACTTGATATCTGCTGTCCAAGATAAACGTACGTGTCTGTTATCTCCAGCTTTTCTCCATCAATCGATAAATCTTCATTTCTTGTAAAAGCATTGAACATCACTTTTGTCTTCTGAAAGTTCATTTTTAATCCCACTTCTTTACTCTTGTCAGCAAGTTCCTGGATCATACTCTGCAGCTCTGATGGGGTAGTTGCAAAAATGACTACGTCATCAGCAAAACGAAGGTGGGTTAGATAATCTCCATTAATCTTTATCCCCTTGTTTTCCCAGCTCAGTGACTGAAAAACACCCTCCAATGTGGCATTAAAGAGCTTCGGAGATATGGTGTCACCTTGTCTCACTCCCTTTCCAATTTTTACGTGTGTTGTATTTTCAAACAGCCTAATCTTTGCACTTGCATTTTCATAGATGTTATTAATAATATTAATGTATGCATCTTCAATACCGCAGGTTTTCAGAGCCATTGTAACTGCTGATGGTTTCACCGAATCAAAGGCTTTTTCATAATCGATAAAAGCCATGCACAATGGAAGTTCATATTCCCTCGCTCTTTCAATTAGTTCTCTCAGCACGTGGATATGATCTATTGTGCTGTAGCCACTCCTGAATCCAGCTTGTTCTCTCGGTTGAGCCATGTCCAGTGTTACCTTCAAGCGGTGTGAAAGAACTTTAGTGAAGATTTTATAAACTACTGATAGGAGGCTGATAGGTCTGTAGTTTCCGAGATCCTCAATGTCACCTTTCTTATGTAGCAGGATCATTGTAGCGGTGTTCCAATCCTCAGGAATCTTTCTTTCATTAAGGCATCGAGTGAAAATTTGGGCGAGTACTGTTTCGATTTCTCCACTTGCTTCTTGTATGATGTCTACAGTAATTCCATCTTCTCCTGGAGCTTTTCCTCGCTTCATGTTCTTGATTGCATGTGCAACTTCTGCTGGAAGGACTGGAGGAACTCTGGTACTGGTATCTTTCATGATGTCTGGAGTGCATATATCATCCCTTTCATATAATTTGGAGTAGAAATCTTTCACTCTTGTCAAAATTTCGCCTCTATTTCTTGTTACAGAACCATCTTCTTTTCTCAGTGCCATAATCTGTTTTCTTCCCTTACTGAGATGTCCCTTTGCTATCTTTAGGCTTTGGTTGTTTTCAATTGCTTTCCTCACTAGTTCACAGTTGAATTTCCTTACGTCTTCAGTGATACTTTTTCTTACTGTCTTGCATAGCTCTATATATTCCACTTTGGAAGTCACATCTTCTTTAGTTGTCCTCATCTCTCTTCTTTTTGCATCAACATTTTGGTTTTTCCTGATAATTTGTTCACATGCAACTTGTTCTTAGACCCAGCTAATTTTGTTGCTGTTTCCATAAGAGCTTTGGTTACTTTTCTGTTAACTTCAGAGATGTCCACTTCTTCCGATGTTAGGCCTTCTAAAGCAGAGAACCTGTTCTTCAGTTCCAACTTGAAGGTATTATGGTGTTTTTTAAGGTTGGTTATGTCAATACATTTTGTTTGTCCTATGAGCTTGCCACGTTCAAGTTTAGTGTTGAGGTGCATCTTACATCTCACCAATCTATGGTCACTACCTGTGTTGAACTTGTTTAGCACACTGCAGTCTTCTATGACGAATTTTTTGTTACACATAATAAAATCAATTTCACTTGTCGTCCCATTTGGATGTCTCCATGTCCATTTCCTGTGTGGCTTTTTCTTGAAGAAGGAGTTCAAGATGAAAAACCCTTCTGCCTCTGCAAACTCAACGAGAGTATTTCCACGCTGGTTTCTGTTGCCATGACCGAATTTACCTACCGAAGTTTCATTCTGTTGCCGTTGCCCTATTTTTGCATTGAAATCTCCCATAATTATTTTCAAGTGCTGCTTACCTTTATTATTTAGATGACAAATTTCCTCATAAAATTCTTCAATTTCTTCTTCAGGATGACTTGTGGTGGGTGCATAAGTTTGAATAATCTGAGCCTGGTATCTTTTCGAGAGTTGGATAACAAGTCGTGCAGCTCTGTCAGAGGAACTTTCAACTTCTACAACTTTATCCTTCAGTTTCTTGTTTATTATAAATCCAACACCACTAGTTCTGCCAGTATCTGTCCCACGATAGTAGAAGAGATGTCCACTTTTCAGTTCGATGAGATCTTCTCCTTTTCTCCTTACCTCACTTAGCCCCACGATGTCCCACTTGATCCTTTGTAGTTCCTCTTCCAATTCAAGAAGCCTTGAATCAGAAGATAGGGAGCGTCCATTGTAAGTAGCCAAGGTCAGCATCAGATGGCAGCCTAGTCCGGTCCTCCGGGGATTCTTAGCACCCTCTGCCTTCATGTCGCACTGGCCGCTGCCTTGGCCAGGTACATTCCAGCTGCCGGAGACTGAGGGCCAAGATTTAAGTTGTGGAATCATTTTGGAGGGGTTTGGCCATAACTCACCACGCTGGCCAAGCGGGTTGGTGAGTGTGGGATAGCATTTCCTCTGATCCCGATGGTATAGTTATACCGCTATGGGCGGTCGTCAGAGCCCCTTTAGTGGGAACAGGATGCACCACGAGAAGGCGGGGTTGACATTTGTCAAGGAGAGGCTGTGATGTTACGCATCACCTGACCTTACATCCCTATATATATATATATATATATATATATATGTGTGTGTGTGTGTGTGTGTGTGTGTGTGTGTGTGTATGTGTGTGTATAATAATAATGTTGTCGCTCGACCATCTACTTGTTTTATGTAACCACCATCATAAGGAAAATTCTTTGTCAATTGCGAATAAAATTAGGAAATAATTATTTGTTGTATGGAGCAGTGTGTTTCTTTTAGAATTATGGATATGTATGTAGAAACATGCAATGTAAATGTACATGATGACTTAAAGATTTTCCTCTCCTTCCTTCTCCTTTTTCTCTCACGAATTGAAGCTAACACGGAGAGATAAGTAGTCAGAAAGATTCCCTGCTCTCCCTTTATTTATGGTGGGCGTGCAAAAGGAGCTCAGTTTGCTTCCAGGCGTCGGTAAGATGATGAACTTTATGCATACTCGGGTTTTCTAAGTGTTGCTGGTACACAGAGGTGGGTGGTTTGCAGTATCTCTCTCTCTTTATTTATGGGATGACCAAAGTTGGTCAAATATTTCTGGCCAGCAACCACCTGCGTTCCCGTGAGAAAAAATTGTTGGAAGTCAGGGTGGTATCAGATGTCGCATTTGGAAAGCGTCCTCTCGTTTACGTAAGGTGATAAATTTGGGTCTTGAACTACTCCTTTTGTATGTTATGTCATGAGGCGCAGGCCAGCTTAGCGCGGGAGAATTTTTTTTTTTTTTGTATGTGGGTGGTTGCGTTTGCCCACGGAGGGGACATGCAGCTCACCAGCCGGATAAAAGCAATCTGATTGGTAGAAAGTAACGGCGTTGCAGAGGCCGCTGGCGTTCTCCCGCATCCTTTGAAAAGACGTGTGAGTTGAATTTTTTTTTTTTTTTTTTGGAGAACCCTCTGTATTTTAACGGCGAAACAGAAAGTTCTGCGGAAGAAAAAAAGCCTCTGATGCCCCAGTGGGGATCCACCGAGTAAGAGACCTGGCCTTTTTTGGCAATTCCGGAGAGGAATGGAAGGTGAACAACTTTTAAAAGGAAACCAAATGCTAACCCCGGTGGAGCATAGGCTCAATAAAAATGCCCCATGCCTCCAAGCTGCCTGAGTGTAACCGGAGCGTCGGTTCTTCGAAGAGCCTGCTTAACTAGGCGGCCGGGCAACTTGGACATTCATCTCGTCCTACAGCCTCACCGCCCCAAAAGGTTTACCACCCTAGGATGTGTGCTAAGGGACCGAGAGGAGAACTGCTGCAGTACCACCAGTTACCCGGCTTTTGGAGGAAATGCGATAATCAGGAGTACATCTCCCTTGCTACAGCTGTCTGAATGTGTCCACCCCCGGACTGCTGCTAGTGCCACTCCAGTAATACTACAGTTCAGTACACTTGAAGGACCCCTTCTTCAGAGCCAAGAGGTGAATTCATGAAGCGGTAAGCTGCACTTTTAAATCCTCTTCGTCACACCAAACATTTAGCATTCTAGCCAGCCATGCTGGTCCTACGAAAGTCGACAATTTTTTCTCACCACGAGACCGTTTTTTTCCTTGTTTTACAAAACCTTCCTATTTAGAAAAAACACTAAACTAATTAATATACATATGTAAACAAAAATCTATTTTGTTCTTGGAGTTATTCCCCAAGAGTGACTCCAAGAACATTTTTGACCTGTTTGTCAGGTCAAAAATGTGGTGATCTAAAGTTAAGCTAGATTTTGTAATCTTGGCCAAGATCTCCCCATTTCACAATAAAATATTGCCTATATATATTCTGTATATATATTATAACCACGAGGAACTGCTGCTAAACAAAAAAAAAAAAGGACAAGGAATTTGTTTTCATTGTGTGGCTCAAAATTGATGGTAAACTTCACTGTAACGTCTTACCTTAAATTAAAATCTTGGTTTCCTTAATCTTTTAGAGTCTCATAACCTGAGCAGCTGAAAATTAAACTAAAACAAGTTAGTAAAATCATGCAATGCATTGATTATGATACGCTTTCCAATATACTAGAAATCATTACTCAAGCTATTACTCAAGTTATGAGGAAAATGGCTGTGGAACAAATATCCCCCCTCTGCTCTGACCTTTGATCCATTTGGACGATATTCAACAGAACTGGTTTAGTATATCTCCAAAATAACATGATAAAGTTTTTTCGCAATCGAAGCAATTTTACGTAAGTTATGATGCATAAGCGTTATGGAATAGATCCCGCTCCTGTTTCTAACCTTTCACTCCATTTCGCCCATTTTCAACAGGATTCGTCCCCAGACAGGTCCCTACAACATACCAACATTTCATCCAAATCGAAACATTTTTACGTAAGTTATGACTCATAATGTTGATGGAAGTAATTCCGCTCTTATGTCCTGACCTTTGAGACCACTTTCGCCAATTTTCAATAGGGTTTGTCCCCAGGTGGTCTTCTACCACATACTAAAATTTAATCGAAATCGAACCTTTTTTACGTTAGTTATGACGAATAAGAGCAGTAGAATGGATCCCGCTTTTATGTCCTGACCTTTGACCCCATTTCGTTCACTTTCAACAGGGTTCCTTTCCAGGTGTTCCCCTACCACATACTAAAATTTCATCGAAATCGAACGATTTTTACGCAAGGTATCGTGCGGACGAACATTCGCACACAACGCGTGACGTAATGAGGTAGATGGGAATCGCGACCATCTGCTAGCAAGGTGTGACGTCATAAAACTTTAATAGGATCCACAAAAAACGCGTGACGTAATGAGATAGATGGTATGACCGCGCGCCAACATCTAATGCGGCGACGCCATGACACCACACTGGAAACTTCGTAATTCCGGGTGGTTATTTAACCCACTAAACAAATTTTCTTAAAGTCGAGATCAAGCTAAATCGATTTATAGTACCAGAAAACGGTAGCTTAACGACTTTCATCAAAACCCTTAGAGCCGTTTTCAAAATAAAATTTACATACATACAAGTGTTGCTCCTTTAAGGTGAACGTCAAGTAATTTTGCTTCCTGTACTTCGAATGGAAAAATTTCTGTACATATTTTCTTCCCAATTGATGCTTTCCCAAGGATGAAAATTTGAACATCGATTAACATATCTTCATTTTATAACTTGGAATACTTAATATTTTCTAAAACATAACCTTAATTATGCAATCCAACATTTTTTTGTCTGCTGACGTCAAGAAAATACAGGTCGCGCCATCTTTTTTCTGGACAATTAATGCGTTCACAAGGATGAAAATTTGAACATCGATTAAAATAGCTTCATTTTATAACTTGGAATACTTAATATTTTCTAAAACATAACCTTAATTATGCAATCCAACATTTGTTTATCTACTGACATCATCAAAGTACAGGTAGCGCCATCATTTTTCTGGTTTCAACACCACCAAAGGAAAAGTTATTGATTTTTAATATAATATGGTTATGTTTCAGAAAATATTAAGTATTCCAAGTTATAATAAAGTTATTTTAATCGATGTTCAAATTTTCATCCTTGGGAACACATTAATTCTGAAGGAAATGTGTACAAAAGTTTTTCCATTGGAAGTATAGGAAGCAAAATTACTTGACGTCGATCTTAATAATATAAGATAAGAGCGATGGAATGGATCGCAATCCTATATCCTGACCTTTAGCCCCATTTCGTCCACATTCAATAGGGTTCGTCCCCAGGTGGTCCCCTACCACAAGCTGGAATTTCATCAAAATCGAACCATTTTTACGCACGTTATGACGCATAAGGGCAACGGAATGCATCCCGCTCTTATGTCCTGACCTTTGACCCCACTTCACGCATTTTGAATGAGATTTGTCCCCAGGCGGTCCTCTACCACATAGTAAAATTTCATTAAAATCGAACCATATTTACTCAAGTTATGACGCATAAGGGCAATTGAAGGATCCCGCTCCTACGTCATGACCTTTGACCCCATTTGTCCCATTTTCACTAGGGTTCGTCCCCAAGTGTTCCCCCTACCACATACTAAAATTTCATCGAAATCGAACCATTTTTACGCCAGTTATCGTGCGGACGGACGGACAAAGCTGGAGCATATACGCTTCTTCAAACTACGGTTGGAAAGCGTTAAAAAAATGACCTTTAAAACATGTTTTAGGCATACCTTCAGCTTGCTTCTGTGGAGACCTTCTTAAATATAAAGATAAAAATATATATTGAATACCACTAGGAAGTATATAACATTTTCTAATTTTCCTTAAGGAATTGAGTGAAAAAAAAAGCAGACAGTTTTCCTCTGCAAATGTGTTTTAAAAGTGGTTACCATGAATTAAAAATGCTGTGTAAAAACATAAACAAAAATGTAAAATTTCTGTAACCTTCCTGGGTGTTTGTGAAAAGCAAAGCGGTAAAGCAAATTACAAAAAAAAAAAAAGAAATTACAACCGCTCATTAAAATTTGCATCAATAAATGCAGACCGACTGGTCTTTTTACAAAATTGAATTCTTTAGTTTTGTAATGTGTTGTGTGCTTAATATATGTTAGTCAATAGCATGTGTCCACATTAGCCTAGACTAGTGGGTGGATCGGATTTGGGCTCCTTCCATTTATTTTGCACGTCACAAACAGCAATAGTCCTTGAATAACCCACATTGTTTTTGTTTTTTTTCTCGGCCATAAAAATGAAATAACCCTCTTGTACTTCAACGACTAATCTCTTCTTATTGTTATCAGTTGTGAGAATAAATTAAGCTTTCATATCATCATCATCATCATCATTGTCAACCATTATCAATCCACTGCTGGACGAAGGTCTCCCCAAGTTTCCTCCACAACGGTCTGTCTTGTGCCAGTCTCCTCCATGTCACTCCCGCATATTTACGAATTTCATCCACCCATCTCCCATGTGGTCTTTTTCTGGGTCTTTTCCTGTCCCTTGGAATCCAATCTAAAATTTCGGCTGTCCATCTATGGTCTGTCCTTCTGGCAGTATGTCCAGCCCATTGCCATTTCAGGGATTTAACTCTGATCATGATGTCTTCCACTCTCGTCATTTTTCGGATCCACGAGTTCCTCTTCTTATCTCTCCTGGTTATACCAAGCATGCACCTCTCCATGCTTCTTTGAGTTGTCTGCAGCCTTTGTATGTCTCTTTTAGTTAAGGTCCACGTCTCTGCACCATACGTAAGCACTGGAAGGATGCATTGATCAAACACTTTTCTTTTAAGACATAACGGCATATTGCTCTTGAAAATTATGCTGTTTCTTCCAAAAGCTCTCCAGGCAAGTTTTGTACGCCGATTAATTTCTTCATCAATGTGACCCTCACTTGATATCTGCTGTCCAAGATAAACATACGTATCTGTTATCTCCAGTTTTTCTCCATCAATCGATAAATCTTCATTTCTTGTAAAAGCATTGAACATCACTTTTGTCTTCTGAAAGTTCATTTTTAATCCCACTTCTTTACTCTTGTCAGCAAGTTCCTGGGTCATACTCTGCAGCTCTGATGGGGTAGTTGCAAAAATGACTACGTCATCAGCAAAACGAAGGTGGGTTAGATAATCTCCATTAATCTTTATCCCTTTGTTTTCCCAGTTCAGTGATTGAAAGACATTTTCCAATGTGGCATTAAAGAGCTTCGGAGATATGGTGTCACCTTGTCTCACTCCCTTTCCAATTTTTATGTGTGTTGTATTTTCAAACAGCCGAATCTTTGCACTTGCATTTTCATAGATGTTATTAATAATATTAATGTATGCATCTTCAATACCGCAGGATTTCAGAGCCGTGGTAACTGCTGATGGTTTCACCGAATCAAAGGCTTTTTCATAATCGATAAAAGCCATGCACAATGGAAGTTCATATTCCCTCGCTCTTTCAATTAGTTCTCTCAGTACGTGGATATGATCTATTGTGCTGTAGCCACTCCTGAATCCAGCTTGTTCTCTCGGTTGAGCCATGTCCAGTGTTACCTTCAAGCGGTGTGAAAGAACTTTAGTGAAGATTTTATAAACCACTGATAGGAGGCTGATAGGTCTGTAGTTCCTGAGATCCTCAATGTTACCTTTTTTATGTAGCAGGATCATTGTAGCATTGTTCCAATCCTCAGGAATCTTCCCTTCATTAAGGCATCGAGTGAAAATTTGGGCGAGTACTGTTTCAATTTCTCCACTTGCTTCTTGTATGATGTCTATAGTAATTCCATCTTCTCCTGGAGCTTTCCCCCGCTTCATGTTCTTGATTGCATGAGCAACTTCTGCTGGGAGGACTGGAAGAACTCTGGTACCTTTCATGATGTCTGGAGTACATGTATCATCCTTTTCATATAGTTTGGAGTAGAAATCTTTCACTCTTGTCAAAATTTCGCCTCTATTTCTTGTTATAGAACCATCTTCTTTTCTCAGAGCCATAATCTGTTTTCTTCCCTTACTGAGATGTCCCTTTGCTATCTTTAGGCTTTGGTTGTTTTCAATTGCTTTCCTTACTAGTTCACAGTTGAATTTTTCTTACGTCTTCAGTGATACTTTTTCTTACTGTCTTGCATAGCTCTATATATTCCACTTTGGAAGTCACATCTTCTTTAGTTGTCCTCATCTCTCTTCTTTTTTGCATCAACATTTTGGTTTTTCCTGATAATTTGTTTACATGCAACTTGTTCTTAGACCCAGCTAATTTTGTTGCTGTTTCCATAAGAGCTTTGGTTACTTTTCTGTTAACTTCAGAAATATCCACTTCTTCCGATGTTAGGCCTTCCAAAGCAGAGAATCTGTTCTTCAGTTCCAACTTGAAAGTATTATGGTGTTTTTTAAGGTTGGTTATGTCAATACATTTTGTTTGTCTTATGAGCTTGCCACGTTCCAGTTTAGTGTTGAGGTGCATCTTACATCTCACCAATCTATGGTCACTACCTGTGTTGAACTTGTTTAGCACACTGCAGTCTTCGATGACGAATTTTTTGTTACACATAATAAAATCAATTTCACTTGTCGTCCCAATTGGATGTCTCCATGTCCATTTCCTGTGTGGCTTTTTCTTGAAAAAGGAATTCAAGATGAAAAATCCTTCTGCCTCTGCAAACTCAACGAGAGTATTTCCACGCTGGTTTCTGTTGCCGTGACCGAATTTACCTACTGAAGTTTCATTCTGTTGCCGGTGCCCTATTTTTGCATTGAAATCTCCCATAATTATCTTCAAAATATATATATATATATACCTGTAAGTTTTGCTTGTCTCCTTTTAATATTCATATTCTGAGGGAAAGTGTTGAAATTTAAATTTGCATCTGTCAACTTTATTTTAAATTAGTGTCCTCCCACCCCCACAACACCACTACAATATCAGGACGGCCCCAGGAGATACTACATCGGAATGACTAAACATTCGTTTAGAATTAGAATCAACGAACATAAGAGGGATACAAAGGACAGAAAAATAACCACTCTCCTATCCAGAGAAGTCAAGTACAAGTCCGCTGTTCCAATGTAGAATGACAAAAACAATTTTTGCTTCATACTCCGCACCCAAATGTGGCTGCCATTCGAGAAATCTTAGAGATCATAACTAACAGAGAGGCTTGTATCGATAGCATCTCTCTATAGGTGCAACGCATTTGGAATCAATTTTTCAAATAATGTGGCATTTTCTCCCACGGTACCACGTGCTGAAACAACAGTACTCGTCGTTTCTTCAAATGAATAATCACATTTGCGTCTATTCACCGCGTTCAAATTGTTGAAGTGTGCTATTATCCAGTTCGCAGTTAGCTGTCTACTTTTCTTGAAAAAGCCATCTGGTCGATATGCGAAAGCTAGGAAACTTTGATTTCCATTCTACGCCAAAAATTCGGATTACTAGTAAAGTTATACTATTTTAAGTGAAAACTGTATTTATAAGCTGGAATTAATAATCAGTATCTTCCTTTAAGAGCGAATATTAACCTCAAATAAATGAATATGATAATACAATAATAAACATTTGGGATTTTCAATACCGTGATCAGTTTAGTTTTTATACACCGGTGTGCAAAAATTGAGGACGATGAGGAGAAATTAGCATAACAGCGGAACGAGCAGGCAGAACGGACCGAAAGACCACTCAGGAGATAGACTAGGATCCGGTACGGTAGGGCATGCGCATATATGCAGCATGACGTAGGGAAGGGGGAGTGTAGGAAGGGTATAGAGCACACGGACGGTGTACGCTCTGCAATTCGGTGAAAGCTATTGCACGGTGCACATCGGTTTGAATGACGTCGAGTTGCTGCCACCGTATGATATGGCCAACAGGCAATTCAGTAGACGACATCTGGATGACTTTACCCGAGGTCGCGTTATTGGGAAGTTGGAAAAAGGTCGAAGTGTGACTATTGTGGCCGAGGAGTTCGGGATTGCTCACAGCATCGTTTCACGAGCTTGGAGAGCATTTCAAGCGACAGGAACAGCTGTCCAAAAGTTTAGCAGTGGTCGTTCACGAGCAACCACGGATGCGAACGACCGGTATATTGTCCTATAGGCGAGAAGATACAGAAGGCAGACAGCGGGATAAATCACAAGGCACATGCAACAGACAACTGAACGTCCGTTATCGCCTTTTACCGTGGCCAGGAGGCTGCACAAAGGTGGCCTATTTAAACGACGACCAGTACGTTGTGTGCCATTAACGCCTGCTCATCGGAGACGGCGGTTTCTGTGGTGCCAGGAACACAAGAACTGGACACATCAGCAATGGGGTTGAGTTCTTTTAACGGATGAGAGCCGATTTAGTCTGACGAGCGATTCCGGACGTATACACATCTGGAGAGAACAGGGAACACGCAATCACACCTCCAACATCATGGAAATTGACCGGTGTGGAGGCGGCGGGGTTCTCGTTTGGGACGGTATCATGCTTGGTAGCTGTACTGACCTACACATCTTCCAAGAAGGTTCAGTCACTGTTGTCCGCTATTTTACCGAGGTTCTCCTGCCTCACGTGCGTCTGTTTAGAGGTGCTGTGGGTCCTTAGTTCCACTTCATGGACGACAATGCTATACCTCATCGTATAGTGGCTGTCACAGAAATGCGAGAGGGTAAAGATATTCAACACATGAATTCGCCCGCAAGGTACTCGGACCCAAATCCAATCGAACATGTGCGGTACCTTCTCGGGATACGCTTGGCAGCACGTCACCAGACGCCAGCAACGATTCCGCAGTTGCGTATGGCGCTACAAGAGGAATGGGCCGCGATGCCTCAACAACTCCTTGACAACCTCGTCCTCAGCATGGACAGACGTTGTAAATCCTGCAACGCAGTCAGGGATGATCATATCCCCTACTAAAGACTGGATTTTTCTTGGCAGCCGCCTGTCACATGGGCGTTTCTGTCTTCTGTCCAGTTGTGCTCGAAGCTACATTTTCAATAAAGTGCCTTTGTATCCTTTGAATTCCTTGTTCAGACGGTTTTGATCACTTTTCACATATTCTTACATCTTGGGGATCTTATGGTATGATTTGAGTTGATGTGGTTCACTTCTGCACGACGTTACATTCGAAAAACCGTTTCGTCTTTAATTTTTGCACGCCAGAGTATTAGCTCATCGAATCTCTGAAAGTAACTTAAAATGTATACAGTTATGAAAAAATGACTTTAAAATTATGTAGGTAGTTCAGGCAGTGACGCAAATGTGACACGACTTACTTTATCGAAGTTATTACATCGATGGCTAAAGGATTACAAAATTTGGCGAAGGCGGCTTTTACAAAGGATTTATTCCCTAAATAGCGATTTTTTCAAGTGCAGCTGTTACGCCGATGAGGCTCTTATCCCGAAAGTTTTTGTAGAACAATTTAGACGAAATCCGATATGTGAGATCCTTATTCATCATCATCATCATCATTGTCAACCATTATCAATCCACTGCTGGACGAAGGTCTCCCCAAGTTTCCTCCACAACGGTCTGTCTTGTGCCAGTCTCCTCCATGTCACCCCCGCATACTTTCGAATTTCATCCACCCATCTTTCATGTGGTCTTCTTCTGGGTCTTTTCCTGTCCCTTGGAATCCAATCTAAAATTTCGGCTGTCCATCGATGGTCTGTTCTTCTGGCAGTATGTCCAGCCCATTGCCATTTCAGGGATTTAACTCTGATCATGATGTCTTCCACTCTTGTCATTTTTCGGATCCACGTGTTCCTCTTCTTATCTCTCCTGGTTACACCAAGCATGCACCTCTCCATGCTACTTTGAGTTGTCTGCAGCCTTTGTATGTCTCTTTTAGCTAAGATCCACGTCTCTGCACCATACGTAAGCACTGATCCTAATTACACACTCACATATATACATTTAATGCGCTAAACATAAGAGATACCTACCTAATAGCGTGTTGATCGTCCTCTAGCGCGAACAACTGCCTGCGAACGCCAAGACATCGACTCCACCAGATATCGGAAATCATGCCAGCCATGCCTGTTGCAGCATTGTCCACAACTCCGTCCGGAACATCTGCCCGGGATCTATGGATCTGATGTTTCTTCTTCACGGCAGAGTACTTTGACAGGGTTTAAATCCGGGTTCCTTGGTGGCAACTCACTTGAGTGATCCTCGAGCCATGCTTGGGTGGTTGCGGCCCGATGGGGCGGCGTATTTTCCCTTCTGAATCAGAAAACTGGCTGCAGTGTGCGTGAAGGCCATGAAAGCATGTAGGTGATCAGCCAGCACATGCTGGTAGCGCACAGCTGTGAAGAATCTGTACAGGTACGCTTAGGGACCTAATGAGTCCTATGAAAAAGCTCCCCAAACCATCATCATCTGTTCCAGGCCACCACCGCCTTGAACAGAGCCAATGTGGCACGACGTGGTAATGGTCTCATGTTGTCTACGCCACAATAGCATCCCGTCAGCTCGCCACAGCTGAAAAAAATGGATTCATCTGATCACACGAAACGGCATCACCCTGCATAAGTCCAGTTTTGATGTCCCAGGCACCAGGCGAGGCGTAATATCTGATGCCGAGCAGTCAACAGTGACACACGACTATAGCGTCGGCTTCCTTACCCCAGAGTATGCAGCGTGCGCTATACCGTTTGCTCGCTGACGCTGCTTGGCCGACCGAAATTTAACCTGGATGTGATTTGCGCTGCCGTCTCCAAGTGGTCTGTCAGCACGAGCATAGCTAATCTACGTCGACCACGGTCATCATTGACGTGTGGTCGGAGACCGCTTGTTCTCTGGATGCTGGTACGTTCGTCGATGGTATACCCGCGGCATGCCTTTGATACGGGTCCTTTCAGGTAATAGAATGACCCTCTGTCGTGCACCACGTTTATTCATGTTCGTCGATTGTGATGCACTATCAGAAAGACCTGCTATTTATCGCCTGCTTTCGTTTTGGGTCTGCTCCACTCTGCGTGTGAGATGCCCGTGTCAACGGCCCATCATACCTTTCTCTAACGTTCACTATACTGATTGTTTTATTTCTTCCTTTTGGCAAGTTCCTTTTTCATTCATGCGTACGTTTATCTTGGACAGCAGATATCAAGTGAGGGGGGATATTCATGAAGAAATTAATCGGCGTATAAAACTTACCTGGAGAGCTTTTGGAAGAAACAGCATGATTTTCAAGAGCAATATGCCATTATGTCTTAAAAGAAAAGTGTTTGATCAATGCATCCTTCCAGTGCTTACGTATGGTGCAGAGACGTGGACCTTAGCTAAAAGAGACATATAAAGGCTGCAGACAACTCAAAGCAGAATGGAGAGGTGCATGCTTGGTGTAACCAGGAGAGATAAGAAGAGGAACTCGTGGATCAGAAAAATGACAAGAGTGGAAGACATCATGATCAGAGTTAAATCCCAGAAATGGCAATGGGCTGGACATACTGCCAGAAGGACAGACCATCGATGGACAGTCAGAATTTTAGATTGGACTCCAAAGAACAGGAAAAGACCCAGAAGAAGTCCACATGGAAGATGGGTGGATGAAATTCGAAAGTATGCGGGAGTAACATGGAGGATACTGGCACAAGACACACCGTTGTGGAAGAGGCTTGGAGAGACCTTCGTCTAGCAGTGGATTGATAATGGTTGACAATGATGATGATGATGATGATGATATCGGATGCAAAGTCAGAGGATACCCAAATATACCATATACTCCGCTTCAAACATACCATAGCTTCTTCTTGACATATTTAAACTCTGCTTTCGCGCGGTGCACCCTGTACCCACTAAAGGGGCTCTTACGACGGCCAATGGGGGTTTAACTATATCACTGGGATTAGAGGAAATGCTATCTCACACTCACCTACTCGCTTGGCCAGCATGGTGAGTTGTGGTCAACATCCCCCTCGCCAAATGATTCCAGAACTTAAAACTTGACCCTCAGTCTCCGGCACCTGGAATGCGGCTGGCCAAGGCAGCGGTCATTGGGATATGAAGTCAGAGTGTGATAAATATCACCAAATAACCGGACTAAGCTCCCATCTGATGCTGACCTTGGCTACAATAAACGGAAAATCTCTATCTTCTCATTCAGGGTTCCTTCAAGTGGAGAATGAGCTTCAAAGGATCAATTGCGGCATCGTCGGTAGAAGAAAAGTGAGGTGAGAAGAACTCATTGAACTGAAAAGTGGACATCTCTTATACAATCGCGGGACAGACACTGGCAGAATTAGCGGGGTTTTGTAATAGTAATAGATAAGGAACTGAAGCACAATGTTCTAGAAGTTGAAAGTTCCTCGAAAAGAACTGTGCAACACGTTATCACACTCTCAAAACGACACCAGACTCAGATTATTCAAGCTTTCGCCCCCACCGCAAATCATCTTAAGGAAGAAATTGAAGAAGTTTACGAGGAAATTCGCACTTCAATAATAAAAAAAAAGGCAAGCAGCACTTAAAGACATTTATGGGTAATTTCAATCCAAAAATAGGCAACATCAACAGAGTGAAATTTCGGTAGGCAAATTCGGTCACAGCAACAGAAACCAGGGTGGAAATATTCTCGTAGAGTTTGCAGAGGCAGAAAGGTTTTTCATCATGAACTTCTTTTTCAAGAAAAATCACAAAGGAAATGCACATGGCGGCATCCCAATGGGATGATGTGTAACAACAAATTAGTCATTGGTGACTGCAATGTGCTGAACAAGTTCAACACAGATAGTGACCATAGAATAGTGAGATGTAAGATACACATCAAAACTAAACTCGAACGTGGCAAGCTCATAAATCAAAACAAAGGTATATGATACCTTAAAACCATCATGATACCTTCAAATCGGAACTGAGAAACATATTATCTGCTCTAGAAAGTATAACATGGGAAGAAGTGTACATCTCTGAAGTTAACAGAAAACTAACCAAGGCTTATGGAAACAACAACAAAAATCGGTGGTATTAAGAACAAGATCAGATAACGAAAATATCAAGAAAAACAAAAATGCCGATACACAAAAGAACAGAGATGAGGGCAAATTAAGATGTAACTTCCACAGTGGAATTTAAAGAGCTATTCAAGACAGAACAAAAACGTATCACTGAAGACATCAGAAAATTCAATTGTGAACTAGTGAGGAAAGAAATTGAAAACAGCCAAAACCCGAAAAGAGTAAAGGGGCATCTCAGAAAGGGAAGATAACAGATTGTGGCACTGGGAAAAGATGGTTCTGTAACAAGAAATAGAGGCAAAATTCCAACAAGAGTGAAAAATTTCAAAACTGTAAGAAAGGGAAGATACGTCTACTTCAGACATTACGAAAGGTACCAGTACCAAAGTTCTTGCGGTCATTCCGGCAGAAGTTACACATAAAATTAAGAACATGAAGCGGAAACAGCTTCAAGAGAAGATGGAATTACCGTGGATATCATACAAAAAGGAAGTGGATGAATTGAAACTAGACTTGCCCAAGTTTCCACTAGATGACTCAATGAAGAGAAGATTCCTGAGGATTGAAACAATGCTACAATGAGCCTGCTACATGAGAAAGATGATATTCAGGATCTAAGGAGCAACAGGCCTATCAGACTTCTATCAGTGATTTATAAAATCTTCAGTAAAGGTTTTTTCACATCGTTTGAAGGTAACACTGGACATGACTCAACCGAGAGAACAAGCTGGATTCAGGAGTGGCTTCAGCACTATAGATCATACCCATGCACTGAGAGAACTAACCACGGAATATGAACTCCTATTTTGCATGGCTTTATTGATCATGAAAAGTAACAATGGTTTTGAAATCCTGCGATATTGAAGATGCATACATTACCATTATTAATAACACCTATGAAAATGCAAAGGTTCTGTTATTTGAGGATACACAACCAATAAAAATTGGAAAGAAAGTGAGAAAAAGGGACAATATATCTCCGAAGCTCTTTAATGCCACATTGCAAAATGTCTTTCATTCATTGAACTGAGAAAACAAAGGGATAAAGATTAATGGAGATTATGTAACTCCCCTTCGTTTTACCGATGACGTCGTCATTTTTGCAACTACCCCTTCAGAGCTGCAGAGTATGATCCAGGAACTTCCTGACAAGAGTAAAGATGTCGGAAGAAAAATGAACTTTCTGAAGATAAAACTGATGTACAATGCTTTTACAAGAAATGAAGATTTATCAGTTGATAGGAAAAATCTAGAGATAACTGATTCCTACATTTACCTTGGGGAGCAGATATCAAGCAAAGGTCACATTGATGAAGAAATTAGTCGGCATATAACACTTTGTTCGAGCGCTTTTGGAAGAAACAGAACAATTTTTAAAAGCTTATAACGTAACCCTTTTTACGTTATGTAAGATTACCGGCTGAATATACACTGACTGAAAAAAATCCCAACACCACGAAAAAATAATTGTAGAGGAATGAAATGGCGGCAATACATTTGTATAGGTAACATATTTAATCGATTAAGGTTTCAAGATCACAGCTTAATGTAAGCGCGAGAAGAGCCATTTTAAATGTGAAATGCTGGTACATTAATGACCGGTGTAACCGCCAGAATGTTGAATGCAAGCACGCAAACGTTTATGCATTGTGTCGTACAGGTGCTGGATGTCAGTTTGTGGGATGAGTTCCATACCTGTTGCACTTGGTCGGAAAATCCAGGAAAGGTTAATGCTAGTTGGGGGTGACGCTGGAGTTGTCGTCCAATGATGTCCCATACGTGCTCGATTGGTGAAAGATCTGGTGATCTAGCAGGCCACGGCAACATGTCGACACTCTGTAGAGCATGTTGGGTTACAACAGCGGTATGCGGGCAAGCGTTATCCTGTTGGAAAACAACCCCTGGAATGCTGTTCATGAATGGCAGCACAACAGGTTGAATCACCAGACCGACGTACAACTGTGCCGTCAGGGTGCGTGGGACAACCACGAGAGTGCTCCTGCTCTCATAGGAAATTGCTCCCCAGACCATAACTCCAGGTGTAGGTCCAGTGTGTCTCGGCCGCAGACAGGTTGGTTGCAGGCGCTCACCTGGCCTCCTTCTAACCAACACACGGTCATCACTGGCACCCAGGCAGAACCGGCTTTCATCAGAAAACACAACAGATCTCCACTCCGTCCTCCAATGAGCTGTAGCTTGACACCACTGACGTCGCAAACGGCAGTGGTTTGGAGTAAGTGGAATGCACGCTACAGGGCGTCTGGCTCGGAACTGTCCTTCAAGTAACCGATTTGTAACAGCTCGTTGTGTCACTGTGGTAGCAACTGCAGCTCGAATTGCTGCCGCAGACGCGGTACGATTCGCCACGGCCATACGCCGTACACGGCGGTCTTCCCTCTCAGTAGTGCCACGTGGCCGGCCAGAACCCGGTCTTCTTGAGGCAGTACCTTCCGTTGACCACCGCTGCCAACAATCATGCACAGTGGCTACATTCCTGCCAAGTCGTTCTGCAATATTGCGGAAAGAAAATCCACCTTCTCGTAGCCCTATTACACGCCCTCGTTCAAACTCCGTGAGCTGTTGATAATGGCTTCTTTGTCTTCTTAAAGGCATTCGTGACTAACATCAACACACTACGTCGAATCTCAACGATAACGAACGCTCACGAACGTTACAGCGCGTATTTACAGCAAACCTGCTTTGCATGTTCCGAGGGGTTCTACTAGCGCCACACGTATGCGCCGAGCGCGAAATTTGCATAGACGTCATCTTACAGATGTACTCTCACCGCCTACCAACTGTCGTTTATCTAACACAACCCCTTCTTGGTGTTGGGATTTTTTTCCGTCAGTGTATGTTAAACGAAGGGTAAAAGCGACGCAACAAATTGTTCCAGTTAGCTCAAATTAAGGTTCTACGGCCAGACGAAACATATACAGATGTCCAACTTACGTCAACTTTTTATCGGTCCAGTACCGTTAGCCGAAATCCAAAATATAGCACGAAGAATTATGCATACACTTCACATACCTTAATTATCTGTAGTATAATTTATCTTAACAACGATCGAACATCTCCACATACCAAAGCAACTGCTGCATCGCCTATTTAATTTACGTTCTTATCACATACATACGTGTGAAGTCGTTCTACCTAGGAACGGTCATTATTTCTGGAGACGTAGAGAGCAATGGTCCAAATGCAGTCACGGTGACACTCGGCATTGCTATTTGGTACACTTTATTTCTACCCACCACACACAGCTTACACACGAACAACATCAAGAAACATTAAATACAATCAACTAATAAGGTACATTGTAAACATTTCTATTTCCAGCGGTCCCCACTCGTTCGTTCTTCCCATTCACACACAGGTTGCGATTGCTACTGCGTAGTTCAACTTCCTTCTTTTTCTCTTGCTTCTCTGGCGTCCCTGCAGATGGCGTGCTGACTGCTCTCATGGACCGCACCAGCGGTGGTGACCTTCACAATACGTCACTCTTGTTCTGACCTCATATTGTTGTAAACATTATTCTCGTTTGAAGGAACAAACATAACGTTAAGATTTGAAAATGTCTAAGAGAACATTCTCAAACTTAAATTGAAAAAGAAACTCAAAAGGAAAGTTAAAATAGAATATACACTATACCAACAAAAGTCACCGAACACCCCTTCAAAAGGAAATGAACGGAGCCGCTACGTTGTTAAGAAGCGCGGTACAGCTGCAAACGGTATAAAAACAATCTTTCCCGCGATCATATCGCACTGTGAGATTGAGTAAACATGTGGCGGGAGAGAATTGACTTTCTGAAAGGTAATATTGTTTGGTGTTATATTAGTGGGTTGTCCATAAGAGAAACCAAAAGGCGTTTAAACATACCCAAGTTAACTGATTTAGATGTACTGAATAAGGGGAACACATATGTTATCGTGTCTGAAGCAGCAAAACGTACCGCAAGACCTAAAGAAGTCAGTGATAGAGGATGTCGAATCTTCAGGAGAGTCGTTACTGCTAAACGACGTAGTACTGCACAAAACCTAAGTGTACAGGCCAGTAATAAATCTGGAACCTCGGTATGTACACGTACTATTCTCAGAGAATGTCATTCCATGGGTTACCGTGGTTGTGCGACTGTTCATAAGCCTTTCATCTCGACTGGAAATGCTACTCGTCGTTTAGTATGGTGTAAAGAACATTTGTCGAGGACCGCAGATCAATGGAAACGAGTCCTATGGACTGATGAATCCAGATACACGATCCATCAGTCTGATGCCCGTGTGTAGTATGGCAGCAGTCGAGGAAAAGCTATTTATCACAGTGTACTGTTCCTACGGTCAAGATTGGAGTTGGCAGTGTACTTCTGAGGGGATGTTTTTCGTGGTATGGTCCCTGCCCATTGGTTATTGAGGACAAAACTGGTAACCAGCACGTCTACCTCCATATACTGGACAATTATGCCCTACGAACTATGTGACAATACTATGGAACCAAGTCCTGATGGTACCAGCAGGATAATGCGCCGAGTCATAAACGAAGGACTGTTACGGCGTGGTTTGACGAAAATTCCGTATTGTGTGTGGACTACTCAGCACAGAGCCCTGATCTTAATCCTATAGAACACCTATGGGATGAATTAGAGCTCCGGATAAGAAGTTTGGAACCAAGGCCTACTACTAAACAACCGTTAGCGGCAGCATTTTTTACGTAATGGAAGCGCATACCTATCATTGTATTCCAAAACCTTGTCGAAAGCATGTCTTAAAGGGTCAGTGCATACCTTAAGGCCAAAGGTGGACCGACACCGTACAAATGTACAGTATGTCAATAAATGCTATGTTTTGTTTCTCTTCTAGGTGGCCGGTGACTTTTATCAATATAGTGTACGTTACAAGCTATGTGCCATTATGTCTTAAAAGAAAAGGTTTTAATCAGTATATCCTTCCAGTACTTACGACGCACGAAGCATAGAAGTGGACCTTAACTAAAAAGGACATACAAAGGCTACAGGCGACTGAAAGAAGCAAGGAGAGAGGTGCATGTTTGGTGTAACTAGCAGAGATAAGAGAAAATCTTGGGTCAAGAAAATGAGTAGCGTGGAAGGCATTGTGATCAGATTAAAATCCCTGAAATGGCAATGGTATTGGTATTGGTAACTGTGGGTACCATAGTGGTACCCAGTTTATTGCTATAACGAAATACAGACATAGGAGATTCATTAAAAGCTGCAGTACAGAAAACAATAGTGCGGAAAGTAAGTATATCCGCGATGCAGCACAACGTTACACAGAAAGGAAATGAATATGCACACGAACAATGAAAGACCTAACGGCATGTCAAACACATGTGCACAAATGGATGAAATGTACTATGCTATCATAAATCAACCGAACGGAACTGAATTGTGGTTAGAGAGCAAAACAACATGGAGTACCTCAGCAACTATATAAAAATAACAAAGGTAACAAACGTACCACTATAATAATCCGCGATAGAGGAAAGCACTAACACAACAAACACTCACAATTATAGGTAATTTAAAAACAGGCACAAATTCAGGAAACAACAGATAAGATAATGATGAGATAATGAGGAGATCACACAAGTAACGAGACCGATTAGTTGTGAAAACACAGCAAAAACACGCAATTATCGCAAATTTAAAATACATTACTTGGGAAACACAGCCAAACACACAAATAAAGCAAATTTATAATACATGACTTGTGAATCACAGTAAAAACACACATGGAAAACATCAGAATCAGCATGCACTAAGTCTGCAAAACCAGGTAATCTGCGAACGGGTTCGCAAATCCTCTAGCATTGAGAGAACAAAAAGTAATCGGTGTGAGGAAGAGAGCTAAAGGTCATCGGTAAAAGGATAGAAAGTATCACATATATGCTTCTCAACGAGCTCCTTCAAGGAGGCGAGACGGCGCGTCAACGTCTCAAAAAATGCTGATACCGTGGATCGGTGGCACACAGAGATTTAAAAAGTGACACATAAGCTTCGAATTGCGTTACCGCTGCATACAGGTCCAGATCAGGTGAGTGAAGGAATTCTTCAGAACCAACAATCGTACGTGCAGGTTGAAAAAGACGTAAAAGTTGCTGTCTGGACAGTGGGCCAGGAACTGGAGGAAACGTATCAACTGCCTGTAAAACCTCAGCATCAGAGAGAGGATTGACAGGACCTGAGCGGAGAAGCATACTGTTTGAAGAAACATCAGGTGGAGAAACACCGGAACCGGAAACCTCGGGAATACTAGATGAATAATCAGCATGTGGCACAGAAAGTTGTTTTTAACTTTTTCTGTTTTACAGCGCCTGTGGAATTTCCAATCCGCTTCGAAGAAGTAGCTGAGGCGGATGTATCCATGAGTGGATCAGGCTCACCTCCCAAGTCAGGAGACTAGGAAACGAACGTCGCCGAAGAAGCAGTACGTAGCTGAGCTGCCTTAGTGGAGACTGATACAACAGCCGAGGCTTCAGGAAGATGTTGCAACAAGGGTATGGTAGACAAGGTTGTAAATGGAGATCCGATATCCGAGAGGCTAGGAGAAGAGCCAGACGGCCGATCCGCCAAACCACCACTCAACACACCCGGATCGGAACACTCCGCTGTAGACACATCTGTAGTCGAAGACAACTCTGTCAATCTTGAAGGTGGATGCACAATCGTACGGGTCGGGAGAGGAGGAAAGGCAGCATTGTCCGTGACGGAAATGTTCGTCTGACGGAGAAACGAAGAATTCGCGTCAGGCAAACTACCGGTAGTGGGGATAGTAGAAAGACCAATGTGGTCAGCAGTGGGATGCGAACTTGATGAACGTCCACGTCGAACGCGGTCACAGGAGGCAGTGGTGTGATTTTGTGTTAAACAGTGTGTACAATAGTGAGCAGTGAAAATCTTGAAACTGTACGTTCGTGCGCCAATTTCAACAGTAGCTTCTGTAGGGCAATCCGCCAAGGCTTTCTCGGTGGGAAAGACGACCAATAACTGACGGCGAGGTCCTGTAGCATGTGCAAATCGAGTTCCGCGGGGAGCGTCAGAAAGGCGACGGACCTTGCCAACAATTTTACAAACATGACTGACAAGGAGAGGAAGTGCAGTATCCGGCACTTCCTGAGGAACAGGATAGAACGTGATGTTCACCGGTCTCTCTGAAAGAGGCGACGGGATGAGATGGTTTGTCCCAATCGAAAGTCCGTTAGCTAGAAAAAGTCAGCATCCTCCTTGTGATTGAACTGTACCGAAATACCCCGAAGAGTACGGGAAATTCCTGCAATGGACGCAGACGACACATGTACAGAGAGGGCTTCCATGTAGCGTGGCAATGGAGTATTTGGTAAAGCATGAAAGAGCACACCTCTATCCAGAAGGTTATGGAACTCACGGCCAATCTGCGAATTGTCATCAATCGTTATCTTCACCTTGTGGTTGGATACCTGAATAATAGGTGTTGCTTGCAAAAGACCATCTGGTTGAGAGGAATCGGACGTAGAGGTAGCGCCTCGTTGCACTTTAGAAGCAAATGACATCCTCGGAAGAGAAGTCTGTTCGGATCCGGCAGGCACAGAAGGCTGTGAGGAAGAGAAGCACAGGCCGAAGGCAAGGCAGTAGAATCAGTAGTTCCCAGGGAGGGCACCGAGACAGATGCAGGAGCTGAAGAAGAAAGCGCAGCCAAGTCCAGTTAAGGCACCGGTGCAGGAGTACTAGAAAGCTGGGAAGGCAACTGAGCAGACACATCTGAGGACGAGAGTATGTTAACTTCCATGGACGTGGGAAGTTTGACGTGACGTGCATCCGCCACGCCCATAAATGATAACGAAAGACCGGAAGCCGCCATGTTGGCAGCTGCCAAACGTAAACAAACGAGCAAACGATAAGAAAACGGATGAATATGAACTAATATGAGGGTGAGAACGCTAGAAAAGGAGCTCAAAACGTACACAGTACCTTTAGACAGCAGGGCCACGCAACAGGTGAGTGAGGGACAAGATATTCCATAATAAAACGCATAAAATATTGGAACCACCAACACTACGTCTATCACGAACGAGCAATGGGCTGGACATATTGTCAGAACTACGGACCACCGAGGGAAAACCGAAATTTTAGACTGGATTTCAAGGGACAGGAAAAGACCCAGAAAAAGACCACATGGTAAATGGGTAGATGAAATTTGAATGCATGCGAGAGTGACATGGAGGACACTGGCTCAAGAGAGATCCTTTTGGAAGAAACTTTCATCCAGCAGTGGACGATGATGCAGATGATGATGGTACACGGTCGAGTCACATTATTGTGACCACCAGCTAATATCTAATATCTAGAGTAACCGCCGTGTGCAGCGCGGACAGCAGCTAGACGGGATGGTAGTGATTCATTAAGGTGCTAGAAGGTGTTCAGAAGTATGTGGAGTCATGCTGACTGCAATGCATTTAACAGCTGCTGGAGGGTGCGTGGTGGAAGATCAATAGAACGATCAACACGATCCAGTGGTTCCACTGATACTGAATTGGGTTTAAGTCTGGTGAATTAGGAGGACAAGGAAGTACTTTGAAGTCTTCATCGTGCTCTTCCAACCACTCTTGGAGATTTCTAGCTGTGTGACACGTCTCATTGTCGTTTTGGAAGATCCCATCCGCCACAGGAGAGACGATCAGCATGTATGGGCGTGCGTGGTCTGCCAGGACGGACTCATAACGAATTCGGTCCACAGTGTCTTCCACAGGTATGAGTGAACCCATAGGATACTAAGAAAACATTATCCAGTCCCCACCAGCTTATATTCTGACATCAATGGCTGAAGAGTGCTTGTTCTCCGACGTTTCTCGTCCTATACGCCAACATCCATCCGTTCGATGAAGCAAAAAATGTGACTCATCGGAGAAGGCAATGCTCTGCCAATCAACGGAAGTCCAATTCCGATACTGCCTTCCAAATGTAAGCCTTTTCTGCCGATGCACTTTCATTAGCATAGGTGTAGTGACCTTTCGTTTGCATCAGAGCCCATACGCAGTAGGGCTTGCTGAACTGTCGTTTTAGACCCACTTCCGGTAGCCCCCTGGTTCATTTGGCCAGTGAGTTGCTCCACTGCAGCGTGTCGATTGGCCCTCACGTACCTTCGCAGCCGACGTTCATCTCTCACATCAATGGCACGTGGTGCTCAGCAGTGTGCACATAGCTTATTCGCAGTGGTGCCATTTCTCCAATCACGATACATTTTAACCACAGCAGCACGCGAACATTTTCACAATCTGCGCTGTTTCGGGAATACTAAAAATACTTGGAATACTACCCAAAGCCGATAATCACCCCTTTTTGCAAATCTGATAAATCGCTTCTTTTATCTATGACAGCAATGAGTGATATGTTTTCAGAATACCTGCAGCACACCTTATACATGTATACTTTCCAAGCCAGTTCACAACACGTGCCTTCTTTTATTGGCTAAGCGCCGTTGACCTCAAAAATTGGAGGTGCTCACAATGTGACTCGATTGTGTTTATGTTTACGTGTATACACGGTCGTATGATAATAATATGATCACACCCAGAATCGTAGTGTACCCGCTCCGAAGCGTCACAGAATGCACCTGACAGGTTCGACAACACGGAGATATAAGCTACCCACCTAGATAGGTGAGCCATAGTGAGTCACGTGAGCACAATTGGCAGAGGTAGTGATTTGACGGACGTTCAAAAAGGAATGACCATCGGCTAACCTGCCAATGGTAGAAGCATTTCAGAAACAGCACACTTCGTGGGCTGTTCTGGAGGTGCTGTTGTAACGGTGTATCAAAAATGGACAGCAGGCACACCGAGTACCTCCCGACGTCATAACTGTGCATCCCGAAAGGCCATCGACCCCAGAGGACAACGTCGTCTCCTTCCACTGGTAAAGGGCAATCGAAGCGCAACAATACAGCAATTCACCACGCAAATGAAGGCTAGGGCATCCAGATATGTGTCCCCGATAACAGTAGAGCGAACCTTGTTACGTATGGGTCTTCGGATTCGTCGCTGCGTCAAGGTGCCCATGTTAACCCTAGTTCATCGCAACGCCGCCTGCAGTTCGAGTGGGAATACCGTCATGAGACAGTGGAAGAGTGGGAAAAGGTTGCCTTCTCCAACGAATCGAAGTTACTACTCCACAGAAGTGACGGGTGGTGGCGGATACGCCGTCATACACATGAACACCAACACTTGGACACGGTTGTCCTTCAAGTACAGGCCGTCGGGGATAGTATGAATGTTTTTGGGATGTTTTCCTGGTATGACCTGGTACCGCTGGTATCACTGGATGGGTCACTGAACATCAATGGATACCAGTTCATCCTCGCTGATAACATGCAGCCGTTATGTTGGACGTTTACCCTGCTGTTGATGGTATATACTAACAAGACAATGTGTCACTTGGCTAAGGGAGTGCGTGGGTGGTTCTAGGAACACAACAGCGATGCTTCCGTTCTCCCTCGGCCTGCGAAATCGCCGGACCTCAATCCCATAGAGCATTTGTAGGAGTATTTGGATCAACAGGTTCGAAGTGCCGACCCACAACCACGTCATCTCTGGGACCTCCGTGCTCTGTTGCAGTCCGATTAGGCACGTGTGCCTCGGGCAACCTTCCAGGGCCTCATTACATCCATGCTACGTTGTCTCGCTGCGGTCATCCGGGCCAAGTGTGGTTATGACCATTATTAGGTTGGTGGTCATATTATTCTGGTACGACTGTGTATATACTGCATTCCTATAGATATAGAAATCTGTAATTATGGATAGTTTCGGTGATCTGTTTATTTTTCTACTTAACGTTATGTGTGTGCATGTGTATGTATGTGGCGAATAACGGTTTGTCCATTCTCTGCAGAAAGCATGTTGTTAAGTTTAATTTAAGAGCGGTGTTCGTCGAATTTAAAATGTAATCATCGGTCTCTCATCTTGCAGACCTTGGATGATTTCATGGTTCTTGAGGAAGAAAACATTCACGAAACTGTACTAAAATACATCCTTGCTGTTTTCCTTCAATTCGCTGGTCAGTGTAACACCTGAATGGAAATATAGATTTACATCATAAATATCCGCAGGTATTTTCCAGCAAGAAGTTATTTCAGAATGTGAATTGCATAAAGCAAATGTAAAAAAAACTTTCATTCGGGATTTATTGAGGTGACACTAACTCAATGCTATGAGAAGAAGGAATGTCAGATACGAATCGCGTCTAGTGTTTCTGACTTTGGAATTGGCTTCGTTTTCAATCTTCTAAATCCTCTAATATAGCAAACACGTTCTCTTTTCTATTTGATTTCTAAAATTTTCGTTTTCACATAAATCCTTTAAGCTGCAAGTTCGGAACATTCCATGTTTTCTACATCTCTGACAACATTACACCCAGTTTTGAATACCTCTTCTTTAATATATTTTTTTTCTGAGGAAAGAAACGAATTTAAGAACATATAAAATATAGTCAGGGTTTAGCGATATCACCTCGCTGATACCGTTTTTGTTGTTTCTTGTTAAAAGGTTTTAGGTGAGCAGTTATATCTATTAATTACAGCAATATTTTCAGTTTATCGTTTTAGCCTTTGTGTTTTTTATTTGGTGTATCTTGACCAAGAAGCTCTCCTTCTGGCTCTCTCTCTTCAGACAGAAAGACTTCTGAAATTATCTCCTACTTTCATACAGCAATGTTCTACGAAACAAAATAATATTTAACTCAGTAAAAATGAAAAAAAATGTTTTATATATTTACAAGGAACAAGTAAAAACCTCGTGCAGAACAAACAAGAAAGATGACACCGAATTTTCGGGTGTAATAAGCACGTCTTTTGAATCCGTTATGACGCAAATTAAATTTATCAAAGCTATTCAAAGTCAATATGGAAAACAATAGCATCTGACGGAAGAAAGAAGTTTTTCAATCGGGTTTTTAATACCTCAGATGCCGCCCCGGTGGCGTAGTGGTCTAAGCGATGGCTTTGCAAAGGTTGTGTTGACCTGTGCTCCGTGTTTGACCTGCGTTTATTGGTGTTCTTTTGTGTGTGTGCCGTCATTTTGTGTATCTCCTGTGTTGTGAACGTCTCCTGTGTCGATTGAGTCCGATTTTGACGTCCTGTAAGTAAAACTTTACTTGTACTAACTCTTTTTCCGTCCTGGCTTTGCCCAGGGTCGGGTTTAGCAAGCCAGCCATTGCAAATGGCGGCGACCGCATCTGATAGGCCAGGTCTGAAGCTTGATAGCGAAGCTCCGCCCCCACCTGGCCACGTTCGGTCATCGTCACTACCACACGCAGCTGGTTTCCAAGCCGCGTTATCTGATGTTACCACTTCTTCTTCCAACTTTATGGATGTTGATTTCCCGACATTTTCCACCACCGTGACGTCATTAACTTCTTCAGTATCCGTTGCCTCTGGTACTTCATCTGCTCCTGCGAGCACTGCGTCTCGACCTTCCCCATCTCCGCCCATTCCTACGGCAACTCTACCTTATGCTTCCGTTGTGAAGGGTGCCAGTTCATCTTCCTCTACAGCGAAGAATCCATGTACAACGCCTCTTGATATGATTGTCACTAGAGACAACAAGAAATTACGCATCGAAATTCCGGAAACTTCAGCTGCTGGGCAGGAGGTTTTACGCACACAGAAACTTGGCATATGTTTTGATGCCCTCCCGGACACCAGCCTTAAGAAATACTCCTTAGCGGTCCGCCAAATCCTCCCTAAGGGAGCGATCACCCATATGGCGAGGAAGCCTAGGACTGTTCTCATCTATTTTGCGAAGCCAGAGTTTGTGGAGCGCGTCTTATCTGACGGACTGCATGTTGGGGATCATACCTTACTGGGAGTCCCGCTCACGCAGCGCCCCGTACTTGTTACGTGCTACCCCGTGCCACTAGAAATCAAGGACCATTACTTAATGGCGGCCCTTTCCCGTTGTGGAAAAGTAGTTGGATCCATTTCCACTCTGTCTTCCGCACCAACAGACCCAGATGACAGGAACATCTTAGGTCTGCGTCGCCAAGCAAGGATCCTGTTTCCTACTGAAGATGCCATTGCTGATTGCCCTACTGACCTCACTGTGGTTGTAGGGAAGCAGATTTTCCGGATCGATATCGTTACTGCCTTGCATTGTTTTAAATGCAAGGCATATGGCCACATCCAATCACGTTGTCCACATGTATCTGCCAAGCCCCCTATTTCCATACCACCCACAGTCCACACCCCAGCCTCAACACCAGTTTCTCTGGCCACACCAAGTTCGGCTCCACAGACGTCCTTGATCCCTTCTACTGTTGTTCCAGATGATTCTCCCCCAGCAAGTGATGATTTATCATCAGTCTCCAAGTCTTCGATATCTACTACAGGTACTTTGGCCACCTCTCCATCGTTGGACCCACTTGCTGCTGTGGTACCTCTACCTTCTTCGGAGGGTATTATCTCAGAAAAGGAATGGCAACCCCTCCGTCGTGTTGCTTCATCTTCTTCCCTTGGATCCCCTAATGTGAAGTCAGATCTAACTGTCCTACACCCACCAGCTTCTCCCGGCGTTCCCACGTTGAAACGTACCAGACAGAGTTCCATCTCGCCAGTGACGTCTTCTCCACGCTGCTCTCGTTCCCGTTCGCCAATTCGACAGTCTTTCTCTCCAACAGCAGTTCCTACATCTCTTAAGTCCCCAGCTGTTCCAAAATAGTTGGATCAAAAAGCTTTCGCTGAATATCTGGAAACTTTCCCTGCATTAGACGGGCCGCTGGCGCCCTCTGATCTTGCTCTCATTATACTCAATCAACCGTCACGTCCTCTCAAGCAGCTAGACTGCGTTCAATCACGTAATGCTCAGCTTCCCACTATTATCACCCAACTTCAGAATCTACTTGCTCTTTTGTCAAATATTAACACAGTCACTAATGCGCAGACATCTAACTTAAAGAAACGTGTAACCAGTCTTCACAAAAGTGCTGATAGTAATATTCAACCACTACAACCTCTTTCAAGTTAAAATTACTTTCTTTCAACTGTAAGGGATGCTCCGTCCCTCCTACCAATGCGTTAGTGTTTGAAGACATTACACCGCATGATGCGGATATATTATTGCTACAGGAGACTAACTGCCATCCTAACACCCCATACCACCGGTGGCGAACCTGGCCATTTCAATTCTACCATGCCCATCGACTTAGTCTTCACGCAGGACTTGCGGTGGCCATCAATTTTCGTCTTCGTTCTTTCATTACTGATATCACGGTCAAACCGATTTATCGTGACCTCCTGCAGCTTCTGTCTTTCCGACTTCACAACTTACGATACCATATCTTCAACATCTATGTTTCCGGCAATCAACAGTATGCAGACTGTCTTTTTGAGCATTTTGTTTCCTGTGTTCAAGGTCTTCCGGCCTCTGATATTGTCATCTTAGGTGGTGATTTTAACTGCACCCTTGACCCATCCCTCGACAGATCGGACGGTTCCACGGATACCAGGTATTTTCTTACCAGAGCACTTTCTGCAGCCATCCACCAGCCACAACTCCAAGATGCTTTTCGACACCTGCACCCATTTCTTCATTCGTACACCTGGCGCTCCTACTCCACTTCCTCCCCTACAACTGCCCGACTTGACCGGTTTTATGTTTCTTCAATTCTTCTTCCTTCAGTTATCTCCTTTCTCACACACCGACAGTTTCTTCCGACCACAGCTGTGTCGTAATGTGTCTTCACATCGGTCCATCTCCTCGGCAATACTACCGTACTTGGACCCTTGATGATGATCTTTTACTTGATTCAACTTACGTAAATTCCATCCAATCGCAGCTCCAACAAGCCTTATATACGCTCCCTTTTGCTTCTTGTCCCTTGCAACATTGGTTAAATGTCAAATCCCAAATTCTTCTTTATACCAAGCAATATTCCCACGAAAAACGCACCACCGCCTCTATGAAGATTGATGCTGCACGCTCGATTTTTTCCACCCTAGATCTTGATTCTCCGCTGTTTTCTCATTACCAAGCTGAACTTCGTGCCTTGCTACTTCCTGTCTCCCAACAAGCTCTTCACCGCCTCAAGCTCCTCTATCTCCAGCCAAATGACTATCTATGTGAACAGGTTCAACAATTGGAATTCCACAAACGTTCTGCTCATCACCTCCGTAATCTGAAGTTACCCGATGGAACTGTTACTAATGACCCCACTCTCATTTGCTCCGGTGTTAGAACATATTTCCAGTCACGTTTTGCTCAGTTCCAGTCAAGTTCTCCGCATGCTGATTCGATTCTTCGTGCCTTACCACATATTACATCGCATCTTGTTACATCTCTTTCTATGCCTATCACCCCAGCAGAAGTAGTACAGTCACTTGCCTTACTTAACTGTCACTCGTCACCTGGTCCTGACGGGTTGACAGTTAATTTCTTTCGTACGTTTTCCTCTTTCTTGCACCCTCTCCTATTGCCTTGCTTTACAGCTGCTTTTTCCTTATCTGTTCTTCCCCCCGCTTTTACTCTAGCTCACATCATTCTTCTTCCAAAGAAGGGGTGTCTGCTGGAGTTGGATAACTGGCGTCCTATATCCATCCTTAATGTTGACTACAAGATTTATACTAAAATACTCTCTCTTCGATTGAACCCTGTCCTTCCCACCGTCATACATCCCGACCAAACGTACACCATTCCTGGCCGAAGCATTCATACTAATATTAATCTCCTCCGTGACTCATATTGCCTTGCCCACCTTTCCTCCGAACCTTTAGCCTTCCTCAATCTTGATCAGAGGCAGGCCTTTGATAACGTGAGTCATCAGTGGCTTGCCTCTGTGCTCTCTGCCTTCGGTTTCCCATCTGTCTTCATCACAGCCCTCCTTGCCCTGTACCAGGACTCAGTTGTCCATATCCGGACGGCCTCCTTCCTTACAGCCCCCATTCCGTTTCGTAAGGGCATCCGTCAAGGATGTCCTCTTTCCGGACAACTTTTCTCTCTAGTCTTTGAGCCTTTTCTTTGCTCTATCCGTTCTCTTCTACGACCTCCCCCTCCACCATTCAGCATAGCACCAGGCACCATTCTATCGTTCTTACTGCCTCACGCCGATGATATCACAGTTCTCATCCGAGAAGAATGGCAATTCACAATTGTTCTTGCATGGTATCAAGTGTATGCTGCGGCTTCCGGCGCTTCGTTAAACCTTTCAAAGTGTACAGGCTTATGGTGTGGCTCCTGGAGACATCGCCCAGATACACCGTGGGGCGCTCATTGGACTTCCACCAGTCAAAAGATACTTGGGGTGCACATTGGCAGCCGGGTCTCAGCAGCGGCTGCCACCTGGAGACCCCTCGTCAGGAAACTACGTCACACCGCTGCTTACTGGTCCAAGCTAAAGTGCTGTTTGACCTACCACAGTCGTGCACGGCTTTCTGGCACCCACATCCTCTCGTTAGTTTATCATTCCTGGATTGCACATCCGCCACAACAGCCTACGTTCAAACTGCAACAACATCAGCAATCCTCAGCATTGTTTGGTCATCTACTCATTGGTTATCTTCCTCAGTATTGTCTCTACCTTCGACTTGTGGTGGCCTCACTCTGCCAGAGATTACTGTACGTTATAAAGCTGTAAGAATTTTCAATTTCCTCCGTTTGACAGTTCAACCAGACTCTTCCGCTTCCATTCTTCTGCTTAATGTTCTGACTTCCCCCTTAATCCCTGCCTCACCGTCCATCTTCTTCTCAAGATGGATATTCACACTGTCATTTCCCCCCCCCCCGTTTTCCTCTAGTCTACCATGAAGCTGTTCAGTTCCTTCGTTCTTTACCGCTCATTCGTTTACCCACCTCTTCCACTCTTGATCTTCTTTCCGAGCCTCTTTTTTCTCCTCCGTCCTCCATCCCCCTACTGCCAACTTTTTCTTTTTCCCCGCATGGCTACACGCTGGTGTAGTCTCCGTTTCCCAACTGGTCCTCCCCGATTTTTCATGGAAACCCGTTTCCGAACTTTTCCCACCCTACCACCCTCGCCCGAACTCTCTGATAACTTCCTCCATCTTAAACATGCTCTTCAATCACTTTTTCCTTCCCTAGTCGATTCCTCTGGCCTCCTTTCCGTTTCCTCTGCCTCTCTCCCTTTTCCGTTCTTCCTTTCCTTTTCCGGTGATCTCCTCCTCTCCACAGTCTTTCCACCCGCACCCTGTACCGTTTTCTCCGTTCTTCTTCTGCAGTACCTTGCCCTATTCCCTCTGTTCCTTCTTTTGCACTAACCTCAGTCTGGTCTACTGCCCAACATTCACCGGCCCTCTCCTCAGAACTTAATGTGCATTGGAGGTTTTTGCACAATCGACTGCCTGTCCCTTCGACTTTGTTCCGGAGAAATATAGTATCATCAGATCTCTGTCCTTTTTGTAACGTCGTTGGAGACGTCTTACACATGTTTGTTTACTGTCCGACGCTGCTCCCACTATTTCACAGTATGTTCCAACTTGCACATCCTTTTTGTACCAGTGATCTCACCCTAGAAGATTATCGTTTCCTCGGCCACAGTTCTACAAGTTTCTGCTCTGTTTTACCAGTTTGTTCGTATTTATTTATTCTAGCTAAATATATTATTTTCTCTCACCTGCTACAGTTACAAGATCCAGATCCTATTACATTCTCTACTTCCTTGGTTGCACACTACCGCAACAGGGTTAAAGCCAGACTCACCCTGGAATATTCCTTGGCGAAAGATACGGCACGTTACCTGCCTTCTTCGCAACATGGTCGCCGTGTCGTCCCTGGTTTCAGTTTTCTAGTGCCCAGACTGTTCATCTGCTGTTTTAATAAACCTACGTCGGAACTTTCAATTTTTACTGTTCCCTCACCATGTTTTCTCCTGGAACTGGATTGTGTTTGCTTCCTGCTGATGTCACCTTTTGTACACAGTTCTCTTCATCCGCACAGTGACTCTCTACCACCAGTGATTTTTATGTCACTAGAACTGCACAGATTTTTTTCTGTAAATTTTTCGCTCCAGTGCTGTTCCAAGACTTCGATGAACATTTATCCCAGAGCTACTGCTGTTTACAGCAAATAATGCAATGCCTGTCATTGCTCATCTCTACAATTATCATTTCATTGTAAATATCTACATTTTGTTTTATTTCTCCCCTTCTCTCACACTGCGTATGAGGTTGGGGATGTTCTGTTGTAATTCTTTTACGTGAATAAAAGCGAATATTGAAACTAAGCGATGGCCTCTGATCATTCGTCCGAACGGGGTCCGGGTTCGAATCCCGGTGAGGCATGGATGTTGTGTTTGTCTTACGGCACTGGTTCTCTCCCTTCTCTGGAACCAGTGACTCTAAATTAGGGACGAGCGACTGCTTATAGCCCATTGAGTTGCTCACGGTGGTCGTTAAACCTCCAATAAAAAAAAAAATCCCTCAGATATTGCTGTAAACGATATCGTGAGCGTACGCCATCTAGTTGCAGACTTGTTCTTTAAGAAAAACATGATTCCATATGAGAAACATTTTGCACCAGAAACGCTCTCCAACACAGAAATAATTTTTCAAATCAGACTCTTAGAAACAGAGGTATCGACAAAAATAAGATGTGACTTTGCGTCCCCTGGTGGGAAAACCATGCATTATTTTAAGAAAAAAGTATTCTCAAAAGGTTTATCCTCATGAGTGGTATCAGTGTAAGAAAAAAAAAATTTAGTCGAGTTTTCAGTAGCCCAGATTTTGCTACAAATACATCAGAAGCAGAAATTAACACTTATGCCCCCTGGTGACCAAACCATTCATTGCCAAACATTAGAAATTATGGCAAAAATAAATTCCATTAGGTCTTGTATGCGATACAGGAAGAATTTTTCAAATCGGAGTTTTAGGAGCAGAAATAACGCAGAAAACGCAATTTACCTTTGTACCCCATAGCGGAAAGTCTATGAATTACTTGAAAATTTTGAAATTAAATGAAAAACATGTCACACTGGAAACACTATCCAACAAGAAAGATGACACCGAATTTTCGGGTGAAATAAGCACGTCTTTTGAATCCGTTCTGACGCAAATTAAATTTATCAAAGCTATTGAAAGTCAGTGAAACCGGTATGGAAAACAATGGTATCTGACGGAAGGAAGAAGTTTTCCAATCGGTTCTTTAATCCCTCAGATATTGCTGTAAACGAAATCGTGAGCTTACGAAATCTTAGAAACAGAGTTATCGACAAAAATAAGAGGCGACTTTACGTCCCCTGGTGGGAAAACCATGCATTATTTTAGGAAGAAAGCATTCTCAAAAGGTTTATCCATATGAGCGGTATCGGTCCAAGAAAAAAATTTGTAGTCAAGTTTTCAGGATCCTGGATTTTGCTACAAATACATCAGAAGCAGAAATTAACACTTATGACGCTTGCTGTCCAAACCATTCTTTACCAAACATTAGAAATTATGTGAAAAACATTTTCCATCAGGTCTTGTATGCGATTCGGGAAGAATTTAACAAATCGGAGTTTTGGGAGCAGAAAACGCGATTTACCACTGTGCGCCGCCGCCCCGGTGGCGCAGTGGTCTAAGGCGTTGGCCTCTGATCATTCGTCCGTAAGGGGTCCGGGTTCGAATCCCGGTCAGGCATGGATGTTGTGTTTGTCTTACGGCACTGGCTCTCTCCCTTCCCTGGAACCAGTGACCCTAAATTAGGGACGGGCGACTGCTTATAGCCCATTGAGTTGCTCACGGTGGTCGTTAAACCTCCAATTAAAAAAAAAAAAAAAAAAAAAAACACTGTGCGCCCTAGCGGAAAGTCTATGATTTACTTGAAAATTTTGAATTTATAGGAAAAACATTTCGCATTGGAAACACTATCCAACAAAGAAGGGATTTTTCAAATCGGACTTTTAGAAGTAGAGATATTGACAAAAATAAGATATACATCTACGCCCCCTGGCGTAAAAACCATGCATTATTTCAAAAAGAATATGTTCCTAAAATGTTTTTCGACATGAGTAGCATCGGTCAAAAAACGACTTTTTTTAATCGAGATTTTAGAAGCTCATACTTTGCTGAAAATACATCAGAAGCGGAAATTAAGACTTATGCCACCTGGTGGCCTAACAATTTTTTACAAAAAAAAAAAAGAAATTACGTGCAAACGATTTCTCATCAGTAGATGTATCTGGGTATCTGGTGCAAAACGAAATTTTCAAATCAGAGGTTTAGGAGCAGAGATATAGGGAGAAACGCAATTTACCTTCACGCCCCCTAGCGGAAAGTCTATGAATTACTTGAAAATTTTGAATTTATAAGAAAAACATGTCATACTAGAAACACTATCCAAACAAAGAAGGACGTTTTCAAATCGGACTCCTAGAAGTAGAGATATTGACAAAAATAAGATATACATCTACGCCCCCTGGCGGAGAAACTAAGGAATATTTTAGGAAGAAAATATTCCGAAAAGATTTATCGATGTGAGTGGCATCAGTGCGTGAAAGAATTCTTTCAATCGATATTTTAGAAACTTAGATCTTATGGCAAATACATCAGAAGCGAAAATTAACACTTACGCCCCCTGGTAGCCAAAGTATTCTTTACCGAAAATTCGAAATTATATGCAAAAGATTTTCGATCAGAAGATGTATCGGCTGAACATTTTTCTTTTTCAGATCGGAGTTTTAGGATAAGAGTTATCGGGAAAAATGTAATTTACTTTTACGCCCCCTAGCAAAAATTTTATGCGTAATTTGAAAAAGAAACTATATCTAAAATACTCTTCGAGATAAATGGAACCGAAAGATAAAATATTTTTTTCAATCGGATGTTTAGAAGCAAATATGTGGAATAAAACGTAATATTGAATTCGACATAATCTGCATTTACGCCCTCTAACGGCAAAATTGTACATCGTAAAAAAAAACCGAAATGAAGGGTCACCATTCGCATATTCAAGCTTTCGAATGCAAAAAGAATTTTTCAAATCGGACTAATTGTTGCAGATATACCGTGGGTACAGACGGACGGACAAACCGATAACATAAGCACGAACTTTTTTTAGAAAAGACGTGCTAACAAAGAAGGAATTTTTCAAATCGCACTCCTAGAAGTAAAGATATTGACGAAAATAAGATATACACCTACGCCCCGTGGCGTAGAAGCCATACATTATTTTAAGATGAAAATATTTCTAAACGGTTTGTCGACGTGAGTAGTATCGGTCGACAAACGACGTTTTTTTCAATCGAGAATATAGAAGCTCATATTTTGCTGCAAATGCATCAGAAGCGGAAATTAAGATTTACACCCCCCTAGTGACCAAACGATTTTTTTACAAAAAAAATGGAAATTATGTGCAAACGATTTGTCATCTGGTGCTGTATCCGGTGAAGAAGTAATTTTTCAATTCGGAGATTTAGAAGTAATTTTTCAAATCGGAGATTTAAAGAGCAGAGATAAAGGAGGGAAACACAATTTACCCATACGCCCCCTAACGGAAAGTCTATGAATTACTTGAAAATTTTGAAATTTTATGAAAAACATGTCAAACTGAAAACACTATCCAACAAAGAAGGATTTTTTTCAAATCGGACTCCTAGAAGTAGAGACATTGACAAAAATAAGATATACATCTACGCTCCCTGGCGGAGAAACTGTGGAATATTTTATCGATGTGAGTGGAATTAATCCACAAAATAATTTTTCAATAGATATTTTAGAAGCTCAGATGTTATGGCAAGTACATCAAAAGCAAAAATTAACGCTTACGCCTCCTGGTGGCCGAAGTATTCTTCACCAAAAATTGAAAATTATGTGCAAAATATTTTCCATCGGGAGGTGTATCAGCTGAAGAAAAAAAAAAATTCAAATCGAGTTTTAGAAGAACAGTTATCGAGAAAAATGTAGTTTACCTTTTACGCCCCCTAACGGAAAATGTATGCGTTATTTGAAAAAGTAACTATATCTAAAATACACTTCGAAATAAATGGAATCGAAAGATGCAATATTTTTTTCAATCGGATGTTTAGAAGCAAATATGTGGAATAAAATGTAGTTTTGAATTTAACATCATCTGCATTTACGCCCTCTAGCGGCGAAATGGCACATTATAAGAAAACGAAATGACGGATCATCATTCAGATTACGAGGAGAAACAAAATTGAAAACGTGAGCTGGCATGCCAAGTAACTATACATTTCATTTAATTTTACATTATAATATTCATATCACAATAAACATGCGATGTGTCAATATAGACTGTAGGTTCATGTTCACTAAATATTTTATTATGTTTTCCTGATGAAAGTGTGCACTAAATAACTTTAGGTAGTCTAGAGTAATATAAATGAGGCAAAGGAATTTAAAAGGATCGCCTAGCACATTTATGAGAAAAACATTTTGTAAGATTTTCACGCATACATTTTAGAAATCAACTTGCTATTTTGTCTGATATCAGAATTGGCATTCCATATCTTACTCCCATATACTCTTTCTTGTGTTGAAACCTCTTTCTGCACTCCGTACAGTCTGGGATTTTTAATAAATTGCATTTTAGTAGCCACGAAAAATGCAATTAAATACTTTTGCTCAAAATCTTTCAATTATAAGTACTCGAGCGGATTACCGGTTATATATTTATTTCGCGCAACTTTCACTGAACCCCGAATTTTGATTTGAGTCCATCTTCCGATATTTATTTTGTAATGTCGCCCAACTAATCTCAATTTTGCAAAATATTTAGGGAAAGCTTATGTTTTCTGTGTACTTAGAAGATCCATAAAAATTGCCTCACTCAAAAGGAGTGAGGATAGAGGTGAAATTGAGCATGCACATACGCATATATAAGGGTTTACCTGCATTTTACTTATAGTCCCGTACAGTGTTTATAAGATGAGATAATGCAGGACAATGGGTACGCCTCAGTAAGTGGTTGCACCGCGCAAACGGCAATACAGGCAGCAATATGGTGTGGTAATGAGTCATACAGTCGACGGATATCGTCCTGTTGAACGGAACACCAAACACGGTTGACTTGCTCCCATAATTTATCGAGATTGTGTGCAGGTCAATTCGATTGCAAACGACGTCCAATGTGGTCCCACAGGTTTTCTATTGGGAATAAATCGGGCGACCTCGCTTGCCTTGGAAGAGTTTGAACATTTTATAAACATTGTCTGGAGATCTGAGCGGTATATACTCGGTTGTTATCTTGCTGCAAAATGGGCTGCTGAAGGCTATTGAGGAACGATATCAAAATAGGCACCAGAACCTCGCTCACGTATAGTGGAGCTGTCGGTGTGCCCGTGATGCGGACAAGAGGTGACCTGCTGTCATGATCAATAGCATCCCATAGCATGATGCCCACCTGACTGGCACTGTGGCGGTCGCGAACGAAACCGGGATCCGTCCTCTCACCAGGATATCGTCAGACACGGATTCGTCGATCGTCAAAACCCAGACAGAAACGGGGTTCATCACTGGAGGCCACAGTGGTTCATTCGTGACCCCAGTTCGCATGACTTTGGCACCAAGCCAGACGAGCGCTACGATGGCTGACCGTCAATGGCACTCGACTTAACGGTTGCCTACTAAGAAGATTTGCCACATGTAATCTTCGGTTTACAGTTCGGGTCGTTGTGGTCGCGTCTATGGCAAATGACACAGCGCGTAGAACATCGTCTGCAGTAATTTCTGCTGACGAATCAGCGTGTAGAAGAATCCGCCTGTCCAGGCGTGCTGACGTCTCTCGGACTGCGCCACTCCGACACACGTACGAACCTTCCCGTAGCCACTGGTGCCAACGGCGTCCAACAGTTCGTGCATCCCGTTACACATGGGCTGCGATACGGCGTGTAGGCCGGCCCTCTCCACACAGGCTCACAATTCTTCCTCTCTGAAACGCATCTAAAGGGCGATAAACCTGCCGATGGCGTGTACCCAGCATTTTCGGCCTTCGCTGAACAGTTTCGCAGCCCAAACAACAAATCTGAAGCATTCGCAACACTTCCCCCAGCGAACACGCATTACCATTCCTGTTGCTGCTGGCACCTTTAGTATCTTACGAACGTGTCACGTCATCAGCTCCGGTTTAACATGATTTTCATATCTCGAGTGGGCACACCCGTCCTGTGATTTGCATGTTTATAGTACACCTTATTCTGAATGGGGCAATTTCTGTATCTAGCAGTGTATTGCGACACCCGCGAAATGTCACGAATTTTTCCATTACCCTCGTTAAGAACTGAACGCATATTTAAAATTCGATTTAATTGAAAAATACAATTCTTAAAATCGCCAGTGGGAAAATTCAACACATTTAGTACATGTAAGTGAAATAATGTCTAACACATTTCATTGCGAAAAGAACAGTTTAAGCTCTCATCCGGTAGTTATGCCTGGAAGATGCCGATTACGCAATTCGAATCTCAAGCTACACTGGTGTGCAAAAACTAAGGGCGAAGAGGAGAAATTAGCATAACGGCGGAACGAACAGGCAGAACAGACCGGAAGATCACTCAGGAGATAGACTAGGGTCCGGTACGGTAGGGCATGTGCATATATGCAGCATGACGTGGGGGGGAGGTGTCGGCAGGGTACAAAGCACACGGGAGGTGCACGCTCAGCAATTCGGTAAAAGCTATTGTTGCACGGTGTACATCGGTTTGAACGACGTCGAGTTGCTGCCACCGTGTGATATGGCCAACAGGCAATCCAGTGGACGGCATTTGAATGATCTTACCTGAGGTCGCGTTATTGGGAAGTTGGAAGAAGGCTGAAGTGTAACTAGTGCGGCCGAGGAGTTCGGGATTGCTCACAGCATCTTTTCACGAGCTTGGAAAGCATTTCAAACGACAGGAACAGCTGTTCGAGAGTTTAGCAACTGTCGTTCACAAGCAACCACGGCTGCGGACGACCGGTATATTGTCCTACAGGCGAGAAGAGAGAGACGGCAGACAGCGGGAGAAATCGCAATGCACTTGTAACAGACAACTGGACGTCCGTTATCGCCTTTTACTGTGGCCAGAAGGCTGCCCAAAGGTGGTCTATTTGCACGACGACCAGTACGGTGTGTGCCATTAAATCCTGCTCACCGGAGATGGCGGTTTCTGCGATGCCAGGAACACAAGAACTGAACACATCAGCAATGGGGTCGAGTTCTCTTTACGGATGAGAGCCGATTTAGTCTGACGAGCGATTCCGGACGTATACACATCTGGACAGGGCAGGGAACACGCAATCATACCTCCAACATCATCGAAAGGGACCGGTTTGGAGGTGGCGGAGTTCTCGTTTGGGGCGGTATCATACTTGGTAGCCGCACTGACCTCCACATCTTCTAAGGACGTTCAGTCACTGGTGTCCCCTATTGTACCGAGGTCCTCCTGCCTCACGTGCGTCTGTTTAGAGGTGCTGTGGGTCCTGTGTTCTTCTTCATGGGTGACAACGCTACACCTCATCGTACAGTGGCTGTCGCAGAGCTGTTGGAGAGTGAAGATATTCAACGTATGGTTTGGCCCACAAGATTCCCGGACCTACATCCAATCGAACACTTGTGGGACCTTCTCGGGAGACGTTTGGCAGCACGTCACCACCCGCCAGCAGCGATTCCGCAGTTGCGATTGGCGCTACAAGAGGAATGGGTCGCTATGCCTCAACAGCTCCTTGACAACGTCGTCCTCAGCATGGACAGACGTTGTAAATCCTGCAACGCAGTCCGGGGTAATCATATCCCCTACTAAAGGACTGGATTTTTCTTGGCAGCCGCCTGTCACATGGACGTTTCTGTTTTCTGTCCAGTTGTGCTCAAAGCTACATTTTCAATAAAGCGCCTTTGTATCCTTTGGATTCTTTGTTTGGACGGTTTTACTCACTTGTCCTATATTCTTACATCTTGGGGATCTTATGGTAAAATTTGAGTTGATGTGAAGCTCTTCTGCACGACGTTACATTCGAAAAACCGTCTCGTGTTTAATTTTTGCACGCCATTGTATTATGAAACAGCTTTTAGAGTAATAGAATCCGGGTATAATAATATCTTTGAAGTAGGACTTATAAAAAATTTTGCATGGCACTTCGAAGTTTTTTTGTGGCACTCAAGGTCCAGTGCTGGTATAGATTGGGCGTCAGTTGGTACCCAGTGATGTTGATATGGAACACTGGACCTTGAGTACGCCGTCCAGTGGTCCATACTACAACTTATAAAAAAGGTATTGGGTGGATAAAAAGCGTGTCGTATTATGTACATCGCAATACAACGTATAAGACCATCCGACAGAACTACAGTATATTTCTTACACTGGCTGCGTTTGAGCTTTCTAAAGAAAGTTACTCACAGAGCGTTTGAGCATTCTAAAGAAAAAGACTTACACAGCAGTTCAGCTTTCTAAAGAGACTCATAGAACGTTTGAGCTTTCTAAAGAGACTCACAGAACGTTTGAGCTTTCTAAAGAGACTCACAGAACGTTTGAGCTTTCTAAAGAAAGCGACTCACAGAGTAGGAGACTACCAGCTATGTCAAACAAACTCAAATTTAGCAACATATTATATGAATGCATTCAAAAAATTATTACCACTCCTGATGTAAGAAGGAACCTTAACCAGAAGCCAGATGGCGTGCGTTGCAACATATGCAAATCATTTAAGGTATTTGAAAGGACAAGAACTCGCGGACGGTATGCACTTTCGGGTGAAAATCAAAGAGAGACATGAGCTAACAGAATTTGAAAAAGAAAGATTATTGGCCACAGACTGAAGGGTGGTAGCATTACAGAAACGGCCGATATTCTGGGCTGTTCACGTGAAGCATTTGCTAAAATGTTCCAACAATGGAAGAAAATTGGCAAGACCAGCAGTGATCGGACGAGCCACAGTGGAACAATAGTGGACACTCAAGGTGCATTGATGATCATGGGTACAGCGACAGTGATCCCGGCTAGTACGATCCAATAGACTGGTCACAGTGGAACAACTAGATTGGGCATTTAATGCAGTCACATCGAGGAGCGTATCGCAGACGACAGTCCAACGAACTTTGGTAAGCATGCTGACGGCCAGACATCGACAGTCCAACTTCCATTCAAGGTAAGCATGGTGACGGCCAGACATCGACGATTACGGCGTGAATTTTCATTTGAGTGGAGGCACTGGACCATCGAACAGTGAAAGAAAGTCGTCTTGTCAGACGAATTCTGTCTTCTGCTTTATCGTGTGGATGGTCGTACGGCGAAGCCCTGCTTCCAGAAATCATCCAGGCATAATGCTTGAGAAGAAACAGTGGTAGTATCCTCGTGTGGAGCATGTTTTCCTGGGAATCATTGCGAGCAATCATCCTCCTTGATCGCATGATGAATGCTTCAGTCTACCTATCCACTGTGGCGGTTATGTGGTCCCATTCATGATAACTGTCTTCCCCGATTGCACTCGTTGCTTCCAGCAGGATAATGCGCCTTCCCATGCTGCTATGCGAGTGGGAGAATTGTTTGAGGGGCATTCCAATGACCTTAGCTTACAATGTGTTTACTATACTCACCGTACATCAATGCGTTTAAACATCTGTGAGACTATCTTGAAACAACAGCTCGATGTATGGATCCACCACCGATAACTCTTGATGATCTGTAAGAGTCTGTGGTGTCTGCATGGCACATCATCCCTACAGAAACTTTCAGAGGCCATACTGAATCAATGCCAAGCCGTATATGTTGACGACTGTGTATATGCAGATTCTCGATTAACGACACCAAAAGAGACTAGTCTGACAATTCAAATCAGACAAAAACGCAAAAATACAAAACTCTAAAATTCTTGCATGGGAGACGCTGACCTTATAATTCTTAGCAGGCATTGAGCTATCTAATATAAGGAAATAATAAAACTTCAGAAGCAGATGATCCCAAGCTAGCCAAGTAGACAACGATTAGCAGCTTTCTGATCAGTTTTATGATACCGGGAGTCCCAAATGATGCATGAGTGATGTGTTTTACACACGGCTCTGGCTTACTATATCTACCCAGGAACCGGTGGCCTGGAATAAGGAACCGGCGATGATCCACAGCCCTTATGGTTGCTCACAGTGGTCGTTAAATAACGAGACAGAAACAAAAATGATCGCACTGGGCAATAAAAGCGTGCGAGTGTATGGAAAGGCTTTCGGTAACACTTATCGAACACTTGAAACATTTTTATATCGTGTTTTTGGCTGAGGGAGAAAATTGGCATATATGTAGGATGTGACAACCTCGTACAAACGTCAGACTAACCGAAGAAACCAGAGATTCACAGAAGGGTGTAAGGTGTTTTTGTTTTTTGGGGGTGGGGGTGGATGGTCTTAACGGCAACCGTAAACAATTCAGAGGGATATAAGTCGTCACCATTCCCAAAATTAAGGCCACTGATTCCTGGACAGGGAAAGCACCAGCACCATCCTCCAAACACACCGCCAATACCTTATTCGGCACTAGAACCCAGGCCCATATTGGACGATAAGCTAGAATCAAGCGCCTCAGACTACTCGGCCACCGAGGCGGCTGCATCATGCACGGCTGTCCATTACCGTCATACAATTGTGTGTTTCACGGTCTACTACAAACATACTCACATGCATGAAGTTAATTGTACGTTGTCAGAGCTGCTCAATTAGCTTCGTGACGTCGAAGAGCAGCACATCAAGGTGAACAGAATCGTGATACTAATCCACATGGCAGAACTATTGATTTCGAAAATTGGCATTTGTTGGAAAAATATTTTGAAAGACCACTCAGCTGTGGCCTACAAATTCTCCATTTACCTTCGGAGAGTTAGACATGGCGATGTATCTGTAAAACCAATGCAATGCTCTTCATAAGGAACCGAGTATCTGGAGTACAGACCATCTGATATCCAGTGGCATCTTCGGAGCAAACTTAGCAGTGACTGGATTAGTTCAGGTCCTGAATACACTAAGTACATGAAAGGATAATTACCTGCTATTCACCAACGGGTCCGTGTTTATTCTGACGTCATAGGTAGAAAAAGCACACAGTGGTACATGTGCAGCCATTAAGTTTTGTCGAATCAGCAGCCTTCCCCTCCTCATCAAAAACAGCATTTTAAATTCTTCTGAGATTTTTTATGAACTCTTTCATCCACTTCAATTTTCACAATATCACAAATGCGACATCACAAACAGCAAGGCACAGCAGCTGACTTAAAGTGTTGCGAGAACTACAGCAGAAGAAATACGTTGGCTGTTTTTGTTTTTTTTTTTAGTTTGAGCAGTTTGTATCTCAAAAATTAATAATATAGTGAAATATCTCAATTGAAAAATGATGCAATTTACAGGAAGAAGTTTTTGCAAAGTATTCCACCGTATTCAATTGTATTCCAATTTGTCCCCTGAAAAGTCACAAACACATGTCATACACTTCCTCTGGTGAAATTTCAGCACCAGAGCAAAGTGAAAACATGCCTTCGAAAGTTGAGTAAGGAAGTGTTAAGGCAGTAAGATATGATTTTCTTCAAAGTCTCGCAAAACACTATCGCTGTCTGAATTATTATGAAGTACTAAATGTAGTAAGACACTCACTCGGTGGCTGAATGTTTAAGACACTATCTTCTTGTTTGAGTTTAAGTTAGAAGTCAAACGTTTTTGTTTTTTTCACTTCTTTTTATTGAATAGCGCTCTCTCTCTTTCTTTCTCTCTCTCTCTCTCTCTGTCCCTCTCTGTTTCTTTCTTTCTCTCTCTCTATCCCTCTCTATTTATTTATTTATTTCTCTCTCTCTATCCCTCTCTATTTCTTTTTTTCTTTCTCTCTCTCTCTTTCACTCTTTCTCTCTCTCTCTATCTTTATCCCTCTCTATCTGTTTATCTCCTTCTCTCACTATCTGTTTCTCTCCCTTTCAATCTCCCTCTCTATATGTACTTCTCTCTCTATCTCTTTCTCTCTCTTTCACTCTGTCTCTTTCTCTCTCTTTCACTCTCTCTCTCTCTCTTTCTCTCTCTCTTTCTCTTTCTCTCTCTCTCTCTCACTCACTGTCTCTCTCTCTCTCTCTCTCTCTCTCTCTCTCTCTCTCTCTCTCTCTCTCTCTCTCTCTTTCGGTCTTCATATCCCTGCTTTACTAGTAAAACTAAATTTGGCTTGGTAGATTCCTCCTAACATTTTTTATGTTTATACAGATAGTTAAATGAAAAAAATGATGCCATTTGAGATTAAAGTATAATGAATACATTTTTCGGGAAAATATTAAATATTACACAATATTCTAAAATTACATGCAAGATTTCAGAACAAAGATATTCACAAGCAAACAGTAGCAGTGCTTTTCCAATCGCACTCTAAACCGACAGTTAAATATCTTTACTTCAACATTTTTTGCCAGCAGTAAAATAATTTTACTGCGACCTGTCATAAAATTCTGTGTTATAAAAATATTTTAGGAAATAATTTCATGTCTGGCTTTATCTGCGTTTTTCAGTTACGTAAAAATACATATGTTGTGACAAAAGCAATGGTGAAATTGAGTGGGAATTTCAGAGGACGACTCTCCATTCAGTAAATGTAAAGGAACGACGTTCCTCTAAATGAAAAAAAAAATGCAGAAACTGCAAACCAAAGTGTAATACTCTCTCTCTCTCTCTCTCATAACTACTCAGAGGAAATAAATTTCGTCTCTCTGATTATCTAGTTTATATAGAGTTTTCACTGACAGAACAAAAATTTGCTCGTAGAGCTGATAGCCATAGGAGACACTCACATTTATCTGTTTTAGCTTTATATCAAAATATAAATTGATCCTCCGCTGGAATATCTTGAAATGTTAACAGCGTTGCTCTGTAGAAATACAATATATTAGACAAAGATGAAAGTTTTAGGAGAATTACTGCATAGGATTAGATAGGAAAATAACCAATTAGTTCTATATGTCTTTAAGAGAGAATCTTCTTCCTTGCTGAACTGAATATTTTAAGTGGCTTTCTCACTTAATCGGAAAATTTATCAATTTCGTTATTACTATTTACCGATTACAAAGTTTTTTATTTTACCATTTGATGAGATGTCTACGTGTACATATAAAGGTACATTGCACTGCCATTAATATCCGGACGACCGCATGTCTAGCAATAATCTTTATTTTCGGGAAATTTAGTATTGTGTGTTATGACATTCGGCTATTATGATAGCCGCGAGGCGCCAGTCTTCGTTGAATACTCCTCACCCGATATTTTTAAATTTTCGAAGATATATTGCGCCATTCTGCCTTCAAAGAAGTGACCAGTTCAGCTGTGTTTTTTGGACGATCACTTCTCCCAAACACCAGACGATCCAGTTTGTCGCAGGTATTTTCCATAGGGTTCAAATCACGACTCTGGGCTAGCCAGTCTAACTTTTCGAAGCTCAAATCCTGAAACCAATCTTCAGCAACTCCAGCAGTATGACATAGACACATGGGCCTCCTTCAGAGTACTACTACAAGGTTGGTAGTGAATAATTCTGAACAACGTCTAGGTAGAACTCAGCATTAACATTCATGTTTTGTCCAAAACGACTAATGCGCCCAAGCCGAACTATAAGAACGGCTCCACACACCATCACGCTATTTTAATCAAACTTCGTTGTTGGGGTGATACATTCTGGAAAGTACCTTTCTTCCAGCAGAATCACACTCTGCAACGATCATCAGACTGACATGCGGTGTACTCTGACTCGTCAGGCCATAGCATAGTTTTCCATTGGTCTAAAGTCCAAGACTGACGTTCCTGAGTTCTGATACCACTCTCATCGTCATGTGACATTAGTCTAAGTGATTAGCGGCAAGCGGATGACGCCTTGACAGTGGAAACCCATGTGGCGCAGACCCCGGCGAAAAGTTCTTGTGCTAACAGCAGTCCCAATAGTCTCACATATGGTTTTCGTGATATGAGACAATTTTGAATTGCTTTCCGAGCTGGAAGTCTCTAATGTCACGCTCTGTTCCTTTCGAAGTTTTAAGAGGTTGTTTCTCAGCTAATTCAGCCCAAATCCGCTTTCATTTGCAATCGTATCACCAAACCTTTTACAAGGGAACTCACGTACGGAGCGTTTATTTAAATGCAGGCTGTTATCAATTAGCACTGGAAATCAGTTAACTCTGTTGATCGAAGCACCTGGCATTCACAGTCATACCCTGTCTCATGATAGCCAGAATAATATATCTGTAGTTGGGTCTATGACATGTTACACATTTGCGTTGGTCAGAATTCAGTATCAACAGAGGAGTGCCCCGTCATTAATGGTAAGACATTTTATGTTAACCGGCTCGAAAAATGTTCACTAGCAAAAAAAACAACAGTTGAAATTCGTCCTAAATTTTATTCTTAGTCGTGCTAACACACGTACGAAAAAGTTTTCTAGTACGTTTGAGTAAAACATGAATTTATATTTACAATCCTTCGCAATAAAAATGTGGTGCAGAACGAAAGGCCAAAAGGCGGAATATACATATATACACTATATTCACAAAAGTCACCGGACACCGATTCAAAAGCAAACGAATGGATCCGCTGCGTTGTTAAGGTCCGCGGTACAACTGCAAACAGTATAAAAACAAGCCTGCAGCTGTCTGCGATCACATGGCACTGTGAGGTGGAGTAAAAATGTCGCGATGGGAAAGAACTGACTTTGAGAAAGGAAAGATTGTTTGGTGTTATATTAGTGGGTTATCCATAAGACAAACCGAGGGGCGTTTAAACATACCCAAGTCAACTGTTTTGGATGTACTGAATAAGTGGAAGACACATGGTGTGCCTGAAGCAGCAAAACGTACTGTAACGTATACTCTCGATTCACTTTCCTTTTGATTTTTACTATCTCTGGTTATTTTATTTTCCTATGTAAATTATCTTCTTACTGAACGAGATGTTATTTCACCCGCTGAATGAAATCTGGCAATGAGTGTAAGTCTTGACGTGGTGGTAGCCAGTATAAATAGGCGCGTTCAACGATACCTAAGGAGAGCGTTTGTTGTTGTATAGAGAGAGCGTTTGTTTATGGAGAGAGCGTTTGCTGTTGTATAGAGAGAGCTTTTGTTTATGTGTCAGAGAGCTGTTGTTTATGTGAGTAGAGCTTCGTTCATGTGCAAGGAGCTACGTGTTATTTGAGTAGCTGTGTGTGAAGTGTGTGTGATGATACCAGTAGAAGTTCATAATAAAGGTTTAAGTAAGTACGTTTTTCTCAGTTCATAGTACTGTCAGACCTCTGTCTGGCTGTTAGGTTTATTTCATTTAGTGTTATTAGTAACAACCAGCATAAGACTTTATTCATCTTAATTACTACTACAACATTACTACCAGTTATAAGCTTGTTCATTATTATTACTACACTACTAGCAGGAAAGTTTATTCATGATTTAATTAACAAACAACAACCATTAGAAGAAGCATTAGCTTAGTACAAGCATTGAATTCATTATAATATTAGTGAAAGCTATATTCGCGATAATTAGCTTAGTAGTTAAAAGCCATATTCATTATAGTACCGGAAGACTAAAGAAAATCAGTGTTAGTGGAGGTCCAAGCCTCAGGAGAGTCGTTACAGCTAATCGACAGAGTACTGCACATGACCTCAATTTACAGGTGAGTAAAGCTGCTGGAACCTCGGTAAGTACACGTACCATTCGCAGAGAACTTCATTCCATGGGTTACCGAGGTCGTGAGGCTGCTCATAAGCCTTTCATCTCCACTCAGAATGCTACTCGTCGTTTAGCATGGTGTAAAGAACATTTATCGTGGACCGTAGATCAATGGAAACGGGTCCTATGGAATGATGAATCCAAATGCACGATCCATCAGTCTGATGGCAGTGTGTGGGTATGGCGGCAGCCGGGGAACGCTATGTACCACAGTGTCATTTTTCAACGTCACGTTTGGAGCTGGCAGTGTACTCCTGTAGGGGTGTTTTTTGTGGTGTGGTCCAGGCTTATTGGTTAGCGTGGACAAACCTGTTAACCAGAACGCTTACCTTGATATTCTGGACAATTATGCCCTACCAACCCTGTGGCATTACTATAGAAACGAGCCTTGTTCATACCAGCAGGATAATGAATGAAGCTATAAAGCAAAGACTGTTACTGCGTGGTTTGACGATAATTCCGTATCGTATGTGGACTGGCCAGCACAGAGCCCTGTTCTTAATTCCATAGAGCTCCTATGGAATGAATTAGAGCGCCACATAAGAAGTTTGGATCCAAGGCCAAATACTAAGCAACAGTTAGTTGTTACATAACGCTGCCACTAACTATGTTTCAAAACTTTCCTATCGCTGTGTTCCAAAACATTTTCGAAAGCATGTCTTGAAGGATCAGTGCATGCATTAAGGCCAAAGGTGGACCGAAACCGTACTAATGTATGTCAATAAATGCTATGTTGTGTTTCTCTTCTAGGTGTCCGATGACTTTTGTCAATATAGTGCATATATCATCATCATCATCATCATCATTGTCAACCATTATCAATCCACTGCTGGACGAAGGTCTCCCCAAGTTTCCTCCACAACGGTCTGTCTTGTGCCAGTCTCCTCCATGTCACTCCCGCATACTTTCGAATTTCATCCACCCATCTTCCATGTGGTCTTCTTCTGGGTCTTTTCCTGTCCCTTGGAATCCAATCTAAAATTTCGGCTGTCCATCGATGATCTGTCCTTCTGGCAGTATGTCCAGCCCATTGCCATTTCAGGGATTTCTCTCTGATCATGATGTCTTCCACTCTTGTCATTTTTCGGATCCACGAGTTCCTCTTCTTATCTGTCCTGGTTACACCAATTATGCACCTCTCCATGCTTCTTTGGGGTTGTCTGCAGCCTTTGTATGTCTCTTTTAGTTAAGGTCCACGTCTCTGCACCATACGTAAGCACTGGAAGGATGCATTGATCAAACACTTTTCTTTTAAGACATAATGGCATATTGCTCTTGAAAATTATGCTGTTTCTTCCAAAAGCTCTCCAGGCAAGTTTTGTACGCCGATTAATAATCTCCATTAATCTTTATCCCCTTGGTTAGATAATCTCCATTAATCTCTATCCCCTTGTTTTCCCAGCTCAGCGACTGAAAAACACCCTCCAATGTGGCATTAAAGAGCTTCGGAGATATGGTGTCACCTTGTCTCACTCCTTTCCAATATTTACGTGTGTTGTATTTTCAAACAGCCTAATCTTTGCACATGCATTTTCATAGATGTTATTAATAATATTAATGTATGCATCTTCAATACCGCAGGATTTCAGAGCCATTGCAACTGCTGATGGTTTCACCGAATCAAAGGCTTTTCATAATCGATAAAAGCCATGCCCAATGGAAGCTCATATTCCCTCGCTCTTTCAATTAGTTCTCTCAGCACGTGGATTTGATCTATTGTGCTGTAGCCACTCCTGAATCCAGCTTGTTCTCTCGGTTGAGCCATGTCCAGTGTTACCTTCAAGCGGTGTGAAAGAACTTTAGTGGAGATTTTATAAACTACTGATAGGAGGCTGATAGGTCTGTAGTTTCCGAGATCCTCAATGTCACCTTTCTTATGTAGCAGGATCATTGTAGCGGTGTTCCAATCCTCAGGAATCTTTCCATTAAGGCATCGAGTGAAAATTTGGGCGAGTACTGTTTCGATTTCTTTACTTGCTTCTTGTATGATGTCTAGAGTAATTCCATATTCTCTGGAGCTTTTCCCCGCTTCATGTTCTTGATCACATGTGCAACTTCTGCTGGAAGGACTGGAGGAACTCTGGTATTGGTATCTTTCATGGTGTCTGGAATGCATGTATCATCCCTTTCATATAATGTGGAGTAGAAATCTTTCACTCTTGTCAAAGTTTCGCCTCTATTTCTTGTTACAGAACCATCTCCTTTTCTCAGTGCCATAATCTGTTTTCTTCGCTTACTGAGATGTCGCTTTGCTATCTTTAGGCTTTGGTTGTTTTCAATTGCTTTCCTCACTAGTTCACAGTTGAATTTTCTTACGTCTTCACTGATACTTTTTCTTACTGTCTTGCATAGCTCTATATATTCCGCTTTGGAAGTCACATCTTCTTTAGTTGTCCTCATCTCTCTTCTTTTTTGCATCAACATTTTCGTTTTTCCTGATAATTTATTTACATGCAACTTGTTCTTTGACCCAGCTAATTTTGTTGCTGTTTTCCATAAGAGCTTTGTTACTTTTCTGTTAACTTCAGAGAAGTCCACTTCTTCCGATGTTAGGCCTTCTAAAGCAGAGAATCTGTTCTTCAGTTCCAACTTGAAGGTATTATGGTGTTTTTAAGGTTGGTTATGTCAATAGATTTTGTTTGTCTTATGAGCTTGCCACGTTTAAGTTTAGTGTTGAGGTGCATCTTACATCTCAATAATCTATGGTCACTACCTGTGTTGAACTTGTTTAGCACACTGCAGTCTTCTATGACGAAGTTTTTGTTACACATAATAAAATCGATTTCACTTGTCGTCCCATTTGGATGTCTGCATGTCCATTTCCTGTGTGGCTTTTTCTTGAAGAAGGAGTTCAAGATGAAAAACCCTTCTGCCTCTGCAAACTCAACGAGAGTATTTCCACGCTGAATTCTGTTGCCGTGACCGAATTTACCTACTGAAGTTTCATTGTGTTGCCGTTGCCCTATTTTTGCATTGAAATCTCCCATAAGTATTTTTCAAGTGCTGCTTACCTTTATTATTTAGATGACAAATTTCCTCATAAAATTCTTCCAATTTCTTCTTCAGGATGACTTGTGGTGGGTGCATAAGTTTGAATAATCTGAGCCTGGTATCTTTTCGAGAGTTGGATAACACGTCGTGCAGCTCTGTCAGAGGAACTTTCAACTTCTACAACTTTATCCTTCAGTTTCTTGTTTATTATAAATCCAACACCACTAGTTCTGCCAGTATCTGTCATACGATAGTAGAAGAGATGTCCTCTTTTCAGTTCGATGAGATCTTCTCCTTTTCTCCTTACCTCACTCAGCGCCACGATGTCCACTTGATCCTTTGTAGTTCCTCTTCCAATTCAAGAAGCCTTGAATCAGAAGATAGGGAGCGTCCATTGTACGTAGCCAAGGTCAGCATCAGATGGCAGCCTAGTCCGGTCCTCCGGGGATTCTTAGCACCCTCTGCCTTCATGTCGCACTGGCCGTTGCCTTGGCCAGGTACATTCCAGCTGCCGGAGACTGAGGGCCAAGATTTAAGTTGTGGAATCATTTTGGAGGGGTTTGGCCATAACTCACCACGCTGGCCAAGCGGGTTGGTGAGTGTGGGATAGAATTTCTTCTAATCCCGATGGTATAGTTATACCGCTATTGGCGGTCGTCAGAGCCCCTTTAGTGGGAACAGGATACACCACGAGAAGGCGGGGTTGACATTTGTCAAGGAGAGGCTGTGATGTTACGCATCACCTGACCTTACATCCCAGTGCATATATATATATATATATATATATATTACCTACATCCCAGTGACCTTACATCCCAGTGACCTTACATCCCAGTGCATATATATATATATATATATATATGTAAGGTCAGGTGATGCATAACATCACAGCCTCTCCTTGACAAATGTCAACCCCACCTTCTCGTGGTACATCCTGTTCCCACTAAAGGGGCTCTGACGACCGCCAATAGCGGTATAACTATACCATCGGGATAAGAGAAAATGCTAACCCACACTCACCAACCCGCTTGGCCAGCATGGTGAGTTATGGCCAAACCCCTCCAAAATGATTCCACAACTTAAATCTTGGCCCTCAGTCTCCGGCAGCTGGAATGTACCTGGCCAAGGCAGCGGCCAGTGCGACATGAAGGCAGAGGGTGCTAAGAATCACCGGAAGACCAGACTAGGCTGCCATCTGATGCTGACCTTGGCTACGTATAATGGACGCTCCCTATCTTCTGATTCAAAGCTTCTTGAATTGGAAGGGGAACTACAAAGTATCAAGTGGGACATCGTCGGGCTAAGTGAGGTAAGGAGAAAAGGAGAAGATCTCATTGAACTGAAAAGTGGACATCTCTTCTACTATCGTGGGACTGATACTGGCAGAACTAGTGGTGTTGGATTTATAATAAACAAGAAACTGAAGGATAAAGTTGTAGAAGTTGAAAGTTCCTCTGACAGAGCTGCACGACTCGTTATCCAACTCTCGAGAAGATACAAGGCTGAGATTATTCAAACTTATGCACGCACCACAAGTCATCCTGAAGAAGAAATTGAAGAATTTAATGAAGAACATTGTCATCTAAATAATAAAGGTAAGCAGCACTTCTAGATAATTATGGGAGATTTTAATGCAAAAATAGGACAACGACAACAGAATGAAACTTCAATAGGTAAATTCTGTCATGGCAACAGAAACCAGCGTGGAAATACTCTCGTTGAGTTTGCAGAGGCAGAAGGGTTTTTCATCTTGAACTCCTTTTTCAAGAAAAAGCCACACAGGAAATGGACATGGAGACATCCAAATGGGACAACAAGTGAAATTGATTTTATTATGTGTAACAAAAAATTCGTCATAGAAGACTGCAGTGTGCTAAGCAAGTTCAACACAGGTAGTGACCATAGATTGGTGAGATGTAAGATGCACCTGAACACTAAACTCGAACGTGGCAAGCTCATAAGACAAACAAAATGTATTGACATAACCAACCTTAAAAAACACCATAATACCTTCAAGTTGGAACTGAAGAACAGATTCTCTGCTTTAGAAGGCCTAACATCGGAAGAAGTGGATATTTCTAAAGTTAACAGAAAAGTAACCAAAGCTCTTATGGAAACAGCAACAAAATTAGCTGGGTCTAAGAACAAGTTGCATGTGAACAAATTATCAGGAAAAAGCAAAATGTTGATGCAAAAAACAAAGAGAGATGAAGACAACTAAAGAAGATGTGACTTAAAAAGTGGAATATACAGAGCTATGCAAGACAGTACGAAAAAGTATCACTGAAGACGTAAGGAAATTCCACTGTGAACTAGTGAGGAAAGCAATTGAAAACAACCAAAGCCTAAAGATTGCAAAGAGATATCACAGTAAGGGAAGGAAACAGATTATGACACTGAGAAAATAAGATGGTTCTGTAACAAGAAATAGAGGCGAAATGTTGACAAGAGTGAAAGATTTCTGCTCCAAATTATATGAAAGGGATGATACATGTACTCCAGACATCATGAAAGGTACCAGCACCAGAATTCTTCCAGTCCTCCCAGCAGAAGTTGCATATGCAATCAAGAACATGAAGCGTGGAAAAGCTCCAGGAAAAGATGGTATTACTGTAGACATCATTCAAGAAGCAAGTGGAGAAATCGAAACAGTACTCGCCCAAATTTTCACTCGATGCCTTAATAAAGGGAAGATTCCTGAGGATTGGAACAACACTACAATGATCCTGCTACATAAAAAATGTGACATTGAGGATCTCAGGAACTACAGACCTATCAGCCTACTATCAGTGGTTTATAAAATCTTCACTAAAGTTGTATCACACCGCTTGAAGGTGACACTGGACGTTGCTCAACATAGAGAACAAGCTCGATTCAGGAGTGGCTACAGCAGAACAGATCATATCCATGTACTGAGAGAACTAATTGAAAGAGCGAGGGAATATGAACTTCCATTGTGCATGGCTTTTATCGATTATGAAAAAGCCTTTGATTCGGTGAAACCATCAGCAGTTACAATGGCTCTGAAATCTTGCGGTATTGAAGATGCATACATTAATATTATTAATAACATCTATGAAAATGCAAGTGCAAAGATTCGGCTGTTTGAAAATACGACACACATTAAAATTGGAAAGGATTGAGACAAGGGGACACCATATCTCCGAAGCTCTTTAATGCCAAATTGGAAAATGTCTTTCAAACACTGATCTGGGAAAACAAAGGGATAAAGATTAATGGAGATTATCTAACCCACCTTCGTTTTGCTGCTGACGTAGTCATTTTTGCAACTTCCCCATCAGAGCTGCATAGTATGATCCAGGAACTTGTTGACAAGAGTAAAGAAATGGGATTTTTTTTTTGATTGGAGGTTTAACGACCACCGTGAGCAACTCAATGGGCTATAAGCAGTCGCCCGTCCCTAATTTAGGGTCACTGGTTCCAGGGAAGGGAGAGAGCCAGTGCCGTAAGACAAACACAACATCCATGCCTCACCGGGATTCGAACCCGGACCCCTTTCGGACGAATGATCAGAGGCCATCGCTTAGACCACTGCGCCACCGGGGCGGCAAAACGTGGGATTAAAAATGAACTTTCAGAAGACAAAAGTGATGTTCTGTGCTTTTACACGAAATGAAGACTTATCGATTGATGGAGAAAAGCTGGAGATAACAGGCACGTACCTTTATCTTGGACAGCAGATATCAAGTGAGGGTCACAGTGATGAAGAAATTAATCGGCGTACAAAACTTGCTTAGAGAGCTTTTGGAAGAAACAGCATAATTTTTAAGAGCAATATGCCATTATATCTTAAAAGAAAAGTGTTTGATCAATGCATCCTTCCAGTGCTTTTGTATGGTGCAGAGACGTGGACCTTAACTAAAAGAGACATACAAAGGCTGCAGACAACTCAAAGAGGCATGGATATGTGCATACTTGGTGTAACCAGGAGAGATAAGAAGAGGAGCACGTGGACACGAAAAATTAGAAGAGTAGAAGACATCATGATCAGAGTTAAATCCCTGAAATGGCAATGGGCTGGACATACTGCCAGAAGGACAGACTATCGATGGACAGTCGAAATTTTATATTGGATTCCAAGGGACAGGAAATGACTTAGAAGACCACGTGGAAGATGGGTGGAGGAGATTGGCACAAGACAGACCGTTGTGGAATAGGCTTGGAGAAACATTCGTCCAGCAGTGGATTGATAATGGTTGACAATGATGATGAATATATATATATATATATATATATATATATACAGGGTGATCAGAATCGACCGCACGATAAACATACCGGACGATTCCTCGGAGAGAAAGAAGCCGAAAACCGTTGTCCGATCGGACGTCGCATTACGGAGATATACGCGCCGGAAGTTCGTGACGTCACATCCGGTAAGAATACAGACATTGAAAATAACTCATCCAATCACTTTGACAGAAATCATGTAATTTATTGATGTATACCACTACAACACAAATGATAAAACACGTGGATTCGTGTCAGATCACAACATGTGTTCAAAATGACCACCTTGTAGTACGAAATAGGTGCCAGCCTGCCGAGGAATAGACATCTGCACGTGTTGCAGCATAGCAGGGGTTGCAGTTGTGAGAGTCGCGTGCAAGGTGGCCACTAGGTCATTTAGGCTGTTGACAGGCCGCGATATACCAGTTCATTTAGATGACCGTTGAGGAAGAAGTAAAATTTGTTAACATCCGGCGATCTAGCGGGCCATGCGAGAAGAACACCACGGCCAAGCCATCGACCGGGATATTTCGTATCCAGACACTGGCGAACATTTGCAGCATAATGCGCCTATGCTCCATCATGCTGGAACCATAGATTGCTGAGAACAGTCAATGGTACATTTTCCAGTATGTCCGGCAGAACATCACGTAGGAACACCATGTATTTGGCAGCTGTGACACGTTCGGGAAGAAGATATGATCACACTAGGATATCGCCCACAATACCACACCAGATATTAACAACCCCACCGGACATGGTGAACGTGATCACGTGTTGCGTGGGGATTGTCCAATGCCCAAACATGACTATTATAAATGTTGCAGACACCCTGCCGTGTAAACCTTGCTTCATCAGTCCACAAGATCCGGCGGATGAAACTATTATCGGCAGCATGTTGCTGTAGCAGCCACTCACAGTATGCCTGTCTTCAAGGCTAATCCTGTGGTAATAGGCCTTGCACCTGTGTGAAGGGATATGGATACAGGTCTCCGTCGTGTAGAACGGCAAGTACGGTATTTCGGTGCACACCGAACTGTCGCGCGATCGCACGTCTGCTGGTCGTTGGCTCCTCCTCTATGAACTCTAGTATGGCGTCCTCGAGGGATGGTGTTCTCACATAGGGTCCAGCACCACTGTCTGCACTTGGACGTGATGCATCATGGGCTGTGTCGCGCATTCGAACGTCAAGCCGCCGTATGTCCTTTATTGATCCGGTAAACGAGTTTGTGTATTTGGGAAGCATCTTTGACATAGAAAACAAATTAGATGACGAAATTAGTAGGTGAGTGAACTCTTCATTGAAAGGGATAGGTGCATTAGGAGGGTTTCACTGGAATTATGAGTTCTCAAGAAAGTCCCGAATGGCTGTATATGAAAGTGTAATTGTTCCTACTCTGGAACTGAAACCTGGGTTCTGCAGGAAAAGACATAGGAGTTTTTTGTGCACAGGGGAGATGCGTTACTTACTTTACGGAAGGGGGGGGTGGTTGTGGTAAGAAACGCGCTAATCGTGTGAGGAATGAAGATGTGTTGCAGATGTGTAATGTGAGGTAAAATGTTTAGTAAGATGTAAACTATATTATTAGATAGTTTGGCCATGTTGAAAGAATGAGTGTTGATATGCTTACTAAGAGAATTTATTCAGCTGAAGTTGCAGGAAAGAAAGGTAGAGAAAGGCCAAGGAAATCATGGGTGACCAGATTCAGAAATGTCTGAATGGGAAAATGATAATGAGTACGAAGAACCACAAGTCGTCCGTGCGGCTTGTGATGGATGTTAATGAAGCTCGACCTGTGTGCCGTGATCGCAACAGTGAGTTCTTTCTGTGAGAACCTAATCTCTGAATATTTTTTATTGGAGGTTTAACGACCACCGTGAGCAACTCAATGTGCTGTATATCGGCCGTCCCTAATTTAAGGCCACTGACTCCAGGGAAGGGAGAGAGCCAGTGCCATAAGAAAAACACGACATCCATGCTTCATCGGGATTAGAACCCGGACCCATCTCGGACGAGTGGTCAGAAGCCATCGCTTAGACCACGGTGCAACCTCTCTGAATATCAGAGAACAACTTAGTGACATGTATGTATGCAACTTTAGTCGCACTTGCCTCTCAATGATACGTACCAAAATGACCTCTTTTCTTGTCATTTCAATAGACCTTCCAGAAGGGCATACTTCTTATGGTGGGTACTGAAGTGCTTAGCGACAGAACAGGTACTTTGACCTTTGGCATACATATTTTGACATAGATTTCTATTTTGTCCTTCCTTTGGAGTTTCTATTCTTATGTAAACATTGATAATCTTCAGTTAGATATTTCTAATATTAATATTAAAAGAAATCCGTCTTGTTGCACGATGATATTTATTCAGCTAAAAAATGAAATCTATATACAGTTTAAAAACACATGAGCACTTTCGGTGTCACATTGACACCTTCATCAGATGTAATTTCACCATGTGGCTACATGCTGGTCTTAAGTACGTGGAGTAGATGCATCATGGGAAAGGTAATGTCAATGTCACATGATATACCAGATAACAAGACAATCAAAAAAAGGCATAGTTAGCCAATGATCACTTAACAGAAGCAATTGCTATTGTGCTGTCCTTCCCAACAAGATTGCTCCAAGGTTCAGGTAAAACAAAAGGATAATAGTCATTACAGCAACTTGTATTATAAGCCGAAATATAGAGGCTTTCTGCAAATAACAAGGAATGAACAGAGTTAGGTGTGTTTATGATTTTAGCGTTGTCCCAGTCTGGGATGGAATTTCCAGCACTTATGGTTCTTGCAAAAGAGGTGCTTTGGTGATTCATTTTTAGATCATATCTGTGTTCATTTAATCTCAAATCCAAATTTCTTTTGGTAGAACCCACATAATGATTGTTTAGTTCACCAGAGATAGTGTCAAGCATAGGAATAACATACACACCCCATTTTTCCCTTTGTCAATTTTGTCACGATCATTGCGGATAATGGTATATAGATTGTATGATCGTATTCCAAATTGTATTTTATGACGAGAACATATGTTGGTAATTAGGTTTACAATATGTGGATTAAAATCAACAGATCCAACATACTTTTTAGGCACTTGCTCACTGATTAAAGCAGTTGACATAGAAAACCGTACTTTATTGTGCACTCCCTTAACAACGTTGTCCGGGTAACCATGGTTTTTAGCGAGGGATGATATCCATTGTAGTTCTTGAGCTCTGGCGAAATGGCTAGAAGAATGTGAATATGCTCTTCTAAATAGGAAGTGCAGAGCAGAAATTTTATGCTGAAAAATGTGAGCAGAGTTGTACGGAATTAGAGTGGGTGTGGATGTAGGTTTTCGATAAACAGCAAAAGACAGGGAATTGTCAGAAGGGGTACGAGTAATTTGAAAGTCAAGATAAGTTAAGACGAAATTATTTTCAAGTTCTATCGTGAGTTTGATGGAGGGGTATTGAGCAGACATAGCGTTGACAAACTGCTATTTCTTCTGAACAACTCCTCAGTTCCTTGAATTTCTTTATACATTTTGGCAACACTGACAGCAAGTCAAATTGTAAATAAAAGCTAGATTTTGAGCACAAAGTGTGGCGGTGAGCGTCAGGATACAGTTGTGTGACGAATGATGCTTTACTGAGTGTATATTTTAACGTACGCTATCTTGATAGTATATATACACTCATCGTCAAAGAAATAGTTACCCCAGAAGGACGTGTCGGATTGCAATGCTATTCGGGAGGAAGGTAAAGGTTACCAGGAACAATAAATGATTAAGCATTGAGACTGATATGGGCAATATTTATTGAGCTACATGCCAATAAGTAGTGTTTCTCAGTATGGCGTCAGACCACCAAGTGTGCTCACTTAGCATGCCAGATGGCCCAGATGGCTAGGCATGGAGTTGTACAGGTTCCTAATGGTGACCTGCGATAAGCCATCCCATGCAGCTTGAATCTTCGCACGCAATTCCTGCAGATTGTGCGGTAGTGGAGTGAGAATAGAGCTTTCAATAACATCCAACACATTTTCAACCGGCGATATGTCTAGCGATGCTACTGGCTATGGCAAAGTTTCAGTGCCTTGAGGGCAAGCTCGTGAGGCAGCAGCAGTATGCAAACGAGAGTTGTCCTGTTGGAAAATCGAACCGGAGTGGGTGTTCAGATCGAGTAGGGCCACTGATTACAGGGCCCCATTAACGTAACGTTGGGTTGTCAAAGTGACTGTAATGAACACCAAAAGTGATCTGGCATCGTAAGCAATAGTACCCCACACCATAGCACCAGGCCTTCTGGACGAGTTACGCTCGACAATAAACCGTCCATTTTGGCGGTGACCACGGCGCCTTCACACGGATTCGGTGGTCGTCTCCTTCTAGACAAAAGCGGGACTCGTCACTGAAGATCACCCGCTGCCATTCTGAGTGTTTTCATGAGATGGCACGACACCATTGCACACTTTGTCGATGATGTAATGCTGTTAAGGGAAGTCGTCGTAACGGTCTGTGTGCGTGTAGTCCTACGTCATGCAGCCGTCTGCCAATGGTGCTGGCACTAATCGGAAGATTCATGGAGGGCACCACTGCTCGCTAAATATCCGCAGTCGTGACTGTTGGGTCACTCCGTGCATGTCGGACAACCCTTCGGTCGTCTCTCTTTCCCTGGTACGTCTAGGTTTTCTAGACCCTTCCTGTCGCTGCTGCGTGCCTTTGTTTTATCTACTGCCGCCAACAGCGTCCTATGATGATATCGACACGACCGGTATGTCGGGAAATACGGTGATAAGATTATCCCGCTTTCTGGAGCCTGATGATGCGGCCCCCTCAAACTCTTCCAACTGCACGAATTCCTTCCAAACTTTTCTCTGAGGCATACTTTGCTTGCAAAGGATGCAACCAACACAACAGCGTGAGTCAGAATGGCAAGCATGCGCAACGGGACAACCTTATATAGCCGGTCAGGCACGATCCCTCCTTGCATGCGTCACATGATCGGCACAGCGTGATAACCTAAATCATTTGTATGTCTCGCGATGTCAAACCTACTCACCAAGTTTCATCCCGGTCGGTTGCTTCCTTTTGGGTGCAACTATTTTTTTGACGATGAGTGTACATTGACGTTTTCTTGTACACGAATTTTCCTATAAAATAACCTAACTTTGTAAAATGAGGAATCGTTACTATACGAGTGTACATCGACAACTCGGAGGTAATTCACTTGTTGCAAGTTAAAATATTGCCTTTGTTGTTTATCGCTCGCTGGGCCGTTAAAATAATACGGTACAAGTGTTATGTTCACATTTAATGGTATTTCAACGCAAAAGAACTTCAAACGTCTCAGATTTCATCAAAACACAGAAATATATGTCAAAAGGCACAGAAAAATATATATAATAGTGGTCATGTGATTGAAACTTTAGATGTAAACCCTATGAGGCCAAATCTCCAGCACAGCACTATTTTATTTACTCTTGAAGTGCAATTCTCACCCTTTCCTGGAAGATGAAGTGTTAAAATGATGACGGGTAGGGTTCTTTTATATGGAAAACCGAGAAATCAACGTTCACCACTTAAGCACACGAGTAAAACACTTCTTCAACTTTTATCGTTTCGTATATGAAAAAACACAAGTCTGCCGCATGTGGTCTTAAAATGCGAAAAATACGCTCTTTTCGATAGCAGCAGGACAGAAAGAAAATTCATTGTCTCGTGACTAGACTGGAGAAATTAAAAAAAATGACTTTTTCAAAGAGAACCCCTTTTCTTCAACAACTAGGAAATTATTCATACCTAGCTAAAGAGTAGGAATATTAACATTTTTTATCAGTTTTATTTGGGATTTACTGACAAAGCTTTTCTCAGCATACTTTGAAAATAAATGTCACACCAGCTGAGATAAATTGATGGTTTGATTGCATTGGTAAAGTTTGTGTACTGCAGCCCTCTGACTGAGAAGACTTCATTTTCTATGACAAATGCTTCTTTACTCTTCCGTTCTGTTTCCGATGAGAGAATAAAGTAGTTCTTTTTTCATTTGATTCGTACCTATTCTTTTGTAAATGCCAAGTATTTTTACATGTGTGCTAGAAAAAAAGCTATCTCATTTGAACAGCTACAAAAAATGGCAGCTGACTGATTTGATAGTTTTAAAAAAGTATTTTCCTCTGAAAACCCGGCGAAATCTGTAATCCAGTGTCATAATATATTCATCATTTTATATACTCAAATAAATATTCGATGTGTATACTTTCATGGCTTACGGATATTTTAGATTTATTTTAATTTGGCCAGTCAAATAATAAAGAAATAAATGAAATAAGTCGCTACTCTCAAATATGCAATTCCTACGTTTTCTCTTTGAAAAAATACAACTTGATACAGCGCGACGCAGATTAGATGCATTCCTACAACTCCATATACATTATGTATGAATCGAAAAATCTGAGACAGTGAAAAATAAAACATTCGAGATTTTCCTTAAAATATTCGAAAATTAAAATACGCATTATATTTAATCGGACAATATTATTCATTTTATCGGAAAACGAAAGTGGCAGTGGCAAAATGTTTCATTTTAGCTAGGAATGTAAGCAGAAAATAACTTTAGTTGTCCGGGAAAGTCAAAAACAAGCAAGGTACGGCTACGAAATAAAGAAACTGCTCATGGCGACCAAAATGAGCGCTGCAAGTTTTAAGTCAGTTAGTGGCCATCGTTCTTGGATTGGCCTTAGCCGGAAATGGAAAGTTCTTCTCACTCTCTGCGGTAGCTTGGTACACGTGTCAATGAAAATAGAAGAGGTATTTGTCGCGCGTCAGTAAAATGCTGAACTCAAGAATTGGGCAACAGATAAATATAGTGCGTCGCATACATATAGAGACAGAACAAATTCTCGAATAAAAAAGAAACAACAACGTGCTGAAATGAACACCTCATATTTATAGCAAAAATAGCATAGGACACGCAGGTGCACAATAATTTGTCGGAAACATAACAATTCCAACGCCAAGTACAAGAAGAAAACAGAAATACGCTGTCTCAAGAATATAAAGACTTACTAGTTACGAGCACCTCCCGTACGAATAGTGGACCCGTTGTTCCGAATAACACTGAAAACCCGATTGGGCATGCTGCCCACCAAGTGATATAAATGCGTACCAGCTTCGTTCAATCTGCTCTTTCAATGCCACCACACTTGAGAACTGCCGTCCATTCGCATACACATCACGAGCGAGGATACCCCGACTGAGTGCTGGCCAATCCATTAAGGTCACATGATGAGTGTTAAACCAGCTTTTCGTTAATGCAGGCCGATGGATAGAGGCATTGTCTTGCAGGAAAAGATAATCAACACCCGCTAGAGTTTCGGAAAAATGTAGAAGATGGCTGTTGAGTATGTCCTGATACGTTTCAGAGTTTTGCCTGCCTTGCAGAAAAGCTCTATCCGTTGTCCCATTGAACGCAAAAAGCTCCCCATACCATCACAGATCCCCCTCCTTTCTGTTTGCTGAAGAAAGAGCTTGGCACGCGTCGTAAATCGTGCCAATAGCAGTTACAACCGTCAGGGCCGTCTAGGCTAAACTTTTTCTCATCGAAGAAAATAGTTGTGATCCTCTCGTCCGTCCAGTGCATGTGGCTGCTTGCCCACAACAATCTAGCTTCCTTGTGGCGCCGCGTGAGGTGCGGCAGACGGCGCATTTTACGGAGCAAAATCTTGCGACTTTTCTTGATTCGTCGATGAACTGTGTCCTTTGAGATGGTGACACCAACAGTCCGAGAAAGTTGACATAGTGATAACCTTTGGGTTGAACCTAAACGCATAATGGCACGATCATCTCGTTTGGTTGTTATATTCGAGGCCTTCAAGGCCGTTTTCTGGCAGTTAGCGCACAGCGTTTTGATAAAGTCTTATAAATGGCTGCCCAACTCCTCCCAATGGCTTTACAAATTTTCACTACAGGCAATCCATTTGCTCTCAGTTCCCAAATCTTCTGCACCTCCTCACCAGAAAGTTGACTGTTGCGTGACATTTCGGCAAATGAATGCCTGACGGCAGGTCAGCTGTCTTTTGTAGGTTGGACCGAATTTCAGCCCATGCGCATGCGTACAACATGCAAATTTGTACATCTCATTTGCATGTGACTACTTTACACAGCTGTTTTTATATTTATGAGACACCTAAAATTACACTATTTCACTTTGCGGTTTTCTTTTCACACAATCGGGTCATCTCGACGGATCAAAACGTTTGTTGTAGGGTTATGTCTCATTAGGTACCACTTCAGCTTCCTACCTATATTCGCATTGCGTTCACGGCGCAAAGTAGACTGTCTCTATATTTATGCGACGCACCTTATGAATTTCTGAATAATTAAGAAAAGCCCTATCGAATTTTTTGGATGTCAAACTCTTTAAGCAGCCAATGTACCTGAACTGCATAGTGTCCCAAATTGTTTGCGCCCACCAAACAGAAATGTTCACTTAGCGGCAGTTCCTTTTCCACCTATCACCTCAGCAGTACCGATGGTAAACTTAGAACAGATGATAACCCCTCCCTTCTACACAATCGAGTCACATTATTGCGACCACCTCATAATTTTGACGTCAACAGCGCTTAGCCAATGAAAGAAGGCCCGTATCGTGAGCAGGCTTGGAGGGTACATAAGGTGTCCTGTAGGCAATCTGAAAACATATCACTCGTTGCTGTCATGGATGAAAGGAGCGATTTATGAGATTTGCCAAAAGGGATGATTATCGGCTTTAGGGCCAAGGGTGGAAATATTTCTGAAAAAGCACAGTTTGTGTACTGTTGGCGTGCTGCTGTGGTTAAGGTGTATCGTGATTGGAGAAACGGCACCATTGCGAATAAGCGACGTAGAAACTGCGGAGCACCACGTGCAGTTGATACGAAAGATGAACGTCGCCTTCGAAGGTGCGTGAGAACCGATCGAAGTGCTGCAGTGAAGCACCTCATGGGCCGAATGAACCAGGGGGATACCTGAAGTGTGTCTAAAACAAAGGTTCGGCGAACTCTGCTGAGTATGGAATTCCTATGCAGACGGATGGTCACTGCACCTATGCTAACGAAGGTGCTTCAGCAGAAAAGGCTTACATTTGCATGGCAGTATCGGAGTTGGACTTCCGCTGATTGGGAAAGGATTGCCTTCTCCGATGAGTCACGTTTTCTGCTTCATCGAACGGATGTACGCTGGCGTATAAGGCGACAAACATCGGAGAACAAACACTCTTCAACTATTGCTGGAAGAACACAAGCTGGTGTGGGCAGCGAGCGTTATGGTCTGGGGAATGTCTTCGTGGAATTCTCTGAATCCACTTACACTTGTGGAAGGCACTACGGACCGAATTCGTTATGAATCCGTCCTTGCAGACCACGTACACCCATACATGCTGATTGTCTTTCATGGGGCGGATGGGATCTTCCACACGACAGTGCGACGTGTCACACAGCTAGAAATGTCCGAGAATGGTTGAAAGGGCAAGATGGAGACTTCAAAGTACTTGCCTGTACCCCTAATTCCTCAGACGTAAACCCAATTAAACATCTGTGTGACCACCTTGATCGTGTTGTACGCTCTATGGATCCTCTACCTTGCATTTTCCAGAAGATGTCAGATGCACTGCAGTTAGCATCGCTCCACATACCTGTGAACACCTTCCAGCACCTTATTGAGTCACTCCCAGCCCGTCTAGTTGTTGTTTTTGCTACACACGGCGGTTACTCTTGATATTAGCTGGTGTTCACAACGATGTGACTCGACCGTGTGTAAACCTTTATTCTCCGAAAATATGATGAAGAAGGACTAGTCCCTATGACACAGGCATCATGCCACTGGGTACAGACAAATTACTCAAACATCTTTTTTTTCGTTTATTATGTTTGTCGCCATTTGTTATATTCCTGTTAACAGGTAATCAGTCAGAAAGGATTAGTTTCAATCATTCTCCTATATGGTCGCTTTAAGTAACAATCTTAAGGGAATGCAAAGCTTTGTGATGCGCTTGTTCGAGACAAGTTTGGCCAAATTTTTAGACAGGGAATATATTCGTTCGAGCTGATTTCATCCCATTTTGTTAACCCTGAGTTAATTCGTTTCACCCTGTTAAAAAATAATGCTTGTAACGTGCACGTCTGTTTGTCTGGTCAATAAAGTTCAGGAGAGCATTGAAGACGATGAACGTCCGGGATTTCCATGCATTTCAAACATTCTAGTACGACTGAGTATTAGAATCATAGCAGAAATGGGAAACACTGATAAAGAGACTATTTGGCAAAATTTTCATGAAAATACGAACATGACAAAGGTTTGTGCCAAAACGGTTCCGAAGCTTTTCACTCCTGTACAAAGAAAAAATTGCAAGCAAATTTGTGCTGACGTTCTGACGCAAATACAGACTAACCCCAATCTTTCAGATAGTGTTATAACTTGTGTTGAAAGCTGAATCTTCTAATACGACCCTGAATCGAAAAATATTCGTTGAATTGAAAACACCATCGTTATCTATGATGAAGAAAACACGGTAAAGTAATTGCAAGTTAAATGACATATTAACTGTTTTCTTTGTATTAAGGGTGTAATGTATGCAGAGTAGGTTCCCGATGGAGCAAGAGTGCACCAGAATTACTAAAAGCAAGTCCTGTTGGTAAAAGCAAGTTCTGTTAGCTTTGAAAGCGAATCACAAAAAAAGAAGCTAGAGTTATGAACAAATGGCTTAATCCTACAGTAGGACAACGCGCCAGCTCATTCAGCAATCTCAGTAAAGAAGTTTTCAGCATAAACACGCATCGCAGCGCTTAAACACCAGTACAGATTTGGCCCTATGCGACTTGTTTTCTTTTCCCTAAAGTCAAATATGTACTCAAAATAGGTATTCTTTTGGAGTCAGTTACTGTGGTGAAGAAGACAACGACCAAGCTTTTCAAAGTGATCCCACCAGATGAGCTACAGCACTGACGTGGCTAGAGGAAAATTAGAATGCAGCGATGTGTTGATCTGCAAGGAGAGTACATTGAAAGTGATAAGTGTTAAAAATTTAATTTCCTTACATAACTAAAGTTGTTGCTTCCGTTTCCTTATTTGATATCCGTATCTCATATATGATAAGAATGTATAACACAGGTACGCGCAAAGGATTCCTCTTCCTTTGATATTATAATATTTTAATATGTTATCATGACTGTAAAATACATTTTGTGAATACAGTGCTACTTTCCTGCACGTTGTGTAAATATTTGGACAAGTTCAGGCTATCGATCCTATATAAAACGGAAAACAAATCCAAATATTTCCGAAAGGAAATCATGACGATATAATTAATTATGGATCAGCTAAAGCGAAATACGAAACAATGTTTAATAAGACGTAAATAAAGCAGAGGGAACAGGGTTCTCTCAATAAAAATAATGAATCGAGTTTCTGGTTGAATGAGTGACGATAAAATTATATTTTTTATCATGAAAGAAATACGGGATTACGCCTTATAATACAAATTTTGAAGATGACAATCCGATTGATTTTTGGCGTAAATGTGATAAGGATGGTAAGTCAGATAGTTATCAAAAACTTGAAAATTTTCATCGCCCTGGAGCGGGATTCGAACCCGCGTCTCCCAGAAAACGCCCGGGTATGCTAACCATTACACCACCCAGAACGGCCAAGTTTCAAGTTTCCTATCAATTTGAATATAACCATCACAGGATTCGCTAGTCGAAGCACCACTCCCTAATATAAGGAATGCCAATATGAAGACCTTGCATTCTGTCGATGGGACAGATGTCATTCTCATCACTTAAAGGACTGCTAAATGAACTACTTACTTGTTTTTATTTCAATATTCCTAATAGTAATAGCATCCAGATGGCTCCGTTCAGTTCTCCAGAGCAAACAGATGATTTCTTCGCATTAAACTTTTGCAAAGAACTCTACTCTGACTTATGCCAATAAATTCCACACACCTCTGTATTCGGTTAGTGGAACAACCGCTGCGTCCTTAAAGTTGTTTAACATTGAAATCTTGATATATGTTCTTTTACCAGGGAATGTGCAGAGAGATTAATCATTACTGCCCAGATAAGAGTTTTTCGCACTCTTAAATCCTTTGCTTCAGTTGGCGAACTAAGTGCTCTTCTGGAAACTAATTCTAACACTTGCTTTACGGAATTTGTATCCAATGTCGTATTACGCATACATTTTTCAATAGATTGAGCATTTTTCTCTGTACAACTGGTTGACAGGTTTAATTAATCGAATATCAAGACCGGCATTGTTCTTTTTATTTTTTGTGGAACCCTCTCCGCTGCAAAGGGAGTCTCTAGAAACATCTCCGTCCACTATGCGTAGAGGATGTCTGACTGATGCATCATCACAACAGAAACACACTCGCAAGATCAATAAGTCAAAATTACCGGTGAGCTTACGACAGACAGTAGATCGTCCATGTTTCTTTTTACAGCAGAAATAGTCCCAAATACGTGAATATTGAGAAATTTTTGATAATATTGTGGTATTGGTCATCCTATTCATACAAAAATGCATGAGAGACAAAAACTATTTTAAGTAAGCTTTGAACTTCTGAATATGCCACTTCAAAAAATTGTAAAGCTTACTGAGCAAACACTTTCAGTGGAAATTACCGATCAAACGTTCATTGTAAAAAGTAAAAGCCATATCTTGGCTACTCGAATGACAATGAATGTATACACTGAGTGGCCACTTTATTATTACCACCCCATCAGCACTTTGTTGGGCCACCGTTTGCCCTTAATACTGCGTCGATTCTTCGTGGTATGGACTCCACAAGATGTTGATAGGTGGTTTGTTGAATCTGAGACCATGCTTGATGAATAGCACTTTCCGGGAGTGTGAGATTGCATGGTTGTGGATCCTGCTGTCTGATGACTCCTTCAACTTCATCACGCAAATTCTCAATGGAATTGAGATATGGAGATTGTGGGTGCCACCTAAGCAATATAAACTCACCGGCATGTTCCTGAAACCAATACTGTACAATACGAGCTCTATGGCAGGACGTATTATCTTGTTGAAAGTAGCCATCACCATTGGGATTACCATCCACATAACAGGATGCACTTGGTCCGCAACGATGTTTACATATGATGTGCCAGTCAGACGTTGATCAACACAAATTGAAGGGCCCAAAGCATGCCAGTAAAACATTTCCCAAACCATAACGTTGCCTCCACCAGCTTGAAGGGTTGTAACAATGCATTTAGGGTCCATGCTTTCGTGCTGTTTCTGCCAAATTTTCACTCGGCCATCGGCATGGTGCAACTGAAAAAGTGATTCATCGGATCACATAATTTGTTTCCAATTATCGACTGTCAAATCCTTGTGCTCTTGTGCGAAGTGGAGACGTTTTCTTTTGTTAACTGCAGACAGAAAATGTGTTCGAACAGGCCTTCGGCTGCCATATCCCATTTAATGCAGTGTACGGCGAACAGTGCGTGCAGAGATCATTTGAGAGGATCCTTGATTAAGATGGTCTGTAATTTGCTGCACTGTTGCCCTTCTGTTTTCTGTTACCAGTCTGGACAGTCTCCGTTCCGCCAGAGCACTCACTAGTCGATGACAACCAAACGTTGCACGTAGAGACCCAGTTTTTTGGCTGACAGGCCAGTCTTTAAACACTTTAACAACAGCTGCTCTGGAACATTTCACAAATGCGGCGGTTTTGGTGATACTCGCTCCATGACTCCGAGCTCCTACATTCATCCCACGTTGAAAGTCCGTCAAATCGCAATTTTTACCCATCTCGTCCCCCAAAATCACTTCTAATACTGTCGCATACACTAATCTTTCCCTTTTTATACTAGACTCGCCCTCTGGCGGCAACAGCGTGCAGCCATAGCTCATTCGCTTAAAACTGTCAGGTGGTCATAATAAAGTGGACACTCAGTGTATATCGATACATAAATGTTAACATTACTTAATCCACTCGCTTCAGGAAACGAATTCCGTCCTTTTTCTCAACAACTAACCGTTTTTGTGTGTGTGTGTTTCGGGGTTTAACCACCACAGTGAGCAGGTCTAAGAGCTATTACTGTCACCCGTACCTGATTTAGGGCCACTGGTTCTAGGGCAGGGAGAGAGCCAGTGCAGTAAAACACGCACATCACACATGCCGCATCAGCGATTCTAGCCCGGCCCTACTCCGACGAATTGAGAGTAACTAGCGGTTAGACCGCTGTGCCACCCGGAAGGCCAACACCAACTAGCCGTATACATCCGGATATGTCCATGTGAGTTCTAAATTCAATTCCAGCCTAGTCTAGATCTCGCTCTATATCATCTAGGCTTCTCAAATTTTGCCACCTTGTCTTTTTCCAATGAGTTTCCCTCCGCGATATCTTCAATTATATACACTGGCGGAAAGTGAAAAAAGAAACCAAGAATCAGACGTCTGATACCAACGAAATTTATACAGCATAATAACGGAATACAGAAGATAACGTGATCACAACATTATATCAAAATACAGCTGCACTTGCTGGTAAACTGAAAAATAACATTTCCATGTAACATGGTTAGTACGAGGTTAAACCGTCATGAACTGCGTCACACTGTGCAATTCTGGCATGGTGTCTGTCGTACAGATGTTGGATGTAAGTTTGGGGTATTGAGTTCCAAGCATCCTCAACCTGGACGCGTAAATCGGGGATGGTCGTGGCTGGCCGTGGAGACCAGATAAGTTGTTGTCCCATAAAATCCCACACGTGCTAAATGGAAGACAAATCCGGTGAACGTGCAGGCCATGGAAGTTGTGTCACACCCTGAAGTGCATGTTGCGTTGCACGTGTCGTGTGTGGGCGTACGTTATCTTGCTGGAAAACACCACGATGGACCGACCTTACGAATGGCACAACAACGGGCTGAATGATGTTGTTGATGTAGGAGGTGCTGGTTAACGCACCCGGTACAAACACTAGTTGTGTACGTTAGTGATAGCTGAACGCTCTCCATACCAGGATACCAGGTGTAGGCCCTGTGTGTTGCTAGCGGATGCAAGAAGTGTGGAGACGTTCCCCTGTGCGTCTGCGAAATTGCATACGGCCATCGGAGGCTCCCAAGCAGAATCTGCTTTCACTGCTGAACACGACAGATTGCCATTGCGTTCTCCTGTGCAGACGTTGGCGACACCACTGCAGCCGTTCCTGACGGTGGGCTGGAGTCAGAGGTACACATGCTAGAGGCACACGTGCACGTAGTCCTGCATCTAGTAGACGGTTGCGAATTGTTTGCACAGTCACCTCAGGTGCAACGGCAGCTCAGATTTGCCTCGCAGTGGATGTTCTGCTTGACAACGCCGCTCTTCTTATGCGTTGATCGGTCCGCTCATCAGTCCGTATGTGACTCCCGGTTCCACGTCTTCTCGTGTGGGAATGTTCCTCGGACCAACTACGCCACCATCGTACCACCACCGATACTTCCCGTCCAATTCGCTCCGCAATACGACGATACGCCCACCCGGCCTCGCGGAGACCGACTAGACGACCTCGCTCAAAATCCGAGAACTGCTGAAATCGTACACGTCTTCCATGTCCAGGCATTGCAGATTCTTCAGGGTCTTCGCACGTGTCCGTACGCCGACGACTGATTACATTTAAATACCACCGACGATAATTTGCATATTATGCCGTGCTGTGGTGTAAGCGCTCACCGGTTGGTCCCGAAATTAACATCACACCTACGTAAACTAGATCCCATTAGCATATGTAAATTTCATGATCGTACGCCAATTCCTTCTTGATCTTCTTTTTTCACTGTCCGCCAGTGTAATTGATATAACATTAACAATGGAGTTTCTAAAACAGCATACCATCCAAACTATCCGCTTATGATAATTAAAAACAACCTCGTCTTCTCATATTTAAAATAATTGCATAATTTGATAACAGCTGTAGCTTGATCTGTAGAAGTACTTTTCTTGTTATTTGGAAAAAAACTTGCTTCTGATAACCAATAACAGAGGAATTTCGGATACCAATTTCAGCAAAATGTGGAGGCGTTGAAATGGAGTTCGAAATATTGTGATCTGTCGTTTTCAGCTTTGCGCCCTCTACACTGATCATACTCTTACATTCCTGAACTCCACAGCAACAGATTCATTTGGTATTTCTCTTGTTCCTCGAAATCTTGCATCTGGTATATTTACCCGTGAGTAAGAGAGAAGTCAATCAATAAGCAACTACTGTTTCATTTGGATTCTTGAAATCTCATTAATGGACGTCAGCACGGCTTTCTTTCAAATTAATTAATGAGTCATGTGTTAGCCTAGGTTAATCCTGCTTGGAAGTTGATTTTTAAGATACTAGGCGAGGATGATTTTGAGAATCTTATTGTTTCAAAACTGTTTGATTATGTATGACAACAAAGTTCCCTAAAGTAAGATAGCCACTTTTCTTCCATTGGTGAATACGCATGAAAATGCTATTTTCTTTTGAGTTAGACAGTACATTTTTTTCGAGAAATTTTTGATATTATATAAGTCAAAAGATCACAAGCCCGACCTTATATTTGAGAGTGTTCCAAAATCTGCATCCGCATCTTGATGATGTGTATACACACATGCAGAGAGACAGAGGGAGGGACAAAAACCAGTTGGAGCAATTAAATAAAGTCCAGCAAGTGTGTTGGACTAGTTTACCAAGAGCGTAACATGAACCCTCTGTGGCCGCCACGGTGGCGCAGTGGTCTAAGCGCTGGCATATGACCATTCGTCCGAGAAGTGTCCGGGTTCAAATAGTGATGAGGCATGGATGTTGTTGTTACCTTAGGACACTATCTCTCTCCCTTCCCTGGAGTCAGTGTCCCTAAATTGGGGACGGGAGACTGCTTATAACCCATTGATTTGCTCGTGGTGGCTGTAAAACCTCCAATTACAAAAAAAGCATCCATTTCGCTGTTCCCTTATGTTTATACTATTTCGGAATTTGAGCCCTTTTCATTCATTCTCAGATTTTTTATTTTGTTCTCCAACATATTATTTTTAAATTATCAATCCATTTTCGCTCTTTCAGAAACTATATTCTTTATATGCTACAATGTGTAAACACGAAAATCTTTAACATGTAACTCGTATTATTCTGTTTCGGCAAAATTCATGACAGAATACTTCAGCTATTCACGGATTCTCTTTGATTGAAAAACGAAAATGATCAGTGCTGCATATTCGCGTGCTCATTCTACTCGCAATGTGAAAAGGTTTTACGCAGTTATGCAAAGTAGACAGCTAGTTGCCCTGTATATATGAGTTCATAAGCACTGTAAAAACTTATTTATCAAAATACCTGATTTTTTTAGATTAAAAGACTCTATGCATTGTCCGCAAAACCTTTATTTGAAATTAAATCATTCTGTACGTGGCTGGTTTTCTAGAGTTCATTCTCAGTGATAAAACTAATACCATAAATGCTGAAAAATGAAACTCTTGTTATTTCAATTAGGTCGTTTCACTTTTTGAATTTTTGGCAATTTCTGTTGAACCATTTTACTCCTAAATTCTTCACTCAAGCTTCATATTGTTTTTCCCAGCCTTCGGGGCCAAATACCGCTTTCAAGCGATTTTTGATGCATACCACAATTGTGTTGGTGCCCTGCACAGAATAGGGGTCCCATTTTAATATATTTTAGTCGGTAAATGTTTATTGAATATTACGTTTCCCAAACAAAATTTAATTTTCATTAGTGAACAAATAATTCATTGCATGTAATCAATATCGTGCTACTTCTTGTATGCTTTAGGTTTGAATACATACATGTTTCTTATAATGAACATGGCATTTAGATAACTTCGTATTTCATTCACAGTAAAATGCAAATAATATCATAATGATATGATAATAATTCCAGCTAAAATGCAAATGATGTGACAGTGATATTATAATAATATCATGGAAGTGATTCATGTTGGTATGATAGTTTGAAAGAATTTGTAACCCAGTGTTCAGAATGAAAGGGAAAAGCATGGTTCTGTTTGGTTGTTGTGCACTGGTTTTCATAAATTAAGACACAAATTGAAAAATTGTTGCAAATTAAAAAACTATACAGCCAATTTGAATGAAATTTGGTTAAAATCTTCATTGTACCACATGCTACACTGTTAAAAGGTTTGTGGTAGGTTGCACCAAAAAGTGGTGCTACTCCAGCTGCACCACTTTCCAAGAAAAGATACACCATGGTGTGGTGCAAACAAAACCCAGCGACATGGTTCAACTTTGCCCTATGTTATAGTACAAGGCTGCACTACATTATGGTGCAAGTTTGTACTATGTTGTTGGGTTTTGTTTGCACCACACAATGGTGTATCTTTTCTTGGAAAGTGGTGCAGCTGGAGTAGCACCACTTTTTGGTTGAACCTATCACAAAAGTTTTAACGGTGTACAAAACATCGCAAGAACATTTTGCACAAAGCATTTACATTTTCTATCTACGATAAAAAGAAAGAAAATATACTTTGTGTGAAACAGTATTCCAAAAATTATATTAAAAAGTGTCTCAACATGGAATGTGGTCACCCGAACAGTAATACAAACCAGACAGCGATGTTCCATGACGTTAATAATGGTGTTTATGAGATCCGTAGGTAGCAATGCTTATTGTTGCAGCAAAGCAGTTTGAAACCCCTGCAGGGTTCAGGGAGAGAGGTTGAGGGCAGAAACATTGCTTAAATAGAGCGTCCCACACATGCTTGATTGGGTTAAGGTCAAGCGAGCGTGCTGGCCACTCCATACCGACAATAGTTTCCTTCTTAGAGTATTGCTGTACCATCCGCGCTGTGTGTGGGCGAGCCTTATCGGCTTGCACTGTGAATGTTCCGCCAATTGCCACTGCATATGGCCGAACAAAAGGGTCCAGGATACCATGACCTCTGCGTGCTGCCAATTTGCCACTTCGCAGCACGTAGAGGTTGGTACGGCCACATAAATTTATCCCTCCCTATACGAGCTCACTATCTGCACCATTTGTGTCCTTTTCACGGATATGAGAGGGATGATATCTAGTCCCTGGCTCTCTCCAGATGAAAATTCGCCGTGAACGACTCGGCATGTAAAGCATACCTCGACTCGTCCGTGAACGGTGCAGATCTGCATTAATTTGGACTCCAGTCACCATGCTTGCTTGCCCAATTCAGACGTTCCATTATGTTGTGGGAGGTCAGGGGCACGTACGCTACGAGCTGCATAGCACAGAGCTTTCCTTTATATAGCCTTTTACGTATCGCATAAGCTGATATCATCCTTCCGATACCTCCAGAAAGCACAGATCAAAGATGGATCGGCGCAGACGTTTTAGTTCCAGGTCACAGATAGACTCAAATATTGATCTTGTGAGGAAGTTGTTACCCTAGGTCTGCCTTGGCTGTAGCTGCGGGAACATGATTCTGTGGTTTGGAAGCAGTTCCACAGCCTTTGAACCACAGAACGACTTACGTTCAGCCATCCGGCTACGCTCGCCTGACTTTCGTCTGCTTCAAGTCTGAATATTGCTTTGTAGCGTAATTCCACAGGTAAATTACCTTTCGAAGTCATTGCAACACAATCTTTATCACGAAATCCTTTTTTCAGCCTCTGCACGTGAATTGGCGACTCACTGACAAACAACCAGTTTTATGCTGCTGTTAATTTGCATAAAGCTATGTTAGCGTCAATTTTTTTTACATGCTCTTGACTGATGCTTAGTACTTCGCCTGTAACATATGCAAATTCGGTGCATATTCAACGTTAATTAGTCTATTTATCGCGATTTTTCATTTTGTTCCTTAATTTATGGAAACCAAGGTGTCTGAACAATTGTTTCAGGAATTTCTTGTTTCGTTTTACTGAAGCGGAAAAAAACTTAAAGAAGGGAATGGAAGAAGGTATTTCTTTGGATGCTAATGTAGAAAATATTTTAGACGCTACCAGTGGTGAGAAAGAAGGGGTTTGCTTAACTGATATTTTCTTCTCTTTTTTATTTTATCCATTTGTTCGATTACATATATACTTTTGTAGCTCCAGCCACTGAAAAACTTTTTCCATTTGCGTCGGAAGACTTTAGAAAAACTTCATCGTTGGAAATGTTTATGGGTAAATGCAGTCACAGTTTGGAGTCTAGTGCATAATTCTGCACTTCAATGTAGAAAACGGGTGCTTGCTGAATGAATTTACCCGAAAGTAAAATGTCGCCATTGACGGTAAAACGAAGTCTCAGAGTAGAGACAAGACATCCGGCTATCGACTTTTCTCAGGTATGTACCCAGAATTTTAAACGATTTTGAGCCCGGTTGCAATTAGGAATGGGATTTAGATTATATTCCTTTCCTTTCTGCTTTTTCTCATGTTCAAAGGGAACCGGGTAAGCTATCGGAAAGAAGTCTAAAGGAAAATGTCCTGCAGTCAGTAGATGATGTAAAATATCCGTTTCTTCTTGCGGAATACGAAATACGGTTCTCCCCGTTCCTTCGTGTTCTTCTTTTACTCTCCTTTCAACACGAGGCATTCGATAGTATCTACAATCGCACTTGATACACGATGGTTCCTCCGTTTTTTGCCTTTTTATCGGCGAAGCAATTTTTTCGCCCGAGCGATAAGGAAAACGCATTAGATCTGGACACATCCATCACTAGTTTGAAAAGTCCATTGAACATGGACATCGACTGCATAAGTGAAGTCAGAGAAGTATTTTCATTTGTTGGGTGTTACACGTGTATTATAAAGAACACTAGATGAAAGCCTGTCAACAATGAGGTGGAAAATACGATATGTAGAGTGATTTTTAATAACCACGCTTACGCTTTCGTTTGTGAACTTAGAATTGCGCAGTTGCAAATGTTAAAATGTAATAGTAGTTCATGAGGAGAAGCACAAACAGTACGTTTTCTTTTCTTTTTTTTCTCTTTTCCATTTCTTCTACAGATATAAATAAAATAATACCTGATTATATTTTGCGAAAAAATTAGTTATATTCTGAGAATTTCGTGGTTTAAGGGAAAAGAAAGTTCCTAAATCATATTTGTTCTTTCTATACCCATGAAAATATTAATAATACACTGTTACCTACTATATTAGAACTCTCAAATTTTAGACTTTATAATGTAACCCTTTTTCGTCTACGTGATTGGTGTTACGCTGTCTAAATCCATGACTAAGGAAATGTTAAACTAAATGAGAATACGATGCAGTAGTTCCTAATTAAGCTTTTACGGCCAGACGAAACGTATACAGAAATCAGACGTACTTTAACCTTTAATTGGTCCAGCACGATTGATGACATCTACAATATTGCACTGCTATTATTACAATTCACGCATCTCTTTACAGTGATCGAGCATCTCCACACACACACACACACATACATTAAGCAACTGCTGTTTCGTCCTTTTTATGTAAAGTTCTTATCACATTCATACGTCACTCTCTCTCTGACCTCAAAAGTGTTGCCAACCTCATTCACGTGAGAGAGAAGACATCACGTTAATGTTACACAGCGCTAGCAGTGTTCCTGCCGAGTCGGCCGGTAACGGTGCTTGGAACCTGAAGTACAATTTAGTTGGCTGCGGCACCAGGTGAGAATCTCAGGTGCACCACTGCACTCAAAGATTCACACCAGAACATAAAAAATGAAAAGTTGAAGAATGTCCCGAATCATGAGGCTTGGGTGAATCCACCGTGTGAACAAAATAACAACAACAAATAAAAAATAAAATAAACTAAAAAACGGATACTTTGGGATCAGAGTTGTGATGATATTCACCCGCAATAATCAATTCGTGACTGAGTGTAGTGGTCCGGATCTTACTCCGGTACATTCAATCGCCAACCAGCCAGTACAACACTCACTTTCGCAAATAACACATGAATCACAAATGCACCACACAACATTTAATTACTTTCTGTGAGATTTAAACAGATACGGCGCTCTCTGGGCTTATAGACAATTGCCCCTCTTATGTGGGCAGCATACGGTGTCACACTTTACTGTCGGAAGACACAAGCCGACTGAGTCTCCACCGGACTATCTGAACAAGAGATACTGCTCGTTAACACACTAAATAGAGCAGGAGGTGATATTTATATACAATTGCTTAGAGAATGAAAAAAAATTATATGCAAACGATCACATTAAAAATACTCGCGACATAAAATACACAAGCACGTTAATTTGCAGTATACGATTATAGGTGCGAAATACTGCCAAAGTTAATTAACTAAATCTAATAAGCATGCACATGCAGATCCCTTCCCGCTCACGTTTGGCCCTGAACCAAAGTTAAAAGAAACTGTCCCGCCCAGCGGAATTTGGCAGCCACACCCTCTCTCTTATTCATGTAAAAAAAATAATCAGGAATGGGCCCTGTAAGAAATTGAAATCTGTATGTGCAGGTATTTCCTCTGAGGTTCAGTCACTCAACATTACTGCATCTATGTCCATGCAGCTTTGGGTGTCGGGATGGCACAAGTTCGCAGATGTGCGAAGAAAGAAAAAGGAAATATTCATCTACTTACAGTTTCGTGACTTTGCTGTGCAAATCCAGTGTGCATCACATAATATAACACGACAAAAACACACACACACAGACACTTGCACCATGTGGCAGCACCGATGATTCAACACTTCACTTTGACGCTTGATGTAAATGAAGCACACAATTAAAATGGTGATATCACGCCTAACTTTGTTGCAATGATTAGAGTGCACACTGATCTACTCTCGTGACGATTTGAAGGTGGCCGTTAAACAAAATAGCCCCTCTGACATCTGCTGTTGCGGTTTCCAAGATTGATTTTCTGTGTTCCTGGGAAATGATTTCTGTTGTCGTGAAGAAATGATTCTGACCATCAACTATTTGGAGAGTGGGACCCCCTTATTCCGCTGCTGCTAGAGTACATTCCGTCCGTCGCTACCTTCCGTCCTTTTTGACCGTTCATTCCCAATTCAGTCAGTTCCTTTCCGTTAGCATAACATCTACCCTGCCTGAGTACGCAGTTCAAATATGCCCTTCGCAGGTTTTGTTTAAATTTTTTTTATCGAGTTGCGACCGCCAGCCCAGAGATTAATTTTCTCGGCCGAGCGAAATCAGACGTGCTTTTACCTTAAGCGAATATCGGCAACTGCTGACCGAAAACAACGCTCGAATTCACCCCCTATTCTTTTCGGCGATTCTATACTCTTAATTGCCCCATTGTCCCTTGCAGACGTCGGAGTATCTTTCTCGCTGACAGAGTTATGTGTCTGCTGAGGGTCTCTTGGCCCACCCACTGAAGTAAACATACGGACCACAGCGTTAAGCTACAAGCGGAAAGAAGAAAAAAAGAAAAGTGAAAAACCACTTCGAACATTGCTGCTTCCATCCGCATTCGAAAGCACATTTCCCTAGTTCGTTTTGCAGCCCCTCGAAGACACTTGAGATAGGAATTTTTATGTTTCTCTTCAGGGCTATGTGTGAGGTCTAGCAATTCAAAATGGCAAAAATATTGCGTTTCTTGCCTTCAAGAGCATTGGAGCGACTTCCTAATTATCCCGCAATTTTGTTAATTAATTTTAGAGAACAGCCGAAAGAAAAAACAACGTAAATGAGAAATAAATAAAAAAAAACTGAACTGTAAAAGAACATGTGAGCCTGCCTAACTGTGATTCCTTGCTGCCTCATACAATTCGCGACATGGCGGACAAATTTTAAAGTTTTCTTCAGGTTTTAGGTTGGGAGGGGGGGGTGTCCACTGTAACATTCCATACCCCCATGAAAGAAAAAGAGGGATGACTGGATGAAGTTTATTCATCCAATTATTCTATTTTTTTTAAACTGTAAACACTCGACCCTTTCCCACCGTCGCAAGGCACCTAATTCCGGACTTAAGTGCCCTGAGAGCGGAAGGAAAGTTTAAGGATTCCATCGCACGTTCATTGCTGCCCGTCGAGATAGGCGGAAAGAAAATTTAAATATGAGGCATAGCTTCGAGAATCCACGAGTTCCACACATCTCTCACGTTCGATGCTCCTACACCCGCTTTTATCTGCGCTCGTTGCCAAATTCTTGCGTTCCACTGTCTTCGAGTTCCTTCTCAACATCGTAGATAATCGTGGTGTCACAGTTTTCCTGGGGATCCACTATAATGTCGACTCCTCCCCGTCTGTCAGTGTGTGGCATGGTGTTACTAGCCCTTAACACCCGCCCGTAATCATCCCTTGGTCTCAGCGACGCCCTCGAAATGATTGGAGGACTTTTGACCTGGCTTCCCTGCACTTGTAAGGGATCCACAATCCTGCGGGTTCGCGCTGCAAAGAGTTCGGTTTCAGCCCTCAGCTCATCGCTATCAGATAGAAATTCAGCAGCTCTCTCCCGAAATTTAGATTTTGCAATCGCGAGTTTAGTTTGCTCACTCCATCTACCCACCATCGCTACCCTTTCGACATCCTGAAAAAAGTGTTTGGCACGATACAGCGGATCAGTGCTTGTAAATAGCTTCAACATGTTTATCCATCCCGCTATTTGCTCACCGTAATCCATAGGTGCGGCTAAATCAGTTTGTCTCAGCTGTGATGTACCCGCTGTACTTGTAACAGGGTGTACTCTCTTCCGGAACAATTGCAGCCCCAGTGCTCACATGTTCTCCGTCAGAGTTACCATCAGAATCATCTGAATCCACGTGACTCGCAGATGACGATTTCTTCGTGTTAGCCATTTTGTTTTTCTTACCCACTAAAATTATGGCAAGTTCTTAGAAAACAGCTTAAGGCTTACTTAATGCTAAATTATACAAAATTCGCACCGAATAAAACTAAATAAAAATAGTAATGGCAGTCAATTCGCACGTATTTTACGAACATGAGTGCTGTTCCGCTAGTTGCGAAATATAGGTATCGATCCTGGGACGACGGCACCATTAACGTTACACAGCGCTAGCAGTGTTCCTGCCGAGTCGGCCGGTAACGGTGCTTGGAACCTGAAGTACAATTTAGTTGGCCGCGGCACCAGGTGAGAATCTCAGGTGCACCACTGCACTCAAAGATTCACACCAGAACATAAAAAATGAAAAGTTGAAGAATGACCCGAATCATGAGGCTTGGGTGAATCCACCGTGTGAACAAAATAACAACAACAAATAAAAAATTAAATAAACTAAAAAAACGATACTTTGGGATCAGAGTTGTGATGAGGTTCACCCGCAATCACCAATTCGTGATTGAGTGTAGTGGTCCGGATCTTACTCCGGTACATTCAATCCCCAACCAGCCAGTACAACACTCACTTTCGCAAATAACACATGATTCACAAATGCACCACATATCATTTAATTACGTTCTGTGAGATTTAAACAGGTACGGCGCTGTCTGGGCGTATAGACAATTGCCCCTCTTATGTGGGCAGCATACGGTGGCACACTTTACTGTCGGAAGACACAAGCCGACTGAGTCTCCACCGGACTATCTGAACAAGAGATACTGCTCGTTAACACACTAAATAGAACGGGAGGTGATATTCATATACAATTGCTTAGAGAATGAAAAAAAAATTATATGCAAACGATCACATTAAAAATACTCGCGACATAAAATACACAAGCACGTTAATTTGCGGTATACGATTATAGGTGCGAAATACTGCCAAAGTTAATTAACTAAATCTAATAAGCATGCACATGCAGATCCGTTCCCCGCTCACGTTTGGCCCTGAACCAAAGTTAAAAGAAACTGTCCCGCCCAGCGGAATTTGTGGCCACACCTCTCTCTTATTCATGTTAAAAAAATAATCAGGAATGGGCCCTGTAAGAAACTGAAATCTGTATGTGCAGGTATTTCCTCTGAGGTTCAGTCACTCAGCATTACTGCATCTATGTCCATGCAGCTTTGGGTGTCGGGATGGCACAAGTTCGCAGATGTGCGAAGAAAGAAAAAGGAAATATTCATCTACTTACAGTTTCGTGACTTTGCTGTGCAAATCCAGTGTGCATCACATAATATAACACGACAAAAACACACACACAAACACTTGCACCATGTGGCAGCACCGATGATTCAACACTTTACTTTGACGCTTGATGTAAATGAAGCACACAATTAAAATGGTGATATCACGCCGCACCTTGTTGCAATGATTAGAGTGCACACTGATCTACTCTCGTGACGATTTGAAGGTGGCCGTAAACAAAATAGCCCCTCTGACATCTGCTGTTGCGGTTTCCAAGATTGATTTTCTGTGTTCCTGGGAAATGATTTCTGTTGTCGTGAAGAAATGATTCTGACCATTAACTGTTTGGAGAGTGGGACCCCCTTATTCCGCTGCTGCTATAGTAGATTCCGTCCGTCGCTACCTTCCGTCCTTTTTGACCGTTCATTCCCAATTCAGTCAGTTCCTTTCCGTTAGCATAACATCTACCCTGCCTGAGTACGCAGTTCAAATATGCCCCTCGCAGGTTTTGTTTCCATTTTTTTTTATCGAGTTGCGACCGCCAGCCCAGAGATTAATTTTCTCGGCCGAGCAAAATCAGACGTGCTTTACCTTAAGCGTATATCGGCAACTGCTGACCGAAAACAACGCTCGAATTCACCCCCTATTCTTTTCGGCGATTCTATACTCTTAATTGCCCCCATTGTCCTTCGCAGACGTCGGAGTATCTTTCTCGCTGACAGAGTTATGTGTCTGCTGAGGGTCTCTTGGCCCACCCACTGAAGTAAACATACGGACCACAGCGTTAAGCTACAAGCGGAAAGAAGAAAAAAAAGTGAAAAACCACTTCGAACATTGCTGCTTCCATCCGCATTCGAAAGCACATTTCCCTAGTTCGTTTTGCAGCCCCTCGAAGACACTTGAGATAGGAATTTTTATGTTTCACTTCAGGGCTATGTGTGAGGTCTAGCAATTCAAAATGGCAAAAATATTGCGTTTCTTGCCTTCAAGAGCATTGGAGCGACTTCCTAATTATCCCGCAATTTTGTTAATTAATTTTAGAGAACAGCCGAAAGAAAAAAAACGTAAATGAGAAATAAATAAAAAAAACTGAACTGTAAAAGAACATGTGAGCCTGCCTAACTGTGATTCCTAGCTGCCTCATACAATACGCGACATGGCGGACAAATTTTAAAGTTTTCTTTAGGTTTTAGGTTGGGAGGGGGGTGTCCACTGTAACATTAAGTTTGGAAAGTGTAAAAGAGAACAAACTCAAATTTACATAGGAAAAGGAACGAAAAATGAAAGTTATTTTAGAATATACGTCACAACTTAGAAACTTGTTTGACAATCTAGAATAATCATTTAAAGTTCGCGAAGAAATATTAAAAAAAAAAATTCATACTATGGGATTCTAAATGTAAAATTCTGTATGTCGTTTATGAATAACGAAGTAAAACCAAAATTCCTGAAGTAACTTTTTCCTGTTTCTAAAGATTTGCTGAAACGATTTCAATCGTGTGACGTAGCGAATCTCTGACGTCACGTCGGCACGATTTGGATGAGAGGACGTTACACCAGCAGCTGTGAAAAATCGCTTATTTTTGCTATGACAACAAAGCGAAGTGGTACACGCGTGCGCAGTGTTGCCTAGTTATATTTTATTGTTCTAAGAATCCTACCTTAATATAGAGAGTCACACAAATACACGAAACAATGCTTCATCAAAGTGAAATGGATGTGTTCCAAATGTAAAACAATGAACTTTAGAAAAATCAACATGAACATTACAGCAATAATAAAGCATATTGTTTGAGGCAGAGATTCAACAATTAAAACAAGCAAGCACAAGAAGACGCCAACAAAATGGGACAAACGTTCAGAAAATGGAAATTATATATAGTTAGATGTAAAATGGAGATTGGGACAAAATAAACTGCATTTATAAGTGGTACGTCAGGGACTTATCTTTTGTTCTGGTGTTTAATGACCACGCGAGTAACTTGTTTAGCTATGAAAAAATCGCCCGTCCCAAATTTGGGGACGCTGGTTCCAGGAAGGGGAGTGAGCCAGACCCGTTAGATAAACACAACCAGTGCCTCATTTGGGGCTCAAACGTGACTCAGTGCGACGAATAGTAATCCGAAGTCAACGCTTCATACCGCTTGGGCTCCAAAGCCGTGTTCCAAAGGAATGTTGATAGCATTTGCAAAGCACTAGAGTTGGTATATGTATACTGCCTGTAATTCAAAATCATACATTTCTGTACAATGAGCATACAAACTTAAAACACAATAAATTAATATGTAAAAAATAACTAAAAGCTTTGAATTCTAGGATATTGCTTTTTGATCATAAATAATGTCTACGAAGACCCACCGATATAATGTAAATAAATGAGAAAAACTAAATTATTTCGAAGATCATTGTAATCTGACACAGTGAACTTACTGAAGATAATTTAGACGCTGATGCATACAAAACACAAAGTAAAGGAAGCCCAACAAGATCGAACTGCTTCTAAAGATGTTTTGTTTGAAGGTTTGAGTGGTTTGTTGGTCGATTACTTAAGTTTAAAGGTGTGAGGGACTTAGTGGGTATAAGAACGCCAAGCACTGCTGCTATTCGTGAACACAGAAAGATGCAGAATTAAAACACTGAATGAAACAGATGTGAACTTGGTACACGACAACGACATTGAGAGGTGCAACGTTTGAATGGAACATCCACAAAGATAGGGCTCAATATGCTAATTAGATCGGTACTTTCACAAATACTGAAAGACAGTTTTTTAAAATACCTCGAAACCTTTTTAAAGCACAGTATTTGTTCAAATTCCAATTAATCAATAATTACAAGAACTGACATCTCCGTCATCATGAATACAGAAAACAAAGCCAGTAAATGTGCAGTGATCTTCCACATCGTAGTCCGAAACTACAAGGGAATTTAGAAATAACAAAGCAATAGCACTAAATATCGTCTGGAGCAAGAGATGAAACAACGGAAGTGTATTCTGTTGAAGACGTATTCGAGATCGAAAAAAATACTTTTACGACACAAATTCCAATTATAATTCCCTGTGAAGTATAAAGCATTTCTGCGCGACAACATCGGAAAAAAGTGGAAAGAATTGGACTTTTAACTTGTACGTAGGGCAGAACATACAATGAATATTTGTAACTTCTTATTAGATATTTTTTTAAATAATGTGTATTACCTATATATATACTAAAATGCAAGAATACGGGTTCAGTTGGTGTTAACAAATTTATCTTTGAAATCTTTCAAAAGTACATTATTTGATTTAGAAAATGCCACACCACACTATGAAAGGATGCACGAAATGAGACAAATCATACAGTCAAGAAGTGATTCAATTTCTGAAGGTTTGTGTGAATGATGGTGGAAAAGAAGTGATTTAATTTCTGAGGAATTATAGATGATGGTGGAAAAGAAGTGATTTAATTTCTGGGGAATTATAGATGATGGTGGAAAAGAAGTGGGAAAGAAAGACGGTGGTGAAAAGAAACGATTTAATTTCTGAGGATTTAAAGATGATGGTGGAAAAGAATTGGCAAAGAAAGATGATGATGAAAAAGAAATGACTTAATTTCTGAGGATTTATGTGAATACAGTGGGAAAGATCATGGTGGAAAAGAAATTACTTAATTTCTGAGAATTTATGTGAATGCGGTGGAAACGGAGACTGTGCCGCCCCGGTGGCGCAGTGGTCTGAGCGATGGCCTCTGATCATTCGTCCAAAAGAGGTCCGGGTTCGAATCCCGGTGAGGCATGGATGTTTTGCTTGTCTTACGGCACTGGCTGTTTCTCTTTCCTGGAACCAGTGATCTTAAATTAGGGACGGGAGACTGCTTATAGCCCATTGAATCGCTCATGGTGGTCGTTAAACCTCCAATCGAAAAAAAGAAAAAAAAAAAAAGGAAAAGGAGAATGTGTGGTGTGACCTGAGTTTTAGAATTGCTCATACACCATGTGTCGGTCATACGACCGAAAAACGGACGGTGGGTCTAATGACACTTTTTCGATGGCATGACAATCACACGGTGTGTGATACCTCAGGACCCAGATACTTTCCTGAGGTTTCACTGGACTTGTGTCCACAATTCATCGACATCGCGAGGGGCCGTGCAGAGGCCTTAAGTCGTCCGCCAATGACGTCCTACACATTCTCTTTTGGGGAGAAGTCTGGACATCGCGCTTACTAAGGCAGCACCTGGACACCACATAAGCTCTGTCTCCTATGTTGCCTGAATGAGCGTGGGCGTTATCGTTTTGAAATTGAGCATGAGAAATAGTGCTGTGATACGGCAAGAAAATCGGATACAGCAACATCCGATTTTGTTGCCGTATTGGGTTACAGCTATATTAGGTACAATGACAGCACATCGTTCTGCTGTCATTATTGCTATGAGTGAATGACTGTTGAAACTGATAGTCCGCCGAACCGTGACACCAAGCTGAAGAGTCGTATGACGCTCACGGAGGGTAGAAAGATCAACCGGCTGACTGCGTCGTCTCCAGACTGTCAATCAGTAATAGGCAAAAGCGAGACTCATCGCTGAACATTACATGATTCCCGTCTTCGGTGTATAGTATTGCACCATTACAATTTTGAGAAGGGTATATGAGTGATTATAGGATCTGAAGACGATTTTCGGCAAAGAATAGAAGTACAGTTAAAGCTCCTTATTCACGGTTCCCTTATTCGCGTTTTCACTATTCGCGGGTTAAAAAATTGTGACCAAGTTCCTGTTTTCGTGACTAAAAATTTCTTTATTCGCGGATCCAGTCGGTATATTAAAAGGATTCGGTGTCCTTTATTAACGCATCGACATCTTTTGAGTACTGCTGTCACGTGCCGAGGCGGCTTTTACAAAGAGTGTACCCGAATGGACTAATATCAAAGCAAAGCAAACCTTATTGCCACTATGCCTAAAGTACGTTGTCAAATGCCGACCGCCGCCGTATTACACGTTCCGCTATGTCCTTTGATAAGAGCCGCCTTCGCCACGGTCGGTGTTTTATTGCTTCAACTTGTCAGTCTTTGCAATAATTTTAATTGAATAACACGTGTCTCTTCTGCTTTGTTCCCAATTTATAATGTCGAGTAAAAGGAAAGAAAAATTAGTTCCGACGTGGAAAAAAATAGTGTTTCCGCTTAAAGTAAAAATAGAAATGCTTGACCGTTTACGCCTTGGTAAGTCGTTTGCATCCATATCACGCTCTTTCAATGTTAATGAATCAACTGTACGATCCATCAAGAAATCCGAAGACAAAATAAGAAATTCTATAGCTTCAACCTCACTATCAGCAAAAATTGTTCGTGATCCAGCAATTGAAAAAATGGAAGCTGCGTTATCATTATGGATTGAAGAACGTAACCAGAAAAGAGTGCCCCTAAATGGTCTTATGATCCGCGAGAAGGCAAAACGTCTTTACGCACATTTTAAAGAACCTGGTGATGAACGTACAGATGGAGGATTTCAAGCATCAGAAGATTGGTTCAATAAATTCAAGGTGCGACAATCACTGCATAGCATTAAAATTGTTGGAGAAGCTGCATCTGCAGACACTGCCGCAGCAGAAAGATATCCAGAAGAATTTTCAAACTTAATTGCTCATGGTGGATACAAACCGGAACAAGTGTTTAATGCAGATGAAACTGCCTTGTTTTGGACAAAAATGCCAAACAAAACTTTCATATCCAAAAGTGAGAAGTCCACCCCTGGTTTCAAGGCAGCAGAAGATAGAGTTTCACTGCTGCTGTGTTCTAACGCATCTGGAATTGTGTTATAAAGCCACTAATGCTTTACAGATCGTTAAATCCTCGTGCTTTAAAAAATCAAAACAAGGACAACCTGCCAGTGTTTTGGCGTGCAAATGAGAAAGCGTGGGTTACAAGTGCTATTTTTTGTGACTGGTTCCGGAATTGTTTTGTTCCTGAAGTTGAGACTTCTTTGAAAAATAATAATTTAGGCTTTAAGGCCGTTCTAGTTTTGGACAATGCTCCAGGTCACCCTCTTGAGCTTGAAACTATGCATCCAAATATAAAGGTGATATTTTTACCTCCTAACACGACGGCTTTACTCCAACCCATGGACCAAGGAATAGTCCAGGCGTTCAAGCTCTATTACATTAGACGAACCTTCAAAATCATACTAGACACCATGGAATGTGATCCTGATATGAATGTGATGCAATGCTGGAAAAATTTTGACATAGCAAAATGCATTGTTAATATAAAAGAATCGTTGGAAGAACTGAAACCATACACATTGAAATCATGTTGGAAAAAACTGTGGCCTGTTCTGACTGTCGGAAATGATGAAGAATCCGTGCGAATTCAAACTTTAACTGCAAACATTGCTCAAGTTGCGAATGGAATAGGACGAGATGGCTTTGAACAGATAGAATCAAGTGACATTCAAGAGTTGCTTGAATCGCAAGATGAAGATTTGACCGAAACCGACTTGGAGGAAATGTTAAATCCGCATTCCATTGAAGAAGAGGCTTCAACGAGCACTGAAAAGGTGACCTTTAACTTGAAAAACCTGAGTAAAGGTTTACGGATGGCAAATGAGCTTTGTGATTCCTTCATGAAAATTGATCCATCTATGGAAAGTAGTCTTATTTTTAAAAGTCAAATTGTTAATGCCACAACTGAATATCAATCTGAATTGAAAGACCTTTTAAAAGCGGCAAAACAAGAAAAAATTACTAAGTTCTTTAAACCCTTGCCTAAGCCTGACAATAATAATTAATAGATATTGTTAAAAACTCTCATTAAATTCATTTTATTTTTATTTCTTTTTTTATTTTGAAACCTTGGAACGTATCCCTTATAATCCCATACAAATTACCATTCCATATTCACGGTTTCTGTATTCGAGACATATTTACGGAACATATACCTCGCAAATAAGGAGCTTTTACTGTAATTAAATGTACGGCTACCTCTAAAATTATTATGAAGAAGCGAATTGTAGGAATTCAACCTAAGAAATCCTTCTCGTTAAAATTAAATGACAACACTCTAAATCGATATGCTTTTCATCACACATTGTCTTTTATCAAGAAATGCTGTGATTGCAGGTCAAAGTTCCAGTATGTCTCACAAATTAGGACAACATAGCACACCGCAAAGAGCTTACCAGCGGCCTACCAGTGCTCCTGGCTTTGAAGCCTGAATCACTGGTGTATTCTAATCGTATCTAAAGGCAAAATGATGGTATACGCCTTCTCAAAGGACTCGGTCTTCACGAAGAGACCTGTTTGCGAGTCGTAGCTATGTTGGAGCTCCATTTACATTTTTTAAGGTAATCTTGAATATTCGTTGGGTTCGAGAAATAAACACATAAGCGTTTCGTGCACGTTTGTTTATGCAGCCCTGTGCCCCAGTAGTACTGGGGACTGGCTTCTAATCATTCATTTAGATAGGCACGTGCTCGAATCCCAGGATTATCATAAAGGGTGTGCTTGTATTTCGGCTCTGGGTCTCTCCCTTCCCTGAGACCATTGCCCCCAAATTAGAGACACGTGAATGCACACAGTCCTACGAATAATTCACGGTGGTCGTTAATAGCCCCAAGCTCACCCGTAAAATAACGCGTATTTAGTTTACTACACAAATAAATAAACCTTTATATTCTTTTACTGCACAAATAAATAAATCCTTCTATTCTTTTACTGCACACATAAATAAATCCTTCTATACTTTTACTGCAGGCATAAATAAATCCTTCTATTCTTTTACTGCACAAATAAATAAATTCTTCTATTCTTTTACCGCACAAGTAAATAAATCCTTCTATTCTTTTACTGCACATACAAATAAATCCTTCTATTCTTTTACTGCACAAATAAATAAATCCTTCTATTCTTTTACTGCACACATAAATAAATTCTTCTATTCTTTTACTGCACAAATACATACATTATTCTATTCTTTTACTGCAGAAATAAATAAATCCTTCTATTCTTTTACTGCACACATTAATAAATATTTCTATTCTTTTACTGCACAAATAAATAAATCCTTCTATTCTTTTACTGCACACATAAATAAATCCTTCTATTCTTTTACTGCACAAATAAATAAATCCTTCTATTTCTATTCCTTTCTCAAGACTGTAATGGTGCCGTACTATCCAGATGAGTTTACTGCACAAATAAATAAGTGGGCCACTATAATAGCTATATTACAATTTGAATCGACGTTATATCTTCGATCAAATTTACACCATTATTGAACAGTACTGTTATCCTAGAGCATTTGTCGCTGCAGACAAATGTGTCGAGAACTTTTCCCTTTTGTGAAACTCAATTCATAAAAGCCGAGAAATACTGTTATTCAATATCTTCCATATAGGGCTTACGTTTTAGTGCTAAGATACCTTTTACACTCTCCAGAGTATCATATTTCCAGAAGAAAGATTTTAATTTACCCTCTTCCACACACACACTGACAGACGGAGAAAAAAAGGAGAAAAAAATAAACAAGATTTGAAAAATTCACTTTGTAAAATCAGAGCTATGCAGGTGACGTCATTCTCCTGCACAACTCTGATCTCTGTTGAAGACCCCTGAAGAGATATGAGAGTCGTCATCTCCCTTGGTCGGAAGCGGGTGAGTGATATTAACATCAAGGATGCGTGTGGAAGTATAAAGGCTTATTTTCGACAAAAACACAGTTTCTTCTTAGAACCTTCGTCTTGCCGAAGTGCTTTTTCAGCTTATATTGGTTGAAGTGATAGTGAAAGAACTGACTTTGTAAGATGTAAAACTGTTGCAGTACAACTAAGTCAATAAATATTTACTGCAGTCTCATATGGAAAAAAGAAAGAAGAGATGTACGTCTTATTTAGGTACATGTTGCTACCAAACACTCATCAGTCATTTTCACGCAGGATGACCTGTGACTTTTTTAGAAGTATTTTAATGAACATTTCCAGAGAGCTGTTAACTCTTGCCAGCTTCCATTTCTTTTACATTAGCAAAGAAAAAGAAATTAGTCACCTAACACTTACAAAATATCCATATGTAAAAGCATATTACATAATTTCCCGGTGACGCAGTGGTCTAAGAGCTGGCTTCTGACCATTCGGCCGAGATGGGTTCGGATTCCAGACCGGTTGAGGCAGGATGGTTATTTTTCTTACAGCATTGGCTGTTTCCCTTCCTTGGAACCAGTGGCCCTAAATTTAGGACGAGCGCCTGCTTGTAACCCATCGAGCTCTCCACGGTGGTGGTGGTGGTTAAACTTTCAAATAAAAAAAAATCATTATTTCCGTAATATAAGAAATTTGAAATTCCTAAAAATTTGCTAAAGGTCACAGCTTGTTTTAAGTCGAAGAAAAGCACATAACTTTTTAGGTGGTCCATGCCTTAAAAATCTCATTCATAGTGCTATTTAGTGCACGTCAGCCTTGCGTGGCTTTTATTGTTTTCTGAAAATTAAAACAAAAAAATAGGAATATTATATCATTAAAATATGTTTTTCCGAAGCTAGTCAGCCTGTTTTCATTCTCTAAACGGCTTTATGCGTTGAAGAAGAAGAGACATATATTTAATCAAGAAAAGAGAGATAGAAGGAAGGAAAGGCTGAGAGAAAACTTATCTAGCGTAACTCACATACTGATAGATAAAAAAGAAGGCAAAAGATACCGGCGTATATTCAAAGAGCTTTAATGAAAGCCTAAAACCAATATTGACTTGAGGAGCAAGAGTACAATAGGTTGCAGAAGATGTAAAGTCAAATCGCAGCAAAATGACAGAGGAAGGCAAACTTACACTATCTAAGTGACAGATCAGACAAAATAGCTCTTACAAGCTCTGATATTCCGGGGCAACAGCTCATTTTTAAATGGTATTGGGAAACTTATTTAGCTAGCCCTATTTCATGTCTTCACGGACTGCGAAGTACGAATTTTCTGCATAGAATTAGCCATTCGTTATTCCCATCACACCCAATTGGAAATCAACAAAATTCCCCAAAATACAGTAGATGCAATGAATGTTACATGCAGATATCAATGAAGGATAACCTGTCTCCATGCACACACACGCAAAGATCCAAAAGATTTTCAATTTCAGGGTTTTGTAAACTCCCATTCGCTTGTTTTTCGATGCCATTCATTTTAGTGCGTTGCAAAATATTTTCCAAAGCAGTAGAAAAATGTACGTGGATTTAAGAAAAGTTTCGTAACTGTAAATAAGGAGACTGGAAAATGTGTTGTTAGTCAAAGGTTCTTTTCAAGATGAAAATTCGAGAAAGCGGTGTCTCTGAAAGCCATCCAATAGGAATTCTAAGAGATTTCGTGAAACTTTCAAGGATAGTGTAAGTTATAGTAATCGTATATTTGTCTTTTCTCTTCGTCTCAAGAATATCAAAAAGGAGTGGTTTATCTTTCTAAATATTATCCGTTTTGAGGAGGACATAAGCTCCCCGAAAACGTTTAGGAAACATGGATATTCTGGAAATGTGATTCAGTAGAGTTTTGTTTATTGAAAGACTCAGACAGCTGAGCTTTATGGCCGGCGGGTTTTTCTTTTTTTTTAGTTTCAACGTAATTAATTCCTCGAGGTATGTTTTAGTTAGATCCCTAGAGGTATGTTGTAGTTAGATCCCTAGAGGTATGTTGTAGTTAGATCCCTTGAGATATGTTGTAAATAGATCTAAAAACACCAAGATTCTGTTGTACGACTGAACAACGGAGTTCGAAAACTATATGGATTTTTAACCCTTTGACCGGCTGGAACGAATTAACTCGAAGTTAGCAAAATCGGCTGAAATCAGTTCGAACGAATATATTCGCTGTCTAAGAACTGGGCCGAACGCGGCCTGAATGAGTGCGCATAAGAAAGCGTTTCTTTCCTTCTCAGTTTTGTTTTTAAAAGTAATAACTTAAGGGGATGGTTGACACTAATCTTTTCTGACTGATTTCTTTCTGAAGGAACTATATAACAATGTCGACGAACCTAAGAAAGGAGAGATGTTTCAGTCGCTTGTTTCAACCTAGTGCTAGTGGCATGATGTTCGTTCTAGGGGGACTTGTCCTTCCGCATTATTCCTTGAGTTATGAAGCAGAAAATGAAATAGTACATAATAGAGCAGAGAATAAAGGTCTATGGAATAGAGCAGAGAATAGAGAATTATAGATTGGAGCAAAGAATATAGGACTATGGTATGGAACAGAGAAAGGAGGACTGAAAGCAGCAATGGAATTACCTTGGCGTAACTTCCATAAAACGGTGCGGCTATGTGAACATTTCTGTCTGAAAAGCGCAGATTTTGGTTTATTTATATTGGCCGCTTAAAGGGTTAAAAAATGCTTCTCAGTTGCTTGATTCCTGGTGTTTTTGTTTACTGTCACTTTATTGGCCAGCACAATAAAGTGACAGGAAACAAAAAATAAAGATTTTAGATTACAGTTGCTCTCGGGTATAAGTTCCCATAACGTTATTTCAGTTTTGGGTTCGAAGCACATTTACGAGGCAAGAGAAAATCTTTCACCAACATTTTGCTTTCAAGACTGTTTGTTACGAATAAAGCAGAATGTAAAAGTGCAAGATGATCTTTTGATATATTTTGAATTATATTTTAACAAGGGTCAAGAATGCACGTGCTAATTCTTTGTAAGATTTCTCCCCATTACAGCGTAACAATGCACGGTCCAAGGCGCCCTATTTTTTACGATTTCTCCACATTAAAAGGCAACAATATTCCGATAAATGCCACTTGATGTGAAATTTTTATTATCACTAAATGAAGCACAGCACTTTGTTGTTCCTTTTTGTGATCAAAGCGAAAGATACGCAATATACTTGAAATGCCCGTCCAGCCCTGCCGCTCGCTAAAAAACATTTTGAAAACGTTTGACATTTATCTTAAAGCTGCTCATTCAGAAATGTCCATAATGGTACAATATGTCCATTGAAAGCAACTTTTGTAATATTTATACTTGAAGGACATCGAATTCAGAAAATATCAATTTCGTGGTCCCTGTGGTCAAGTGACCAGCAGCACGGCTCTATGGCTTATCGTAAAAGTTGGTCCCATTCGCAGCTAAGGCGTGAGTGGTGTGCTTTAAGTCAAGCACACCCCCATACCTTGGAGTTGATGCTGTTTAATCCCTAGAACCAGTTGTGCTAAATTGAATACGTTCGACTGCCTGTAACATCAGACATTCAGAATTTTTTTATATAATTTCCAGCCATTCCGTCTTCAGATTTTTATCTTAGACCATTGAGTATTTGAATAATTGGTTAAGAGATTACAATGATCGGTTTCCCTAGGTGGTACATCCGACAGTGAATTTGACCTTCCAAGGTTAATTCCGCATAACTGACAAAATAGAAGCAATGAAATCAGTCCCTGCTTCTATTGGCAATCTCTAGGCAAATAGCATTTTTTTATCTTCGTAGATACTACTGATAAACGAAACTTCCCAAAGTTTTCATTGTCGAAGTAGCTGAATTGATGGTATCAATGTTAAACTTGACGTCTTGGTATTGTCGATAATGCTCTTCCACCCTAAAGTCGGGCGCTGTGACACAGAAACCTGTTAGCAGCCTCACAGACGCGTTGCCTCGAACTCTAGGCTCTATGCCTCCATATTTACAGCATCCGAATAATTCGATCAATTTGCACGCATTTTAACTGCATGAGTATTACTCTATGATATACAGTACTGTATATACAAAATGCGATAATTGTTCAAGTATTGAAACTTAACTATCCCTCTGCCATTGTTCAAATGCTATGAGAAATCCCAAATGAAACTAAAAGATCAGAAACATTTGCACAGTATGTAATCAGGAGAAGAGCAAGATTTGTTCACGTCTATAGCTTTAAAGTTATTCCTCTGGAATGAAATCCTTATGTAAAACTAGAAGCAGTTTCTATCTGAGTCTATTTGGAGGATGTAGCATAAGTGTTGAGTAAAACGAGAAGCAGTTTCGGAAAGACAGTGCTTTTCAGAGACGCAGTCAAATTAAAGAATTAGGATTAACCTTTGACCAGAGACATTCCAAGAGAATTAAAGTCCTTAATTGTAAAACATAATGGTATATCGGCGTCATCTTCATTCCAATCAAATTTTTTGAACTCTATAGAATGAAAGACAAATGGCATCTATATAAGATTGAACGATGAAATGTTATTCGTAATCCCTCGGGTTTGCTGCTTCCTTCAAAATGCGCATCGTTCTGGGATGCTTGCTATTTGTTTTGAGTGTTTATTGACCACCATAAACAACTTAAAGTGCTATCAGCAGTCGACTGTCTCTAATTTCGGTCCACTGGATCTAGGATGTATTTATTTATTTACTGACGCCACGTATTTGGAGGATTTTCACCTAGGAAGGGACAAATGCTCTGCCATCGAACAAACACCCCACCTGTGCCTCATCCGGGATACGAAACATTCACATCTCGGACGAAAGGTCACAAGCCAACGTCTCAAAATACTCGGTCTCTGAGGCGGCGGTCTGGGAATCGCGGCATTTATATGAACGTGTAGCCACAGAGAATCGTGTTGTGCGTTGGGCCCTTTTCATATAAAAATATGGTTCTAGGCTGAGCGATCAAAATCGGTCTGACGGTCTCAGTGCATTTTTAGGCACGTTATACGTAAATGATCTGAACGGAATGGCGATTTGTTCAATATTTTGAAATACTTACGAAACGTAAAAGAACAAATATATAAAGAATGGCCGTAAAATGATCCGTGAAATATGCGCATTCCAATGTACTGTATGCCTGACTGAGATATAGTTACATTTGCCAGAACCCCAAATTTCAAGGGAAAGTGGAGAGGATGGGGAAAGGAGTTGGTCTCCCCATCCTCCCCACTTTCCTTCAAACGGCTGTTACGACATAAGTCATAACAGCCGTTTGAAGTAGGTCTGGGTTCAAATCCGGGTCTGAATGAAGTGGGTTTGGGTCTAATCCTTCTGAAGTGGGTCTAGTCAAATCTAGAGCCAGTGCTGTAAGGCAAACACACCATTTGGATGGTATGTTTGTCTTACAGACTGGATATCACACTTCCCTGGGATCAGTGTCTCCAGATTAGGGACTAGCGACTACCTGTGGCCACTGAGTTGCTCACGGTGGTCGTTAAGCCCCCAAATGAAATAAAAACTCTGACCATGTTTTTTTATATATATGCAGCGGTATTACAGCATCAAGAGAAATTCGAACTGCGAGTGGAGAAGAATTTGCAGCGCTGCAAACACAAGCACCATGCGATCTTTTTTTAACGTAAACAAGGTGAAACCCATAAACTGAACTAGATGATCTTTAGGTTTTATAGCGCGGGTAATAGACATTTGAAGATGAAATGGAGTGAAAATAGCACGAAAGGCTGGTAATGCAGTAGATTCCGGTTAATTGGGCCATCGGTTAATTGGGACAGCCTTTTAATTGGGTAACTTCTCGAAGAACACCTCAAATTAGTTCTTTGGAATAAGGCTTCGCATAATTGGGGCAGCCGTTTCATTGGGCCCAAGTGTTAAAGCCGCAGTGTGTCCCAATTATCCGGAATCTGAAACTTTTTCTCGAGGGAAGACAGAGGAGTAAGTTTTAAATTCGGAAGAGATTTCCTTTTTATCGGTATGAAACATGAAAAAATTATACAAGAGGATAAGCGCTTCGTCACTTTTAAATTGCTTATCATTGTCATTTTTAATGAAAACTTATTAACTTTCCCTTTTTTGGAAAGGGGAGGGGAGGGGGTTCAGCAATTCATTTTAATGGAAATATTAAATTATCGAACTTGAGACAGGAGGCAATTTTTTTATATATTTGTAAATTTTTGTCTGGAAGTGAACAAAATTTAATTATTTGCAAAAGCGTGGAATATTAGAAGAGCCTTTTACCAAAGTTTGCCCTGTGGTCATAATGCAGATAATAACTTCAGTCTAATTTAAATTATTTGCTCCTGAAGGCTGCCAACATTAAAATGGGGTTTACAAGCTAGGAATGGCTTCCGAGCATGAACTCTCTCAACATTGTTTGTCCTTTACTTTCAGAAAATGTTTTACTTCGTTGTTCAAAGAAAATTGAACGGAGATGAATAAATTAGGGCACAAAAAATAAATTTTAGGGAAACGAACTGTGCTAAACCATAAATTTTAATTAGACGCAGATGATGTGATAAAATCAGTTATCCATATTTTTAATTACGTTAATGTCACAAAATGCTTTTCTTTTTCTTTGGGGTTTAATGAAGACCAGCTCTATGGACTATGGACTCTTTGGGGTTTTATGAAGACCAGCCCCGGACTCTTATTTAGAGCCACTTCGACAATCGCACTACACAATCCTCAGAGATGGCTAGACCCCGGGTCCTCTCGAACGAGCTCTCAGAAGCCATAGCTTCTTTTATTTATTTAATTATTAATTTATTTTGTTTGTGTGTTTAACGACCACCGTGAGCAACTCAATTGGGTGTAAGCAGTCGCACGCTCTTTATTTAGGGCCACTGATTAAAGGGAAGGGAAAGAGCCAGTACCGTAAAAAAAATATGACATCCATGCTTCACGGGATTCGAACCCTGACCCATATCGAATGAATCATAAAGCCGTCACGTAAACCACTGCTCCCCTGGGGCCGCTTCGTGTTGTTTCATGATCTTATTTTAAATTTCGCATTGTAAAATGTTTGCGCAAAATTTTAAACTATAATTAATTACCCCATTAATAATATCGATGTCTTTCGTGCTTTGTGCTGTTTAGATTTTTCATATGTTTTTTGCTTCGTTCACTTATCGCTCTTGGATTTGATAAATTTCATCGCGGTCAGCATTTTTAATTGTTCTTAGAATACAATTTTCTCATTAATGGCAGTCAGGTAGATTCTGATGTAAATACGCCATGAGATCCTCTGAGACTACGATATTTCTTTCTTCTTTATATTTACTTCGAGGTTCTAAGTGATTGAGAAACATTGCGCTTTGCCCTACATGCAAGTCTAGCATAAATCTTTTCCAAAACCAAAAAAAGTACTTTCTCATTTGTATTATGGTTTCATCCATACACCTTTCTGCTGTCTCTATAAGCGTTATTTTCTAATCTATGAATCGGATTTGAATTCTGATTTCGTTTTTCCTTTTTGAACTTTTTTTTGCTTTGTATAGCTGAGATTATGTAAATGATGCGTCTAGCATTTTATTTTCATTCGCGTGTAAAGTTTTTTCCTCTAGATAGAGTACATGTATTTCTATTTTTCCAATAAAATCTCTGTTTATTAAAAAAGAACTGAAAAAAACCCCTTTTAGATCATATACCTGCGAGGTTGAGCTCGGCTTTCCATATACAGTTCATTTCGCTTATCACGATGCACCATTTATCATCTAGGTAGAAACGAGTATTTGCGTTTGATATGATACCTCAGATTCCGAAAATCCGTTTGAAAAATTCTTTTTGATTCGGATGGTTGCATAAATGGCCAAATCTTACAGTAATTTTTATGCACCGTTTTCTAACTACGTAACTCACATTTACGATCCTATTTCTCACAATATCTCGCCACTAGTGATTAGATATGAAAACCTACTTAAGATCGGATAGCTGTAGTTATGATCAACAGCATTGATATATCTTCAAAATTTCCTTTTGCAAATTTACTTCCCAGGTGCGTCAACAAGTATTTGCATTTTACTAAATATCCAGGTTATTCCTGTTCGATTTGTAAAAAGAAATACTCTATCTAAAAGCTACAGTATCCACAGATCGAATTGAAAAAATAATATTAATATTAGACAGTACCAATCACTAACACTGTTGTACACATATTTTCTGATTTTTGAAATGCGCAATATTTATGCATACGGCAGAAAGTATGTTTGCTTTTGCAATTATTCCACGACATCTTCTGAAAGGCCTGTTTATGGAAAACGTTATTTCCCCCTACAATTGCTAAAATGATGAGCCAAATACTTCACGCATTTTATCACTGTTTGGTTCAAACATTTTTCGTAGGATAGTGAAAATGTTGATAATCCAAATATTGTGTTACAGAAAGTTCAGAATCTCGGCATGGCAGCAATGAAGCGGGTAAAATATTTTGTGGCTTACGACATACATCCTGTGCCACCCCTTACTGATATCGCTTGGTCAGATAGTAAAAATCCTTACAACAACATCATTCAGTTACACACCGATGTTCAGTATTACCCTCCCAGTTCTCGCTTTTACGAATACAAAATACCAGCTTTCCATATGATAACTGAAATGACGACCAAGAAGTCTTTCTTACCTTACAAATTGTCTGACGCACAACTTCGACGTTAGGGCTTTTATCAGGACATTTTATCTTTCTTGTTTCGCACATCTAAAGTCTTGATCATATAACATATTGCTTAAAGCTGAAAAATGCTTTCTGTTCGAAAAAACTTTTTTATGTGAAAAAGGACTGATCTTCTAAATCATAGCCTCTTTCCTCTAGATCTCTGGTCTAGTCGTGAACTTTGCGTATGTAACCAAGAACTTTGCGTATGTAACCAAGAACTTTGCGTATGTAACCAAAATTGAGAAATGTTTTGTCTGTAATGCTATGCAGTGAAATATTTGAAATAAAATTCCTGCGCGAATTTATACAACTGGTTTCCCTAAATTTACTGAGCAAACATATCCGGTGTATCACTACGGTAAAAAGATACGGTTTTTTATTCGAGCACACTTGTAAGGTTTGAAAAGAATCTTTAAAAGGCTTGGATAATGTCTTCCAAGGTCTACGAAAAATCTTCAAAATATAATGTAATTTTGTTTTGTTTTCAGTTCCATGAGATTTTAAGATATTTGGGATATCATATGAAATGCAATAAAAGGGTTTTTACAGAATATAACAACCTATTCCGAAAACAAAGAATGTGAAATTTAATATCCTTCTATGTTTTCAACTTTTTAAAGATCGCCAGTATTTTAGGCCTCCCTGGTGGCGCAGTGATTTAAACGCTGGCTTATGATCATTCGTTTGAGATGGATTTGGATTCGAATCCCGGTGAGGCAAGGATGTTGTGTTTGTCTTACAGAACTCTCTCTCTCTCTCTTCCCTGGAACCACTGGTTTAGGGACGGGCGACTGCTTATAGCCCATTGTGATGAGATACTCAAGGTGGTCGTTAAACACCCAAACCGACCAAAACCAAAAACATTTTGGGATCTCTGAAATTGTGCATCTTTTTAGTAACAGGTCTTGTTGTCGCTGCTGTTCCTCTGCCTCCAATTCCGGGAGACAGAAAATCAGTGAAAAATATTTTTGAGATAATTTTCTGGTTCATGTTCTCACATTACTGAACTTAAATTTTCAAGTAATGTTCAGAAAGATATGGAAATTAAAACTTCTTTTTCGTCAATAAGTGTGTGTGTGGTGAGTTTTCAGAACAACTGCACAAAACGTGCATACAAAGTTCTAAGGACGTAAAGATCTCTCGTTTTCGTATACCTTGACCTGATATTGAGTACTGATACATAAGTAAAAATATACGCTTTCAGCGTTAACGAGTCTAAACATCTATCAGCCTCGAAGTAATTTATTAATAAGAACTGAATCGGTTTCTCTGTATTAAATAATTTCTTTGTATTGTTTGTGCGCACATCTGCATCAAACTATTACCCCCTTTTGTTTTAACCGAAAGAAAAAGCAAAACAGAAAGGAGCATGTCTGCGGATTCTTTCATTATACTTTTTTTCTCAATTTCTGGCATGAAAATTTTTAAAGTTATATGAAGTAGGTTTGTTATAATCGATTGAACAGTACATCTAAATAAAATTCCTTTTCTTTCAAACGAAGGGATAAAGAAAGGGAACGAAACGTATGCCAAGTCTTGAATTCTACTTCACATTTTTTTTTTCAATTTCCAGTACGAACATTTCTAAATTAATGTGAGCAAGATTTGTTCGTAATCAACTGAACAGTGTAGCAGATTTGTGAAAGTATGAGGGAATGAAATTTAAATTAAACGTAGCCTTCGCTGTAAGAATGTAAGTCAACTTTCGTCATCTTCTTTTCTTGAGCTCTTAAATTAGATTCTCATATGAAGTAAAATTATCTGTTGTTGCCGTACTAGTCGATCAAAGCGAATTGATTCGCTGAAAATAACTTGTTCTCTCAGAGAAAACTACGTAGCACTTTCAATGGTGCAAGTACAAGGGTCAAATAACCTGTATTGCAGGTTTATATCGTACCTTTTTCTGTTAGAATTGTATGTTATGTGATACTGCAATTCTTTTTCGGTATCTGTAAGGGCTGGTACTAAATAGTTATTGTAAAAAAATATCACAGTCCGAAATGCTAAATTATATCACAGTAGTGTGATATTCTGTGCGCGGTTTTCCAACCAGATTTCACAGCTAGTAAAAAACACGACGTACGTTTGTATTTTAGCTCACTCGTCTGCCATTATGCAAGACACGAAGTTATCTTCTTGTTTTTATCTTTTTTAAATCTTTCTTCATTCTCATTTCTTGAAGACAAAGCGAAAATGTTATTATTTTTCTTTCCATTTTCTTTTCTTTTCTTTCTGTTATTCTCTCTCTTCCTCTTTCCGTCGTTTAAAAGAGAAAGAAAATTATATCTCCATTATTTTGTGTTTCTTTCCTTTCTTCTCTCTTTCTCTCTGTATGAGGAGGAATGCATTTGTGCAATAAAAGGAAGGAAAGAAATAAAGAAAGAAATATTTATCTTTTTCACCAAGAAATCGAGTGTGCTAATGGCAATGGGAATTTACAAAACGTTGTGTGACGTATACCTCTAATTGAGCCTTCCTTTTGAGTTTCGTTGTTCTCATGTAAATTTTTTCTCCTCGTTAAATATTTTCTGATTTTATATTATTTCTCAGGACGAGATTTTTAAAGCTGGTATGTTGACAGTGAGTCAGAGTTTAGGCAAAGGTAAATAAAGATAGGACCAAGAGCTGTATTCAAATTGTAAGCTATATCTAAAGTTGCAGCGGAGGCTGAAAATGCTATATTAAGAGACTGAGGGCATATGTTCTGAGAGATATGCAATGAGAAGAGTTCGGTACTCTATGTAACATAAGATTGTTTTATATTTGATGACGGTGAACGATAACGTACATATATTGTTACGAAATAAAAGCTTGAAAAGCTTTTTCACCTTGCTGTTAGTAGCAACGTATTGGCGTGACTGAAAGATAAATACACGACTCGTCAAAAAAATAGTTGCACCCAGAAGGAAGCAACCGAAAGGAATGAAACTTGGTGGATAGGTTTGACATTGTGAGACATGCACATGATTCAAGAATCACGCTCAACCGCGCATGTGACGTAAGCTAGGAGGGGTCGTAGCACTGTTGCCTGCCCAAATATATAAGGTCGTCCCGTTGCGCATGCTTGCCATTCGAACTCGTGCTGTTGTGTCAGTTTCATCCTTTGCAAATGAAGTATGCCTCGGAAAAACGTTAAGCGATTCAAGCAGTTGGAGGGGTTCGAGAGGTGCCGTGTCGTTGGGATCCGGGAAGCGGGATGGTCTTATCACCTTATTGCCCGCCATACCAGTCATACGGATATTGTCATAGCACGCTGTTGGCGGCAGTGCATAGAACAAGGCACGCAGCAGCGACAGGAAGGGTCTGGGAGACTTAAACGAGCCACGGAGAGAGAGGACTGACTGTTTGTCCGATATGCGGGCAGTGACCCAACAGCCACAATTGTGGATATTCAGCGAGCAGTGGTGCTCTCCATGCATGGTCCGATTAGTGTCATCATCATTGGCAGACGGCTGCACGACGTAGGATTGCATTTACGCAGACCGTTACGACTACTGCCTTTAACATCATGGAATCGTCGACAAAGACTGCAATGATGTCGTGCCAGACTGTCGTGGAGCCACTCAGAATGGCAGCGGGGGATCTTCAGTGACGAGTCTTGCTTTGTTTTGGAGGAGACAACCAACGAATCCGTGTGTGGAGGCACCGTGGTCAGCGTCAAGGTCAACGGTTTGTTGTCGAGTGTCACACGTCCAGAAGGCCTGGGGTCATGGTGGGGGTGCAGTTGCCTACGATTCAAGATCACTTTTTGTTGTTCATTACAGGAACTTTGACAGCCCAACGTTACGTGAATGAGGTCTTGAAACAAGTGGACCTACCTTTCCTGAACGTTAACTCCGGTGCGATTTTCCAACCAGACAGCGTTCGTCTGCATACTGCTGCTGTCTCGAGAGCTTGCCTTCAAGGCACTGACACTCTGCCATGACCAACTGCATCGCCAGACCTATCGCCAACTAAAAAATTGTGGGATGCAATTGGACGCGCTATCCACACTCCACCTATACCAGACAATCTGCAGGAACTACGTGAAAAGATTCAAGCTGCATGGGATGGCTTATCTCAGGACACCATTAGGAACCTGTATAACTCCATGCCAAGACGTCTTGAATGTGGTCTGAACGGCCCGTCGCCATAATGACACTACTCATTGGCGTGTATCTCAAAATATATTGCCCATATCAGTCTCAATGTTTAATAATTTATTGTTCCTACTAACCTTTACTTTGCTCCCGAATAGCATTGCAATACAACAAGTCTTTCTGTGGGGCAACTTTTTTTTTGACGATGAGTATAATAAAGAGGGCTTTAGATTATTGGGTGCTGACTCATCACTTTCCCTAGCCTGGACCATTTACTTGAAATTTTCTAATTAAAGGTTTATCGATGTTTAAACAAGATTGCATCTACTACGTACAAACAACGAACGAATTCCAATAAGTTTCATCAAATTAAGTTCAAGACAAATGGCATCTAAATTGAAGGGATTGATCTTAAGCCGGTGTATCCCTACGACCATTTAAACCCGATAATTCTATAGTGACTCTTGCTGAATGTATACAAAGATGTTTAGTAATGTTTTTTATTTTTTTTTTGTGATATTCTATATCACTCAATGGAAACAGAAATGGCGTGTTCTGGAAATGTGCACGCCATCCGCAATTAAATGTGTTTAGTGCCTATTTAACAAAATTGCTGTCTTGCGGTTACACCTTGTTTTGAAACTGAGAAGTATTTTTTTCAATTAAACCTTCCATTTTAGATACCTGTGCTGCTTTTTGTCAGACAACGCCCCCAGCAACAGTTTTGCTCGTGACGTTATTTTATAAGTTCCTAAGACTTAATTAGCTAGACGATCAAAGGGCTTCATTTTCTGTTCGCAAAAGTGATGCGAGGTTCTGCCTCGCAGGGAAATTGGCATCCCACAGGTGAAAATCCGTCTGATCTTCCTTTATGGGCTTCCATGAAGTTTCCAGATTAATGTTTGCAATTATTGGATTTCAAAAGTTTTCCGATACCCTCAGAAGTTTCATTTTCACCTGCGTCCAATAGAGGACGTTTCCCAGGTGGAATTTAGTTGATGCACATAGTTGTATATGGTAACTTCAAACAATTTCCCACAAATTCTCCGTGAAATATTCAATGTTAATATGCCAGCTATTACATACTTTATCCTGTATTCGCTCATGAGAGTCATAAGATTTTCTCCTAAAACTTCACAGAAAATATTTTATTTTATGCCCCTTTAATAATTTCATAAGATGTCAGATTTTTATACTATTTGTAATTGCAATTAAATGTTTGTTTAAGAACATTTGATGGGAGAATAAAGAAGAAATTCGTTTCTCAATTTGTGTTGCTTTGCCTTTGCTTCTCAAATTTAAGAAAAATGTGTGCGCTGCAGAAACTGAAGCCGTTTCATTTGAGAAAATTTATTGATTCTTAAAACTGCAAGCAAACCCAAAGATCAGCATATTAGGCAGTGAAAAAACTAAAAATGATAGTACTTGATTTTTCCTGCCTTTGTCTCACAAGCTGTTTTTATTCGGTTAAACCTTTTTGTTTACTCTGGAAGCGCAGTTCCGGCTCCATTCTTGCCAGATATTATCAAAAAGAAAGAAAGGCCCAGAGCTTCAGATGCGGTATTCAAATCAAAGAAATAAAAAGAAGCACTAAATGCTCACGTAAAAATAAAGGAAAACTATTCTGAAAAGATAAAAAGGTGGCACACATCACAACAGGCATTTCGGTAATCTCACAGTCTCAAATTCCAGCAATGCTTATACCGTTACTGCCACGAAAAAAGACATTACAATGGCTTAAAAATAACCGAAGTTACAAAAAATAAGGGAAGTTGTAGCAAGTGGTGAACCTGATAAATCGAGGAGATGCAGTTTCTTCTAATTGAATAATGTAAAATTGCTATATAGCCTCTCTAACTACATACCTGAAGTAATGCTTCAAAAATGTGATTATGGGTCAATCTATCACGTTTGTACTTACGTTCGGACGTAATTTACCGAGCACAAATTTAGCACTTCTATCAATCTGTCAAATACAAGTTCATCTGTAAACATCATCTTTATTTCTGTACTGAATTGGTTTAGCTTTTCATTTACATACTTACTTAGTCACAAGCAATTTGTCTTCATGTTCAATTTTCATATGAAAATTATCATCTCATCGCTTTGTCACAAGGAAGCATATCAATGACATAAAGTCATCTCAGAAAAATCATACTAACTCAGTTTGCCAAAAACAAATGCATCTCCCACTCAATTCGCTACAAGAAAATTGATTTCCCCACTTAACTAATGGCGAGAACAGTCACATACATAAGTAGTACGCGTAATAATAGAATTCATCTCTATACAAAATTCATTACTACCGAGCTGGTCTCCCTACTCAATGTATCCCATGCAAAGTAAATATCACACTAATTCTTTGCTTTCATTCTGTAGCTTATTCAGTTATTCTATCATATTTTTGAAAAAACACATTCAAATACAACCTGTAAATTCTTCCTCCATGAAATAAAGTAGTTCAAACCACTTATGCATTTCATAGCACAATAGAAAATGCATTTATATTTAGGCATTTTGCATAAATTCTAAAATTTTTACGAGTTCTTCATTTCAGGGAATTCAGTGTAAAACATGAACAGCTCAAAAGTAATGTTTGAGCTAATTGCAGGAAATATAATATTATAAATTGTTGGATTGGTAAAAGCTGAAGGACAAGATTTACATCCCATGCTACTAATTTTGTTGAAGAAAGGCGCATTGAATATGAGTATGGTGATAGTCTACCGGGGAGAAATGCGTATGCAAGAAAAAATTCGGTAAGAAATAAAATGCTGTACTACTTAAAAGACTTGCGGGAGCTTCTAAATCACATAACATAAAGCACTATCTTAAGATACAAATAAAACGACGCAATAATTATAAAGCATTCTGTGTAACTTTTAATCTGAATTCTAGTGAGATATGTTAACTTAATATGAAATATACTTTTTTGTCATTTAAGTAGTAAAAAGTGGAATTAGCGAACCTCATTAATTGACGGAGAAAAGGTCTTCATTAGCATGCGATCTTCTATAACAACAGATTCATATGTGAATGCGTGTGTGTGAGACTGAGAAACGGTTAGGGCAAGTATTGATAAGATATGAACCATGTAATCAATAACTACAGTTTCGGTAACGATCAATATGAGTTTCTATTTTAAACACACAATTTCAGGATCTAAAAAAATATTTCAGAAAGTATCGTCAACAAATAGTCTCCTATATTACCCCGATACAAAAGAAGAAAAATCATAGAGATAATCATTAAAAATTATTGGCTCTGTTACTCTACATTTCAAGAACAAAAGTTAAACCATAACCTGATGGAGCAAAGGCAATTGGGTTGGCTCAGTGGCACACTGGTCTAAGCGATGGCTGCTGACCATTCGTCCGAGATGGGTTCGGGTTCGAATCCCGGTGAGGCATGGATGATGTGTTTGTTTTACGGCAGTGGCTTTTCCCCTTCTCTGGAACCAGTGGCCCCAAATTAGGGATGAACGACTGCTTATAGCCAACTCAGTTGTTCACGGTGATCGTTAAGCCCCCAATAAAAAATACAATTGGTCATTCAGTATGATGCCAAAGATCAAATTCTAATGTAAGTGGATGTGTACGTGTTAAACAATGTTTTTGCGTGAAATGCCTTTCAGACCAGGGTAAAATTATTCGTGCGAACAACATCAGAAGAGTCAGAATGTTTGCTAATGACATTATCACCGCTGGGCAGATGGTTCAACACAGAGGGTGCAGGTGACGTAAACATGTCCCCATTATATTTACTTCTGGAAGATCAACATCGTCGCCCGTCGCGCAGTGGTCTAAGCGCTGGCTTGGACCATATTTGGTATGAAAAAGTTGATATTTGTTGGATCATTGTTATTTCATGAGCATTGATTTGGAATTTAATTTATAAGTCGTATATACTTAGAACATCTTTGTTTTTTGTATTCGACATTTGCCAAATTTACGAATAAGCTCAATTTGCAGCAGTGTGTAATCCTGTTAACAGGTTTCGGAATAAAGAGGTTTAGCAATTTAAAACCTCACAAGTAATGAAGATAATCATGCGCGCTGCTGGACTAGAATTCTAATTTCTTAAAGCGTAAAAGGAATCAACAAAAAAATTCCACATCGATGGACTGCATTCTTCTACACAATATCTCCACTTTAAGTTGATATTAACAACACTGAGCTAGTTATAATGTGCAGTATGTTTCACATAGCGCTATTACCTTGAGAATTCTGAATACAGGTGACATTCACTACTACAACAAGAACTAATGTATAAATAAAATTAATAAATAAAATCAACATAGGATGATTTTACTTTGCCGGCTACTGTCATCGAAGAAGGTTTGAGATTCAACATAACATCAGAGGTATCTCACACACATTTCTTACACAATCTATAATGCTGATACCACAACATCACTTGTCACAATACGTAGTTATGTTATGTAGTTATAATTCTTGTCACGAAATTAACAAGCCTTGCTATCTATGTCTGGCCAAAACTAAAAAGCTTTCCGATAACTTTCCTAGATCAAGAAATACGGAAAGTGAAAGTAATGTATAGTATGACGTAGAAGTCCTTTCGTACTTCTACGTTAATTTAAAATATCACTATACGGAGAAATAGTTCCTAAAATTAAACCTTAACGGCCAAACAAAACATGTAAACAACAGAAGTCAAACTTACGGAAAAGATGCTTTATTCAGGATGTAGCAAACACATCGTATCATAGCATATTGCACTAAACTCTCCACAAACCACACAACTCTTAACACAACGCTCTTTTCACAACGCCCCTTTCAATAATCAGTTTACAACCCAAAGCTCGCTAGCAACCTCGCTTGACAACTCTCGCTAGCAACCTCGCTTGACAACGCTCGCCAGCAACTTCGCTTGACAACGCTCGCCAAGTAACAGTTTAGTCGTCGTTTTTATCTCTCGCTTATCTTATCTCAGGCATACGTCACGTGCATTCAACCTCAATTGTGTTGTCAAACGTATTCGTTTGAGAGAAAAGATATTACGTTAAGAGTGAAAAATAATTGAGAATAAACTCAAGATTTACATAGGGAAAGAAACTAAAAAGGAAAGTTAATTTAGAATATACGTCACAATAGCTTATTATTTCAGTGGCAGTTATTTTGCGGGATCAGTTTATATTGAGTGTTAAATCCTTGACCACAAGTGATTTTGTCAAACTAGTATCGGCAACAGTAGCTGATCCTTCTCAAACCATTGGCATGAGGAGAATTGGCTTTTTACCTGTGTTGAGGACACACGCATATTGATTAACACAGTGATTAATGCTAAAATATTATTGTTTCAATATTTCTTAAATTCCGGTCAACTTCCTGTCTAAACAAACAAATTTGCAGCGATATATTCCGTCGGTGTAGCTTAGCCGGTTAGAGCAACTCACGCCGGAGTGAGGAGACGCGATTTCGATCCTCGTCACCGAAAAATTACTGTTTTCACACTCCAAAATTTTAATTATAGGTGCAAACAGGCATATTGCTGTTGAGAAAACAGCAGTGCTCTGATGCTTTAACTTTGAGCAATGAAAGACGTCTGGCAGACAAGGAACTCAATAGAATTTCTATCACGGGTGAACATACGACACAGTGTCTTCATCAAAGAATATGAATAATAAAGAAATTTTCCACAGATTCCTTACAGTACTTCATCCCAAACAGAAATCGTGTGACTTTAAAAAAACATAGGATCATCCAGTGAATGCCATTTTTTCAGTTAGGTGTTTTACAACTATCGATGGGCAGTCGTCCGTCACTAATTTACGGACACTGTTTCCAGGAAAAGGAGAGAGCCAATGCAGTAAGACAAACATAACATCCATGCCTCACTGGAATTTGAACCCGGAGCCATCTCGGACAAATGGTCAGAAGGAATGCCATTTCGATAAACTAGAGTTTCTCTGATGACCAAATTTATGTTAATTGTTTCTTAGATGAAGATGGCAGGAATCTTTATATGCACATTTTCGAAATACGGGATTCAAAATTTCAGTGCCGAGATTCATGCTTTCCTGTAATGAGATTCAAAGGAGATTCAAAAGCTTTCCTGAAATGAGATTCAAATGAGATTCAAAAGCTTTCCTGAAATGAGATTCAAATGAGATTCAAAAGCTTTCCTGAAATGAGATTCAAATGAGATTCCAAAACTTTCCTGAAATGAGTTGCTCATGGATTTCTGCCATCTAGCTTTCCTGAAAGGAGTTGCTCATGGATTTCTGCCATCTAGCTTTCCTGAAAGGAAGTTGCTCATGGATTTCTGCCATCTAGCTTTCCTGAAATGAGTTGCCGCCCCGGTGGCGCAGTGGTCTAAGCGATGGCTTCTGACCATTCGTCCCTGATGGGTCCGAGTTCGAATCCCGGTGAGGCATGAATGTTGTGTTTTTCTTACGGCACTGGCTCTTTCCCTTCCCTGGAACCAATGTCCCTTACTTAGGGACGGGCGACTGCTTAAAGCCCACTGAGTTGCTTACTGCGGTCGTTATACATTCAATAAAAGAAATAAATAAATAAAGTGTTGCTCGTGGATTTCTGTCATCTATAGCTTTCCAAAAAACGAGTTGCTCATGGCGGTCGTTAAATCAACTTGTTTCGCCAAACAAGGCTTTCATCAATGAATTATAAGATACCATAGTTTTTGGAATATAAGTCGCACTTTTTATCCTCAAAAATCAATGTCAAAATATATCTGCATCTTATATACCGAATGCCATTATCATCACCATGGATGTACATGCATGTAGACTGCAAAGTGACTTAAAAATAAATTCAGTGAAAGAGAAATTCTCATAATACGTGGAAATACGTCAGAAGTTTCATGATTAATGTGTTAATAATTCGGAGTTAAATTGTTATCGCTGTCTCTTAGGCATAGTAAGTGATATTCTTCTGCACTTTTTCTGGAGTGTCATTGTATCGTGAATGCTTGTATATAAAATTGTGCACGTTCATGTTTTTCCTATGTTTTCTACGCATGTGTGATTTTTTATGAGACAAACATGCTACCATGCTAGCTAGATACGTGTATTTGTGGCGTGTGCATATCTGTTCGTTTATGAGTTAGTGATGCAAAATATAGATTAAGCATATGCTCCATATGTTATACATAGCCATCTGAAACGGACATAAACAGGACTAGCTTAATTCCTTTTAAAAGCAAAGTGATAGAAAAAGAAAGAAAAGATTCATACATCAGGGCGAAAGATCGCAACAGAAGGCAACTGTGAAAAAAACTTTGTCGGTCGATGACTCGAAACCGCATCCGTCTGCTCCGGAGCCGATGCTGTCCCAGTTAAGATACACTGACAAAAGTGTATCACTGCTACTTGCCGTTTTGACATTTGACAGGTGAATCACTTCTGTAGTGCGTTACATAGCCCCCCTTGAGAAGGGCAGGTGCACGATACCGCAGATTTCGGGTCCTACGCAAGCTACACTTGAAGCAACTCTCTGTAGAAGAAGGAATTCTCACCAATTCCAGACGATGTGTGGAAGAAGCATCACAGGTTTTTCGAAGCGAAGAAGGAGTTCTAATTAATTCCGGATGCCATGTGGAAGGAAAAACACACATCTTTCGAAAAACCTAACTGCCAGTAGATCCCTTTTTACGTTCGGGCGCAAATGGGAAAACACATTCTTCTACTCCAAAGCGGAATGCTTTCCCAACTAAGTTACAATGACAAGTGCTTATCGCCGCAACTTTGCCGTCTTAACATGTGCGTCACCTCTGTAGTAGGGGAAAAGGTGGGAATATGAAACAGGGTGGTAATATGAAATGGGGCTTATTTCTCGAGCAAGTGCTGCCATTTGTCAATAACTTAAATAAACATAATCGTTAGGGTCCGTATAGGCCACCAGAGGGCTGAGGCGTCAGTGTCACGTTGTGTACATGGAACAGAGGATATGCGTTGTTTTCTTCCGGGACAACAATTTTCGTAAGGTAAGATTCCAGAATTTGTTTGCTGGCTTTTTTGATAAATCTAGCATATTTGCTATAGTGTGTCGATTTGTCAGAAGATAAAACTTTAAAACAGCAGGGTTAGTTATTGTTATTTGAAAATATTTTTTCTACATCGAGGTACGTTGGGGCGTTTGGAAAATGGCGATGGGTGATAATATCGAACTAAGATGTTCCATATTACAACTGTTCTTCTCTTTCTTTCTTAGGTGTCGCTACGCCAAGATGAAAATTAGAACCTAAAAAAGAGAGTAAGACAGACATGGAGTGCGGAAGACATGTTAAATGCTATAAGGGCAGTTCGTAACAAAAAAAAACGCACGTGAAAATGAAGCTACACGGTGCTGCAGTATTTCTTCTCAAACCGTCAACAACCTTATTGGAGATGTATCTGTCAAAGATGATGCGCAGTGTATATTTTGTTGCGAGACATTCAGTACGTCCAAATCTGGAGAACTGTAGGTTCAATGTATAATAAGCTCTCCAGAAATAAGCTCACATCTTATACAGTGGATGTGAAAGTGACCTTTTTATTTGCGACTTCTGTTCATCAGCCTAAAGGACTCAAACTTTATATAGAAATTTCTTTTATTTTAATTTTAAAGTAACATTAACTGTTTCACAATGAAAGCGGCATTCAATAAAAAAGTTGTTGTATTATCAATAACTTTATATTTCAAAGCACTAAGGTTTTTTGTTTTATTTCCATGCTGTTTCATATTACCACCGCCATTTTCCAAGGCACACTTTTTGCAATGTGTTAACAAAATGTTCTGCTATTTAAAGAGTGATATTTATTTTCCTAAAAGCTATACATACGTTTTGAGAAATATATGTGCTAACTAACACCTGTGACTTATTTTTATGCAAATGTTACATTTAAAATTGAGTTATTCGTCTACGCAGAACTTTCGTAGACATTCACAGTACCATAAATGCATTCACGGTAACATGAATGCTGCGGAATCGTAAGTTTGAAGCAATTTTTGGAAAAATGCATTCATGAAACGTGAACTTTTACTGGAGGAGCGCAAAGTTTATTTCCAGTTTTTACGGCGGAAGATGCCTCCATATCCGACCGTCTTCCTTCTTTGATGTTCGACAATAATTTTCAGAAGTTAGACGTTCGCTTCTTTGACGACATTCTTTACTTCGAACGGTAAAACGCCAACTTTAGATTGAAAAAAAATACCCGTTCCCAATAATTGTTAGTATGCCACAAAATGCCGAGAGACTTCGACCAAAGCCATCTTACTGGGACAACTCAGTTATACAGCGAGGATGACCATCGGAACCAATAACGAAAGCCATTGGCTGTATGGAGGTGTGACATCGCTGACAAATTCTGCGGCGCATGTAACATACTGAGACGAGTTTCTCTTCGCTGTTTTCATCAGTGGTATCCCTCATTGCAAAAATCGCTGGCCGCGGATGGCCTAGTGATCAACGTTCGTGACTGTCACCGAAAAAACTCAGGTTCGATCCCAGGAAGGTACGAATGCTCGAACCACTAAATATCCGTCGTGCTTCGGATAGGCACGTAAAGCCATCGGTCCCCGGCTACTTGCCGCCCAATAATATAGAAGGGCGTCTTTCTCTCCCATTCTACCTCGCTTACGTCTTACTTTTCTATCGGGCACTCTAGCCCAAATCTCCTAGCTTCCTATTTCTAAGGGTTGTTTAAGACCTGGGGTCAGACACTCCTTTCTTAAAATTCTCTGCGTATGATCTGATATGATTGCCAATTTCGCAAACCGTAAGGATTCAATTATTAATGAGCTGTTGTTTTGACGCATAAAGTTTGATATTTTTCTTAATAAAAATATTTAAAATAGATAAGGGTGCTTCTTATATACCGGTAAGTCTTATATTAATAAAATACGGTACTTTAAACTGTGAATGTTCTAATAAAGCAAATATTCCGATAAGTTAGAACCTACGGCAGTAACGCTATATGCGGCTTTTGTGAATCTCTTTTTGAATAACTTTGGGTGGCTCAATAGCATATGAAATATTGAAATGCGATTGTGTTCCAAATTCATTTGGTGTTCTGATTTTTGATACATTCCACTACGGATCTGTGGATTTTTTTTTTTTTTTTTTTGCTTAAAAACTCGCGTTCATTGAACTAAGATCTGGAAATATTTTTATAAGTTAGATGCTATCCACATGTTTAAATATTTTCCGTTTCAAAACTGTAGCAAAGAAAACCCTCTTCATTTTTTACTATATTCCAGTACCACGTGTTGCCATCTCCGCTAGGAACTTTTCTCCCGTGAAAGAGATTCACAGTTATGAGCTTTATTTTGTCATGGCTCGTTTTTCATTAGATATGCGGGACTGTGAAATTCCAATAATGTTTAATTTTCACGCGTTTCTACGTCAATAAATATTATAAGAAAGACCACTTAAACTTTACCTGGCGCTATCGCCTTTCAGTCCTGATGTATTAATTCCTTTAGATGCTTGGAATTATTTTTTGCGAGAAAAGCATCTCCTACTCGGCTTTCAAAATTAAATTTCGTAAAAGAATTTAACTGGAAAACCGTGGCCAGCCACTGAAGATGATATGAAAGGACGTGAACACAATAAGCGGAATTATATTTATGCAATGTTTGTTATTATTGAGACTTAATAGAGAAATGTCAGAAACCCAATCACTGGAAAGTAATGGAGAATTAGTTTATACATTTACAAGGAAATATGAAAATGTGTATGTGAACACACACACACACACACACACACACACACACACACACACACATACATACGCACACGCACATACATACATACACGCACACATATATACATATCTCATCATAATCATCTTAAAATATCCTACAAATGTGAAACTGATTTCATATAACAATTATAATAATAATAATAATAATAATAATAATAATAATAATAATAATAATAATAACAATATGGACTTTAAATAAAAGAGAAAATATAAAACAATTACTCTAATACCTGCCCATCCGAAACAAAAGCCTACCAAAATCACATTAAAATTATAGATAAATTTAGTTATAGCAGGATTCAGATTGCCGCTAGCGAAATCGTTCTTTGCACTAGAATACAAATTTTTAGATTGTGAACTCAGACGCGCCTCAAAAAATAAAAGTTGTGATGGCCTAAAAAAAGGAAAAATTTCTTGTGCTACATTACACATTTTTGCATTAATGAAGGGCGCCGTGTAACAGTCTGTGACCGATATCATCTTTCTTTTTTTTTTTTTTTTTTTTTTTTTTGTTTGGAGGTTTAACGACCACCGTAAGCAACTCAATGGGATATAAACAGTCGCCCGTCCCTAATTTAGGGTCACTGGTTCCAGGGAAGGAGAGAGCCAGTGCCGTAAGACAACACACAACATCCATGTCTCACCGAGATTCGAACCCGGACCCCTTTCGGACGAATGATCAGAGGCCATCGCTTAGACCACTCCTGCCCCGGGGCGGCTCATCTTTCTTCTTTTTGATTGAAGGTTTAACGACCACCATGAGCAACTCGATGGGCTATAAGCAATCGCCCGTCCTTAATTTAAGTCTACTGGCTCCAGAGAAGGGAGAGAGCCAGCGCCGTAAGACAAACACAACATCCATGCCTCACTCGGATTCGAACCCCGGAAACATCACGGACGAATGGTCAGAAGCCAGAACTAAGACCACTGCACCACCTGGATAGCACATGGATGTCACGAGGTATATTGACACCTCTGCGAACTAGGCACACCCGTACATGCGCATGATGTTTTCTTATGGAGGGGGTTATCTTCGGTAGGATGGTGTACCATGTCACAAGGCTCACATAGTCACACAGTGGTTCCGGGGCACACGATGGGGACTTCAATATGTTAAAGTGGTCCGCGAAGTCCTCGGATTTTAACCCATCTGAATACCTGTGGAATGCGATTGACAGAGCCCTTCAAAATTAAGATCCTCCTTCAGTGAATATTAGCAAGCTTTATGGCAACAGTCTTTCCAAAACTATTTGCTTCTTTCCTTCCCGATAAAGAAGGATAGCTTTCTCGTACCTGTTTTATTACTTTGCAGACAACGTGCTTCTGCATTGTCTTCTTCTGAGAAATGATACAGAGATCGCATTAACGCCTGAACAGGCGTATTTCACGCATTAAAAACAAAAATTACTTCCTGAAAAAATCGGGACATGCCTTTACTGATACAAAAATTATCCATCCTGATTTAAAAACCGACCTCTAGGCTTGTTTCTTTAAATTACTATCATTACTATTATATTTTTCCCTCGGCTGTTCAACAGAGTAGTTGTGTCGTGGAAAACGTAATTTCTCCCTCATTCCCCTCTCCAGCTCTCCGTATCTGCAGGAAAACACGTTCCCAAAGGCTAAAGCATGTGTGAAAAAATACCTTATCTATGTCACAACTTGTAAGGATCGTGCCGGTCGTGGTCGTGCCGTGGTCGGCACGACCACGGCACGACAGAGCTCAATATCACTGGAATGGCCTTGAACGCACATGGCCTTGAACGCACATGTCGTGCCGTGGTCGGCACGACATGTGCGTTCAAGGCCAAACGAAATGGAGCTGAAGGCAACACTTTATCCGAGAGTTCCGAAGGTTTGTGGACAGTGTTTTTGAGAAAAGAAATAGCCGTTCTCTATCTAAAAAGAGTTGCATGGAAGAAGGGTAGATTCCCGTTATTTTCAACTTCAGTGTTTTTTATTGGACTTCGACGTTTTGGGGAAACCTCAAAATACGATCATGCGTTGTACTGCGAATGCGAACGGAAATTGCAGACAGTAAAACATATATATGTATGATTTCCTCTTATACTAAGACAACTGGAAGTATCACAAATGGACCATCAGATAGATTCGTTATGATCTTGTTCTGTTTTACTGTTAAATGAGCTTCCCACATTTTCTCCATTAAACAAAGATTGCTTTCATTACGGCATCTGTGTGCTTGACACCGCATTTTCTCGGCGACTTTAATCTCCCCGTGCTCTTCCATTTTTTTCACCACTTCGTTCGCGGGAACTGAAGACACCGTTCTTTCCTCTGTTTTGTTTACAAGCCCATGTGGACATCCATCATGAACTAACCAGGTCCTATTTAAGATAAAGCACATGGGACGGGAATGTAGCAAAAGGGAGACAGGGAGCATTCCGATGTTTATTGTTTAGACGCAGCCTTTAAGAAAGAGCATTACATAGGGGGAACTGAAAGAAATATTTGCCGCAGTGGTAAGGATGCATGTTTGCATGTTTTTAACCTTAGGAATTACTACTCTATTTTAAATGTTGCTGTACTTATTAAAATAATTGCATGTCCAAAGATCGGATTTTTTTACTTCAATGTATGTAACTTCTTAATAGAATTAAAAAAAATGTTTTTAGAAATAACAATTTTTATGGCAGTCGTTTTTAAACTGAGGCGGAGGGGGGGGGGTAACATTCGAAAATCACAAAATACTTCTTGAAAATCATGTGAGAAGTGTTTTTACCTCCTGCCCAAGAACTTATCACGACCACTGGTTGTGAAGATCCTCAGGGCGACTGCTTATAGCACATCGAGTTGCTCACGGTGGTCGTTAAACCTCCAATATGAAAAAAGATCCTGAGCGAGATGTCATTTAAAGTTGTGAGTAAAAAGTGTAGTAACGCTAAAAAGAAAATGCACTCCTCATTTTAGTCTTGAGTGAAGGAACCCTCTATGTATCCGAATGAGGTTTTCCATCGACCAAATGCCTGTGTTTTGAGAGTCTGTATGATTTGTAAGATAAACCATTCCCCAGAAATCATTCTGAGTGCTCGTAAGCGGGTCTGTTTTGAAGTAACATTCCACCAAGAGCACTAACTCCATATATATATAAATGGATTAGTAAAATGGAATGGGAATAGTTTGTCTTTGTCTTCATTGAAAATGCGTCCAACTATCTGTGGGAATTGCTTAAAACACATATCTATAAACTTTTTCTTTCTACAAAAATAAATTAAATAAGCAAATTTAATAAATTCAGTTTTTTCCTTAATATTAACTTAAATACAGTTCATATACTTAATTTCTTTAATTACTTCTCTACGAAAGCAGTAAGCTTCTACACTTTTTCTGGAATGCCTTTTCGGCAGACAGAATGCATTTTCTACTGAGAAAAAAATTCATGGAATGTTATATTTATTAAACTATATGAAAAAACTCATGGCACGCTAAAACACAAACATTTTCATTCACATCGGCATCAATCACACCCTAATGTTTTGTTATTGATATTTGGGATCTACACAAGAGATGGAAATGGGTTACCATTCCGTGCAAATTAATTGGGACAAGCTATTTCATTCTCAGAATTGTAATGTGATCGCCAGTTGATGTCGGAAACCCACGTAAACCGGTTTTATCGGCTGTAACGTGATGTGATTGTTAGAACTTGATAATAAGAATGTTGTTTGACCGGTTTTAAACAGGAAATAGGCACTTCAGCTTCAGTTGTGAGCTTCCGTGTGTGACAGGTGGATGTTAGTTTTTGCTCTCTATGAGTACGTGTTGCTTTCGTGCATTGAAAAATGGATATTTCCCCAAGGAAGCGTGCAAAAATATTTGCTCTGGAGGATCAGACTTCTATGACAATGAGAGATATCGCTTCTGCAGTTGGTGTAAGCAAATCAAGTGTATCAAGACTGCTTACGCGATACAATGCATCTAGATCATCGTCTCCAAAAAGGAGAGGTAAATGTTAAAGAAAACGAAAAATAACTCCACGAACGGATAAATATATAATCAGAAATAGTAAAATGAATCTAAACAAAAACAAGCACCTACCTTCAAAGAGATTTATTGGCTAGTGGTTGTGATGTTAGTGATTCAACTGTACGCCGTAGGCTTCCGAAAGTTAGCTGGAAGGCAAGAAGACTAAAGAAAAAGCAATATTTGAATGCGAAAATGAAGATACAACGTTTAGCATGGGTCAAAAAATATAAATCATGGACTGCTGACGACTGGGAAAAGGTTATTTTCAGTGATGAAACTCATTTATTTGTGCAGGGTTAGCAAGCAAATGTTGTTAGACGAGGCAACTGTGAACCCTTAAGACCAGAGCATGTCAAACAAACTGTAAAACACCCTCTGAAACAGATGTTTTGGGTTTTTTTCACATCAAAATGGCACTGGAATCTTAGTTCCTGTTCAAGTTAAGATGAATTCAGCCAAGTACGTAGAAATATTACAACGTAGGATTGTTCCATTCTTGCAAACTTTTGACGGGACATTTCAACATGACTTGGCCCCATGTCACAATTCGAAATTGGTCAAGAATTTCATGCTGGAAAATCAAATTCATTTGCTTGATTGGCCTGGAAATTCACCAGACTTAAATCTCATAGAAAACTTGTGGAATATTTTAAACAGACGTTTAGGTAAAATGAACTGTACAACCAAAGAACGCATGATAACGAATGCTATAAAAGTGTGGTTCCACGATTATGAAGTCAAAAATATGTGCACTCAATTAGTGGAGTCAATGCCAAAACGAATTCAAGAAGTCATTTCTGCTAAAGGAGGACATACTTCATACTAATACAGGTATTCATTAGTGTATGAGGCACAGAATGATATAAAGGCATAGTTTTGGGAAAATAAGTGATATTTTACTTTGTCCCAATTAATTTGCACAGTATAGTACCAGTCAGCAGGTCAATGGGTCAAAAAAGTTTTGCGGGTCAAACAGGTCGGATCAAAGAGTTCCTGACTCGATTTCAACCCGGTTTTATTTCCGTTTAATTTTTTGAAAAGAAAAAAAAAATATTTCACAGAAAAATTATTACTGTGGAATTTTGGGCACGATACCGCTGCCAGCGGAGTGAAAATTAATTTGTCATGACAAAATATTGTCGTATCTTTCTTTAAGCAACAAAGATTTCCACTGACCGATGGCTATATGGCGCCAACGCTAGACACATCGACACCATATCGTAAAACGGTACTTCCTTGGCGTTTGTGTTCAGTGCGATTGTCTGGAGCAAAGTACAGGCAAACGCCTGTCTCCTGCTTCTCTGCTGATTCACTCTCTCACACCCTGCGTGTCACTCTGTAAGACTGAAAGTTACTTTTAACATCCATCTTTTGCATTGAGCACCCAGAATGTTTCGTTTGACGGGCTAACATCCCGTTCCTACAGCATGTCGTATCGGAATTAATGCTTTATTTATTGATATGGATGAATTTAATATTAAGGAGATTGAAAAAGGTGTCGAGGCCAACAAATACGTTCTTGTTGAAAACAAATTGGGTAACAGGGAATGGTGGAAGTTGTTCCGTTTAATTAAGGAACCAGAATATGTTTCACAGCAAGACCAATTTTCGTAAGCTTGTGATAAGTGGGAATTTTCCAAAATGTGAATGTTGGTTTCATGAGTGTCACTTCCTTCTGAGGGGCAACGATGAGATCAACATCCACATTTTAGAAACTTTGAACTTGTCAGAAGCCTGAAAAAATCGGTGTTGCTGTGAAATATATTCTGAACCTTGATATGTTGTCAAAAAAACAGCAAAAACTGAAATTAAACATACAACAAGTAACTTAATTCAAAAATTTTCATTGTAGTGCCATCAAAATTAAACGCAATAGTCTTAACATCACTGCGGCGGGACTTTTAGAAACATGTGTAAAACAGTTAGGCTATGTTTTGCAAATGAATGGCGACAGATTCAACACTTCCGGTAAGTAAGTGAGTAAATCATACGTTCCTGCGTGTTACAGGGTGATTCAGCTAAGCGTGTACAAACTTCTGGGAAGGGGTTGGTTGCACAAAAACAAATCGGAAGCACACAGGAATGCAGGGTCGGAAACGCCATCTTCATGCGGTAGATGGCGTTGTTCGGCTGCGAGACAGCTCATACGTTCTTTCAGGATACCGTCATTTACACAGGAAGGTTGCTTCAATGCACATAACGCGCATGTGTGGGTGGTAGAGAACCCCCATTCTGTACGACTGCGTGCAGCATAAAGCCGTTTTGCTGTTAATGTTTGGGCCGGTATTGTCGAGGACCACTCAATTGACCCATACCTCATGCCTCCTCGTCTGGACGGAATGAGTTACCGGATATTTCTGGAGGACGTCTTGCCAGAGCTGTTGAACGAACAACTGGTCCCTCTATCGCGATGCCGTGCAATGTGGTTCCAGCACGATGGGGCCCCAGCCCATTTCAGCAATGACGTTCGTAATCACGTAAAGATGACATTTGGACATCAGTGGATTCTGCGTGGTGGTCTCGTTCATTGGTCTGCAAGATCGCCGGACTTAACATGCCTTGATTACTTCTTTTGGGGTGACATCAAAGGACTGGTGTACGACACCCCCGTTGAAAGTGATGAGAATATTGTAGCACGCATCTCTGTAGCTGATTTGGAAGTCCGAGACACGCCAGGAATTTTAATAAATGTACGTGATTCCATGCGCCGAAGATGTCAAGGGTGTGTTACAGCTCATTGTCGCAACTTTGAACACCTGTAACCTAAATGAATTTCGCAAATGTCTTGTGAGTAATAAAAAACATTTTACTCTCTTTCGTGCTGCTTTTTCACTTCTTGTCCTCTCTGTACAGTAGCACATGAAGATTGTGTTTCCGACCCTGCATTGCTATGTGATTCCGATTTGTCTTTGTGCAACCTACCCTTCCCACAAGTTTGCACACGCTTAGCTGAATCACCCAGCATATTTCTTTGATTCCTATATAACCTACTATACCCACTGTGGAGATGCTTTTTGAGCGCCCTGTGTGTATATATGTATACATAACTACGAGTAATTATGAACTGATTTTTGAATTTATAGTTCAAAGCAGATTTGTCGGGGTTGGGTCCGGGTGAGGTCCAATTATGTGCCTCAATACTCAGATGGCTCGTCACAGCATATAAGACGGCACGTGAGCGCGGTACGAATCAGGCAGCATCAGTTAGCTTTAGATTGAGGGTTGGAAAGATTAAAACGAGTTATCTGAGCGACTTTTAAAGTCGCATGACAGTTGGCACCAGGAGTGCCGATTTAAGCAACTCCCAAACGGTAATCCTCGTGTGATTTTTACGCATAAAGATTGCAAATTTTTTTACCATGTGACACCGTGAACAGTACCACAAGGTAAAAACTGCTATTGGATTAGAGAAAATTGGATAGAATCGAGTAAGCAAATAGACGTGTCAAAACCCGACAGATCACTGCAGAATTGAGCATTGGTGTGAATGACCTACAACAGGTAACCAGCATGTCGCCAGTTTGATTTGTCCGCTCTGATCCAGTAGCTGTTTTCTTCTGTAGAAACGCCAATTTCTGGAAGTGCTTTGCGTGTTACACCATTCACGGTAAACCCTTACTACTGTTGTGCGTCAAAATCCCAAATGGCTACCCGTTTGGGAAGTGCTCAAACCAGCACGCCGAGCGCCAACTATTATAACACGTTCAAAGTGGCTCAGATAACTGATTTTGCCCATTACAACCCTCAAGCAAATGTTAAATGATGCTGAACGAGATCTACCAGACTTATGCCGCACGGGAGTAGGCTCTGATCAGCGATTGATCTGAGCCTACTATGGTTGCCGTTTTTATATTTTATTTTTTTGTCTTTTTCTTTCTTTTTCGATTGGGTGTTTAACGACCACCGTGAGCAACTCAATCGGCTATAAGCAGTCGCCCGTCCCTAATTTAGGACCTCTGACTCCAGGGAAGGGAGAGAACCAGTGCCGTAAGACAAACACAACATCCATGCTTCACCGGGATTTCAATCCGGGCCCATCTCGGACGAATGATCAGAAGCTATCGCTTAGAGCACCGCGCCACTATTATATCTTATCGACCACGTATCTGCTCCGGGAGCACACCATTGCGCGTGCGTGGCGGTGCCCAATCACATATGTCTACATAATGTAAACCTGAAGTACACAGATACTGCTAAAGCAGGAGGTATCTGAGGTATACAGATAAACTTGAGATATACAGGTACTGCTAAAGTAGATTTATCTCAGGTATATAGATATACTGGTGGTATACAGATACTACTGAAACAGGTTTATCTGAGGTATACAGATACTACTGAAACAGGTTTATCTGAGGTATACAGATACTACTGAAACAGGTTTATCTGAGGTATATAGATATACTGATGGTATACAGATACTACTGAAACAGGTTTATCTGAGGTATACAGATACTACTGAAACAGGTTTATCTGAGGTATACAGATACTACTGAAACAGGTTTATCTGAGGTATACAGATACTGCTAAAGCAGGTTCATCTGAGGTATACAGATACTGATACAGCACGTTTATCTTGTTATACAGCAAGAAAGGATTGGCTGTATGGACGAACTGAGAACGATGCCATATCTGCCAAAATGAAGCGTCAGTTTACTAGCCCGATTTCAATGCTTTCTTCAAACCTTTCTCTAAAATTTCATTAAAGCTTTCAGTTGTGGAAAAATATAAAGTATCATTTTCCATGACAAGTTAGTGCAGTGGAAAATAGATTCGGTAACTGTCAGTTGTTTGGTTACCACCTTTTTAATTCTCTTTCATTTCTTTTTTGTAGAAACGTCTTCAGGCTTTTATGTCGGACAGGCAGATTAAGTTAATTAATGTTCAAAACAAATTGTTTATGCTTCGAGCAATTTTAAACTTCAAGCTGAAGCGAATAGAATGTCATTTGAAAATATTGTTATCAGTTCCATGAATTACGAAAACTGACAAATAAAAGAGAAAAATGAGAGAAACCCATTTTTTTTAACGAAGAAGAAGATATTTTGACATCTAAACTTTCACAGTTCCTTTTTTCTGGGGGTGATAAAAAGGTGAATGACATTCGGGTGCATTTTCAAGCGAAATTTTGAAGCGAATGATCTATTATAGCAATTTTATCTGAAATCACAGTTTGCAATTTTGTTTTCCCAGTTGTTTTATCTTTCTGTTAATTCTTCCGAGGCCTCTAAATCTAATTAAGATTTGTCTTTGAGTTTATTACCTTTCAGGATTTATTCTTCTTTCAAGTAAGAAAATAGCTTTATTAATTCTTATCTCACATCACTGAAACAACCTAATAAATTATGTACTGCGCGCGAGTTTGTTTTATTCCTCATGCGATATATAATTTAACAATTTTTTCGTATCCACTGCTCTAAAATTCAATAAATGTTGAGATTATCACATTTTAAACTAATTTGAAGTAGTAAAGAATTTGGGTTGTGCTAACAAAAAGCATTCTGCATGCAAGACGTAATTAGTAATCTTATATGAGTTTCACGGAACTATTCACGGAACTAAAACCGATTTGAAGCGCTTTTCTTTTCTTGTAGAACGGAGAAGAAGGAAAATGATTCACACTTCTTAATAAGCGGTTACGTAATATGCAATTTACAATATTTTTCACATTAAAATGAAGCCGAGAGGAGGATAATATCTGCTAAAGAGGAGCACAAACGTTGATCCTCTCCTTTTTTCACACACAAACAGGGAATTGTCAAACTGCATAGTGAAGTGTTTCAAAACTTCAGCACCACTTAAATGCCACCCAACCGTTCTAATTCTTGATATTATAGAGCGAATCACACAATGTGTGAGTAGATGATAACACTGCCGCCCAGGTGGCGCAGTGGTCTAAGCGATGGCTTCTGATCATTCGTCAGAGATGGGTCCGGGTTCGAATCCCGATGAAGCATAGATGTTGTATTTGTCTTGCGGCACTAGCTCTCTCCCTTCTCTGGAGAGTGACCCTAAATTAAGGGACTGCTTATAGCCCACTGAGTTGCTCACTGTGGTCGTTAAACACCCAATCAAAAAAAAAAAAAAAAAAAAAAGAGAAAGATAGCACTAGACTCTGGAAGAGAAAATATGATTGTATAGGAGTGAAATTAAAACAAAACGTTGCTGATTATTATACTGTAAACAAAGAAAGGAAAAAAAAGCCATTCCAACAATGTATTATGAAATAATCCGAATTTTAATACATTGAGTTAACGTTGTTGTGAAACACTATTTATATAAAACAATCACGTACCTCATCTATTTCGAGAATAGCAGCTACCCCAAACGTCCAGTTTACGGCATAATAAATACTGCTTCTTTTCATTTTTATTTTACAATTTGTAGAATGTTTAAGGAAAAGAAGCATATAGTATATATCACTCTGACTACCATTTCTCTCCTTTTTTTTACGTATCTTTTGGAAAAACGTACGTGCTTACATTATTACCATTATTACCATGTTCTTCCGCCTGTGAACGAACATAACTATCCTATTTGAAAAACATATATTTGCGTTGATGTTGAGAAAAAAGATCCATCTAAACATTTTGATTCTTTACCCATACGTAAACATGCTGCTGCTGGGGGGCTGTGGACGAAAACGCCACTGACCTAAATAGGTGCTATATTCCTTTTTACTGCTTCCAGAAATTCGATCGAGAAAGTCTATTTTCTTGTTGCAAACCTTTCATCACAAATAGAATTTTACAAACAATTCTATGCAGTTTTCCCCGCTACTGCAAAAATACATGTCATATTTTTTTTCAGTAGCTCTACTCATAAAAGTTCGACTGAAAAAAATATTTTTCCGTTTCATAGCTTCTAGTATAGCTCACATTTCAGACGTGTTTTCTGGGTTTTCTACGCTACTAGTTTAGCCACTAGAGGAAATGAATGATTATTTCTATTTGCAACAGTATCATGAACTTCTAACAACCCAAATGAAAAGAAAAATAGTTTCGGTCATGTTACCAAAAACTATAAAAAAAAAAAAAAAAAATTCGCATGTTTTTGCTAAAAATGACGTACCGCTACTTTTTTAGTTCAATTCCCCTCGAAGCTTTTACTTCTAGAAGTCCGTTTTGAAAAATACGTTGCCCCCACTTCCCAGTTGCGCAGTGGTCTAAGCGCTGACGTCTTATCGTACGTCCTGATGGGTTCGAATCCCGTTGCGGCAAAGATGCCGTGTTTATCTTACTGCAATGGCTGTCTCCCTTCCCTGGAACCAGTGGTCCTAATTTAGGGAAGGGGAATTGCTCACAGCCCAGCGAGTTGCTCACGATGGTTATTAAATCGCCAATAAAAAAAAATATGTTTTTTCTTGGTAACTTTCAGTTTGAGAAACATCTTGAATATATATGCTAAATGCGCAGTTCACTCACTAGGTGGCATAAGAGTGTAATCACATTTACAACTGTATCTACACTTTCAAAAACGAAATAAAATGCATTGGATGCTATTTACGGCGATGAGGATTACGTTCATTGTCAATTTCATATAATAAAACTGCTAACGTAGTGTATTTTGTTTCCCTTAGTTTCTCAGGTTCTGAAAGTACTATTTTGAAAATTATTTTAACGACGCATAACTTCCACAAAAAAAGAAGAGTTTTGTATGTAACTTCTATTTTTCTATAATGCGTAGCTCTTTCGTTAAGGGCACAAGTGCATACTTATATTTACAGCGCTATTTACGTTTCAAAAACTCAGTTTGAAAAAATTATATTTTGGCCAGATATCTTTGAGTGTGAGAAAATCTTGCGATATTTCCTTTACCCGCTAATTCGCAGATATATAGTAGGAGTAAAGCTATATTATGTTTGAATAGATATTTCTGCTCTTAAAAATCCGATCTGAAAAATATATTTGTGTCAGATATCTTCTAGGACTAGGACTACTGTGCTTACTGTATATTTTTCAATTATTTCTAGTACCCAGTTTTACTTCCGGTCTTCGTACGTGTGCATTTTTGTTTACAAATGAATGTCCGTTTCAAAATAATTGCTGGAAAATTTTTTATACCGTGTAGAATTCCCTTTGAGCACCACTACAAACAATGCTTACAATTGATAACTCGAAGATTTTCCGTTAAAGGGTGCACTTTTTTTTTCGTAATTATCTTTTCTTTTCAAATGCGATTAAAAACTTTCTTCGTGTTCAGAGGGTATCGATTTTGAGAAACGATATGGGTGAACATTTTGTTTTTGCATAACTCATTGCTCTGCCACCCAATGGCGCCAATATATATTGGCATTTTGGCTTACAAGATAATGAGAAAAATAATTTCATATGCGTAACATACAAGTGACAGTGACAAAGATGTACATGACTTTTTTGCTGCAAATGATGAACAACCTTTTTTTACACGCGAAAGTGCTTAATTGCGACGATATTTCAATAAGTTCCACCGAAGGAAAAGGTTTTGCTTCAGATGAATTTCTTTGTGAATAACACTTGGCCTGAATTTTCTACGACCGTCATTTAGTTTCTTGGTAGACACGGAAATGAATTTCCCATGTGAGCGGAGTCCATTGCGGGAGGGAATTTCGAGAACTGATATTCCACCACCGCAAGAAAGATGCTTGCTAAGGCCAGAATCCCCTTTTCGCATCATTTTTGTTCTGCTATTGTTCTTAATCATTCGCTTTCGCACCAAGTAAACTTTCCTGGGTGGTAAAGTGTTAACCAACTGACACCGAAATACAAAAAATGTTGGCTCAAGATCTGTTTATAGAATCTAAAACTTTTCCCAGTATCGTTCTAGAATTAATCTAAAACTCGGATTTTATTCTACGTGATTTGATCCTATTCCGTTCAGTACTAAGCACCGCATTTAATTGTTCACTGGATATCGAAAATATTTCCAGTTAAATGCTTTTTTCAGCAGTACGTTTAATTTGTAAAAAAACAAATTCTGAAGCCTATCTGTGTCTTCTAATATTATTCAGGAAACAGAATGTTCAGCTTCAGGACAAAAGGTTCCCCGATATTTTTGGCTTCAGTGCATATGTAATACACACTCGAGTCACATTATTGTGACCACCTCCTACTTTTGACGTCAACAGCGCATAGACATTGAAAGAAGGCACGTGTAGTAAGCTGGCTTGGGCGGTATATAAGGTGTGCTGTAGGCATTCTGAAAACATATCACTCATTGCTGACATGGATAAAAGGAGCGATTTATCAGATTTGCAAAAAGCGATGATTATCGGCATTCGGGCCAAGGTGGCAGTATTTCTGAAACAGCGCAGTTTGTGAACTGTTCGCATGCTGCTGTGGTTAAAGTGTATCGGGAATTGGAGAAATGGCACCATTGCGAATAAGCGACGTGGAAACTGCGGAACACCACATTCCATTGATGTGAGAGGTGAACGTCGGCTGCGAAGGTGAGTGAGGGCCGATCGACACGCTACAGTGGAGCAACTCCCTGGCCGAATGAACCAGCGGAATACCGGAAGTGTGTCAGTTCAGCGAACCCTGCTGCTTATGGGGCTCCGAAGCAGACGAATGGGCACTGCACCTATGCTAACGAAGGAGCATCGGCAGAAAAGACTTATATTTGCACGGCAGTATCGGAATTGGACCTCCGCTGATTGGCAAAGGATTGCCTTCTCCTACGAGTCACGTTTTCTGTTTCATCAAACGGATGGACGTCGGCGTATAAGGCGAGAAACATCAGAGAACAAACACTCTTCAACCATTGCTGGAAGAACACAAGCTGGTGGGGAAAGCTTTATGGTCCGGAGAAAGTTTTCGTGACATTCCCTGGGTCCACTGGATCTGTGGAAGGCACCATAGACCGAATTCGTTATGAATCCATCCTTGCAGATCCCGTACACCCATACATGCTGATTGTTTTCCCTGGGGCGAATGGGATCTTCCAAAACGATAATGCGACGTATCACACATCTGGAAATGCCTGAGAGTATTTGGAATCGCACGATGAAGACTTCAAAGTACTTCCCTGACTCCCTAATTCCACAGACTTAACTCCAATTGAGCATCTGTGTGACAACCTCGATCGTGTTGTTCGCTCTGTGGATCCTCCACTACGCACCCTCCAGCAGTTGTCAGATGCACTGCAGACAGCATGGCTCCACATACGTTACCTGTGAACACCTTCCAGCACCTTATTGAGTCACTCCCAGAACGTCTAGTCACAATAATGTGACTCGATCGTGTATTATCCGAACATTTTTACGGCCTTAAATTTCCAAAATGATTCCTTTATCATCAAGAAACCCTCGGAATGTTCTTCCAAATTTCATTCATTCTTTATTTCGGGGTTCAACTACCACCATGAGCCAATCTCTGGTCTATAAATTGTCTGTTGTTCCTAATGCCTGTTAGAACTGCTAAAACAACTGCTATAAGTTGTCTGTTACTACTGCTGGCACCAGTTTGTTAAAATTCCTTTTCACTTTGCACCACTTACAGAAACCACCTTATTTAAGGAATATCAAATAACTTAAGTTTGGCCGCCCCGGTGGCGCAGTGGTCTAAGCGATGGCCTCTGATCCTTCGTCCGAACGGGGTCCGGGTTCGAATTCCGGTGAGGCATGGATGTTGTATTTGCCTTACGGCACTGGCTCTCTCCCTTCCCTGGAACAAGTGACCCTAAATTAGCGACGGGCGACTGCTTATAGCCCATTGAGTTGCTCACGGTGGTCGTTAAACCTCCAATCAAAAAAAATAAAATAAAATAAAATAACTTAAGTTTGACCTTGAGAAATACAGAAGGGGGGGGGGAGGTTAATGGTAGGAAGAATGACTATGGAGAGGGGTGGGGGTCGGGGAAGCTAATTCTCTTTATGTAATTAAATGTTGTCGCATGCTGGCTTGTCTTAGTGTTTGTAACTACACTGGCGGAAAGTGAAAAAGAACGCCAAGAAGAAATTGGGCCGCCCCGGTGGCGCAGTGGTCTAAGGCGTTGGCCTCTGATCATTCGTCGGAAGGGGTCCGGGTTCGAATCCCGGTGAGGCATGGATGTTGTGTTTGTCTTACGGCACTGGCTCTCTCCCTTCCCTGGAACCAGTGACTCTAAATTAGGGACGGGCGACTGCTTATAGCCCATTGAGTTGCTCACGGTGGTCGTTAAACCTCAAAAAAAAAAAAAAAAAAAAAAAAAAAAAAAAAGAAGAAATTGGCGGACGATCATAAAATTTACATATGTTAATGGGTCGAGTTTACGTAGGTGTGATGTCAATTTCGGGACCAACCGGTGAGCGCTTACGCCACAGCACGGCATAATATGCAAATTTTCGTCGGTGGTATTTAAGGAGTACGGCGAAGTGAATGTAATCAGTCGTCGGCGTACGGAGACGTGTGAAGACCCTGAAGAAGCTTTAATGCCTGAACATGGAAGAAGTGTACGATTTCAGCAGTTATCGGACTTTGAACGAGGTCGTCTAGTCAGACTCCGCGAGGCCGGGTGGTCGTATCGTCGTATTGCGGTGCGAATTGGACGGGAAGTATCGCTGGTGGTATGATGGTGGCGTAGATGGCCCGAGGAGCATTCCCGCACGACAAGACGTGGAACCGGGAGTCACAGACGGACTGATGAGCGGACCGATTGACGCATAAGAAGAGCGGCGTTGTTAAGCAGAACATCCACTGCGACGCAAATCCGAGCTGCCGTTGCACCTGAGGTGACGGTGCAAACAATCCGCAACCATCTACTGGATGCAGGAATACGTGCACGTGTGCTTCTGGCATGTGTACCTCTGAGTCCATCCAACCGTCAGGAACGGTTGCAGTGGTGTTGACAACATCTGTACTGGAGAACACAATGGCAATCTGTCGTGTTCATCGATGAAAGCAGATTCTGTTTGGGAGTCTCCGATGGCCGGAATGCGTGTTCGCAGACGTACAGGGGAGCGTCTCCACCCTTCTTGCATCCGCCAGCGACACGCAGGGCCTACACCTGGTCTCCTGGTGTGGGGAGCGATCAGCTTTCACTCCCGTACACAACTAGTGTTTGTACAGGGTACGTTAAACAGCACCTTCTACATCAACAACATCATTCAGCCCGTTGTTGTGCCATTTGTAAGGTCCGTCCATCGCCGGTGTTTTCCAGCAAGATAACGCACGCCCACACACGGCACGTGCAACGCAACATGCACTTCGGGGTGGGAGACAACTTCCATGGCCTGCACGTTCACCGGTTTTGTCCCCCATTGAGCACGTGTGGGATTTTATGGGACAACGACTTATCCGGTCTCCACGGCCAGCCACGACCATCCCCGATTTACGCGTCTAGATTGAGGATGCTTGGAACTCAATACCCCAAACGTACATCCAACATCTGTACGACAGACTCCATGCCAGAATGCACAGTGTGACGCAGTTCATGGCGGTTCAACCTCGTATTAACCATGTTACATGGAAATGTTATTTTTCAGTTTGCCAGCAAATACAGCTGTATTTTGCCATAATGTTTTGATCACGTTATCTTCTGTATTCCGTTATTATGCTGTATAACTATTGTTGGTATCAGACGTCTCCTTCTTGGTGTTCTTTTTTCATTTTCCGTCAGTGTATTTCTTTCAGGGAGAAGAGGGCTATGTCCGGCTTAATGGCGTTTTCCCTCTTTCTTCCAGGTTATCAACAATCATTAATTGTCACGTTCATATTTATGCTATGTATCTTGATGTGACAAATAAATAAATGAAACGAAATTTAGGGTCACTGGATCCAGAGAAAATACACAGCCAGAGCAGTGGGACAAATATGCCACCCATTCCTTCCAGGCAAGAAACTGGACCCATCTCGGACGAATGGTTGGAATACAGTGCGTCAGATCACTTCGGCACCAGTTTGTTAAAATTCCTTTTCAATTGGCACCACTTACAAAAACCACCTTATTTAAGGAATGTTAAATAGCTTGAGTTATTTTACATCCCTTTAGGAAAAACTTCTTTTAACTGCATTTTAGTGGAAAATTAAATTTTTCTCATTAAAATTGCTTTTTCGACTGGAAGAAAGGGGAAATCTTGACTTTATTTCATTGCCCGATATAAAAAAAATTCCATTCCACGAAGTATTTGTCGGAGCGAGATGAAAATTGGTAGAGATGTGCTATCAGTTGGGATTGCAGTAACAAACCATTTAATTACTTATTGCAGTAACAAACCATTTAGTTACTTATTGCAGTAACAAACCATTTAGTTACTTATTGCAGTAACAAACCATTTAGTTTCTTATTGCAGTAGGAAACCATTTACGTGATATGTGATGGAGATAAAAGGACAGAACTACTCAGAGTATCAACATTTGGTCGTCCTAAACTGGGTGTGTATCGATTCATCTAAGTCCTCTTCATCGGAATCATCTCGATTGCCTCTGTAAGCAGGGCATTAGCTTGGAAGCCGCCTGACGAGGCGAGGCTTCACCTGAGAATTACTCAGCGAACCCAACTATAATTAGCACATGATATACTTACAAAAAAATTGAGCAGACAAAAAAACCATTGCCACATTTAAATGACTATATGTTGATCTGACTGAGAGCAAATGTCCTACATCAGCTGATTCAAGATCACGTTTCGGGAACTGTCAATATGTAAACTGGATTTGTTTTTAAAAACTTAATCGTTTTTACATCTTTTTGCTTCACTTCTTTTAAGTCATCTTTTTTCAGACATAGCACAAACAGTTCATTGATAAATTTGTTGCTTTGACTTCCATGATAAACTACTGCAATCGTGTGTGTAATCGTAGGGATTGTACATCGTGTGTGTACTCGTTGAATACGTGTAACTTGAAGCCATAGCACCATTTAAGGATGGAATCTTTCGACGCATCCCACCTGCCTAGCGTTTGTTTTTGTTCCTTTTTGGATTTAACGACCACTGAGAGCATTGGAAGAACCCAGTCTGACGAAAATCTTTAGACGGATCCTATCTGCCTAGTGTTTACTTGCTTTGGGATTTAACTACCACTGAAACCATTGGAAGAAACCAGTCAGACGAAAATACTTCATCCAAAGAAAGCACACACTTCCACCTGTCCCTTGCTAGATGTGTCTCATACAGAGTCCTGCAGTTCGTCATCCAATCCGAAATGTGGCATGGAAGGAGCTTCTGGACGTTAGGCTTAAACAGCTTTTCTAAGTGTAACTCAGATTTGATAATGCAGCTTACAGTTGTCTGTGAGACACCTACATACTCTGCAATGCTTCTTAACGTTGCTGGAATCTCTTTCTTTACAAGATACCTGACGTTTCGCATCACCTCAGCGATCCTGTTTGGTTTAGAGTGTGTTTTTTTTTTCGTGACGTTTTGTGCTCCACTCGAGTAAACTGCAAAGTTCTCTTTTGCACGCTGAATTTCTTGACATATGCCATTTTTAGAAATCACACAACCATTTTCTCTGCACCATTTTTGGATTGCTGATACGAAAAACATTCTTCGGAAAGGTCAACTATACACCCCTACCAGAACAGAATCACTCGTGGAGGGATCTTAACACCTCTAGGCAAAACTACAAATGCTCTTAAAGCGGAACTCTACTACTGCACGATAAACATGGTTACGTAATGGTGACGCACATGATTTGCATATGATGCTCATTTTAGTTTGTCAATATAAACGAGAATCAACCTCTGTATAAGAATTCGGCCGTCCCAAATTTGAGGCCACTTTGAAAGTAGAGAGCCGGTACCGTGAAACAAACACAACATCCATACCTCACCAGGTTTCCAACCCTGACCCATCTCTGAAGAACGGGCAAGCGCTCAGTCGACTGCGCGACAGGGGGTGCCTGTTGTTAACTGCACAAGCTGGTGGGGGTCTTGTAATATTCTGAGGTCGATTTCAATGCATTGGGTTCGTTAATGCATCTGGAATAGCATTTGGATACCACGATGTATCTTAACATTACTGAGGACCGGGGACACCCGTGTACGTGTATAGTGTTTCCTTATAAAGAGGGCTAATTACAGTAGAATATTATGACATGCCACAACGCTCGGATTGTAACACAGTGGTTTCAAGCACACGATATTGATTTCAAAGTGCTAAAATGGTCCCCACAGTCCCCAGATCTAAACCGAATAGAACACATGTGGGATGAGATTGCGAGATCCATTAGTAAGAGAGATCCTCCTCAAGCAGGAATTCGGCAATTGAAGGACGCTATCACGTCTGTTTGGCAGAACGTACTTGGAGAATTACATCAACACATCGTTGAGTGCATACCACATGGATTCCAAGCTGTTTTGAAGGCAAAGGGCTGTCTAACAGGTTAATCGGGAATTGTTCCTAATATTTTTTTCTTCAGTGTATATCAGTTGCCAGAATTCATTACAGCAATTTAAATTATATAAATATCTTCACCTTATTGACAGAAACATTTTCTTTATTCACATCTAAGGGGGTGATCGAATGCTGTTCTTTTATGACACAAATAACAGATAGGATTTCATTGTGATAGCTGCAAGAAAAGTTAGACACACAAGGTAAGAAAGGGGAATTTCAGAAGCAAATGTTTCCATGGTCGGAAGCTTCCTTTGTGCCGTTTCTTTAGTCAATTATAGCAGTAACCTAAAAAAAGGTTTTAATGTACTTCTCGAATCAAAAACGATTTTTTGTAATCTATTGTTTCCCAAACTGAAAAAGCTTCGGGCGCAATTACTTTCATTTACCCGAAAGCTTACTCGGAAGCTCACATTGTTGAATAGATGTAATGTTCTTGTTTTTGTTTCAGCAAAACCAACAATCGTAATAGTAAGAAACAGAAAAAAACTTGTTACATAATTAAAGACTAAGCGTTCAAACTTGTATTGATCTTAACAAAAAGGGCAGGGGGTCTGTTCATTGAATGTTTACTGCAAGAACAAGAGCAGATGGCTTCCCAGCGGCCATGCATGAAATCTTGTTTGCGCTAAGCATTCAGCTTTGTCAGTAATGGAGAACAGAAAATTAGAAAATAAAGCATGGTGCGCTAAACACACAGACTGTGTAATCCCAGAAATAATCAAGAACCGGCTGTACATTCCTTTAATATAATTCGAGATCTTGGTGCGTTTTGTCTTCGCCCCAAAGTTAATTACGGTCGTAGAATATTTCGGCAGCAGGTGCCAGGTGCTTACGGTTCTTATGCTCAAAACTATTTATCTCGTGTAGGAAAAGCTTATATAGTTAATGGAGATTAAAAGCAGGGATGACAATATACGATAATTCTTTGAGAGCCTTTACTTTATATGTTATTATTCACAAACATTTCTCATGAAAAATTTCATATATTTACTTTTAATCTAAACTGCCACTTTATTCACCTTCCAGCACGAATGGTTCCCTTCACGAACCTCCAAAATTCTGAGTGTGCACAAAACTTGGTCGAAACTGCAGGAGTCTAATTCATTTCATAAGAAATAAATCTAAAATAAAAAAAATCACGCGAAAGCAAGATGAACTATCTCATTGGAAAGCTTTTCCCTAAATAAATACTAGCCAAAAGCTCAATGTGTGTGAGTCGCGGGTGGCATAGTGGTCATCGTTCGTGACTGCTACGGAGAGGTATCAGGTTCGATCCCATGCAGGTACAAACGCTCGAACCACTAAATATCCTCCGTGCGTCGGATGGGCGTGTTAAGCCGTCGGGCATCGGGTACTGTCCAACCCCGGTTATAAATAAGGGCGTCTTCTTCCCCCTTTAAACCTCTCTTTCGTGTCACTTTCCTGCTGGGCACTCTAGCCCAACTCTCCTAGCTTCCTACTTCCAAGGGTTGTTTAAGACCTGGGTAAGACACTCCTTTCCCAAAATCCTCTACATATGATCTGATCTGATCTTCTCAGTGTGTGTTGATATTTTTGGCAGTTAGTTGTTTCATGTCCTACACATTGAGTATTTCTCATCCACATTTCCGAAATCCGCACATTTTGCGAGCGCTGTTATCACGCCACGTGTGGAAAATTTCAGAAGACTTTCCATCACAGTTCAATGCAAAGATTTTACACACGCTCCCGTTTCTACGTACAGGGTGAGCCAAAAGTCACTGTGCACTTGGCACAGTTGCCGCGTTTATGGTTTCTCGAAGAATATGGACCCAAATATACGTCTTCGAGATAACGCATACCACACGCCAATCTTCTGTTCATGTAGTGGCATTTCGTGTATCTGATGCTGATTATTGGAATGCCACATGCGGCTGTTTCGGCTCTTCACATATCCCTATAAGTGGAACAGCACCTCATCGGAGAAAAACGTGAATTCCAGAATACCCTCTCCTTTGTCATTAGTGAAGTCCTTGAACCATCTGCAATATTCTAGATGCTTATCGTTGTCTGCGTGTTTCGTTTCGTGCGTTGTTCTGATTTTGTACAGTTAGAGCAGCAGTCGCGTCTTCAGTGCCCTACGGATGCGGCTGTACGACACACCTGCTAGTTGTGCTAATTTTTGAAACGATTTCTTTAGACTTTTAGTGAGGCGAACGAAAATATCCTCCGTCTTTTCCTCTGTTAACACTCGCGGCTTACCGCTTCTCGGAGCATTTCTCACATCCGATTTTACGAAAGTTTTCAATTCACCGCCTCACGGCATTGCAATGAGGTGCTGCTTCAGTATCGGGAAATTGCTCTCTGTACTTACGTTTCAATTTGTCCGTATGTTCACCTCCACTACGGAACACATGTTCAATCAGAAACACTCGACCATCAATCGACAGCACAATGCTGAATCGGCCAATGTGACGCCTCACTACTGACTGATTCAATCCTGTCCAGACGCCGGAAATACCGGCTGCGTCGTTCAAGGTCAGACAGCAGGATGTGCATATCACGGCCCCAAACATATATATTTATAAACGTATTGGGTCGAGTCAATCGCCCTAATACGTTTATAAACTACACAGTCGAGTCACATTGTTGTGACCACCTCCTACTTTTGACGTCAACGGCGCGTAGCCAGTGAAAGAAGGCACGTATATGTGAGCTGGCTTGGAGGGTATATAAGGTGTGCTGCAGACATTCTGAAAACATATAACTCGTTGCTCTCATGGATAAAAGGAGCGATTTTTCAGATTCGAAGAAAGAGATGATTATCGGCTTTCAGGCCAAGGGTGGCAGTATTTCTGAAACAGCGCAGTTTGTGAACTGTTTTGTGCTACTGTGGTTAAAGTGTATCGTGATTGGAGAAATAGCACCATTGCGAATGAGCGACGTACAAACTACGGAGCAGCACGTGCCATTGATGTGAGAGGTGAACGTCGGCTTCGAAGGTGCGTGAGGGCCGATCGGCACGCTAGAATGTAGCAACTCACTGGCTGAATGAACCAGAAGGCTACCGGAATCGTGTCTAAAACGACAGTTCAGCGAACCCTGCTGCGTATGGGGCTCTCATGCAGATGGATGGTCACTACACATATGATAACGAAGGCGCATCTTCAGAAAAGGCTTACAATTGCACCGCAGTATCGGAATTGGACCTCTGCTGATTGGCAAAGGATTGCCTTCTTTGATGAGTCACGTTTTATGCTTCATCGAACGGATGGGCGTGGGCGTATAAGGCGAGAAACATCAGAGAACAAACACTTCTCAATCATTGCTGGAAGAACACCAGCTGGTGGGGTCAGCGTTATGATCTGGGGAATGTTTTCGTGGCATTACCTTGGTCCACTTATACCAGTGGAAGTCACTACGCACCGATTTCATTATGAATCCATCCAGATCACGTGCATGATGATTGTCTTCCCTGGGGCGGACGGGATCTTCCACCAGAAGAATACCACGTGTCATATAGCTGGAAATGTCCGAGAGTGGTTGGAAGAGCACCATGAAGACTTCAAAGTACTTCCGTTGCCCTATAATTCCCCAGACTTAAACCCAATTGAGCATACGTGGGACCATCTCGAACGTGTTGTTCGCTCTGTGGGTCTTCTACCACGCACCATCCAGCAGCTGTCAGTCAGCATGGCTCCACATACCTGTGAACTCCTTCCAGCACGTTATTGAGTCACTCCCATCCCATCTAGCTGCTGTCCGGGAGGCACACGGAGGTTACTCTGGATATTAGCTGGTGATCACAGTAATGTGATTCGACCGTGTATATTGCAACAACAATCGATAACTTATTAAGACATCATTCATCAGTTTATCACCTTTACATTTCAATGTGCATTGTTCAGCGTTTCAGGACGTTTCTTCAAGTCATCAGAAATTCTTTCTGCTGAGAGACGAGCCTCACATGCTCTACTTCTTTCACTTTTTGGTCCGTCGTAAATCAACGGCCCCTTAAGTCGCCTTTGAGTAGAACAGTCGATTGATAGTGGGAAAGATGAGGTCAGAAGTTTATCGAAGTTGCTTCATATCTAGTTATTTTAATAGATTTCTGAAGGAAGTGGTCATCACTTTAAGGAAGGGCATAGTCGCGCGAAAATATACCGTTTTCAGACGGCAGACCTCGACATTGGCGGCGAATGGCGAGTTTCATCTGGTTGGTTACATGGCACTTTACTAAAACGAGCACGGTTCACTGTTAAGCTCGTATCCCCACAGTATTCCAATATTTAAAATTGTGAATCAAAATAAAAGAAGGCAATGGACAAGAATTTTCCAGTTGTCTGAGTTTTGAACATTTTCTTGACTGGTGATACCCGTGTTACTCTTCAGATAGTGATGTTTAATCTCTGGCTCTTAATGTTGGGCTCATATTTCGATCCCAGTGTTCGGAAAGGCGTAACATTCGTTTCCATAGCTGTCCAGAAGGCTTCGAAATATTTTCGAACGATTGCATTTGTGAACTTTCTAGAGAATCGGACCCACGTTTCACAAAATTTACGAAAGAAAAGTCTTTCGTGTATGTTTATATAGGTAGAATTACCAAAGATTTATATATGATGTGCCCATTTCATCAACGGTATCTCATCTGCTTACCAAAATGATGGAACGAACTTGTTCAAAATTGTGATTAGGATCGGTTGTGGATGGATGTCTAGCTCTTTCTTCATACGTTACACTTGTGCGATCATTTTATAATTTGTAAAACGAAGCTTCCCTCTTGTGCTGCAAAACACAAGTAATGACCGATCAAGGTCAAAATATCACTACAGTACTCTGGTTGCCTTCTTCCCGGCCGTGGATTAATGGGGCACCCAGCGCTCGGCGATTTTTATTTTTCCAGTGGTTCGGTCAAAATCTGATGAGCAGACATGGTGGACAAATTTGCATGATGAGTAGCAATCTCCTCGACTGTCACACGGCGATTCTTTTCGAGAAGCATTGCAACAATGGTGACAGATGTTTTTTCTGTCGCCGTTTGAGGTTGGCCTGAGTGGTGATCGTCGATGCTGCTTCGGCCCTTCCGAAAGCGCGATGCCCAGCGAGAAATTGGGCTTCAATCAAGAGTTCCTTCCCCACAAACGTATTGCAAGGCACTGTGGGTCTTTGCCGGAGTTTTTTCCCGCAGAGTTTCTATTTCCACGTACGGCCGCTGGTCTAACGCAGTGACTCGACCTAAGGAGCTGCACACAGCAAATGATAGCGCTTCGTTCTGACACCTCGGCGTTGCTGAGAATCTGACCTTGACATGACGCAATCATATTCCCGATGTCATCATTCGCTTCCGTTTTAGATTAACGTGTGCAGAACTTTTGTTATGATTCTCATATAGCAAAGCAAAAGCGGAACAAAAAGCAACTAACATTCCTGTGCTATGTTCTCGTCCTTGAAGAGACGAGGACATAACAGACGAAAAAGTGATGGTGCAAATGCGGTCAGTAGAAAACCGATGGCACAAATGCAGAAGGACTTCAGTGTTGCGACGACCTCACTAGGTCCTTCTTTCTGTTAGAGGGCTTTGATACAGCCAAGCGAAAAAACGTTATAACGAAATTGCAGATAATTGTTCACATTGCCTTGTATTATTAACGCATCTCTTAGTACGTTAGCTGAGATTATATGCATTCGTACCAGCCAAATCATTGAGCGTTACTATGTTTTACAGCATAAAAAACCCAAATTTTCTGGTGATACCATACTTTCGTTCTCCGGAGTCAGATATTCTACTGCTTGAACTACACCAACTAATGCTTATCGTTGCAACTGGCCGTTTAGACACGTGCGCCACTTCTGAGGTAGGTACGTCACAGTTTTTATGAGTCGTTGGGCAAATTAATAATATGTAAGCGTGCCTTCTGCATTTTTCTCTCAAAATATGATATCCGATTCCCACACATACTTGCTTTTTCAAACGCTTTGAAGTCCTTAATATAAAAATGTTTCTCAAACCAGTCCCATCAAAGATCCGTGACGAGGATTCCAGGAATCTGCCACCTGAGTAGATTTATCGCAACAGAAATATAAAGTAACAATTTTAAAAACATAGAATATGAAGGAAGAAACGTAAAACATAATTAATTTGAAGTAAAAGACATATATGGGCGTTTACAGGTTTTCCTATGTACCATCAGATCGTAATCGCCAAACCACTGCCTAGTGGTAAAGAGACCTGAGGCGGTGGCATCTAGCCAGCCGTTCAAGATGGGCTCGGGTTATAGCTTCGGGTGATGGGTAGGGGGTACATTGTGTTGTGTTTAACCCAAATTTGCCGGTGGTAGGACTCGAAACCACATCCGCTTGCTCCGGAGCCGAATGCTTTCCTAATTAAGCTACACCGACAAGGGCTTATCATTGCTATTGGCCGTCTTGATATGCGCATCACCTGTGTAGTGCGTCACATATATCCCCCCCTTCCTTGAGAAAGGGCTGGGACGGGATCGAACGGAATTTGATCTTGCTCTTACATATTAAAATTACTTAGGGAGATCAACGCTGGCCAGGTCTCTTCGTGGCCTTTTCCTTGATCTTCCCTGCTGTTATCTTTATGTTTATGCTTAACTATTCAGAATTATTAATTTTTATAAGTAACAGCAAGATCAATAAATGAAATGAAATGAAAAATAAAATGAATCCTAGGTCTACGAGTCAGCCGGCAAACCACGCTAGAAAAAGTTCACTGAAGAACTCGGAAATTTATTTAATTCCAGACGATGTGTGGAAGGAACATCACCCAGTTTTCCGAAGAACCCAACAGCCAGTAGATCCATCTTTATGCTCCTGCGCCAATGTGAAACCAAAATTTTCCGGTGGCGGCTATGACCCTTATCCTTCTGCTCTGGAGCAGAATGCTTTCCCATTTAAGCTATTCCCGCAAGGGCTTATCAGTGCTACTTGCCGTCTTGATATGTGCGTACCCTCTGTAGTGCATCACACTGATTACTCTTCCCTCCATTGAACAAATATCCCCAAGTCAGATACCCCAGATTCTTTATAGCCCTCGGTGTTTTTCATGATTGTCCCTAAACCAGAAAAAAACCCGAAAAGTTGTTGCGTTTTTTATAAATATATCATCGAAACATTTCACCACAGTACAAATACATCAGCACTTTTTATGTATAAAAAGGTAAATCAGAACGCATTACTTTTACACCTGATTTGTTTTCTAGGAAGCATTGAACGTGTTCATCAAAATTTTATAAGACATTTACATTTGATTTTCTCAACGAATTTCGCTATCTGCTTGTTTAAGAAGTAGTTTATGTATCCATGAGCTAGTTTATAGAGCAACTGTTTGTACGAAGATTCTATGTATCAACCCTTTAGATAGCACGTACCGTCTTTCACCAAAACTTTGTTTCTTGCCTGATGCTTCTTGTATCAGATTTTAATCAAGAGTATTTATGAAGATATAATTAGAAAGGAATGGTTTTCTGGATTAACGATTTAATATACATAAAGATGTTCAGTCTTGGTTGTTGACTGAACATTTACATCGTCGTAATACTTAGGGACATGTAGTTAAGTGCTGTTAATTTTATTTACTACTTAAATTCGGAAGAAAACGTGTAATTAAAAATTACTTTAAGTTTGGTGCGACCGTTATGCATTATAATAACATGCGTTCATGATTTTCATGGTAGTAATAAATTTAATTAGACTGGATGATTTGCTAGGCAACGTCGTTGATCTTCACCAAGTCTGTGGTCTCCGTAATCCAGAAATACCTTCTAATCTCCTGCAGATGAAGTAAAACATTTCAGGAGCGTAAGGATTTTACTTAGCAGCTATCTGCTTGTTTAAGAGGTAGTTTATGTATCCATGAGCTAGTTTATAGAGCAATAAAAGTCAGCCATGGACTTGAATGGGTTTTATCTTCACCTTTCGAACAACGTCCTCATAATTTCTTTCCCTTTTCTCTATTTTAAAGAGTCAAACTAATATTTTTTTACCGCGATGGAATGTTCTCAGAGTTGAAAGTTTAACGATAAATAATAATTGTGATACTTCATTTTATCATTATCTCTGTTTTAATAAATAAAGTGTCAGGAAACTCGCAAATATTTTTTTGTAATTCAGCAGTAAAATTAAATTTACGTGATTTCCTTTTGCAGTGCAGAAAATCTTTCAACACCTGCATTGAACTTAATGGAATATCTATGTTTAGCTTTGCTGTAGCAGCTAAGCGGAAATATTCAGTATCAGGTATGCAGTATTAAGCACATAACTGCAAATGATGCGGGAATTTCAGTTAATATTTTTATAAGATCATATTTTGTCAGTACTATGCATGTTAATTTTGCAAATTGGCCGAGATCATCCAGTGAATGTCACGACGAATCGCTCTTATCATTTTGCTTCGGTCTGGTTAAGCAACAAGTTCATTCCTACTTTCATCGTAATTGTCTGGCTATGTGATTTAATGAGATTGCAAATTCAGAACAATAACAGTATAATGAATTAAGTTTCTTACTGGTAGTTGTTGCAGTAGTTATTATATCATGAATAAGCTTAACTGCTAGTAATGTTGTAGTAGTAATTAAGATGAATAAAGTCTTAAGCTGGTTGTTAATAGTAACACTTAATGAAAGAGACCTAACAGTCAGACAGAGGTCTGACAAAACTATGAACTGAGAAAAACGTACTTACTAAAACAACCTTTTATTAGGGAAACTCCTGGTATTATCCAACACACACTTCACAGGTCACACAACTACTCGTTATCTGAACTTTCGTTGAATCTCAGCACAATAATGACGAAGAACCTAATCACATAAACGAAGCTCTCTTTACAACAAACGAAGATCTCTACATAAAACAAAGCTCTTCACACATAAACGAAAATCTCTCTCTGGTATCGTTGAACGCGCCTATTTATACTGCCTACCACCACGTCATGTCTTACACTCATTGCCACATATCATTCAGCGGGAGAAATAACATCTCGTTAAGTAAGAAGATAATTTACATAGGAAAATAAAATAACCAGAGATAGTAAAATCAAAAGGAAACTGAATCTAGAGTATACGTTACAACAGTACATTAATGCGATTTTCTATTGGATTTATTGTTGTGAAAAAGAGTCCTTACTAAGGGGCTGTGGGCAGCGCCCGATCCTGATAACCTGGGCAGAAGAATTCTACATGGGGCCCACCCTCATATCATGCCTTTACTCTGTCACAGAAAGACACGCATCTGTATAAAACTTTAAGGGTAATGTTTCAAAGCCATATGCAAACAAAACTAAGATAATTTTAAATAACAATATACCAGGCAAAATGAATTAAATATCCAGATTTGCTCCTTAATATGCATAATAGTATTTATTAAAAATAAATGCTACTTTTCTGTTAGCCGGGCGCAAGTGATAAACCGCCAGTTATGGTTTACAAATCACATTTCCAGGGTTATTTTATTAAAGGCAATCCACAGTTCTCGAACCATGTTCCGCTATGAAAACTTCTGCTGCGACATGAAGATATGTTGCATCTCCATCTAATGCCATCATTCAAATACAGTTTTATTTGGTGATTATTCTGACGATTCATATTTAATTGCAAAATCCCTTTTTCTTGTAAAAAAAAAAACGTTCAAAAATGGATGAGTCTTCAGGTTCCTTCGCTGATGCATCGAAATCTTTACAATGTTCATCACTTGGTGCACAAGAAATAATCATTTTATTCTCAGAAATATACGGTTTCTGACTGTCCGTAACAGTATACTTTAACAGCGATTCTGCAAGTCTTTTGGTAGATTCGTCTTTTTTAGTCTTTAATTTCCTTTCAGCAGAACCGGACAAATACGTTCGTTGAGACATCACTAAAAAGTACGGTATTACACTTTAAACAAATACGATATCAGTTAAAATTCTGATAAATACTACAAAATTCTAAAAATTATCTCACTTCAAACTATTACCACATGCTAACACTAAAAAAACGTAAAATTGAGAGCTTCGCTACAACCAAGTCGGAAAGCTTCATGGTAGAGCCACATGCTATAAACAAGTGTTTGCTTTATAAATGTATAGCCATTTTTCTCCGCAAATATTTCCATCTGTGCGGCTGCAGACTGAAAGCGTCATCCACGGACTTTAGGATACTGCTCCAATCAACGTGTCGCATTTTACGATAGTGGACATGGTAGCAATAGATAAAAGGCGTAGTTCACAATCAGAAATGTTTAAAATTAATCACTGAGTTAGTTAAGAGGGGTGCCTCAGAAATTTTATTAGTTCTCTTAATAGTTCGTCCAATCAAAATGGAACTTTCAACAAAAAGAAATTTAAAACATAACATTATTATAAAAAATGCAAATTTGCGGCCTACTTCAAACTGGGGTCCCTAGGCACGTGCCCCGCATGCGCCTACGGTAATCAGGCCCTGGCTGTGTGCGTAATACCGGCGATTTTTGTTCGAGTAGGCAGGCTACTTTCTTAGACCGTTTAACTGATGCTACACGTGGTGTAACAAAGTCTTAGACAAAACAAGAATGGAAAAACTTCAAAACAATTAACTGACAACTTGGAGATACCAAAAAAAAGGGATAGTTGTTAAATTCCATTAAAAAGGAGTGACCATGATAGCAAAATTTGAACATAATGTCAAGACTGTCTTTTTTGTGGTTATATCAATCATTCTCAGACTTATATTCGCAGAGCTCAAGCGAAAAGAGTTATGAAACTGTACTAGAAGTAATTATTAACTTGAAACAGCCCATTAATTCATATCCTTCATTCAAGATGTTTTCTAACCGCCAGACACCTTCTAAAACATCAATAATGACTAGTGTTGTATTTTACAAACGTTAAGACTAACTTTGTTCATGTGTAATACGATTCGACTGTCCCACGAGTTACCTCTCAAAGGACGTGTGGTCTTAAATGAATGTACCCGCGACTTTACTGAAGGCCAGACATCGCCAAAAAAGAAAACATAACTTATAGAAGTTCAGCTGTGACGTTGAGAACAGAAACATAACACGAATTAATGAAAATTTGAATGAGAGATATATAATTAGACAACTAAAAGCTTAAAATTTTAAAAGAAGCTGCGCGTCACAGTCTAATAAACTGCTCTATAGTCTGACACTGTAATTCGCACCACACAGAATGATCAGAAGCATGGCGTTCTAACGTCAATTCTTGCTGAAAACGAGTTGGAATCCTGGATAGCCCACGAATGTTGTGATCGTTATTATATCATTGCCTGTCTATTCCTTGAAAGCAGTGGCTCTAAAATCTCCTGTGGATGGTTCCTCTCAGTCTTAGGTGGTCAAGAAAGTTATTAAACCAACAAAAGTGCAACACAATTTCCATCACCTGACCGTAAGGACGGTGATCACTGACAGATGGCCATGCTGTTTCTTACAACTGTCCAGCATCGTTCATTATGACGAGGGATTAAAATAGCCATTTTTTTAATTACTCACCATAACTGCTGGCTCTTTCAGTTTCTCGGTGTTAAGGCAAAGCTAATGTGTTTGTTGTAAATTTTCAATTTGGTATCAAATGAAATCGTAGCAGAGTGTGAGTAACCATAAGAAAGGCGTGCTGGTCTTCATGGACTTCAGAACAGAGATGGGCTCAAACCACAGCACATATGAACTCTGTTTAGTGTAAAGACCTCTCTCAGGGGCAAATATAAAATTCCTTGGGGTGTGACGTACTACAGAGGTAAAGCACGTGTCACGACGACAAATTTGTAGCGATACATTCCGTCACTGTGGCTCAGTTGGGAGAGCAACAATTTACTCCGGAGTGAGGAGACGCTGGTTCGATCCCCGTCATGGACAAATATGCGTTTTCACATCGGCACCTGAACGTTAAAATGGATGCGCTGGCCGTTGGGTTCTTCGAAAAATGTGTGATATTTTTTCCACACATCGTCTCGAATAAATGAAAAAAAAAGGATCCTACTCACTTCAAATGAAAAGAAAAAAATTAAGAGGGAAATGATGTGACGTCCTACAAAAGTAAGGCACGTGTCAAGATGACAAATCTGCAGTGATACATTCCGTTCGTGTAGCTTAGTTGGGAGAGCAACTTACTCCGGAGTGAAGGGGCGCGATTTCGATTTTCGTCACGGACAGATTTGTGTTTTCACAGGGGTTCTTAGTAGAGCTCTGCAGCAAATGATATCTAATGACATATTGCAAATGTATCCGGCACTCGGTAACCGTGTGGTACGAAGCGTAGGCTTCTTATCATTCATCTGGGTACGAATTTCGGGTGAGGCACGAGTGGTATGTTTGTCTTATAACAGAGGCACTTTCCCTACCCTGGAACCAGTGGCCTTAAATTAGGGATGGGTGACAGGCTTTTCTGTTGCTCCTGATTGTCGTTAAACCCTGAAAAAAAAAACAATTTACACAGTACCAACTTTTATATTTCCTTATTCTGCCATAACCGCATTTTCTTCTTCGGACTCCTAATTTATAAAGCAGCTGTACATTATTGTTAAAAAATGAATATATCAATTTTTAAAGACTTGAAACATTCAATTGCATCGACAAGCTTTACAGTCGCGTGACACATCTTGCACTCTACTCGTAAATTACTGATTTCTAGAAGTACATCTTTAATAAGCTTTTGTCCTTACATTACGCAATGCGACGTAACTACCACCCCTTCAGCCCCCGCCGCTGCGAGGGGCGCATGTAACGAAGGAGCGCTCTGCAGCTACCAGTTATAATTCTATGAAAAAAATCGAACGCGTACAATAATTAACCCAAAGATTCGTGAGTTCTTTTAAGATGTATATAGCTTTGCCTAAATAAATGCCTAGTTTCACTTTTAAAATACTGAATCCCCCACAGTTTGAAATACGATTGCTCTGCAATAGGTTGTAAATAATGCGATCGCTGTCCAATCGCCCTCTCTCTCTGCGCTGCTGAGGAAAAGTGCGAGGCCACAGTGGAATTTACCGTGGGGGATATGGGACAACAGTCAGTTACCTAAGATTACAGGCACGAGAGCCATCAACATTTATTCAAAGTAGCCGCAGATCTGCCATGAGTAAGAGGGTGATTTCTTCGAGTGATTTGTTTTAGTTTGGGACAAAGCAATTACACGTATTGTCAAATCTATTACTTGAAAAGTTAAAACTACAGGACTCTAGGTACCACTCTTACTTTTGCAGACACTCTCCGTGACTTCCTAACCCCCACCCCCACTCCACCCAACTACCATACACACACACACACACACCGCGAAAAATGCATCCTCCCTCGTTCTTGAAATTCTGGGAAAATTGCGGTGCTTAGGGGTGCTGAAGTATATCTTGCGTGGAGTGCACGTTGTGCTAGTTACGCCACTGATTACGCATCGAATATTTGTCTGGTAAAACGTCTTTATGATTTGTCGTATGAGGTACCTTAAAATATGTGTGTCATTAAAATATTTGCAGCGCTGAGTGTTATATCTTGAAATATTAAAAACATGGATAAAAGGAACGTATGATTATTTACGTATTTCCCTATAAACCATCCAATTTTTCTGCATAGTATTTGCATTTGATATATATACTGTATGTTGCATCCCTATGTGGAGTTTCGGCATGAAGAAAATAATCTCAAACCTTCTGCAGTGGCTTGAATTGGTTTCATGCAATTTAGCCATTCCGCTCACGTAAAGTTTTTGATAAGAATTCAGACATTGCAGTTCGTAATTCAGTTCCTGAAGAATTCCGTTGGTACAGACAAGTTCTAAATAGTTTCTTTTCTGAGATATCATTTGCATGGCCGTAACGTGGGTAGCATCAAATTTTCTGAATACACAAACATTTGCGATTCGAAAACGCATATTTGAACGCAAAAAAATACTTAAAAAAACAACAACAGATGAATAGAGCCTTTCCTACATAACTTTCATAAAAGGATTTGCCAAGCTTTACGTAGTGACTTAATTTCCACCAAAACATAAGAGCTTACTTGTGCAGTTAGGGAGCCCTGATATATGCTCTAAGAATATTGCACAAATCTCATTTTTAGTATCTTTTAAAAAACTAGCTGAAGCGCGCAAAACAGCTGTTTGCCGTCATGAAACTCTACAAAAAGGATTCGAAGGAACTACTCATTTTTAATTTTGAGGTGTATAATTCAGTTGCACCACACATATCTTCGAAATGACTTTCCACTGTTGTGTGATTTCTTTCCCAACAGCAAGCATGCAGGTCCTTACCTTGGCTTTGAGTATGTGAATGTTTAAACCATTTTCTTCCTCCTACTTTAAACAGACGTAGTCTTTTCTAAATATTACTTCTCTAGAGAGAGAAGAATGGAAAGTTATTCGCTTTAATAAAAAGCATTACGATTTTTTTTTGTATTGCAGTGAGCAAATTATTGAGAAGGTAGTATGCCTTATAGTTTTAGTTCTGCACAAGAAAAAATGAAGTCAAATTGCAACATCATCTGAAAATATTAACAAACTAGTTGAAAATGTCTTTTGAAAAATGAGTACATGCATGCAAGGAGCTCAAAATTTCCTTAATTTTTTAATCAGTAAATTCTTTAAAATTCAGAAAGCACGTTAACAATTTCAAGAGCACCAGTGTTCATGGTGAAACAAAACATTTGACTGAAAATTAATTTTAGCGTCATATGTGAATAAATCTCTTATTTTTATTTATGGAGACAACTGGAATTTGAAGTTTCGCTTTTGCAAAGATGTTTACTGAAGTAAACGTTTCGCTCTCACAATCGACGCAAACGTTTTTCTTCCATTTCTTTCTCGTTTTACTACCTGAAACTATCACTCTTTGTAACTATGAAGATCCATCACCGGAAGGAAATTTGAAAAACTTACAAGGCTTTGCGAATTGCGCGCCATTATGTAATTCGCATGCAACCAACTCTTTTTGAATAATTTATTATTATAAAACATATTTACACGGTACGGAGGGAACTCACCCATTTATCAAGAAACTGCACGTATTATGAGCATTTTCTATCGCAAATACTTCTGTTGTATTTGGCATTTTACTGTTGTTATAGGAAACATTAAAGGATGCAACCTGAAAATAAAGTGCAATAATGCACGTCTAAGAACATGAGTCCCATTTTCTAAACGTAGAAGCACTATTTTCACTGATATAAAAATTGAGTTATACGGAGGGTATTTCGAAAGCGAGCTTGTCATATTACATTTCTAGTGGCATACGAATATTAAGCATATGTAGACAACGAAAAGTAATGCTATAAACCGCCAAATGAGGATATAAAACAAAGTTATTTCCTCATTTGGGAAACATATTATTTTTTCTCAGTAGGGAAAGATATTTCCTCATTAGAGAGAGATATTTCCGCAATAAGGAAAGAAATTTTCTCATGAGGAAAAATATTTACATTTCCTCATCAGAGAAATGTATTACTCATTAGATATGAATATTTTCGCAATAGGGAAAGGGATTTTCTCATGAGGGAAAAATATTTACATTTCCTCACTAGCGATGGATATTTGCTGATCAGAGAAAGGTATTTCTCATTAGATATGAATATTTCCTCAGTATGGAAATATAATTGCTTAGTAGGGAAATACTTTCTCAGGACAGAAAGTTATTCCTTCACTAGGGACTGATAACTCCTCATTAGGGATGGTATTTATCCTCTTTAGAAAAATATGTTTTGGCGTAAAAGAAAAATACGTCATCATTAGGAAAATATGTTTTCACATTAGTGAGACATATTTTCTCAATAGTAAAGACTATTTTTTATTAAGAAAAGATATTGCCTCATTAGAGAAATACATTCTCTCATTTGGGAAAAAATGTTCTCATTAAGGAAAGATATTTTCCCAGTAGTAAAATATGTTTTCAAAGGAGAGGACGATGTTTCTGCATTAGGGAAAGATATTTCCTCAATAGGGAAAGGTGTTTTCTACGGAGGAAAATATATTTCCTCATTATAGAGAAAGATATTTGCTCATTAGGAAAAGATATTTCTTCATTTGGAGAAGATATTTGTTCGTGAAGAAAAGATAATTCTTTGTGAGGAAAGATATTACCTCATTAAGGAAAGGTACTACCTCATTAGAAGATGATATTGCCTCATTAGGAGATATTTTCTCTTGAGGGAAAATAATTCTTCACGATGGAAAGATACCTTATTAGGGAAAGGTACTGCCTCATTAGGGGGTATTTTCCCTTGAGGAAAAATAATTCTTCACGATGGAAAGATACCTTATTAGGAAATACACATGTATATTACCTCATTGGGGAAATATGTTTACCCATTAGGTTGAAACATTAATGTTCCCCATTAGGGTAAAATATTAATGTTCCCTATTAGGGTAAAATATTTCCTCATAAGATGCTTCCGGGACACCATCCAAGCCATACTAGTGGAGACACTGTTTGCCGGTTGTGAAAGCTGTTGTCATTTCCCGGAGATTGTAATATTAATCCTTAACAGTGGCACCTTTCAAAGCACAATTTTCCTCTACAGTGCTCCCGTAAGGCCTTCAGTGATTGAAAACACTCATGCTGTACACATCGGAAAACTAAGGTGTATCTCTAATATTGTGTTCGGTGGGCTAAGTATGAATAAAAATTGTCCATCTACTTTCCGCCTTTTTCCAGCGCATATTTACATCGGGCACGATATATGTGTTTAGACAACTCAAAGAAGCATGGAGAGGTGCATGCTTGGTATAACCAGGAGAGATAAGAAGAGGAACTCGTGGATCCGAAAAATGACGAGAGTGGAAGACATCATGATCAGAGTTAAATCCCTGAAATGGCAATGGGCTGGACATACTGCCAGAAGGACAGACCATAGATGGACAGCCGAAATTTTAGATTGGATTCCAAGGGACAGGAAAAGACCCAGAAAAAGACCACATGGGAGATGGGTGGATGAAATTCGTAAATATGCGGGAGTGACATGGAGGAGACTGGCACAAGACAGACCGTTGTGGAGGAAACTTGGGGAGACCTTCGTCCAGCAGTGGATTGATAATGGTTGACAATGATGATGATGATGATATGTGTTTATGTGATAACGACCAGAAGTATTTTTTAAACATTATTAACAAAAGCATAATCAAATGTTCAGTGTACATTCCACTTTAACTGGTGATTTTTTTTCTGCTAAATGGCACTAATTCGTACTTACACTGATACACGTACGCCACAATAGCTGTTTCACACAGGTGTGTGCCCAATAGCTGTCCCCGATTATTTGCCCAAAGACGATTGCTCCAATGCTTCTTAGTCCAACGCCCATTCGTCCAAAGGGGAAACTTAGTTCAATGCCGATTCATCCAAAGGGGACGAATGGTTGGTATAATAATACGATTTATCCAATGATACGACTGTTCCAATGCCGATTCGTCCACAAGTACGGTCCAACACTCGTCCTTTTTTTTTTTTTTTTTTTTTTCAGAAACGAATAACAAGTTAATTTCCATACTTTTCAGAAACTAATAACAAGTTAAATTATTCTTCTCGTTTTGTTTTCCAGAAATTATTTCTATTCCCATAATGCACTCAATGGACAAAACATTCTAGTTACCTATCTAAAAGCGTATTGGTGCTCCATGAAAACGTCTAACTGATTAGCCAGCATATGCTGGTAGCGCGCAGCAGTTAAGGACCTCTTCAGACACACTTAAGGGCCAAATGCGAAGGTTTTCAAAACCATCACAGAGCCACTAGCGACTGGAACGGAACTGACCTGGTACGACGGGGCCGTGGCCTCACGTGTTCGATGCCACACCCGCACCATGCCGTCAGCTCGGCACACTTGAAAACGGAATTCATCTGACCACACGATGCGGGGCCGCCGTCGCCACTCTGCAGAAGTCGAGTTTTTGATGTTACCGGCACAACGCAAGGCGTAATATCCGATGGCGGGCAGTCAACAGCAGCACACGAGTAGGGCATCGGCTCCCATAGCCCAGGGTATGCAACGTGTTCAGCACCGTTCGCTGGCTGACGAAGCTGAGCTTCCGACATTTAACCCGGGTGTGTAGTTGACTATCCAGGCTCGTACAGACCTACCGCCGCCGTTGTCAAGAGAGAAGTCTGTACGAGCCTGGATAGTCTACGTCGACTCCGGTAATCAATGGCGTGTAATAAATCAGTGGCGTGTAGTCCTCTGTGGGCATTGGTTCTCCTGTCTGTGGTATACCAGCTGTACACCATTGATGCCTTCGGGAATTTTAGGCTTCTTACCATTTGGCGATAGAATGACCCATCTGTTATGCGCCGACAATGCGGCAGTGACCAAAGTCACTCAGATCACCACGTTTGCCCATGTTCGTAGATTGCGAGGCACTGTTGGGAAGCCCTGCTGTCCTTCTATTTCTCGCCTGCTTACGGTTTGGGACCGTTCCACTCTGTGTGGGGATGCCCATGTCAAATGCCCATCATCCCTATCTCTAATGTTTTCTCTACTGAGTGTATATATTTTAAACAGATGTTTAATATTTACTGTACATAAATTAATTTAATAAATACTTAAGTTTTGAAGTCTTACACCTTGTGATTAAATCATTCATATTATCAATGCTTGAAATTTACCATAAATGCCTTAATATACTGTAGCAAAATGTTATTTATAAAACACTTCTACCAAATGAAAAAGTATATAAGAATAGCAAGAAGTTTTCTACTTGATGTACGTACGCTTAGTGTTTTCCAAGTTCTAGGTTCTATAATAACATAAGGTGTATTCACTGGTATTAGGACCTTTTCATGTTCTCGCCAAAGTTACTGATCTCATCTACTGTTTTCTAACTCTCTATTTTTTATTCGTTTCTCTCAGTAATCCTTTTTCTAGGTATCAAGCCTTTTGCATCAAATGTCAAAATGAAAATTGATAGCTGTTGAAAACCGGGATTAAATAACTGTAACCCGAAGTATTTCTGTCGCTCTCTTGCTATACTCTCTAACAATATTCATTGCAGTATGATCGGCCAGACGACCACATCATCTTCAGACTCTCAATTGCTGATTGCCACCGCTGAGACCGAAGTAAGGACTGATGACTTCGACTGGCTTCATCAGTAGACTGACTCCGCAAGGATAAATGAAAGTCACTGAGATTCTTTGTTTTGAAGGCGCTGCGAAGGCAACCCCACCAGACTCGGACACGTAGGCTTGAGCTCCCGGTTAGGATCAGCCAAGCGACTAGGTCTTAACCCCGTGGACTCCCAACTAGGGCGACTACCCCCGCGGGATCATCACCGTACTCCTCCCGCCGGAGCCGCGTTGTGTGATGTGCTATTTGGCAGAAGTACGAATGGCAGGGACGACTGGGAGAAATTCTCTGCCCCACGAACTATTTTCTTTTACTTGGGACCGACTGACTCTTTAGTTTTCACAGACACAAGCACAAATACGACATCTGACATTGAACATGGAATATCACTTTCCCTTACGGGATTAGAAAGGATGATAATGCACTTTTGCATGGTTATTATGATTATGATACAATACAATGAATGGGATAAATACACCTTGTTTTCTTCCTCCTGTAGGATCCAGGGCTGAAGTGCCCACCTTCAACTGTATCATCTTCATCTGTGCCCTTATCTTCCTCCGTTCCATCATCTGTCTTGTGGAAGATGATGTCCTCGGAAGCGATGATTTCCTTTACCTTTCCGATAAGCTATTGCCTTGCCCTTGGTGACTACATATAAGCTCTTCTGACCGCAATCTTCTCAGCTTCTGGTAGTAGAATCTTCCTCTTTGCCCGAAAGAGAAGTGCAATGAAAAACTAACTGAGTCATAACCACGGTCTTTGCTCCGCACATGCCTGATCTATCGTTAACCACAAACCGGCAGAAATATTCATGGCAGATGCAATGGCCCAAGAATAATTGGTTAAGGAAACCATTGCATTGCGCTCTTTTGACCGAGACCTTGGGGAAAATTGTCCACGTTTTCCTCCCGGTGTCTCCATTCCACCACTGTGGCATTATGAATTTGCATTTGCACGCTTTGTAGCGGCGTTTTAGTTGAGATATACACCCTTCCAAATCTTGTGACTTCCTGTTACAACTGGTCAGCACACTTGTTTCACCTGGTTCCAGCATGGCTTTAGACCCAGTGGAATTTCACTCTATCTGGAACCAAGTGTCTCATTTGGGTCTTGATATCCTTAACTATTGGATTTCAGCTACGATACACAGATATTGCATTCAGAGCAGCTTGGCTGTCTGAATGCAAATTTAAAGTTTCATCGCACTGGTTGGTGCCGGACTAAACTACACTTCCTTTTTCGCTAGGAGCTCTGCCTGGAAGACAGAGGCATCCCTCGATATTCCAAAACGTCTCGCAACCGATTCTTCTCCGTTCAAGAATCCACAGAACGCTGCTCCCACAGATCCGTCCAGCTTGGAGCCGTCCGTGAACAGCTCGTTACCAACGCCCGTATGGCGGGCTCTGAGTACCATGTGGGACAAAATTCATAGCCTGGGTGGCACTCCCAGTCTATCTTCTTAGATTCAACTATTCCACCTGTAAGTTGCACCTAGGAGGTGTGAGTCTCTCCCGTTCCCCAGGTTGAAAAATGCGACCTGTTGTTCGATTAGCAAGTCCGCTGGCACGCATCCCGCTAGGACCTGCACTGCTAAGGTTGGTGTCGTGAGGAAACACTTGGTAATCCCGAGGAGAGCAACCCTTTTATTGCTGTCAATGGCTCTCCTAATCCTGACGGTTCCTGTACAAAATCAGCGAGCGCGTACTCGAGAATTCGCTTTATGCAACGCTTGTACACGGCATTCTTGGTTGGGCCAGGCAACTCATTCCGTTGATCCTCCCTAGAAAGGGCGCACATTTCTTTCGCATATAGGTTAGACGAGGCATTCCCGAGAGCTTCGGGTAGATAATCAATTCCAAGTATTTCATCTCCCTAACTGCACGGATCGTATGTCCCATGAACCAGTACTTTGGAGGGAATGAACCCTCCCAAAGAAAAACACCACCTCATGTTAGCAAGGTGGTCTTTGGCGGTGCGAAGCTAAGTTTGCGCTCATTGCTCCAATCCTCTAACACCACTAGAGCACGGTGTACCTGCTGCTTGATGATGTGCCTGCCCAAAGCTGAGGCTACCAGCACGAATAAACAGAAATAAGACTCGTCGCTGAATGCTACAGGGTACACCATCACTGCAACCATGCGCGATGCTGTGCTGCGGCGAATGACAGTGGTTGGAATGGCTGGGAGAGCACGAGCCTGGATCAACCATTTTGCGATTAACACAGTTCGTGGCGACGCCGGGATGCCAATAACTGTCTGTAAACCTCATCGATGTCGTCCGTTGTGGATTGTGCGGTTTCAACAGCTTGCCGTCGAATGAGTTAATCTAGTCCAAGAATGTTGGAACAGATTCAAAAAGGGTCAGCGTTTTTCTCGTATGATCAAAAAGAAGCCAGCGAAGCGTTACGACCATGACGTCGCAACCTCTGCTGTCATGTTGGTGAGACGACTGAGACCAAAGCATCACATGAGGTTGTTGGGATGGGGCTGCCCTTTATCGAGTTTTTCGCTCTATATCTTTAAATTTCAACATGTGGATCAGTTAAAAACTATAGCGCTTCTTACGTAACATATACACTGAAGAGCAATTGAATTAGAGACAGCTGGCGTTATGCAAATGGGGCGCTGTGGGCGGCCCTGTAAACGGAAACGACATGACGTATTCAGCGATCCGACAATATAAGGGATGATGTGACGGGAATCAGTAAGAGTTGGACGCAGTACGGGTAAGACGAAGAATCTAAGCGCATTTGATCGTGGGCAAATTGTCGGGACCCGACGAATGGCTCACTCCATCTCGCAAGTCGTGCAGGCACTGGGATTTTCACGAGCCACTGTGTCACGGGTGCACCATGAGTACATCGAATCTGGTAAAACCATCCCTGCAAAGGCCAACTGCCGTGGACAACAGCGTGTGGATGAGCGGAGTCAGCGTCAGCTAGCTCGCATTGTAACAGCAGATAGACGGGCCACATTGATAGAAATCACTCAGCAGCCACACCATCCAGAACCATCTCCTCGCTATGGGGTACAGAAGCCATCGTCCCACGAGGGTACCGCTGCTGACCGCACATCACAGGGTGCAAAAATTAGCATGGGCGAGGGAACATCGCCACTGGACCCTAGACATGCGGGAAAATGTTGCCTGGACTGATGAGTCGAGATTCACGTTGGTACATGTGGATGGCAGGATACGAGTACGGCGCAAACCACATGAAGCGATGGATCCTTCTTGCCAGCAGGGTGCTCTTCAAGCTGGTTGTGGTGGCATTCTGGTCTGGGGACTGTTTACGTGGACTGAAATGGGAACCCTGGTACGTGTGACCTCGTCCCTCACAGGTCAACGTTACCGAGATATTCTGGACGTCCATTTGCCCCCGTTTGTGCGTCTTCAATATCCCACTGGGGACCTCATCCTTTAACAAGACAATGCACCGTGCCATCGGTCCCGAATTGTATCCGAATGATTGGATGAACACTCCAACGACGTGACCTCGCTTCCTTGGCCAGCTAGGTCACCTGACCTCAATCACATCGAGCACATCTGGGATGCTATCGAGAGAGATTTTCGAGGCTCTGACCCCCCCCCCCCCCCCATCAAATCTTTGTGAACTGTAGGAGCTTGTACAGGGGTCATGGATCCGTATGGCTTCCCAACGCTTCCGGTATCTTTTTGAGTCCATGCCGAGACGAATCGCCGCCGTCATCAGGGCGAAAGGTGGTGCTACACGTTATTAGACAGGTATCTCTAATTCAAATGCTCTACAGTGTAATAAATGTTTAAGGTTCGCAATGATATATGCCTATTGATGTTTATGAACAGCAGACATGTTAATCAATGTTTAATATTCGTGGATCATTAGATACAAAGCAAGGTTAGTAGAAGAAAGGTTTCCTCGATCGCTGAAAATCTTGGTGCGGAGAGGGAGAGGCGCATGACGTCACTGACAGAACCATCGTGGGGTTTGCCTCGATGTCTCGCCCGCCCGTCCGGAATGTGGAGTCAACTGAATTTTTCTTTTTTTTTTTTTAAAGGTTGTTTATTTTGAAAACCTTTAAGACCCTTACAAAAGACATAGCTATAGCCTGCTTTACATTAAATACATTTAAAAGGTTAGAAAAAAGAAAGAAAAACATGCATATGCATTATAAAAATTGAACATTCCCAACTGAAGCATAAACTGTATTAATTTGTACTTAGGTTTAGATTGCAGTTCTGTTTCTTTGGCTTTTCATGATTTACGAACATGAGTTATAATCCAATTAATATAATTATAATTGATTTAATCACACTAATTCGCAAAACTAGAGGTTATTTCTAAATAGGTAGGTCTAGGTTTTTTTGTTGTTTTTTTCTTTTCCAATTTACTATTTTCATAGGTTTTATCTTCTTTGAGCGAGTGCCATCTTCATTTCTGGTATTTTATTTGGCAGTTAGTGTGGATTCAGCTTCTCATTCAAATATTTAAACCTAATTGTAATTCTCATATTAACATCCTCTGTGGAAAATCCAGGAAACAAGAGAGATGCTTTTTCGGTTAACGTTTTTACGACATAAGGCTAATGTTTTGTTTAAGAAATTCATATGCCAATTTTTTAGCGATATTAGACCACTCAAGAGATGATTGAATGAGTCCTCCAAATGACAGATGATGTAGCCATGATTGCTCAATATGTACACTGTACAGTGTAATTTTTTTATGTGTAATCTCCCAGATGTGGGTATTTTTCTTTATATTGTTTGGCCGCCCAACCAACAAGATACTCTCGGCCATCATCTTCAGTTACTGTGGTTAGGCATTGTTGTATATTTAACATATTATCGTTGTCTCTTGCATAGAATAAGCACCATATAAATCTTTTGACATTTTTTCATCACTTTTGACTCCAACGTGGCGCAGCACTTTTGCAACTATGAATTCTTTCGTGTATGATTCATCAGTCTGGGTATTGGTGTTTTTTTTTTGTATTATACCCGGTTATCATAATTTTTAGTACGTCCGTCATGGTACCTTGTTGGGGATTAATCTAGGATGCCCATTTCTGCAAAGCTGATAATGCAGGTAAGGGGTAATTCAGTTCACTTCATAAATAAATGTATGACCTCTTTCTTAGGTATTGCTAGCAGAGTCAAAGCGATCGATATATCCACATTCGACCAAGTATTATTTTTTTTATTCAAAAGCATATTTACTTGACTCCTTGTAAACATCTTGAGTAGTATTGAACGAACTTGAATTTCAATATTTTTTACAAATATTTTTTCGCTTCATTGCAACAATTTCATATTTCAATCTGCGTATTTTTAGAGCTGAGTCCCTTATTTATTTTTGTTGATTGCACACCGTTTCGGGTAACGCAATATTTTTAGTCAGCAACTACCTATATTTACACATTAATGCGCCATATTATATATCTCTAATTTCTGTTACTCTATCGGATTCCACTGTGGTTTGCTTCTCAGAACTGTTATCTGAAGGATTTACTTGTAAAAAATCAGAAATCATATTTTTAGTTTCTCTTTGAGTAAAAGTCTTCCAATGTGATTTTTATGGCAGTAATCCACGTGTTTTGAAAACTCAGAACTTTTCAGCAAATTTTTTGAAGAGAATGTAAACCTTTTAATTTTTTTTTTTTTTTTTTTTTTTGGGTGGCAAATTTAAAAGTTCGAATTTCAATTCCCCCCATAATCTTCGGGTTCGAATGTTATGAACACACAGTACAGGATGCTAGGTTCCATTTCCTATCTCTGCGACAAAGATGAATCCACATTTTCCTGAGCTCTGGATCATTTGGGAAAGAATGATACATTACGTTCTTTTTATCAGGATCTTTCTTAGTTTTCGACAAACTGTTGTCGCAAATTGCAACAGTACATCTCATCCCTGGCATCACTGATGTGACATAAAACAGTAGCTATAAATGTTGAATGTTACTAGGTAACAGTTAATAGATAATTCTGAAAAATGTTGTTACGCAAAAAACTCTTGAGCTCAAAGTGAGATTACATTGAAATTACAGAGGATTTAGCTCTTTCGGGAAGGGTTGGATGGATATTGACCTTGACCGCTGGTCTGTCACTGACGTCACTCCCCCACCCACAATGTGACTGCAAGGAAATATAAGGATCGAGGCAAGCTTCTCTTCTACTAACCTTGGATAAAATGCTCATTCTGAAGTAACGCCTCGTTCCTCATATGATTTTTGTTTGCAGCAGCAAAAATGTAAAACTTGCTGGCAAAATAATTTGGACATTTATTAACAATGCTAGCCTGCTCAAAGTATTATCGATCACTTTCTATACTTTTCCACCATCTTTGAATCCATTGGTAAAATCCATTCTGGAAGACTTCCGGAGGCTGTCGTTTCACAGCCAGTTTAACGTCTGTCACATCGTCGAAACGTTCCCCACAAAGGGTGTTTTTCAAAGAGGCAAACAGGAAAAAGTCTGAGGAAGCCAAATAAGGACTGTTTGGGGCATCACTGTCCACCCAATTTTAGCAATAGCCAGTGAAGTCTCCATTTAGGTCTGGTGTCGTGCGTTATCATGGTGTAAAGCAACACTATGGATTGTAATGTAACGTTTGTTCTTTCTGATAGCATATTTTAGCTTCTTCAATGTCAGCACATAGTGAGCACTGTTTATTGTTGTAACTCCTGGATGGTGGCACTGCAATCAGCTGTGATGAGTTCTTTCACTCGTTGCCTGTTGGCATTTTTCACTGCAGTTGCGGGTCTTCCACTCCGTTGTTTTTCCGACACTGAACATTCTCCCTCTCGAAATCTTTTTACCATTCTTCGGACATTACTGGTATATATGGTGGCAGCTCCATACACAGCCTGGCCGTACTGACCTTCACATCTTCCAATGAGGATCACTCACTGGTGTCCGCTATTGTACCGAGGTTCTCCTGCCGCACGTGCGTCTGTTTAGAGGCGTTGCGTGTCCTGAGTTCCTCTTCATGGACGACAACGCTACATCTCATCGTACAGTGGCTGTCGCAGAGCTGTTGGAGAGTAAAGATATTCAACGCCTGGATTGGCCCGCAAGGTCCCCGGACTTAAATCCAATCGGACACGTGTGGGACCTTCTTGGGAGACGCTTGGCAGCACGTCACCAGCCGCCAGCAACGATTCCGCAGCTGCGATTAGCGGTACAAGAGGAATGGGCAGCGATGCTCTAACAGCTCCTTGAAAACCTCGTCCTCAGCATGGACATACGTTGTAAATCCTGCAACGCAGTCAGGGGTGATCATATCCCCTACTAAAGACTGGATTTTTCTTGACAGACTCCTGTCACATGGACGTTTCTGTCTTCTGTCCAGTTGTGCTCGAAGCTACCTTTTCAATAAAGTGCCTTTGTATCCTTTGGATTCCTTGTTTGGACGGATTTGATCACTTGTACCATATTCTTACATCTTGGGGATGTTATGGTATGATTTGGGTCGATGTAGAGCACTTCTGCACGACGTTACATTCGAAAAACCGTCTCGTTCTTAATTTTTGCACGCCAGTGCAGTATCTGTCACTGCAGTTTTGTTAAAATCACTTCAAAATTTTAAAAGTTATTAAGGAGAAGGCGTTACTTTTAGGATGCCCCTTGTACATTAGCCGAGAATAGTTTTTCTAAGTATAAGTTTATTAGTTGTACCTTTGCAAAATCAAACTCTTCAGAACATATGAACTACAGCACTTAATGTGAAAAATACGGTAGTAGATAGAAAATTTTGAAATTTTGATATTTTTACAATGAAAATTTCGTTTAAAGTTTCACTGGAACTGATTAACATAAGGCCACTTTTTTTATATTAAGCATTTGTTCATTGTATTATATGCACACATTTCTGAGAAAGTTCGGCTGAGAAAACCCATTCATTTTGCCGGGGTGCACTCTCTCCGAGACAAAAGCACAGATCAAGACCGGTTATATATGTATGATTAGGTATAAAAATACAGAAATTTGTAAGGTGTATTGGTAAATGAGTACATTATCGTAAATGATTTTACAAGGGGAAGATTATTCTACATTTTTGTTCTCTAAAATTTGTCAGATTTCAGAGCGAGTAGTTTCGTAACTATACTTGATGACTTCCTAGAAAACAAAATTTATAGAAAATTTAATACCGAAAGCAAAATTACCGATGAAAATTTACACCAACAGGTGCTTTAATTGGTGAGTTGAGACATCCAAATGCACATCACTATCCCATTTTAAAAGAACTGTAAGTTATTTGACGGAAAAATGATTTATTTTCTATTCCCACGATTGTGAAAATGTGCTAGCAGTCTCATTAAGCGTCGATATCAGCTCCTTGTAGTCTTCTCAGAAAGCTTCAAGTTCATGACGTTATCCTTGCTTCATCAGGGGCGGCTCGTGGTAGAAAAAATAGGTGAAGAGCTACAAGAGCAATATGAAAAGATATCACCTGTCTTCAATGAAAATCAGTTAATGAGAACTTACCTATTTTTTTATATATTAGATCAATTCTTCTTCCCTTTAAAGCTGGAAATTTGTCGATTATGTCGTCAGAAAATGGGTGTTTCTTCGTGACATCAAGAAAATGTCTTTCTGAATAGAAATGTTTGCCAAAGAAGCAAGTTTATCTGGTGGAATAGTGTTTCTGGAGTAAGTTTGTATTCTTTTAAGGCAAGAAAAACTTCTTTCCACTAAAACACTTGCAGATGCAATTGTTAAAATCAAGGAAACCAATTTATAAGCTTCTGTAAAAATGCCTTTATCTCCATGAAGCACTCGAAGAAGTTCATGAGTCGATATATTCCTTAATTTTTCATCAGCATATACAAGACTCGGTTCATCTTTAAGGCGCTGGTGTTTAGTAAAAAATTTTCCGTAAAAATGTTGTAGATTTTCAAAAGCGTGAGAGGGAAAGCAAGAATTAAATTGGTCGAATTTGGTTGTGTCAGCAAGTCAGGCAAATTGAAGTTTAAGTTTCTCACAGTCTTGAAATCTTATATCCATTTCCATAAGAATGTGGTACAAAATTTCAAACTACAATTGTTTATAATTTTGAAACATTGTTTCTTGTGTAAGAGCAGCATATTCCCGTTTAGATCTGCTTATTTCTATGATTTTGCTAGCTTTTCCAAACAGTGTTTCAGATACCTCATCGTTCCTTTTATGGCTCAAAATTTCATAAGTTGTTTTTAATTTGAGCAACACAGTAGTAGTTGATGTCTATTGATTTTTTCTGCAAAATTTCGAATAATAGATCGGTGAAGTCAAATATTTAATTAAATACTATTCCCAAAAATGTAAATTCAAAAGTGTTCATATCATTTAAAAACCCTTGGGCAAGTTGAATTGATTTTTTTCTGATTGGTCACTATTTGTGAGAAATTTGAATACTTCCTTCAATTTATCCCAATCTTCAACTATTACACATAATAACTTCGAAGTGGAGGACCATCGAGTTTCCGTTATGGTTGGCGTGCATCTCGCGGTTGTTGATGTGAGTATATTGTTTTTTCACTACTCAGCGAAGCGATCGCTTCGCTGAGTGGTGAAAAAACAAAGGAATTACACGGAGGCATGCAAAAATTATTCGACACTTAGAAATTTTAGAAAAACTCTGCTGTAATACCAGGTTCAAACGATGTACTAAGCAATAACAAAAACAGCTTGAGAAGCTATATGCTTCATTTTTTTCTGGAGTCCAGTCAAGTGTCCAGACATTACGTTTGCCCCATCGTAACATTATCCTCTTCCTTTATGATTGTCCTATTGACTTGTGTTGATAATCACACTCTTCCAAAACTTTGTCTAGCATTTTGTATAAAGCTTCTGACGTTCTATCTTCACTCACACCATGGAAACCCAAAAATTTCACAACCAATACACCTTTCGAATCAACAGATCTTATTATTAAAGAGCACTCGGAAGTCTGGTTATGACTTCCCATCTACTGGAATATAAGAGCATTAAACTTCGTTTATTTCATTTCTGACTTGATCGTTTATATCTTCAGAAATACATTCAATTAATTCGTTTTGAATAGTTTTTGAGTCACCTGTGAAGACATTTTTTATCGTTTTGTATTGATTTTGAATTTTTAAAGGAGTACTTGATATCAACAGTGAAAGCAATTCCTTGAATTTCTACAATTTATCGAGTCAATGCCTTCGTCATGTTCACGGAATGCTAGTTCTTGTTTCCTCAAATACAGTACTGCGTCAATTATTGTCTGCAGGAAAAGTCTACTTAAATGAACGTTTTCGCTGAAATGCATTTTCAAAAGCCTAGCATTCTCCCTCGGGGCATCGGCAATGGTATTCTGATTCTTTTCAAAAATATTCAGCATTAATTCGCATTTCAGGTGTTTGCTAGAATCCCCACGTTTGTGAAGTGACCGTTTTATATTTAAGAAATCTGAAAATTGTCTTAATTCCAAGCCCAATTTTAATACTAAAAAATAAGCAGGGCCAACAAAATAGTTTTTGTAACACAGAAGGGCTACAAAGCCATTTATATTCAGTAAACCTACAATTTTTTAAATTAATATTGTAAGGTTTGCCGCTCTTCTTGATTTCTTTCTTGGCGACAATTGTCAGTGAATCCGTCGGTCGTCGTTGAAGTAAAATGTCTCTTTTATTTTCATCTTTCCACCGATTGAACGGAGTTTGCAATAAATTACAGACAATGTCGTTCACAGGATACATACTGAAAACTAATACTATCACTGTCAGTTAAACTGTACACAAAACTAAAATAACTAATGCAGATTTTAACAAAAAATCACAAAACACGAAAAAAACAAATCTCTTTCGGAAAGTATGTACCGAAACACTGCAAAGCCCTAGTGGATTGCTAAGGATTCCCGTTCCACTGCAATCTCTTCGGAAGGTCACGACTTCAGGTGCAGAGGCTTGGCGTCTCAAGCTAAAACACTTCACTTGCCCGGCAGATAGGGGAGGGTGACGTCACAGTTACCATGGCAACTCGGGCGAAAAGTGCAGACTTCCAAGCATTCTCATTTCAGCTCTTCACTTGAACTGTTTTACGTATAAGGACTTGTTTTCCGTATTGGTCGCGCATTGTGAATTGATATCTAATCAAAATTTTCTGTATTTTAGCACGCAATAAAGGCAAAAAAAGAATATATTGTACGAAATTATTAAATGAAACCTTATTTCAAATAAAATAGGTGAAGAGGCACTTCACCTACTTCACCTGAAAAGCCGCCAGTGTGCTCCATCTCTTCTACCTCCTTGGTCGAGGCGTTCGGACTTCAGTATGTGTGCACACGTCGTACTGGCATGTTCACAAAACCTACAAAGATACTCTTTGAAGGATGCTCAACGTTCCGTGATTAGCTTACGTAATCACGTGACACTCCTACGTTGGAGAAACGAACGGGAAGAAAAAAGAAAACCTGCTTCAGTGATCAATATCGACATGGGTTACAATTTTAGAATAACAACATCAAGTTTCCCGAAAATTACGCTCTAAAATTATGCAGTTGGAAAAAAAGGTAGGGAAAATTTTTAGTTACTTCTTTAAAGTATAATTACTGACAAAAGAATCATTCAAGGTACGTTTCCGTCAAGCTTTCACAAATATTCAGCGCATCATCATTCAAGGTACGTTTCCGTCAAGCTTTCACAATATTCAGTATGTTATATAAAAGAAGCATTTACTTTAAGCTTAACAAAAATACCATAATATAGATTGAAAGTTCTGAGAGTGAAAGAAAATGTTCGCAGAGAGAATAATAAGCATCCCTCTAAAATGAATTCTTATTATAAATATTTAAAATTTATGGGTTTTACTAAGGAATAAAGGAGATTTTTAAGTCAAATTTTCGGTAGTGCTCCTTCACTTCCTTTTCGAAAATCTGACTTAAAAATCTCCTTGGGAATAAAGGAGATTTGTAAGTGAAATTTTTGGTAGTACTCCTTTACTTCCTTTTCGAAAATCTGACTTAAAAATCTCCTTTATTGTCATCAATTATTACTAAATTCGTACTATATGCATTTCAGTGATGATAAATAAATTAGCATTATACAAAAGCAACTTTGACGTTCTTTCTATTTTATGAAATATAAGTGTGTTGTTTACACCCAAATTGTTGGATATATAAAAATAGTAAGCCACAAAATAAAATTTAGCTTGCTACTTCACGAATCGGTTCAGACTGGAAAAACAAAAATCGAGACTTCTGTTCAACCTGTGTTTGAAGCCCAGTCGACATTCAAAATACACTGCCGGACAATTGCTAAGGACGGATGACAATAGCAACGATAGCAACCATAAAATGGAAGGCAGGAAAATATGGAAATTTGCATAAATGCGGGATACAGTAAGACGTGTTGTGCGTATGCAAATTTTGGATTGCCGAACTTGTTCGTGACGTCATAGCGCTGATAAGAGATATAAAGGATTTGACGCGTATTGACCGTTGTTGTTCAAACGCAAAGTTGAAAGGGAAAGAATCAATTGACGAACTTGCAATTTTCAGTATGTCTTCCCGACATCACCTAGATGATTTTACGCGTGGCCGTATTATTAGCAAGATTGAAGAAGGGCGAAAAATAGCATGTTGCCAGGGAGTTCGACGTCAGCCACAGTGTTGTTTCAAGGCTTTGGAAATCATTTCAAACAAATGGAGAGTGTAGCAAACGTCACGGGGGAGGTCGTGTTCGCAGTACGACACCTGCAGAAGATCGGTACATAGTGCTATCAACAAAAAGACACCGGCGCAGCACAGCTAGTGAGGTACCAAATCAGTTTATGGCTGCTACTGGCAGGCGGATCTCTCGAAAAACTGTCGCCACACGTTTGCATGAAAGAGGACTATACGCCCGCCGTCCTGTTGTGTGCATCCCATTGTCCAGACATCACCGTACCGCCCGTTTACAATGGGGCCATCAACATTGCAATTGGACTGATAACGACTGGTCTGCTGTCCTCTTCTTAGATGAGAGTAGATACAGTCTATTGTCTGATTGTCAACGACAACTGATCTGGCGTGATAGTGGTAGTGTATATTGTCCAGCAAACATACAGAAAAGGGACCGATATCCGACATGTAGTGTCATAGTATGGGCTGGCATCATGATCAATGGCCGTACGTCCCTCTATGTGCTTCCAACTGGGACTATGACTGGCCAACGATACATTAATAATGTTCTGCTACCTCATGTTTGCATGTTCCGTGGTGATGTCGGTGATAGATTCATTTTCATGGACGACAACGCAACATGTCATCGAACAGTCGCTGTCCAGGAGTGTCTTGAGAGCGAGGATATTCAACGCCTCGTATGGCCAGCACGTTCTCCAGATATGAATCCCATTGAAAATGTGTGGGATGCTTTGGGGAGGAGTCTTGCTGGTCGCCAATGCCCTCCAATAAACAGGGACACCCTCATCCGTGCACTGACAGAGGAATGGGATAAATTACCCCAACAGCTGCTTGATAATGTTGTGCAAAGCATGACACGACGTGTGGAATCTTGCATCGCCCTCCATGGTGGCCATATCCCGTATTGACATCTTACGCCGGAACGTCTGCGGACGGTAATTGCATTTTTTTCACGTTTACGTATTCTGCACAAAATGGCCTGTTTGTCCCTTGAACACGTTCCAAAGCCTTCTGGATTTCAGAGCACAATAAATTGCCTTTCTTGTAATGTCCTGGCATTCTGACATTATTTTATTTCACTTGGCATCCAACCACACTTACTTTTTTATGCGCTATGTAGCCGTTTATGATCCGTCCTTAGCAATTGTCCAGCAGTGTATTACGTCTAGGTAATGTACAGAGGGTGAGTCGAAAAGTTTTCAATGTTTGGATCACTTTATGTCTTCATACGTACCTTTACGACGAAAGCTGACTAGCATTCAAATTATAGGCCCTTGTGTTGCACCGTCTTTAGCCATCTGTCTGCCAGTTCTTCGATTCCGCGGTGGTACCAGTTCGTGTCGTTCGAGGCAAAGAACTCCTACGCCCCACCTGCCACCTCCTCCTGGTTGTTGAAGTGCCACCCGCAAAAGAAGTGGGCCATGGATCGGGACAAGTAATAATCTGACAGGCCAGGTGCCTATACAGTATATGCTGACTGTGGCATCAGTTGGATATCCTCAAGTTTCTCGAGTTTTCCCCGGGTCGTTCGTACGATATGAGGCCGAGGGTTGTTCTTCTGTAGGAGAGTGCGCTTTCTGTTCACCAGTGTCTGATACTTCTCCTCCAGAACGTCATACATTCCCTCCAGCTGTTCACAGTAGATGTTGGCGTTGGTGGTTCGACCGTCTGGAACAAATTCGTAATGGATTATCCCCTCGAAATTCCACCAGACGCAGAGCATCACCTCGAAGCGCCCACGTTTAGCAACAGGTTCTGGAAGCTGGCCCGTGCTTCGCCACTGCCGTTGTGCGTTAGGATTGCGGAAATATACCGACTTTTAATCGTACGTAACAATACTCCTGATGAGACGTACATCGCGCAGGTTTTCTAAGAGTTTCGTGCACACTTCCATTTGGCGGTTTCCTTCAGCTAGCATCAGTTCGTGAAAGACAATGAGAAGCTCCTGTAGACCTTGCCGACGTCCTGATGGTGACGAACAAGGGTGGTGTGTGATATTCTCGGCTCGCCTGATAATCTCCGAGTGCTGGTTGTCGGATTTGCGTCTACACCCTGGCGCAGGGACTCCTAATCCACGATTCGTGGCTTACCTGACCTTGGCTGATCGTCGAAGTTTCTGTCACCTGAGCGAAATTTCCCCAACAATCTGGTTGCGGTGTTGTAGTCCACCGAAACTTTTCCCTTCCGCATGACAAATGTTTCGTGTTGCTTGAGCAGCGTTATGGCCGATTTCAAACTTGTAAAGCAAAAGTTCCTTAATTAGCCAGTTATGGATGTTCATCTTTTAGGCTTCCCAACCACAAACAGAACGACGACAGGTAATGCTGTTCACAGCAACGACTACACTTTATATCCCTTTCGACTGACTGAAGTGAGCGATTTGAGCTAGTTCAAACACGTGACATACCCGCCGCAGCACATGCATTTATGCAAATATTGCGACTCAACCTCTGTAGCAGTCTGTTAGTTGCTGCATTTTAACCTCCTAGGTTAAAGTATTACCTCGTTTGGTAGCAATACTCGGTACTAAGGAAATACAATTACATAATAAACATTTTATTTTTAAAAACCATCCAAATAAGTCCTCAGTCAACAATAGTATCATTCGCAGTGCTGTCGCTGTGATCCATGATGTTTACGACCGACCTGAGCAGTAGCGAGAGAGATGACAATACGTCACGGAATTTTAGCCAGTAGGTAACATCTTAGGATCTCCGAATAGTTTTTTTGCAGGTTTTGGGAATATGCGTCCCACTAACGCAAATGCACGATACCTTCCTCCATCTACAGTTGCCAGATTCGGTGACATTTGTTGGATCTAGATGCTTTTCTGCAGCGATGTTTCGCAGTGACTGATCAGATCATATGTAGAGGAGTTTAGGAAGGGAGTGTCTGACCCCAGGTCTTAAACAACCCTTAGAAATAGGAAGCTAGGAGATTTGGGCTAGAGTGCCCGATAGGAAAGTGACTCAGAAGCGAGGTAGAAAGGGGGAGGAAGACGCCCTTATTTATTATCGGGGCCAGTACCCGGGGTCCGACGGTTTAACGTGCCCATCCTTCGCACGGCGGGTATTTAGTGGTTCGACCGTTCGTACCTGCCAAGGATCGAACCTCAGGTTATCTCCATGTCAGTCATGAACGCTAACCACTAGGCCACCCGCGGCATGTATAGCCATATGCTGAAACCTCGGGTAAAGGTGCTCGTGTGATGGTAGGATTCGTCGGCCAGGCATTATCGTTCTTTTCACGTGATTACGCCACTAAGATGATTTACACATCCAGTTGAGAAGGACCAAACTTAGCTACGTCGAGCCGTTTAGCCTTTTTATCTCCCTCACATATCATTTGATTACTTCGTAAATGCAATCATTTGCATATTTCAACTGTCGGCACATACCCTCCAATTTGTATGGCGCTCTGAATGTTGCATTCTGGCGTGGCATTTCCTACATCGAACAGTAAAATTTTCACCTCTTGTACGTATTTGAAAGAGAAAAAATCTGATACTCGCTATTTGCGAACGCGTCATTCATTAAATTCCGCTCCTGCCGCCCAATTACGGGAATAAGGTTCCCGTTCCTGCTGTCCAATCCCAAAAATTAGGTTTCCAGTACTGCGTACTATGGCCCATCGGCTGCAAAAATTATATCAAAGAGTGTCGGGAATTCGGGCTCTTGAATTTAGTTTCTCAAACAAAATTTTTAAGTATTCAGAATGAAACTAGTGGTTTCGAAAGATCGTCTAAACTAAATTCCTCCTTTCCATTCAACAGCATGCTCTTTGAATATTTAACCCAGTTTTTTGTAGATGAGAATCACTTCATCGAGGTGGGCTGGAATTCAAGTAAAGGATAGAACGGTTCATATCATGTAAATGAGAAACTTCTGTGAACCACCGCTAATGAAGTCAAAACGAAAAAATATTGCCAGTTTTTTCAGAAAACAACGATACTTTTCTATCTATTTCTATGCCTTTCTTTTATTTTGGGCTTCATGTAATTAATTAGCTCTGCATTTCTTTCTTTTGCTTTCTTGTAATCCCTCGGAATGTAACTCCCTCTTTCCTATATTCTTCTTTCTGCACTCGCTGGTTCTATACTATAAGCAATTCCATGAGGAGATCTGCCTATTGGAATGCAAAATTCTACGCGTTCTTTAAAGTAGTTTTTTTCCCTGTTTCAGAATTTCAAACCAGCGAACATTTCAAGTGATTTAAAGGCAGCAAAAATAAGTGATATAATTGCTATAGCAGACACTTAAACAATAATTGTTTTTCGCAGTGCCTCAAGCAATGTATCAAAATAAAGAGAATTATACATTCAAAAGCAAAGCAGGCATTTTGAGCATTTCCTGAAATTAGTCATTACGTCTGCTATTTAAAAACAGCAACAACGTAACAACCCAAGATAAGTACGCTTACTACTAGCTCCTTACGCTCTTCAATAATGGGTTTCCAAAACTGCTCTATTCATACTTCCAGTTGTTCATTATAACTCAGTCTTTTACTGCTTGGTTTAAAAAAACTCGTGCACTTAGTTCTTTGATGAAATATTTAGTTATCAAGACCTGAAGATTTTTTAATCAACATAAGTTACTGTTTAAAGATACTTTCGAGGCGGGGCTGTCACCTTCTATCATAGTTTATGGCGCGTCAGTAAAATGAAAGATGGCAGCATAAAAACCAATGGTTATTTCATGCATCAACCAAAGGAGAGTAATGCACTTCTTGATGAGGTGGATCTTCGTTTTTAAATAAGGCTAGCAATATGCGTCTGCGAAAGAAACTCATTTTATGCATATGCAAATTCATAGTTATAAGCTATTTACCCATTCGGTACCATTTGGTTGAACATCACACCGAGGTGCTGTGTTTAACTTTCTCATTTATCTGCCTAACGGACGCTGGTTTCGGATTGAAACAATTTTTCGAAACGTAATGACCTCTAAATAAGCCACTTCAGTTCAGAGCTCTTCAGAAAATCTTCCATTCTTTAAATTTGTACCGAGGCTGAAAGCACTCACATTATGAATTGAAGCATGGGACGTACTTCAGAGATGAAGCACATGTCAGGACGGCAAAGTTGCACTGATAAATTCCGTCGGAGTAGCTTAATTGGGAAAGCATTCGGCTCCGGAACCGAAGGATGCTGGCTAGATCCTAGCAAACGGCAAATTTGCTTCTTAACATTGCAGCCCGATTGTGGACCTGTACGGTATTTACTGGCAACTGGGGTCTTCGACAAATGTGTGATGTTTATTCCCTACATCGTCTGGAATTAATGAGAATTATTTCTTCAACATCTCCATAATGTGCGATGCGTCTTCCACCCATCCTCTGGAATTAATCAGAAGTCCTTCTTCTTCAGCGAGCTACTTCAAACATGGTTTGTTGGCTGACCCGGAAACTAATGATACCGTCCCAGTCGTTTCTCAAGGGGAGCGGTATATGTGACGTACACAGAGGTAAAGCACATGTCAAGACGGCAAAGTTGAAACGATAAATTTCGTCGGTGTAACTTAATTAAGAAAGCATTTGGCTCCGGAGTTAAGGGCTCGCGCTATGCCATCGTTTGGAGCGGTATCATGCTTGGTAGCCGTACTGACCTCCACATCTTCCAAGGAGGTTCAGTCACTGGTGTCCGCTATTGTACCGAGGTTCTACTGCCTCACGTGCGTCTGTTTAGAGTTGCTGTTGGTCCTGAGTTCCTTTTCATGGAAGACAACGCTACACCTCATCGTACAATGACTGTCGCAGAGCTGTTGGACAGTAAAGATATTGAATGCATGTATTAGCCCGTAAGGTCCCCGGACCTAAATCCAATCGGACACGTGTGGGACCTTCTCGGGAGACGCTTGGCAGCACGTCACCAGCCGCCAGTAACGATTCCGCAGCTGCGATTAGCGCTACAAGAGGAATGGGCCGCGATGCCTTAACAGCTCCTTGACAACCTCGTCCTCAGCATGGACAAACGTTATAAATCCTGCAACGCAGTCAGGGGTGATCATATCCCCTACTGAAGAATGGATTTTTCTTGGCAGCCGCCTGTCACATGGACGTTGCTGTCTTCTGTCCAGTTGTGCTCGAAGCTACCTTTTCAATAAAGTGCCTTTGTATCCTTTGGATTCCTTGTTTGGACGGTTTTGCTCACTTGTCCCATATTCTTACATCTTGGGGATCTTATGGTATGATTTGAGTCGATGTGGAGCACTTCTGCACGACGTTACATTCGAAAAACGGTCTCGTCCTTAATTTTTGCATGCCAGTGTACTTTGCGTAACTAAATCTGCTGTGAGCCAAGTTTAACCCTCATCGACACCACAGCAAGAGAATGAAGTATATTAAAAAGTAAACGCTGGAGCACAACAAAGGAATCTTAAATATGAACATCTGAACTTGATGCTTTACTCTTCTTGAGAAATATTTGTATGGCAAGAACGGCTTTGCAATCGGCTGAATGTTATATCGGAGATGATATTATTGTACAATAAAATGCATTTTCTAAGAAATAAATACACTGAGAATTACGAATGTTAATGATCTTCAGTGCAAGTGAAAATGGCATTAGCGTTGGTTATGAATGTATGTCAAAAAGGAATTTTACCTTGACAACACCAACAGAAGACAGACCAGAAAGCCACAAAAGGACTTTAGGTGATAAATCGAAAGAGAGTAAATGTGCTACAACGCAAAATGGAACACCAGCTTCATTGGGTTAATATTCATGAAAGAGAAAAATAAAATTATCAGATCAGTATTTGAGTTGAAGACGTATAACAGCTGATTACACTCCAGATGGAATAACTAGGAGTGAATCTTAGATTATCTTTGTGATTAACCCCTATAAATGAAACACATAGTTTTAAAGAATAGTACAGAAACATATCGTGTGTTGCCCAGTACTGAGAATAGTCCATTGACGAGATGTATTTGTAATAAACTGAAAGTTGCAGAAGTGAAGATACTGGTATCAATGCCAGGCATCATAAGATAAGACAGGGTAAAGAATGAGTGGATAATATCAAGAGCTAAAAAGATAGAGGTTTCTAAGAAAGCCCCAAAATACATGTTTGGGAGCGCCCGACAACTAATTAGGAAGGATGAAGTAGTTTAACGTAGAATGTTCAACATTATTGGCCGGGTAGGATTTTGTTTGGAAACGTCAAAGGAATTTTTAATTGCCACCTCGATGGCGCAGTGGTCTAGGAGCTGGCTCTCTCCCTTCCATGGAACCAGTGGCCCTAAATTAGGGACAGGCGACTGCTTATAACCCACTGAGTTGCTCACGGTGGTCATTAAACCTCCAATAAAAAGCATAATTTTTAATATGAAGAGTGGTGCTGTGGAAAATTCGTTGCTAGATGCTAAGATGACGAAAACAAAGATAGGCTCTTCCTCTTAATATGACGGAAAGAAAGAGGAGGATGAAGAATGGGTTGGAAGTGGAGGAAGGTAGATGTATGCTATGAGATAGGATAAATAAAATAGTTCTAGACTAATTAATATGACAATAGGATTGGAGCGCCATATTATTCTGGCGAAGCTAATTACTATTATAGATTTAATGAAAATAGCATAAGGCAATCTGTGTGAAGAATGAACAACAGCAATCCCATATGTGTGTGTGAAACTAATGACATTGCAAAAAGTAGTAGAACCAAAAGCCTAGTTAATGCCGTTTGTAGAATCTAATCATTTGGTATACTTGGCAACAGCTGGAAGACGAATCTGCTACATAAACAAAAGGCAAATGATCATTTTTGAAACCTGTGAACTATTATATTTATCCCTTTCCTATCTAGTAGGAAAAGAATCTATGTTCAGATATATATTATTCATGATTGAGGCAGTGCAAAACGAAATATTTAAATCCTGCCGCAGGATCTGGTACATGAAATCCAAAATCGATCCAGTTATAGAGTATTTGAAACTGATTTGAAACAAGTGATTCAACTTTTATAATCTGAAGCAAGAAAATGTACTTCATGAAATGTTCTGTTAACCCTCTTGCAAGGAATGAGCGGATGTGTGAATAAATGAGTAAGTAGATTAGTTTTGTCCTGTGAGATTGCTTTACTTTCGGAGCAAAGGCATTCTTACACGATACATTGTTTCGACAAAGGTGCTATCCAACCTCGCTAAACAAAACGAAGTTGTTCTCCTGGGATATTCTTTTTCCAATCCATGAAGTATACAGTAGACACTATAATTCGTGCATGAATACTAGTATTAAAAGAAATCCGTCTTGTTGCACGATGATATTTATTCAGCTAAAAATGAAATCTATATACAGTTTAAAAACACATGAGCACTTTCGGTTTTTTTTTTTGATTGTCTTGTTATCTGGTATATCATGTGACATTGACATTACCTTTCCCATGATGCATCTACTCCACGTACTTAAGACCAGCATGTAGCCACATGGTGAAATTACATCTGATGAAGGTGTCAATGTGACACCGAAAGTGCTCATGTGTTTTTAAACTGTATATAGATTTCATTTTTTAGCTGAATAAATATCATCGTGCAACAAGACGGATTTCTTTTAATACTATGTAGTATACAGTTTACCTTACATAGTCTTATTAGGAGTAGCCCTAACTGGCTTATGCTCGTTGAACCTCCGATTCATTTTGTTTCGCGGTGTACCGATCACCGTAAGCAGCTATAAGGACTATTGGCTGTCGCCTCGTCTCTTAAGTGATAACAATGGTTCCTCGAGGAGCGTGGGGCCTGCGGCGTGAAGCAGGTGCACAACTAATAATTGGAAGCGTGTCGAAAACTTCATGGTGATAATTCAATTTCTTGTTATTGCTACTGACCCACAGTTTGATTCGCAAAACACGAAATGAGTATTCGTTTTACTTTAAAATAGCTTCTTAAGAAAACTTACCAGTGGATTCAAGATCGAATGATCCTGACGTGTTCCAATGTCAGATGTTTAACATGGGACACTGATTATCGCAAAACAACTCTCTCATCTCGTTTCTAACTTAAAACAAAAAGGAACCAATACTTTAGTAAAATGTGATACCACATTTATGTAAACTCATGTGACTAATAAGGGAGTCTTCGAATTAAACACATTCACTGAAAGTTTCAAAATCTTATGGTACTATTTGAAGTCCGATTATAGTATCCCGAAAGCTAGCTTCTAATCATTTGTCTGAGATGTTTCGAAAACCAGGTGAGATATAAAACCAGGTGATATATATATTTGTCTTTGTCTTACTGCACTGGCTCTCTCCCTTCTCATAGCCCATTCAGTTCCTTACGATGGTCGTTACCTCACCCCATCCAAAATGGCGGTAAAAACAGATAAACTATTTCTCTTAAATATAGCTGTTTGATTCAAAATAAAATCCTTGGAAATTTAAATCAAGTTACTTATTGATGTTTAAAAAACGAATTATTGGGTTTTATATGATGTGTTTTAATATTTCCCATTTTTGATAAATTTTGCAACCCATTACAGTAATGTTGTACTACGAAAACAGTCAATTGTGTCAGGATTAGAATACTGACAAAAAAAAAGAGAATAATTTTTGTGGTATATTCTCTGGCTCTGGAAATATATTTCAACATTGTCAGTTATCTTTGCATTCTGAGTATAAACGACTGACTGTTGCTTCTTGCTACACTTGGCTCTCAAGATTTTCTATTTAGTAACGGAATCTTTCATAACTTTGGTTTGAGGTCAATGAGTTTAGTTAAGAGCTTCTTCGTTGGGTCATTAATCATTGTTACTAACGGATGAAAAGGCATTCAGAGTGAGAATTTTCCCATCCAACACACCTGTTTGAAAATCCAGCATTGATTGTTTGGCTTAAAAAACACTTCACGAATCTTTTTTGTATGAATGAGAGATGGATTTCCCTATATATTCGTGAGTAGTCTGAAAAAATTATCTATCTTTATATATGAACACTCTCCCTGAATAAACAAGCCTCGTTGGTTAAATTTCCTAGAAATCTCTGGATATTTGAAAATAACAAATTTAAATTTATTGTGTTAGACTCTTGAGACTGAAAGAGGCATCTGTAAACATTTTCTTATATTAAAGTTGAAAATATCTAAAAAAGTAATTCTGAAAATTTAAAACATCTTTCTTCCTCTTCTTGTGTTTAAATGAGCACAATATTCTAATGCTCATGTAACTGTGATCTGTTCTTTCATTATTTTTCTTCTATGGCGGTTTAACCACCACCGTGACTCCAATGTAGCACCCGCTGTCTCTGATGTTTGTAGACAGGTAGTGTTGTTACCTTTGTAATTTTCTGGGGAATGAGGAATTGAGATTATCTAAGTTGATATCCCGGCAAGGCATATGTGGAAATTTTAATATTTACATTATAGTTGATATACAAACAATGTTTAATAATCTCATGTAATTATCCAGTTATTTATTAAATTGATGACGTACCAGTCAGCCTGACTTATCTTTTATGAAAAATACGAGAGTGAATCAAAAAGTAAGGTCAATGCTCTCGTTACGTAGGAAAGCAGAGCTGCGGCACATTGCTATTTGGGAAGGGTTTTACCCGTGACCTTGACACGTGGCGGATGCAATCGCTAATCTTTTAACTACAGTTACCCAGGAGTTGTAAAGGCGTAAATATGGCCACTCGTTTGTCGGAATGTTCCATCGTCGAGCAGCGAAGTGTAGTGATATTTTTATGGACTGAGGTTGTGCAACCCGCTGAAATTCGTCATAGGATGCTTGTGCAATATAGAGAGGACAAGTGTATGATCCAGAGACATGTGTACCAGTGAATAGAAAAGTTTCAAGCCGGTAGAACCAATGTGTTTAATGAAACTCCCACGGGACGTCCGTCGACCTCTCGCCCAAAGCACCATATGGATCGCATCGATGCGCTCGTTAAAGAAGATCGCCGGATTACTCTGTCTGAGATCACCCAAAAGTAAACATTAGCTATAGTTCTGCATTCTCAATAGTGCATGGCCATCTCGGATATCATAAAGTATGGGTCGTGACACGGCAGTTCTCTGATGTGTGACACTGCAGTTCTCTGATGTGTGACACGGCAGTTCTCTGATATGTGATACGGAAGTTCTCTGATGCGCATAAGCATCGCTTGGAAATTGGCGGATTTTTTTTTTTTGCTGTGGTATGAGTCAGATTCCAGTATTCCGGAGATTATCACTGGGGACGAAACATGGGACCATCATTAGGACCCCGAGACCAAAAGGTAAAGGATGGAGAGGAAACATTCGAGTTTTTCATGCAAAAAAAATATTCAAAGTTGTAATTTCGACTCGAGAATTAATGCTGACTCTCTTTTTTGACATGAAAGCGCCCATCGTTTAACACTATCGAGCACAGGGTGACTCAATTAACAGTCGGTCACTGTGTGACTTGCTAAAAGACAAATTGAAACTAACAATTTGCACAAAACGACGAGGAATGTTATCCAAATAAGTGCTGTTGCTGTACGACAACGCTCCTCCACAGTCCACATAAAGCTTTGGCAACTCAACAAACAATTACGGAGTAAAGGTTTGAGGTGTTACCCCATCCTGCTAACAACCCCGATCTGGCGCCGTGGGACTTTCATGTCTTTGGGCCTTTGAAATACGCTTTGCGAGGCCTCCGTTTTGGAAGTGCTGTCCAGGTACAGGAAGCGGTGCATTCGTGGCTGCGGGAAAACCCCAAAACGTTCTTCTCCGCAGGAGTCTAGACGCTTGTAGACAGATATAAAATATGCGTTGAACGAAGGAATCTAGAAGCTTGTAGACAGATATAAAATATGCGTTGAACGAAGGAATCTAGAAGCTTGTAGACAGATATAAAATATGCGTTGAACGAAGGAATCTAGAAGCTTGTAGGCAGATATAAAATATGCGTTGAACGAAGGAATCTAGAAGCTTGTAGACAGATATAAAATAAGCGTTGAACGAAGGAATCTAGAAGCTTGTAGACAGATATAAAATATGCGTTGAACGAAGGAATCTAGAAGCTTGTAGGCAGATATAAATATTGGTTCCTTTAATATACGACAACATTGACCTTAGTTTTTGATTTACCCTCTTGTCTTTACTTGGGAATAGGGTTGAAATTTTCATTGTTAGACATTTGAATCGTATGGTACATATGTTATGTAATATGATTTCCTGAATACATATCAAAAGTTCAAACTTTGTGAATTAAAGTAACTGTCCTTTTTCTTTATATGCAAAGTTTTAGCGATATTATGAACTTATCGACATAAACACAACGCGACATCGTATGTTAAACGATCAATGTTAAATTTACCTACATAAAAAATTGTTCTTTGTATTTTAATTTGGGGCCACCATTGCACTCAGAGCTTTCTAGGGTACCTTTGCTCTTCATATTGAGTTCATCCCTTGTGGTTGTGGGTTTCATTTAAGGAGCTTCATTTAAGGATATTTGATTACACATGGCATGTGGTACTGCGACCGGGAGATTTCAATCCGCTTTTAAGAAATTTTAATCATACATTTTTCTTTTAAACTGAAGTGGGAAAAAACCGAGAAAGAAAGAAAAAAATGTTAATAACAGCGACAAGAAACGGTTAAGTGTAACCATCCAGATGTGAAAAGCAAGGGGCACAATATTTCTCTCAAAAGGAGATGCATGAATTTGCCACATAAACTAAATACTTGAGCAAGAATCAGTGATATCGCTTTCACCACAGCACGGGAACCACCGTACGGCACAAGGAACGAAATCGGAGGGGATTTTGGAGCTTTTCTCCTTTCCTGAAGACTGAAGGAACCCATCGCGGGACTCTAAACAGACAGAACACACCAGACGGACAGAAGGAAGAGAGAGAAAAAAAAGAAACAAAAATAGGGTTCAAAGTGTTACTTCGAACGTTATCCAGACGCGGCAGAAAGAAGTAGTCAACAGAATGAATTAAAAAAAGCATGTGACAGTTCAAGTCCTGCTGGAAGGAGAAAGAGACTGATCTGAAAAACGTCCGTTCGGAGGCAAAAATATCATCCACTTTTGGGAGGCCCATGCAATAGTCCATCCACAGATTGGCCTTTTAGTCGAAACCTTCGCCGACTTAGCTACGCGCCCGTAAGCGAAACAGGAGGTGTAGAAAAAGGAGGAACTTCCGAATATTGCAAATCTCGAATAACATTCAATGAAAAACTCCGAAACCGCCTGCTACTGAAATCTTTCCTGCCCAAGCCAGCGCGGAACTGAGAGTCGAGGCAAAGAGAAATTAAATCATGTCGAGGCTAAAGAGGGAACTGGCATCCACTCACTGTGCATCAAAAGTTCACGACAACTTAAAGGCTCAATTAACAGCCTACACATAGTAAAACAAGGGATGCTTCAGAAGGACAATGCGCAACATTGTCTTTCTGAAGCAGACCATAGGTCACATATCAGACTAAATGTAAACTCAGTTCAGTGTATCAAAGGTACCTGTGTTTTGATCCAGCGCTTATTTGTGTGCTACATATCTGTAAAGTAGCCAGAAGAAACAGAGTATGCTAAAACCAGAATACATGATGCGACACGCCAATATAGAACCTAGTGCCATCTCAATTAAATATATTAATGGAACTACAGGCCTGAATCACGGTACGGTCAAAGTCAACGACAGAACACGGCTTCCTTCAACTTTAGCATTTTAGCTAGGTAACTTTTTCACTAAAGCGCACTGAGAAAATTAAGGGCCAAGGTATCGAAACACCTCTTCCTGACGTTTTAGTTTCCACAGCCCAATGAGGAGGAGCACATTTGATTTTTTTGTGTGTTATAAATTATAATTAAGTAGAACCGGCACAAGTAATATTTCTTTGATTTTTAAATGTGTTTATATACACTCAATGGACAATACATTAGAGATGTTTACCTACCTAATAGCGCATTTGTCCTCCTCTAGCGTAAATAGCAGCCCGTACACACCAAGGCATTCACTCCACCAGATGCCGTCACTCCACCAGATGCCGTATGGTTTTGGAAGGAAATGCAAGCCATGATTGTTGCAGCATTGTCCACAACTCCATCCGAGGGGTCAGTCCAGGATCCATAGCTCCGATGTTCTGCGCCAAGGCATCACAGAGAGCTTCCACGGAGTTTAAACCTGGGGGCCTTGCCTAGGTGGTTGTGACCATGTGGGGATTTGCACAGGGCCACAACCACTTGGCTGCTCGTCCTTCTGAAGCAGGCCGTCGACTACAGTGTACGAGAAGTCCATGAAAGCATTTAGATGATCGGCCAGCACATGGTGGTTGAGAAAGGACCTCTCCAGATGCACTAAGGAACCTAATGTGTCCTATGGGAAGCCTCACGAAATCATTACTCAGCTACTACGGCCTTAAACAGAGCCGACCTGGCGCCGGTGGTGGTCATAATGTCGAAGATCAAAATGTCGACAATAACGACGACACGGTCATAATGTCAACAGTCAAAATGTCGACCCTCGAAATGTCGGCACAGTTATAATGTCCACATGATCCAAAAATGTTCGCATGGTACTCTAACTTAGACCGTAGACGTCTTTTGGAAGGGGTCTGAGCCCGGGGTTAAAGGTCCACCATACAAAATTTTCGTAAAACCTACAGTTTTCAATTTAGTACCACCAAATTTAGTGTACTATCTCGTGGTACTCTTAGTCCGTAGACGGTTTTTGGAAGGGGTCTGAGACCGGGGTCAAGGGCCCCCATTCAAAACTCTCGTAAATTATACACTTTTCAATTTAGAACCACCACATTTGGTACTCTGACTTAGACCGTAGACGGTAAGGGTCGGGGCCCGGCGTCAAAGGACCATATACAAAATTTTCGTAAATTCTACAGTTTTCAATTTAGAACCACTAAATTTCTTATACTATTTCATGGTATTCTAACTTACACCCCAAACGGTTTTGGAAGGGGTCGGGGTCCAGGTTCAAAGGGCCCACATACAATTTTTTAAGATCTACAGTTTTCAATTTTGAACCATCAGATTCAGTATACTATCTCATGGTATTCTAACTTAGACGGTAGACATTTTTTGGTAAGGGTCGGGCCTCGAGGTCACCGGGAACCCAATACAAAATTTTCCTAAAATCTACAGTTTTCAAGTTAGTACCACCAAATTTGGTAGACTCTCATGATACTCTTAGTCTGTAGACGGTTTTTGAAATGGGTCTGGGCCCGAGGTCAACGGGCTTCCATACAAAGTTTTCATAAAATCTACAGTTTTCAATTTAGAACCACCAAATTAGGTATACTATCTCATCGTACTCTCACTTAGACCGTAGATGGAAGGGGTCGGAACCCGTGGTCAAGGTGCCCCCATACAAAATTTTTGTAAAATCTACAGTTTTCAATTTTGAATCAACAAATTTGGTATACTATGTCATGGTACTCTAACTTAGTTCGTAGACGGTATTTGGAAGGGGTCGGGGACCGGGGTAAAGGGCCCCATTCAAAACATTTGTAAATTCTACACTTTTCAATTTAAAACCACCAAATTTGGTATATTATATCATGCTACTCTGACTTAGACTGTAGACGGTAGGGGTCGGGGCCTTGGGTCAAGGGGGCCCCATACAAAATTTCGTAAAATCTACAGTTTTCAATTTAGAACCACCAAATTTGGTATTCTGTCTCATGGTATTATTCTAACTTAGATCTAAACTGTTTTGGAAGGGTAAGTGGGTCGGGGTCAAGGGGCCCCCAAACAAATTTTTCGTAAGACCTACAGTTTTTAATTTAGTAACTTCAAACTTGGTATGCTATTTCATAGTAGTCTAACTTAGACCGTCGACTGCAATTGGAAGGGGTCGTGGCCCAGGAACAAGGGGCCCTCATAGAAAATTTTCCTAAAATCTATTGTTTTCAATTTAGAACCACCAAATTTGGTAGACTATCTCATGGTTCTCTTAGTCCGTAGACGGTTTTTGAACGGGTCGGAGCCCGGGGTCAAGCGGCATCCACACAAAGTTTTCGTAAAACCTACTGTTTTCAATTTAGAATCACCAAATTTGGTATACTATCTCATGGTACTCTAACTTAGTCCGTAGACGGTTTTTGGAATGGGTTGGGGCCTGGGGTCAAAGGGCCCATTTAAAGTTTTCGTAAAATCTACAGTTTTCAATTTAGAACAACCACATTTGTTATACTATCTTATAGAACTTTAACTTCGACAGTAGACGGTTTTTGGAATGTTTTAGGGCCCGTGGTCAAGAGGCACCCATACAAAATTTTCTTGCCTTTCAGTAGCCGTCTACGGTCTAAATTAGACTACCATGAGATAGTATATCAAATTTTGTATGGGGGCTCCTAAACCCCAGCCTCGACCCCTTCCAATATCCGTCTGCGGTCTTAGACGATAGTATATTCGTGGGACATCCTTTATACGGTTGCCCTCAGGAATCCTAGGGCTCTTACCACTTGGGAGATAGAATGGCCTATCTGCCTTGCGCTTAAAATGCGTCCACCATCAAAGTCGCTCACAACGTTGTACCACGTTTGTGGATACTAATACATTGTTCGGATGCCCTGTTGTCCACCTGTTTATCGCTTGCGTTCGTTGTGAACCTGTTGCACTCTGCGCAGTGGATTCCCCTGTCAACTGCTCATCATCTCTTTTTTTTTTTTTTTTTTGAGGTTTAACGACCACCGTGAGCAACTCAATGGGCTATAAGCAGTCGCCCGTCCCTAATTTAGATTAACTGGTTCCAGGGAAGGGAGAGAGCCAGTGCCGTAAGACAAACACAACATCCATGCCTCACCGGGATTCGAACCCGGACACCTTCGGACGAATGATCAGAGGCCAACGCCTTAGACCACTGCGCCACCGGGGCGGCACCTCATCATCTCTATCGCTAATGCTTTATCTACTAAGTGCATGAACTGCGGTAATGTTTGTTTGTCAGATTTCGATGTAGAGTATGGTACAAATGAACTTAGCATTAAATGCCTAAAGCGATTTTACGAACTGTATCTGATAAGAGAGAGAGAGAGAGAGAGAGGCCAAGAAGATATTAAGGATACCTTAGGATCACTGGTGAATGTAACTTATTTTAATCAAATAAATCTTTTGTAGTCAATTACAAACCAGACTCCAGCTTCTGCGGTGTTTGAAGAGAATTATTGCTCGCATGACACGATGGTTTTTGACGGAGTTAAATCCTAATAAAATTAGAATCCGATCGTGGTAGAATGAGTGGCCTAGACACAATTCTGAACTCAAGGGTTTCGGTTATCCTATTTTTAAAATTAGAAAGCTAAAAAGGAAATCATAACTAAACCAAACGAAAAAAATTAAAAAGGGATGTCGCTCGAATTACGAGTCCAGTAGCCCGGTAACACATATTACTGAACGGAGAGCAAATAAAATTATCGAAAGTGTTAATGAGTGCTATCTTCGTCCTTTTACGCGCACAAATACAGAGATGAGCCATTACAAATGACCACCCCATGCTTAGAGGAATGGGCACTCCTGGAGACCGAACGGTGGCGCAAAATTCGCAGAGCAGTATATATGCAACCCGACGACCCTGTATTCGGTTAGTGGAGTGTTCGGAGTTATAGTGGGAAAACCTGCCGATTCATCGGAGCTGGATAAAGGACAAATTGTTATGGCACGGCGCTTCGGAACTACGATCTAAGAAACGGCGCGGCTTGTCGGTTGTTCACGTTCCTCTGTACTGATTACGTATCAAAAGTGGTGCACAGATAGCCACACATCGAACCGTCGTCCGGCCGTCTGTCGCCCGCAGCTCATTGATGCAAGAGGGGAGTGGAGGCTATCGCGCATTGTTCACAGCGACTGCAAGGCCACAGTGCCACAAATAACCCGCAGCTAGAACACTGGTGATTAGGGCAATATGTCACAGCACACAGTTCTTCGCAGTTTTCTGAGCATGGGCCTGCGTAGCCGAACATGCAGCCGTGTCCTCATGCTCACTGTATATCATCCCCAAAAACGCATGAAATGGCCCAAGATAATCGATATTAGACTGTGGATAATCGATTGAAAGAAAGGTCTGACGAATCGAGATTCCTGGTGCATTACGTAGACGGCCGAGCTCGGACACACCGATTATCAAAGAAGGCTGTAGCACCTGAATGCAATGTTGGAAGGAAACAGGTCTGCGGCGTTAGTGTTAAGCTGTGGGAGATGTTTTCTTGATACACTTCAGGCCCTATTATCCCAATAGCACAATCCTTGACAGCTGTCAGGTATCTGGACACGTTGCGCACCAAGTTCACCCATCCATGGCAACTGTGTTCCCTGCTGGTGATGACCATTACCAACAGGATAATGCGCCATGACACACTGCCAGAATCGTCAAGGAGTGTTTCGAGGAACATGTGGAGGCTTTCCGTTAATGCCCTGGCCTCCAGATTCACCTGACATGAACCCAATCGAACATTTGTGGTTCGACTTTGAAAAGCGGGTTCGCGCTAAATCACTACCACCCAGAAATGTACGGGAACTGGAGGACCTGCTGTTGACATTATGGTACCAGATACCCCAGGACACCTATCGTCACCTCATCGAATTGACGCCTCGCTGAGGGGCCTCTGTTTTGCTGGCTAAAGGGGGTCCTACAGCTTATTAGATAGGTGGTCATAATGTAATGTCTCAGCGGTGTACATGTTCCTCATCATAAGTAAATCCTTTTATTTGAAACCATCGCAAACAGTCAGAAATTCTAAATAACTAGTACCAAAATTATCGCTGCGGTAGATTACATGACATCAATATTTAGCCGCTATGTAGAAATCTTAAAATATTTCACTATGAAATCTAAAGATTCCACTATGTAGAAATCTTAAAAGAGAACACTCTGTATACCAGTCCTTCATTTATTGTTTATTTCGTAACTCATGTAACTTTTTTTTACAGAAAATTTGTGCCGATTCCTTCAAATTCCCTGTATTTTTCACGCTTTCCAACCGTAGGTTGAAGAAGCGTACATGCTCCAGCTTTTTCCGTCCGTCGGTCCGTCCGTCGGTCCATCCGTCTGTCGGCAAGATAACTCACGTAAAAATGGTTCGATTTCGATGAAATTTTAGTATGTGGTAGGGAACCACCAGGGGACGAACCCTATTGAAAATGGGTGAAATGGGGTCAAAGTTCACGCCATAAGAGCGGAATCCATTCAATTGCCCTTATGCGTCATAACTTGCGTACATATGGTTCGATCTCAATAAAATTTTAGTATGTGGTAGGGGACCACCTGGGGACGAACCCTATTGAAAATGGGTGAAGTGGAATCAAAGGTCAGGACATAGGAGCGCGATGTATTCTATTGCCCTTATGCGTCATAAGGTGCGTAAAAATTATTCGATTTCGATGAAACATTTTACATAATTATATTAAAAAACAATAACCTTTATTTTGGCGGTGTTGAAACCAGAAAAAAGACGGCGCGACCTGTACTTTGATGACGTCAGTAGACAAATAAATGTCGGATTACATAATTACGGTTATGGTTTAGAAAATATTATTCGGTTATGGTTTAGAAAATATTAAGGTACGAAATGAAGCTATTTTAGTCGATGTTCAAATTTTCATTATTGGGAACGCATTAATTGTGAAGAATATGTGTACAGAAGTTTTTCCATTGGAAGTATAGGATGCAAAATTACTTGACGTCCACCTTAAAGTAACAATTCTTGTATGTATGTATGTACATTTTATTTTGAAAACGGCTCTAAGAATTTTGATGAAAGTCGTTAACCTACCGTTTTTTTTTGTTTTTTTTTTATTGGAGGTTTAACGACCACCGTGAGCAACTCAATGGGCTATAAGCAGTCGCCCGTCCCTAATTTAGGGTCACTGGTTCCAGGGAAGGGAGAGAGCCAGTGCCGTAAGACAAACACAACATCCATGCCTCACCGGGATTCTAACCCGGACCCCTTACGGACGAATGATCAGAGGCCAACGCCTTAGACCACTGCGCCACCGGGGCGGCCCTACCGTTTTCTGGTACTAGAAATCGATTTAGCTTGATCTCGACTTTAGGAGAATTCGTTTAGTGGGTTAAATAACCACCCCGAAATATAACGTTTTTAGTGTCATGGCGTCGTTCCATTAATGGTTCCAATGCTTAGAAATCTTATGACGTTGCCACCCCGGTGGCGCAGTGGTCTAAGGCACTGGCCTCTGATCATTCGTCCGGAAGGGTATAATGAATTAGCTTTATACTCTTTTTGCTAAGCTAATTATTATGAATGAATAATGCTCTAAGCTTCAAAATAATGAATTCCCAAAAGGGTGTTGTTACTCGTTAATTATGAACTTAAACAAAGTCTCAACGCTGGTTATTTATATTAAGTAATCAAAGTCATAAACCTAACAGCCAGACAGAGGTCTGACAACTACTAAGAATTGAGAAAGACTGAACTTACTGAACAACTGTTTATTTCCGAGACTCTTGGTCAACTAAGGCACTCATATATCTTGTACATAATAATGAATAAACTTTCCTCTTATAGTACAACCAACACAACCAACACAACTCCAACACAACCTCAACTTCTACAACGCAACTACCACTTCTACAACGCAACTCCAACTTCTACAACGCAACACAACACAACTCCAACACATCAACCAACGCTCTCGCTACAACACACCACAACACCCTTCAACAACACACCTCAAGTCTCGATGAACGCGCCTATATACGAGCTACCACCACGTCATGACTTACACTCATTGCCAGATCTCATTCAGCGGGTGAAATAATATTCCGTTCAGTAGGAAGATAATTTACATAGTAAAATAAAATAACTAGAGATAGTAAAATCAAAAGGAAAGTGAATATAGAGTATACGTTACATCATCTCCCCCTTAATTTTTTTTTTCTTTTTTTCTTTTTTTATGTCCGAAAAACCTATCAATTTTGGAGTGTAAGTCTTACATTTCGATGATTGACGTTTCTCGATCTTTTTTTTTTTTGATTTGTTGTTTGGTGGTAGCCGTATTTACATTATCAACTTGGCATGACAATTTACGAATCTGTATTCGACTGTGAAATTTGTAGTGTAGAACAAACCAAACCTGCCTCGGCATACTTTCCTTTTATTCTGCCTAGCAGGAATCACTTTTTTAATTTCAAATTACGTGCGCCTCATTCGTTGAAATACATAACAACTGTATCAGCAGCGAAGATTGCCTGAAGCTGCCTAACAGTAACAATTTTATTATTTTCATTTCAAATTACGTTCGCCTCATTCGTTGAAATACATAACAACTGTATCAGCAGCGAAGATTGCCTGAAGCTGCCTAACAGTAACAATTTTATTATTTTCATTTCAAATTACGTTCGCCTCATTCGTTGAAATACATAACAACTGTATCAGCAGCGAAGATTGCCTGAAGCTGCCTAACAGTAACAATTTTACTATTTTCATTTCAAATTACGTTCGCCTCATTCATTGAAATACAGAACAACTGTATCAGCAGCGAAATTTACCTGAAGCTGCCTAACAGTAACAATTTTATTATTTTCATTTCAAATTACGTTCGCCTCATTCGTTGAAATACAGAACAACTGTATCAGCAGCGAAATGTACCTGAAGCTGCCTAACAGTAACAATTTTATTATTTTCATTTCAAATTACGTTCGCCTCATTCGTTGAAATACAGAACAACTGTATCAGCAGCGAAATTTACCTGGAGCTGCCTAACAGTAACAATTTTATTATTTTACCCCTAAGCACATAGATATATACAAAAAAAGTGGATTAGTAGATGGACATAGAAGAAATATAAAAAAAAAAACACACATATATACACAAAAAAGAATGCATAGGCCCACACGAAAAAAAGAAATTCTGACACGCCAACTGGTCGTGCAGGAAAAACAACAAACTGAGAAAAGAACCTGTCCACGAGAACTTACTTATCTCGAGGACGCATAAAAAATTCTAGTGCGGTAACGTTTTCCAGGCCTAATGGGACTGGTGAAATCAGGTGGCTTGGATCTCTTCCGGGACGGTAATGGAACTTCGGTCTGTTGTCGGTCAGGAATCTGGCGGTCTGGAAATCCCTGCGGCTGAGAAGAACGGTCAGAAGTCTGGCGGTCCGGAATCCCTTGCGGCTGATAGGAACGGTCAGGAGTCTGGCGGTCTGGAAATCCCTGCGGCTGAGAAGAACGGTCAGGAACGTCAGACGTCTGGCGGTCCGGAAATCCCTGCTGCGGCTGATAGGAACGGGCTCCCCCAGGCTTTGGATATGAAGTCCCTTGGTGCTGGGGCCCGTTGTGTCCTTCCAGTATCTTTTTGGACGGACGTGTCTCCGGCCACATCGCTTGCTTTCGTTTACGCCCACGGGGCATGATAGTAGTAGCAGGCATCGGCCCTGTTTGCCCTGAACGGAGGTTCCAGGGGCGAAACCCGGGTGGATGCAAAGATTTCTGCCTTCGTCGCTGTTGCGGCGAAGCAGATTGGGGAGACAAGTCACGTTTGCGCCCAGCTTTTGGTGGTGCTGGACGGTGTGGAATATGAAATGTTGGATTCATAACTGATAAATCAGAAATGTCCGACGCCTCCGAGTCGCTGCTGTAATTCAGCGGTCGTGCAGGGCGATGTTTAGATTTGCCCACAGGAATACTTTCCGATGAGGTATTCAAAGAAGAAGTATCCCGCGTTGGTGCAGAGTTAGCCGGAAACGGCGCAGCAATAGTCTTGGCAATGGTTGGAGGGAAAGGAACGATACTCGTATTCGACGAACTCGATTCGAGCCTTGGTCGCATGGGAGAATCAGGTTGCGTGTGTAGAAACTCGTCTGGAGGAGGGGAGGGTGAAGGAAAAATCACTGGTGATTCGTCAAAAATGTTCGGTGGTTCGTCCACAATTTCCGGCGGTTGAACATGAGATATAGATTCTTGAGTCTGTGGAACAGAAGGTTGAATAGGATTGATAATGAAATCGATATTCCGTTCGTGATACTTGCGACATTGATCAACATGTACATATTGAAAATTGTTGTTCGGTTTCTCCAGAACAATATTATTGTCAAAGACATTTGCCACCCGATATGGACCTTCGTAGCTGGGTGCAAATTTCTTCACTAAAGTATGCGAAACAGAAGACTGGAAGTGCGTTTCCACGAGAGTGAGATCTCCAACGACAAGATCTGGTTCCCTACGCCTAGAATTATAATATCGTGCTTGAGCCGCTTGTGCTCCTAGCATTGCAACACGAGCTTTTTCTGCCATAATGTGTACTGATTGCGGAGTTGGTCGCTGATTTAGTTCGTCCATAATCCCCGTTAAATTTTCAAAAGGGGTTTTAATTTTGCGACCCAGAAAAAGTTCTGCAGGAGTAATTTTAGTAGACTCGTGGACAGACGAGCGGAGGGCAAACGCAAAAAGTTCTAAATGGTCATCCCATCTTTCATGGTGATCCATTACAAAAGTCGCAATCATTTTCACTAGCGTTCGGTTAACACGTTCCGCAGGATTACTTTGGGGATGATATGGGGAAATGAATTTATGTTTAATGTGTAGTCTCGCACACATTCTTTCAAAAATGTCAGAAATAAATTGAGGACCATTATCCGAAACTACTTTATTAGGTGCACCATATCTAGAAAATACTTCATTAACTAAGACATTACAAATAATCTCAGCCGTAGCGGCTTTAATGGGAAAAACTTCAACCCATTTAGAAAAATTATCAGTTAGTACTAAAACATAACGAGCTTTATTTTTAACAGATAATGGATAAGGTCCCAATACATCTATGGAAATAATATCAAATACATGAGAACTTGAACTAGATTTCAAGTGACCGGCCAGTCTTACATTACGATAATTATTAATCTGACACAAGTGACATGATTGAACGTATGCGAGCACACTTTGGTACATGCCAGGCCAATAGGCAACATCCCGCAATTTACAACGGGTCTTGCGAATACCTAAATGGCCTGCAAGAGGTTTGTCATGAAATTCATTTAAAAGAGCCATTCTAAGGGTTCGCGGAATACATGGGCGAAACTCTGCCCTAGTAGTCCGAGACTTTGTATAATAAAGAAGACCCTCTATTACTTCAAAATGTTGTGACCTTCCAGCCAGAGAAGGATCACTTGGTAGGGGCGAACCCGCAAGCAAAAAATTGTAAATATCCCCAAAATCTGGATCATTTATTAATTCTGCCATTATCTGCTCTCTGGATGTGATATCAGCTATCAGAAGTAAAGGCTGACATCCCGGAGTAGTTTCGGTGGGGACCCCACTAATCGGAACGCGAGATAATGCGTCCGGTAATTGATTCTTATGACCTGGCTGATATGAAATTTTGATATTGCTCTCTTGTAACTTCAGAGCCCACTTCATAAGTCTTTGAGATAGGTGCTTAGCAGAATTTAAATACTGAAGGGCAGAATGATCCGTAATTATGTTAACTGTCAATTCATTAAGATAACATTGAAATTTATTCAGTGCATACACAACAGCAAGACATTCACGTTCCGTAGCTGAATAATTGCGTTCAGCTTTGGCTAAAGTACGAGACGCAAAAGCTATTGGATGCCCAGCTTGTGACAAAACGCAACCAAGACCAACTCCGGATGCATCAGTATAAATATCAAATTCTTTAGTATGATCCGGGAAAGCCAACACCGGAGGCTGAGTCAATGCAGACTTCAGTGTTTCGAATGCAGCGTTAGCTTCAGGTGTCCAAATAAACTTCTTGTATTTACGCTTTAAAGCATACAACGGCTCACATATTGTAGCATAAGCGGGGACGAACTGCTGATACCAACCGGTCATTCCCAGAAAGCGGGATAGTTCTTTTGCCGTTTTAGGCCGAGGAAAGTCAACAATAGGCCTAATTTTTTCATTATCAGTGAATAAACCGTGGGGAGTAATTTTCAACCCCAGATATACAATCTCGTCCCGCGCTATCTGGCATTTACTAGGTTTTAACGTCAAGCCAGCATTGTATATAAGTTGGAACACCTGTTTGAGCAGAGAAAGGTGCTCGTCAAAAGTCTCTGATGTTATAATAATGTCATCCAAATAGACATGCACATGGGGACCCAGGACAGGTCTGAGAACCGTGTCCATAAGCTTTTGGAAAGTAGCAGGTGCAGAAGCTAAACCAAAAGGCATACGTAAATATTCATAGGCCCCAAAAGGAGTCACAAAGCCTGTTTTATCGACAGAGTCCGGATGTACTGCCACCTGCCAATATCCACTCGCCAAATAAAAAGTTGACATCCATTTGGTTGACGACAAGTCATTTAGAATATGTGACATGACAGGTAGTGGATAATTGATAGTTTTTGTGACTTGGTTGAGTTTGCGAAAATCCGTCACGAAACGAAATTCATTTGGTTGTTTCTTTGGAACCAAGAAGGCAGGAGCAGCCCAGGCTCTTGTTGATTCCCTGATTATGCCTTGCTTAATCATTTCAGCAATTTGACGTTGCATTTCCTGTTTTTTATGTGGAGCACAAGGGTAAGGTTTCGTCGCAATGGGTTTCGAAATATCAGTGTCAATAACATGATAAACCACCTGTGTGAAACCAGGTTGATCCGAAAATAAACCAGGGCTTTCCTGTAAAAGGAGAGAAAGCTGGTCTCGTTGCCCCTCATTCAATTGGTCACTCAACAATAAACTCGTAATATCTACAGGAACCGTCGGAATCATTTCGACAGGTTCCGGAAAGGAAATCACATGTTGTACAAAATTCAAAGTTATTTGAAACTTGTTAATAAAGTCCATACCCATGAGACATTTCACGGGTAGCTCGTCTATAAGCAGGAAAGAATGTGTAAAACGAGCTTTTCCCAGCCCTAAAGATAATGTGACAGTTCCTGCGATACTGAAGATTTCATTATTGGCACCTCGCAAATACTGCGTTGCAGGCTGAACGTGTATTGCAGAAAAAACGTCATTGCAAAACTTTGTATTTAGGGCTGATATCTCAGACCCAGTGTCGAACTTTAATAACGTCTTCAAGTGTCAAGAATACATCAGGCAACTGAGGAGTTTGAACAGTCACTAATACTGTTTTAGGGTCAGAATGTTTGGTATCAGGAAGCAGGACCGACCCTTCGTCTACTTCCTGTGGAAGTTTAAAGGAATTCTGGTGGTGGTATCATGTGGTCGGAAACCTCGACCCTGCCGGGTATCGGGAAAATTTTCATGATAAGGAAAATTGCGTGAACCCTGCGTCGGGAACTCCGCGTGTCTGTTGACATTTTCATATTCGTTACGTCTGCCCTCAGCACGGGCAGAAAAATTATTATTGCCCTGAGCATGATAACGTTCCGAATGCTGCTGAGTGGAACGGGGTCGAGCATACTGTGCATTATGACGATACCCCGAAGCTTGCTCAGAAACTCGCTGTTGGTTCGCCACTCTTCTGTGTGGTGGAACGTATGCAGCTTGGGTGGGCACTTGTGTATGCTCGCGCTGAACGTTTTGTCTATTATGCCGCTGAGGGTTTTCGGAATAAGCCTCGCGGGGTGCCCGAGCATGGTGAGTTGAAGCATGTCTGCCATGTCGCTCTTCATACGTGCGTATGAGGCGAAGGCATAATGAATGGTGGTAGGGTGTCGAACCTCAAGAAAATCTTGTAAGAATGGGTCGAGCTGCTGTACGAGGGTATCCAACATGTCAACATGACTGGCATGTGGATCCCATAGATTATATAGGCGTGTAGTTTCCAACGCAAATGCAACAGGGCTATCATTGGGACCTTGTTGACGCGAAAACAGCAGTTGAGCAAGGCTAGCTCGACTGAGGCCGAAAGGAAAGACCTCCAAGAATTCTGCACGGAAATTCTCATAATGAGAATCCGGGTTCGACCCTCGCCACTGCCGATACCAGGTCTTGGCGGTATCCCTCAAGCAAGTGCCGGCAATTTGGACCTTGCAGTCTTCCGGAATATTATAGAGATCAAAATGATCTTCCAGATCTTCGAGGAACTTTAAAGACCCCTCCAAACCATTGAAATAAATTGTTCCTGCATGCGGCACGAAATGAGCAAGCATTCTGCTTCGCTGAGAGGATTGAGTTCCCTCAGCTACGACCCGCGACTCAGAGTGATAAGAAGCTGGTGCATTACGAAATGGTGAAGAACGCTTGGGTATGTGCAGATCATTCATATCAAAGTCAGAGCCACAGGCTTCGTACAAATTGTCTAAACAAACACCATTACCCTCGAGACTTGCCGGATGGTGGAAATTTGAAGTTGTCTCAGGTAAAGAAGCCATGGGTAATAATAGTCAGGATCTCGTGTTCGAGAAAAGTTCGGGCGCCAATTATAATGAATTAGCTTTATACTCTTTTTGCTAAGCTAATTATTATGAATGAATAATGCTCTAAGCTTCAAAATAATGAATTCCCAAAAGGGTGTTGTTACTCGTTAATTATGAACTTAAACAAAGTCTCAACGCTGGTTATTTATATTAAGTAATCAAAGTCATAAACCTAACAGCCAGACAGAGGTCTGACAACTACTAAGAATTGAGAAAGACTGAACTTACTGAACAACTGTTTATTTCCGAGACTCTTGGTCAACTAAGGCACTCATATATCTTGTACATAATAATGAATAAACTTTCCTCTTATAGTACAACCAACACAACCAACACAACTCCAACACAACCTCAACTTCTACAACGCAACTACCACTTCTACAACGCAACTCCAACTTCTACAACGCAACACAACACAACTCCAACACATCAACCAACGCTCTCGCTACAACACACCACAACACCCTTCAACAACACACCTCAAGTCTCGATGAACGCGCCTATATACGAGCTACCACCACGTCATGACTTACACTCATTGCCAGATCTCATTCAGCGGGTGAAATAATATTCCGTTCAGTAGGAAGATAATTTACATAGTAAAATAAAATAACTAGAGATAGTAAAATCAAAAGGAAAGTGAATATAGAGTATACGTTACAAGGGGTCCGGGTTCGAATCCCGGTCAGGCATGGATGTTGTGTTTGTCTTACGGCACTGGCTCTCTCCCTTCCCTGGAACCAGTGACCCTAAATTAGGGACGAGCGACTGCTTATAGCCCATTGAGTTGCTCTCGGTAGTCGTTAAACCACCAATCAAAAAAAAAATTCTTATGACGTCACAATCTCGCGTTTGAGAATGTTGGCGCGCGGTCACACCATCTGTCTCATTACGTCACGCGTTGTGTGTGGATCCTATTAAAGTTTTATGACGTCATACTCTTGCCAGCAGATGGTCGCGATTGCCATCTGCTTCATTAAGTCACGCGTTGTGTGCGTATGTCCGTCCGCACGATAACTCGCGTAACAATCGTTCGATTTCGATGAAATTTTGGTATCTGGTAGGGTATCACCTGGGAAGGAACCTTATTTAAAGTGAACGAAATGGGATGAAAGGTCATTATATAGGAGCGGGATCCATTCCACTACTGTTATACGTTATAACTAACGTAAAAAAGGTTCGATTTCGATGAAATTTTAATATGTGGTAGGGAACCACCTGGCCACAAACCCTATTGAATATGGGTGAGATGGGGTCATAGTTCAGGACATAGGAGAGGAATCACTTCCATCGGCATTATACATCATACCTTACGTAAAAATGTTTCCATTTGGATGAAATGTTAGTAGGTTGTAGGGACCTGCCTGCGGACGAACTCTATTGAAAATGGGCGAAATGGGGTCAAAGGTTAGGACACAGGAGCGGGATCTATTCCATAGCCCTTATGCATCATAACGTACGTAAAAATGCTTCGATTGCGACAAAACTTTATCATGTTATTTCGGAGGTATACCGAACCGGTTCTGTTGAATATCATCGATATGGGATCAAGGGTCAGGGCACAGGACCGAGATTCATTCCACAGCCATTATTTTTATAACTTGAGTAATGATTTCTGGTATGTTGGAAAGCGTATTGTAATCAATGCATTGCATAATTTTTACAAACTTGTTTTTGTTTCAGTTTTCTTCTCTTTGACGCAATATCTTTTGTATTTGTGCGGTTATAACGAAGTAAATTTCTCCGTCATTTCTATCAGCGCCGGGGCTCGAACCCGGGTCCCCTCATTCCGGAATAAGTTGCTCTACCAATTGAACTACGCGGGTGTTTTATTCTGATTCCTATCTGCCTTTATGTCGTGTGCGTCCTTCTGGCAGGTACGTCACATCTCCTGGTACGTTACATCATCTCCCCCCCTTTTTTTTTTTCTTTCCGAAGTGCTGGAGAAGGGATTCTCTTATTTTTCCTATCTCGCGGTGTGGAAATAACATCACACCATTGCGAGATTTTTGAACGGTCGGGTCATCCGGATAGTTCGGGCGCCATTATAACTAAGTAAATTTCTCCGTCATTTTTGGTCTACGGCGGGATTCGAACCCGAGACCGCTTATTCCGGAAGAAGTTGCTCTAACAATTGAGCTACGCGGACGTTTTATTCTGATTCCTATCTGCCTTTATGTCGTGTGCGTCCTTCTGGCAGGTACGTCACATCTCCTGGTACGTTACACGGTCATATGTTTAATTTGTAAGAAACTTTTTTTTTGGTTTATTCTTCGTGAAAGCACAGAGATATGAAACTTTTAACAGCATGCTGAGCAAGTTTTTGCTGCGCTTCTAAGTAACGGTTGAGCTTACAGTTTCCATTCAGATATTATCCAAATAAATCATTGAAATAATAAGCTTTGTGTAGCTCAGTAACCAGCTCTCCAGTTTTCTGCAAAATGATGAAAAAGTAATGGCGTACAAGCAGACCTTCCATGAAGGCGGGGGTACACGTTCTTGAAGCGGTCACGTTTCATGAATCCGCTTTGGAAGAGCTTAATACTCCATGAAATTTGTAGGTATATGAGAACGTGCGATCATAAAGACTTCTCTGGCACGGCAAAGTCAGCATCAAAAATCAGAAATGAGCGGTGATGGTATTTTGAGCAAAATATGAATATATAGATCCCGTTGGATAGTCAAATACGGAAATGAAATCCTCCATGAAGGTTATGCATCAAAATCAAACATCAATGTAGAAATAGCATTAAAGTTCATCTGATGACGTACACATGAAGACAACTACCTGTAATGCATAGAATAGCGCATCGTAAGAAGCATTCCTATCTCGTGATGGCTAGGCACAAAATTTTTGCTTATTTCACAATTACATTTGGATTTAAACTTTGTTTTCTGAATGCTTTCGAAGTACAGTTCCGTGGGCAGACAATGTATGGGGAAGGAAAGCAACGATGCTCAGTAAGCTAGGGAAACTAAAATAGCAAAGTTGAGCATAGTAATAACTTCAAAGAAACTAAGATCGCGTTTGACATGTCGCATAGCAACGAGAAGAGATTATTCAAAATATACTTCCAGAGAGAGGATCTCAGCTGACGTATTCAGTCAAAGTTAAGAATAAATCCTGAACGTCCTGAATTGCACCATATATGTAAATAATGGTTAAAATTCAAAGTATTGTATTTAGAAAGATACGTAGCCAGCTGCATTAACAAAAATCGCAGACCCTGTTTGGTTAGACGCAACTTCAGGCTCCTTATTTGTTACCTCGTGATCAGAGAACACTCCCTATACCAGCAATTGACAACTTACGGCACGCGACAATTTCCAGGCACAGAGCATAGAAAAAGTTTATACAAAAAATTCGGTAGTAAAAGAATGGTAATGTTTTTCAGCCAGTATTTAATATTTTGCATTATATTTTTCTTTAAAATAAACCTACTATGCATATAAAAGAGGTTTGTTCAACTTTTTCTCTGCTAATTCTAAGGTCGGGCGACATAACACGTATCGGAAAAGAAAAAAGTTGCTTTGAAATACCCTTCTTGACAGGTAAAGACAAATCAATACGGCTATCATAATCACTTTAAAAACTGAATTCCTTCAAAATATATAACTTATTTCTATTTTACATAATTATTTATAATAAAATAAATTTCATTTTCCTAAATATTCAGCTTATATTAATTATTAAACCTAATTCAGAAAAACGTTACGTTATAAAAGAAATAGGTGAAATTGGGGTGCACCCGAAAACATTCTGAGTTGTGCGAGGGGTTGGCATATGTATCCTAGTTTATTTGATTTATTTTACATCTAACTATTTACTTTTACGTTTTTTTCGTTGAACCTAAGAAAATTAGGTGTAGGCTTATTTGAAAAAAAGTCCAACAGGCCGGTTAACTTTATAGCGTTACTCTGGCACAGTGCCCGTATAAAATGTTGCTGAACCCTGCTCTACGAAAAAATAATAGAAATCTCATTGGTCAGGTTAACGTGCATAAATGTTACTGCTTAAACCAGCCGCCCCTTCATCTTCGATGTATTACTTCCGTTCCATGCGGGTCTGCGTATTTGTATCTCATTTCTGTGTACCCATCGTATAATCTCGAAATATATTCAAACGAGCAGTTTTTGTTTGGTTTTATTTGGAATTAATGCCACTTCAGTTGTCGCTGTTATTCTTTCATTTCTAATTCTTCTGCCATTTCTGGGTAAACAGTGTATTACGTCAGCATTGCATTTTTGCAACATGTAACGTACTACATGAATGGACGTAGATGACGTACTACTGTAGTAACGCATGGATCAAATCAACAATGAAACAGCGATAATCCTGCCGGTCTAGTTCAGCTGGGAGAACAGCCGCGTCGGAGTAGGAAGGCGTGGTTCAAAATAATCCATATATAATCTAACTGTTCACGTCATAGCTTTCTACAGTTTTGAAAGTCTCACTGTTAATGAAACTGAAAAAAACCGTCTTGAAAATTTTGCTTTTTGATCACACTGCCATCGTTCTAACACAAAGGCAATTATTCCATCCCATAGGACTCTAGAACTTTACCCTTCAAGGGGGCAAACGTAGGTCTACACAACGTAATAATAGGTCAAAATTAACAAGCCGAAAATGTTTACCTTGAAAATGACGCCTACATGTTTCACATAAGACAGATGACAGCGGGCTTCTTACGACTTGGTCTTCCGTCTGATCACAAAATGTTACTAGAAACCGAAACTATTTTGTTTGATGCAAATTTCTACAAGACTTAATATTTCCTCTATTTCAGGTTAGCTGTAAAGATGCTCTACGAGACTTACTTTTTAGTATTCCATACCTCCTTTCAGTGGAACGTTTCTGATGTCGTTAGAGTCAAATTCAGAAAGGCATTTCAGATTATCTTTTTCATGTTTGGCTGGGCATTTCCTAGTGTCGTTCTGAGATACACTATGTCATCAAAGGTTTCCGTAGACTTGCGAGTCCATAAACTTTCTGTAATAGGAAAGGAACTGACATCAAGTTGATCCACTCTTCGCTGTTACCACAGTCTCCATATATCTTCCATTTTTCAACAAGGGCATTAGTCACGGTCGGTCTGCGAAGTCGGGCGGTTTGGCCTGGCTTGCAGTTGGCGTTTCAATTCTTCCCAGAGGTGCTCCATGGGGAACGAAGCTTTGTAAAGACCAGTCAAGTTTTTCACACGCATTTCGTTAAACTATTTTTGCACTGACCTTGCTTTGTGACCTATTGGAAAAGAAAACAGCGTTCAACGAATTAGTGTCATAATGTTGAGATCACAGAATTGTCGAAAATGTTATTACATTATTATGAGCAACAGCATTAAGATTCCGGTGCACTGGAAACTGGGGGACCCAGCCCAACATACGAAGAACACCAGATAGAGGATGTCTTCTCCACCCAACTTCACAGTTGGCACAACATATAGTCGGTCAGAGGGCGTTGACCTAGTATCCTCCGCACCTAGTCTCGACCCACTGGCACTGAGCTATAAGCCACTACAACACATGCTTCGCTTTGAGTCTGTTGACGTTAGGCTAGTGGGTGACTTCTCAACCATGGGAACCCATTCCCTTCAGCTTTCAATACACCGTTATAGTGCTGGCATTGATTTTAGAGGCATTTTAAAACTCCATCGTGAGTGTTGCAATCGGAGTCAAGAGATTTTGTCGCACCACAAACTTCAGCACTCGTCTGATTGTTTTGTCATTTTAGCACCCGGCTAATTAGTGAGCCATTTCATGTGGCCTACTTGGCCGCGATTGCGTTGCTGTTGCTCGTAGGCGTTTCCACTTCACGATGACATCACTTATAGTTGATTGGGCCCGCTGCAGTAGTTCATGAATTTTTCCAAATACCTGTTGCTAAGATGGCATTCTAGTACCGTGACACGTTGAAAGTCACGAAGCTCTTCCGCACTGCCCATCCTACTTTTCATGCTTATCTGTGCTGTTTTCTAGGGATGAGTGTCATTTTATAGGAACCGTATATGGGCAACTTCTTTACTCAAAAGGGATGCCAGGAAACTTTTGATCATATAACGTATCTCTTCCGTTATTATGTCAACCGATGTTTTCGAAGCTTTAATGGAGAGGAACGCAGGAGTAGTCAGGTCAAACCTCCAAGAATGTTGTATAATTTTCTATTGCTTTACCTTCTTAGATGATGGAACGGATTGTTCAAGTTAGAATGCTAAAACACAATCCCAATGCTATAGGGATGAACTTCCTAGGAGAGAGATGTTTTTAAAGTTCTAATAAGAACGCCGTAGAATTTATTCAAAAATCTCCCCCACTTTCAAGTCCCCCTCTAAATATAGACTGGCGGAAAGTGAAAAAAGAACACCAAGAAGGAGACGTCTGATACAAACGAAATTTATACAACATAATAACGGAATACAGAGGATAACGTGATCAAAACATTATGGCAAAATACAGCTGTATTTGCTGGTAAACTGAAAAATAACATTTCCATGTAACATGGTTATTACGAGGTTGAACCGCCATGAACTACGTCACACTCTGTAATTCTGGCATGGAGTCTGTCGTACAGATGTTGGATGTAAGTTTGGGGTATTGAGTTCCAAGCATCCTCAACCTGGACGCGTAAATCGGGGATGGTCGTGGCTGGCCGTGGAGACCGGAGAAATCGTTGTCCCATAAAATCCCACACGTGCTCAATGGGGGACAAATCTGGTGAACGTGCAGGCCATGGAAGTTGTCTCACACCCTGAAGTGCATGTTGCGTTGCACGTGCAGTGTGTGGGCGTGCGTTATCTTGCTGGAAAACACCACGATGGACCGACCATACAAATGGCACAACAACGGGTTGAATGATATTGTTGCTGTAGGAGGGGCTGTTTAACGTACCCGGTACAAACACTAGTTGTGTACGGGAGTGATAGCTGATCACTCCCCACACCAGGAGACCAGGTGTAGGCCCTGTGTGTCACTGGCGGATGCAAGAAGGGTGGAGACGCTCCCCTGGGAGTCTGCGAACTCGCATACGGCCATCGGAGGCTCCCAAGCAGAATCTGCTTTCATCGAACACGACAGATCGCCATTGCGTTCTCCATTGCAGTCGTTGGCGACACCACTGCAGCCGTTCCTGACGGTGGGCTGGAGTCAGAGGTACACATGCCAGAGGCACACGTGCACGTAGTCCTGCATCCAGTAGACGGTTGCGGATTGTTCGCAGAATCACCTCAGGTGCAACGGCAGCTCGGGTTTGTGTTACATTGGATGTTCTACCTGACAACGCCACTGTTCTTATGCGTCGATCGGTCCGTTCATCAGTCCGTCTGTGAATCCCGGTTCCACGTCTTCTCGTGTGAGAATGTTCCTCGGACCATCTGGAAGGGAAGTATCGGTGGTGGCACGCCACCATCGTACCACCACCGATACTTCCCGTCCAATTCGCTCCGCAATCCGACGATACGACCACCTGGCCTCGCAGAGTCTGACTAGACGACCTCGCTCAAAGTTCGATAACTGCTGAAATCCTACAATTCTTCCATGTCCAGGCATGGCAGCTTCTTCAGGGTCTTCGCACGTGTCCGTACGCCGATGACTGATTACATTCACTTCGCCGTACTCCTTAAATACCACCGACGATTATTTGCATATTATGCCGTGCTGTGGCGTAAGCGCTCACCGGTTGGTCCCAAAATTAACATCACACCTACGTAAACTCGACCCAATTTACATATGTAAATTTCATCATCGTCTGCCAATTCCTTCTTGGTGTTCTTTTTTCACTTTCCGCCAGTGTATTAGACAACCACCGAGGAAAGTAAACCCGTTCGTCTCATTTTTAGCTACACATAATGTTGGGCCTCCATTCCAGGGTGAAAAGCACGCCAGTGTCGTCTTGGTACGGCGATGAAGCGGAACACCCCTGCGTGATGATTTGCATTTTGCACGGTGACACATTGCGTTATAAGTAGAGCAGAGGATTGAGGTCCACAAAATTGAAGTTCGGGTGTGCCTACTCCATTACGGGGAGTAGGAGCACCCGGCTGCTACAGCGAGATATTTGTGCAGTTAAAGGCGAGGAAACAGTAGATAGCTGCACACTGCGAAAATGATTCCACCACTTCAATGCCGAGGAAACCAGCACCGAAGATAAGCCAAGATCACAACACCCAATGGCCACAAATACTGACACGTAGATCGAAAATGTAACAGCACATCCCGGTACCAATACACGAAAACTAGCAACTGAAGTGGGTTCTTTTTAATCATCCATCGCTCATCTCGTACACCAGCTTTGTTTCTCCTCCAAGCGCCATCGAAAGGCTTCCTATGAATTGAAAATCCAGCAGGCGGTTTGACGCTTTTTGTTGCAGATAACTGCCAAATCCACAGTAACCATAGGTTTCGGCGCCCTAACTTCTCAGGCTATGCAAGTAGATATTGCTATGTTACCCTACTACTGGAAACCAGTGGTGAAGAGACATCGGTTGGAGGGAGAAGTCATGCTGTGCATTCTTGGTGGAACTGAGAGTGTCCTGTGTATGGGAAATCGTACAAGATGGTCAGGCTGTTGACGGAAGCCTCAATGCCGAAACAACTGCAACGGGTCCATGATGATCATCGCCAACGCTACCCAGCTTTCATCGTAGGAAGCGGGCGTTGCTGCAAACGGATAAAACCCTAGGCCTCACCTCCACGGTGATCCGCCGAAGTCGACAAGAATTGGAAGCATTTGAGCTTTTACTCCATTTCCCATACAGTACGGACATTTACCAACCCCACGACCACCTGTTCTTTTTAGGACCCCATATCCTACAGGGCCATCCCTTCAGTGATGAACGTGGAATACAGTATCGGAGATTTTCCGTTCTGGAAACTTTCCAAGTGCTGCTGCCGTGGGATGGTGGTTCTGTGGAACGTCGGCAAAGTGCTATTGACGACAACTGTTTGTTCTTTGCAGAATGAGGTTAGTGTGTTTGGCTTTCTTTCTTCTATAATTTTTTGCTGCAAACGGGATGAACTTTTGACTCGCTCTGGTATATTTTGATCTAGCTTTATGTGCGTTTTCGTCACTTAATGTTTTTGGTTTTCTAAAACGCTTAGTAGTACTGTAACGTACCAGGAGATGTGACGTACCTGCCAGAAGGACGCACACGACATAAAGGCAGATAGGAATCAGAATAAAACGTCCGCGTAGCTCAATTGGTAGAGTGACTTATTCCGGAATGAGGGGATCCGGGTTCGAATCCTGGCGTGGACAGAAATGACGGAGAAATTTACTTCGTTATAGTACCACGTGTTTTGTAAAAAAGAGCACATGCTTATATGCTTCGTCCGTTAGTCTGTCTGGCGGGCTATACTTTGCACTTTTTAGTCTTATACCTTTAGTCATACCTTTTCACCTTTTAAGAGTACATGCATTTTGCGCTTCGTCCGTTAGTCTGTCTAGCGTGATATACCTTTGCACCTTTTAGTCTTGCACCTTTAGTCATACATTTTCACCTTTTAAGAGTACAGTCTGTCTGGCGGGACATACCTTTGCACCTTTTAGTCTTGCACCTTTAGTCATACCTTTTCACCTTTTAAGAGTACAGTCTGTCTGGCGGGACATACCTTTGCACCTTTTAGTCTTGTTTAAAAAACGGTTGGAAACCTTGCACTGTGGAGAATAAAGATCCATAAGTTTTGGGTTATTTCTGAAGAACTAACGCCCTGCAATGCCTAACTGCAGATGCTATTGACCTTGACAAAATTTTTAATTCCATATCATCGCTTCAAAAACTCTAACCAAAAATGTTGTTTATTTCATCACGTGCGAAGATTATTTTGCGCACACTCAAATAATGCAATATTTCACGGCTGTGCTGCGTAAAGTTATATTCATTTTTTTGCTAAAGTCTTTGCTCTCAAAAGTTTGATTTATAAAACCCTTTTCGTAATTATAAATATCAATTGCGACAAATATTTTGCGTCTGCATACTTCTTGCTGATAATGAATATTTCTGCCCTTCCGTTTTCCAACGGTATTTCGACTTTCAATATCCTCATTCAGGAAATTCATCTTTAGCAAAGCAACACTCACAACACAACACATTTTACACATAATTTCTGCTCAAAATATTGCATCGTTTACCGCTAGCAGAAGTAAAGCTGTTTTCTATGTTCTTCGCAAACTCTACTTTTTTAAGTCTGGTTTCAAGTATTATTCTTTCTAAGATATTTTTGAACAAGTTTTAGCACCAGAAATAAACTGGTGCTCAAAATTAAAGGATATTTTATAAATTTCTATCTAACTTGAGATATTAACGAAGAAATTCAATGAAACTTGGGAAGAAAAGTATGATTACATTACTTAATTCAAGCAGGAGAAAATCATGATATTTGCATGTGCTAATATCATAATCTTTTAATTTACATGAAAGAGCAGTCCATGGAACAACTTTTACAGTCTTTTGTTTAGGACGTGTGGTATTTTGCTATGGAGTACGATCACTCTGGCAGCCATACTGCTCAAACAATTTCTCATGATGCTTATCAAGGTATTGATTAGGTCTTGTGGGATTAATGATTACTTTTCAACTAGAACAGTGCTTAGTTCTAGAAGCGTCCTGTTAGGGAACATGCTCGCTGCCCTTAGACTGCATAGAACATCCCATACATCGCGTTGAGATCAGGCAATCTGGTTGGCCACTCCATTAGGAGATTATCCTCCACGTTGGCTGTCCACCAAATGATTTCGATGAGGTTAGACTTTTCATTAATAAGAATAAAATCTAAATCAACACTCCCCTGAATGGCCTGAAATATGGGTACACTATCTCCTCTGTGTACTTCAGGACAGTAACAGAGCGACTCTGAAAGATGTACAATTCTGTTCGCCCTTTAGGCATAATTTCTGCGTAGACGATTACTCCACCTCCCCAGAGTAGCCCGCTTTTTAGCACGTCTTTTGTAAAAAAAGATCGTGCTGATGTTACCGGTTTGTCCGTCCGTCTGTACCCACGATATCTTTGCAACTACTAGTCCGATTTGAAAAATTATTTTTGCATTGCGAAGCTTTAAATATGCGAATGCTGATCCTTCATTTCTTTTTTTTTACGATGTACAGTTTCGCCGCTAGAGGGCGTAAATGCAGATGATGTCGAATTCAAAAATTCGTTTTATTCCACATATTTGCTTCTAAACATCCGATTGAAAAAATTATTTTATCTTCCGATTCCATTTATGCCGAAGAGTATTTTAAATATAGTTACTTTTTCAAATTACGCATATATTTTCCGCTAGGTGGCGTAAAAGTAAATTACATTTTTAACGATAACTCTTCTTTTAAAACTCCGATTTGAAAATATGTATCTTCAGTGGATACACCACATGATGGAAAATCTTTTGCATATAATTTAAAATTTTTGGTAAAGAATACTTTGGCCACCAGGGGCGTAAGCGTTAATTGTTGCTTCTGATGTATTTACCATAAAATCTGAGCTTCTATAACATCGATTAAAAAAATTATTTCGTGTACTGATGCCGCTCACATCGATAAAACGTTTTGGAATATTTTCTTTTTAAAATATTCCACAGTTTCTCCGCCAGGGGGCATACACGTATATCTTATTTCTGTCAATATCTCTAGTTCTAGGAGTCCGACTTGAAAAATTCTTTCTTTGTTGGATAGTGTTTTCAGTGTGACACGTTTTTCATATAATTTCAAAATTTTCTAGTTATTCGTAGACTTTCTGCTTGGGAGCGTAAAGGTAAATTGTTTTTCCCCCTATATATGTGCTTCTAAATCTCCGATTTGAAAAATTTATTCCGCACCGGATACAGCTCCTGATGAGAAATCGTAATTTCAAATTTTGGTAAAAAATGGTTTGGCCACCAGGTGGCGTAAGTCTTAATTTCCGCTTCTGATGTATTTGCAGCAAAATATGAGCTTCGAAAATCTCGATTGCAAAAAAAGTCTTGTTGACTGATACTACTCATATCGACAAACCATTTAGAAACATTTTCTTCTTGAAATAATGCATGGTTTTCACGCCAGGAGGCGTAGATATATATCTTATTTTTGTCAATATCTGTAGTTCTAGGAGTCCGATTTGAAAAATTTCTTCTTTGTTGGATAGTGTTCCCGATGCGAAATGTTTTCCCATAAATTCAAAATTTTCAAGTAAATCATAAGCTTTCCGCTAGGGGTCACAAAGGTAAGTTGCTTTTTCTGTGTTATTTCTGCTTCTAAAACTCCGATTTGAAAATTCTTTCTGTATCGCATACAAAACCTGATGGAAAATATTTTTCACATATTTTCTAATGTTTGGTAAAGAATGGTTTGGCCACCAGGTAGCATAAGGGTTAATTTCTGCTTCTGATGTATTTGTAGCAAAATCTGGGCTCCTAAAAACTCGACAATTTTTTTTTTCTTGGACCGATACCGCTCATATGGAAAAACTTTTTGAGAATACTTTCTTCCTAAAATTATGCATGGTTTTCCCACCAGGGGACGTAAAGTGACATTTTATTTTTGTCCATATCTCTGTTTCTAAGAGTCCGATTTGAAAAATTATTTTGGTGTTGGAGAGCGCTTTCGGTGCGAAATGTTTCTCATATAAATTCATGTTTTTCTTAACGCACAAGTCTGCAACCAGAGGGAGTAAGCTCAGGATTCAGTTTACAGCAATATCTGAGGGATTCAAATTCCGATTGCAAAACTTCTTTCTTTCGGCAGATACTATTGTTTTCCATACCGGTTCCATTGACTTTGAATAGCTTTGATAAATTTAATTTGCGTCAGAACGGATTCAAAAGACGTGCTTATTACACCCGAAAATTCGTGTCATCTTTCTGGTTTTATATTAAAGGGACTGTTGCAGATTCTTGGTTCCCTCCTAATTAGAACACTTAGCGAATCAATACCTAAGCTGAGTCATAATTCATCTGTGAAAAAACAAAACAGAAAAAACAATAAAACATTATCCTGTATTCCAAGTGTGGTGTTGGTGACTCCAAGTTAAACGTGCTCGCCGGGTGTCGGAAGTTAGAAGGACACATATCACTGGTCCCCTTACACAAAAACATTGCTCACGAAGTGTTCCTTAAATAATATGCCATAAAGCACGTGTTCCTGTAGCTTCTGAAAGATCCAAAGAGAGTTACTTTGTGGACATCACTTTATTGGGCCTTGAAACCAGACTCATATAGCCATCGTCTGCAGCAGTCGTTGCTGTGGGACGGCATTGTCCTGGTATGTCGACAACGAACATCACTTGTCTGTTGAAATGACAGGACAGGATATTCAGCCTTGACAGGACATTTTGTGATTCATTCAATGCTCTGGAAACTTTTGTCTGGGATTGACTTGCTTCTATCCACCAATCGTTTTGCACCACTGAAAATAATCTATACAATGTCTTCATGACATAATCAGCATGACGTGCCACCGAACTAATAGCAAGTGTTATTTAGAACTGGTACATGATGCGAGTAAAGTCGCGCGCCTGTTTAGTGCAATACTAATTTGAATATTCGGTTCTATCTTAGCAAAAGTAAATGGTGAATATTCTTTCGCTTAGCGAATTTGCATGTTAGGCAATTTTCAGAGCAGTATTTTACATACTTCGGCAGCTATATACATTTTGGTAGATTATCCTTTAATTTTGAGCATCAGTGTACTTTTCGTACATTTTCTAATTTTTCATGATAAAACTTTCTGCCGCTAGGTGGCGTAAGAGTTTACTTCAATTTGCGACTGACAGCATCTCGTCTTCTAAATAAGCGATTTAAATAATTCTTTATGCACCAAATGCCATTCAGCATTGTGAAAATTTTGCATATTGCCTACGTCAAGTGATGTTGAATTTTTCAATAGAAACGTTGCGCAATTTTGGTTTCCTCGCTTTATTTCTACAGGGCCGTCGCGAAGCTAGTTCCATTGGTTTGAGAGAACAGAGCTCCGTGTTTCTAATGGTACAGAAATCGTTGAAGAAGTGTAATATGATGAACTCAAAGATAAATTTTGCCAATGCTAAAGCAAGAATGTTACACTTCATTTGTAAAGAAACACTTATGATCCGGAATTTTTCTTTGATGTCATATAAAATATTTCATATTTGACATTGCATTTCATTGAAATCACGGCAACTCTTAGTTTACATAATCCATGAATAAATTCACTCTCATCGTAGCTGTTATAGTGATCCGAGGGAAGGTACTGTCTGCGTAAAATTATTCCGCCGATCAAGAGGAGAGGTAAATTTATTAGCAAAAGGAAAAAAAATGTGAAAGCTTTTTTTCGCAAACGTTTTCGACAGAGCACTTCGAAAATTAGCTGACAATTTCCTGGGGAACATGTATATACTTGTATTAATTACATTTTGAGAGAACACCAAAGTCGTAATTATAAAATGACATAAATCGTATTCCAAAAGCTTTATTCAGACACTTTTCATAATAAGATTTTAATACGTTATTCTATTTAATCGTTTGATTGCCTTTAGAATTCTTCTTTTTTCTTTGTCTCATTATTATTGTTCCTTTTTATTAAGAAGGTTTCATGTCTCGTAAGATGCCTAAATTTTCTTCGTTGTATGGAAGGGCGTTTTCTTCTGCCCTTCCACACAGCGGCCGTCCTTACAAACATCCTTCGAAATAGGGAACAAGTATCCCTTTAACAGAGGATCCGAAATTGTAGCAAAGGTCCTGAGTAGAAGCAAGCATACCTTCCAAAATGAGAAAACAAATTGTGTCTGTTTTCTGCTGTTACATAACGCACAGTTTTGCCGATTGACACTTCAAGTGCTTATTTACAGTACATTTGCAAAGTATCTCCACTGCTAAAACACATTCTATTATCCTTTATTTATATGATGCCTTTAATCATGAAAAGTATTTTTCGCTCAATTCGATCTTAGGGAATCATATTGTGACTTTTCATCCCTCAATATCAATAACTCACGTTATTGATGCTGAGGATGAAAAGTCACATTTGAATAACGTGCCTTATTCATGCTGACGGATGAAAAGTCATATTAAATATTCATGCTGAGGATTTAAAATCACATTTGAATAAGGTGCGTTATTCATGCAAAGGGATGACAAGCCACATTAAACATTTTTGCTGAGGATGAAAAGTCACATTTGAATAACGTGCGTTATTCAAGCTGAGGGATGAAAAGCCGCATTAAATATTCATGCTGAGGATGAAAAGTCACATTTGAATAATGTGCGTTATGCATGCTGAGGGATGAAAAGTCACATTAAATATTCATGCTGAGGATTAAAAATCACATTTGAATAATGTGCGTTATTCATGCTAAGGAATGAAAAGCCACATTAAATATTCCTGCTGAGGATGAAAAGTCACATTTGAATAACGTGCGTCATTCATACTGAGGGATGAAAAGCCACATTATGATTTCCTCGATATTTCTGCTTCTAAAAGTCTGATCCGAAAGATCCTACTTTGGTGTGATGCCACAACAGGGAAAAACGTGCGTTCCCTTTTTTTCTGATTATCTCATCATTCAAAAACTCATGTTTTAGGAATTCTTCTTTTGCCAGAAATATCTGTTGTAAGAAATGTTTCGTGTACATATTTTCCTTAATACCCAGTTCAGACACAAAAGGACGGGAATGCGCATTCGAATCTGAAATTAAAGTCCGCTTTTAAAATTTCGATTGCGACTGGAAAGAATTTCCCTAGCGTAGGATAGCATTCATTACAATAATGACTTACGTATATTTATTACTTCTAATGATGAAATTTTTTTATTAGATGCAAAGGTATTTATTTCTATTATAAGACCGGTTTCTTTTGCTTCGGATATCTTTCTTTGTAAAAAATATTTTGTGTGGATATTCTACTATCATGATCCAATTCTCCGGGTGGAGCTCGAAACAGATATCTTTTAACCGCTTATCCGCTTTTAAAAAATATGTTTTAAAAATTCTTTTCGCATCAATCTAAAAGTTTTCGTCTTATGGCAAACACCTCGTTAATCATGATTAGTTAAAATATTTTATAAGCAAATAAATGTTCTGTGATCGTCGCATTTTATATATTCAAAAGGCAAGCACATTGCATCCGACAATCTGTTGGTCATTTTTCTTCTTTTCGTTGCTAAAGAACTAAAAACAATACATTTTACGCTAAAATTACGTGATCAACATGGAAAAAATTAAAATGGATAAGCTCTACGTATTTGTTCATCGCTTTTTCTGTTTTTGATTCATGCTAATGGTTTGCAGGTGCATTTTTTCTTTTGTAGACGACGTTTTCGTAAGTTACGCATTTTCATGCTTCTTATTTGCAAAATTAATGATAGTTTTGGGTAAAATAAATGATTTTTTCACAAGTAATACCCGACACATAAAAACACCAATAAGTCGCAAAACAAAGTGCATTTACATTTGTACTTTCGTATGTTAATCACGAATCCATTTCCTTTCTAAGCATGAATTTTCTCACGACTCTCTCTTTCTATCTACATAAATGGGAATGTACAAAAAATGATTTAATTCACACTGCAAAATATAAGTAATGTAACTTTTTCACTTCGAATTATTTTTCTTTAAAATAAAGATAATTTAAAGTGGAAAATTCATGTTAAATGCTTTGCTAAATATCATACGTTAAATCTAAACGTTTTAGCATTTGTAAGCAAACCAAATGCTCAATCGCCTTGTTTGAGATTTTGAAAATGTTGTACTTTGCTGTGTAATAATGCGGATATTTAATGTCAAACAACTGTTTGGGATGTTGTTTTGCACTTCAAATGTGACGGATATCATAAACATCTGAAATAAAACTTTATTTCTGCTGGACACAAGAGAAATAAAAATATAATATAAAAATTATATCACTTAGTATGTTTTTTTCTTTTTAGAGTTTTGTTCCTTACATTCGGTAATTCGCACTGGCTTTCGCAAAGGATACGATCTCACAACAAACATGTGACCTAATTACACTTATGATTTTATTTTAGAGCGAATGTCTCCATAAAAGTATCGGGTACTTTGCTTCTTGTTTTATGTATTTTGCCAACAGATGTAACAGAAGATACGAACAGCAAACAGTTTTCAAAAATCATAAAAAGAATTCGTTTTGTAAAAAGAAAATATCCGACTTTTTTTTTCAAACTTCAGACAAAATATCTGTTAATATTAATGACTGTTTCAGTTTGGCAATTTCCTTTTGTCAAAATCATGGTGTTGTATAATATATCACGCTCTAGAAATCTAGTATAATCCCTTAATTCTGCGGTCGTCTGATATCATAATCTTATTTGCTTCTCTTCCAATGCACTCAACACCTTTTTAATCCAAAGGAAAGTGTGATAAATGTTAACAAAGAAATCATTAGACACCTATTTGCATACACATTCTTATACTAAAAGGTTTATAATAACTTACAGTGTGTTTGTCTTTGAGAATGTGTTCGTATTTCAAAACAAAATTTAATTATAGTTTTTGTAGCGCTGTTATGGTCTCCATTAGGAATACAAATGTCCGTTCCCTCACAGGAAATTCTGCATTTCTAGTAGAAGATAATTCACGCTTCAATAGGAAAGCAATCGTTCTCAGAAATAATTTTTTTGAGGTTTAACGATTACTGTGAGCAACTTCATGGGCTATAAGCAATGGTCGCAGGTTCAAGGGAAGCGAGAGAGCCAGTGCGTAAGACAAACACAATATCGATGCCGCACGGGATTCGAACTCGGACCCATCTCGGACGAGTGGTCAGAAGCCAGTGTTTAGACTACTTCGCCACAGGAGTAACAAGATTTTTTCATACGGATTACTAGAAGCTCAGAGATGAGTATTAATAGAAATATATAAGAACTGATAAAAAAAGTAAAACATCTGACTTTTAGGCCGGAACGGAATCTGACCGGTTCACATGTAAAACGTTTAACCATTTAAGCAGCAAATGTATCCTAAAATTAATTTTCTGCTCTTACAATGCAGAAATGTTCATACAGCGGCTGCGGTTTATGAAAGCTACGACAAAACAAAGTTCTTTTCGCTCTCATCTCAGCATTACCGATCATAAACCTGGCAATTGTGATAAGTGTTCCCTTCTAGTCTTTCATGATCTGTTCCACGACCCAAGGCATGATGGTGAAGTGCTACTTCCCCTGACACGAACATCATGCCACTGGGCTGGAGAAAAAAAAAAGGTAACTTCAACACCTTCTCTCTGCTTTTTTAGGTTTGTCGATATTATTACAGCTCTTTGAGCAGGCAATCAGACAGAGATAATTAGTATAAATCCTCCTGCTAAATAACCATTTTGAATGACAAGGCAAAGGGGAAAGCAACGCTTTGTAATGCGGAGGTTTACTCGTTCCTCGCGTCCGGCCCGCTTTTACATTCGTTTGAAGTGATCTCAGCCCATTCTGCTGACCTTGAGTTAATTTGTTCCAGCCAGTTAAATGATTTGCGAAATTTAATCATACAGGGTACGCTTACAGACACGTTTGATATCATTCCACTTCCTGAGAGAAAATCTGTTGTAATTTGAGTTCAACAATGTTTCTTGGCCCCTACACATCTGAAGCGTGAAGTGAGATGTTGAACAACGTTACGCGATAAAATTCTGTGTTCGCTTCCAAAAATTGGAGAAAAAAGCAAACGAATTTTTTCAAGAAGCCTTCAGTGCTGAAGTGATGTCGCATACAATTGGCTTTCGTTGGCATAAAGTGTTTAAGGACGGCCAAGAAAATGTAGATTTAGCAAGAGTAGGGTGTCTATCGACTTCCGTTTCGGAGATTCTGAGTAGTACTGCAAGTGCAACTACCTAACAGAAATGACCGCTGAATCATAATTAGGTAGCTACCGAATGCATTAGTCATTTCGCTTGGAAGTACCCAGACCACTGTAATGGAGCGGTGCTGTGGTTGGATTCCACTGGTACTCCCAATAGAGTAAAAGCCGTAAAGAGTGGACACTTGCACGGAATTAAAAGAATTATATCGAAACGACGGGGACAATTTTTTAAAAGGGACAGTGCGACTTCCGCTGTTCGCACAATTGAAGTAACTGTTACGAGGTCTTCGCTTTAAGACTGATTGGAAATGAGAAAATGCTGTAGAGGCGGTTTTAAAGTCCTCTACTAAGTACAGAGTGATCGCAAAGTTCCTAAACTCGGAATTAAAAAATATCCGTATGCTGTAAGCAGAAGTTTAACCAATTGATGTGGCTGCACGAGTCAGCAACTCGTCGAGGTCAAATATTACGAGTGTCAAATGCCTGAGCAGGAAATTGGCAGAGTGTCAGAAATGAATAGTTTTTTCCCTGTGTGCTACAAGGTATTTCACCTCAGCGTCGCCATTTGCACAGAGGCATGGGTTTGACGAGGGAGCAGAGAATATGCTTACGTGACGTTTATTTGTAAAAGCTCTGTTACAAACAGTGTGTAGAAGAGTTTGTAAAATTTTCATGCAGATACTGTTGTAAGTAAATGAACGATCCACCGTTTACTCGTACGAATTCAGAAAACTGGAAGTTTTTCGATGATATGCCTAGAAATTGCAAGGCCAAGTGTGTTAACTCCGGACAGAGGCGTTACTAGGGCGGGTCAGACGAGGGGGGGGGGGCGGCTTCCCCGGGCGCAGCTGAAGAGAGTGCGCAAAACCCACTGCTTGCAGTCTGATTGACATTGAAAACGTTACTTTTACACATGTTTTTTACACTTAAAATTCGAATTTCTTCCTTAAAATGTTCATACGATTCTACCTGTTCACATTTAGGAATGGAAGAGCGGTTATATGATCCGTCGAACTACAAAAGGACTACGGCCTTCGTCAGCAACATGTGACGTACTGCGAAGGTAAAGCGCATGTCAAGAAGACAAATCTGCAGTGATTTATTCCGTCAATGTAGTTTAGTTGGTTAGAACGACTCACTCCGGAACGAGAAGACGCGATTCAATCTTTCGTAACGGGCAAATGTATGAATTTCACAATGGCACCTGAACGTAGAAATGGATGTACTTGGATTCTTCCAAAAATGTATGATGCTCGTTCTACACATCTGGAATTGATGAAAAATTATTTCTTCGCTTCAAAACCTTCAGAGGGAGATGGTGTGACTCATTCCAGAGCGAGGAGACGCTATTTCGATTCTGTCACCAGCAAATTTGTGAATTTCACAAACAATGGGGCCCGCTGTTTCTCTCTTTTTTTTTTTTTTTTTTTTTTGATTGGAGGTTTAACGACCACCGTGAGCAACTCAATGGGCTATAAGCAGTCGCCCGTCCCTAATTTAGGGTCACTGGTTCCAGGGAAGGGAGAGAGCCAGTGCCGTAAGACAAACACAACATCCATGCCTGACCGGGATTCGAACCCGGACCCCTTACGGACGAATGATCAGAAGCCAACGCCTTAGACCACTGCGCCACCGGGGCGGCCTGTTTCTCTTTAGTTGGATGGACTACACAGTAAGTACGTTGCAAGAAAATTATGTTGTTCACATTGTTTAAGATTCTCTGGGTGCTATTTGATCATTTCTGTGGCTGCGAGCCACTACTACAAACTGAATTCTGTCCATTTGATGTGGCACATTAGGTCCGAACTTGCAAGCAGTTGCAAAAAACTACACAAACAGTCGCAGTTAGATTGTACCTAATTTTATATTTAGTAATTTGAGAGTTATATGTATATGTATACAACTATTAAATTAGTAATACCTTGAAAGACAGATGGGGGGAGCAGTATTTTATGGTTTGCCCCAGGCGCAGAAATACCCATTTACGCCTTTGACGCCGGAAGTGATTAATGATGTTAAAAAACGTTTGCGACAGACACCTAAAAAATCGCGTTCTCGCTTATCTCAGCAAGTGAATCTTTCTTACGTCTGGTAGAAAAAGCGACTAAACGATGATTGCAGCTTCATGCATACAAAGTGAAAGTTGTCCAATAACTGAAGGCACCTAATACACAGAAGCGGTCGCTGTGTTGCCGTTGATTTCGTAAATTTACTGTACTGTGCATATCAAGGGCTTATTGAACAATGTTTTCTTTTCGGATGAAGCCTGTTTTAAATTGAACGGGTATGTTAATTCGCAACATATGCGATATTGGTCGAGTGAATCCTTCATCTAGTGCATTTGCATTCCGAAAAAAGTCGCGGTATGCTGTTCCATATCTCGACGCAGAATAGTGAGACCACTGTTTTTTACGGTACTGTTGAGGCGAATATTTATCAAGATTTGATTTTTCACTTTGTGCGCCTAGGGCAAGAAATCGAACGTGTCGCAGGGATTCAGCAGGATGGAGCAACACGTCACACAACTACTGCCACAGCGGAACTCTTGCAAAGTTTCTTTGGTGACCGCATCTTTGGTTTCCACGCCCACCGGATCCTTCGCCTTCTAATTTTAACTTGGGATAGTTAAAGAGCCGTATTTATGCAAAACACCCGCATGACCAATAGTCCTCGAAATCAAATATTATTCAGGCTATAGCAGGAATCATGCCATCTATGCTGAAACGCCTTACGAGAAACATGTGCCACCGCGTAGATAATTGCCTCCAGCAAGACGGGGGTCATTTCCAGCCCCTTCTTTATGTCAACAGCAGTGGCTCAAAACTCCATGGAAGTTGTATCACAGTTGTAAGTAAACTTTATGTATCTATATAACGCAAATAAAAAATTTTCAGACTAGAGTTCGGGAACTTCTCGATCACCCGGCACTTCTCCTGCTGCATGTTTTTAGGTGCTGGATTACGCGCTGGGATTAGTGAATTAGGAGCGATGAAAACGTTTTGATGAAAAGCACGTAGCCACTAATAATTAAGTGTTTATATTGGTTTCAGGTGATTCTTATTATATTTTGATCAGCTTATATAAATATTTATGTTCACTAACAGAAAAAATGTGGATCGTTAGAAATACCAAAAGGATATCAGTGTTTATCGTAGCGACGACTGATATGCGATGTAAAAGGAATTGTTTAATTCGATGTTTTTAGAACCGGAGCTATACCTCTGAAGAGAGGCACTATTTCTGATGAAAAATAAATTCCACATTATACATTTCCAATCGCAAAAGCTGTCCTATATAAAAATAATTTTTCTAATTGCACTTTTAAGAGCCGAAATAATCAAAGAACAACATCATCTTTTAAGAGCAGAAATAATCAAGGAAACAAAATCATCCTTTTGTCTTCCGAGGAGGAAATCCGAGATTTCCGTAAATTTGTAATGTGAAGAAAAACAACACTTGCTCCCGCTAGTGATCAAGCTTTGCATTACCAGAAAGTAAAAGAACACTCGCAAAATGCATCTCTCAGGGAATGATGTCATACATAAAAATAATTTTTCAAATTGGACTTTCGAAATTAGAAATTGTGAGGGAAACAGAATGTACATCTAAGTGTCGTAGCTGAAAAACTGCGGATCATTTGAAGCATATAATGAAGCAAAAATTATCTTCGTGTAAAAGGAGTCCGACGAGCATGGTACTTTGATAAATCGGATTTCCACACGCACGCGCGCGTACGCACACACACACACACACACGGGGACGTATGAATTTACAAATGTACCACAAGGGTGATTCTCCAAGAAAGATAAATTGGTGGGAATGATCATTCTAATATTTCAAGCTCTCCCAAAAAAAGGTAATTTCCGACTAACAGGTTCAGAATTACGGTGCCCAATGAAAGGTAGAATTGACATTGCAGCACTAATGACACAACATTTTTCAAATTTGATGTTTCATAAGGTGTTCTAAAAGTGATTGCCGACCGCATTTCTTTTTTCTAGATTTGCTGTATTTATTGGCCAGGTTTCATGCTATTCTGGAATTTATCCTCCGTGGTGAATAAGAGTTTTGGTAAGAAAACCTTCAATGTTGTCATAGCGCGTGCATTGTCTTCCCCTTCTAATATCAATCAGTTTGTTGCCCAGTGGTGACGAACATGGAAAGAGGGTTAAGAAACTGAAAACATTCTATTCAGGTACTGTGAATTACATTTTCTAGGATAATTCATTGCTCGAGAAATAATACTCATTGCCACAATACCGGAATCCTCCTAATGACACTCTACTATAAGTGTTTGTTAAGTTCGAGCAAACGTTCAGTCTCTTTGTCATAAGTACACTATATGGGGGCAAATGTGATTGGACAACCCACGCAGGAGAAATGGTGTGTCCTGCAGCATACAAGAGCTCTATATAAGGGTCAAAAACGGCAACGGAAGTAGGCTCAGATCAATCGCTGATAAAATCTTTAGCAGAAGAAAGCTCTCCAAGTTTGGAAAGGGTGATATAATGGGTTGCTCAATTGGAGGTATTAGCATAAGAAGTATTGCTGATGTCAGACTGGTCGTTTAATCGACTGTGGCCTATGTCATCAAAAAGTGGAAGGAGACGGGACATTGCAGGAATTCACCTTGCCCTGGAAGACCGACGAAACTACTACCAAAGGAACTAGAAGGTACTGCAGAGGGAGATCTGGAAAACCAGGTCCCAACCGATACATGCTATAACACGTGAGTTCCAGATGCCGACAGATGTCACCGTCTGCACCAAGAAACTTCGAAGAAAGGCCCATGTATTCAGATATCACAGCCCAGCTGCCCCCATGAACCTCTCATCACAAAAACCAATAAAGCCACGCGGGGTGTCAACAGCAGAAAAATTGGACATTGATCGGAATAATGTGAATTGAGAACAACGAATTCCGCTTCATAACATTCTGATCGGATAGACATGTATAGGTTTGGCGGTTACCCGGAGAACGTCAGCTTCTGGAGTGTATAATACCTACTGTGAAGCATGGAGGCGGTGGTGATATGGTATGGAACTGTTTTAGCTGGTACGGTGTATGTCCACGGGTTGTTGTTATTCATGGCAACATGAACCCTGTGCTGTATACAGATATCCTAAATAACTCACTCCTCCCAATTTCGTGGAAGTTCTACGTACACGACGATTGTTTCTTTCAGGTCGACAATGCCACTTGTAATGTTTCCAGAGCTACAATGGACTGGAATGAGGAAAACCATGTATCGCAGATGAACTGGCCTGTCCACAGTCCGTACCTCAATCCCATTGAACACCTATGGGAAGAACTTGAACGATGGGTGAGGTCTAGATCATCAAGACTTTCTTAACTGACAGAGTTGGTCGATGTACTCAGGGTTCAATGGAGGAACATCCCGCGCTCCGTACTCCATGGGCTTGCGGAGAGTTTATCTCGACGGGTGGCTACTGTAATATCTGCAAATGGAGGACCTACTCGCCACTGATGCAAATACAGTACTGTTTCTTTCATTTAATTACAGTGTCCGATCACTTTTGTCTACATAGTGTAATACAATGTTAAAAAAAGAAAGAGGTTGAAGAAAAATAATATAGGATTTTGAAAATAAAACGTGAGTTAAAGAACAAAAACAATAGAAGCTGTAAAACACATGCAAATAAAGAAGGCACCCTCATACTGGTATTCGAATTTTCAGACAACTAAATTTGAGGTAATTCGAAAGTTAAGCACAAAGGAATTGTTATAACTCTCAGCTGAAAGGGTGATGTAACACGGTGTGCTCTCCTGCTAGATTTCATAAGAAAATAAAAATGTCTCGTCTTTCGATACCTCGAGTCATGTTTTGATGTTTGAGATCTTCATTTTTCTTGCCTTGATGTGACTCATTTGACGTTTGACAAAATACTGCATAGAGCGTGGTGCCTTTATCACTTCAGTATCATTAAACTTTCAGAGTACACTTATCACTTTATGCGCACTTGAACGTTTAGTAGCTGGTAATCCAGCAAGGAACATCAATGATGGCGGTGTGGCTGAAGCATTGGAGATTTCCTTTCTTCCTCCTATCCTTATTTTTCTTTATTTCTTTGCTCTTTCTCGGAGATATGGACAGGAAGGACATTTAGAACCCGGCTGTTGTTCAGAAATTTGTCATAAGGGTGTCCCAACATTCGCCATTATTTATTTTACCTGGAAAGAAGTGGTCCTGCTACGTCTTTCTAACGCACCAGAAATACGCAGACTATCCGTGTTGCTTTTTTCTATAGCGTTCCGTTCGTCTTTCCCTTCCATTTCTGGTGAATGTCAGATACTTTCCAACTCTCTTTTTTCTTTCTCCCTCTCTCTCTCTCATCCCCAGAAACTTCACGTAAGCATTTCGAGCTCTGCTCGCGCCTCATTCCTAAGTGGTCTGCAAAAAAACTGCTTCGGATTTTCATGGAAATGGAAAGCTGTCATCAGGGCCGGAATTCACGTTCGTAGCTGCCAATGGAAAAACATTTTTTTTAAGCCCAAACCATTTTTTTATGTTAAATTGTGTTGTGGTCATATATCAAAAATATATACACTATAAATTAAAAACATATAGAGAATATTCTACAGTACCATATAAATGGAATATGGAATTTACATGAGGAATGGAGAGGAAAACACCAATTTAGCAAACCGGTTATATAAGGGTCTCCCAAATGAAACTGTGACTATCGTTTTTTTGCAGTAAGGGCTTATAGGTTGGAACATGTAAACATACAGGAAGTAAGAGTGATACATGGGCTACATACCCGCTACACATAGTCGCCTTCTCGGTTGAAACAAATGTCTCACCGCGGCACGAGATTGTGGATACCCTGAGCGAAGAACATCCGTGATTGGTTGAGGAGCGAATTTTCAACGGCATCCCGGACCTCAGCGGCATTAGCGAATTGGCGGCCCTTGAGAGCTTTTTTCAGTGGCCTGAGGATGTGATAGTCTCAGAGCGACAGATCGGGGATATAGGGAGGATGGTCGAGGACCTCCAAGCGGAAGCTCTACAGAAATCCTTGGCACACTGTCACCACATGCGGGCGTGCATTGTCGTGCAGCAGAATATCCCCATTTGACAACATACCGGGTCGCTTACGTTTGATGACCGTTTTGAGGTTGGGTAACGTATGTGGTTGCCTTGACCTTACTGCCTGCGTCCAGCCAATCCAACAGCAATGGGCCATTATCATCGAAGAAAACCGTGAGCATCACTTTTCCAGCTCTTAAAGAGGACTGCCGCCATTTCATACTGATTCGTTTTGTTGCCGGGTATAAGTGTTGGCACCAAGTTTCATCTACTGCCACAGTCTTGGAAATAAACTGTCCTCCCCTCTACGTGGTAACGATGCAGATGCTCCAAACAAGCACCCATTCACCGAGTTTTCTGCTCCTCCTGGAGATGCTTGGTGACTCATTGTGCGCACACCTTGCTGCATCCCAATCGGCGATGGAGAATGGTATTAATAGTTCCCTTACTCACGAACAATGTTGCCGCAAGCACGCGTGTCGTGATTCGGCGATTATCCGTCCACGGCAGCAATCGATTCCATGGTGATTGCCACATATGCTTCCCCAGATCTACGCATGTCTTCCGTACTCACACGTCCTTTACGAAATTCACTACACCAGTGGCACATTGTACACCGTGACTTTCACCCATTCCCATACACATGCTTCATACGACGGTAAATTTCGGCTCCACTAACGCCTTCTGCCGTCAAAACTTCCATAATTGCCTGCTTCGACTGTTTAGACGAATCCATGTCATGATCCTGCGTAGTCAACTTGCCTCCGCACGTACAAATAGCACATTGACACGTGCCGCCGATTACAGCGTGCTTCCTGACACAAATGCACGGATCTGTGTAATTATACAACGACGCGATTACACGAGTCTCACTTTCATTTGGGCGACCCTTATACATATCCTAAAGTGGTGCACATATTTTGTTTACAAATTTATTAAAACATACTACGTATTTGCGTTTTTAATACAATTAGCATAATTTTAGTAAATTTAAATTTACAGGCTTTTATTTTTGCAAATGTCTATATTGAGGTTGTTAACTCCAGATGTTGTTCGATGTCATTTTCAATGAACAGAATTGCCGAAGATGACAGCATTTCATCTGTCGTTGTTGTGTGACGTATCTACCTCAGAGGTGACACACATGTCAAGACGGCAAGTTGTAGTGATAAGACTTTGCCGGCGTAGCTTAATTGCGAAAGCTTCCGGAACAGAAAATGCGGATTCAAGGGCGCCACTGAAAAAAATTGGGTTTCCACATCGGCGCCCGAACGTAAAAATGGATCTTCTGGCCCTTAAGTTGTTTGAAAAATATGTGATGCTTCTTCCACACATCATCTCGAATTAGCGAGAATTCCTTCTTCTACAGAGGGCTATTTCAAGCACGGTTTGCGGTGGACCCGAAACTTGCAAGTTCGTGTTGTGACGTACTTACCTGTGAGGTGGCTCACATGTCAAAACGGCAAGCAACAGTGATAAGACCTTGCCGGCGTAGCTTAAATTGGAAAGCATTCGGCTCCGGAGCCGAAAGATGCTGGTTTAAGTGAAGCCACCAGCAAATTTGAGTTTTCATCTTAAGCACGTTTTAATTAACTTTAACTGAGAAAAAATTATCTTTCCAATAATTACTATCAGAGGTAAATGTATTGCCAAAGCCAATCAAATATTAGAAAACATATTTTGAAGCTCATGCTTTGAAGAAACTGCAGTCCTTCGCAGAGTGTTTTTAGTATAAAGGACAGTGAACAGAAAGTGTTTTATTTCTTCAATTAGGTCTCTCCATTTATATTGGAAAACTCACCATCTCTAAGGGCCTACCTGCAAATCCTGTAATGAGCATAAAGATCTTCAAGCATATATTTCAAATCATACAGAACTCCCAACTTTGTATGACCACATAGTTGCTGAAAACTTTCTTTCAAGTTGTTAAAACCGCGTCGTCCGTGGTGAGAAAAAATTCTGGCTTAAATGTTTCTCCTGGACTTTTATCTATTTCACCTGTCCATTTCATAAATGTAGGCTCATAACTTTACGCGTCCTTTTCCTTTTACGTCTGCGCATATCTTGAAGGTAGTGTCGGCCTCGAGAGGTGTGCCTAATATTTTTGCTTTTGTCTTTGCTTTTTCATAACTATTCTCTCTGTACGATAGACAAAGAGGTCTGTTAAAACTGCCACAGTTGTGGCATGTGCTTTTCCGCTCTGCAATAGTGTGTTAACAATACGGATTTAATATGAAATGTCATGTCACAATGAAAGAACTCTCAGAAAGTTTATTCCCATAAGCTGCCCAGAAACGCAAAATTCTTCGTGTTAGATATGTGCACCTATCTTGTTTGATTCTTCTCTTTCTGTTACGGCTTCACAGATTTTTCTGGATGCAAACTGCTTTTGCATTCTCGACGCGGCATTCCCAAAGAGTTAAACTTAATGCTTATGAATTAGTGTAGATACAGGATTTCCGCCCTTGTGACAAAGAGGACAGACGAGTACGTTTTTGACTAGTCGTATGATGTGGAGCCGGGCTCAAATCCTGGGTGAGACACAGGTTGTACGCCTCTGGGATGTTCGTTGTTTTTGTCCATTCCTTGAAGCAGTGTCTTCAAATTAGAGACAATTGCCCATAGGTTTGTTTATGGTGGTCGCTAAACCCAGAAACAAGCAAAAAATAGCAAAAAAAAAAGCAATAGGTACATGCGTTAGTAAAATCTTCTGTCTTTTTGTGAAAGCAGAAAACAGAGTGAAAGTTTTTTGGAGAAGGGCGACAGTGTCTATAGTTGCTACGATTCCATCATTAAATCCCGAAAATGGAAACATCATGGACAAAAATATACTCTTGAATTCATTTCGCATATTCTAGATTGAACACCTTTATTTTGACTTTCATTTTGCCATTTTGTAGGAAGGAACATAGCTTGGCCTCTCAAAACTGGTAAATTCAAGTCATTCTCTGTCAGTGCTGATAATAAAAGTTCTGTTTTTCCTCCACCTGTGTTGTCGTTAATCTCTTTAAAATCAATAAAGTGCTACTTTAGTCTTACATTTTGTTCTGTATCGGGGTTTAACTACATGAGAAACTCTAAGGACTGTAAGTACTAGCCCTCTCCAACTTTTAGTCACTGGCTCCAGGGACAGTAGAAGGCTAGAGATATCCATACTTCATCAGGGATTTCGTCCCGGGCCCAGTTTGGTTGACAAGCCAAAACCACTCGCCGCTGACCATTCGGCTGTAGGAGCGGGTCTTTACGGTACCTCGTTCTTTGCGAGATCTGTAAACCACATGGTCACTAGCAATTTTTTAGAAAAGCTAAGTCATGTTTGCAGCCTAATTTAACAGAAAACATTCGAGCTGCCTTTGCTCTAGGTATCGTTTATTATACAGTTTACTCAAAGATTCGTTATTTCATACTGTGCCGCCCCGGTGGCGCTGGCCTCTGATCGTTCGTCCGTAAGGGGTCCGGGTTCGAATCCCGGTCAGGCATGGATGTTGTGTTTGTCTTACGGCACTGGCTCTCTCCCTTCCCTGGAGCCAGTGACCCTAAATTAGGGACGGGCGACTGCTTATAGCCCATTGAGTTGCTCACGGTGGTCGTTAAACCTCCAACCAAAAAAAAATCCATACTGTATGTTTTAATGAGATAGTGAACAATATTCTGCTTGAAAAAAATACGTTCACTGTACAATGTGCCCTTGAAAATTGTTCACAGCGTATGTGTTTCCCTGGAATATAGCGCTGCTGCATTTTAGACGTCTTGCTATGCGTCACTATTTTGAATAAATTCGCACCCTTGTGCTTCTGGAAGACGATTAGCCAACTGGATATCAACACTTTTCCGACTCCGTTTGGCCACTTTGGCCAGGCAATGATCATTCCGCTGGTTAACATAGCAAGAACGATCCCCAGCAAATTATGTGACAGCGGCTCCGTGACTCATTAATTTTATGCTACATGTCACTATTTTGAATTCTATGCTGCACTATGCTATGTGTCACCATTTTGAATTCTATGCTACACTATGCTACGTGTCACTATTTTGAATTCTATGCTGAACCATGCTACATGTCATTATTTTGAATTCTATGCTGCACTATGCTACATGTCATTATTTTGACTTCTATGCAACACTACGCTACGTGTCACTATTTTGAATTGTATGCTGCGCTATGATACATGTCACTATTTTGAATTCCATGCTGCACTATGCTACATGTCACTATTTTGAATTCTATGCTGCACTATGCTACGTGTCATTATTTTGAATTCTATGCTACACTATGCTACGTGTCACTATTTTGAATTCTATGCTGAACTATGCTACATGTCATTATTTTGAATTCTATGCTGCACTATGCTACATGTCATTATTTTGAATTCTATGCTGCACTACGCTACGTGTCACTATTTTGAATTATATGCTGCGCTATGATACATGTCACTATTTTGAATTCCATGCTGCACTATGCTACATGTCATTATTTTGAATTCTATGCTGCACTATGCTACATGTCACTATTTTGAATTCTATGCTGCGCTATGATACATGTCACTATTTTGAATTCTATGCTGCGCTATGCTATATGTCACTATTTTGAATTCTATGCTGCACTATGCTACATGTCACTATTTTGAATTCTATGCTGCGCTATGCTACATGTCACTATTTTGAATTCTATGCTGCGCTATGATACATGTCACTATTTTGAATTCTATGCTGCACTATGCTACATGTCATTATTTTGAATTCTATGCTGCGCTATGCTACGTGTCACTATTTCGAATTCTATGCTGCACTATGCTACGTGTCATTATTTTGAATTCTAGCTGCACTATGCTACATGTCACTATTTTGAATTCTATGTTGCACTATGCTACGTGTCACTATTTTTAATTCTATCCTGCACTATGCTGCGTGTCACTATTTTAGATTCTATGCTGCACTATGCTACGTGTCACTGCTTTAAACATCAAGAAATATTTGCTACTTCAAACTCTTAGGCAATATCGGCTTCAGTCCGGCCATCTTCGAAAGGGCCGATAATTCAGGAAAGGGAAAATGCATACATATTTTATCGGTGAGACATTCGTTTGCTACCACAGACATGCATACAGTTTCTCGCTTTGTCATTGAAATATTAATACGTGGAAACGGAATGAAAACATATGAGACAAGACTTGTCCTCCTGCGTATATACACCTTCGGCATCTGTCACGTGCTCAGAACAAATTTGCATACAGGATCCGCATCATGGAATGGGTTCATTTGTCACACCGCGCTCGTGTGCATATGTTAATAAGCACTTTTATCTCCACGACGCTGTACAATCAATCAGTCATACAGTAGATTTCAGGTTCATCCTTAAGTTTTAAACAGCGGCGTATTTCTAGATATTGTCGAAAACTCGCAAGTTTCAAGATAAGTCACTATCTCTGTCTCCAATCACGGAGCCTGCAATTATAGAATGGCTATCTTTAATATCCGCTATACGAAATCCCAGATTTCAGCAGAACTTTCGAGAAGCGCCGTGGCCATTCCACGTCAGCAGTTAATTAGTGTTCTAATATGTGAAGCACTCAGCGGGTGATGTAGGACACGAAATTTGTGGAAGAGCGGCAAAACGGCGCGAAAGTGCGAGTTGATCCCAAGATCAACACCGGAAACTATGGAGCTTTTCGCGGTTAATTGTAAGACACTCTATTGTAACGATTTTGGTTTGTTTCAGTGACAGTTAGATCCTTCACCTTCCCCAATCATCATAGCTCTGATCATCTCGAATTATAATATTAGTGAGGTAGTTTTTCTTTATTTATACACTCCACATTATATTAAAAAATGAGAGAGCAGCCTTTTGTTATTTGTAAATAATGTATGCAATGCGTCTTTAGCATTCCAAAATTTTGAGGTTGTGAAATCAAATGATTAATTCGAGAGTTTACATTTATGTACGTACAAGATGTTGCATTTATCGGCGTCATTCACAACCACACGAAGCCACAGTCCGGTACACACTAAATGGAATTAAATCATAATAACAAACAATAAGGTTTATTAATTCCTGACACTGAGTGGTACTTACGTAGGTGGATTAATGAAAGTTATTGCAGTGAAACTGGTGATAGAAGATATGTGAGTCATAAAAGAAATGCACTCATGCTGAAAAATAAAGGATAATATGAGTTTCGAATCTTCCGACTGCAACCAAATGTTCTAGATATGGAGCGTGTTGAACTAAACGAACATTCAGAACGAAAAAAACACAAGAGCATCCGCCATAGTGGTCAAAATAAAGAAAAGCAGCTCCCTGGAGCTAATTTGCAATGCATACCTCGTACAGAACACAAATGTGTTGTGGTGAAGAAAGTGTTCAATATGATGTATATTGGCCTGCCACAGCAACACATGCAGTACAGTGTCTAAGCATACTCAGCACCAGATTATGAAACAGTGTTTGAGGAATGGAGCACCACTCTTTCACCAGTGCTGTCTAAAGTTCGAGTAGAGTTCTGGGAGATGAATGACGTCCTCCAATTTGTCGTCCGAGTGTGTGCCATGCATGCTCAATGGGATTTGAATCGAGAAAGGGACATCGGCACTGTAAGCGGGTGATATCCTCACTTTTTAGGTATGTTTTTTTCGGCAGCTTGATGAGGACGTGCCTTGTCATACGAACTCACGTCCCATTGCACCAGTGAATAGCCGGACATATGTTTACAAAATGACATTCCCATACCTCTGGTCTGTCACAATTCCTCTTTCGAAAACAAGAGAGGGGGGGAGGCTGAACCCAACATTTTCCCGCCCCACACAATAATTCCACCACCGCCAAAACGATGATGTTCAAGTATGTTGGAAGGGTTGTGCCGAGTCTCAGGTGCTCTCCAGATAAAGACAAGGCGTGAATCATTGTGCTGACTAAACCTGGGTTCGTCAGTAAACAAAACACAGGTCCATTGGTCAGCTGTACAAGCACGATGATTCCTGCACCAGGCTACACTGGCTCTTTGATGGTCTGCAGTTATTTGGATACGTCTGGCAGTCTTGCGGTCATACAGGACGTATTCACTCAATCGTCTGTACACGGTATGCTTGAAACCGTGGTATTTGTGGCAGTACCATCTAGCAGTTAGTAACAAAAAATGGTCTAGTTCCGGTTTTGTGATCAGCGGACGTACTGCGCTGAAGCGTCGTGACACTTTTTCATCCTGTTGGAAACGCCGTCAGTGTCTAAAAATGGCACTTTGATGTGGCATGCACCTGCCCCTTGGACACTCCCATCTGGGTTTTGCCAACCTCGAGTTCGACCGATGATTCTACCCCGCATAACGTCATGAATATGGATTCGCTGAACCGTATTCATTTGGTATACAGCACTGTTGCACCTCTTAAACGTACAGCACTGTTGCACTTCCTAAACGTACAACACCTGCTCTACTCTGCTGCTCTGACTTCTCCTTTTATAAACTACCTTGTACTACGTGACATTCATGTCATGTTCCCAGCACCGCCATCTGTCTGCTGGAGCAACTGATGGACTTTCGTTATTCCGGAAGAGGTATGGGAGTAGTTTGCATGGCGGATCACTTTGTATAGTGAAACATTTTCCTGTGATTCCCGATTATCCTTAATTTTTGACCATGAGTGTATTTACAAAACTATGGCGGCTGCAATAGTACCATATTTCGACTGTTTAGTTTTTCAAAGGCAGTGTTTATTTTTGTTATCATTACATGTATTACTCAGATATAAACGAACGTGAAAAACGACCCTGACATCATGGAAATATAATGCAGATACGAGAGTCCATTTGCTCATACGCCATCTAAAATCTGATCGCAAGATAGAAAGAAAAGCATATTCGTAAGTGTGTTAGTGAGGAAGATTGTTAAGGTTTGTTCTAGGATATCTACAGGGTACACCCCATCGTGTTATACATCATTTTAAAGCTTTCGTCAGTATAAGGTAAGCACCCCCCCCCCACACACACACACACACCACCACCACCACCACCACCACCCACCTCCCTTTAGGACGTCTAGAGGAAGCAAAATTTCTCTTGGCTCCACCGTTTTTTTTGAGATATTTGAGAACATCAACCCCCATCATGATAAACACTATATTGATAATAGTCACCGTACACCCCTTCAAAAGAAAATGAATGGATCCGCTGAGTTGTTAAGCTAACCGCGATCATATCGCACTGTGAGGTTGAGTGAAAATGTTGCGGCGGGAGAGAACTGATTTTGAGAAAGAAAAGATTGTTGTGTTATATTAAGAGAAACCGAGAGGCGTTTAAACATACCCAAGTCAACTGTTTTGGGTGCACTGAAAAAGCGAAAGACACATGGCGTGCGTGAAGCAGCAAAACATACCGGCAGTCCAAAGAAAATCAGTAATAGAGGACGTCGAAGCTCAGGAGAGCTGTTACAGCTAATCGACGGAGTACTTCACAAGACCTCAGTGTACAGGTGAGTAAAAATGATTTAACTTCGGGATGTACACGTACCACTCGCAGATAACTTTTTTCATGGGTTACCGTGGTCGTACGGAGGCTCATAAACCTTTCATCCCTAATCGAAATGCTACTCGTCATTTAGCATGCGTAAAGAATGTTTATCGTGGCCCGTAGATCAATGGATACGGGTCCTATGGACTGATGAATCCATATACACGATCTATTCAATCTGATGGCCGTGTGTGGGTATGGCGGCAGCCGGAAAAACGCTATTTACCACAGTGTACTGTTCCTACGGTCAAGTTTGGAGGTGACAGTGTACTCGTATGGGGGCGTTTTTTGTGGTATGGTCCCGACCCATTGGTTATCGCGAACAAACCTGTTGACAAACACGTCTACCTCTATATTCTGGACAATTATTCCCTACCAACTCTGTGGCAATACTATGGAACCGAGCCTTGTTGGTACCAGCAGGAAAATGCACCGAGCCATAAAGCAAGGACTGTTACGGAGTGGTTTGACAATACTTCCGAATCGTGTGTGAACTGGCCAGCACAGAGCTCCGATCTTAATCCCATAGAGCACCTATGGGATGTATTAGAGGGCCGAATAAGAAGTTTGGAACCGAGGCCTACTACCAAGCAAAAGTTAGCGGGTATACTGTTAGGTATAGGTATGCTCTTCTCTGAATGGAAGAGCATACCTATCGCTGTGTTCCAAAAGCTTTTCGAAAGCATGTCTCGAAGGGTCAATGCATGCATTAAGGCCAAAGGTGGAGCGACACCGTACTAATGTATGTCAATAAATGCTATGTTGTGTTTCTCTTCTTGGTGTTCAGTGACTTTTATCAATATATTTTACATCATTTTAAAGCTTTTTTCTATAGCGGGTAACCTCCAGGGTCGAGAGGATGCCAAATTTAGCAACAACGCATCGTTTTTGGGATATCTGAGAGAATCAACTTTGGTGGCTTACTGACTGCAGCATCAAAATGCGTATTTGTGATGGATTTAGCCACATTTAGAATCAGATTCTCGTAATTTACACAGGTTGCAATGATATATTGTTACGTTTACGAAAAAGGTGATGAAATAATGTTCTGCGATAGTTTAGTAAAATAGATTGTTGAGTAACAATGAAATTAACTACTGTTGCATCACTTCATGGGACATCATGCGGTACGATCAGATTTCAACAATGGCATCGACAATGCCGTGCCGTTACCCATTTTCGTCACATCAAATTTTTTTACATGGAATTTACTTTACTTATGTCGGGAAAGATGCATAGCATAAAAAGTTGAGTTTGGCGTCACCGCTACTACTCCTTCAAAACCTGCTCTGGTTGAAATCTTCTTAATGTGTTGTTCATTACGTAGTTTCAAACTCAAGCTGCTGCAATGGAGTCAACCGATATGAACAACACTTCGTCACCTGTTTAATCCGGCTACTAGTTCATGAGTTAAAGAAATTCTTTGACTTAGGACCTTTTAGCAGAATTTATGGCTCTTTTCCTGGTTAGGATGAATTTTCCACTTTTAGGAGGTTTCACTGGGCGTTTTCCTGCCTCCTGGTTTTATTTTCTTTGAATTAAAAGAATTTATGATACTCTAAACAGGTGATTAAAATCTTTGTTACTGTAACAACATGTATTACTGTAAGAAAACCTCTGTAACTTTCATTTACACGTGAAAATCACCAAAGACTTCACAAGATTGTGTGATGGTGTAGTGCTAACGGACCTTATTCAGCCCGTATTGCATCATGGGAAAGCTTTTCCATTGCCGCACACCAACACTGGTTTGTTTATATTTATTTTCCCATTGCTTACCAAGGCGTCACGTTGCAGGGGTTCAAGAAAGTCACGATTTTCGTAACCTTATTGACGATACGCCTAACGTTTACTCATCGTATCCTTGTGCTAATAAATCCTGCCACTTAAAATGTGTCGAGGATGGAATAACTTCCTGCAATTTTACTCTGAAAAGGCCAAAATTTTTGGAGGAATGACTGTGTAAAATGAAATGCAATGATTTCCGCCCCAATGTGCATTCTCGAATGTATTCTGTTCACTTTACTCAAGAAGAGTTTGGATATTACAATATTAAGAATGAAAGGCAATTGAAATATCGTAGTGTTCCTTAGAATTGCAATTTCAAAAAGGGAAAAATAAGTAGAAGCTGAAAACTGATGGCTTTCCACAAAAAACGAAACAAACATATCTATAATGCTTCTTTTATTTAATGTTGGGCATTCATATAATTTTTAAGGATATTCCTTAGAGTACGATAGTGCGAAATTTTTAATTGTTGTTGTTTTTTATTCCCAGTTGTTTTTTATATTACGTATTTGTCTGGGCTTGTAAACGTATTCTTGTTTTTTTTTGTTTTGTTTTTTTATTGAAGGTTTAAAGACCACCGTGAGCAACTCGATGGGCTATAAGCAGTCGCTCGTCCCTAATTTAGTGTTACTGGTTCCAAGGAAGGGGCGCATCCAGTGCCGTAAGACAAACACAGCACCCATGCCTCACCGGAATTCGAACCCGGACTCAGACGAATGGACATAAGCCATCTCTTAGACCACTGCGCCACCGGGGAGGCAAAATGTTTTATTTGCAAAAAGAGGTTCCGAAGTTTATGTTTCAGATGGTTCGCCAATACATGACAATAACAACATGAAAATTTAATATACCGTGTATGAGAAATGAGTCATGAAAAAACTTCAGCATGAGAGACTAATGGCGATGTTCTCTTGTATCAGGCGAAATAAACATCGAACACAAAATTGTCTTGGTATATTTTGGCAACCCTGAGTTGTTATTCTGAGAAATTAATTTCTTCTTCTTCGCCCTGTAGCTTTGTTAATTCGTTGGCATACTCCATGACATTAAGATCGTAAAAATTGTCCAACAATAAGGAGTAATCAACCATCGACAACATTGAGTCAGCAGCCATGTTGGTCCGCAGAAATCCACTTTTAACGTCACATGAATAAGGTCCATTGAAAGAGTACAAGAACGCAGGAACGTGCGGTTCCTTTGAGCTTCAATGCCTTTCCCTTCTTACACCCCCCTAATTCCGCCTTTCCGCTTTTTACTTTCGTATATTTTATAGAATAAGTTAAAAGTATAGTAATCAGTCGAAATCAGACTTCCGGATTTACACGTTTTGTCATTCAAGAAACAAGATTTCGCCAATTTGGTAAGAAAACACTGTGAAAAACGGCCCAGATTGGGGCCGTTTTGGGGTGCAGAAACTAATATCAGTCCCACATTATCGAGTAAAATATCGTTGGAAGTGGAAACTAATTTAGAGTGCAATAGTGGAATCCATTTATTACTGGGAGTATTAGTTTTCAGGATATTTGAATAGGGGCAGTTTGGGTTCAACACGGACAATTGTAAAGTCTCCCTGAAAATGTACAGCAGAACAGCCTGGAGATTTACTGCTTTGACAGATTTTTTCTGTCTGTGTGAAACGGGCCTAAAGATCCAGAAAGAAAACATATTCTCCTCTGCTTCCAACATAATTAAGGGAGAGTCGTAACTGGACCAAATTCACTGAGACTCACAGCTAGACGGCTTAAAAATGACTAGATTAATTAAATTCCGAATTACAATAAATTCTCCACTGCAATATCCCCTTCCCAACGTTCTCAATAACAGTAGAACAAAGAGTTTCAAGAAACTGCCAAGTGAGAATGGATTTAGAGACTAACTCTACTTCAAATAAACATGGCACGTTAATTCCACTAACTGTGCAGTTTTTCTGTTGCATTTTTATTATTGGAAAATAATTATAGGTCATTCACATTTTAAAAAGAAAACAAATTATGCTCTATAGCAGCGATGGCTAAACTTTTGGGGTCATGGGGCTACTTTTGATCTTAGTACACATTGGCTGTCGATTAATAAATTAACTGCCGAAATTCGAAGGGGGGGGAAGAACTGGCAAGGACATCCTAATAAACAACACAAAATGAAATAGCTACTTATATTTGAAGTGTAGAAAATACATTTAAAAAAATGCAACAAAGAATAATTAAAAACAAGTTACTAAAACCATGCAATGCATTGATTATGATACGCTTTCCAACGTACCAGAAATCAGTACTCAAGCTATTACTCAAGTTATGAGGATAATGGCTGTAGAATAAATCTCGCTCCTATGTTCTGACCTTTGACCTCATTTTGATGATATTCAACAGAAATGGGTAAAGTATATTTCCGGAACTACACTTTAACGTTTTGTCGCAATCGAAACCTTTTTGCGTAACTTATGACGCATAAAAGCGATGGAATGGATCCCGCTCCTGTGTGCTGACCTTTGACCCCTTTTCCCCATTTTCAATCGGGTCCGTCCCCAGTGGTTCCCTACCGCATACTAAAATTTCATCGAAATCGAACCATTTTTAGACGAGTAATCGTGCGGACGGACGAACAGACAGACGGACAAAGCTGGAGTATATACGCTTCTTCGACATACGGTTGGCAAGCGTAAAAAAGGAATAATGAATCTCCTTTTCGATCAACCTGAAAGAGAAAATGTATTCAAAATAGAAACGGAGAAATTGCGGCAACTGCAACGAAGTAAAAAAGTTAAAAATTTTAGGTGTAAGTTCCCTTACATTACTGTTTTCTCTTTAAAAAATTAATACTCCAATAACACACAAGCTTTCTTTGATAAAAACTTCAAACCAAACAAAGCAATTGCAAAAATAACAGAATAATATTTTTTTATTTTTTGAAAAAAAAACATTCAGAAATCTTAAATATCTTTCAGTTGTAAGCAACCTTGCCTTATTTTTATGCGGACACATGACAGTAAAGTCCATCAAGAAGTTGATCATGTTGCAACTCATATGATGTTACAGCAATCCTCAAACAGCAAAGCAAATGGTCGTTGGTTATGCGATTCCTATCTTTTTGTTTTTATCTCTTTCATTGTATAAAATAAAGATTCAGACAAGTAGGTGTACCCCCCAAAAAAACACTGTCATATAAAACGCCAAATTTCTAATGTTTGAGTACGTTTCGTTATATAACAGTTGCCAGAATTCTTTACCACACTATCATTAGCCCTTGCTTCAAGATAAGTCGCAGCGCAGTTTCACTATTTCTTCTTCAATTTTAATTGGATCTCCTTCGATTAACTCTGCTATCTTCGAAGTCAGTTCGGCCACATCATCCGTCTTAGTTTCCTTGAATGGAAATGTCATAAATGTCACAACGTCCTCTTGCTTTGTCGGGGGATGTACTAAACTCGGACTCTTGTTCCATAACCTTGAAATTTTTAAGTCGCCGCTTCTCAGCTGAGTTCCGAAAAGTTTGATTCTTTCCTTGAAACTTTTGATCAAGTTCATAACTTCTATCAGGGATTTATTTTTATTTGTAACCCAAGATTTAATTCATTTAATTTTTCGGTTATATCACAAAGAAATGATAGCTTCATTAACCACTGTTTATATTCCAACTGATTGTAATTTTCTCCTGGTGATACACATTCTCGATTTTTCTGGCCTTTAGAAAGGTTCTGACCCAGATACATGCTGACTCTGAAGAGACGAAAAAAAAAAAAGATTCCTTCCCTTTTGGAAGCGTTTTGCTCATCCCGTAGGATGGAAATAAATATTTAAAAGAGTACCCTTGTTCCTGACTGATGCATGAAAGCTGATGAGACGGAGCCGCAATTCCTTATTTCTTCCCTTTTTAGGAGGGCTGTGCCGTGACCTTTTTTTAAGGAAATGAAAGAGTGGTGAACGATGTACCGGGTCCTGCGGAAAACCTCAGTGCTACACTAGCATGCCTGCGCCGAATTTCTTCGATAGAGACTCTGGTCAACCAGACGGCCGGAGCGCAACAACATGAAGAGAAAATTTATTTCTTGCTACTTCCTCTCTACATAAAGGGGAAACCTTGTAGGCCGATGGCTCGAAGCCAAGGTAACCATCTACTCTCTTCCCATCCAGCCAACGAGATTTAGGAGAGGAGTATTACGATGTTTCAGGTCCCCCATTCAAAATGTCTGTTCTGCAATCATCCTGCAACAATGATTTTCAATTAAAGAATTTTTTTTTTGTCCGAAGACAAAATGGGACAACATGAAGCTGTAAGCTGAACGTTTTAGATCTTCTCTTTCCCACAGAACATTTCTTTCCTCTAGCCTGAAATTTTGGGTACTTTCGCTATCAGCTATTTCCTCATTAGGAGACTTTTTCTTAACACCACTTTCCTTATTTAGTCAATACACACATACCCCCAAAAAATGAGTGAAAAATAAGTGTGCAATATGGAAAAAAACCCAAAAAAAAACCAACCTTATCATGGGCAAATTTTCCAGCAATAGGAAACAAATATATATATGTAACATAAAATTCGTTTTGTCCTTAAAGTCACTTCCAAAGAGTGACAGTTTCTTTTTTTTTTTTTTGTCAGAATGTAATTTTGGTGACCTAACATAAACCTTGTGAATCAATCTTGGCCAAGATCTCACATATCAAAGTAAAATTGCTTGTATATGTAATAGCCCTGATGAACTGCTACTGAAGCAAATTAAAAAAAAATGATGATTGGTTAACACATAAAATTCAAGAAAAGTCTGAAAAGAAGAAGCAAATTTTTTTTATTGTTTGTTTGGCCCAAAATTACTTATAAACTTAATTTAACTTTTTACCTTAAATTAATGTGTTCTTCACTTAACCTTTTAGTGTCTCATAACCAGAGCAGCTGTAAATAAAATCAAACTTTACACTTCAAACTTGTTTTAATCTTATCTTTAGCCCGTTTCTGGTGGGGACTCTATTAAGCAAAAGAAAATATTATCACTGGAAAATATCTGCTGTTTTTATAATTACCGTTAAGTAATGAAGTGATTGGAACAGATACTTCACCTCTAGAAATATGTTCAAGAAGTGTTTGGGTATCATGAATTAAAATTCTGTTTTAAAACAAAATTGTGAAATTTCTCCACCTTCCTAAGTGATCTTAAAAGCAAAGCTGTGTCATAGTTCTGTAAATTTAGTGAAAGAAGGTCAAAATTGTACCAAGGTGTCTTTATATTGCAGTGACAAATTCTTGCTAACCATAGTTCTCATTGTCTGAAAAAAACACATTTTACACCCATCATTGAAATTAATTTCAATAAATGCAGACCAACTGGTCTTTTCAAAATTGCATTCTTGAGTGTTATGATGTTGTGTGTTTAATGTGTGTTAGTCAATAGCATATGTCCACACTAGCCTAGAATAGTGGGTGTATCGTACTTGGGCTTTTTCATTTATTTTGCACGTCACAAACCGCAATAGTCCTTTAGTAACAAAATTGGTTCTTTTTTCTCCGGCCATAAAAATTAAATAATCATCTTGTGCTGCAACGATTATTTTCTTCTTTTTTTAAATTTTATCAGAGTTGTGGGAATAAATTAAACTTCTGTTTTTACATATCTATATTTTTTTGTCTGTTTCTAATAGTCATATCCTGGGTGAAATTGTTGAAATTTAAAATTAATTTTCATCAGTAAACTTTAATTTAAATTAATCTGTCTCCCTCCCACAACAATGTCTAACATTGCAGATAGAAAGCGTAAATGTAGAATACATTATATTCAAATTGTATTTCAGGTTATTGCTTCTAAAAATTCGAATGAAAAAACAAATTTTCTTCGATATCTTTCACCGCGAAGATTATTTGGAATACAGTTTCTACTACAAATGATTCACAGTTTTCCTGCTGAGAGAGACAAATATATTTTGCGTCTTTTTTATTCTGAAAGTGATCTTTAAACGTTCTTTTTCAAGCCAGGTAGCGTCATAGTGGAGAATATTTTGTGTATAGTTTAATATGTTTATAACGCTAAAATTTTACCACTCAAAAGCATTGACGGCGCCTAAGTGATACTACATTTTTTTTGGCATCTGTTCTTCAAATTATTCCATTTGAAATTTCTTTTGCTTTAGATGTTTTCTCTATGAGAAACATTTTGAACGCAAGTTTTAATTTTTGGCAACTCACATTCGTGCCTTAAGTTGGAATAACTGATTATTTCCTCTTGCAAATATTTTACCGGTTTTAGAACTTTGTTTGAAAACAACCTTTTTGTAACAAGCTCCTTTCATTATAAAGAGTACGGCGTATATTCCCATTTTAAGCATTGTGAATTTTATTTCCACTAGGATACGTAAATACATTTCTTATTTTGCTGATTTTATCTTTTTCTGAAAATTCGTTTCGGTTTTTTCTGAATTTTCGGAAAGAAATCGAAAGATGTGCTTGTGACACCCGAGAATTCTGTGTCATCTTTCTTGTTCTCTTGTTACCCAAGAAGAAATGCAGAAGGGAAAAGAAAACGATATCAGTCGAAGAAATGATCCATATATCCAGTTGTCATTTTTTTTAAACAAAAACAACTTGAGACAACTGAACATTTTATTTCGTTTCATTTCACTTTTTTCTTTTTTTTTTTCAACTTGAAGTAAAGATTACAACAAAAAAAGTTTAGAAATGTTTTCTTACGGCCGTATTTTCGTTGCGTTAAATGTCAACAAACGCTATTCAGCTGCCAGTTTGATAAGAAAAAAATTTCCGAAAATTGCGTCATTCCAGTTTCTTGTTGTTTAACAAAAAGGAAAATACGTAAAATGATAAAGTATTTTTTCTGGTTTCGAAGCTTTTGCAGTGCTGTTTTTTTTTTTTTTTTTTTTGCTTTGAACATTGTAACCTTGTAGAAACGTCATGTAAATGTTGCTAACAACGGCATTTTTTTTAAAGCAAATTAAAAAGAACTGCTTATTTTTATGTTTTCACTCTCTCTCTCTCTCTCTCTCTCTCTCTCTCTCTCTCTCTCTCTCTCTCTCTCTCTCTCTCTCTCTCTCTCTCTCTCTCTGTCTCTCTCTGTTCTTTCTGAAAGCATTGTGCTCTAGAATTCCACTTCGTTTATTAATGAAGTATCATGTTTTTTTGGCAACTGAGAAATTAATATTATGAACATTAATTTAAATTTAAAAATCAATGCCACATATATTAAAGAAATATCTGAAAGTGTCCATAAAATGACACCTGTCATTTTATATATATATATATGTGTGTGTGTGTGTGTGTGTGTGTGTGTGTGTGTGTGTGTAAAAGCAAAACTAGACGCATCATTACGCCTCAGAAGATTTTGCAGAAGCTCATTTTCATAAACGTAAAACTGATGCATGTGCTTCGTTCTGCTATTTCTATAAAACTGCGCTCTTCTCAAAAATGTTTTGTCGTTTCCTTACAAAAACAGGCGCCTTCTGTATTAAAAATGCAATCAGAATGGCTTTTATTATTCATCGTGCATCCAGAAACAAACGACGACGTAGTACTAAGTCGGAAAATACTGACGCAAGTTTGTTCAAGTAAAAATGCAGAGCTTTTTTTCATGATATAATGAAATCTAAACTTTTTTCTGAATCTTGATTAATACGCACTACTCGACGCTACGTAGGGCGTTTAAATAGTTTTTGATACGTGTTTCTAGATTTTCTCTTGTTCCTCAGAAATTAACGAGCTACAGCTTGTTTGAAAACGTGTGAAATTTCTCCTTGTTCATCGTTAACGGCTCTGAAGTTTTCTGGAAAGTAGCCCAAGTGAGTGCTGAGAAAGTTATAACGTAATTCGTCTTTCCGCTGTAACTTAGTCCTTACGTCAGTAATTACGTTATGTGTGCTAAAGTTAATGTAATATTAGCAGGTACCCATACGCATTACAAGAAAGAGGTCAATTGTAGTACTTACAAATACGTTTATTTTGCTTGCATGGTTTGTACTCCACACTCACATCCGGTTTATTTGCGTACTCAATACAGTATCAGTGATTTAACATACAACCGCAGTATAACAACGTCTATCATTAATCCCCCATAAAAAACCACTACATTGCCTTTTTATCTATCGTTTTTATCCGGCCACACAAACGTCACTTGTTTCGACCTCAGATTGTTGCCAACATCATTCTCGTTTGAGGGAAAAGACATAACGTTAATGTTTACGGCTAAGAGAACGAACTCAAATTTACATACGAAAAGAAACTCAAAAGGAAAGTTAATATACACTGCCGGACAATTGCTAAGGACGGATGACAAAAGCAACGATAGCAACCATAAAATGGAAGGCAGGAAAATGTGGAAATTAGCATAAGTGCGGGTTACAGTAAGACGTGTTGTGCGCATGCAAATTTTGGATTGCCGAACTTGTTCGTGACGTCATAGCGCTGATAAGAGATATAAAGGATTTGACGCGTATTGACCCTTGTTGTTCGAACGCAAAGTTGAAAGGGAAAGAATCAATTGACGAACTTGCAATTTTCAGTATGTCTTCCCGACATCACCTAGATGATTTTACGCGTGGCCGTATTATTGGCAAGATAGAAGAAGGGCGAAAAATAACAGATGTTGCCAGGGAGTTCGACGTCAGCCACAGTGTTGTTTCAAGGCTTTGGAAATCATTTCAAACAAATGGAGAGTAGCAAACGTCACGGGGAGGTCGTGTTCGCAGTACGACACCTGCAGAAGATCGGTACATAGTGCTATCAACAAAAAGACACCGGCGCAGCACAGCTAGTGAGGTAGCAAATCAGTTAATGGCTGCTACTGGCAAGCGGATCTCCCGAAAAACTGTCGCCAGACGTTTGCATGAAGGAGGACTATACGCCCGCCGTCCTGTTGTGTGCATCCCATTGTCCAGACGTCACCGTACCGCCCGTTTGCAATGGTGACATCAACATCGCAATTGGACAGATAACGACTGGTCTGCTGTCCTCTTCTCAGATGAGAGTAGATACAGTCTATCGTCTGATTGTCGACGACAACTGATCTGGCGTGATAGTGGTACTGCATATTGTCCAGCAAACATACAGGAAAGGGACTGATATCCGACATGTAGTGTAATGGTATGGGCTGGCATCATGATCAATGGCCGTACGTCCCTCTATGTGCTTCGAACTGGGACTATGACTGGCCAACGATACATTAATGATGTTCTGCTACCTCATGTTCGCATGTTCCGTGGTGCTGTCGGTGATAGATTCATTTTCATGGACGACAACGCAACATGTCATCGAACAGTCGTTGTCCAGGAGTGTCTTGAGAGCGAGGATATTCAACGCCTGGTATGGCCAGCACGTTCTCCAGATCTGAATCCCATTGAAATTGTGTGGGATGCTTTGGGGAGGAGTCTTGCTGGTCGCCAATGCCCTCCAATAAACAAGGACACCCTCATCCGTGCACTGACAGAGGAATGGGATAAATTACCCCAACAGCTGCTTGATAATGTTGTGCAAAGCATGACACGACGTGTGGAATCTTGCATCACCCTCCATGGTGGCCCTATCCCGTATTGACATTTTACGCCGGAACGCCTGCGGACGGTAATTGCATTTTTTTCACGTTTACGTATTCTGCACAAAATGGCCTGTTTGTCCCTTGAACACGTTCCAAAGCCTTCTGGATTTCAGAGCACAATAAATTGTCTTTCTTGTAATGTCCTGGCATTCTGACATTATTTTATTTCACTTGGCATCCAACCACACTTACTTTTTTATGCGCTGTATAGCCGTTTATGATCCGTCCTTAGCAATTGTCCAGCAGTGTAGAATATACGTTACAAAGTGCATCTTGAAACTTATTGCACAACTTAAAACACTGCATTTTTCTAGCATGTTTTCGACTACTTGGTTCTAGTTCAGATCTTCGTAGCCCCACAAGAATTTCTTTACAACTTCCTTAAAAGCATTCCAAGCATCTCTTTCAACAGTTTCCTTTTTTAAAGAGCTCATTTAGTAGTTTTCAAGGTTTTGGAATGTCTGGTCCGACAAAAATATTTTGTTTCAACAGCTTTGTTCACACTGCAAAATAAAGTAAATCGTTTGGTCCAGTAAGTCGATTCGCCATCCCTTTGCTTCTGCCTGTTTCTTTTAACGAGCTAACGTTAAGAGACGGCAGGTAGATTTTGTTTAGTTAGGACAAACGACCAAAGCTAGTTTACGTTTTGCAGTGAAAACAAGGTTTTACCGACACAAATGTCTCCTTTCTATTGCAAACATAATACTTTTACAGTAGATTCGTCAAATGATAGTAAATTCAGGAATATACAAATTGATAGATAGCAAAATTACAGTTTTGTTTTGTGAGAAAATGGTATGTGCTAAGATTTTTTTATTATTATTCTTGAAATCAGCGCCCTAAAATCTATGAAAAAGTGTGAACGTTTTTTCAGACAATTTTTCCATCGCAAATCTGTGTTATTATTATCGTCTTTATTCGAAATATACGAAACACAGCCTATGATGATCAAACATAAATAACAAATTTATTATAGACTGGTGTTGTTGAGCTGATACGAGTTTCCACCGGAGACCTTGGCATCAATCAAGAATCATCGTAAAATATATGATGTCCCAAGTAAAGCTGTCTTCTGCAGTTCTGTAGGTGGTATGTCAGAAAGCTGCAATTTTTCGAAATGATTCATTAAAATGTTTTGACATTGTTCCAAGTGTCTGGATGACAATGGGGACTACCGTTGTGTGTTTAGTCCATAATCGGGTAACTTCTATGGCCAGGTCTCTATATTTAGTCATTTTTCTCAGTTCTTTATCCTCGAGTCTAGCATCTCCAGGGATTGCTATATCAATTATCCAGCCTTTTCGATTTTCTATGACTGTTATGTCTGGTGCATTATGTTCAACGTGTCGATGAGTTTATTCCCACAAGATCTTGACTTGATCATTTCCTATGACTTTCTCAGCCTGATGTTGCCATGAGTTTTTCGATGCTGGCAGATTGTGCTTTCTGCATAATGACCGGTGAATCAATTTTGCAACCCTGTCAGTCTAGCTTTGTAATATGTAGTTCCAATTTTGCTACATTCACATATAAGATGAGACACTGTTTCATCTTTTTCATGACAAAGTCGATACTTTGGATTATCACTGACTTTCTGGGTTTTTGCCATTTTATTTTTGATTGGAGGTTTAACGACCACCGTGAGCAACTCAATCGGCTAAAAGCAGTCGCCCGTCCTTGATTTAAGATTTTAGCATTCTTAACGTTTGTTTGCAGTTCCTGTTCTTGTGCAGCATTAATCAGACTTGTTTCTTTCTTGATGGAATCCAATTTCAGCTATGCCGAAGTCAAGTTGTCACTTTTTCTATCAATATTCTTTAGACATTTTCCATGTAGTGGCTTGTTCTTCCAGTCATCTAATCTGCTTTCAAACTGCCTTCTCTTGTATTCAGCCTTGTTTTCTGTTGGTTTTGATATATTTTCATTATTCACTGCCTGAAGTAGCTTTTCTCTGCTTCTGTTGACGTAATCATTCAGATCTCTTTTTTCTTCCTCTACTACCTGTTGACGTTATCATTCATTAGTCATCTGCCTTCAATTTTCCGAAGTAAATATAATCTGTCAAAATCACTTTTTGGATGAAGTGCATGATGCATGTTCAATAAGTTTAGAGTTTTCCGATCCGGTATATTTCTAATTCACTTTGGTTCCAGTAAATTATTCCAGCTGGGTATCTGATTACTGGAATGGCTCATGTGTTTATGGCTTTGACTGTATTTCCACCATTTAGTTTTGATTTTAATATTTTTCGTACTCTCTTGATGCACTCACTCTGAGTCAGACCTTTGACGTTTGTATGCACGATGTTATCAGATTAAAGAATTCCAACATATTCGTAATTTTCATTTTCTGACAACAATGCCATTATATTACCATTTCTAGTTCTATTCCATCTATATTCTGGAAATTTCCCCGGCGCATGGATAGTACTGCACATTTTTCCAGTCCGAATTCCATTTGTCTATGATCACTAAATATTCGCAATGTATGCAGCAATGTTTGAAGTTCGGAGGCACTTTTCCATGTTGGTCGGAAATGCGGTAGCCCATTTTTGTTTTGCTAAAAATCATTGACAATGGGATAAAAGATATATTAAACAAAGGTGACAAAGAATCACCTTGAAATATGCCTCTCTCCGAGTTCTTCACCATATGCATGTAACATTGTTCTTCAGTTTCTCATATTTTTTTTGAGGAATCAGCAGATGTTATTGCTTATTCCAAAAAGTTCCAGACAAGTGTTAATTACTATTATTATTATTATTATTATTATTATTTAAAGATTTCACCTTTTCTTGAGGTTTTCTTCTCTTCCTTTCGGGACGGGTACGACGTACCAAGTCTGGGAAGTGGAAAGCGGGAAGTGGTACTTCTTTCTCTCAGTTGTTCAGGAACTTTCTTACTATCCTACAAGTGTTCAGGATAGCTTCCTTCTGTAGTTTCATGTAGGTGTTAGGTTGAAGGTCTAGTAACTGTATAGAGCTATGAATGATCTTAGGGACAACTCCTGTGGCTGATATTATTATGGGGACGGTGGTGACGTTCTCCATGTGCCACATTTTCTATACTTCGTATCGTAGGTCGTTATACTTTGACAGCTTCTCTCCGCGCGTCTTCCAGATGGTGCACTTGTTAGGCACAGCTATGTCAATAAGGTATGTTGACTTCTTCTCCTAGTCGACCAGAACGATGTTCGAATGATTGTGGGGGATGGTCTTATCTGTTCTGATCGATCTGTCCCAGTACATCTTGTGCATGTTTTCTAGAAGCTTTGTTGGCTCATACTTGTAGCAGGGGACAGGCTCAGTTGTAACGAGGTGGTGCTTTCTTGACAATTTCTGATGGAAAATCTTGGCGCCTTGATTGTGCCTGTTCGTGTACTCTGTTTGTGTGAGGATTCTGCACCCTGCTGTGATATGGTGTATGGTGTCTGTATGGCGCTTGATGGCATTGCCGACATGTGTCGCTTTCCACTGACGTGTCCTTCAGGATATGCTTCCGGTAGTTTCTTGTGTTTACAACTTGATCTTGTATAGCCATCAGGAACATTTCGGTCTTGGGGAAGAGTGATCCGTTTGTTGGCCATACATTGGAGGCAGTCTTACTCACATGGTCCGATTGCAGATCGTTGTAGTGCCTAAAAAAGCTCTTCTTGCCCCGAGCTTTTTCTTTTGGCTCCCTTGTTCCAATCTCGATGTTCTGAGTAGAGAGATCTACGGCTGTGTACTTCTTGTCACTCTGGTTTATCAGTTGGTGAAGAGGTCTTTTGCTCTGATGGAAGTATTTTCTGAGGTTTGCCGATTTCTCTGTCTCGGTGTTCCAGGAGATAAATCATTCCTCCTCCTTCTGCCGGTCCAATAGTCAGCCTTTCTACTGCTGATTTCGGGTGGTGTTGGTGATGTTTAGTGCGTGTTGTCCTGGTATTGTGCATTATTTCCTCTAGCTCTGTGGTGGTACACTTGATGATCCCGAAGGAATACGTGAGGACTGGAACTGCGTATGTGGTGATAGCCCTGGTGATATTGCGAGCGTTGAGCTTAGTCTTCATCATTCTCCTCAGCCTTTGGTTGCATTTGGCGGCTAGATTGTTTTTGCTTTTTCTGTGTTCTAGACGTTGTGCTTGAAGCTAACAAGATACTTATAGACTACTTCTTCCTCCATAGCTGCGATCTGTTCTCCTGTCTCCAATTGGTAGCTACGTAAATCATACTTTCCTTGGTTCATACCTTGTGTCTTGCATTTCTGTAGGCCGAATTACATCCCGATGTGATTGCTGAAGCCCTGGGGGACCCGGATTAGTTGCTGGAGTTGATTCTGCGACGATACTTACAGCTTGATGTCATCCATGTATATGAGGTGGGAAATTTTGTACTTGTTGGTTTTGTTCATTATAGATGGTAAACCCATACTTGCTTTTGTTGAGCATGGTTGACAGCAGGTTGAGTGCTAGACAGAACCATAGTGGCCTAAGTGAATATCCCTGGAAGATGCCTCTCCTTATGTGGATGGGCATGGTCGTTATGTCCTCGACTTTGATTGTTGTCTTCCATCCTGTCATGGCCGCTTTAAGCAAGTTGATGATTACAGAACTTACTCTGTAGATCTCAAGGACCTCTATCAGCCATTATTATTATTAGTAGTATTGTTGTTATTACCACTATTAATATACCAGATAAATGTGTACTTACATTTTTCCTAAAACAAGAAATTGGGAATTGCATTTTTTTAAAGGTAAATCATGGGATCTTACGGATTTCTGCAAAATCGTCAGCGATGATTTCTTTTTTCCTTTCCTAATCACTATATACCTAAAAGTTTGGAATTAAAAAACTGTGATACGAGGCGTGCTCAAAGTAATGCCTCTAGGCAAGTGTCTCAGGCATGACATATTGCCCAGCAACCAGTCCGGTCGGCAAATTATTCTTTGTGTCGTTAGCTTCATTTTTTTCAACTGTGTTGACGGGTGTCAAACAACAGTTATAGAGTTGTCATCTTATGAAAATATACCTCCCAAAGAAATTCATGCTGCATTAGAGGTAGTTTATGGTTCTACAACTTTGGACGAAAGCACTGTTCGTCGTGGGTAAGAAAATTAATGGACAGCGGATTAATGTTGGGCGTAAAGGATCAGCCGTGGTGTGTGAGAGGCCGTTAATCGAAATTTGCGATTTGAACAGACAAAAATTCGATGAGCCCATCAAGGAAAAGCGAAGAACAACTCATATATTGATGGCAGGTAAGCTGAACATCATTTCAGGTAATGTCAGTGACGTTAACTTTTTATGATACAAGAAAATGTGTGCTCTTTAGGTATCACGTCTCTTAACTAGACTGAAATAAAGAAAGCAAGACTTGTATAACATGCCAGATTTTGCTTGCACGTTATGAAAAATACGGAAGCGATTTTTTCTAAAGCATTGTGGCTGATAATGAGAGTTGGGTTCACCATTACGATCCAGAAATGAAAAATCAATCATTGGAATACCGACATCCATCTTCTCCTCGAGCGAAAAGATTCAAAACTCAAACTTCTGCGGGCAAGCGCCTACTCATTGTGTTCTGGAACTACGGAGGCATTATTCGTCGGAAGTATATGGTCAAAGGTACGAATATTAACTCTGGGAGCTACGTGCGTATCTTAGAAAAAGTTAAAGCAAAGGATAAACTGCGTGCGTGGGGAAAAAAGCCAATGACTCTGCAATACAACGCCAAACCCAATGCCAGTGCCTTCACTTCAGAGGCCATACAGAAAATCGGGTTTGAAGTTCTTGAACACCCTACGTACAACCCAGATATTGTGCCGTCTGACTTCTGGCTATTTTCTGTTCACCTGTGATGAAGATGTTCAAGCCGCTACGAGAAAACGGTTCCGAGAACAACCTGGACATTTTTACAGAGGCAGGTTTAAAAATCTTGTTAAAAGTTGGCGTACCTGTGTAGAGCGTGAGAGACTATGTAGAAAAATAAAATATGTGAATTAAAATGGAAACTCTGAGCCTTGTTTTTATTTTGTTTCAATTTGATGCCTTGCCACTGGGTTTGTATATAAATATAGAGGCATTACGTTTTGAACACCATCTGCGTTATGGTACTTTTTAAAAATATAGTAGAGACATGTTACAAGAAATCATTCTTACATTAGCAACAGAATAAACGCTAGGGGGCATTATTTTTGGCCCAAGATCAAGATTCTCCACGGCTTTCTACACCGCTTTTCTGTAATCGCTTAGATCAATGACTTCGTGTTGAAAAGGAATTTCTTCATTTGACTGCTAACGCTTTGTTCAGGCATGCCTTTAAATTTTCATACACCACATTTCGGTAGGCAAGTGCCGCCGAGGCTTGTTAAAATCAGAAAATCTTTCTCAAGAGAAATATTCCAAATCTCATTTTCTCAGAAAAGCTTCAATAACATTACCTAATATCTTTTAATCTCCAGTTGCATTATTTATTTATGAAAGACTGTGGGCTTTTCTCGGCGTTTGAAAAGAACACGCATAGAGGATTATGGACTGAAATTGAATCTTCTCGTTCATCGTTTGTTCAATACGAAACCTGGGATGATTTAGTATGAAACAAAATTGTCGTGAGAGAACTTAATAGTGAATATAATAAAGCGTTTACTTTTTAAAATTCTCATACAAAGTATTTGTGTTTAAAACGGAACGACATCAAACCAAGGTGGTAGCATTAACTTTGAAAAATATTTTTCTCCCTGCCGTTGTAATATTACTAAAGGTTTCTTATTATTATGCTAATGTTATGAACCTGCACTGTAATGTTTTCCTGCTGTATCTTAGCAAGAGGGATGTTACCGAAGTCAACTGAATTAATTTCTAAAGAAAATTAATGCGAAATTTCGAACATTATGCCAAAATATGAAACAGACAATATCGTGAAAGTCGCAAAGGGAAAATACAGACACTGCTTTCAGCGCGGGGATGCGTTTCTGAAAACAGTAGCGCTAATTGAATCAGCTTATAATGGGTCGTTATAGCATAATTCCTGAGTAAATGCTTTCCCGACATCGTCATTTATTACTTCTATCAACATATCAGGATTTCGTTCGGCATTTAAAAATAATGCAGGTGGTAAATATCATTCTAGAAATATCTTCTGCGTTGCTAAATGAATGATAACGAAATAAAAATGTAATGACGTATACGTGTAAGGTACTGACAAGAGTGCATCCATCTTTTCCTATCTGTGCAAATTTTAGTTCGGTTTCCTTAAACATTTTCCAAACTTTTCGTTTGCATTTTCTCTCTCAAATGAATGACTTGTGGCAATTGCGTTGAGGCCATAGGTTGAGTGATATATGTAACAAGAAAGATGACACCGAATTTTCGGGTGTAATAAGTACGTCTTTTGAATCCGTTCTGATGCAAATTAAATTTATCAAATCTATTCGAAGTCAATGGAACCGGTATGGAAAAAAATAGATCTGACGAAAGAAAGAAGATTTTCAATCGGGTTTTTAATCCCTCAGATATTGCTGTAAACGGAATAGTGAGCTTACGAACTCTTAGAAACAGAGATATCGACAAAAATAAGATGTGACTTTACGTCCCCTGGTGGGAAAACCATGCATTATTTTAGGAAGAAAGTATTCTCAAAAGGTGTATCCATAAAAGCGGTATCGGTCGAAGAAAAAAATAGTCGAGTTTTCAGGAACCTAGATTTTGCAACAAATACTTCAGAAGCAGAAATTAACACTTATGATCCCTGGTGGCTAAACCATTCTTTACCAAACAATAGAAATTATGTGAAAATTATTTTCCACCAGGTCTTGTATGCGATACAGGAAGAAATTTTCAAATCAGATCTTTAGGTGCAGAAATAACGCAGAAAACGTAATTTACTTTTGTGCCCCCTAGCGGAAAGTCTGTGATTTACTTGAAATTTTAAACTTATAGGAACAACATTTCGCATCGGAAACACTATCCAAGAAAGAAGGAATTTTTCAAATCGTACTCTTAGAAGTAGAGATATTGACAAAAAATAAGATATACATCTACGCCCTCTGGCGTAGAAACCATGCATTTTTCAAGAAGAAAATTTTCCAAAGAGGTTTGTCGACATAAGGAGTAGTGTCGGTCAACAAAAGACTTTGTTTTCAATCGAGATTTTAGAAGCTCATATTTTGCTGCAAACACAACACAAGCGGAAATTAAGACTTACGTCACCTGGTGGCCAAACCATTTCTTACGAAAATTAGAAAATATGTGCAAACGATTTCCCATCAGGAGCTGCATGCGGTGCAGAAAGAATTTTTCAAATCGGAGATTGATAAGCAGAGATATATTGGGAAACGCAATTTACATTTACGCCCCCTAGCGAAAAGTCTATGAATTACTTGAAAATTTTGAAATTATATTAACCACATGTCACGCTAGAAACACTATCCAACAAAGAAGGAATTTTTCAAATCGGACTCCTAGAAGTAGAGATATTAACAAAAATAAGATATACATCTACGCCCCCTGGTGCAGAAACCATGCACTATTTTAAGAAGAAAATGTTTCCAAAAGGTTTTTCGAAATGAGTAGTATCGGACAACAAACGACGTTTTTTTTCAATCGAGAATTTAGAACATATTTTGCTGCAAATACAACAGAAGCCGAAATTATGATTTACACCCCCTGGTGGCCAAACTATTCTTTTAAAAAAAATAGAAATTATTTGCAAAACGATTTCCCATCAGAAGCTGTATCCCGTGCAGAAGGAATTTTTCAAATCGGAGATTTAGAAGCAGAGATATAGGGGGAAACGCAATTTACGGCTGCGCCCCCTAGCGGGAAGTCTATGAACTACTTGAAAATTTTGAAATTACATGAAAAACATGTCAAACGGAAAACACTATACAACAAAAAAGGAATTTTTCAAATTGGACTCCTAGAAGAAGAGATATTGACAAAAATAAGATGGACATCGACACCCCTGGCGGAGAAACTGTGCAATATTTTAAGAAGAAAATATTCCGAAAAGGTTTATCGATGTGAGTGGTATCAGTCCATGAAATAAATTTTTTCAATCGATATTTTAGAAGCTCCGATTTTATGGCAAATACAACAGAAGTAAAAATTAACACTTACGCCCCCTGGTGGCCAAAGTATTATTTACCAAAAATTTGAAATTATATGCAAAAGATTTTCCATCAGGAGATGTATCCGCTGAAGAAAAAAATTTCAAAACTGAGTTTTAGAAGAAGAGTTATCGAGGAAAAGGTAATTTACTTTTACGCCCCCTAGCGGAAAATTTATGAGTAATTTTAAAAGGTAACTATATCTAAAATACTCTTCGATATAAATGGAATCGAAATATAAATTTTTTTCAGTCGGATGTTTAGAAGCAAATATGTGGAATAAAACGTATTTTTGAATTCGACATCATCTGCATTTATGCCCTCTAGCGGCGAAATTGTACATCGTAAGAAAAAACGAATTGAAGGATTATCTTTTGCATATTTCAAGCTTCCCAATGCAAAAAGGATTTTTCAAATCGGACTAATAGTTGCAGAGATATCGTGGTTACAGACGTACAGACTGACGGACGGACGGACAAACCGATAACAGAAGCACGATCTTGTTTTGCAAAAGACGTGCTAAAAAACACAGATAAGAACGAAGATTACGATGTGTGTTGAGGCGGACTCTCGTTAGAAGTATTCTGCTGTGTTTCATAAGATACATGGTGCTGCCTTTAGGTAAAAGTACTGGTTAACTCAAGTTTTTAGCACGTCTTTTGTATAAAAAGATCGTGCTAATGTTACCGGTTTGTCCGTCCGTCCCTCTGTATCCACGATATCTCTGCAACTATTAGTCCGATTTAAAAAATTCCTTTTGCATTGGGAAGCTTGAAATATGCGAATGATGAGCTTTCATTTCGGTTTTTTTTTTTTTTTTTTACGATGTACAATTTTGCAGCTAGAGGACGTAAATGCAGATGATGTCGAATTCAAAAATACGTTTTATTCCACATATTTGCTTATAAACAACCAATTAAAAAAAATATATTTTATCTTTCGATTCCGTTTATGTCGAAGAGTATTTTAGATATAGTTACTTTTTCAAATTAAGCATAGATTTTCCTCTAGGGGGCGTAAAAATAAATTACATTTTTCCCGATAATTCTTCTTCTAAAACTCCGATTTCAAAATTTTTTTCTTCAGCGGATACACTTCCTCTTTTGCATGTAATTTCAAATTTTGGTAAAGAATACTTTGGCCACCAGGAGGCGTAAGCGTTAATTTTTGCTTCTGATGCATTTGCCATAAAATCTGAGCTTCTAAAATATCGATTGAAACAATTCTTCCGTGCCGTGGAATGATGCCAGTCACATTGATAAAATTTTTCGGAATATTTTCTTCTTAAAATATTCTACAGTTTCTCCGCCAGGAGGCGTAGATATATATTATATTTTTGTCAATATCTTTGCTTCTAGGAGTCCGATTTGAAAAATTCCTTTTTTGTTGGATAGTGTTTTCAGTGCGACATGTTTTTTCATATAATTTCAAAATTTTCACGTAATTCATAGACTTTCCGCTAAGGGGCGTAGAGGTAAATTGCGTTTGCCCCTATATCTGTGCTTCTAAATCTCCGATTTGAAAAATTCTTTCTGCACCGGATAAACAGCTCCAGATGGGAAATTGTTTGCACATAATTTTTAATTTTTGTAAAAAAATGGTTTGGCCACCAGGGGGCGTAAATCTTATTTCCCGCTTCTGATGTATTTGGAGAAAAATATGAGCTTCCAAAATCTCGATTGCAAAAAAAAATCGTTTGTTGACCGATACTACTCATGTCGACAAACCTGTTAGGAACATTTTCTCGACTAAATTTTTTTTTCTTGGACCGATACCGCTCATATGGAAAAACCTTTTGAGAATACTTTCTTCCTAAAATAATGCATGACTTTCTCAGCGAGTGACGTAAAGTCACATCTTATTTTTGTCGATATCTCTGTTTTTAAGAGTCCGATTTAAAAATTCTTGCGGTTTTGGAGAGCGTTTCCGGTGCGAAATATTTCTCATATAAATTCATGTTTTTCTTAACGCACAAGTCTGCAACCAGAAGGCGTAACTTCACGATTCCGTTTGCAGCAATATCTGAGGGATTAAAAACCCCAATTGAAAAACTTCTTCTTCCGTCAGATACTATTGTTTTCCATACCGGTTCCATTGACTTTGAATAACTTTGATAAATTTAATTTGCGTCAGAACGGATTCAAAAGACCTGCTTATTACACCCAAAAATTCGGTGTCATCTTTCTTGTTTGAATTTTGGTAGAACTAGTAATTGATTTGAAAAGACGTTTGCTATGTGATAGCAGAAGTCATATGTTTAAAGAATGACGTTATTCGAGCTTCACTGAAGCGCGTGTATTGGAAACTGCGCTTCATTATTGTTCAAGTTACCATTGTGCTACCCATGGTGGTGCTGTGGTCTGGGTGCTGCACTCTTTCCATTCGTTCGGAATATATCCGAGTTCGAGTCCCGGTGGAGGGTGAGTGTTTTGTTTGTCTTGCGATACTGGCTCTCTTCCCCTTTTCTGGAACCAGTGACCCTAAATTAAGTACGGACGACTGCTTATAGCCCATGTTCACGGTGATCGTTGAACCTCCAAAAGAAACCAAGAAACAATTGACCATTATTTTTACTGACCTGAATAAAAGGTTAAGACTGTATGTACAACTTTTGAAGTATTCTTGAAGTCAGATATCTGTGTTTAATTAAGGGCATTTAATTTTAAGCTATACAGAGTTTCAATTAAAACAAACCATCTACGATAGTTAATCAAGCTACACATAATGTTGGTGTTCTAGGTAAATTGACTTTTCACGTAAATTTATATTCTTAAAACCGAAGAGCGCCATAAGTATATGATGTATCCGTGAAAATGGCGGAGTTCGTAGTGTCTGGAAACAAACCGGAAATTAGTGGTGGGAAGGTGTGCTAAGTTGTGGCGCATCCTAGTTCTCACAGAAGATACGAAAGATCGTTTTGCCTTACTCCAAATGTCTCCTTCCTGAGATGCTGAAAGTATCGAAAACAATTCCTTTCAGTGCTTTGTTACGGTCAAAGCTTGCTCCATTCTTGGTGAAAAGATCCAGTCCATCTACGTGATCTTACTGACTTAATCTTTCAAAATTCTCTAGGTGAGGTTAGAGGTTTCTTTCGGATGCATCTGCAATGGAGTTATCGTCTTAGACGATTGGGGTTTTAGTTCTATCAGTTCTACTTATGTGAGACCTAGAAGCTTTTGCACATTGTCTATGATCAATTTCGACCATGTGACGTGCTGCAGAGGTGAAACCATGTATCAAGACGACAAATCTTCAGCGAGACATTCTGTCCGCAGAGCTCAGTTGCGAGAGCGACTTACTGCGGAGTGAGGGTCACGGTTTCGATGCCCGTCGTGGACAAACTTGTGTTTTCACAACTAGTCCTGGATTGCTGCCAACTTGAATGGTATCACTGTCCACAGTTGTTTCGATGTCTGAAATACAAAGATTGCAGTTTTTACGGTAGATACAAATGTTGATGACTCTCACCTAAGACTCAGTGATGTATATGATGTCCTTAGTAATGTAGAAAAATTGTCAAACTACCACTATCCTTAACTGATTCCTGACATTCATCATTTAATTTCCTCGATCACAGAGCTTAAAATTTCTTATAACTGTCTAATATATTAGTTGGATAAGTGAAATCGTTCCAGTTGGAAGATCTCATTTGCAGGTCTGAATATCCGTAAGGTACTAAAGATGGTGAAAATCATTCAAATTCGTGGAGACAATGTAAATAGACAAATACATCGCTCTTTCCACGTTTTTCTTTAAATTAACACACAGCAACCGAACAGTTGTTTTCCGGTCACCGCTGGGATCGAAACCCAGATCTCTCAATAACTAGCCAAGTGCGTTCGTCTTTCGCTACGATGGCCAACAATCCACAGCGCTATGCGTTTTTCTATGTGTGTTGGATTTGTGAAGTCATGCTGACGGATAAACACAATTGCGCCGTGGATTGTTAGCCAGCGTAGCGTAAGACGAACGCACTCGGCTAGTTATCGGGAGATCTGGGGTTCTATCCAAGGGTTACCGGATAACAATTTTTCGATTGCAGTGTGCTAATTAAAAGATAAACGGGGAAAGAGCGATGAGTTTGTCTATTTACATTGTCTCCACGGATAAGGAAGATTTTCACCATTTACTCTCGCCCATTGGATTTATTAGCTATACTTAAATAACCTGTGCTGTTACAGTAGTGTAAGACGAACGCACTAAGTCTGTTATCGAGATATCTGGGGTTCGATCCCAGCGGTGTCCGGATAAAAAAATTTTAATTGCTGTGTGTTAATTTAAAAACAAACGTGGAAAGATCGATGGTTTTGTCTGCTATTTAGCTGCTAAAGAGTTATCCTGGTGTTCATCTAGCATTTACTTAATTTCGCCTAAATTATTTCATTGATTTTGTTTTAAATAAAATATTGTCGCCCCGGTGGCGCAGTGGTCTAAGCGATGGCCTCTGATCATTCTTCCAACAGGAGTCCGGGTTCGAATCCCAATGAGACATGGATGTTTTGTTTGTCTTAAGGCACTGGCTCTCTCCTTCCCCTGAAACCAGTGGCCCTAAATTAGGGACGGGCGACTGCTTATTGCCCATTGAGTTGCTCACGGTGGTCGTTAAACATCCAATAAAAAAAATATATTCCAAAGACGAACAAGGATACAACGAATCCTAACTGTCCGTAGAAGCGCAAAATGAGGTCTTCCTGTATGGTAATATTTGAACTGTTTTATAAATAATAAGAATTTGTCCCAAAAATTCTTTATTTTAGAACACTACAATTGCATTCAGATCTTTTAGTAATATCCTTGTATCTCCTATAGAATTCTCGGATATATCGTTGAGAAAAAGAACATGCAGTTTTGTCCCTAAGCGAAAAAATTAGGCTTACACAAATGCCTGAAATATGTACAAAACGTGACAGTTGGGCTTAGGTTGTCCACTGGTAATTAATTTTTCTAATCTGTTTTTTGGAAAAAGAGACATCCAGAGGAACATGAGCGTGCACTTACACTGCATGAAAGAAAATGTCTGCATTAGGATAAGCCACAAATACATATGAAAAAAGCTGCACTTTGCTTCGAACTTTATATCCTCCGACTTTGCTCATGTATTAGTGGAAACATGAACAGCCATCAGATATAACTTGACTTCACTAGGCAAACGATAGCTGAAAAAAAGGTTAAAATTGGCTGCTTTCGAGTATACAGTACCCCAAATTACTGGCTTAACTTTTGGTATTAAACATCCTTTCTTCACTAAGTTTTATCTTCTTCATTAAAAAAAAGTAACAAAACGGGGTATCTAAATCTCAGAACTCAGTGGAGGATTTCAAATGTTTTCTCTCGCAAAAGACTGACAAAGCGAGGTATCTGTATCTCGAAACCGGCTAAAGCTTCACAAATAAAATTTGGAACACGAACTTGGGCGTTATAGGATACCTCTCTGGCTACATTTGCAGTTGATTCATCAACACATTCCACTGTTACCTATGGCTAAATATCTGTACTGGCCCTCAGTATACCAAGCAAATAGGGAATTGTGATTTGTGGGACTTCTTAGCGATAACTTCGACAACCATGTGGCAAAGTTTGAGCTCAATTGAGCAAATCATTGCTGAGAAAAGGCGGGACAAAATCCAAGAATTAGAATTTTTAACTTTTGGCAACAAAGCTCCTATAAACTCGACCAAAGCCTTTCGAATGCACATCAATAACTTCTTATTTTCTCCGGTTGCCGCTCTGGGTTTATGGTCAGTCCTCCCGGCCACCTCCTACGTCTTGTCTGCTCCCACAAAAAAGTGTCAGAATGAGGTGTCTGCATTTCAGAAACAACTGAAGCGTTTCCAATGACATTAAGCGCACTCACTTAGAGCTAGTACGACACCTCGTATGCCGAAATTAAAATTGATTCATTTTTTCTTTCCTGATATATATGAAAAGTTACATTTCTGTGGTTTAACACTGTGCGTATTACAGAGCTTTGCTAATGGGCGTTACAGAGTACATTGTACTTGAATAACACGAGAATTTAAAAAGGTGAATGTGAGAGCGAACGTGCTTATCTCCTATGTGGACCCGCCCAAAACAATTGTACTTCTGTGGCGTCCACGCTATATGCTCATCTCACAGTCAATGGAAATATTTCAAAGGTTCGTTCCTCAGAACTTACCCAAACTCTGATTGGGTGAACAGACGAAACCTCCCCGCTTTTCTATAATTGATTAACTGCGAATCAGGGAGGTGGAATGAGACGGCTGAAACTCCAAGCATAAATTACTCATGTTATAAAATGACACAGGAAGATTTGTTTCAAACTTAAAACATGTTTATTATGGAAAAAAACTGAAGTTGGAAAGTCAGTCTGTCCGTAGGAATACCGCTTTCTGGATGTCAATCAGACGTCCCTCAACTAATGCAGACCTAGTAAATAGTCAAAGTAAATTTGACATCTCTATCACGATAATACGTTCCTACGCTTGGCAGAGAGTCCTTCTCGTCCGAGAAGCGACCTGTGTCTCCCGAGAATTATTCCTATCTCCGAATCTCATATAACTCCGCACTTAGTCCTCGCGGTTTCAGTAGAATTATCCCTTCAGGATAAATAAATAAAACACATGAGATTCCCTAAGTCAGAGGGACCTATACCACCGCTGCGAAACTCATCTTCGCAAAGATACTCCGACGCCGTTCAGTACCTCGACTGAACTCCCGGGACCATAACGCTAGGTACCCACACTACCCGAAAACCTTCGAGCCCTTTCTTTCGGCGAACTTGCTCTTGCAAGTCCCGAAAACAGACTAACGCACTCAGTCTTCTCATGCGGCTACCCCTCACGACTTCGTCGGCGCTGCGTATCTCCAGTGTGCGCTCCTGCCCTGAGGCGTCTCACTCGCCTCTTGCTCCCTCTCTGCTGGCGTCGACGTCACGATGCCAGCGCGACTCTTTCTCCGTTAACCGGCCTCGCCCTTCCTGTTTTACGAATACCTCGCTTTCTGCAGTAGATGACCGTTACTTCTGATGTTTCCATTAGCGGTATTCTTTTTGGCAGACTTAACTTTCCGCAGAGTACAACATACATCGAATATATTGCATCCTGTTACATGGATACAACGAATAACGTCTAGGTTAACAGACATTCAGGTGTCTGCTCTCTGTTTGATAATACCAGCGGATGTCGCCTACTTAATTGCTGATGGCTATCTGCTTGGGAACGGCATCCACTGCCCAGAGCGTGAGAATCGCAAAATCTCTTTGTCATACACCAATACTTTGTAAAAATGTTCTGGAACAATCCATTGCTCTGTTATACATTTGAACCATTTTGAGTTCATTAAACAATTACCTATATGTATACGGATACTTCACACATTAGCATGAAATTGAATAACCGTAATATTCTTCACATTAGTCTATTAATGTATGTTTTCCTAATATAATAGGCATAATGTTCGGTTCATTATTTTCTTGTGCATAAATAATGAGCCCACTCTCACAGTGAAGTTGGCCTTTCTTATTGAAAGTGTATATGAAAAGCTCATTTTGTATGATTTGTACTTTGCATTCATTTCGTTTGTGCTTTCAAACATTTTGCATGTACAAACCTTGCAGTAAATGTAACAAATTATTCTTTTTTTCCACTTGAACAGCGCAGAAATTCTTTTTGATAGATACATCCATCTGTAAGTTCTGGTTCACGTGATTTCAGTCAAAACGAAAAAGATTAGCACTGCGTTATTAGGTTCTCACCTTTTCTCTCATAGTAGCTGAACGACGTGTAATATAGGCATCAGAAGACAAATTGAAGACTCTGTAATAAAGGGTGATTAATTTTTGGTGTCCTAAATATGTTAAGAATGGTGTCACCCTTTCACTTGTCACTGTCTCTAACAGTGGAAGACGGAAACGTCGACATTCAAGTAAATAGGTGGCTGTGCTGCTTTGGAAATCGCTGATAATGTTGACCAGGTATTTTCGTCACATATTAATTGAAATGGTGACAAGTCGCTAATTAATGTGTTTCGAGGTGAACTAGTTCACGTAAGTCCCCATAATGAGAATAATTTCGATCTGATATTAGGCCACTCAAATGACAATTATAGTTGTGATTTATATGCGCTGTGGGTTGTTCTCATAATTCTAAGACTTTGTTTAATTTCAGAAAAGCAAAACTATAGAATTCTGTGGTTGATTAATATAATAAGGTTAGCAAGAACTTTATTATACAGGGTGACTCTCCAATTAAGTGTTATGTGTCTATTAATCTATGAGTGGGTGAGGTTGGAGATCATGTCGCTGTGATATGGAGGAGACTGACTCAAGTGAGACCATTGTGGAAGAACCTTGGGGAGACTTTCATCCAGAAGTCCATCAATACACATTTGGGCGAATCCTTCAACCTATTACTGGATGAAGGTCTCCCAAATTTTCTTCCACAACTTTCTGTGGAAGCCTCCTCAGACACTCCTGCATGCTTTCGAATTTCATCCATACATATCCGACGCGTTGCCTTCTTCTGGGTATTTCCCTGCCTCTTGGAATCCGGTCTAGTATTTCAGTTAGCCAACGGTGGTCAGTTTTTCTAGCAATATATTCAACCCACTGTCTTTTCACGGATTTGACCATCAACTCCCCATTCATTTTCCTTATCATGAGTTCTCTTACGTATCCTACTTGGTTATAGCAAGCACGCACATGGAGACAAAGCACATAAAGTACGAAGTGCTCACTCGAATCTCTCTCATAATTTCGCCTAATTTCGCGTATGAATCTTTATAGTCACAATAAATAATAGCTGCAATACATTAAATATCGTAATCAAGAAAACTTGAAATAATGGGAACTATTTGCAAGTCAGGTGTGTGTTGTCACGAATCAAAAGTGTAATTTTTATAAGACCCTCAAATATTTTTGTGGAGAAGTTTGACGTAGAACTGTTTTTAATGCAACACACATTTCCGATACTATTGAAGATAAATGCACTAGTCATTTTAATTTGAAAACCTAACGGATCACGCAAATGATTGCATTTTTCTTCGGGTTCATTTTTCTGCATTCCTTCGGTTACTTGAAATCAAAATGTGGAGAATTTAGGTATAAATTCCCTTTTAGGAAACACATTTATTTTTTGATTGAAGGTTTAACGACCACCGCGAACAACTCAGTGGGCTATTTGCAGTCGTCGGTCTCTAATTTAGGACCACTAGTACCAGGGAAAGGAGAGAGCCAGTGCCGTAAGACAAACACAACATCCATGCCTAACCGGGATTCGAACCCGGTCCCCTTCTTGGACGAATGATCATAGCCAGCGCTTAGACCACTGCGCCACGTGTGCATGAACTCAAAAACTAGACCACATTAGACCACGTGTGTATGAATTCAAAAACTAGACCACGTTAGACCACGTGTGCATGAATTCAAAATTACGCCGCCCCGGTGGCACAGTGGTCTAAGGCGTTGGCCTCTGATCATTCGTCCGTAAGGGGTCCGGGTTCGAATCCCGGTCAGGCATGGATGTTGTGTTTGTCTTATGTTACTGGCTCTTTCCCTTCCCTGGAACCAGTGACCCTAAATTAGGGACGGGCGACTGCTTATAACCCATTGAGTTGCTCACAGTGGTCGTTAAACCTCCAATCAAAAAAAAAAAAAAAATTCAAAACTACGGAATGTAACCCAGTGAAAAGAGCCATATCCTTCTGATTTAAAAATTAAAATATTACTGGATTGTTCTTCTATGAAATAGACATAATAAAAGAGGTATCATGCACGTATTAATTTCATATAGAACCTCGTTGAATATGACAACGATTTGCAAATATATAAGTGAAAATCGCAGGAAGAATATAACTGGAGTAATGATTAGAAACGGATTATATTTGCATGCGCATTTGTGTGTAAGATTAAAAAAAATGTAACCTCATATCAGAAAACAATAAAAAATGCGAGAGTAATCTAGGGTTATTAAATTCTTTGTATATTTTGAGGATTTGGTGCATTTTCATGGCCCTCTGATTCAGGGACGTCGCTAGACCAAAATCATGGTGGGCGACGGGTGGGTGAGTATTACTTTTTTTGGAGCAAGTTTGTAAGTAATTTTATTTACTAAACACTGAAAGAAAGAATTTTAGAGCATTGTACTACACGCCGCAAAGGAATTCTTGCAATCTCCATTTCCTTGTATACATACTAATTAATTTCGGAAGTTTCTTGGAGTTTTTGCCCTTTTTGGAATATAAAAAAATCCAAAGTTTGAGGTCCTTTTTTGTTAATGTTCCGTCCATACATTTTTAATAAAATGAGTAAAACTTGAAGAGTTCATACTGTATTACAAACATGACGAAAACACTGATTAAAAGATTGTTTTGTTCTTAGCAGATGCGTCTGAAAACAAATATTTTCGTGAATTAGGTTAAGCGGAAGTAAGAAGATGCAGAGACAATACCTTACCCCTCCTTAACTCCCTTCCTTCAAGCCAGAAACCTTGTCTTACGCTCATCTCTTACTGCCACGTCGTGCTCTTTCACTGTCCCAGTGCAGGCTTAAGAGCGCTGGTATAGCTGTAGACTACACTTTCAGTGTCGGAATCCCCTACTTAGAAGCACAGACTGAAGGGCAATTAGTAAAGCCCTCCCTAAGTGAATTCCAATTCACCCTCCTCATTCGTCCTTGGTCACATTAACATGAAAAACTGCTTAAACTAAGCATTTTGAAGAGTGGAGAACGATGAACTTTTCATAGCCTCGCGGATGCCATTCCAATAACCTTCCTAACAAGAAGTAAACGAAGCACTTCTTTGGGGAAGGCAACGCGACGTAAAACACTAGACTCGTCATTACTTGACAAAGTCCAGATTATATTTTAAAGTTTAAAAAATTGGGAAAAGGCACATCTTGAACGGGTGGACGAGAAATCTTTCAAGGTTAGCTGTAACCCACTCCCGTATCTCCTTGGCGACGTCCCAGCTTTGATTCGAAACGGACTGATCTGCAGCATGATAAGAAACGCAGGATGACAGTTTTCTTACCTCCTAATTAAAAAAAATAGCTTCCCCCTGTTAAGGGAGCTTGGCTTTGTTCTTTCTCTTCTTCTGGAAAGGCGCCTCTGGCATAATTCGCAAATGGCGTCCTTGCGGAAATGTCTTTATTTTGGAGACCTTAGTGTAACGGAAGAAAAGAAGAGGATATCAAAAACTGTTTGCCGCTTTGAAAAGTGAGTTTTGCTCGAAAACACGACGCTTTTAGCTAAGTCTTCTGTAATGCATGCCGACGAAAGTTGGTACTGCCGCTTTCAAAGTTCCTGCGACCTAGAGGCTAAGTGCTCTCTCTTTTACCTTAACTGACAACAGATAGTAAGCTCTTGTTCTATCAAATACGTACATGTCGGTCCTTAAAAATACTTCAAATGATTTCCTTTCCAAATCAGGGAAATATTCTTTTATTTTGGGTTCGGAGTTTGACGGCCATTATGAGCAACTCTTAGTGCAATGACCACTCGCCCGTCCTTAATTTGGGAAACTGCTTCCAGGGAAGGGATACAGCCAGCAACCTAGAACAAGCACAGCATCCATGCCTTCATCCATTATTCTAACACTATCCCGGCTCAAACCACTACTCAGAAACCACGAACTCTTACCACCTAGCCAACATGATGACAGCCGAATAAATCATCTGCGCGTCTGGTGCATAATTACATAATTAATGAAGCTTGCTTTAACATGCTGCTCAAACATTGGTTAGGGAATTTCGTCTTCAAATATTGACAAATGTTTATATCACAGAGCAGCTTTAAAATTACTCGTAATTTCATTTACACTGCAATCGGATTTCTGTTTTTCCCTATAATCTTCCTACATTTCTTTAAGTGGGACCGACGAAGGAAAGACTATTGCTTCCAACAAGCAATTCAGTGAAACAATTCATAAAGCTATACTACACTAAAGAGCAATTGAATTAGAGATACCTGTCTAGTAACGTGTAGCACCACCTTTCGCCCTGATGACGGTGGTGATTCGTCTTGGCATGGACTCGACAAGACGCCGGAAGCGTTGGGAAGCCATACGGATCCACGACCCCTGAACAAGCTCCCACAGTTCACGAATATTTGATGGAGCGGGGTCAGAGCCTCTAACATCTTTCTCGATGGCATCTCATATGTGCTAAATGTGATTGAGATCAGGTGACTTAGCTGGCCAAGGAAGTGAAGTCACGTCGCTGGAGTGTTCATCGGATACAATTCGGGAGCGATGGCACGTTGCAGGATGAGGTCCCCAATGGGATGTTTAATACGCACAAACGGAAGCAAGCAAATGGTCGTCCAGGATATCCCGGTGACGTTGACCTGTTAGGGACAATGTCACACTTACCAGGGGGTCCCATTTCAGTCCAGGTAAACAGTCTCTAGACGAGAATGCCACCCCCACCAGCTTGAAGAGTATCCTGCTGGCAAGAAGGATCCATCGCTTCATGTGGTTTGCGCCGTACTCGTATCCTGCCATCCGCATGTACCAACGTGAATCTTGACTCATCAGTCCAGGCAACATTTTTCCACATGTCTAGGGTCCAGTGGGGATGTTCCCGCGCCCATGCTAATCTTTGCACCCTGTGATGTGTGGTCAGCAGCGGTACCCTCGTGGGACGGTGGCTTCTGTACCCCACAGCGAGGAGATGGTTCTGGATGGTGTGGCTGCTTACACGTTTCTGTGCACCAGCGTTAAACTGCAGAGTGATTTCTTGCACTGTGGCCCATCTATCCGAAGTTATTGCGAGCTAGCCGACGATGACCCCGCTCATCCACATGCTGGTGCCCACGGCAGTTGGTCCTTGCAGGGATGGTTTTACAGGATTCGATGTACTCATGGTGCACCCGTGACACAGTGGCTAGTGAAAATCCCAGTGCCTGCACGACTTTCGAGATGGAGTGACCCATTCGTCGGGCCCCGACAATTTGTCCACGATCAAATTCACTTAGATATTTCGTCTTACCAATAGTGCGTCCGACTCTTACTGATTCCCGTCGCATCACTCCTTATATTGTCGGATCGCTGCATACGTCATGTCGTTTCCGTTTACAGGGCCGCCCACAGCGCCACATTTGCATAATGCCAGCTGTCTCTAATTCAATTGCTTTTCAGTGTACTTCAACATGCAACGTAGAAGAAATAATGCCAAAAATTTAATGTGATAAATACATGGAACTGAAATAACAAAATTAATTGATAAAAACTGGCGCTAGCAAAGTTTTAAACTTTGTTTAGCAAGCCAATTGTCGGCGTTTTGTCGATATGATAGCCTGAGTTGACGACAAGGGCGTCAATCGTTATGTGTGCATTTTCGCCTTAAATATTCTACTTGAACCGCAAGCTCACGTAGAAATTGAACAAGAGTATCCTATCGATGACGACGTCGTAATCTACACAATACATGCACATTTGCGCTAAATTACGGTCAGGTCCAATGAACACAGTAATTACTGGAAAGCTTCATGCACCATGTTAACTTTTTGTTCTTGTTTGGGGTTTAACGATCACCGTGAGCAACTGGATGAGCTAAAATAAAGTGACTGTCCCTAATTAAGAGCCAATGGTTCCTTGGAAAGTAGAGAGCTAATGCCGTGAGGCATATACAACATCCATGCCTCACCGGCATTCGAATCCGGACCAGTCTCGGACGCCCATGTTAGCTCTCATGAATAGCGTATTGACGGTTATAACAAAGTAAATTTCTCCGTCATTTCTGGGCTACGCCGGGATTCGAACCCGAGTCCGCTTATTCCGGAACAAGTCGCTCTACCAACTGAGCTACGCAGACGTTCATTCTGATTGCTATCTGCCTTTATGTCGTGTGCGTCCTGCTGGCAGGTACGTCACACGGTGTGGGCAGACAATATATTTCTACAGCATAATACAATGCGAAACGTGAATGATAAGGAACGTGGAGTACACTGCCAGCATTTTTTCTGCATCGAATGCATAAAAGAAATGTGCGCATGTTCGCATGAGTCTTAACGAAATGACACCATTCTTCATTGTTGCGTTGATGATACCGGTGATGTATCTTGGAACCATATACATTTCTGCAGGACTCCATGACTATCAATGTCTGGCTCTACGTTATTGCATCTGCTACTCAACCAGATCTCATCGATGTGCAAAACATAAGTATAATCGTGTGTGGTGTAGCTGCGTTATGTGCAGCGTTGAAAATGTTACTCGATACTGCAGTAGTTTACTACTTCATTATACATGTAGTACGAGAATGGGTCACTGGGGTAGATGAATGAGCACTGGATTCCCAATGATAGGTTCTGAGTTGGTTCTGCGTGGACTACAGGTCTCACACCCCCAATCTCCAAAACTCACAGTGAATGCAAGCTTTAATCGTACGTTGTGAACCGATACCTTGTAGTTATGTCTTAAGGAGTGTTCTTTATCTGTGACACTAATATCCATGTACAACTTTAACAACGGAAGAAACTTGTTTGTTTGATGAAGCCTGTCATGAAAGTCGTAGCATTTGGTACTTCCAGATTATTCTCGAGTTATCAGAATATGACGATAAACGCGATGCTGATGTAAACATCTTGATTTATAAAATGCACAATCTTCTTTTCTGCAGATCAGAGAAGTAGCTAAGGATCGCCACCTTATTTCAAAGCAGGTTTACTTCGGATCCACTCGTTGGTATTCTGTCTGTAAATATACAAGGACTTCCAACAGTACGATTCATTCATATCAGTTATCACAGTTTATGAGAACACTACTGTCACTACTGGAATTCGTGGCTGACCTCTGTTTCTCACTGGACACTTTTTAAATATCCCCAAAAATTAAATTGTTGCAAATTCAGGCTTCTGCGGAATGGTATGAGGAAATCCCTCATCCTCAATATGATAGAAAATCAAGAAAATCTTTAAAAACATGAGAAATGCATTGGTGCCTGAACAAGACAATTTTCGTGAAATTCCAGAACACAAAAATTCAATGTTTTGAGTTCTCCTGTTACCTCCAAACGCCTGGTCCATTGTGTAGCTAGTGGACTCGGTTGCATTGTTCACGAAGTTTATTAAAGAGATTTACCGAAAAGATGTTCGAAAACGTTTATTATTGAAAGGAGATGAAGTCTCTTTCACACAGTAGAGCGATAAACCTGAAAGAAGTGTGTTTAGTACCAGTACCTTAGAGCCCTGTAAAGAAGATAATCTCTTTATAAAATGTGGTGTAAAATCTACAAAATTAAGTTTCTAAATTTTCAGAGTATGAACACAATGAAGTAGATTAGTTAAACCGCTATGCACATAATATTGGGTATCAGTTTTTTGAGGAAGATACGATTTGAGCCTTACTGAAGAGGGAAAGTTGCAAAATCAGAGCAAGAAATGAAAATCAATATAACGCTGGTTCTCACACACAGAGCCGTCAAGGTTTTTAAAAAATTGTAATGAAACATTCAGAAAGCAAAGGTAATTCTAATCCCATTCACTTATTGTATCTAGAAGTTCACGTGCAATCGCTGCAAGAATATCAATCTTTACATTAAAACAAAACAACTCTAGCTCATTTTTTTAAATTAAGTATTGAAAACGAAAAGAAAACGCATTAAAATGAAAATCTACAGAAAAGTTTTGTTCATAATGAACTTAAAGGAGTGTTATTATACACTAAAATGCCAGACCCCCCCCCCAAAAAAAACCGTAATACCTGTCTAATACCGCGCTGATCTTCTTCGCGATCGGATAATGTCAGCAACGCGACTGAGCATGGACTCCACGAGCTCTCTGTAGTACTGTGGAGACAGTGCACACCATGCTTCCTGAAGAGCGTCCCACAATTACGTAATATTCGCAGGTGGAGAATTCCTGGCATCGACAGTACGTTGGACAACATCCCAAATGTATTCGATGGTGTTAAAATCCGGAGAACGAGGGGGCCAAGTCAAGATTCCCCAGCCATATAATCGGGCGACTGATGTCACCCCATTCATGTCATGCACCCATTCATGTCATGTCACCCATTCATGTCATGCACACACTCATCTGAATTGCTGCATGACATGAATGGGGGCAAAGGATACTTACGTAACCTTCATTGGTCAGCAGACGTATAAGGAGTCCTAATATGTGCCAGCGGAAAACACCTCACACCATAACAGTACCACAGCCGGCCTGTACTCGCCATTTTAGGCATGCGGAATCCATTGCTTCGTGGGGTTGTTGCCACACCCGGAGTCGATCATCTGCCCGAAACCCTTGGTACCTGGACTCGTTGGACCAGGTTACACATTTCCAGTCATCGTGCTTTCAATGTCGGTGTTCCTGAGCACAGACGAGGCACACAGTCTTGGGTTGTCGGGTCAGCAATGGCACACGGGTAAGCCATCGGCTCTGGAACCCCATGGAACATGAGGAATGTTGCACTGTCCAAACGCTGGCGCTACTACTGGACACAGCATTGAATTGCGCTGTGATTTGCGGTAATGTTACACTCCAGGCTGATGTTATAATGCGTGCAAAACGCGGCTGTACATGATCATCCAGAGATTTTCCACAGTTCTCGCATTATGGATTTTTTCCAGAGTTTGAGTAGTTCAGGTACACTCTTGAAACTGTTGACCGTGTAAATCCAAATTTCGTGGTGATTTCCGAGAAAGTGTGACCCATCTCCCGGGCACCGACTATCATTTCACCTTCAAAATCATTAAACCCTTATAAACTACCATCTGAACTGTGAATGCTATTACTTGAGCTGGCGGATATTTCTGCCTCTCTATATACTGTACACTGTTTGCGGACGATGCCATTAACCGCATGGGTGAGGTGGCATGTAATCGAAATGGCAGCATCCGTCCCACCTTTTTTTTTTTTTTTTTTTTTGGCACCTCAGTGTACATAGAAGTACAAAATTTTAACGGTAATTTGGGAGTTCCTGAACGTTAATTAGACAGCAAATTCCACTTCAGATTTATCTGGTTTACTATTATCCAGATTACACTCCATCCTCTGCGGTATGGGGGATCACGAGAATTTTTGCTGAAAACTGGAGCTAACGTTCATAACTCAGTTACTATAGTGTTTATTTCTGACGTTTACCATTGTTCTACACGTGCTCGAAACAGATTTTTGTTTACAATCTACAGTTCCTGAGGATTTTCAGCACCATTGTGTAAGGCCTGCACGGCTATGAAATAATCTGGACTCTTCTGAAATTTTAAGTATGTTCTGATGTATTCTGAATTGTATGTATGTTCTGGCTCTGGCAATCACATTTGATTGCAGCTACATATCTTGTTTTATAAAAATGTTATGATTTTTATCTGTAATAATAAAATAGAATACGTATGTGTTTTTGCGTGAGCCTGTGGCAACTATAATTCGTTGAGAAATCATAGTAAACACTTCAAACTTTTACAGATTGTTTTCCAGTTTCGTCCAAGCTACAGCGTACGATTTCAAGACGAAATTTCAAAACGGAGGCGCGCTAGAAGCAAATATATTGTTCATGCTATTTCCACAGGAATAGGGAAGTTGCCTACAAGGCAGCTGAGAAAGCATGTGCAACTCAAACAAGCATGTGTGTGCTTTAACTGGAAATATTTTCTGGCACGAAAATGTTCTCATTACATGGACATTACGAACAGCAAAATAATTTCCATCATTTAAGCATTGTTTTACCATGGGTGGTTGCAATGTTTTTTCGCTGCGAATTTATGGTACTTTCCCGATATGCGCACTGCTCCGCTTTCAACGTTACTCAACTTATGGTTCCTAAAAGGTTAAATAAGTTATACAGGGTATTTTTGCAAAACTCATCTTTATTATATTATTTTTGAAAGAGATAATTCATAGCTGCCGCTTGAGCTTATGACTAATATTAATATAACCTACAAAAAAGTTTTACTTCTACATTAGTTTTTTTTTTCTTTTTTTTTTCTTATTTACTTCCCCAAAATTCCTTGTGGGTTTGGCAAAGCTGACAGTAAGGTAATTTAAGGAAAAACAAGTTAGTAAAATCATGCAATGCATTGATTATGATACGCCTTCCAACATTCTAGAAATCATTACTCAAGTTATGAGGAAAATGGCTGTGGAATAAACCTCACCCCTGTGCCCTGACCTTTGATCATATTTCGATGATATTCAACAGAAATGGCTCAGCATACCTGACAAAATATAAAACCGGCAGAGTCACTCAAGTTGCTAATTTTAAAATAATTAGCAACTTGCGTAACAATTCCATAAGCTTTTATTCTTTCAAATTGTAGAAGTAATACTAATACTCAGCAGCAATCACAAATGCATTTATTTATACATGTGAAAATTCCAGTTAACAACCAACGCGTAAATCATCTGAAGATAGTATAAACACGCTCTTACAATCTTAATTAACTTATTTATTTAAGGGTTTAAAGACACCGTCACCAACTCGATGAGTTATAAGCAGTCGCCCGGTCGTCCGTCCCTAATTTGAAGCCACTGGTTCTGGGGAAAGGAGTAAGCGTGTGCCGTAAGACACACGCAACACACTTGTCTCACTAAGATTCGAGCCCAGACCCATTTGGGAGAAATGGTCAAACCGGTGCGTACACAACTGAGCCCCCGGGGCGGCTATACAATCTAAAACAAACCCTACATTCTAAGCAGTTTGTATTCCAAAATAACATGACAAAGTTTTGTCGCAATCGAAGCAATTTTACGTAAGTTATGATGCATAAGGGCTATGGAATAGATCCCGCTTCTGTGTCCTAACCTTTGACAACATTTCTCCCATTTTCAAAAGGATTTGTACTTAGGCAGGTCCCAACAACACACTAACATTTCATCCAAATCGAAACATTTTTACGTGAGTTATGACGCATAATGGCGATGGAAGTGATTCCGCTTCTATGTCTTGACCTTTGGACCCCCATTCCGCCAATTTCAATAGGGGTGTCCCCATGTGTTCCCTCACCACATACTCAAATTTCATCGAAATCGAACGATTTGTACGCGAGTTATCGTGCGAACGAACATACGCATACAACGCGTGACGTAATGAGGCAGATGGGAATCGCGACCATCTGCTCGCAAGAGCGTGACGTCATAAAACTTTAATAGGATCTACAAACAACGTGTGACGTAATGAGACAGAGAGCGTGACCGCGCGCAATATCTAATGGGATGACCCCATGACACTACACTAAAAACGTGGTAATTCGGGGTGGTTATTTTACCCACTAAACGAATTTTCCTAAAGTCGAGATCAACCTAAATCGATTTCTAGTACCAGAAAACGGTAGGTTAACGACTTTCATCAAAATCCTTAGAACCGTTTTCAAAATAAAATTTACATACATACAAGAATTGCTCCTTTAAGGTGAACGTCAAGTAAGTTTGCTTCCTGTACGTCGAATGAAAAAAATTCTGTACACCTTTTCTTCCCAATTAATGCGTACCCAAGGATGAAAATTTGAACATCGATTAAAATATCTTCATTTTATAACTTGGAATACTTAATATTTTCTAAAACATAACCATAATTATGCAATCCAACATTTGCCGCCCCGGTGGCGCAGTGGTCTAAGGCGTTGGCCTCTGATCATTCGTCCGAAGGGGTCCAGGTTCGAATCCCGGTGAGGCATGGATGTTGTGTTTGTCTTATGGCACTGGCTCTCTCCCTTCCCTGGAACCAGTGACCCTAAATTCGGGACGGGCGACTGCTTATAGCCCATTGAGTTGCTCACGGTGGTCGTTAAACCTCGAATCAAAAAAAAAAAAAAAAAAAAAAAAAAAATCCAACATTTGTTTGTCTACCGACGTCATGAAAATACAGGTCGCACCATCTTTTTTCTGGACAATTAATGCACAAGGATGCAAATTTGAACATCGACTAAAATAGCTTCATTTTATAACTTGGGATACTTAATATTTTCTGAAAAAAAAATCATAATTATGCAATCCTACATTTGTTTGTCTACTGACGTCATCAAAGTACGGGTCGCGCCATCCTTTTTCTGGTTTTAACACCACCAAAGGAAAAGGTATGGATTTTTAATATAATTATGGTTATGTTTTAGAAAATATTAAGTATTCCAAGTCATAATATGAAGTTATTTTAATCGATGTTCAAATTTTCTTCCTTGGGAACACATTAATTGTGAAGGAAATGTGTACAAAAGTTTTACCATTGGAAGTATAGGAAGCAAAATTACTTTATAACGAAGTAAATTTCTCCGTCATTTCTGTCCACGCCAGGATTCGAACCCGGATCCCTTCATTCCGGAATAAGTCACTCTACCAATTGAGCTACGCGGACGTTTTATTCTGATTCCTATCTGCCTTTATGTCGTGTGCGTCCTTCTGGCAGGTACGTCACATCTCCTGGTACATTACAACTTGATGTCCACCTTAATAATATGGGATAAGGGCGATGGAGTGGATCGCAATACTATGTCCGGACCTTTGACCCCATTTCGTCCATTTTCAATAGGGTTCGTCCCAGGTGGTCCCCTACCACATACTGAAATTTCATCGAAATCGAACCATTTTTACGCACGATATGATGCATAAGGGTAATGGAATGCATCCCGCTCTTATGTCCTGACCTTTGACCCCACTTCATTCATTTTGAATAGGGTTTGTTCGCAGGCGGTTCCGTACCACATAGTAAAATTTCATTAAAATCGAACTATGTTTACGCAAGTTATGACGCATAAGGGCAATGGAATGATCCCGCTCCTACGTCGTGACCTTTGACCCCATTTGTCACATTTTCAATAGGGTTCGTCCTTAGGTGGTCCCCTACCCCATACTAAAATTTCATCGAAATCGAACCGTTTTTACGCCAGTTATCGTGCGGACGACGGACAAAGCTGGAGCATATACGCTTCTTCAACTTACGGTTGGAAAGCGTAAAAAAAGAAAAGAAACTGCGTCGACTACAAACTGCTTAGAATGTAGGGATTGTTTTAGATTGTATAGCCGCCCCGGGGGCTCAGTTGTGTACGCAGCGGTTTGACCATTTCTCCCAAATGGGTCTGGGCTCGAATCTTGGTGAGACAAGTATGTTGCGTGTGTCTTACGGCACACGCTTACTCCTTTCCCCAGAACCAGTGGCTTCAAATTAGGGACGGACGACCGGGCGACTGCTTATAACTCATCGAGTTGGTGACGGTGTCCTTAAACCCTTAAATAAATAAGTTAATTAAGATTGTAAGAGCGTGTTTATACTATCTTCAGATGATTTACGCGTTGGTTGATAACTGGAATTTTCACATGTATAAATAAATGCATTTGTGATTGCTGCTGAGTATTAGTATTACTTCTACAATTTGAAAGAATAAAAGCTTATGAAATTGTTACGCAAGCTGCTAATTATTTTAAAATTAGCAACGTGATTGACTCTGCCGGTTTTATATTTTGTCAAAAGAAATATGTTCAACTTCTGATGTGAGGAAGACTAAAACGATTTCAAAACATCAAAGCATTACAAGATATGAAGCGGGAGGAACGAAAAGGCGCAGAAAAGAAACATTTGGCTTCTAACGGATATACACTGGCGTGCAAAAATTTAAGGACGAGACGGTTTTTCGAATGTAATGTCGTGCAGAAGTGCTCCACATCGACTCAAATCATATCATAAGATCTCCAAGATGTAAGAATAAGGAACAAGTGAGCAAAACCGTCTAAACAAGGAATCCAAAGGATACAAACACACTTTATTGAAAAGGTAGTTTCGAGCAAAACTGGACAGAAGACATGAACGTCCATGTGACAGGCGCCTGCCAAGAAAAATCCAGTCTTTATTAGGGGATATGATCACCCCTGACTGCGTTGCAGGATTTACAACGTCTGTCCATGCAGACGACGAGGTTGTCAAGGAGCTGTTGAGTATCGCGGCCCATTCCTCTTGTAGCGCCAATCGCAGCTGCGGAATCGTTGCTGGTGGCTAGTGACGTTCTGTCAAGCATCTCCCAAAAAGGTCCCACACGTGTTCGATTGGATTTAGGTCCGGGGACCTTGCGGGCCAATCCATGCGTTGAATATCTTCACTCACCAACAGCTCTGCATCAGCCACTGTACGATGAGGTGTAGTGTTGTCACCCATGAAGTGGAACGCAGGACCCACAGCACATCTAAACAGACTCACGTGAGGCAGAAAAACCTCGATACAATAGCGGACACGAGTGACTGAGCCTCCTTGGAATATGTGGAGGTCGGCACGGCTACCAAGCAAGATACCGCCCCAAACGAGGACTCCGCCACCTCCAAACCGGTCCCTTTCGATGATGTTGGAGGTGTGAGTGCGTGTTCCCTGCTTTCTCCAGATGTGTATACGTCCAGAAAAGCCCGTCAGACTAAATCGGCTCTTATCCGTTAAGAGAACTATACCCCATTGCTGATGCGTCCAGTTCTTGTTTTCCTGGCACCACAGAAACCGCCGTCTCCGATGAGCAGGCGTTAATGGCACACACCTTACTGGCCGTCGTGCAAATAGACCACCTTTGTTCAGCCTCCTGGCCACGGGTAAAACGCAATAACGGATGTCCAGTTGTTTGTTGCATGTGACCTGCCGTCTGTCTCTTCTCGCGCGTAGGACAATATACCGGTCGTACGCCGCCGTGGTTGCTCGTGGACAACCACTGCTAAACTCTCGGACAGCTGTTCCTGTAGTTTGAAATGCTCTCCAAGCTCGTGAAACGATGCTGTGAGCGATCCCGAGCTCATCGGCCACATTAGTCTCACTTCGACCTTCTTCCAACTTCCCAATGACACGGCCTCGGGTAAAGTCATCTAGATGTCGTCTACTGGATTACCTGTTGGCCATATCACACGGTGGCAGCAACTCGACGTCGTTCAAACCGATGTACACCGTGCAATAGCTTTTACAGAATTGCTGAGGGTACACCGCTCGTGTGCTTTGTACCCTTCCGACATTCCCCTTCCCCCTACGTCATGCTGCATATATGCACATGCCCTACCGTACCGGACCCTAGTCTATCCCCTGAGTGGTCTTTCGGCCCGTTGTGCCTGCTCGTTTCGCTGTTATGCTAATTTCTCCTCTTCGTCCTTAATTTTTGCACACCAGTGTACCATAAACGTAGTTTATAAGTAGGGGTTGTGATTCTTTCTATATTCCAGTATTCTAAAGGTATAATTACTGCACCGCTGATAATATTTGTATATTTGCAAGGTAAAAACAACAAACATTTTTCGTGGTAAGGGGTTAAGGAGGTGATACTTAAAAAATATTTACTGCAGCAAAAATTAGAATATTTAAAATGCGTCTTAAAGGTTATATTAGGTGTGCAACGTAATTCTCGGCCTTTAACCGCAAGCGTTTATAGAACGTCGGTAAATACAAATAGCTGGGTGCGATAATGGCTAATTGCGGCTCCATCCAACAGCTTTCCAGGCAACCGTAACCGCTCACAGCTGTAGTGACAGCAGGGACGAATGTTGACGGTGAAAGCAATGTCATTCGAGAAGCAGCATTTGAAGAACTGCCTCCTGTTCGCGTTTCAGCTGAAAAAAACTGCCGCGGAACCCCAGCAAATGATCTGTGCTGCTTTGGATGAGGCTGCTGTATCCTACAGTACGTATAAGAAGTCGTCCCAACGGTTTAAGCAGGGAAATTTCGATCTCCGTGATGCAGAACGTCTGGGACAGCCACAGAAAGTTGACGATGAGGAACTGGAACAACTGTTGGACGCGGAACCCTGCCGCACACAGTCAGAGCCGGCCCAGGAACTCGGAGTAACACGGCAAGCCATTGCAAAGCGTCTGCGCAAGCTTGGACTGATTCACATGGAGGGCCGTTGGTTGCCTCACCAACTCACAGCTGCGAAGAAGTCTAGGCGCTACGATGTTGCTGCGTCCTTGCTCTCCAGATTCAAGAAGAAGGATTTCCTCCACAAGATTTTGACCTGTGATGAGAAGTGGATCCTCTACGATAATCCTTATCGGCGCAAGTCGTGGATTTATCTAGGTCAGCCTACAATCAGTACCGCCAAACCGAATATCCAAGCCAAGAAGTTGTTGCTGTGCATATGGTAGGATCAGCGCGGTGTCGTATACTATGAGTTGTTCAAACTTGGTGAAACGGTCAATGCTGAGCGTTATTGTCAGGAACTCACCCGTGTGAGTGACGCAATGAAAGCGTAAAGGCCATACACCGGCAAGGGCAGAAGGTCGGTTCTGTTGCTTTATTAAAACGCGTGTCCTCACACCACGAAAATAACTTTAAACACGATAACCTACCTGAGATGGGAGGTTCTATCCCACCCGGCGTATTCTCCAGACTTCGACCCGTCGGATTATCACCTCTTTCGCTCCCTGCAAAATCACCTGAGTGATACGCACTTCACTTCTGTCGAGGAGTTCCAAACAAGTGTTGATGACTTTATCAACACGAAACAGCTCTCTTTTTTCCGCAGTGGCGTTCGGCAGCTCCCTGACCGATGCCTGGAATGTATCCAACACAACGAGGATTGTTTCCCTGATTAGGTACGTATTCGAGTTGCTATAATTTACTGTCAACGTATTGTGCATGTGGCCGAGAATTAAGTTGCACACCTAATACAAAGACGCCGTTGTGTACAACTGACATAGTGTTATAATAAATTGTTATGTTAAATAAGCGGTGGACGAGATTTCCACAGTCTTCAGCAATAAATTTGACGAGTGGGTACATTCTATTCTTAAATAATTCACATTTTTAGTTGAATAAAATGTCATTTGACATAGAATCATACTGAGGTGAAAGCTAGAATTACGTACCTTACACGAAAAGAGCAATAACATCTAATTATTCATTTCTTTCCCTTTTCGCATTGATCATTTTAAACGGAGTAATAACAATTTGTACATATTGTAACCATATGAATATGGTGGGCAGTGGCATGACAGCCACTGATTGGCAGTTTTCGGATATAATTATCTGATCCCCCAGCAAAGCCACCAGAACACAGCTCGATAATGGTACAAATAAGTACTGAAATGCATAGCATGTGCACTAATACAAATTTTGAAGATGACAATCCGATTTTTGGCGTAAATGTGACAAGGATGGTAAGTCAGATAATATCCGAAAACTTGAAATTTTTCATCGTCCTGGAGCGGGACTCGAACCCGCGTCTCCCAGAAAACGCCCGGGTATGCTAACCACTACACCACCCAGAACGACCAGGTCTCAAGTTTCCGATCAATTTGAATTTAAACATCACAGGGTTCACTAGTCGAAGCAACCGGCATTCATGTTTAGCGAATCTCGAGGTTGAGAATCTTATCCCGTGTTTGTTTGGAGAAGCAGATAAATCATGAACATGAATGCCGACTAGCGAATCCTGTGATGGTTAAATTCAAATTGATCGGAAACTTGAAACTTGGACGTTCTGGGTGGTGTAGTGGTTAGCATACCCGGACGTTTTCTGGGAGACGCAGGTTCGAGTCCCACTCCAGGACGATGAAAATTTTCAAGTTTTCGGATACTATCTGACTTACCATCCTTGTCACATTTACGCCAAAAATCGGATTGTCATCTTCAAAATTTGTATTATATGGCGTAATCCCGTATTTCTTTCATGATGTGCACTAATATCGCACGATCTTTGCTATATTTTTGTGAAGAAGGGAGGTTTCCGTCTCTTTTTTCTGTAGCCAAGTGGGGAGTTAAAAATTTTGTTCACCTTTAATTTGTTTTATGCGTTTACACTAAATGTGAGTTTGGATGTGCCTTTTGAACTGTCTACATTCTTCGACTTGCAACTGAGTCCTAACTTTTGCAAAGTGGTATTCCGATATATAGGACAATGGAACTGCATTAGACTAGTACACCGGTGTGCAAAAATTAAGGACGAAAAGGAGAAATTAGCATAACAGCGGAACGAGCCAGCAGAACGGACCGAAAGACCACTCAGGAAATAGACTAGGGTCCGGTACGGTAGGGCATGCGCATATATGCAGCATGCCGTACGGGGAGGGCGGCGGAGTGTCGGAAGGGTATAAAGCGCCCGGGTGGTGTACGATCAGCAATTCGGTGAAAGCAATTGCACGGTTTACATCGGTTTGAGCGACGTCGAGTTGCTGCCACTGTATGATATGACCAACAGGCAATCCAGTAGACGACATCTGGATGACTTTACCCGAGGTCGCGTCATTGGGATATTGGAAGAAGGTCGAAATGTGACTAGTGTGGCCGAGGATTTCGGGATCGCTCACAGCATCGTTTCACGAGCTTGGAGAGCATTTCAAACGACAGGAACAGCTGCCCGAGAGTTTAGCAGTGGTCGTCCACGAGCAACCACGGCGGCGTACGACCGGTATATTGTCCTACAGGTGAAAAAAGACAGACGGCAGACACGGGAGAAATTGGAAGGCACATGCAACAGACAACCGAACGTCCGTTATCGCGTTTTACGGTGGCCAGGAGGCTGCACAAAGGTGGTCAATTTGCACGACGACCAGTACAGTGTGTGCCATTAACGCCTGCTCATCGGAGACGGCGGTTTCTCGGTTTCTGTGGTGCCAGGAACACAAGAACTGGACACATCAGCAATGGGGTCGAGTTCTCTTTACGAATGAGAGCCTATTCAGTCTGACGAGCGATTCTGGACGTATAAACATCTGGAGAGATCATGAAACACTCACTCACACCTCCAACATCATCGAAAGGGACCGGTTTGGAGGTGGCGGAGTTCTTGTTTGGAGCGGTATCATGCTTGGTAGCCGTACTGACCTCCACATCTTCCAAGAGGGTTCAGTCACAGGTGCCCGCTATTGTACCGAGGTTCTCCTGCCTCACGTGCGTCTGTTTAAAGGTGCTGTGGGTTCTGAGTTCCTCTTCATGGGTGACAACGCTACACCTCATCGTACAGTGGCTGTCGCAGAGCTGTTAGAGAGTGAAGATATTCAACGCATGGATTGCCCCGCAAGGTCCCTGGATCTAAATCCAATCGAACACATGTGGGAGCTTCTCGGAAGACGCTTGGTAGCACGTCACTAGCCGCCAGCAACGATTCCGCAGCTGTGATTGGCGCCACAAGAGGAATGGGCCGCGATTCCTCAACAGCTCCTTGACAACCTCGTCCTCAGCATGGATAGACGTTGTAAATCCTGCAACGCAGTTAGGGGTGATCATATCCCCTACTAAAGACTGGATTTTCTTGGCAGCCGTCTCTCACATGGACGTTTCTGTCTTCTGTCCAGTTTTGCCCGAAGCTACCTTTTCAATAAAGTGCCTTTATATCCTTTGGATTCCTTGTTTGGACGGTTTTGCTCACTTGTCCCATATTCTTACATCTTGGAGATTTTATTGTATGATTTGAATCGATGTGGAGCCCTTCTGCACGACGTTACATTCAAAAAACCGTCTCATCCTTAATTTTTGCACGCGAGTATATTATACTACATACGTCGACCTGCAACCGAATCCTAGCCTTTTTGAAGTGTTACTCCGATGTATTGGACAATGGAGCAGAGTTCATTACTATTACGTCCATGCAGAACCATGTTGCTTGTCGGACTTAAGGTACCTTTTTCAGATTTTATTATTTTGTGTAAAGTTCTTCAGTTTTTGCAACATTCACTTCCATAATTTTGTGTTAATTCTCGCGCTTTACTTATAGCCATTAAAGAATTGGACTTTGCTTCTCACATGAAGAAAAATGTGCATAGAATTTTTACTATTTTTAGTAATGTATGATATACATCTCAATTGATTAACAATTTGTATGTTAAGCACATGTAGTTTCCAGCGTTCAGTATGAATTTTACAGCCGTAATTAAAATACACATGCTATCTATAACGACCGTCTGCCACAATTTGTCTGACAGTCTAATGTAAGAAAAGGTGATTATCATTTTTTCATTATCCTTATGAAGCCAAATAATTAAGGTCTTTTTTCAAATGTTATCAATAAATGATGGATTGGAGGATCAATAATCTGACAATCAACGGAATATCTTCTGACAACCTTTGAATTTGGAAAAGAGAGAGAATGGCCCTTTGCTAATGGCTGTCACAGTACCATCAGTGGAAGAGTAGTAATGTTTCTCTGATAAGTCTGGGGTAAATGGTTTCTAACGAGTTCTTGATTTCTGAACATATTTCTCTAATGATTCAGATAACTCGCCACCGCATATTTTCACAAGTTTTATTTTTGATGAATATGCATTTACCCAAATGAAAGGGACATAATTCGTTGTAAACTATCTTAGAACTTGGCAGTGTGTGTTATTAGTTCAAAGGCCAATGTTTCTAATTTTAAAATGAATTAAAAGTAAAACTTTTGAAGCAGGAGTTTTTCATTCCTGATAAAAGGACTTTAATTAAAAATCATCCTGAACCTTTTCAGAGATTTTTTTGTAACGAAGTCACTCGAAGAAGGCAAAAGAAAAAAGCTTATTACATCCGTGTTTTTGCTTCTGTCGAAAAAAAAAATCGGATGCAATCCTATTTCGAAGCATAAAATTTTATCCAAATACTCACAAAAAGCGGAAATCTCTGCACTCAAATCAGTTAGTCCGATTAATGGCAACTTACCTACTGCAGTAAATTGGTCCTAACTGTTCAAACCGAAGCATTTGTTTAATTCGCAAAGGAGGTGTTTTTTCGGATAATGAGCAAGGTGTTTTTATCTACGTTTATTTCACCATTTAACTTTTTAATTCTAAAGGAACTTTCTTTTGATTTACGTTGAAAAGGAAGGAGACGATTTCTTTTCGATGGAACCACTTTGTGAGATACTGCAAACTTAGGGAGCGCTGGTGAAAGAGAAGTCACTAAAAGGACGTTTTGAGAATGTCATTCTTGTGTATCTGATCATTTCAACCGCAAGAATGTATATGCAAACAACATGTGAAGTTGCAAAAAAAAAAAAAAAAAAACAGTTTCTGCAGAGAAAGGTTTTTTGATTTGTTAATATTTCTATGTGTAGGGAATCTGGTTACTCTGTGTTTCTTTTGTACTCAGCCTTTATTTGTACCGTGACAACTTTCGGATACTTAAAAAATGTTTTTGAAAATTGGATGAACGAATTGGACGTGGAGCATTCTTTTGTCAATAATATCTTATAAAGGTTATTTAATTATTCTCGCGTCTGAGAGTGGTGTCTTTACTAAGGCGTCTCTGCTAGACCTTTTCGTATTCTCAAATAATGTGGTGTATGCATAAAAAAGAAATCTGCTCTCCGTAATAGTATTTTATGTGAGAAAACATTTCTTTCCAAATCAATGAAATTGCTTCGAGATCAAAACTGCTCACCGTTAACAAGGTATCGCCGGAGAAGTGTATCATAACTGTTGTCCTAGTAGAAAGATCTTATCGAACATAATAAAACGTTCGGCAAATCTAGGAAATACTGCAAGTTTTCCGTTTTTTGGATTTACCTATGTAGAGGTAATCTGATTCAAATGCTGCAATCTGTGTTGAATGTGTTGCACAAAACAGTACGTACTATAATGAATAAGGCTTTTACTACTAAGCTAATTATAGTGAATATAGCTTTCACTAATATTATAATGAATTCAATGCTTGTACTAAGCTAAGTATAATGCTTTATAATGCTTTTGCTACTGAATTATGATGAATTCAGCTTCTTGTAAGCTAATGGTTGTTGTGTTATTAATTATGAATATACTTTCCTGCTAGTAGTGTAGTAACAATAATGAACAAGTTTATAACTGGTAGTAATGTTGTAGTAGTAATTAAGATGAATAAAGTCTTATGCTGATTGTTACTAATAACACTAAATGAAATAAACCTAACAGCCAGACAGAGGTCTGACAGTACTATGAACTGAGAAAAACGTACTTACTTAAAGCCTTTTATTATGAACTTCTACTGGTATCATCACACACACTTCACACACAGCTACTCAAATAACACGTAGCTCCTTGCACATGAACGAAGCTCTACACTCATAAACAACAGCTCTCTGACACATAAACAACAGCTCTCCACATAAACAAACGCTCTCCCTATACAACAACAAACGCTCTCTCTATACAACAACAAACGCTCTCCTTTGGTATCGTTGAACGCGCCTATTTATACTGGCTACCACCACGTCATGACTTACACTCATTGCCAGATCTCATTCAGCGGGTGAAATAACATCTCGTTCAGTAAGAAGATAATTTACATAGGAAAATAAAATAACCAGAGATAGTAAAAATCAAAAGGAAAGTGAATCGAGAGTATACGTTACATCATCTCCCCCTTAATTTTTTTTTTTTCTTTTTGTTTTTCGAAAAACCTATCAATTTTGGAGTGTAAGTCTTACACTTCGTTGATTGACGTTTATCGAAATCTTTTTTGTTTTGTTGTTTGGTGGCAGCAGTATTTACAATCTCAAACTTGGCATGACAAAATCAAGAAATCTGTATTCGTCTGTGAAACACTTGTATTTTTGAACAAAACAAACCTGCATCGGCATACCTTCCTTTTATTCTGCCTAGCAGGAATCACTTTTTTAATTTCAAATTACGTTCTCATTATTCGTTGAATACACACCAACTGTATCAGCAGCGAAGATTGCCTGGAGCTGCCTAACAGTAACAATTTTATTATTTTACCCCTAAGCACATAGATATATAAAAAAATTTGGATTAGTAGATGGACATAGAAGAAATATAAAAAAAAAACACATATATACACAAAAAAGAATGCATAGGCCCACACGAAAAAAATAAATTCTGACACGCCAACTGGTCGTGCAGTAAAAACAACAAACGGAGAAAAGAACCTGTCCACGAGAACTTACTTATCTCGAGGACGCATAAAAAACTCTAGTACGATAACGTTTTCCAGGCCTAATCGGACTGGTAAATTCAGGTGGCTTAGAGCGTTTCAAGGATTTGAATGGATCTGGAACATCTGTATTCTGTCGGTCAAGAAATCCCGGCGGCTGACAGGAACGGTCAGGAACGGCTGAAATCCGTCGGTCAGGAACGGCTGAAGTCTGGCGGTCCGGAAATCCCTGCGGCTGATAGGAACAGTCAGGAAAGAGGCTGAAATCTGTCGGTCAGGAACGGCTGAAGTCTGGCGGTCCGGAAATCCCTGCGGCTGATAGGAACGGTCAGGAACGGCTGACGTCCGTCGGTCAGGAACGGCTGAAGTCTGGCGGTCCGGAAATCCCTGCGGCTGACAGGAACGGTCAGGAACGGCTGAAATCTGTCGGTCAGGAACGGATGAAGTCTGGCGGTCCAGAAATACCTGCGGCTGATAGGAACGGTCAGGAACGGCTGAAATCCGTCGGTCAGGAACGGCTGAAGTCTGGCGGTCCGGAAATCCCTGCGACTGATAGGAACGGTCAGGAACGGCTGACGTCCGTCGGTCAGGAACGGCTGAAGTCTGGCGGTCCGGAAATCCTTGCGGCTGACAGGAAAGGTCAGGAACGGCTGAAGTCCGTCGGTCCGGAAATCCCTGCGGCTGACAGGAACGGTCAGGAACGGCTGAAGTCCGTCGATCAGGAACGGCCGAAGTCTGGCGGTCCGGAAATCCCTACGGCTGACAGGAACGGGCTCCCCCAGGCTTTTGATATGTAGTCCCTTTGTGCTGGGGCCCGTGTTGTCCTTCCAGCATTCTTTTGGACGGACGTGGCTCCGGCCACATCGTTTGTTTTCGTTTTATCCCTCGTGGCATGAGAGTAGCAGCAAGTATCGGCCCTGTTTGCCCTGAGCGTAGGTTCCAGGGGCGAAACCCGGGCGGATGCAAGGATCTCTGCCTTCGTCGCAGTTGCGGCGAAGCAGATTGGGGAGACAAGCTACGTTTTCGACCAGCTTTTGGTGGTGCTGGACGGTTTGTCATTGGTGTCTGACGTTTAGGAATAGTCAAATTGTTCATAACTGATAAATCAGAAATATCCGAAGCCTCTGAGTCGCTGCTGTAATTTAGTGGTCGTGCAGGGCGATGTTTATTTCTGCCTATAGGAATACTCTCTGACGAGGTATTAAAGGAAGTAGGAGCTTGTGGTGTTTCCGAGTTATCAGGAAACGGTGCAGCAATAGTCTTGGCAATGGTTAGAGGGAAAGGAACGATAATAGTATTTGAAGAACTTGATTCGAGCCTAGGTCTCATGGGAGAATCAAATTGCGTGTTTGGAAACCTGTCTTGAGGATGGGAGGGTGGAGAAAAAATCACTGGAGATTCTTCAAAAATGTTTGTTGGTTTCGTCCAAAATTTCTGGAGGTTGATCGTGAGATATAGACTCTTGCGTCTGTGGAACAGAAGGTTGAGTAGGGTTGATTATAAAATCGATATTTCGTTCATGATACTTGCGACACTGAGCAACGTGTACGTATTGAAATTGATTGTCAGGTTTTTCAAGAACAATGTTATTTTCAAACACATTTGCCACCCGATATGGACCTTCGTAGCTGGGTGCAAATTTCTTCACTGAAGTATGAGAAACAGAAGACTTGAAGTGCGTTTCCACGAGAGTGAGATCTCCAACGACAAGATCTGGTTCCCTACGCCTAGTATTATAATATCTTGCTTGAGCCGCTTGTGCTCCTAGCATTGCAACACGAGCTTTTTCTGCCATGATTCGTACTGATTGCGGAGTTGGTCGCTGGTTTAGTTCGTCGATAATCCCCGTTAAAATTTCAAAAGGGGTTTTAATTTTGCGACCCAGAAAAAGTTCTGCAGGAGTAATTTTAGTAGATTCGTGGACAGACGAGCGGAGGGCGAACGAAAGAAGCTCCAGATGGTCATCCCATCGTTCGTGATGATCCATGACGAATGTAGCAATCGTTTTCACTAGCGTGCGGTTTACGCGTTCCGCAGGATTACTCTGGGGATGATATGGGGAAATGAATTTACGCTTAATGTGTAGTCTCGCACACATCCTTTCAAAAATGTCAGAAATAAATTGAGGACCATTATCCGAAACTACTTCATTACGTGCACCATATCTATAGAATACTTCATTAATTAATACATTACAAATAACTTCTGCCGTAGCGGCTTTAATGGGAAAAACTTCAACCCATTTAGAAAAATTATCAGTTAATACTAAAACGTAACGAGCTTTGTTTTTAACAGATAAAGGATAAGGTCCCAATAAATCTATTGAAATAATGTCAAAAACATGAGAACTTGAACTAGATTTCAAGTGACCGGCCGGTCTTACATTACGGTAATTATTAATCTGACACAAGTGACATGATTGAACGTATGCGAGCACACTTTGGTACATGCCAGGCAAATAGGCAACATCCCACAATTTACAACTGGTCTTGCGAATACCTAAATGGCCTCCAAGAGGTTTGTCATGAAATTCGTTTAAAAGGACCATTCTAAGGGTTCGCGGAATACATGGGCGAAACTCTGCCCTAGTAGTCCTAGATTTCGTATAGTAAAGAAGACCCTCTATGACTTCAAAATGCTGTGACCTTCCAGCCAGAGAAGGATCACTTTGTAGGGGCGAACCAGCAAGCAAAAAATTATAGATATCCCCGAAATCTGGATCATTTATTAATTCTGCCATTATCTGCTCTCTGGATGTTATATCAGCTATTAGAAGTAAAGGCTGACATCCAGGAGTAGTTTCCGTGGGGACCCCACTAATTGGAACGCGAGACAATGCGTCCGGTAATTGATTCTTATGACCTGGCTTATACGAAATTTTGATATTGCTCTCTTGTAACTTCAGAGCCCACTTCATAAGTCTTTGAGATAGGTGCTTAGCAGAATTCAAATATTGAAGGGCAGAATGATCCGAAGTGGGCTCTAAAGTTACAGAATGATCTTGTAATTTCAGAGCCCACTTCATAAGTCTTTGAGATAGGTGCTTAGCAGAATTCAAATATTGAAGGGCAGAATGATCCGTAATTATGTTAACTGTCAATTCGTTAAGATAACATTGAAATTTATCAAGAGCATACACAACAGCAAGACATTCACGTTCCGTAGCTGAATAATTGCGTTCAGCTTTGGCTAAAGTACGAGACGCAAAAGCTATTGGATGCCCAGCTTGTGACAAAACGCAACCAAGACCAACTCCGGATGCGTCAGTATAAATATCAAATTCCTTAGTATGATCCGGGAAAGCCAACACCGGAGGCTGAGTCAACGCAGACTTCAGTGTTTCAAACGCAGCGTTAGCCTCAGGTGTCCAAACAAACTTCTTGTATTTACGTTTCAAAGCATACAATGGCGCACAGATTGTAGCATAAGCGGGGACGAACTGCTGATACCATCCGGTCATTCCCAGAAAGCGTGATAGTTCTTTTGCTGTTTTAGGCCGAGGAAGTCAACAATAGGCCTAATTTTTTCATTATCCATAAATAAGCCGTGGGGAGTGATTTTCAACCCCAGATATACAATCTCGTCCCTCGCTATCTGGCATTTACTAGGTTTTAACGTCAAGCCAGCATTGTATATGAGTTGGAACACCTGTTTGAGCAGAGAAAGGTGCTCGTCAGAAGTCTCGGATGTAATAATAATGTCATCCAAATATACATGCACATGGGGACCCAGAACAGGTCTGAGAACCGTATCCATAAGCTTTTGGAAAGTAGCAGGTGCAGAAGCTAATCCAAAGGGCATACGTAGGTATTCATAAGCCCCAAAAGGAGTCACAAAGCCTGTTTTATCGACAGAGTCCGGATGTACCGCCACCTGCCAATATCCACTCGCCACATCCAAGGTTGACATCCATTTGGTTGACGACAGGTCATGCAAACTATGTGACATGACAGGTAGTGGATAATTGATCGTTTTTGTGACTTGTTGAGCTTGCGGAAATCTGTCACGAAACGAAATTCATTAGATTGTTTCTTTGGAACCAAAAAGGCAGGAGCAGCCCAGGCGCTTGTTGATTCCCTTATTATGCCCTGTTTAATCATTTCAGAAATTTGACGTTGCATTTCCAGTTTCTTATGGGGAGCACAAGGGTAAGGTTTCGTCGCAATCGGTTTCGAACCCTCAGTGCCAATGACATGATAAACCACCTGTGTGAAACCAGGTTGATCAGAAAATAAACCAGGGCTTTCCTGCAAAAGTAGAGAAAGCTGGTTTAGTTGCCTCTCATTCAATTGGTTACTCAATAACAAACTCGTTATATCCATAGGAACCGTAGGAATCATTTCGACAGGTTCCGGAAAGGAAATCACATGTTGTACGAAATTCAAAGTTATTTGAAACGTATGAATAAAGTCCATTCCCATTAGACATTTCACAGGTAGTTCGTCTATAAGCAGGAAAGAATGCGTAAAACGAGCCTTTCCCAGTCCTAGAGATAATGTGACAGTTCCTGTGATACTGAAGATTTCGTTATTTGCACCTCGCAAATACTGCGTCGCAGGCTGAACGAGTATTGCAGGAAAATTGTCAGTGCAAAACGTCGTATTTAGGGCTGATATTTCAGAACCAGTGTCGAACTTTGTCTCGACAATAATATCTTCAATTGTCAAGAATACATCATTCAACTGAGGAGTTTGGACAGTCACTAATACTGTTTTAGGGTCAGAATGCTTGGTATCAGGAAGCAGGACCGACCCTTGGTCTACTTCCTTTGGAAGTTTAAAGGATTCCTGGTTGGATTATCATGCGGTCTGAAACCTCGACCCTGCCGGGTATCGGGAAAATTTTCACGATGAGGAAAACTGCGTGAAACCTGCGTCGGGAACTCCGCGTGTCTGTTGACATTGTCATATCTATTACTTCTGCCCTCAGCACGGGCAGAAAAATCATCATTGTCCTGAGCATGAAAACGTTCCGAATGCTGCGGATTGGAACGGGGTCGAGCATACTGTGCATTTGTACGATATCCCGAAGATTGTTCAGAAACTCGCGGTTGGTTTGCCACTCTTCTGTGTGGTGGAACGTATGAAGCTTGGGCGTGCACTTGTGTATGCTCGCGCTGAAAGTTATTATGCCTATTATGCCGCTGAGGGTTTTCGTAATAAGCCTCGCGGGGTGCCCGAGCATGGTGAGTTGAACCATGTTTGCCATGTCGCTCTTCATACGTTCGTATGAGGCGAAGGCATTCATGAATTGTAGCAGGGTGTCGAACCTCAAGAAAATCTTGTAAAAATGGGTCGAGCTGCTGCAATAGGGTATCCAACATGTCGACATGACTGGCATGTGGATTCCATAAGTTATATAAGCGTGTTGTTTCCAACGCAAATGCAACAGGGCTATCGTTGGGTCCTTGCTGACGAGAAAAAAGTTGTTGTGCAAGGCTAGCTCGACTGAGGCCGAAAGGAAAGACCTCCAAAAATTCTGCTCGGAAATTCTCATAATGAGAATCCGGGTTCGACACTCTCCACTGCCGATACCAGGTCTTAGCGGTATCCTTCAAGCAAGTGCCTGCGATTTGTACTTTGCAGTCTTCAGGAATATTGTAGAGATCAAAATGATCTTCCAAATCTTCGAGGAACTTTAAGGATCCCTCCAACCCATTGAAATGAATTGTTCCTGCATGCGGCACGAAATGGGCCAGCATTCTGCTTCGCTGAGAGGATTGAACTTCCTCAGGTACGACCCGCGACTCAGAGTAATAAGAAGCTGGTGCATTACGAAATTGTGAAGAATGCCTGGGTACTTGTAGATCACTTATATCAAAGTGAGCCCCACAGGCTTCTTGCAGATGGTCGAAATTAATTCCATCACCACCGAAACTTGCCTTAGGGTGAAAAATTGAAGTTGTCTCAGGTAGTGAAGACATGTGTAATAATTGTCAAGATCTCGTGTTCGAGAAAAGTTCGGGCGCCAATTATAATGAATAAGGCTTTTACTACTAAGCTAATTATAGTGAATATAGCTTTCACTAATATTATAATGAATTCAATGCTTGTACTAAGCTAAGTATAATGCTTTATAATGCTTCTGCTACTGAATTATGATGAATTCAGCTTCTTGTAAGCTAATGGTTGTTGTATTATTAATTATGAATAAACTTTCTTGCTAGTAGTGTAGTAATAATAATGAACAAGTTTATAACTGGTAGTAATGTTGTAGTAGTAATTAAGATGAATAAAGTCTTATGCTGGTTGTTACTAATAACACTAAATGAAATAAACCTAACAGCCAGACAGAGGTCTGAGAGTACTATGAACTGAGAAAAACGTACTTACTTAAAACCTTTTATTATGGACTTTTACTGGTATCATCACACACACTTCACACACCGCTACTCAAATAACACGTAGCTCCTTGCACATGAACGAAGCTCTGCACTCATAAACAACAGCTTTCTGACAGATAAACAACAGCTCTCCACATAAACAAACGCTCTCCCTATACAACAACAAACGCTCTCCCTATACAACAACAAACGCTCTCCCTATACAACAACAAACGCTCTGCCTATACAACAACAAACGCTCTCCCTATACAACAACAAACTCTCTCCTTTGGTATCGTTGAACGCGCCTATTTATACTGGCCACCACACGTCATGACTTACACTCATTGCCAGATCTCATTCAGCTGGTGAAATAACATCTCGTTCAGTAAGAAGATAATTTACATAGGAAAATAAAATAACCAGAGATAGTAAAAATCAAAAGGAAAGTGAATCGAGAGTATACGTTACAGTACCATTAAGGCAATCATAATCACTATGCACTAAATCAATGGTAAGTTCAGAGTGTCACTCAGAATTCTTGATTCAGGAATTCATAATTCTCTAAAGTCACTATGCTCCGTAGCAAACCTTTTCCGAAGTTTCTTTTTTACTGAGTTTGGATGTTACAGTTTTCTTTCTCGATTAGTGCTAAAACAAATGTTGACCCAAAATCACCTTTCACATCGTTTCTGCTGGTGGCCATAGCAATTTGAAGAAAGGCTGCCTTTTCTTCGAATTTTTATCATGCAATGTGGTATGAGTGAAAAACGTGAATATTTCAGAAAAAATCAAATGGTAATATTTGATTCAATAGGGTAAATTCAAGGTTCAATAAATGCAATTGCTGAGCTTCTCAAATACTTTTCCTAAGTGCCCTGTTCTTCCTGTTCTGTTTTTCTCCACTATTTCGTTTTCATTATCGTTTATTTGGTTTTAATAATTGTTTGTTAACTTTTTATTCCTATTTTAGCAAAACGTACTGATCTCATCAATTATCAGTTACTACATCTAATATAAAAAAATCTGTGGTAGGAAATCTCACGGAGCGCACAATTTTAGCTGCCATGAAAAATCGTCTTAGAGCTCTGCGGTTGAAGCAAATTTAGATCAACACCAAGCACAAGAAACCTGGCATTATGCAACTACTTGCTGCAGCAAAACCACAATTTCATCCGCCAATAATACTAAAGGCTTTTCTGGCAATCCTTTTCGAATTTTCCAAGGCATGGGAGAGGTGGCGATGCAACAATAACAGATTCCTATTATGTTGGTGTTGCAGTATAAACAGTACAAACACAGTTTTTTCGGTTGAACTAAATGTGAACTCATTTCCCAAGAGAGAATCATCAAAAATCCCAAGATTTTTGTTGATAATCTGTGTCAACCGCAAAAAAAATGTTATTTCTGTTATATCAGCTGAATGAGATCAACCGGGAAAAACCTGTGATAGATAATCCGTAGCTAAACTTTACATGTTCGTTTCACGTTAATTTCGCATTGCAAACTACATGTGATCGAATGTTTGAGGCATTAGCGCAAGCTAAAACATTAATCACTTTCATTTCACATAAAAATATTTATTGCAGTGCGCTGTTACCAGAATGATAACAATATTTCCTACGTCGTTTAAAAGAATTATACGTGCTTAGGTTATCTCGTTGTCCGTCTGTACATCTGTGTGTTTCTGGGAAAGTGTAAGTAGGATTCAAAAATATTCCATATTTTCTCCTCTTGCTGGTGATCAGTTGTCCTAATATTTGGCAGTCCATGTACACTTTCATAAACCAAACTACGTTAAGTCTTTTTTTCATTATTGGAGTTCTAACGACCACCGTGAGCAACTTAATGAGATATAAGCAGTCGCCCGTCCCTAATTTAGGAACACTGGTTCCACGTAAGGGAGAGAACTAGTGCCGTAAGACAAACACAACATCCATGCCTCACCGGGATTCGAACCGGACCTCTTTCGGACGAATGGTCAGAAGCCATCGCTCAGACCACTGCGCCACCGGGGCGGCATTTTGGGGTTTAACGACCACCGTAAGCAACTCTATGAGCTTTAAACAGTCAGCCGTCCCTAATTTAGGGCCACTGGTTGCACGGAAGGGAGAGATCTAATGCGGTAAGAAGATCACAGCATGTATGCCTCACTTGGATTGGTCGCATCTCGGAAGAATGGCCAGAAGATCACTGACCATTCTTCTTAGATCACTGACCCAGCTTAGATCACTGCGTCACAGAAGCGGATAAGTCTTTTTGCATTCATTGAATAAAAGTGAGTGAAATTCATTCGCCGTTTAATAATGTTCTCTGAATTTTTAAACTTAGACTTTTGCGCGGCGAATGTAACACAACAACGATATGTAAAGATATCAGTTTTCTGTTCTCATTTTGTTTTAAGGATTCTTTTGATTGCTTTCTGTCGCGGTTTATAATTCCTACGTGTCCATATATGCCTTCTATTGAATCACCTATATGGCACCTCCATAAGAAGTGGTTCTGTCAAAATCTGGTGTGTGTAAAATTCTATTAGACACAGAAAACAGGATTACTTCATTCTGCATAGGCAATACTCAAAGTTTTTTAAGCAAAAAACTTCAAGACCATGTAAAAAACTGGAGCACGAAATGAAATAAAACTGATTTAGTAGATTACTGTATAAAATATCAAGCCAGACTAAAATGGGACAAAATTTCACTTACAGCGAAGCATAATAATGATGTACATTACGCATAGGCCTTAAGTGTAGAAAAAACATTTCACAAAAACTGTTATAACAATATGCCTCTATAAATTTATTTTGCCTGGAAACATGCTTAAAATAACAAATCTGAAATACGGAAGAAATTATATTTAAGAAAAAATCACAATAATTGCTATCAAAAGAAGGCAATGCTACCATGCTACAGCGGGCACAAAGATATGAATTAAAACTCTAGTTCGAAAGAGAATTTATTGCAGACAGTCAATCGGAAGATGATTATAAGATTGAAATAACAACATCATAGAGGGGAGGAAAAAGGAAAGAACGCGTGCGACGATATTTGTCGTAACTTTCGTTGGTTCATCAAGACGCAAAGGCGGGAAAAGTAAGACGTACTGTAGTCTTCATTTTTGAAGGAAATTCAATGTACGGAGTAGATGTAAACATTCTCATGATGAACTATGTCCAGCTTTGTCGAATAAGGAATGGAACAGAGAGCATGTCTAAATTCTTAGGAATAACGCACTGAAAAAAACAAAAAACAAAAAAACACTCAGAAGTAACCTTGAAACGAAATAGAAAATAACGAAAATAAATCATTGAATGAAATAGAGGATTACACCATTGTACAAAACAAATTTGGAAGATGTGAGTCCTTTTATTGGTGTAAATATGACATGGATGTTAGGTCAGATAATATCCGAAAACTTGAAAATTTCGTCGTCTTGGAGCGGGAATCGAAACCGCGTCTCCCGGATAGTGCCCGAGTATGCTCACCACTATATCACCCATAACGACCAATTTTTTAAGTTTCCGATTAATTTGAATATAACCATCACAGGATTCGCTAGTCGAAGCAACCGGCATTCAACTGTAAGAAACTATTGACAAGACAGCTGATATATTTACATAAAAATGTCAACTTTCAAATTTTGAAGATGACAATCCGATTTTTGGTGTAAATGTGGCAAAGATGGTAAGTCAGATAATATCCGAAAATTTGAAAATTTTCCTCGTCCTGCAGCGGGACTGGAATCCGCGTCTCCCAGATAGCGCTAGTGTATACTAACCGCTACATAACCCAGAACGACCAAGTCTCAAGTTTCCGATTAATTTGAATATAACCATCACAGGATTCGCTAGTCGAAGCAACCGGCATCCATGTTTAGCGAATTTGGAGGTTAAGAATCCTATTTCGTGATTGCCCGGAGCAGCACATAAATCAAGAAAGAAATACGAGATTACACCATATAATACAAATTTTGAACATGACAATCCGATTTTCGGTGTAAATGTGACAACGATGTTAAGTCAGATAATATCTGAATCTGGGAGACGCGGATTCGATTCCCACTATAGGACGATGAAAATTTTCAAGTTTTCGGATATTATCTGACTTACCATCCTTGTCACATTTACACCAAAAATCGGATTGTCATCTTCAAAATTTTTATTGTATGGTGTAATCCCGTATTTCTTTCATGATGTCAACTTACGTTGTGTTGTTACATATCGTTATATTGCGTTTACTATTAGTTCTAAACGGCGCGCATTTTTACCAATGGAGTAACTAGCAACCCCCTCCCCCGCAATATTTACTTCAGCACCCCTAAGCACAGTAATTTTTCCAGGATTTCGAATACGAGGGTGGATGTATTTTTCGTGGTGCGTGCGTGTGTGGTGTTGGTGTTGGGGGTGTCAGGAAGTTAGGGAGAGTGTCTGGAAAAGTAACGTGGTGCACCTCGAGAGCTGTAGTTCTAACTTTTTAAGTAATTTTTGGAACAAAAGTACATAATGGAAGGTTATTATCAATCAGCCAATCAGGATTAAAACGGTGCGTCGACCGATGCATGAACACGAATATACAATTTGGCAAAATATATTTAAATAGTTAAGGTTAATAAAACTATAAGACTTCATAATCCCCCATTTCACTTTCACTTGTTTCTCAAGTGCGTGATTTTTGAAAAATGTTTGTTTCTAAACTTTGAACAGCTGACGTGCTAAAATAATCATCATTCTTTTCATCAGAAACGGCACCTGAAATGAATTGACTGTGCAGCAAAAATAACTGGTCAAATTTTGGAAGTTCCTTCGCGCTCTCTTCTTCTTTTCTCTTCCGTCGATACTGTGCGCCACTTGGACGCTTTTGTAACATTTTGCAAATGGATGTCGTTCCCTTGTATATTAGAGTTTCCATACAGTGAATGAGTTAGACATACTTACTGTAAGGAAGAACTAAAAGCAACAGCAAAGTTTACTTTTTGTCCAAAACTAAAATAAATCCCTTGAAGAAATCACCCTCTTATACATTGCAGTCTGCGGCTACTGTGAATGAATGTTGGCGCTTGTCGTGTACGTGTAATCCTATAGGTGACTATTTCCCCACACCCTCCACGGGAAATCCCCATGTTGCATCGCACTTTTCCTCAGCAGCGCAAACAGAGAGATAACGATTGGAGAACGATCGTATTATTTACATCCCATTGCAGAGCGATCGTGTTGCAAACTGCTGCCAAAGGACCAAATATCTTTAATCTTAGGGCCATTAGGTGTTTTAAAAGTGAAACTTGACGTTTATTTAGCATAAGCGGGGACGAACATAAGCGGGGACGAGCTAAATATTGTACATCTTAAAAGAAAACATGAATCGTTGGGTTGATTATTTATTTGTTTGGTTTCGTGCGTGTTCCGATTTTTTCATAAACTATAACTGGCAACTCCAGTACTCCTCTTCGTTAACTGCGCCCCCCACCGCAGCGGCGCAGATGGTTGTTAGGCCACTGAATTTTACCTCAAAGGAAATTAAATACATATTGATGAGTGGTAATGCGAATGTATACTTGCTTTGAGAACGACAGCTCCACTGCTAAGGTCCAATTTGAGATTGATTTGTTTTAATTTTATAACATTAGTAACATCAAAGCCATTTCCGTGCATGCTTTAGGTTTTCATACGTAAAATAGTTTCGCCAGCGTGAAAGTAGGCTCTTAGTTGTTGTTGTTCTTTTATTTTATTTTTGAGGTGAGAGTGGGAAGAAAGGCCTTCGTGAGCAACACAGTTGGCTATAACCGATCGCTCGTCCCTAATTTAAGGTCACTGCCTCCAGGAAAGGGAGAGAGCCATAAGACAAACCATCATTCATGCCTCACTCGGAATTCGAATCCGGGCCCATCTCGGACGAATGGTTAAAAACGAGCGCCTCGTATTACTCGGCCACCAGGGCGGTGGCGGACGTTTAGTTCAACGATATTTCAGTCGCTAAAATTCCGATTACAATACTCTTCATAATCGCCTAATTGTTTCATGCTACAATGTGTTACTTCGGATCCACGATCTTTGCGCTAGAAGACGTCAGGCTATATATCGGCTGTTTGAAAATATCAAATTGGGTAGCTACACTGTAAAAAATAAGTGGTGTGAATTCACGGAAATTTTCGGAAAATAACGTGCAGCAAAGTTGCCGGTACGTGCCCGTTATTTAAGGAAATTTCCGTTTTTAAAAGTGCTCGTTTACTTCCGTATTTTCACTGATTTTCTCTTGTCAGTATTTCCGTTTATTTCAGAAAAGCACGTTTCAAAGTTTTACATATTTATACGAAAAATTCGCAAAACTGAAGAGTCTACAATTTGACAGCTTTTACGCCTGATAATTCTTTCGCTCGGGCATCTGGGATCGAACCTGAGGTCGTTTGGTATTAAAAACAACGGGTCTTAACCCTGAGCCAGAATACCTTCGGAATAGCACCCACGTTCAAGGTAAAAATTTTCATTTCATTTATTTATCTTGCTGTTACATATTAAAATTAATAATTCAGAATAGTTAAACATAAATATTAAAAAAACAGCAGGGAAGATCAAGGAAAAGGCCTCAAGGGGACCTGACCAGCCTTGATCTGCCTAGGTTTAAGTCAAGACAAGAACATTCATATAACAGCGACAGATTCAAAAGAGCAAACAAATATCAAATTAATAATCTAATCATAATATTGAATTAACAGCATATTGGTCACTGAATCTTCACCTGGGAAGTGCCTCACATTTCCCCCTTAGTCGAATAATCCCTGTCAATCAACCTCCCATCTTGTACTAATAAATGGATATCAGTTGTTAAGTAAGTAGTGTTTTTATTTCTTTTTAAACAAATTGAAGTTATTAATAGATATTGATTCTGCAGGCAAAGAATTCCTAAACTCCGGACCAGAATAATCTAGGCTTTGTTTAGTAGTTCGTGTTCTAGGTGTAGTTAGTCTCAACACAGCTTGGTTACGAATATTATAACGGTACGTAGCAGTATTAATTTCTATGAGCTCCTGTCCAAGGTTCAATTTAATTCGCTTCTGCATAATTGCACGATGATGATTTTATACGAGTAATATAATAATTTTATTTTCTGTTGGAGCTTGTTTTTTTCAATACATTTGTAATAATTTTATTTTTCCTCTAAGAGGACTTACCACAAATTATTTTTTCCATCGTGATTTTTCGAAGCAACAGAATGTTTTGGAACTTGAGATCGCTTTTATAACTGACAATTATCTTTAAGAAAAGGTGGAAATGTACTGTTTTATATTATTATTTCACAAACTGCTAAATACAAAATTAACTCTTGTAGCTGAAATAGCTTTTTCTTTTAGGACTTCACAGACTGTTACATAGACATCGTACAAATCACCTGTGCTATAATTTAAGTACCTGGTCTCTTACGGTAGCACAATATATTTTAATAGCTGGTGCACAAAATGGGAGAGAGGAGAAGAAATATATTCTGTACCACAATAACAAAAATTCATGCCATATGCTGTCCACAATATACGATCTCGCTACAGACCTTTAAAAGCAGATTCTTCAACAGACTATGGAAATTTAACAATTAATCAAACTTCAAGTATTTTTGTGAATCTATCATTTTACCAGAAATTGTTGGTCATATGGATACGGAAAAAGTGAGAACGGAGTTTTTCCGTCATTACATGAAAATAATTGTGGAAATGTTTCTGAAAGTTATAATTTACCGTTAACACATCTTAACAAGAAAGATGACACCGAATTTTCGGGTGTAATAAGCACGTCTTTTGAATCCGTTCTGACGCAAATTAAATTTATCAAAGCTATTCAAAGTCAATGGAACCGGTATGAAAAACAATGGTATCGTAAATGACAGAAGAAAGAAGTTTTTAAATCAGGTTTTTAATCCCTCAGATATTGCTGTAAACGGAATCCTGAGCTTACGAACTCTTAGAAACAGAGATATGGAAAAAAATAAGATGTGACTTTACGTCCCCTGGTGAGAAAACCATGCATTATTTTAAGAAGAACGTAATCTCAAAAGGTTTATCCATATGAGCGGTATCGGTCCAGGAAGAAAAAATTTTTGACGAGTTTTCAGGAGCCCAGATTTTGCTACAAATACAACATAAGCACAAATTAACATTTATGATCCCTATTGGCCAAACCATTATTTACCAAACATTAGAAAATATGTGAAAAATATTTTCCATCAGGTCTTGTATGCGATACAGGAAGCATTTTTCCAATTGGAGTTTTAGGAGCAGAAATAACGTAGAAAACGCAATTTACCTTTGTGCCCCCAAGCGGAAAGTCTACGATTTACTTGAAAATTTTGAATTTATAGGAAAAACATTTCGCATCGGAAACACTATCCAACAAAGAAGGAATTTTTCAAATCGGACTACTAGAAGTAGAGATATTGACAAAAAATGAGATATACATCTGCGTCACCTGGCGGAAAAACTGTGGAATATTTTAGGAAGAAAATATTGCGAAAAGGTTTATCGATTTGATTGGCATTAATCCACGAAATAATTTTTTCAATCGATATTTTAGAAGCTCAGGTTTTATGGCAGATACATCAGAAGCAAAAATTAACACTTACGCCCCCTGGTGGCCAAAGTATTCTTTACCAAAAATTAGAAATTATATGCAAAATATTTTCTATCAGGAGATGTATCCGCTGAAGAAAACATTTTTCAAATCGGAGTTTTAGAAGAAGAGTTAGCGTAAAAAATGTAATTTACTTTTACGACCACTAGCGGAAAATCTGTGCGTAACTTGAAAAGTAACTAACTATATCTAAAATACTCTTCCACATAAATGGAATCGAAAGATAAAAGAATTTTTTCAATCGTATGTTTAGAAGCAAATATGTGGAATAAAACGTATTTTTGAATTCGACATCATCTGCATTTACGCCCTCTAGCGGCGAAATTGTACTTCGTAAAAAAAAACGAAATGAAGGATCTTCATTCGCATATTTCAAGGTTCCCAATGCAAAACGATGTTTTCAAATCGGACTAATAGTTGCAGAGATATAGTGGGTACAGGGGGACGGACGGACAAACCGGTAACATAAGCACGATCTTTTTTCACAAAAGACGTGCTAAAAAAGGAAATTTACCGTCTATATAAAAAAGGAATTGCGGAAATGTTTCTGAAAATTCAGAATCTTCCTGTAGTACTAAAAATCCGTGAAATTCAAATGTCTTTACGTAATTACACGGAAATCAGAAATATGTTTCGTTAATTCACGAAAGGAATCACGGAAAGTGTCACGTGAATTTCAGAAATTTTTTTTACAGTGTATTTCAATGTTAGGGGAAGATTGTAAATATCAAGACCAAGGGTTCACATGTCCAGTGCTGATTTTTCGAGGTTGCTCGCACGCATTTGCATTCCATTCGTGCGAAAAAAAAAAACGAATTAGATGGCCGGATACGAGAGCAGAAACCTCAACGTTCGTCTACCACACAGACACGAGGTTTGCGGTTAGCCAAATAAGCCACACAGGCGCTTCTAAATGCCCAATTAGAAATTATTTTTGAATTACGATTGATGTTGCTATGACAGCAGTTTTCGATGCATATTTTAGGATCCCCTATCGAAACTGGTTGGAGGAAGAAAAACATTTTCTAATTAGAAGATAGCTCTGCTTCTATGTATATACACTGAGTGGCCACTTTATTATGACCACCCCCTCAGTACTTCGTTGGGCCACATATTGCCTTTAATACTGCGTCGATTCTTCGTGGCATGGACTCCACGAGATGTTGATAGGTGGTTTGTGGAATCTGAGACCATGCTTCATGAATAGCACTTTCCAGGAGTGTGAGATTGCAGGATTGTGGATCCAGCTGTCTGATTGCTCTTTCAACTTCATCCCACAAATTCTCAATGGGGTTGAGATCTCGAGATTGCGGGGAACACCTAAGCAAAGTAAACTCACCGGCATATTCCTGAAATCAATCCTGTACAATACGAGCACTATGGCAGGACGCATTATTTTGCTGAAAGTAGCCATCGCCATTGGGATAAACCATCCACATGACAGGATGCACTTGGTCCGCAACGATGTTTAGATATGCTGTGCCAGTCAGACGTTGATCAACACGATTTAAAGGGCCCAAAGCATGCCAGGAAAACATTCCCCAAAATCTAACGTTGCCTCCACCAGCTTGAAGGGTTGTAGCAATGCATTTGGTGTCCATGCGTTCGTGCTGTTTCCACCAAATTCTCACTCGGCCATCGGCACGGTGCAACTGAAAACGTGATTCATCGGACCACATAATTTGTTTCCAATTATCGACTGTCCAATCCTTGTGCTCCTGTGCGAACTGGAGACGTTTTCTCTTGTTAACTGCAGACAGCAAAGATGTTCGAACAAGAGTTCGGCTGCAGATACATGTACTTGGAGTGCCACTTTTCCAAAATAAGAAATCAACGCTGCCAACGTTTTGTACTAGTTTTGTACAGTTTTGTACACCCAAAAGAAAATTTTGTACACCACCGGAAGTGGTACTTTTCGGCTCTTTAAAAGTGGCACTCCAAGTACATGCTGGAGTGCCACTTTTTCAAAATCGAAAATAAATACTGCCAAAGTTTGTACTAGTTTTGTACAGTATTGTACACCCAAAGAAAATTTTGTACACCACCGGAAGTAGTACTTTTCGGCTCTCTAAAAGTGGCACTCCAAGTACATGCTGAGTGCCACTTTCTCAAAATCGAAAATAACTACTGCCAAAGTTTTGTACTAGTTTTGTACAGTTTTGTACATCCAAAAGAAAATTTTGTACACCACTAGAAGTGGTACTTTTTGACTCTCCTTTGTAGCCCTCGAGCATGTACTTGGAGTGCCACTTTTAAAGAGCCGAAAAATACCACTTCCGGTGGTGTACAAAATTTTCTTTTGGGTGTACAAAACTAGTACAAAACTTTGGCAGTAGTTATTTTCGATTTTCAGAAAGTGGCACTCAGCATGTACTTGGAGTGCCACTTTTAAAGAGCCGAAAAGTACTACTTCCGGTGGTGTACAAAATTTTCTTTTGGGTGTACAAAACTGTACAAAACTAGTACAAAACTTTGGCAGTATTTATTTTCGATTTTGAAAAGTGGCACTCCAGCATGTACTTGGAGTGCCACTTTTAGAGAGCCGAAAAGTACTACTTCCGGTGGTGTACAAAATTTTCTTTTGGGTGTAAAAAACTGTACAAAACTAGTACAAAACTTTGGCAGTATTTATTTTCGATTTTGAAAAAGTGGCACTCCAGCATGTACTTGGAGTGCCACTTTTAAAGAGCCGAAAAGTACCACTTCCGGTGGTGTACAAAATTTTCTTTTGGGTGTACAAAACTGTACAAAACTAGTACAAAACGTTGGCAGCGTTGATTTCTTATTTTGGAAAAGTGGCACTCCAAGTACATGTATCTTTCGGCTGCCATATCCCATCCGATGCAGTGTAACGGCGAACAGTGTGTGCACAGATAATTTGAGGGTATTCTTGATTAAGATGGTCTGTAATTTTCTCCACTGTTGCCCTTCTGTTGTCTGTTACCAGTCTGGACACTATCCGTTCCGCCCGAGCAGTCACTAGTCGATGACGACCACACGTTGCACGTAGAGACCCAGTTTTTTGGCTAACAGTCTAGTCTTTAAACACTTTAAAAACAGCTGCTCTGGAACATTTCACGAATGCGGCAGTTTCGGTGATACTCGCTCCATGGCTCAGAGCTCCTACAATCATCCCACGTTGAAAGTCCGTCAAATCGCATTTTTTTACCCGTCTCGTCACTCAAAAATCACTTGTACTACTGTCGCAAGCACTAAGCTTCCCCTTTTATACTATCCTCGCCCTCTGGCGGCAACAGCGTGCAGCCATAGCCCATTCGCTTAAAACTGTCAGATGGTCATAACAGAGTGGCCACTCAGTGTATAAATAAGTTTCAAAAATTCTTCTGAATCTATGTGATGTAAAATTTTCTTTAGCAGTTCTAATGCAAATGTTTTCTCTTAGATGCGATAAAATCTCTGTTGCAAAACTATTGGTTCCACACATAAATAGCTTTAAGTGGAAAATAGTAACACTATACTAGTGATCCGATTTATTGGAGTAGGAAATAAACACATAAGCGTTTCCAAGCGTTAGCACATCAACCAGATGGCTTTTTCAAGGAAGTTAGACAGAAACTGCAAACTGATAAGTAGAACGCTTAACAACTTGAACGCTGGAACTTGACAATAAGTAGATGCGACGTTATATTCATTTAAAGATTCGAGGCATCACGTTGGTTGCACGTGGGATCCTGGTAGAGAAAAGGCGTTACTTGAAGAATTGGTTCCAAATTCGTGGCAACTCGAGTGAGACACAATCATTGCAAGTATCGCTGTTGGTAGTGATCTCCATGGTTTCCCGAATGGCTGAACATTTGGGGGCAGAGTAGCTAGCTAATTTCCTTATATCATCCCACATAGGAGTAGTGGACTTGAATTTGACTTCTCAGGATAGTGCCGTGGCTACTTTACCGTATTTTGTGTCCCTTTCATGTTCATTGACTGATTCCAAACGAACGCTTGGTCATTCCAATGTAGTATCGTTTAGAGTCGTTCGGATACTGTAATTGTATCGCATAAACGCTTGCTTCGCAAGAGAGAGGTGGTTTTTCACTATTTGTCTTTAGCATAGTATATAAAGATGCAGGAGACTTTATGCCGACGCTATAGTCCATCTTCTTGACAGCAATACTTGCAATGATTGTATCTCACTCGAGTTGTAACGATTTTGGAACCAATTCTTCAAGCAACGCCTTTTCTATACCAGGATCCCGCGTGCAACCAACGTGATGCCTCGAATCTTTAAATGAATATAACGTCGCGTCGCATCTATTTATTGTCAATTTCCCACGTTTAAATTGTTAAGCGTTATTTTTTTCAGTTTGCAGTTTCTGTCTAACTTCCTTGAAAAAGCCATCTGGTTGATGTGCGAAAGCTTGGGAACGTTTATGAGTTTATTTCCTACTCCAATAAATCGGATCACTAGTATAGTATTATTATTTTCTACTTAATTGATGAACCGTTCCTCGTTATAAATCAGCTTTAAGTGGGTTTAGGGTATTGGGTTTCAGATTTTGTTTAGAAAATAGCTCAGTACACTATGCACGAGTATGAAATCATATCCTTCTTTACCTTTTTTTCTCAGCGAACTATGCATTGCTTCAGTTAAGTCTGTCAACCTTAAAATTTATTAACTCTGTTTGAAGCTTCCAGATCACTTAATTACATTTTATAAAGCTCCTAAAAATTCATTATTATCAAACAATCTCTTTCAAAATGTCAAAATAAGTTTGTGCGAATATTGTAAAATGTTTCAAAGGCTTCCGAATGCAAATTTAATAATCTATCTTTATATCGCTACATTTACCGGCTATTTCCTCGAGGGAAATATTATTCTGTTGAATCCCTTTAAAAGTCTCAGAGCTTCATTCTCAGAATTACACTCAAGCTCTTTGATTTGAAAATCATTCTCTTAAATAATTATTATTAAAATATTCTTATTCGTACCATTTTGTAGTCAAAATTAGCCATTTTTTGCTGTTTGGGAGTCTAATTTGGCGGTTGCTAAGAGCTATTTGGCAAAAAAAAAATATTTTCGTATAATACTTTATCTACTATTATGCGAAATCCGGCAAGAGATATTCTAAAGTTACTGCCTCATTTTCAACGCAGCGGCATTTGAATAGACACTTAACGTCATAAATGTAGTAATATACTTATGAGAGAAATTCAGCTGAGCAATAAACAGATAACGGAAACCCTGGGAAAATAAAATTATGTGCAGGAATAAATAACGGAATTTGATTGGCTGACCCGCATAGGAGATTATTCCAGAAAGGGATCCACTAAAATGCAGCGTTTCGTATTGCGACTTTTATGGCCACATACATTAAAACTTAATATTTGTCTGAGACGGGAAAAATTATGCTGCTGGTACCCATTTTGTCACTGCGTTGCAATTTTATATTTAAGAAGAAACAAAAGAGGTGCTTTGTATGCAATATTAAGAAAGACGAAAAAGTGAGTGCTAATTTTGAGCTTCCGGATTTCTTTGTCTGCAGTTTAGTGTAAGGAGGACTGTTTGAGAGTACGTTCATAGACTATCTGAGTTTGGCAATGGTTGTTGTGTAATAGTTTTAGCGATGGATTCATGTAGTTGGTGAGAGGAAGGCGCCATTTACACGGTTTCAGTTACCTAATTCTTTTTCTGAGTCAGTAGATTATTTCTTTTACTTAGTTGTTTCTTTATATGTTTTAATGTTCTGCCTTTCTCTTAGTTATGATTTTGCCAGACGACAGAATCTGAATTTTTATTTTTCTGCTCTTGATTTCTTCATGGAACAAAAGTCGCTACTTTTTCGGGAGGTATTGTGCCAGTTTATGTATTTAAATTTTGGTTCAAAATGTTTGCTGGAAGTTGCTAACTTCTTGTTTGATGGTCAAGCTTCACAGTTAACGCCGGAGCTCTTTCTCCTACGGTTTGCTGAAACATTTAGTTTCCGCTCCAGGTGAGGTTGAGCCTCCAGACAGAGGAAGAGTCGAACTTTAATTTGATACCTCCTGTGCACAAAAATTCCCAGAATCTATCTTGTGGAGGTAACTTTGTTTATAACGAACTGAATTTCCTTTCACAGTTATAATTAACTTTTTTAATGAAAGACCGTAGTTCGTTTCTTTTCTTCCTTTTTTTACGCTTTCCAACCGTAGGTTGAAGAAGCGTATATGCTCCAGCTTTGTCCATCCGTCTGTCCGTCCGTCCGTTCGTCCTCACGAAAACTCACGTAGCAATGGTTCAATTTCGACGAAATTTTAGTATGTGGTAGGGGACTACCTGGGGACGAACTCTATTGAAAATAGGACAAATCGGGTCAAAGGTCACGACGTAAGAGTGGGATCCATTCCACGGCACTTATGCGTCATAACGTCCGTAAATATAGTTCGATTTCAATGAAATTTTACTATGTGGTAGGGGACCGCCTGGGGTCGAACCCTTTTCAAAATGGGTAAATTGGGGTCAATGGTCAGGACATAAGAGCGGGATGCATTCCATTGTCCTTATGCGTCATAATGTGCGTAAAAATGGTTCGATTACGATGAAATTTTAGTATGTGGTAGGGGACCACCTGGGGACAAACCTTATTGAAAATGGACAAATGGGGTCAAAGGTCAGGACATAGGATTGGGATCCATTCCATCGCCCTTATCCCATATTATTAAGGTGGACGTCAAGTAATTTTGCTTCCTATACTTCCAATGGAAAAACTTTGGTATACATTTCCTTCACAACTAATGTGTTCCCAAGGATGAAAATTTGAACATCGATTAAAATAACTTCATATTATAACTTGGAATACTTAATGTTTTCTAAAACATAACCATAATTATATAAAAAATCAATAACTTTTCCTTTGGTGGTGTTGAAACCAGAAAAAGGATAGCGCGACCTGTACTTTGATGACGTCAGTAGAAAAACAAATGTTGGATTGCATAATTATGGTTATGTTTTAGAAAATATTAAGTATTGCAAGTTATAAAGTGAAGATATTTTAATCGATTTTAAAATTTTCATCCTTGTTATTAATTGGGAAGAAAATGTGTACAGAAACTTTTCCATTCGAAGCACAGAAAGCAAAATTACTTGACGTTCACCTTAAAGGAGTAATTCTTGTATGTATGTAAATTTTATTTTGAAAACGGCTCTAAGGATTTTTATGAAAGTCGTGAACCTACCGTTTTCTGGTACTACAAATCGATTTAGCTTGATCTCGACTTTAGTGAAGTGTCATGGCGTCGTCCCATTAGATGTTGGCGCGCGGTCACGCCATCTGTCTGATTATGTCACGCGTTGTGTGTGGATCCTATTAGCTTTATGACGTCACACTCTTGCGAGCACATGGTCGCGATTCCCATCTACTTCATTACGTCAAGCGTTTTGTGCGTATCAGGGTACAGGAGTGAGATTTATTCCACAGCCATTTTCCTCATAACTTGAGTAATAACTTGAGTAATGATTTCTAGTATGTTGGAAAACGTATCATAATCAATGCATTGCATGATTTTACCAACTTGTTATCTTTTTGTAAAGCTGAGTCTACAGTTGGATCGAGGTGTAGACAAGTGTTTGTAGGTCATGTGTGTGACTTTAGTGGCTAAAAGTTCTGTGCAACGTTCTGCCTATTTCAGAAGAGGAAAACAACGTTCTTTACCTACTTCTGAATAAAATATGCGAGCCGACGTTGAAGTTCCAAAACTTCATCTGCAAAACGAAAGTATTTCACTTCCAGTTTTGACAGTTGAACTCCTCGAAATTTAGTATGCTTTAGTCTCGACATAATTTACCTGAAAATACTTTTTATTCTGACTTTTCGCCATCGGCTCTAACTTTCCATGGTATAGTGATTTTTTCCAAACAATCAGATCCTTTATTTTTAAAAATGGTTTAAAAATTCAAAGAATCGAAACAAAAGGTTCATTAAGTTTGATAAGTTGTTCTCATACTCTTGAGGTGGTTTCACTAATTAGAAAAAAAAACATTCATGCAAGTCCGAAGCAGCATTCAAAAAGTTTTATCTCTCACAAATCTTTGACTTCAAGCACTGTAAAATATATAAAAAAGAAGAAGTCAACGTTTGATGTTTATACTGCGCTCAGTAAGAAAATAGAATCATTACGACTAAGTGTTTTTACTTTTGTAATGTAATAGGTCATGGAAGAGTGTCCAGCACTTTCTTTACTCCCATATTTGCCGTTAAAACGCCGTCCCATAAAAAACTTAATCTTTGGTGAATCTACTGTGTGACGTGCCTGCACCGCAAGACGCACATGAGATAAAGACAGATAGCAATGAGAGCACGTGTCCGCGTAGCTCAGTTGGGAAAGAGACTTACTCCGGAGTGAGGGGACCCGTATTCGATGTCCGGCGTGGATAAATCTGTGTTATCACTACTGTCATTAGCATCTTCCTCTAGTTACATAATCCCTAAATGGCAGTCTCGTGTGAAGTATCTGTAGAAATAAGTGTGGAAGTATCACACAAAACGCTACTTCCTTCATTCAGAAATTTTGGGCCTGAAGTTTTACTGATATCGCTGTATTCCAGGGAGGTCAAGATTGTGCATGGCAGGGGAAAACATTTTTTCAGCTGGGAACTATTACTCTCCTTTAAACCTACAAATATTGAAAAAAAAGAGTCTTTGTAAATACCGTACTTTTCGGAATATGAGACGCACCCTTATTTTTTTGAGGAAAATTTAAGAAAAAATTAAAATGGCTTTTAACGATTTTTATTAAGAAAAAAACTTTAAGCGCGAAAACAGCAGCGTATGAATCATTGATGTTATAAAACAATGTGCGAAACCGCCATCCGTCATTGGCGTACGTGCGGTGCAGGATTTGATACAGCCAATGGCGTTCCTCATTGGTTCGGACAGTTATCTTCCCTTCGTGGCTGATATGTCAAAGTAAGATGGTCTTGAACGTAGTTTATCGTCATTCTCTGACGTACAAACAATTTCTGGGAACAGGGATTTTTTTTTGTTCTTTTTTTTAAATTTAAAGCTTGGCAAGAACTGTACAAAATAAAAAAAGTATCGTCGAAGTAACGAACGGCCTAAACTCTGCACGTTGTTGGTGAACATCAAGGAAGCGAGACTGTCAGATGCCGCGGCATCTTTACTCCTAGACTGCAAATCAGAGTTAGGCAGGAATGCATTACAAAATAATGGAAGTTGTGACGTATATTCTGAATTAACTTTCATTTTTAGTTCCTTTCCCTATGTAAATTTCAGTTTGTTCTGCCTGTACTTTCAACTTAACGTTATATCTTTTCCCTCAAACGAGAATGAGGTTGGCAACATTTGAGGTCAAAGTGAACGTGACGTATGAATGTATGAGATAAAAACTATAGATAAAAGGACGAGATAAGAGTTGCTGGTGTGGATAGATGGCGGATGGGAATTACGTTATATTTTAAAGTACGATTTTGTTTCTTTCACTTAGTGATGGAATACGGAACGAATTACAGTAAATCTGACTTCTGCTTTATGTTTCGTCTGGCCGTAAAAACTTAATTAGGAACTGTTGCATCGTATTCTTATCTAATGGTTTTAGACTTAGCGTAACGACAATATCTCTGCACGAAAAAGACATTACGTTATAAAGTACAGATTTCAATTAACGTGTAATGCATTACAAGGTAATCCCAAGTATGGTTTGCAAAACGTAGTGGAATTAATCTTTAATGCGTTACAATGAAGAGGATATAATTCAATTATTTAATAATGTCATTCAAACGCAATTGAATTATTTGGTACTGAAATTACACAATTTGTAAATAATAATTACATACTAATAGTTTATAGAAATGTACGTGTGCCAAAACCTATGTCTAGAAAAGTCGGCCATGTAGCATATAGCAGACAGAGACCGAAATGTTGTGTAGAATGTTCTAGAAGCGGAAAAAAGGGGTTAGACGTTTGTAGAATGTTCCAGAATGATCGCGCAGTGGAAAGTTGGAGAGCTTTATGTAAATCAATATTATTCCAGAAGGTTCTGGTCCTGTCGTGAAGTATAAATAAAGGAGTCGGTCGCTCGCTAGTCCAGTGTTCGTATCGGACAAGTAATGAACAACAAAACTTGAGAAGTACGACAAAAATGTCTAGAGTTCGCAAATTTCTGTAACATTCGGCAGCGCACCCTCAGTTGCTGAACTGGGAGTGTGCCGCCCCGGTGGCGCAGTGGTCTAAGGCGCTGGCCTCTGATCATTCGTCCGTAAGGGGTCTGGGTTCGAATCCCGGTCAGGCATGGATGTTGTGTTTGTCTTACGGCACTGGCTCTCTCCCTTCCCTGGAACCAGTGACCCTAAATTAGGGACGGGCGACTGCTTATTGCCCATTGAGTTGCTCTGGTGGTCGTTAAAACTCCAATCAAAAAAAAAAAAAAAAAAAAAGAACTGGGAGTGTAGTGCTAATATGTGCTTGTGGCTATAGTGCGGTAATTATTTTGGACAGTGAAACGTATGTAATGAACGAGAATACTGTACTGGAGATGGACGAAATGTGTATCTTTAACCGAAATAAACATCCCATTCGTACTTACTTCATATATATTATTTCGTTCAAAACACTTGACTTGGGCCGAAGACGGGACAACTACTCATGTCATACACGCACAATCTCCAGTACCTACATACACGCATTTGAGGTCCGAGGGGTGGAACAATTGTCAAATAACCTACACAGCGTGTAAGGGTGTATTGGTTGCTGGTTTATTCATGCTGTATTGTTACCCATAAGTTATTGGTTAATTACCAACACATAGTTAACCATTACGATTATAATGGCTAACTGCTACGTGTCATTACAATTGCCATGTAATTTTAATTACCAGTTCACCATTACCATGTAATGGTAACGCTAAGTTCTTGTTCCCATTACCATTACGCTGTAATGCATTACCGATTATTTCAATTACGATTTTTGCCCAACTCTGCTACAAATTAATGTACGTTTCATTAATAAATATTTCCGAAAATTACGACTCCACGGTATACATGAAACTCTTAGTGTATAAGATTTTTGTGTTTTCTCTACGAAAGTTCAGCGTAAACGAAGTAATTTGCAGCAGCAATAATGGAGCCGTTAATAATACGTTTGCAACACCAGTTTGTTGGTCTTAAGCGTCTGTTGTGATGTTTTGTCCTCAGGTGCGGTTCTTTTCTTTTTCAACACTTTGCTTTTTAAAAGGATTAGGAGTGTCCCTTTATATCCGTTTCAGATCGCTATGAGGTATATGCTTAAACTTTATTTTAAATCATTAACGCAAGAACACACAGGCATGCATAGTGGCCACAAATATAAATGTGTAGCTCTGTAGCAAGAGCCGCTGGTTAAAAGCTCACCCGCATAGTTAACAAATGGATAAATAAAAGTGGTACAGTAAATACAACCTTTCACGATACACTAAATTGTAGAAAAAGTGCAGAATATCAGTTATGCCTAAGATAAAGCGATAATATGTTAAACTCATTTATAGTCTTTATAACAGCACATATACGCATACATTCATGGCGATAACAATAATAACCTTCGCTATATAAGACGTAGAGAGATTTTGATACCATTTTTGGCAGCAAAAATGCGTCGTATATCCCGAAACAATACGGTAATTTTATTTGTAATTTTGTATCGTCATGGAGATTTCAGAGTATGCAAATGATTCTTGAATATGATAATTTCCTCCGGAATTTTCCCTCGCGGTATTTACCCTTATGATATTCAAAGTACAGTGCCTCTCTTGTTATTGTCCGCTGAGCAATGGAAGAAGCAAAATATATTTTTTTTATTGGGGGTTTAACGACCGTGAGCAATTCAATGGGCTATAAGCAGTCGCCCGTCCATAATTTAGGGTCACTGGTTCCAGGGAAGGGAGAGAACTAGTACCGTAAGGCAAACACACCATTCATGCCTCACCCGGATTCGAACCCGGACCCTTCTCGGACGAATGATCAGAAGCCATCGCTTAGACTACTACGCCACCGGGGAGGCGAAATATATTTAACACCATGTGATTTTCTGACAGCTTCTGCCTTATAGTTCAGCTGCTCGTCGTGATTTATGTTGCGAATATGTCCATTCGAAGCAAAAAAATTACTGAAAATATAGGCATCGCTCAAATTATGCGAAATGTATTGGCCTTGTGAAAAGCACACATATGGAAGAAATGCGTTGTTTTGAATGCCGAAACAGAGGAATACAACTGCACTTTCCTGTTAGTGAGTAAATGCTAGGAATATGGATTCTGTGTTTCCAGTCCCAATAGCACAGTGAAAATTGAATTGTGTTGCGGAGTGCTGTAGACATTTATCTCATCTTGAGACTAACTTTATGATTCTCTCTCTCTCTCTCTCTCTCTCTCGATAAAGCAGGTCACGGAAGACTGGCCTGCTTATCCACCATTTGTTAGGCATAAATAGGCCACTTTTATATGGGATTCATATTAGGGCTTTGGGCAGGCAAGACCAAAGTGGTAACATCTTCTTCTACCCGCACTGTTATCCGTAGCACTAACTTGTAAGGGCAGTTCCGAGGTATCATTTTCCTGTTTAGATGGATTGCATCGAATCATAATACCAGGCATGTGTTATGCGTGTATTTTGTTACCTTTCCTCTTTTCGAAGCCAGCTGCTGAAAGTATTGATTTTTCCTAGCCTCAAATATAAATGTAGATGCAGATGTAGATGCCAGATTTAAGATTTCTGAAACATAGCCAGATATACACGGTTTACCTCACGAAAATTAGTCTCATACAAATCACTCTGTCACCTGCAAACTCAATTGTTGAACATATACACAAGGTTGAGTAAAACGTTCGTCCCAATTTGAAATACATATATTGTTGGGCCTCTATTTCACTTTTCACAGTAATCCTTGATCTTTACCGTAACCATGTTAGAAGCACCACATTAAGTACTTCTACCATCGATTTGGAAAAGGGTATCCAATATGGATGCCTTATGTCAAGTCAACTTTTTGGAACTATATCTGAACCCTTACTAATGAACATCGACTCCACCTTTACTTTAGCTATGCCTATAGCTACTCTTAGTCAACGACGTCATAATGTCTATGTAATAGCCTGTGCCGATGACTTCACAGTTTTCGTTCGGAATAACAGCTCTCTTTGCACTCCTCCATAATGTCTATAATATTTATGCAATTGCATCTAGTGCGGCTCTTAACACAGCCAAAAGCACGGGATTGCGGTGTGGTAAATAGGCAAACTTCACAAAGCAGCCGAGGGGAATGTACTAATCATCCGATCTTCCGATCAAAAGAAGATCTTTGGAATTCGTTTCGAAAAACGGATGATCACAACGACCTCTACCTGGCCACCTTTAATAAAAACTGCAAAGCACGCAAACCTACTAGAGCACAGTTACAAAAGTCATTTCCGTCCATGGCAGAACCGCTATTTCAAATACAATAATTCTTCCTTCTCTTGTGTACCATTGGAATGCCCGAACTGCACCTGAAAATGTTCTAACAGACATTTTCAGAGCCACAGTCAATTTTATCTGTAATCAAACAGACTGAGTCTTATCAGAAGTGGACACACTCCAAGTCTCTCACGGCGGAATCACCACTGCAGATTTACACCTCAAATACTTCATAAATTACATGGATTCTCAGACATTTCAACCAACCGTTCAAAACTGCAGCCGGAATTCTTGGCCTCTTCTTATCACTCACAAATCTGAGATTTCTATTACTGTATACATTAAGGTGGATAAATATCCATTAATACCAATACGTTTTTCCAATATTTACAGAAAAGCAATAGTATTCGTCAGAAACCTTTACCTGGAAAAAAATCTATCAGTCAAACACCCTTCTTTATTATTCGTCGATCCACCTTCCCCGTTGTGTTTATGAACAACCGAGTAGCGAAGTTCTCTCAGAGAAATCTCTGAGTGGAACGAAAATGAAGCAAAAACAAAAAACCTTCCACTTAGTACTCCGCAACAAGTCTCTGTGGTTGAACAACCTTCAGTTCCATCAGCATTACTTTAACTACGCTTTTCAGTTACTTTAATACAATGCTGGCCACCGAAACTGCAACACCAAGAAGAAAGCATCCGATTGTCCTGAAATACGCAGCATGCGTCGCCCGCGAAAGGACATTCAAACGATTAGCTTGCAGGGCATATACAAATCATCTGCACCCGGCACGCCAACGAGAAGCACTATGAAAAGGGTGCCAAGAAGGCGGGGTGTAAGTAGTGGTAGTGTGTTGTGCTCCCGGACCTGTGCGTGGGAAACTTCCTGATGCCTCGCCTCAGAATACGCAGTCATTCCAGCACGTTTCGGAGTTTGACAGAGGACGAATAGTGGGCTATCGCGACAGCGGTTTATCGTACCGAGACATCGTCGCCCGTGTGGGACGACAGCCAGTCACAGTGAGGCGAGTATGGATTCGGTGGGTGCATGAGGGACGGAAGGACCGACGTGAGCGATTGCCGCAGCCGCGGCACACCACTGAACGAGAGGACCGGCATGTTGTGGGCGGGCATTGACGGCTCGCACCGCCACATCACGAACGTTAGCGAAGGAATTAGGGTGTGTTGCGCAACATCCTGTGTCAGCACGTACCGTTCGACGTCGTCTGCAGGAGCGGGGACTTGTCGCACGACGCCCATTGCTCCTATTACCATTGACGTTACACCACCGGCGGGTGCGGCAGCAGTGGGCCGGTGAACGCCGCATTTGGACTACGGAATGCCACGACTTTGTCTTCTCCGACGAATACTGCTTCTGCCTGCAACACCACGATGGTCGGATCCCTATGTACCGTCACCGCGGCGAGAGACTGCATGGCGCCTGCATTATACACCGCCATACCGGTCCGTCCCTTGGCGTTATGGTTTGGGGCGCAATTGGATATGACACCCGCACCCCTCTGGTATGCATCGGCGGTACACGCAACAGCCACCGCTATATATCCGACGTTTTGGAACCTGTGGTCCTCCCTTACCTGCAGAACGTGCCAGCGGCCACGTTTCAACAGGAAAATGCGCGTCCGCACGTGGCACGCATCGTGCAACGATTCCTCACAGCCCGCCAGGTGTCACTGCTGTCGTGGCCCACCTGTTCTCCCGATATGTCGCCCATCGAACACGTCTGGTCGCTAATCGGCAACCGAGTGTCCCGGTAAGCAACACCCGCGGCTACGCCTGATGAACTGTGGCAACGTGTGGAAGCAACCTGGACCGACATGCCCCAAGCCCATTTCCAAAGCCCCTTTCGTTCGATGCCGCGGCGTGTAGCGGCCGTTATTGCCAGCCATGGTGGCCACACGAACAATTGATGTCTGCGTGTTCCGCAAGTCGCACGGGCCTGTAAGCTCAATCGTTTCATCTTTGTATCTGCTGTTATGTGTCCAGTAAACTGGCTTTGCTGTCTCGTGTCCTTCTTGGTGTTGCATTTTAGGTGGCCAACGGTGTAGATAAACCTTGTCTGCTGCAACATTACGCCCGAACAACTGTACAGACACTTTCGACATCATGTGAGGCCATGCAATGCTGCTGTGCAACTTGCTGAAAACCTCAAACAGTTATTGATCAGCGGAAGAACCTCCATTAAACTTTCTTGTAAGAAGGATATCCAGTGGCTTTTTCTACATTACAGATTTTTGTTCCAAAAGCTCTTCACAGGTTTCATTCACATCACCAACTTCATGGTATGGCATCTTCTCTGTAAGGCAGTGTATTTCAAACTGAACTCTGTTCCAGACTACAACACGAATATAACTCAACTCGTAGCTCAACTGCAACACATAATTTTAACATCAGGTGGACATCGCATGCCACATGATTTATGGGGACGGATGGCAGGATTGAACTTTTACAGTGATAATAACGCAATGTTATATTAATCCTTTAAGATTATGGAAGGGTGCAATGCCCTCATTAAATCTGAAACGAACTAAATCAATATGTGAACAGTTTTAGTGAGCTTATGCTCATACCGTTTTCTCTTAAAGGCTTCGATCAATGCGTAGGAATTTAATATGTATTATAATATGCATGTACACTGCTGGCCACCCAGTATGCAACACCAAGAAGGGCACGATATAGCAAAGCCAGATTTACTGGACAAATAACAACAGATACAAAGATTAAACGACTGAGCTTACAGGCCCGTGCGACTTGCGGAACACGCAGACATCAATAGTTCGTGTGGCCCCCATGGCTACCAATAACGGCCGCTACTCGCTGCGGCGCATCGAACGTAAAAGGCTTTTGATGTGGACTTGGGGTATGTCGGTCTAGGCTGCTTCCACACGTTGCCATAGTTCATCATGGTAGCCGCGGGTGCTGCTTGCCATGACACTCGGTTGCCGATCAGCGACCAGACGTGTTCGATGGGCGACATATCGGGAGAACAGGTGGGCCACGGCAGCAGTGACACCTGGTGGGCCGTGAAGAATTGTTGCACGATGCGTGCCACGTGCGGGCGCGCATTGTCCTGTTGAAACGTGGCCGCTGGCAGGTCCTGCAGGTAAGGGAGGACTACAGGCTCCAAAACGTCGGAGATGGTGCGGTGGCTGTTGAGTATACCGGCGATACGTACCAGAGGTTTGCGGATGTCATATCCCATTCTGCCCAAAACCATAACGCCAGGCGACCGACCGATATGGCGACGCATATAGTAGGCGTCATACAATTTCACGCGGCGGTTCCGCCACACGCGGATCCGACCATCGTGGTGTTGCAGGCAGACACGGGATTCGTCGGAGAGGACAATGCCGTGCCATTCCGTAGTCCAAGTGCGGTGTTCGACGGCCCGTTGCCGTCGCACCCGCAGGTGGTGTAACGTCAATGGTAATCGGAGCAATGGGCGCCGTGCGACAAGTCCCCGCTCCTACAGACGACGTCGAACGGTACGTGCTGACACAGGTTGTTGCGCAACACACCCTAATCCCTGCGCTAACGTTCGTCATGCGGCGGTGTGAGCCGTCAATGCCCACCGCACAACATGCCAGTCCTCTCGGTCGGTGGTGTGCCGCGGCTGCGGCAATCGCTCACGTCGGTCCTTCCGTCCCTCCTGCACACACCGAATCTATACTCGCCTCACTGTGGCTGGATGTCGTCCCACACGGGCGCCAATGTCTCGGTACGATAAACCGCTGTCGCGATAAGCCACTGTTCGTCCTCTGTCGAACCCAGAAACGTGCTGGAATGACTGCCATATTCTGCGACGAGTTACCAGAATGCTTCCCACGCACAGGTCCGGCAGTACAACACACTTATACTACTTCGCGTTATGTGCACCCTTCTTATAGTGCTTCTCGGTGGCGTGCCGGGCGCACATGATTTGCATATGCCCTGCAACGCTAATCGTTTGCACGTCCTCTCGCGGGCGACGCATGCTGCGAATTTCAGGCCAATCGAATGCTTCTTTCTTGGTGTTGCATTTTGGGTATATAGGCTCACTGACATTATTCAGCGGAAACTCACTATAAAAGTGGATCTTGTAGACTACGTTTCCAGACATTCAAGAATTTGCGCGTTCATCACTACAAGTGAACTTTTTTCCAGAAAGGACATCTCCCCTATGTTTGTAAGTAAATATCACCTGAAAATAGACATCATTATCGCAAAGTTGTCATTAAAATTTTCATGTAAATATCATCTTTGATAAATAAATAAAGTTCTGAAACATGAAGTCCTGTGCAAAATGCACGCCAGAGTGGAGTGTGTACCGTAATGACGTGGAACACTATAGCTGGTGATGTGAACTTGACACAGAGTCAGATTGCGTTATCGACTCAGCAAAGGGTGAATTTCGATAAACGTGCTGTTCAGGTGCTCCTGCGCCATTATTGGAAAAAAGGGTTTAACCCGACAGAAATTGTGCGAGAGAAATTTGGACAGCTGAAGACGAGGAAACATTTGGCAGACAACTGTAAGAAAATGGTTCCCGTGTTTCTATGATCGGGTCACCATTCTCGAATTCAAGCCGAGGTCAGGACATGGAACGATCACCAACAATGACACTCTGTTTGATGCTCTGACAGCAGATACTGGTACTAGTACACCAAAATTGGCAGCTTGGGTGGAATCTTTGAAATCCACTATCGTTTGTCACCTGCACCAGCTTGATTTCTTCTCTGGACGCCACCGATTGGTTTCCCATCCTCTGACACCTCAGACGACTAAAGGCTGTGGAACCTCTTGCCGAACAACACCTCAGACGACTAACGGCTGTGGAACCTCTTGCCGAACAACACCTCAGACGACTAACGGCTGTAGAACCTCTTGCGAACAACACCTCAGACGACTAAAGGCTGTCGAACCACTTGCCGAACAACACCTCAGACGACTAAAGGCTGTGGAACCTCTTTCCGAACAACACCTCAGACGACTGAAGGCTGTGGAACCTCTTGCCGAACAACACCTCAGACGACTAAAGGCTGTGGTACCTCTTGCCGAACAATACGTCAGACGACTCATGGCTGTGGAACCTCTTGCCGAACAACTGCAGGTTTCCTCATCATCTGACACCCCAAAAGACTAAGGACAAGAACTTCGATGCCAAACAACTGCAGTGGGACCGTGATGATCTGCGCCAGTCTTACCCAGCACTCGTTAACAGGAACCCGGATTTTCTAGAAGTGGATCAAGTCACACTTCCATAATCACCCGCGTAAAAGTACAGGAACTGGAAGGTGTTGAGATTCCACCCCATCATCCGTACACTTCAGACCTTACCTTATTATCCATACAGTTTGGTTCTTGCCCCCATACAACAAAAACCAATTTCGCTCTATGGTCCATTTCCTATAAGTACGGCAATTTGCTTCAGTGGTGGATGTAGAATCTGGCATCAGGAAGTTTTTGTCCTCAAAACCTGCCAAAAGGTACCTGCGTGGGATCGTCGCTATAGTGGAACGTTGGCAAAGAACTATAGCAAACGACTGCCTCTACTTTGCAGAACGAAGTGAGCGTGTATGATTTTCTTCCATCATTAACCATTTTGGCTGCAAAGTATCGAATTTTTCTCACCCAGGTGTAATATTTACAGTTAATCTCACACATCCATATTCGACCGTCTGAATTGAACAACGTTCAAACCTGCTCATTAATCTGCACTGCTATCCACCCAAAATGCAACACCAAGAAGGACGCAAGATAAGAAAGCCAGATTTACTGGACACATAACAACAGATACAAAGATGAAACGATTGAGCTTACGGTCCCGTGCGGCTTGCGGAACACGAAGACATCAATAATTCGTGTGACCCCATGGCTGCCAATAACGGCCGCTACACACCGCGGCATCGAACAAAAGAGGCTTTGGATATGGGTTTGGGGTATGTCGGTCCAGGCTGCTTCCACACATCGCCACAGTTCCTCAGGCGTAGCCACGGGTGTGGCTTGCCATGACACTCGGTGGCCGATCAGCGACCAGACGTGTTCAATGGGCGACATATCGGGAGAACATGTGGGCCACGGCAGAAGTCACACCTGGTGGGCAGTGAAGAATTGTTGTACGATGCGTGCCACGTGCGGGCGCGCATTGTCCCGTTGAAACGGGGCCTCTGGCAGGTCCTGTAGGTAAGGGAGGACTACAGGCTCCAAAACGTCGGAGATGGTGTTGTGGCTATTGAGTGTACAGGCGATGCGTCCACAGGGGTGCGGCGGTCTTATCCAATTGCGTCACAAACCATAACGCCAGGCAACGGACAGGTATGGCGATGCATAATGCAGGCGTCATACAGTCTCTCGCCGCGGTGCCGCCACACGCGGATCCGACCACCGTGGTGTTGCAGGCAGAAGCGGGATGCGTCGGAGAAGACAAAGTCGTGCCATTCCGTTGTCCAGGTGCGATGTTCGGCGGCCCACTGGCGCCGCACTCGCCGGTGGTGTAACGTCAATGGCAATTGGAGCAATGAGCGCCGTGCGACAAGTCCCCGCTCCTGCAGACGACGTCGAACGGTACGTGCTGACACAGGTTGTTGCGCAACACACCCTAATTCCTTCGCTAACGTTCGTGATGTGGCGGTGCGAGCCGTCAATGCTCACCGCATAACATGCCGGTCCTCTTGTTCGGTGGTATGCCGCAGCTGCAGCAATCGTTCACTTTGGTCTGTCCGTCCGTCCTGCACCCACCGAATCCATACTCGTCTCACTGTGGCTGGATGTCGTCCTACACGGGCGCAGATGTCTCGGTACGATAAACCGCTGTTGCGATAAACCACTATTCGTCCTCTGTCGAACTCCGAAAGGTGCTGGAATGACTGCCGTATTCTGCGACGAGGCATCAGGAAGCTTCCCACGCACATGTCCGGCAGCGGAACACACTTCCGCTACTTACACCACGCCTTCTGTGCACTCTCCTTATAGTGCTTCCCGGTGGTATGCCGGGCGCACATGATTTGCATATTTTCTGCAACGCTAATCGTTTGCATGTCCTCTCGCGGGAGACGCATGCTGCGAATTTCAGGCCAATCATATGCTTCCTTCTGGTGTTGCATTTTGGGTGGCCAGCAGTGTATAATTATGTCATCTTTTGTTAACGAATGGTGGACATTAGTTAGACTTTAGTTAATTAATGGTGGGGGAAATAATGAATGTTGGCGTTATAGTATCAGCTTTAGTTAATTAATGGTTGGGAAATACTCCATATCAAGAGAATCTTTTTGATCATTAGTACTGCATGGGGAAAAAATGGCGTTTAGTGCTTTTTAGAGCAAATACTGCAATTCTCACTGCCAACACTGAGGTGTGCTGGTGGAAGAACTAGTGCATAAGGTAAAGTGATCGCTTCAAGAAACTGTTTTCCTCTTTTCTTGTACGACTTTCACCATCAGTCTTGCATGTCAATCCGTTTCAGTCAATCTGACATTGTGGACTTTTTGTATTCCTACTTGGGTTGAACCAGTGCGCCATTATCTCTGTTTTAAGAGCGGACACTGTGTTTCGTATGAGGATTTCTATTTACTGTGTTAACTATCGTATCGGGAAGTACTGAAGATACTCAAGATTCTCTTACAGGTGTATTGCCTTCCACGCTTAAATTTTTCCTCCTTCATTCCACAGCGATGCTTTTCTTTATTTTTTCCGGCAGAGTACGCAAAATCGAAGGTAGTTTTTCATTGCCTTTTGGTATGTATTCAATTCATTTTAATCCCAATTTTAGCCTTTATTTTAGCGCAAAACACAGGAGCCGTTAGAATGAGATTCTAGTTTTGCTTTCAACATATATTTTGCTTTAGTTCATTGATTTCTTCGAGTAGTTATATGCATGTGTATTTACTCTCACGAAATATTGAAAAGATCCGTTTCCTTTCAGAAACAAATATAATCGTTGCCAAATGATATCCGGTATCAATAATAAGTACAATTCAGTAAAAAGTCAAAAATAAATAAAATTTTATGTATTTACTTCTTTGGGCAAATAAATACTGGTTTCAGCACTTTTAAGTAGAACTAATTTGCATATAACACGTTAAAAGATAGATCAATTCATTCTGTTTTTAGGTAGGTGTATCCGAATGGTATTAGGCAGTGTACTTCATTCTGTACCGTCATCCTTTGATTTAAAGTAAACTTCCATTTCGAAGGTGAAAGATTGATTCGGCGGTGAGGTTATTCAATAAATACTTCTGCAGAATGAAAAAGGGATGCAGAATTCCAGTGTCCTTTCTTCCTAATGATGTAATTTTCCACTTCCAATGCTTTGCAAAGTATTAGTGAAATTTAGAGGAGGAAAAATGCACTCGAAAAGGATGCTTCCCCACTAATTGCTATTACATCATGCTCGTTAGTTCGTTATGTTATTTAAACGCAACTCATCTCCACACTCCTTTTCGTTTTTACCTTAAACTTCTGCAATAATTAGATTCTACCAACTAAGAAATTAAACGAAAAATCAATCCCGTTTTTTGGAATTTCTAAGTTGTATTTGAAGAAGAAACATTCTGCAGGGTGTAAATGAAAATGTAAAAAACACATGTCCAGGCTGGATATTTTGAATTCTGTTTTCAAGAGCGAGCATTATCGTCAAGAACAGCAGTTAATTTCTTAATTAAGGAATGAAAGACGAGAATTCCGCTCTTACGTTGGGATATAGCATGATAACTACCAATTAAAGGACTTTCACAGATACACGCAACTACCAGGAGAAGAAATGCCGTGTAATCCGTCGAGGAGTTTGAAGTGAGGAATTCTCGAGGTAGCGAGGTGTCAGCATCATCAGTTATTTTTTTTTCCATTTCTTATTTTTTTCTCTGTGAAACTCACATACGTTTTAACACAAAGTATTATGCAAATGTAATTTCTGAGATAGTTATTCAGCATATAATTTACATCAAGGGAAACCAGGAGGGTTTACTTTTTAAATTAAAGAACGGCTTTCTCTCTGCGTTTGACCGCATTAAGTTCGCACTGTAAGTATGAGCATGGCTAGTCACGATTCTTGCACAGCACAAATTGTATGAGTACATTAAGGAGAAACGTGCAAACCCTGAAGTCTATATAATGCGCAGATAACCTATGGCTAACATTTTATTATGAAACACTGTTGAACGCGAATATCTCAACTTTGCGAAATGACTACAGGTGCGGTTTTGTTTTCACAGGTGTAGACGTTTAAACACATGGCATGGTTAAACATCCTTCCCAGATTAGTGGCAATATAAAATAATGCCTCTATTTAACATCCAGATATATAATTTATAACAGTCTTCATCTAATGCTTTGTCTTTTCTGAAAAATATAAAATAAAACATGTATGCATTACATAAAAATAACAAGTGATGGAGCATCATATAACTGCCCCCTCATCTTTATTGCTTTCGTCTACCTTAGGTTGTTAGCATGACTTTTTGAACGGTGTTTATGATTCTTACATCAGTGTATTAAATTGATATTTTCATTTTCGCAAAAGAGAACACAATTTTTTTTATCAATAAAAATTTCCCTGTTCAGTTTCTGCTCATGAAATTTCGATCTTTTGAAGACATTTGAACTGCTAGAAGACCCATTGCAGCAACAGGAGAAGAAATGAATACCCAGCAGAATGCTTTGTACAAGCTTTTCGATAAACTAGGTATCTTCTCTGATGCCCGATTATTCTGCTTTATGTCACTAATGCTGTTGTTTTCGTCATGTTTCTATTTTTGAACGACAGATTGTTTCCAATGAATGAAATACGGGATTACACCATTGTACAATACAAATTTGGAAATTGTGAATCCGTGTATTGGTGTAAATGTGACATGGATCTTAAGTCAGATGTTATTAGAAAACTTGAAAACAAACAATTTGTATTGACAGATTGTTTGTTTAATGGATTGGTTGGATTTTAGACTAGAATTAGAGACTACTTGCGCTACACAGTGGGCTGAGTAGCCCAAGTGAATCATCAAGGGAAGATTGTTAGGCTTCTTTATAATGAGCAATCCCTGCACCGAAGCCAACGGCTTAACGCCACTACGGAACTAGTAGAACACGAACCGCAGGTAGCTAGTCGTGAGCGCTAGTCACTAAGTCACCAGGAACTGGACACTGAGAGAATAGAAAAACTGTTTGTGGATCAGATATAGGTAAAAAAATCCAAACGTATTTGTATGCATTTCACAGCTTTCCGCTTTGCATATTTTTCTGCTAAATGACAGAAATGTGCATTTGTGTTTTTCACAATATCTGCTTCTAGACGATGACTGAGAAATTTTTTTATCGAAAAAAGGGAGAATTTTATTAAATTTTCGATTGCACTATAAATTTCAGCAATTTTTAGGATAGGAATTGCAAAACATTATTGTGAATTGGAAATAAACACACACATACGTTGGTTGCAGTGGGAACGATATGTTAGTTCCGTAGAACTTTACCGACAGTCTGGCACGATTCCGAAATATTGTAAAACATCGCAATGTGCTCATTATATTTGAGGTCCCGACAACATCCCCCTTCCTATATGTGCTTTGAATAATTAGTAGTTCAGATATACAGTTACGGAAAAATTAATAGCAAGTCTGGAAACGTCTGACGTTTTGGGGTTTTTACTGCTGCTACAAATATAAATATGTAGATGATACTCACAATAATTATATCATTTTAAAGCACATTTCATGCAGAAGCCAAATCAGTTTACAGAATGGGAATAGCTTTAACAGGACTCACGTTTTGAACACAAATATGCTGCGAAACAGAAATCATGGCAAAGTAACATGTTCAATTTCAAATACATTTGCGTACCTAATATTTCGTTGGGTGACCTTTTGATTTAACAATGGCTGCACACCTGTTGGGCGTGGAGTCAACCAACTTACGCAACATATCGGATGAAATACAGTTGTGCCAAACGTCAGAAATTGCGTTAATCAGTTCCATTTTATTTGTGGGGTGACATTCGTACACTTTTCTTTTCAGAATGCGCCACAAATTCTCAATCGGGTTCAAGTCTGACTAATTACCAGACCGAGTAAGAGGCACAACATTGCCTAAAAGACGTCACATAAGATTTAATTATTTTTGCACGGTGGCATGAGGCCGAATCGTCCTGGAAGATGTATGACTGACCCTGGAACAAATCACGTTCTAAAGGCATCTTCTTGTCCTAGAGGATACTTTTGTACACCTGTGCATTAACAGGGCTCTCACGCACACATGGATTCTGCTCACTCCAGCTGCAGCAAAACGTCCATCGTAACACTACATGGATACTTGTCTTAAGTGTGCAAGAGGTATGCAACGTCTCGTTATTTCGTCGAAACTCTCAGCACCCCGCGTCGTGAAGTCGATGTTTAGTTCTGTCTCATCACTGAATAACACTTGAAGCCACCTATCAGTGTTCCACTCCTTATGTTCCTTTGCCTATTCTAAACATTTCTTGCATTGTACATTGGTTAGCAATTGCTTCTTTGCCTCCCTATGAGACGTCATATCCATAGAACGTAACCTGTTTCTCACTGTTCGAGGACAAACCGTACCACAGCTGTCCCGCAATTCTTTGGCAAGAACTGTTGAAGACACGAACCTGTTTTGCAGACATAACCGTTTCAAAGCGTTGTTACTTTTAGGAGTTGTTTTCATTTTTCTGCCACATTTACCCAGCCTGCCATTCTTGATTCCACCCATATCATAGATCTTCGCCAGCTTCCGTCCAACTGTACTCTTGTGCACCTCAGTTATCCAGTCAATTTCTGCATTGCTTTTACCTAATTCACTTAAAGTCACTATTCGCGAAGCTTTTCCTGGTAAAATATCACCTAATCTTCCCATAACTGCAACACAGTTTGCACAGAATAAACGAAATAAACTCTAAACTTCAGATTTGCACTGCAGTCCACAGGAGTAACGGCTACATAGTCACCAATGCAAACGAACTACCTACGCGCACTGCAAAAACGTCTGGAATAACCTCACGCACATCGCCTGCCCTTTATATCGCCTGTACGCGGACGTAGTACAAGCACGTTCCGACGGCTTATAGCAAAGACGATGACATTTCACAAAATGAAATGTGTCCTTCGCCGCAAATTTCTGGTCATAACTTGAATTCTGTTAAAGACATTTTTAATCTGTAAACTGAGTTGGCTTCTGCATGAAATGTGCTTCAAAAAGATATGTATGTATTGTGAGTATTATCTGCATATTTACTTTTCTAGCAACACTGAAAACCCCAAAACGTCAGAAATTTCCAGAGTTGCTATTAATTTTTCCGTAACTGTATGTCTATATACACTGGTGTGCAAAAATTAAGGACGAAGAGGAGAAATTAGCATAACAGCGGAACGAGCAGGTAGAACGAACCGAAAGACCACTCAGCAGATAGACTAAAGTACGGTACGGTAGGGCATGCGCATATATGCAGCATAACTTAGGGGGGGTGCCGGAAGGGTATAAAGCACACGGACGGTGTACGCTCAGCAATTCGGTGAAAGCTATTGCACGGTGTACATCGGTTTGAACGACGTCGAGTTGCTGCCACCGTGTGATATGGCCAACAGGCATTCCAGTAGAGGACATCTGGATGGCTTTACCCGAGGTCGCGTCGTTGGGAAGTTGGAAGAAGGTCGAAGTGTGACTAGTGTGGCCGAGGAGTTTGGGATCGCTCACAGCATCGTTTCACGAGCTTGGAGAGCATTTCAAACGACAGAAACAGCTGTCCGAGAGTTCAGCAGTGGTCGTTCACGAACAACCACAGTGGCGGACGACCGGCATATTGCCCTACAGGCGAGACGAGACAGACGGCAGACAGCGGGCGAAATCGCAAGGCATATGCAACTGACAACTGGACGTCCGTTATCGCGTTTTACCGTAACCAGGAGGCTGCACAAAGGTGGTCTATTTGCACGACGACCAGTACAGTGGTTGCCATTAACGCCTGCTCATCGGATACGGCGGTTTCTGTGGTGCCAGAAGCATAAGAACTGGACACATCAGCAATAGGGTCGAGTTCTCTTTATGGATGAGTGCCGATTTAGTCTGATTAGCGATTCTGGATGTATACACATCTGGAGAGTGCAGGGAACACGCAATCACGCCTCCAACATCATCGAAAGGGACCTGTTTGGAGGTGGTGGAGTTCTCGTTTGGGGCAGTATCATACTTGGTAGCCGTACTCACCACCACATCTTCCAAGGAGGTTCATTCACTGGTGTCCGCTATTGTACTGAGGTTCTCCTGCCTCACGTGCTTCTGTTTAGAGGTGCAGTGGGTCCAGAGTTCCTCTTCATGGACGACAACGCTACACCTCATCGTACAGTGGCTGTCGCAGAGCTGTTGGAGAGTGAAGATATTCAACGCATGGTTTGGCCCGCAAGGTCCCCGGACCTACATCCAGTCGAACACGTGTGGGATCTTCTTGGGATACGCTTGGCAGCACGTCACCAGCCGCCAACAATGATTCCGCAGCTGCGATTGGCGCTACAAGAGGAATGGGCCGCGATGCCTCAACAGCTCCTTGACAATCTCGTCCTCAGCATGGACAGACGTTGTAAATCCTGCAACGCAGTCAGGGGTGATCATATCCCCTACTAAAGACTGGATGTTTCTTGTCAGCCGCCTGTCACATGGATGTTTCTGTCTTCTGTCCAGTTGTGCTCGAAGCTACCTTTTTAATAAAGTGCCTTTGTATACTTTGGATCCCTTGTTTGGCCGGTTTTGCTCACTTTTCCCATATCTTACATATTGGGGATCTTATGGAATGATTTGAGTCGATGTAGAGCTCTTCTGCACGACGTTACATTCAAAAAGCCGTCTCATACTTAATTTTTGCACGGCAGTGTATGTATATATATATACAAATAAATCAGCGATCACTCGGTATATATACACGGTCGAGATGGTCACATTAATGTGACTCGACCTTATAGTGGTCACATCAATGTGCTCATACAAATGTGACTCGACCATGTTTATATACGGTCGAGTCACATTAATGTTACCGCCAGCCAATATCCAGAGTAACCGTCGTGTGCAGCGCTGACAGCAGCTAGACGGCCTGGGAGTGACTCAGTAAGGTGCTGGAAGGTGTTCACAGGTATTTGGAGCCATACTGACTGCAGTGCATTTCACAGCTGCTGGAGGGTGCGTGGTGGAGGATCCGTAGAGCGAACAATCCTAACCTTACTGTACAGTAGTACACGTCCCGAACTGCAGGCATTTTGTTATGGGGAGCCATCGCGTATGACAACAGGACTTCCCCCACAGTGTTCCGAGTGACGTTGGCAGCCCAGCGTTCCGGGCAACAGATCTTACGGTCCCAGGTGCTGCATTTCCTGGAGGGACGGCCCAGAGCTATTTTTCAATGAGATAAAGCCCGTCAGTACACGGCTCTGCTTTCCCAGTACTGTCTACGTAATGCTTTGAAGCTTCCGTGGCCTGTTCGCATACAGAAGCAGATCACCTGATATCTAGCCCATCGTGAAAGTGTGGGACCACATGGGTCGCGAGCTTTCTCCATGTACCAGTGTTCGTAATTTTGAGCGTCAGTTGCAAGAAGTGTGGGCCAATCTGTCCCAGGATAACGTACGGCATATCTTTGACTCCATGCAGGACCGTGTCACGGAATGTATCCACGCTCAAGGTGGGCCGACGCGGTACTAACGTTGGCAGAAATGTGTACCGCATGTCAGCGGTAAATCGTTTCGCTGCTGTGATATTTGCAAATCACTTTTGTCCTTAGCATGTACCATCTCACTACTCAAATCTCATTTCAATCTGACGCCTTCTTCTTGGTTCGCGGATTTTTTTGACAATTCGTATATATAATAAAATTCGGAGCGTGATGGGTGAAGGGAGGGATTTATCGGACTTTGAGAAACGGCATATTGTGGGAGCCCAAATAGCGGGCGCTTCTATTTCCCAAATGACTGAACTGACGGGTTGTTCGCGTGCCGCAGTAGGAAAGGTTAATCAGGGCTGGAGTGAAAATAATCAAACAACAACCCGGAAGCAAAGCTGCCCAGGACATCAAAAGGTTGATGTGAGAGCTGAGCGCCGTTTACGACGACTTCAACATTTGGCTGCCCAGAGGTAAAACCGGAATAGTATCTGTCGTGACCATGAGTTTCACGATCACACTTATGGGCTATAACAGCAGACAACCCCGATGTCATCTCCTCTTAACCATGGTTCATTAGCGCAAATGATTCGCCTGGTGCAAAGATCACGCAAGTTGGACATCACATGACTGAAGAAAAGTTTGCTGGTCAGACGTGTCGCTTTTTTTTCTCCACTCCATAAATGGTTGTGTACTTATTTGTCGCAAACAACATGAGACACTCGATCCATCCTGCAAGGTCTCCACAGTGCAATCCAGTTGAGAGTTTGTATGGTGGGTGAGGCATGTTTACCTGGCAGGAACTTGGACCCCTGTGCATAGGGTAACAACGTATGATGCTGTCCATATCGTGAATTGCTTGCTGACTAGTAATGTTGCACTTTTTCCCGAATGGCGACGGTGTCTTCCAAAATGACAATGCATTAAGCCACAGGTTTAATATTGTGCAGGAATGGTTTGAAGAACACAGTTAAAGCATCCAGCATATCGATTGATTACCAAAGTCGTCCGATAGCAGTCCCATAGAGCACTTGTGGGATACTGTGGAACATCATATCAGGCGTATGGATACGCCACTTATCTCCATACCTGCATTGAAGACCGCATTAATCACAGCTTAGTTAGCCATAAATCCCAAATACTTCCTGCATCCTATTGAATCGGTGCCACGTCTGATATTTGCTGTACCTATAGAAAAAGGAGGACAAAAGGAGGACAAAAGGAGGACAAATCAGTGATCACTCAGTGTATGTATAACTAGAATTTTGCTATATGAAAACTTTAAGCATTTTTCCGTGTCTGACTATAGATTCAACAAAATTTGCATGTTTTGTTGAACCTATGGTCAGACACGGAATAAGTAATTTATTGTGAAAAACCATGACTTATCAGAGCTCTAACAGAGCTTCTACGGTTAGGAATTTTAATCAGGAAGCACAAAGCATTTATTAGATCACGAAATCACGTAGTACAGTGGGTATTATACTCGTATTATCAAATCAACCCAAGCACCATCGCCCATCTGTGTTTGGCACGTGGTTGTTTGCTCCGCGCACCCATTCAAATGTTCTCAGAGTAAGTTCCCCCACTCTTGCGGCAATATTTATGAAGGATATAGGTCTCATAAATGTGAAAACAATGTTGTATTTGCAATGTCTGCAGAGTAAATTTATTCAGTTCTTTCGACCATACTTCTGAAGGATATAGGTCTCATAAATGTGAAAACAATATTCTTCGTGTAATGCGAAACTTCCCAGCATATGCTGAATATCGTATTGTTTCGCGGATTGACACTAAGTACGGGACGACGCATGCTTTCAGAAACAAGAAGCGATGTGCCCTCGGTCATTTAATTATGACCAATGTAACGACCGGAAATGCAATTGTGTTTGGGTGATATATACTAACTCCGGTAGTTATTATCACGAACACTTCCTCCTTTAAACAATTTCAGAGGAAGAAATCTAGGAAGTCTTCATCTGGATGCAATGATGTAAAATCTTTCCGAAATAATTCCGTTTTCGAACACACCCTTTGCATGAAGACACTGCATGTGTAGGAGATGTTCTTTTGTGGAACCACAGGAGTCAGCAGCTTTTTCTGGTTGATTGGTGATTATCGTCATCCTGATCGGAGCGGATCTTTCTGTTTATACACTCACGGACAATGGAATTTGTAAACCTAGAAGAAAACATACTACATCCGCGAAACTTTGCAAATAGCTAGCGTGCATGCTGGTATGCAAATGATCCACGTTTGGTGTGGTTGTGCATGACCGCACAGCCTGTAGTGACTCTGCAAGCTCGAACCGGCAGCCTTATAAACCGGGGGTGTAGTTGGTACCCCATGAAAGCGGAAAGCACCGGCCGACGCAAGCAAGACTACAGAGTGACAAGAATACCGAGTAGTCGCCAGAGATGTCGATTTACGCATGCAACTTACGGACTTTGAGAGAGGCCTGATCATCGGGCTGTAAACTGAAGGGTGGGCGGCGCACAGTACAGCCCGCCACGTGGATCGTTCTGACCATACCTTCCGACTGTGTTGGGAACAGCGGACGGATCAGGAGAACCCCTGCAATGAGGATCGACGGATCGTACGCCAGAAACAAACGGATTCCACGGGGACACGGTCCACTATACAGCCAGATGTAGCGACTCCTGTGTGCCCACAAACCATTTCCTGACGCCTCGCGGAAGCGAATCTGCGATTTCAACGTCTTTTACGTGTGCTGCCCTTAACACCGGAACATCGCCGGCCGCCTTTGCAGTGGTGGTAAGACAGAGCGACGTAGATTGCCACAGACTGGTGACGTGTGGTGTTTAGCGATGAGTGCCGCTTCGCTTTTCGGACATATGATCATCGTGTCCGGGTGCGGAGTACCCCGGGTCAACGGCACAAATTTAAACCAGCTATTGAGCACCACACCTCTCCCACTGCAGACATTATGGCCTAGGGAGCCATTACCTACGATAGCCGATCAACTCTAGTAGTGGTACGTAGGTCATTGACGGAGCAGTGGTATGTGGATGAGATCCTACTGCCCCAAGTGCTCCCATTACTGGCCGGGATTTTAGGTGAGCTATACCGACAGGATAATGCCCGCCCCACACACAGCTTGGGTTGCCAAGGACTGCCTACGTCATTTCCAGAAACTTCCATGGCCTGCCCGCTCCTCGAACATGTCCTCTATCGAGCACGTGAGGAACCAGTTGAGACGCCACCTACCGCCATGCCGCACTATCCGGGATTTGGAGGACACCGTCCAACACGTGTGGGCCAGTCTGCCGCAAGACAACTTCATGCGTCTGTTCGCCTCAATGCCGGCCCGTATTGCAGCATATATTGCCATACGAGGCGGTGCGACGCGTTTTTGAAGATGACCGGACTGCGTGCCACAGATCCCACTGTAATTGTCCTGCAGCTCTGTTTTTGCCATCATGTGTGTCATTCATTTTTATCATTACTTCCATAATATTTCAGTTCAATCTGATGCTTCTTTCTTGGTGCGCATATTTCATTGTCCGTGAGTGTATATTGTGCTACGGTTCTCATTCGCCTCTTATATCCCTTGCATAGGTTTTTGGAATAAATAAGCAAATATTTTGAGGAAAGTCTTCCCTGTGTTCTTTGTCTTCCACACTTTTAACTGATTGTTTCTATTAGGCATAGGTTTCGGGCGCTTCACGTAGAGAGCTGTAAACGCTAAACCGTTGAATGTTTGTCAGAATTTCGTGCAGTGGGGTCAAGTCGGCAACACTGCGTCGAATGACACGTGTTGGCAAACACTCTCCACTTTCGGTAAGTTGAGCTAGGTGCATGTTCGTCATTTCTTGTTGTTCACGCTTAATTATGGTAAACCACTGCAGAAACACAAGAGTAGATTTGTTCGGCATACAAAGAGAAAGGTGTAGGTGCAAGTATGTATCGTGAGTGGCTGGTTAAATTCAGAAGAGGCAAATGCGGCATGACAAACAGCATAGCGGAGAGCCTAAAGTGATACAGAATTGTAGGCACTTCTGGACGAAAATTCTGCCAGTAGACCACAAAACTTAAAGTACAATTAGATGGGAATCAGTCGACTTTAGCTCGACGGTTACATGCCAAGTGAAAGAGCGCAACATTGGTAAGAGGCTGAACACGTGTTTCACCGCCTGCTTGAATTTAGAAAAAGAATCCTGAGGTAAATCATTAAAGGCGGTGAAAACTGGATTCACTATGAAAACCCACAACGCAAAAGGTCACGTGGCAGACTCGGGCTGTCCAACGAGATGAACACCTAAAGCCCAACATCCAAGTTAAGAAAGTTCGTTTCTCTGTCTGGTGGAATATGCAAAATGGGGTGTATCATGAGTTCCGACCACCAACTCTAACAGTGACTAAGGAACCCTAGAGTTGCCAACTATTGTGTTTCAATCAGGAACTGCAATATAAACGGCCATTTTCGGGACTTAGCGTCTGAAGGTCATTCCGTTGGATTATAAGAGCACCGGACAAAAAAATAGTCACGCCTGTGGAGAGGTCACAGTCTAATAACGAGTGACCTCTCCTTTTGCTTTCGTAACAGCATGAATGCGGTGTGACAGAGACTCTACAAGGTTGTGGATGTATTGAACATTGATTTGCAGTCACTCGTGAGTCAATTGGTCCCGAAGTTTCGCAAGAGTACGTGGGTGTCTATTCCTGCGTTTCACTTTCTGTTCCAAATGATCCAATACATTTTCAAGAGGGTTGAAATTTGGGTATTTGGCGGGCAAGTCGCGGAGATATAGTGTTGCTGATTGTTCGTCGAGCCACTCAGACACAGTTTCAGCCCTGGAGTGGCAATGTGGTGCTGCTCCAAGAGATGCAGGGCAAAGGACAACACTTCGTCATTCAGAATGCGGAGGTAGGTATGCATACTAGTTCAAATTCATGGTCCCTGCAACGAGAGGGCTGATTTCGTGGTACGAAAGACATCACCGAAACATCACAGAACACCCTCCAGTTTGAACAACACTTTGATGCACTCGTTGCCTCCCATCATTGGAGTATAAACAAATATTAGACTCATCAGACAAAATGGCTTGTTTCCAATCCTCCACAGTACAGTTTTGATGCCTCCTAGCCCGTTGCTAACGTGCGACTTTGTGACATGCTGTTGGAAGAGACATATTCCGTGGCACTCTGCTACAGATGTCCATCCCTTGTAGTTCTCTTCGCAATGTCCTTTCGGAAATTGGTTAGAGTGAATTTTCATTAACTGCTTGGAGCACTTGTTGCTTTGTTTGAAACCGATTTGCCGTGAAACACGACGGTGGTCCTTGTTGGTGAGAATCGTTTTCCGGCCACAGTTACATCGCCGATTTGCAGTTGACTGCGAATTAAACCACTGTTTGTAGACCCGCTAGACAGTGTGCTTCGATACACCAACAAATTGGGCGACTTCATTCATTTTATGTCCGTGGGCACGGTCAAACACGATGCCTCATTTTTGCCACTCAGTAACGTTTTTGTTACGACCCATATTGCAGACTAAATTCAACGCACACGTTGCTCTTAACCACTGCACGGGACAGAAATGATCCTGTAGACCATTTCAGTGCTATTTATCTCCCAGTAATGCTATCATGGCACCCTCTGTGCAACTGATAACTTCCTCCTATCATTTCTGTTAGCGGTGACAAATTATTTTTCCAGTGTGCTTAAGTCCCCATGTCGTTAGTTAAAAAGCAACGATCCAGAAAGTTATCATGAAGCTCAAGTAGGAGGTTCTCCTTCATGAGGATTTCTCTCCAGTCGTATTCCCATAGGATTTCCACTTGTTTCGCTCTATGCAACTCATCGTGGCCGTCCAGAGGCTCGCTGTGCTTGTGGATGTCTAAAAATGCATCGACGACTTCATTGCCTCGAAACCAGCTTCGTGTTTTCACGACGTCATGCGCCAACTACCGGATAGATAGCTGAAGGCTATTTCTCACTGCAACAGATATTTTGATGATGCCTACATGAGACCTATTTGTGTAAGTACAATATCTTTTTGGCCACAAAACGTTGAAACCCCATGCATATATTTAATATTAAATGCAATTATGCTGAGATGGACGGCTTTTATTAAGAAAAGGGAAATGGAGCCACTCTAAGTTGACCTCAAAATACACTCAATTTCAAAAAAATTGCAATACCAGGAAGGAATGCACGAAAATATATGCAAACCAGCGACCAGTTAAGTATGTGAAAGATAAGAAAGTGATCAAAGAATGGAATCAATTGATTTAACACTTTTATTGCCTAAACTTAACTTACATAAGCATATGATGTACTGTCACCGTCGTTTGCAATGCCTTCGACAATGCGGCGGGGCATTGAGTCATACAGATGTAGAATATCCTACTACCGTACTTCCAGCTCAAAATATGGTTGCTTGTGCCGGTTGTCGCAGTGCAACCATGTTTTGAGCTGGCTGTTGATGATCGTGAAACTGACGTCCAACCATTTTGCACACGTGTTCAATTGGAGACAAGTCCGACTATTGTGCTGGCCAATCTAGAACTTTGAGAGTCTGAAAGTGCTGTCTGGAGATACGCGCGGTATGCCCGTGCATTATAGTGCTGTAGTAACATGGTCGGATCCTCGTGTGGCGGCACCGCGGCGAGAGACTTACGACGCCTGCATTATGAATCGCCATACTGGTCCGTTGCCTGGCATTATGGTTTGGGACGCAATTGGATATGACACCCGCGCCCCTCTGGTACACATCGCCGGTGAATGGAATTGGTCAGTCAAAATGGTTTCATAAGCCCGACCAGGATTAAGGTCAGGAGACTTCGAAGGTGGCCGTCACGATTCAATACCATGATTCCCCAGCTCCTGAAGCACGCTCCAGGCACTGTGATTGATTACATTGTCATCGAGGAAACCTAAGGCATGTGCAATAGCAGCCTGAAACAGTATCTCAATGATTCCGTTTTTGGTTTCCGTTGCCATTTTGTCCTGCCCTTTTGCAGTGTGTTTAATTCTTTTTGTCAGTTTCAAATGTTAGCCGACCCGCTGTTTATTTTTGTTTTCTTTAGTGCTTGCCATGTATTATCACATTTTTCTTTTATCATTATCACCTTTTTCTCTTATCATGTTAGCTGACCCGCTGTTAATTTTTTTCTTTAGTGCTTGCCATGTATTATCACATTTTTCCCTTATCATGTTAGCCGACCCGCTGTTTATTTTTTTCTTTAGTGCTTGCCATGTATTATCACCTTTTTCTCTTATCATTATTACCTTTTTCTCTTATCATGTTAGCCGACCCGCTGTTTATTCTTGTTCTCTTTAGTGCTTGCCATGTATTATCACCTTTTTTCTCTTATCATTATCACATTTTCTCTCATCATTATCACCTTTTTCCCTTATCATTATCACCTTTTCTCTCATCCTTATCACCTTTTCCCCTTATCATTATCACCTTTTCTCTTATCGTTATCACTTTTTTCCTCTTATCATGTTAGCCAACCCGCTGTTTGTTTTTGTTTTCTTTAGTGCTTGCCATGTATAATCACCTTTTTCTCTTATCAGTTTTGGCATGCAAAAATTGAATCTTTATGGTGAAAATTTTTTTTAATGGTTTCTTCATATTAAAATGTTTTCCATTAGTTCCTCCACCTATGAAAAAAAATGCTGAATAACATTCAGCAACTTTTTTCCTTTCCTAGAACAGGTACATGTTCTAGGAAAGGAACTGTGTCGGAATCCAGAACAAAATCCACTTACCGCTGAGCTGCCGAACTGCCATCTGAAAAAAACTAGAATAAATCGGCTGTCATAGCTTATCTCTCCCCAGACCATTACATCAGGCTTTCGAGCCGTGTTGCGGCGAGCAATAGCACGTGGATTCAAGGGCGCCCATAAAAGGAACAGGGGGGGGGCTACCCCCCAGCCTTTGGTATAGTCAAATATTTGATAAATTTAAAACACTGAAATAGACGAAACATTTTTTAAAGCATTTTTAGAAATAATACGATATAAATGATTGATTGTATCAATTATTTTTGTTGTATTTTAGTATCTTGTACGTTTACTAAAATGTTTGACAGCCTAGAAGAAGGTAAGGACTTTTCTTAGTCCCCCTCCCCACCCCTAAACGTACTCATATGGGCGCCACTGCGTGGATTGTTACACTCTGATCTGCGTAGCCACATATGTATACCGCTGTCATCTGATCCTAAACAGAAGCGAGATTCGTCCGTAAAGATCACATGTCATTCCGTTGGCTATAAGCGCCGTTCAGAGCACCACTGTAGACGATGCTCATTTGTGAGTGGTAGACGAAGAATATGACGTCGTGCATGAAGTTCATCTTCTGGACAGGCTATCTATAGGACTGGAAATCGCTTGTCGGTGGAGCAGATGATCTTCGCGTGTTGACGTCATTCTCGGTCTTCCCGATCCACATTGCCAGCAACAAGATTCCTGTCTGATGTACCGCTGTCAAAATCAATGCACCGTTGAGCAGTTGGGAACCAATTATTCAACAATACGCTGCAGAGGTAACGATCACGATCTGTCTTCTCTCAAAACCATTCAACTGAATGTGAAGTTGTCGCCTTTGTCTCCTGGGAATTTTTAACACTGTGCTGTCCTTCAGTTCACTTGCGCAGACCATGTATGTTTTAACACCAAGGTAGTCGCTTCAACTCAAGTAGATTTTAACACCAAGATAATTGCTTCTGCCTGGATAGATGTTCACCCGCTTTTGTTTGTTGATAGTGATGATCGTTTTTATCTGTCCATATCACTGAAGTACCTGCCTGTCTGCCACTTTGCAATCATTTTCGTGCATTTCTTCCTGGTGTTGCATTGATTTTGAAATTGAGTGTACATGTAATTTCCGATCTTTTCCGACAGCAGCAGATCTTCATACAAATCGCGGAATTTTTTTATGGGATCTGTATGTATTTTAGTTCCTGGTGCAAAAAGGTGCTGATGTCGTTGTAAACAGTCTCGCTTAAGACCGAAAAGGTATGCGACGGTCTTAAGCGAGACTGTCTACAACTTAAGCCACTTGAGTTTGTTAAGGCTCTTTTACATATCTGTTTTTCCATATGCTTCTCAGCATTTCATATACAGTATGGGGTTGAATTTGTTTCCTGGTTTGTTGCGATTAAGCTTTGCGACAAATAGAGGTACGAATGTAACAGAAAGAAAATTTTGCATCTCTCTTTATTGAGGTAGCGATGGATGCTTTAACTTAGGTGGTAGCTTTTCCTTTCAAGGATTTCCAAAAGAAATGCAGATTCACTACTTTAAGTTAGAGTTATAACAAATCTATCTTCATTTGTAGTGCCAGACTGGAAAACAGAACACCGGTTTATTTCGTAAAGTATTCTCTCACGTTAGTGAATTTAACTTGAAAGTTTAATAATAGCAAGAAAAAAATGGCTTCGTTGTTGCTAATTGCTTTTACAGTTTCCGTTGTAATGGTGTTTTTCATGGCTCCGAATTTCTTCCGTGGAAGCTACTATTTCACTTGGGAACAACTCCCAATATAGCAAACTGTATAATCTCATATTCCAGCCGCTAAGCAAATACAGAATTAATTAACAACTGAAAAATGTTTCATACCTTGAGGCTTTTCTCTCAAAACGTCTTTCATTTTATGCAAAGAAATAACGAAATTAGAAGTTCCGTCTTCAGATATGAGAAACTATAAATAAGCACTACATTAACATTCAAGCGAAAGAGAAAATGTACGCAACTTTCTGTAAGAAAAAAATCTAAGTCTCGAAAAGTAAAACTACATCATAACGTCGTAAATAAATCAGAAAGCAAAAGAATAATTAAAAGTGACAAAAACATTTTGTGCAAGGATCGCAAAGATATTTATAATGTAAATGGATAGTAATTGAAGTGTCTTTCTTTCGTAAATTAAGTATAAATGGGCGCAATTAATTACTTTGGATTCTGTAAGTGAAGTAAATAAGTATTTTAAGTTGTTAGTTTCCTCCTGGGTATCATGGACTGAGTGTCGTTTTGTTTTTCTTGTGTGGGATTTTTGAAGCTAGCAAATGATGAAAGCGTGTACTATTGACAGCATGATTTTAAATGCCGAATTAGTAGCTACTACAGAATTTTTTGTTACAAGGCAAGCAGACACAGGTCAGTCAAATTTTTTCACAAAAAGAAGTTTTTTTATTGTTTCGTTCAAAGGCAGTGAACTGAAAAGTGGTACTCCTTTTGTCCTGTTTTCAAAGTAAGAATACCATTTACTTTAAAAGATTTGAATTTTATGATTTTCGGATTAGTGTTTTAGAAATAAACCAAATTATTCGAACTTCACGTTTACCATCTGACAAAATCTGTGCGTATCATTGTAGTTCAAGCATACCGCGTTACTGAGTAATACTTATTCTTATTCCGTGTGATGCTCTGGGTGATTTATTTATTAAAAATATAAGATATTTTTGGTCAGTTGCTGAATTTTAAGAAACAACAAATAATAGAAATTGCAACAGCTGTTCAGAAATGAATAGAGCTAATCTGAGAGCTATCTCCCCTCTTATGTCTTTTATACGAGGCGCATATACGTGAAGAATGGTATGGTAAGTACGTCCTCCCGCTTACGAGTTTCTGAAGTTAAATTTTAATGTAGTTTACTTTGTGCGATCTCTATCATATATAATAATATGATAGAGATTCTTGTTATTTTATTTCTACAATGATAAAATATTTTATACTTTTCTATTCGTTACTGAAAATTTGACCTTAAGTCAGATTTAAATGTAAAATCTTTTCTAATTCTTATCTAATCAGCATGTTTTTTCTAATCGGTACTACAATGAAATAATGTAAGTTATTACCTGATTAGCGAATCCCGCTTGTGATGTGTATGCTCTAAGTTTACTTTCAATTTTTGTTGTCCGTTCTTATTTGTGTTCTGTTGAGCCTCGGTCTCTCCTCTGCAATGTTGTGGTTCAAACACGTTGCCGATCCGTATGTTTATCATTAACTTGACTACCAAACACTACCAGTTTAACTTAGCTTGCAGACCTGGTGAGTTTGCTGTACTGTAAAACTCGGATAACTTCACGGTTATTTGTAACTGAACGACCTTATTAAACATAACACGCACTTTCAGACTAACACCCACTATTCAATGAAATACAAACTTTATTTATGAATACAATTCCTTTTTATGAGCCTTGAAGCAAATCACCAAATGACATGTGATAGAAACAACACATAACATTTCATTTTAATCAACAACTTTTTGAAAATACGAACACTGACCACTCTTTGAATCTGTTCACTCTCTACAAGAATATTATCGAATATAAGTTGTTCTTACGGAAATCGTTCAACGTCTATAAATTCGTGAAGCTCTCTTTCTACATCAGTACATGTTGTTTAACAAATACTTACAGAATACTCCTCATAGAAATCTGCTCGCTCAATCTCTCTAGATTGTACATTCAGCTCTGTGTCGTATTCTCTAATATAACTTTCCTTTTGAGTTCCTGTATTATTATGCAAATTTGATTTCTCCTTGTTGAAGACTTTCTGATCTCAACACCACAGATTCTTGCTCAATGAATTTGAGTTTGGCAACCCCTGACAACAAGTCAAAGTGCAATCAATTCAGTCAGGATCAAGAGATACGAGCTGTTGTGTTCACCATTCTTGAGGTAATCATCATGTAATGTTACTGAAGGCTATGTATAAGACAATGGTATGAGGTAGGCTATATTATGGTACAGTGTTACTAAATCAATGTTATCAAAGCCATTTTTACTAGGGTAAAAATTTGAGTGAGCACTGAGAGATCATTTCATGCTGTATGAAATGCAAGGTATTTGAGCCTTGTATTCGTACACATACATATATACGCATCACTAGCTGTTCTCTGAGATTCAGAGGATAGCTCCACAAAGAAATATAAACTGCCACAAGAATTTTTAACTGATTATTTACTTACTATTACCATATCAAACTTCCCCATATACAGCGATCTTGACACACAACTTTGGCTTCACTGACATCCATCACACAACGTACACAAGATCTTCTATAATTTATACTCATAATCGTTTTCTCGTGCAGACACTCTTGAATCTGATCATCCCATGGCTTCCTTGGCATTCCCCTTCCTTTTCTTCCTGCCACTTGGGCTAAAAACATTTCTTAGCAAGCATCTCATCACTCATTCTCTCGACATGGCCAAATCAGTAAAGCATGTTAGTTTCCACCTTACTAACAACATTTGGCTTCACATTACACAACTGCAACACATCTTGATTTCTCACGCGATCAGAACGTGTCTTGCCACAAACCCCCGTAAGTAATGCATTTCTCCAGCACACAAACTGCTCCTATGTTCTTTTTGTAGTACCCTGGTTTAACTGCCATATATCAGAGTAGGAAAAAATTACACTTTCATACACAGCCATGCAGGACTCTCTTGAGAATCCATCATTCCTGTGAAAACCTCCCAGAGTAGCCATGACTTTCAATGAAGAATTCACTCGCCTACTAATTTCACCATCCAACTTGTTATTTCTGTCCAACATGGTTTTTAAATACACAAACACATTCACTTGGTCAATCACTGTGTCATTTAGACTTATCTTGCGTTCAGTTATAACATTTCCTCGCTCGCTCAGAAACCACAACTTCGGGTTTTCCCTTATTTATACTCAGTTTTAATTTCATGCAAACTTCGTACATCCGGGACAACATACCCTGCAACCAACTCACTTTTGCTCTCTGCCAACAGGACTGCGCCATTAGCATATAGCAATCTGCACACACGGATATCACAAATACATAAACCCATATTGTCCATATTGGCAACACGCATGCACGCATCTATAAATATATTAAACAGCCCTGATGACATTACACAATGCTGACTGACTCCTGCACCAATAGAAAACCATTTTGATAAAACACCATTCACTTGCACACGAGCTCTAGTGCCAGAATACATGGTTTTTACACCATTAAGTAGATTCCCAGTAATACAATATTTATTCAATGCCTTTCACAAAAGTATCCTATTTACTCGGTCATAAGCTTTTTCTAAATCTATGAAAGCAACGAAAAATTTCTTACCAACAGCCAGATACTTTTCAATCATCATGCGTAATACAAAGATTTTGTTAGTGCAGCTTTTACCAAGCATAAAACCACTCTGAACATCCAACACTTTCTCTGATGTAAGACCTCGCACTTTTTAAAAAACTTTCCCTGGCACACTCAGTTAGCTAATGCCACTCTATTTCTTGCAGTCAGTCTGTTCACCTTTTCCTTTATACAAGGGAACAATGATAACATCCTTCCAATCACGAGGGACCATTCCCAACTCCCAGCACAACTGGCAAATTTTAGTTAACCAGTCAATTACAGAGTTACCACCATATTTCAACGTCTCGGTAGTTATGCCATCAACTTTCAGAGCCTTACCATTCTGAGGAGATGATTTGTTTTCGTTGATGAAATTATTCCAAAGTATCTTATTTATGCTACGACATCTTTACAATTGATGTGAATTGAAGATGATAAAGACGCCGATTTTGTTTGAAAGTACAGCCTTGTTACTCAACCTTAGTCATTATTTACTAAAGTGCATAATTAGAAAGTTTATATCTAGTTTACATTTTCAGCGTCAACTGGCTCTGAGGACACCCAAGTCCACGAAAGTTAATTCAGTAAGATTCAACTTAAAGCTAAGCCTTCAGTGTGTTACAATGAAACTAAACCCAGTGAGATGTAACTCTTTAGTTCTGCAGTGAAGCTAACTTAACATTTAAGTTCCAATTAAACATAAAAACTTTACAGCTCCTATCTCTGTAGTCTTTGACTACATTGGTGGTCGTTTGATATGCTGTATGATTACCAACATCAAATTCATAGGACGGAACTCTGCGACGTTAAGTCAGAAAATTTTTAACAAGAAGAAACCAAATTTACATGTGAACACAGGAACTCAAAAGAAAGGTTAAGTCAGTGCTATCTCACACTTCTTACTAAACGTCACATCTCCCAAGTGAGCTTACTTTTCGGAAACTCCTGACAAGCCGTCAAGTCAGGAAGGTGGAGGTGTAAAGCAAATGTAATGAGCAGATTGTACGGCACTTCTGATCTGTCTTACTACTTAGTAACTTGTTATTAATGCTTGATAACCCAACGTTGACACCTGTGTTAGCGAATGCTTTTGTTATTACGTTTTGGTTGATGTAATTGCTAATAGCTCATGATTGAGTTCTCCTTTTTCTTTCTTCAAATTGAAGTATTTACGTTGGAGTTTTGGCTTCTGTCAAGAACAACGAAGAGAAGTGGTGTAAGTCATAACTAGTTCGTTTATCTCTTTCGTTTTTTGTTTTAATAAAGACACGACCGAAATACCGTTGTTAGGAAGTGATATGCTTTTAAGTCTAAAAATCTAGAGGCAACAAACTCTCTGTATGGAAATACGTTAAGAGTGCACTCTTTACATAATATACTTCGCAACAAAATCGCTTAAGTTATGTGTGTATGTAGCAGAAAGCTATTTCATGTTTTTACACACTCTTTAAGAATTTAATTACTGTTTTACAAAACAAATTTAGAAAAAAGAAAATAGAACTTTCTAAGCTGTCACATTAAACCTGATCGGACTGCTGCTGCGGGGATCACAAAACACGTCTCTCATGGTTCTTAACATTACAGACTGTCGGGCTATTAGAAACCTCTCTTCAAGAAGTGTCAGATAGCTGTATCAGTGAAAATACCATAGACGAAGACAAAGGCTCTTTGAGCGAATGGTTAATAATTTCAAAGCATGTATAATATCTGTAACTGCTCAACAGTGATGACGTTTACCATAGGATATGCCTACGCAGAGAAGACGAGTGATGACAAGACAATAATAGCTTGTGAAAATAATCAACTTGCGACAATGAAGCGAAAATTGTCATTTTAATGCTTTCAATCCTATGTCATTATCACACATTGCTAAACCTCTCAATTTCGAAGTATTTCCTGCCTAATGCCCAAAACAATGAATTATTTTACGCATTTAATAAGAAAATGGATAGATGTACGTTATGTTCATTTGAATATCAGAAAATATCAAGGTAGTTGTTTTACGTCCGTTCATGAATGACACTTTGTAGAAGTGCAAAGTCACTATTTCAGTAATTACTGTATTTATGCATTGAAAGCATAATTTATTATACAGCGAGTATCCGTCCAGAAACATGCCATACACGGACACAATAAAGCGGCAAGCCGAAATTCTCTACGAGCTATGACTAACTCAAGTACTTGCCTGATATATAGTGTAAATGAAACAGTAATGTTCAGTAAACTCGACGACTGATACATACACATCGTCAAAAAAATAGTTGTACCCAGAAGGATGTGTCGGATTTTAATGCTATACGGGAGGAAGGTAAATGTTATCAGGAATAATAACTGATTAAACATTGGGACTGATATGTTCAATATTTATTGAGCTACACGCCAATAAGTAGTGTCTTTCAGTATGGCGTCGGGCCGCCATGTTTGCACTCTCAGCATGCCAGACGTCTCGGCATGGAGTTGTTCAGTCTCCTAATGGTGTCCTGCGATAAGGTATCCCACGCAGCTTGAATCTTCTCACACAGTTCCTGCAGACTGTGAGGTAGTAGTGGAGTGTGAATAGCGCGCCCAACAACCTCCCACACATTTTTAATCGGCAATATGTCTGGCGATGCGGCTGAGTGTCTGTACCTTGAAGGGAAGCTCTCGAGACAGCAACAGTATACGGAAGAGCGTTGTCTTGTTGAAAAATCGCACCGGAGTGAGCGTTCCGAAAATGTAGGACCACTGGTTGCTGAACCTCATTAACGTAATATTAGGCTGTCAAAGTGTCTGTAATGAACACCAAAGGTGATCTGGCATCGTAGGCAATTGCACGCCATACCGTGACACCAGTCCTTCTGGACATGTGGTGCTCGACAACAAACTGTTCATCCTGGCGCTGACCAAGATGCCTCCACACACGGATTCGGTGGTAGTCTCCTCCAAGACAAAAGTGGGACTCGTCACTTAAGATCACCCGCTGCCATTCTGAATGGGTCCTTGACAGACTGACACGACGCCATTACAGTCTTTGGCGATGATGCAGTGGTGTTAAGGGAAGTCGTCGTTACGATCTGCGTGCTTGTAGTCCTATGTCGTGCGAGGCCGTCTGCCAGTGGTGCTGGCACTAATCGGACGATTCATGGAGGGCACCGCTGCTCGCTGAATATCCGCAATCGTGGCTGTTGGGTCACTTCACTCATGTCAGACAACCCGTCGGTCCTCTCTCTCCTTGGTATGTGTAGGTCTCCCAGAACCTTCCTGTCGCTGTTGCTGCGGACCCTGTTGAACTCCCCCAACTTCTCTAATTGCTTTCTAACTCTTCTCCGAGGCATACTTCACTTGCAAAGCACACAAGCAACACAGCAGCAGTTGTCAGAATGACAAAGACGTGCAACGGGACTGCCGTATACAACCGGTCAGACACAGCACTACGACGCCTCCTAGCTTGTGTCACATGCGCAGCCGGGAGTGATACTTGTATCGTTTATATGTCTCACGATGTCAAACTTACCCAACAAGTTTCATTCTTGTCGGTTGCTTCATTCTGGTTGCAACTATTGTTTTGACGATGAGTGTAGTTTGATCGTGTGTAGAGTGTAAATTCCAGGAGGATGGGGTACTTTATCTCTACAACTGTACTACGTTTTGGGTTTCTTGTTCTGTACCTAGGATGACTTTGTTCTGTACCGACTATAGGCAGATAATTTGGCTGGTGCCTCATGAACTAATGGGCCCAGCTTGCCTTGAGAACAACTCAAGGCTTTCGGGTGGTGTCATGCAAGTTCGGTTGGTACGGAATGGGTCCCCTGATATTGCGGAAAGGTTGGGTTACCCCCGAGGATGATCTGAACATTTTTACCGATCAATTCCATTCTGCAATGTTGACTTTTTATCCAGCCGGTGACGGCTGTTTAGTGGACGACAGTTGCACTATCTATCGCGCTATACATGTTCAGCAGGGGTTCAGGGAACATGACAGCGACTTCCACCATCTCCCCTGACCACCACAAAGCCCTATATGAACGCCACTGAGAATGTCTGAGACATGTTAGAAAAACAGATCCGGGAGAGAAGTCCTCTTCAGTCAAATCCGAGTCAGTTACAAGAAAACCGTCTGGTGACCGCCTGGTATGCTGTAGACGTAGATGCACTACAACTCCTGGTGGAATCTATGCCAAACCGCGCACATGATGTAATTTGGGCTAAAGGATGTCCAATCCTGAAATGAAAAATTGTTTCTAATTTAGTGGCCTGTACGTGCACGTACCAGCCAATAAATTAGAAACATAATCGCGCAAGGCTATGCTAATCTACTCGATGATCACTTGCTCCCGTTCATGGTCATCCATTTCTCACTCCAGGATGCCTTTTATTAACAAGACAACCACCAGTGCCATCTCTTCCTTCGGCGAAGGATTTGTTGGAGGACCATTCTTGGGAGTTCGAATGGCCATCTTCCTCATCTTACTCCCCGGTTTTGAGCCAAATTGAGCATCTATGGGACGAAGTGGAACAATGCATTCGAATTCAAAGGCCACCATCGCCAACTTTCGGCGCTTTACGTGGACGGTTGGCCTAAAATCTTCAACCGAAATACCACTGGAATGTTTCCAATACCTAACAACGTGTTGGGGAAACGTAAGCTAACACGTTGTTAGGTGGGTACGAATAATACTAAATTGTCCTTTCAGTGTAGATAGGTACTGTTTCTTTTTTATTTATTTATTGGTGATTTAACGACCACCGTGAGGTTTTCAGTGGGCTCTAAGCAGTCACCTTTACCTAAATAACAGGCACTGGTTCCAGGGAGGAGAAAGCCAGTGCCATAACACAAACACAGCATGCGTCACTGAGAGTCAAACCCAGACACATATCGGACGAATGGTCAGAAGCCAGCACCACCGGGGCTTCGCTGGAGATAAGCCACTGCGCCACCGGGGCGTCGCTGGAGATAAGTATTGGTATAATAACTCAATGTATAAATATCTCATGTTACTGTAACCTAAGCAAAAATGCAACATTTCTCCGCTGTAGCCAAAAGTAAGTACAATGCACTTTGTATTTTACGATTGTTGCTTATTTATATTGAAGAATTAGGCAGTAGTGTATATTAACCGGAATGTAGCTTGGATACTCTTGCTTAATCGCGTATTCTTATAATTGCGAATAATTGCATAAAAACCCCTGCTTTATTGCTTTCCGCGCACAATATCATACATCAGGAACCGTCTTTATGAATTATAATGGGGTCGACTATATTACACATCTATCATTTTATAGGCATCAAAACTTTTTGTTAATTAACATTTCCTTATTTTAGCTTTTCGTCTGTAAAGTTTTCTTTATATTTTGCGTTCCTGAGGAACAAAGAATCCCTCCGCAAGATTAGGCGCACTGTTCTCACAAAAGTGGCAGTTCCTTTCCAGAAGCACATAACCTGTTACTGACGGTACTTCCCATCCACTCACGGACGGCTGTCAGTAACTTCTCAGGGCATATCCGGGTATTGATTTCTTTTACGTAAAAGATACGTGTTTAAATAAGAAACCTTCCTTATGAACCTCTGATTTGATCTGTTAAAAGTGTGCGTGGGAATAATAACGGTGTCCATCAGAAAGTTTCTGATATATTTTATCTAAAAGTTTTTGATGGTCAACGTTAGTATCTTTTTCTGTGAATGATCGCTCGCAAGTATTAGGGTAACGGCTTGAGATCATTTTGTATGCGTTCATTATACGTAAGTACCTGTTTAAAAGTAACGTATTCATTCGATAAGAGAAAGAATGACCTAACGCTCGGAGAACAACCAGTGCAAATTCAATGGTACGTGTTTCGCTGAGACATATGACGATGCGAACAATGCACTCCTTAAATACTTGCATTGTTTTATTTATCACATCAATCACAGAAGCAACCATGTCTTAGAGAAGTAGAACGGTCCGCAGACGGTAGTCCTTTGAGAACGACGCTCTTGCTATTAATGATGAAGGATCAGAGGGCAGGCATTATAGTAATGGTTGTATGTGGCAGAAGCACGTTTCAGATAAAATCAGGACATTATTTACTATGACCGAAAGAAAGCCTCTGACTTGCCTATCACTCTGTTGGGACCAAACCTGTACCATACTACTTTGGTATATGAACTTAACACTATAAGTCGTTAGTCCACTTACTTTTCTGGTTTGCATTTGTTTTGTTTCGGTATTTAACAAATATCATGAGCAACTCATGGGTACCATAAGCAGTCGTCCGTCCCTAATGCAGTGCCACCAGTTCCAGAAACGAAACAGAACGAGCGCCACTCTATTGCTCATTCGTGACCAGAACCTGGGCCCATCTCGGACGACTGATCCGAAGCCCGCTCTTCTGGCCACTCGTATACCGGATCTGCAAGATTATTGGTTTGCTAAAGTGATAGAAGAATAATCACCAAAGACGTAAATTACGATGGTTCACAAAACATGCAAATTATGGATGCCTGGAGATATCTATTAACCAAATGCGCTTTATTTACAACATTTTCGTGTAAAAATATATACACGAAACTAGAAGCTTCAATCCATTTTTTATTGGTGTACACAAATATATATTTACTTAACGACGAGCTTCCGCGCGTAGACCGGGCGTCTTTTCCAAGGCTATAAACTTATATTATATACAATGAGTATAAACAGAACTGAAATTCGTTTACCGTTTTTGGAAATACTAATTTGATGTCAAGCACGCGTCATCGTGTTCAGATAACCCCGTGCGGTTATAATTTTTATTTTGTCTGAACATTTGAACGTCTGTCCTACTTTGATGGCTCAGTGGAAAGAGCGCTTGCATGTTTTAATTGTCGAATCACAGCCTCAACCAATACACTTTTTCATTAGTGTTGTAATGTTCATTGCTGTAACGTTTATGATATATACTTTCACATTTGGACATCACAAACAAAAATAATACTTGGTTGTTAAAAAATTACTATACATGTCTTATTTTTCCCGTCATTACTGACGGGCAGAAGCGTAAATAGGGCGGGGAAAGCGGGCAGATGTCACTGGCTCAGCTCAAGGAAGGGCGCAGAAATCACAGCGTACAATCTGATGAAAATTGGCAATGAAACTTTAGCGCCAGTTTGTGTTACAGTTCTCCCTGCGCCATATTTTTCCCGACCCCGTTATGAGGGCCCCAGGGATTATCCTAACAAGGGGACCTAGAGATCATCCTTGCACATACACTGACGGAAAAAAAATAATCCAACACCAAGAAGGGGTTGTGTTAGATAAACGACAGTTGGTAGGCGGGGAGAGTACATATGTAAGATGACGTCTATGCAAATTTCGCGCTTGGCGCATACGTGTGGCGCTAGTAGCACCACTCGGAACATGCAAAGCAGGTTTGCTGTAAATACGCGCTGTAACGTTCGTGAGCGTTAGTTATCGTTGAGATTCGATGTAGTGTGTTGATGTTAGTCAAGAATGCCTTTAAGAAGACGAAGAAGCCATTATCAACAGCTCACGGAGTTTGAACGAGGTCGTGTAATTGGGCTACGAGAAGGTGGATTTTCTTTCCGCAATATTGCTGAACGACTTGGCAGGAATGTAGCCACTATGCATGATTGTTGGCAACGGTAGTCAAGGGAAGGTACTGCCTCAAGAAGACCGGGTTCCGGCCTGCCACGTGTCACTACTGAGATGGAAGACCGCCGTGTACGGTGTATGGCCGTGGCGCATCGTACCGCGTCTGCGGCAGCAATTCGAGCTGCAGTTGCCACCACAGTGACACAACGAACTGTTACAAATCGGTTACTTGAAGGACAGCTTCGAGCCAGACGCCCTGTATCGTGCATTCCACTTACTCCAAACCACTGCCGTTCGCGACGTCTGTGGTGTCAAGCTAGAGCTCATTGGAGGACGGAGTGGAGATCTGTTGTGTTTTCTGAAGAAAGCCGGTTCTGCCTGGGTGCCAGTGATGGCCGTGTGTTGGTTAGAAGGAGGCCAGGTGAGCGCCTGCAACTAACCTGTCTGCGGCCGAGACACACTGGACCTACACCTGGAGTTATGGTCTGGAGAGCAATTTCCTATGACAGCAGGAGCCCTCTCGTGGTTATTCCACGCACCCTGACGGCCCAGTTGTACGTCGGTCTGGTGATTCAACGTAATGTGCTGCCATTCATGAACAGCATTCCAGGGGGTGTTTTCCAACAGGATAACGCTCGCCCGCATACCGCTGTTGTAACCCAACATGCTCTACAGAGTGTCGACATGTTGCCGTGGCCTGCTTGATCACCAGATCTTTCACCAATCGAGCACGTATGGGACATCATTGGACGACAACTCCAGCGTCACCCCCAACCAGCATTAACCGTCCCGGTATTGACCGACCAAGTGCAACAGGCATGGAACTCCATCCCACAAACTGACATCCAGCACCTGTACGACACAATGCATGAGCGTTTGCGTGCCTGCATTCAACATTATTGTGGTTTCACCGGTTATTAATGTACCAGCATTTCACATTTAAAATGGTTCTTCTCGCGCTTACAATAAGCTGTGATCTTGAAACCTTAATCGATTAAATATGTTACCTATACAAATGTATTGCCACCATTTCATTCCTCTACAACTATTTTTTCGTGGTGTTGGGATTTTTTTCCGTTAGTGTATAAGAAAAAAAATTCACAAATAGACAAATTACAAAAAAATGGTGATGGTAAAACTCTACCAGAAACTGGTGGTAAAGTCTATTTTTTCATGGTTTTCATACAGTTATTTCAAAATAGTACTTTTTATGAAATAATTATATACAGTTCGTGAACTTTCTCCTTACGTTTGTATAGTTAATCAGGTTAGCTGAAGTTATTGCAACTTTATTTAAATATACACTATATTGACAATAGTCACCGCACATCCCTTCAAAAGCAAATGAATGGATCCGCTGCGTTATTAAGATGCGCGGTTCAACAGCAGACGGTATAAAAACAAGCCTGCAGTTGACAGCGATCATATCGCACTGTGAGGTAGAGTGAAAATGTCGCGGCGGGATAGAACTGACTTTGAGAAAGGAAAGATTTTTGGGTGTTATATTAGTGAGTTCTCCATAAAAGAAACCGAGAGGCGTTTAAACATACCCAAGTCAGCTGTTTTGGATGTACTGAATAAGTGGAAGACACATGGCGTGCCTGAAGCAGCAAAACGTACCGGTAGACCAAAAAAATCAGTGATAGAGGAAGTCGAAGCTTCAGCGGTCACGTTCGTGTGAGTTCCGTATATATATATATATATTTTTTCTTGGAGGTTTAACGACCACCGTGAGCAACTCAATGGGCTATAAGCAGTTGCCCGTCCCTAACTTAGGGTCACTGGCTCCAGGGAAGCGAGAGATCCGGTGCCGTAAGACAAACACAACATCCATGCCGCACGGGATTCGAACCCGGACCCCGTTCGGATGAACGATCAGAGGCCATCGCTTAGTTTCAATATTCGCTTTTATTCACTTAAAAGAACTACAACAGAACATCCTCAACCTCACACGCAGTGTGAGAGAAGGGGAGAAATAAAACAAAATGTAGATATTTACAATGAAATGATAATTGTACAAATGAGCAATGACAGGCATTGCATTATTTGCTGTAAACAGCAGTAGCTCTGGGATAAATGTTCATCGAAGTCTTGGAACATCACTGGAGCGGAACCATTTACAGGAAAAAAACTTCTCGCAGTTCTAGTGACATGAGAATCACTGGTGGCAGAAAGTCACTGTGAGGATGAAGATAACTGTGTACAAAAGGTGATATCAGCAGGAAGCAAACACAATCCAATTCCAGGAAGAAACATGGTGAGGGAACAGTAAAAAATTTGAAAGTTCCGACGTAGGTTTATTAAAACAGCAGATGAACAGTCTGGGCACTAGAAAACCGAAACCAGGGACGACACGGCGACCATGTTGCGAAGAAGGCAGGTAACCGTGCCGTGTCATTCGCCAAGGAATATTCCAGGGTGAGTCTGGCTTTAACCCTGTTGCGGTAGTGTGCAACCAAGGAGGTAGAGAATGTGATAGGTTCTGGATCTTGTAATTGTACCAGGTGAGAGAAAATAATATATTTAGCTAGGATAAATAAATACGAACAAACTGGCAAAATAGAGAAGAAACTTGTAGAACTGTGGCCGAGGAAACGATAATTTTCTAAGGTGAGATCACTGGTACAAGAAGGATGTGCAAGTTGGAACATAATGTGAAATAGTGGCAGCAGCGTCGGACAGTTAACAAACATGTGTAAGACGCCTTCAACGACGTTACAAAAAGGACAGAGATCTGATGATACTATATTTCTCCGGAACAAAGTCGAAGGGACAGGCAGTCGATTGTGCAAAAACCTACAGTGCACATTAAGTTCTGAGGAGAGGGCCGGTGAATGTTGAGCAGTAGACCAGACTGAGGTTAGTGCAAAAGAAGGAACAGAGGGAATAGGGCAAGGTACCGCAGAAGAAGAACGGAGAAAACGGTACAGGGTGACTGTGGAAAGACTGTGGAGAGGGAGGAGATCACCGGTAAAGGGAAGGAAGAACGGAAAAGGGAGAGAGGCAGAGGAAACAGAAAGGAGGCCAGAGGAATCGACTAGGGAAGGAAAAAGTGATTGAAGAGCATGTTTAAGTTGGAGGAAGTTATCAGAGAGTTCGTGCGAGGGTGGGAGGGTGGGAAAAAGGTCGGAAACGGGTTTCCATGAAACATTGGGGAGGACCAGTTGGGAAACAGAGACTACACCAGCGTGTAGCCATGCGGGAGAAAAGAAAAAGTTGGCAATAGGGGGATGGAGGACGGAGGAGAAAAAAAGGGCTCGGAAAGAAGATCAAGAGTGGAATAGGGGTGTTCACGAATGAGCGGTAAAGAACGAAGGAACTGAACAGCTTCATGGTAGACTAGAGGAAAACGGGGGGGGATGACAGTGTGAATATCCATCTTGAGAAGAAGATCGACGGTGAGGCAGGGATCAAGGTAGGAAGTCAGAACATTAAGCAGAAGAATGGAAGCGGAAGAGTCCGGTTGAACTGTCAAACGGAGGAAACTGAAACTTCTTACAGCTTTATAACGTATGGTGATCTCTGGCATATTGAGGCCACCACAAGTCGACGGTAGAGATAATACTGAGGAACATAAATCAATGAGTGGATGACCAAACAATGCTGAGCATTGCTGATGTTGTTGCAGTTTGAACGTAGGCGGGTGGCGGTTGTGCAATCCAAGAATGATAAACTAACGAGAGCATGTGGGTGCCAGCAAGCCGTGCACGACTGTGGTAGGTCAAACAACACTTGAGCTTGTACCTGTAAGCATCGGTGTGACGTAGTTTCCTGACGAGGGGTCTCCAGGTGGCTGCCGCTGCTGAGACCCGGCTGCCAATGTGCACCCCAAGTATCTTTTGACTGGTGGAAGTATAATGAGCGCCGCACGGTGCCTCGGGGCGATGTGCCCTGGATCCTCACCACAAGCCTGTACACTTTGAAAGATTTAACGAAGCGCCGGAAGCCGCAGCATACACCTGATAACATGCAAGAACAATTGTGAATTGCCATTCTTCTCGGATGAGAACTGTGAGATTATCGGCGTAGGCAGTAAGAACGATAGAATGGTGCCTGTTGCTATGCTGAATAGTGGAGAAGGGAGGTTGTAGAAGAGAATGGATAGAGCAAAGAAAAGGCTCAAAGACTAGAGAGAAAAGTTGTCCGGAAAGAAGACATCCTTGTCGAATGCCCTTACGAAACGGAATGGGGGCTGTAAGGAAGGAGGCAGTCCGGATATGGACAACTGAGTCCTGGTACAGGGCAAGGAGGGCTGTGATGAAGACAGATAGGAAACCGAAGGCAGAGAGCACAGAGGCAAGCCACTGATGACACACGTTATCGAAGGCCTGCCTGTGATCAAGATTGAGGAAAACTAAAGATTCGGAGGAAAGCTGAGCAAGGCAATATGAGTACCGGAGGAGATTAATATTAGTTTGAATGCTTCGGCCAGGGATGGTATACGTTTAATCGGGATGTATGACGGTGGAAAGCACGGGTTCAATCGAAGAGAGAGTATTTTAGTATAAATCTTGTAGTCAACATTAAGGATGGATATAGGACGCCAGTTTTCCGACTCCAGCAGACACCCCTTCTTTGGAAGAAGAATGATGTGAGCTAGAGTAAAAGCTGGGGGAAGAACAGATAAGGAAAAAGCAGCTGTAAAGCAAGGCAATAGGAAGAGGGTATAGGAAAGAGGAAAACGTACGAAAGAAATTAACTGTCAACCCGTCAGGACCAGGTGACGAGTGACAGTTGGGTAAGGCAAGTGACTGTACTACTTCTGCTGGGGTGATAGGCATAGAAAGAGATGTAACAAGATGCGATGAAATATGTGGTAAGGCACGAAGAATCGAATCAGCATGTTGAGATCTTGGCTGGAACAGAGTAAAACGTGACTGGAAATATGTTCTAACGCCGGAGCAAATGAGAGTGGGTTCATTAGTAACAGTTCCATCGGGTAACTTCAGATTACGGAGGTGATGAGCAGAACGTTTGTGGAATTCCAGTTGTTGAACCTGTTCACATAGATAGTCATTTGGCTGGAGACAAAGGAGCTTGAGGCGGTGAAGAGCTTGTTGGGAGACAGGAAGTAGCAAAGCACGAAGTTCAGCTTGGTAATGAGAAAACAGCGGAGAATCAAGATCTAGGGTGGCTAAAATCGAGCGTGCAGCATCAATCTTTATAGAGGCGGTAGTACGTTTTTCGTGGGAATATTGTTTGGTATAAAGAAGAATTTGGGATTTGACATTTAACCAGTGTTGCAAGGGACAAGAAGTAAAAGGGCGCGTATATAAGGCTTGTTGGAGCTGCGATTGGATGGAATTTACGTAAGTTGAATCAAGTAAAAGATCATCATCAAGGGTCCAAGTACGGTAGTATTGCTGAGGAGATGGACCGGTGTGAAGACACATTACGACACAGCTGTGGTCGAAAGAAACTGTCGGTGTGTGAGAAAGGGAGATAACTGAAGGAAGAAGAATTGAAGAAACATAAAACCGGTCAAGTCGGGCAGTTGTAGGGGAGGAAGTGGAGTAGGAACGCCAGGTGTACGAACGAAGAAATGGTTGTAGGTGTCGAAATGAATCTTGGATTTGTAGCTGGTTAATGGCTGTAGAAAGTGTTCTGGTAAGAAAATACCTGGTATCCGTGGAACCGTCCGATCTGTCGAGGGATGGGTCAAGGGTGCAGTTAAAATCACCACCTATGATGACAATATCAGTGGCCGGAAGACCTTGAACACAGGAAACAAAATGCTCGAAAAGACAGTCTGCATACCGTTGATTGCCGGAAACATAGATGTTGAAGTTATGGTATCGGAAGTTGTGAAGTCGCAAGGACAGAAGCTGCAGGAGGTCACAATAAATCGGTTTGACCGTGATATCAGTAATGAAATATCGAAGACGAAAATGGATGGCCACCGCGAGTCCTGCGTGAAGACTAAGTCGATGGACATGGTAGAATTAAAATGCCCAGGTTCGCCACCGGTGGTATGGGGTGTTGGGATGACACTTAGTCTCCTGTAGCAAAAAGATATCCGCATCAGGCGGTGTAATGTCTTCAAACACTAACGCATTGGTAGGACTGGCGGAGCATCCCTTACAGTTGAAAGAAAGTAATTTTAACTTCAAAGAGGTTGTAGTGGTTGAATGTTACTATCAGCACTTCTGTGAAGACTGGTTACACGTTTCTTTAAGTTAGATGTCTGCGCATTAGTGACTGTGTCAATTTTCGGCAAAAGAGCAAGTAGATTCTGAAGTTGGGTGATAATAGTAGGAAGCTGAGCATTACGTGATTGATCGCAGTCTAGCTGCTTGAGAGGAAGTGACGGTTGATTGAGTATGATGAGAGCAAGATCAGACGGCGCCACCGGCCTGTCTAACGCAGGGAATGTTTCCAGATATTCTGCGAAAGCTTTTTGATCCAACAATTTCGGAACAGTTGGGGACTTAAGAGATGTAGGAACTGCTGTTGGAAAGAAAGACTGTCGAATTGACGAACGGGAACGAGAGCAGCGTGGAGAAGACGTCACTGGCGAGATTGAACTCTGTCTGGTACGTTTCAACGTGGGAACGCTGGGAGAAGCTGGTGGGTGTTGGACAGTTAGATCTGACTCCACATTAGGGGATCCAAGGGAAGAAGATGAAGCAACACGACGGAATGGGTTGCCATTCCTTTTCTGAGAAAATACCCTCCGAAGAACGTAGAGGTACCACAGCAGCAAGTGATTCCAATGATAAAGAGGTGGCCAACGTTCCCGTAGTAGAGATCGAAGACTTGGAGACTGCTGATGAATCATCATTTGTTGGGGGAGAAACCTCTGGAACAACAGTAGAAGGGATCAAGGACGTCTGTGGAGCCGAACTTGGTGTGGCCAGAGAAACTGGTGTTGAAGGTGGGGTGTTGACTTCGGGCGGTGTGGAAATAGATGGCTTGGCAGATACATGTGGACAACGTGATTGGATGTGGCCATAAGCCTTGCATTTAAAACAATGCAAGGCAGTAACGATATCGATCCGGAAAATCTGCTTCCCTACAACCACAGTGAGGTCAGTAGGGCAATCAGCAATGGCATCTTCAGTAGGGAACAGGATCCTTACTTGGCGACGCAGACCTAAGATTTTCCTGTCATCTGGGTCTGTTGGTTCGGAAGACAGAGTGGAAATGGAACCAACTACATTTCCACAACGGGAAATGGCCGCCATTAAGTAATGGTCCTTGATTTCTGGTGGTACAGGGTAGCACGTAACAAGTACGGGGCGCTGCGTGAGAGGTTCTCCCAGTAAGGTATGATCCCCAATATGCAGTCCGTCAGATAAGACGCGCTCCACAAACTCTGGCTTCGCAAAATAGATGAGAATAGTCCTAGGTTTCCTCGCCATATGGGTAATCGCTCCCTTAGGGAGGATTTGGCGGACGGCTAAGGAGTATTTCTTAAGGCTGGTGTCCGGGAGGGCACCAAAATATATGCTAAGTTTCTATGTGCGTAAACCTCTTTCCCAGCAGCTGAAGTTTCCGGAATTTTGATGCGTAATTTCTTGTTGTCTCTAGTGACAATAATATCAAGAGGCGTTGTACATGGATTCTTCGCTGTAGAGGAAGATGAACTGGTACCCTTCACAACGGAAGCATAAGGTAGAGTTGCCGTAGGAATAGGCGGAGATAGGGAAGGTCGAGACGCAGTGCTCGCAGAAGAAGATGAAGGACTAGAGGCAACGGATACTGAAGAAGTTAATGACGTCACTGTGGTGGAAATTATCTGGAAATCAACATCCATAAAGTTGGAAGAAAAGGTGGTAACATCAGATAACGCGGCTTGGAAACCAGCTGCGTGTGGTAGTGCCGATGACCGAACGTGGCTAGACGGGGGCGGAGCTTTGCTATCAAGCTTCAGACCTGGCCTATCAGATGCGGTCGCCGCCACTTGCAATGGCTGGCCTGCTAAACCCGACCCTGGGCAAAGCCATAACGGAAAAAGAGTTAGTACATGAAAAGTTTTACTTACAGGACGTCAAGGTCGGACTCAATCGACACAGGAGACGTTCACAACACAGGAGATACACAAAATGACGGCACACACAAAAGAACACCAATAAACACAGGTCAAACACGGAGCTGAGATCAACACAACCTTTACAAAGCCATCGCTTAGACCACTGCGCCACCGGGGCGGCATATTGGGTTTGTGTTGTGTGATATCAAGTGTTTCTTTCTTACCTGTTTGTCGTCGCGATTCGTGAATGTCCTGTGATCATTTTAAGTCTACTCCCGAGCAGGTGAGTTTTTTTCTTTTGCTATTATCAGTTTGTTTACGTTCGACCTAGCCGGTCGGAGGTGCACACTTAATCAAAATTGCAAATGGAGACTTCCGGCGGAGAGGGACGGAGCCCAGCCTCGCTTCCGGTGGCTCATCACCATCATCATCATCATCATCATCATAAGTTTTGTCTTCGACTGATGCCAGCGTCCCTGCGCTGTCTTCCCTAGCTAGCACTGATGCATTACCTTCTCCGAGTGGGTGCGTTGTGTAGCCTTTCGGGTGTCCATCCGTTGACTTCCCCAGGTACGTCAAACCTTTCAGCTTCTGCTATAGTCGATGATGGCATGGATATTACTGGTGGTGAAGCCTCTTCCAGTTCTTCTGTGCCCGTTCAGTTGTCTGACTCGTACACTATGGTTGCAGCCTCTTCTTCTCCTCGACAGCTTTCCAAGGATCTGTATGCAAGCGCTCAAGCTTTGCACGCTTATATTCATCGTGCTTCTTGAAATTCCAGCAGGCTCGCCAGCAGCGACTGCTTTTTTTGAAAACCTGGCTAAAAGAGTTAGTTTTGAGTCTCTTCGAGATACACCGATGCGGATCTTTTTTTTTTTTTTTTTTTTTTTTGATTGGAGGTTTAACGACCACCGTGAGCAACTCAATGGGCTATAAGCAGTCGCCCGTCCCTAATTTAGGGTCACTGGTTCCAGGGAAGGGAGAGAGCCAGTGCCGTAAGACAAACACAACATCCATGCCTCACCGGGATACGAACCCGGACCCCTTCGGACAAATGATCAGAGGCCAACGCCTTAGACCACTGCGCCACCGGGGAGGCCCGATGCGGATCTATGCCGATGCCCTTCAACGCCTGTTGTCCCCAGACGCCATTTCGCATATGTTCAGGCTGGGCTGGACGGTTGTCGTTTATCTTGCCTAGGTTGAATATTTTTTTGATTGGAAGTTTAACGACCACCGTGAGCAACTCAATGGGCTATAAGCAGTCACCCGTCCCTAATTTAGGGTCACTGGTTCCAGGGAAGGGAGAGAGCCAGTGCCGTAAGACAAACACAACATCCATGCCTCACCGGGATCCGAACCCGGACCTCGTTCGGACGAATGATCAGAGGCCATCGCTTAGACCACTGCGCCACCGGGGCGGCCAAGGTTGAATATGCCAAGTCTGTCCTTAAGACAGGCCTGACCATAGGAGATCTCCAACTTACTCCAGAAGCAGTGGCCCAACGACCAGTAAATGTTTCTTTTTACTCTGTACATCCAGAGGTGACTGACGTCATGTTATATGCTGTGCTTTCATCTCTGGGGCGAGTCGTTGGAGGGATTTAAACACACTTAGCTGCAAAGAACGACCCAATGCATGATACCATCCGTGGAGCCCGTCGAGTTGCACGTGTCGTTTTCCCTTCCCAAGAAGCTATTGTTCAGCTCCCTACTCAATTCACAGTTAAGTGTGATGGTGAGACTCGCCAAATTGATCTCTTGACTAAATTCCATTGCAGTCAGTGCAAGGAAGTTGGACATTTCTACAAAGAGTGTCCTATGGCACGGCTATCATCTGGTTCTTCTGCACCACGGATGGATGCTCACTACATCCCTGTTGGTGCCTCATCACTATCTTCGTCACCTGCTAATCCTCTTTACCTGGAGATCGCTCCTAAGTTGACTGGCTTACCGCCTCCTGCTTCTGTAGAGCATTATCCCGAATTGCAATCGACATCGCCTTTCCTTACTCCTGCACCCCCTGGCGACATTACTGATGCTGATGGTGGGGTGTTGTGTGATACTGAAACTTCCAATGCGGACACCGACACCGCTCACCAGAGCATCAGTGACCACACCCTAAGTGATGGGTCGGACGCGACCTCTCGGTCCCGCACTGACGAAAGAGAATCGCCAAAAGCCCCCGCGGTTCTTCCAAGCGGCGGAAGCCTCAAGGGAAGTCGTCACTTTCTACTCGATTCCGTACGATGGCTTCTCGCCTGAAAGACTGTAATTTGTCTTCGAACCCTGAAGACTTTATCTTACCTTATGAGGATTTTCTTGCAAGACTGCAACAACATGTATTTCTGTCGACTCCTCTATCAAATCCGGAGTTATATGACGTTTCCTGTCGGAAATCGTTGCCTGGGGATTCCCTTCTTTGTCGAGGCACATACAGCTCAGCTTCCGGCGGTGACTGTGCAGCTGACGACGTTGGACTTCATCTATCAAGCGCTTCGTAGTCCGTCTTCTGATGATGCTGCTGCTGTGAAAATGCTGCATCTTCGATACACTAATCTTCGAGGCCACTTGCGTAAGGTACTCACTCCACCCTCTGATTTGTCGCTTTCACGGTGGCGACCTTCAACTGTCGCGGCTTTGCGACCAATGATGTGAATGCACTTGTCTACGAGGACATCGCGGCGGATGCCAGTGATGTCCTCCTCCTTCAAGAAACTCGATCTTCAACTGGTACGCCAACACACAGATGGCGGTCGTGGCCTTACACATTCTACCATGCGTACCGCCAATCTAGGTCTGGCGGCATTGCCGTCGGTGTACACTGTCGTTTGATGCACCGTATCTCTTCTATTTCTGTCAATAACTTATCTTCAGATTTATTGCAATACTTTCTGTGTTGATACTGTAACTTTTCATGTGTTTAATGTGTATATACCAACTGAAGAATCGTATGTTGATCCACTTTTTCGGAGTCTACGTGCAGCGTTTGCTGCGATTCCCTCCAGGGATCTTTTCATCATTGGAAAAGATTTTCACTGTACGGTACCGCCCTCTGTAGACCGCTATCTGTCGCACGGCGAACACCGTGCGAATCTAGTCTCCAAGGTAACACAGTTTATTGCTGATTTTCAGCTTGTAGACTCTTTTCGCCAGCTAAATCCTAAAACCATTTCATTTACTTGGTGCAATTCCCCGAAGCAGTTTTCCGCTGCCGCTCGATTGGACCGTATTTATGTTGTCTTTTCTTTGATTCCCACTATTACTTCGGCACGGAACCTCCCCACAGTGTCCTCCTATCATAGCGCTGTGTCTTTATCTGTTTGTGTCTCCACATCACCACCTTCGGCTCGTCGTGGATGGAGTTTTGATGATACAATTTTACAAGTTCTGTCTTTCTGCGATGCAGTTGAGCAGTTCCTTACTGCTCGGAAACCTCTGCTAGCTACTACTCCGAGTGCCCTGTGCCTGTGGCTCGACATCAAACAAAATCTTCTATCTTTGGTACGACGCCTTTAATTTTCCATCACTACCACTCGTGCGATGGCGATCAGCAATCTTCGGGGCTTGCTTTCTTCGTTACCAATGTCGAATCCACAGTAATCAGTTGTTCATGATGAACTACACGCTCACCTACAACCGGATGCCCAATAAGCTGTGCGTCGACTTCGACTTCTGCATCTATCTCTATCGACACAAGCCTTTGAAGTTCTTTCCAAGATGGAATCATCGAGAGGAGCATCAACTTCACGACGACATCTTCGCCTTCCTAATGGCTCCACCGCCTTCGACACATCTCTTATTTGCTCCCCAGTCCGTCACTTCTTTTATGAGAAGAGCCGAGCGGTCGCGCAGATTACTGATCGTTCTTCTTCTCCCTTTCTCCTTCTCTCTGTGCTCCCCTCACTTATGAGTTTTCTTTGCCTGAACTTCGAGAGGCGTTTTCCTCCTTGAACTCCCATGCCTCTCAGGGATCTGATGGTCTTCCGCTGTCGTTCTACTGTGCTTTTCTTCCATCCCTTCTACATTTCGTTCTGCTGGTTTTTCTTGTGCTCTTTCTTCTTCTGCGCTTCCGCCGGAATTTACAGTTGCTCATGTCATCCTCCTGCCGAATAAGGGGGACCTCCCGAATCTGACAGATTGGCGCCCTAACTCCATCCTCAATATTAATTATAAAATTTTTCCCGAAACTCCTTTCTCGACGTCTTAACACTGTCCTTTCGTTTCTTGTTTCTCCCGACCAGTCATACTGTGCCTGGTCTGTCTATCGTTACAAACATTTATTTTCTTCTTAATCTCAATTTTCTTGCTCGCAAACATTCAGAACCCCTAGCCCTATTTAACATTGATCAACAGTCTGCTTTTTATAACGTTTCCCATGACTATCTCTCTGCTGTTCTAACCCATTTTGGCTTTCCTTCTCCTTTTGTCTCTCTCCTTCTCAGTCTCTATCGGGGCACTCATTTTCATGTTCGGTCGGCCTCATTTTAACGGCACCCATCCCTTTCCAAAGAGGAATCCGGCAGGGTTGCTTTATCTCAACCCAACTCTTTGCCCTCGTATTTGAACCTTTCTTGATTGCTAGCCGTTTATCTCTTCTTTCTGCATTACCGTTGACCGTTTCTAGCACCAGGGATCACCGTTTCGTTGTTTCCGCCTATGCAGATGACGCCACTTTCTGTCTCCGCCGAGATGAACAATTTGATATGCTACTTTCCACGTATCAACAGTATGCAGCTCTGTCTGGTGCGTCCTTGAACGTGCTCAAGAACACCGGGTTGTGGTGTGGGTCTTGAATGTGCCGCACCGATGCCCCATGGGGTGCGGTGTGGTCGTCCTCGACCCAGAAAATTCTTGGCGCCCAGATTGGACAGCCATTCAGTGCTAGAATTATTACCTGGAATGGTCTCCTTCCTCGATTACAACGCTCAGCTGCGTTTTGGCGATTTACTCATTCTTTCGCATCGTTCATTCAGAGAGCGAAAATTGTCCAGCGATACCTTCTATCTCAATGCTTGTTTTCTTGGAACTCACTGGTGTTTACTTCGGCTAGTCTCTCTACTATCAACAGCATCTTCACTTCCGTGATTTGGTCAGCGAAGCATTGGGTTGCTGCTACGACTCTCATTCTTCCAGCCTCCCTGGGAGGAATTCGCCTACCGGACGTGCGCCTTTACTACCGAGCCTTTCGCGTCGTTTCGATCCTTCGCCTGCTTCTCACTCCTTCTCCATCACTCTGCTCTACTTTTGATATTCTTATCTCTCTCCAAGATCCATCCTTTTCTTTTCTCTTATATCTTCGGATGGACTCTTATCCTTCTTATTTTAATCAATTTCCACCCCTCATTACTACAGCTCTGGCGTTCTTCCGCTCACTTCCACTTCTTCGCGCAACTCCCTCTACTACTCGTGACTTCTTGCCGAACCACTTTTCTTTTCGTCTCTGATTCACCCTCCTGATCATCCCTACTTCATCTTCCCTCCTTGGGTCCGCTCCGGAATCTTAACTGTTCAAGCTTTAGTTACTGCTGACATCTCCTAGAAGCCCTGTTCCTCTCTCTTCCCCGCTTTTACTCCTCTACTGGAGGAAGATTATGATCAACTTCGTTCTACTCTCTGTTCTCTCTTCCCTTCCCTTGTTTCTGATTCTGGTCTTATCTCCGTTTCTGGTCCTAGCATCTCTATTCCTTTCTTTTTTCCTCTTCGTTACTCTGTTGCCCCCATTTCTTCATTTTCCACCGGTTCGATCTATACTCTTCTCAGCGCACCCCTCGCTTTTTCCCACCCACTCCCGGATGTTTCTTCATCGCTTTCTTTGACAATCTGATCCGCATCTTTTTCACCGCTCTCCTCCTGCTGGAGCTTAATCTTCAATAGCGGTTTCTCCACCGTCGGCTTCCCGTTCCTTCCTCTATCTTTAGTATGTCTATTTCTTCTTCTTCACTCTGTATTTTTGTGGTTCTGAAGGCGATGTTCCACACGTTTATTGTCACTGTCCCATTCCGTTACCGCTGCGTCATACTGCTTTTCGTCTTGCTGGCATTATTTGTTCCTGTGATCTTCCTTTCCAAGCATATCCATGGCTACTTCTCACTAAGCATCCTCCAACTAAACTTTCGGATGCTTCTGCCTACCTATTCGTCCTTGTGAAGCATGTTATTCATCTTTACCGCCTTTCTATACGTTCCCGTTCTGCCACACCCAGCATCCTTTCTGCACGTGCAGCTCTGCGGAGGATTTTTAGGAATCGCATCTTGGCTCGTCTTCGGCTGGAGTATTTAGAAGCGTCCACCCCCAATCTCTGGCTTCCTTCCGGTCTGCCTGGGCGCAGGAAACCGGGTAGTTCCGAGTTGACGGGTCGACGCTGTTTCTTTCGTGTTAATTGCGTTGTGCTTTCTCCTCTTACTTTTCCATGTGCCTTTTGGGACACAGTGTATATTTACAATTATATTCTATTATATTGTTGGATCTGCATTTCTTAGTGTCTGTTTTCTCATATCGCAGAGTATGTTGTTGTCCACCGTGGTGTGCCTTTCTTGGCATAGGTTTTGCGAATTGCTCACTCATGTAGCTCGTTTTCCTTTGTTTGGGTACAGGCTTGTACCCGGTCCAAGCTGCATGTACCCCTTTTTATTATTTTCTTCCTGGTGTTTTATGATATATATGTACCATATCTCCTTAATGTCTCCTTATTGCTGTCAATAGGCGTGGTATTGTTGGTTGCCTGTAATTGTATGCTGTTTTAACCTATCTTCATTGTAAATAATTTCCGACATTGTCACTTTTCTTCCCACCTTGGAGTGTCGTGCACCCTGTTATTTTGTTCGTCCATTGCTTCTTTTTCCCTACTGTTATCTGAGACAGCGAAGTTCTGTTCTCTATGCTTGTAATTTATATAGCATGCTCATTGTGTATATTCATACTGAAGTTTTATATCGTTCCTGTTCACTGGACCGTTGTACTGTGTATTATGTAGTGTTATGCAACGAGGAACAGCGTATACTGGTTCGTACCTCTCACTCGAATGTTCTGTTTCCCTGTGTACCCAATGTGCTTATTCCTTGTTATTCTTCCCAGTCATGTATTGTTCGGCTTATCACAGGGTTTATGTTCGAGTCCGAAGTTCCCGGACTCTCGTTCCCCTGTTGTATTTGTGTTAAGTGAACGAGACCTCGCTGCACACTTTTCGCGCTCTTCGTTGTGTTTGAGTTAGTGACAGCTCATTGACCTGTGAATACTGTATAGTTTTCTACGATTTTCTTTATCATGCTTTCGCCGGTTCACGCGAGCGTTGTGCTTCTATTTTTCGCACTCGCTTGCGGTGTTCATCACGGATAAGATGATAATGTGTACCGTGTTGTTTATGCCTTGTTCTTGTTATTGTGTTTATTGAATATGTACGGCTTTTTCTGTTTTCTTTTATGTATACAGTGTACTTTTCTTCAGCATTTCTGTTGGTACTTGTTCATCTGTGATTCTTTGGTCCTCGGTTGAGTCCTGGGTCATTAACTTTTATATCAATGTTGATTTTTGTGAATTGAGCATATCACTAGGTCTGAGTGGTCACAGGGTTTATGTTCGAGTCCCAAGTTATTGGACTCTTTTTCCCCTGATGTCTTTGTGCTATGTAAACGTCACCCTGCCGCATACTTTTTCACGTTCTTCTATTTGTTTCAGTTGGTGAAAGCTCATCGACATGTACATGCTGTATTATTTTACACAATTTTTTCTTCTGCTTTCGCCGGTTTCAGCGAGCGCTGTGTTTCTACTTTTCACACTCGCTTGCAAGGTTTTATCATTGTTACATTGCTTACGTGTACTCTGTTGGTTCTGCCTCGTGCTTGATACTGTGTTTAATGAATATTTTCAGCTTTTTATTTTTCTTGTATGTATATTGTACTGTACTTTTTCTTCAGCATTGCTGTTGGTACTAGTTCCTTTGTAATTCCTTTGTCCTCGGTTGAGTCCAGAGACACTGTACATTTTGTATCAATGTTGCTTTTTGTGTATTGAGTTTTTCACCAAGTGTGAGTTGTAACTTTATTGTTCTGTTTTTCTTTAGTTGGAGCTTGCCATTCACCTGTAGTGCGTATCATGTAACTTACCGTAATGTGCATTACTTCTGTGGTACTGTGCTTGCTGTCATTATCAACTATTTCTCACGCGTATTTTCCCTATTCTCAGTGCACCGTGCTATTTGTACTTCTTGTTTGATATGTATCCCCGATGTGCCCCGGGGGTTTTGCACTTGTGTTTTTGGCTTTTTGTATTGTTTCTTCAAACCTCGTGCGATTTCTGTTAGAGTCGGTGTCATTGGGCTGATATTTCTTTGTACCGTTTTCTGAATTGTGCGTGATGCTAGGTTGTTCCTTTATGGTTTTTCCTCTATGTTCTTGATTGGTGCTGCCCGTTCACTTGTAGATCTGTTTTCTCATTGTTTAGCGTCGCTCAGTGTGGCACGCCTTGATCTTGTCTTCTGAATCACTCACTGGAGTGGTATTCATGTGAATTGTCTTGGGTTTGTTGCGCGCTATTGGTGTACAGTGCTTACTGTATTTATCGTTTCTATTTCCGGTTTTCTTGATTGTCAATAGAGTGCCGTGTTGGATGTCCTTTTCTGTTGTTATGTGTTCCTCGGTTACTCCTAGCTATTGCCAGTGCCAATAGTAATTGCTTTCGTGTACTTTGTTGTCTCTGTGTATTGTGTATTTTGCCAGCTTGTTGTGGGTTTTAGCATTTTTCATATTATTTTGACCGGCGTAGCCGCATTCATCTGTTGATATTGTCATTACCTTCATTCATTGTTTAATTATTGTTTTTCCCACTTTGTGGTGCGCCTGTATTATTTTATGCCTAAGAGTTCAATAAATTTTGTTAATACTCAGGAGAGTTGTTATAGCTAACATACGGAGTACTGCACAAAACCTCAGTGTGCAGGTGAGTAAAAAGGCTGGAACCTCGGTATGTACACGTACCATTCGAAGAGAACTTCATTCCATGGGTTACCGTGGTCGTGCGGCTGCTCATAAGCCTTTCATCTCCACTCGGAATGCTATTTGTCGTTTAGCATGGTGTAAAGAACATTTATCGTGGACCGTAGATCAATGGAAAGGGGTCCTATGGACTGATGAATCGAGATACACGATCCATCAGTCCGATGGTCGTGTGTGGGTTTTGCGGCAGCCGGGGGAACGCTATTTACCACAGTGTACTGTTCCTACGGTCAAGTTTGGCGCTGGCAGTGTACTCGTGTGGGGGTGTTTTTCGTGGTATTGTCCCGGCTCATTGGTAATCATGGACAAAGCTCTTAACCAGCACGTCTACTTCGATATTATGGACAATTACGCCCTACCAACTCTGTGGAAATGCTATGGAGCCGAGCCTTGTTGGTACGAGCAGGTTAATGCACCGAGCCATAAAGCAAGGACTGTTACGGCGTGGTTTGACGATAATTCCGTATCGTGTGTGGACTAGCCAGCACACAGCCCTGATCTGAATCCCATAGAACACCTATGTGATGAATTAGAGCGCCGCATAAGGAGTTTGGAACCAAGGCCTACGGCTAAGCAGCGGCTAGCGGCAGCATTATGTACTGAATGGAAGCGCATACCTATCGCTGTGTTCCGAAACCTTGTCGAAAGCATGTCTCGAAGGGTCAGTGCATTCATCAAGGCCAAAGATGGGCCGACCCCATACTAATGTGTGCCAATAAATGCAATGTTGTGTTTCTCTTCTAGGTGTCCAGTGACTTTTGTCAATATGGTGTATGTACATTATGTTACACCTTCAACATTTTTTTCTGATCATTACATTTCTGTGTGTATTGACTTCTCGTACAGGGAGTGAGAGAGAGAGAGAGAGAGAGAGAGAGAGAGAGATGAGAACACAGATATCTGTGCAGTAGGGACTGTGAAGTATCGCCGGACAAAGTTAATAATTTACTGCATCACTTAGAGCTTTATTTTGATAATCTGTGATTCGTACAACAGTAAAGTCATATCTTATGTGGTGTGAGAAATGGAAACGGAAACAGACTCCAAACAATTTCTAGCCGCCCGATGTTACTGTAGTAACCCTTGTCGTTTGTGAACAGGAATTCTACTCAAGTATTTGGAAGCTATTAAATGTTACCGGTTAGCTCCCAGTCTCAACAGCAACTAAATATTTTTTTCTTAATGATGAAAGGGGTTAAATTTAAGGAACAAAACTGGATAACAATGACTCCAAAATATATAAATTAAACATAAATATATATATTTTAATTGAACTTAAATTAATTTGAGTGCTTGTTTGAAAAACAGATGGGGGCGCAATATTTTATGATTTGGTCCGGGTGTAGAAATGCCTAGTTACACCCTTGCCGGCAGGTTTTCACCTAGTAACGAAATATTATACCACACACTATTATTATTTGAAGACGCGCCATACGGATGGCAGCTCGTATGATACATTTTCATTGCAGATATCTGGTCTTCTCAAGATCCCGATTGTCTCTCTCACTGCAGCTTCTTTTTGAGTGGTATGCGTGGATCTGCATTTTGAATCCTGATGATGGCTTCGTTGAACAAGACCTCCCTAGAAAGAGCAGTACACGGTATTCCAAAGTGAAAATCCTCCAAATACGTGGCGTCAGTGAATAAACAAAGACATCGCTTTTTCCTCGTTTTTAACACACAGCAACTGAAAAATTGCTATTCGGTCACCTCCCGGGAATTGAATCCCGAATCCTTCGATATCTAGCCGAGCGCGTTAGCCTTATACCACGGTGGCCAACAATTCACGCAGCTATGTGTGTTTTTTCAGTCAGCCTCTGACATCATAAATCCGTAAGATGGGCTCAGCTACTGAGACCTCTCCGTCTAGTGGGCATTAACGGTACTGGCTACATATTAATTATAGCAGTTAAATCCAAAGGGCGAGATCCAAGGTGAAAATCTCTCTCGGCTAGATATAGTAAAAAGATCTCTCAGCTAGATATCGAGAGATCCAATGCTTCAATTCCCCGGCGGCGACCGAATAAAAAAATTTCGGTTGCTGTATTTTTAAAAACGTGGAAAGAGCGATATCTTTGTTCATTCACTGATGCCACGTATATTTGGAGGATTTTCACTTTGGATCTCGCCCTTTGGATTTCACTGCTATAATTAATATACAACCAGTGCCGTTAATGCCCAGCAGATGGAGCCGTCTCAGTAGCTGTGCCCATCTTACGGATTCATGATGTCAGAAGCTGACTGAAAAATGCACATAGCCATGTGGATTGTTGGCCACCGTGGTGTAAGGGTAACGCGCTCGGCTAGATATTGAGAGATCCGGGATTAAATTCCTCGGCGGTGACCAAATAACAACTTTTCGGTTGCTGTGTGTTAAAAAAGTGGAAAGAGCGATGTCTTTGTTTATTCACATGGTATTCCGTCTTTTATCTCCCTACCATGCTCTTTTATTCTGGTCCTTAATGATCGCTACGTCATTCGTACCTAATCATACTGATAACGCAGAGCAGTGGCATAGATCTCCGCGCAGCCAGCCAGTGTTGTATTTCATTTTTCTTGTTAAAATTGATCCAATAGATTTGGGAGACCCAATGCCAACTTCATAACCAGAACTTCTAAGCAAGTTCTTGAAATAGTAGGAAAGTCCTGGTGTGTACGGAATAGCTCCAACAAACCTGCGCGTGTTCATATTTTGTACTGTTCCTTGTCTATTCAATATAGTATTTATTACATAGTGCATTTCACTTTCGCATTATAATATGAAAATGCACAAAATGTATTTATTTATCCCGAACGGAGTCTGGAATGAATAATACTAGCCTTGCGCATTTTGCCTTTAATAACTGAAATAAATTTGGAATGAATAAAACTAATTTTGTGCAATCTGTCTTATTTACTGTCTTAAATAAGACAAATTTAATTAATTAAATTACGTTTGGAATAAATATGACAAATTTTGTGCATTTCGTCTTTAACATTTTTGTTTGAGATTTTTTTAAATAAACAATGAAAAACAAAAAAGCATGAATGCGGACGTGATGGAAGCAAGTCAATGATTCCTCGCTTTCAAAGGAAATCTCGAATCGTTCGATTGGGTGATTGGTGACTCATTTTGTCTTCTACATGGCATTACGATTAATCAAATGAGACCCAAAGAAATATGAAAAATGTAAAAGATATTGATCCTTCGCGTACAGTTCGAATGAAATATCTCAATACACTTATAGACGTTATAAATTTATTGGTACTTTTATTTTTAAATACACCAGGTTGTGAATACGCAAGTAACTCTTATGGCGTAGTAAATCCGTTTATTTTCGTGGTGTAAATTTGTATAAAGATTCGCCAAGCTTTGACACTCCACTGGAAGGCTTTCTCAAGGCAATGTAGACATAAAATGCAGGGAATTAGAACACGTAGGAAATAAAGATTATTTTTTGAAAATAACGTGAGTGACACACGAGCAGTATTACGCGAGTTTTTATCACGCAATTATGAGGTGTGCCACGATGTGTTTTTATGTTTTAACAACGCATGCCAAACCATTGGTAGTTCCACAAAGACCATGTCATTGCATGCCAGTTTTCTGGAAAGGATTTTGACTGCGTCCGTGATGGTAGTTTCTTTAAAGTTCGTATAAGGGACAATTCTTCTAATACTATTCCATGCAGGAGAGTCAGAGCAATGTAAAAATAACCCACGTTATATTCAAAAATGCATCTTTATTTCCTACGAGTTCTAATTCCCTGCATTTTATGTCTACATTGGCTTGAGAAAGCCTCCTATGGAGTGGTAAAGTTTGACGAATCTTTATACAAATTTACAATACGAAAATAAACGGATTTTATAAGCGTTCCTTGCGTTATAAATTTGATGTCCGACCACGGTTTTTGTTATAAAATGTTAAAGTTGTGCAAAATCCTATATCAGTGATATTCTTTAGATAGAAATAAAAATTCTCGATAAGCTGTTTGAAAACTCACTGTTGTCAAATACAGTATAACAAAAGTGCCTAATTCAACTTTCAAAATTCGAAAAAGTGTCTACTAAAAGATAAAACTGTCTATCTTCAGCACACACTAAAATTTTGTGAAACATTTCGCAAAATGTCTTTGAGGATATTAATGGTTAACTTTTCAACGGCAGAATTAGATTTATTCTTGATCCCAATGAGGTATGCAATTTTTTTTTTGAGTATTATGGCTTTCATTGTAATCAAATGAGGTTTTGCGTACCTTTTGCTAGAATGCATTCTAGATTTTGAAGAACTGACGTTCTTATAATGGGATGCAATTGTGGATCAAAGTGAAATTTGTGCATTATAATTTCTGTTTGCGTAATTCTCTTGTCTTCAGATAAATTTATCATTCAGAGGAAGATCTTTGTGAAGGTTCATCAAGTGTTTTCAGTCTGTTTTCTAAAGTTAAAATGTGGAACGAAAGTTATTATTCTGAATACAAGTATAAAATTGAAAGACAAGTGTGGCGATAGTATAGAACTAAGGTGGCATGTAAATCATTAAAAAAGGATCGATATGAGATGTGTATGTTGTGAACCCTAGGTTCTTGCGGCTCTTCTTCGCTAGACATGTGGCATGAAAGGTAGCCCTTTATCAGGACAAAAGAAACAGACCAGAATACAAAATATACTCTACTGAGAAGAAGTATAATTCTTTCTCTGCTTACGTCCTGGTAGTGGACTTCAACTGAACCTATGTCAAAATTAAACAAGTTAGTAAAATCATACAATACATTGATTATGATACGCTTTCCTACATACTAGAAATCATTACTGAAGTTATTACTCAAGTTATGAGGAAAATGGCTGTGGAATAAATCTCACTCCTGTGCCCTGACCGTTGATCCCATTTTGATGATATTCAACAGAACTGATTCAGTATACCTCCGAAATAACATGACAAAGTTTTGTCGCAATCGAAGCAATTTTACGTAAGTTATGATGCATAAGGGCTATGGAATAGATCCAGCTTCTGTGTTCTAACCTTTGACATACTAACGTTTCATCCAAATCGAAACATTTTTACGTACGTTATGACGCATAATGGCGATTGAAGGGATTACGCTCCTATTCCCTTACCTTTGACCCCCATTTGGCAAATTTCCAATTGGGTTTGTCCTCAGGTGGTCCCCTACGCCATACTAAATTCAATCGAAATCGAACCTTTTTTTACGTTAGCTATGACGCATAAGAGCAGTAGAATGGATCCCGCTCCTATGTCCTGACCTTTGACCCCATTTCGTTCACTTTCAATAGGGTTCCTTCCCAGGTGTTCATCTACCACATACTAAAATTGCATCGAAATCGAACGATTTCTACGTGAGTTATCGTGCGGAAGAACATACGCACACAACGCGTGACGTAATGAGGCAGATGGGAATCGCGACCATCTGCTCCCAAGAGTGTGACGGTATAAAACTTTAATGGGCTCCACACACAACGCGTGACGTAATGAGACGGATAGCGTGACCGCGCGCCAACATCTAATGGGACGACGCTATGACACTACACTTAAAACGTGGTAATTCGGGGTAGTTATTTAACCCGCTAAACGAATTTTCCTAAAGTCGAGATCAAGCTAAATCGATTTCTAGTAATAGAACACGGTGGGTTAACGACTTTCATCTAAATCCTTAGAGCCGTTTTCAAAATAAAATTTACATACATACAAGAATTTAAGGTGAACGTCAAGTAATTTCGCTTCCTGTACTTCGTATGGAAAAAATTCTGTACACATTTTCTTCCCAACTAATGCGTTCCCAAGGATGAAAATTTGAACATCGAATAAAATATATTTATTTTATAACTTGCAATACTTAATATTTTCTAAAACATAACCAGAATTATGCAACCGCACATTTGTTTGTCTACTGACGTCATAAAGATACAGGTCGCGCCATCTTTTTCTAGACAATTAATGCGTTCACAAAGATGAAAATTTGAACATCGATTAAATTAGCTTCATTTTATAACTTGAAATACCTAATATTTTCTAAAACATAACTATAATTATGCAATCCAACATTTGTTTGTCTACTGACGTCATCAAAGTACAGGTCGCGCCATCCTTTTTCTGGTTTCAACACCACCAAAGGAAAAGTTATTGATTTTTAATATAATTATGGGGTTTTTTTTTAGAAAATATTAAGTATTCCAAGTTATAATATGGTTATTTTAATCGATGTTCAAATTTTCATCCTTGGGAACACATCAATTGTGAAAGAAATGTGTACAAAAGTTTTTCCATTGCAAGTATAGGAAGCAAAATTACTTGACGTGATCTGGGGTATAGGAAATTTTCTAACATATCCAAGTAAATGTCACCATTTATGGTTTTTTCGCAGAAGAAGAAAGGGCCAATCACTTCTCTTTTTTATAGGGCGCACCACACATTAACTTTTGGAGAATCACGTTCCAGTTCAATAGCAGCATGAGGCGGTTCACTGCCCCATATCCAAACAAAACATAGTTTACGAAGTGAAACAATACCTCATACATGAAATGTGGATTAATCACTAAAAATTACAGTACTTAGGAAGTTTTTATCGTTTTCCACTTGATTCAGCATATCCACAGCAAAATCGTATTGCAGAGTGTGATTATTTGCATGCATCTTTTGCACTATTTGAATTTTATAAGCATGAAACTAATTTCTTGTGCAAGATATCATGAACTGTCTATTTTGGAATGCACAGTTCTCTGCTTGCTTTATGAACGGATTTCCTGGGGCTTCGCCGGAAACTTTCATAGCTTGGTCAACCATCTCACCTCAGACGCTAGGCCTACCGGTTCCTCCACGATGTTCCACATTGCCAGTTTCTTTAAACTGTTTCATTCACCGCTTAGTTGAATCTGTTGACGGAGGATTACAACCATACTCTAAATGGTACCGTCTTTTAACTTTAATGACAGACTTTAATTCCGCAAACCATAACACACACATCGCCTTCTGCTGTATGGATGACATGACTACTGATTGCGCATTTCTCATAAATTCCTCATCAGGCCACACCTAGCGCCATCTATCGGATTCTGGGAGTAACAATTCTGCAATACAAAAATACAGGAACCGTGTTAGTAATATGTGACATAGAAAAACAGACAATGCTCATAGTTTTTTTTTTTGTACATAATTTTGTAATGTGTTTAATAATTCTTGGACACTCTGTATAATGGTGAGAGATTGTGTTGCACTAGTAACTGTGATAGAAATGCTTTCTTTTTTATAACATTACTTTCCTGACAAAGTCATCCCTTATAAAGCTTCAACAAAAATAAGTGATAGTAAAATAACTATTAGGAACAAGAAAAGTTTTGTGAAGGGGCCTTCATATGATAAAAATGATATTTTATGATATGATGAAAATGATTTTTTAGGTTAGCTAAGAACTTCATTTATTTACCCCCAAATTTTTGTAGACTAGGTAACAAGACTGTATACAACAGATTATCATGGCAGCTTTAAGATAAGCATTACCGTACGTCCCTCTTACGGAGCACAAACGTTACTAAAACGGTTTTGCTATGTTATGGAAACGTCGTTTAAACGGTTTTGCTACGTTATGGAAACCAAAGAATATCTAACTGATAAGAAGTTAAGGCTCAGCGAGACGTAACTAGCGCCACTATATTATGCGGCAAAGAATTACTACACAGAAGCCAACATTACAGACTGATGCCGCAGGATGCCGGAGCAGACTGAGTTGGACTGAGCATGCGTGTTTGTGTTCAAAGAATATAAACGCTTGTTTGTGTTGGCGTTTTGTTCAAAGGTTTTGTTGTTCTCATCTAGATCTGCGTTTATATTACAGCCATGAAATACACCCACTCCATTCCGATGAATAACAATTCATGGAATGGAGTGGATGAATAACAAGAACAAATTTGAAACCGCTTGAAACAAATATCCTGGAAAACCATTAAAACAACGTTTGCTGAAAAAAAAAAAAAAGAATTATACGCGTACAAAATTCATTAATTATTAGAAAGAAAAAAAAAGCAACGCTATGTGGTGTACTCATCCATGGGTTGGAATACACAAGACTGGGAGGAATTCGCTTCTAAAAATAACGATAAGTAAAATAAAATATCTTTTACTCTTTAAAACAAATGTAGCTTCGGACAACGGAAAGGAAAGACACAACGTTAAAAATGTAACAGAATGTGACATGAACCCGTGTAAATATATATTTATTCAACAATCTCTTTTCAAGACGGCAAGACAGTACAAAACTTTGGAAAGCGACTCTAAGTATGGTATGTACACGCCTTGAAAATGAGTGAAGTTCCCTTAAGGTTAAAAAAAAAAAACTATCGTCACGTTGAAAAAATTAATTTATCAATTATATGAAAAATACCTCGTAATATTGTAAAATGAAAGAGGGAAGCATTCGATTACACATTGCATACCAAACAGACAGCTTTAAGCATACACTCGAACGTGACGAATTAGTCCGGTCGGTAGAGAGCTCAGCTATCACACCAACGGCCCAGGTTCGAACCTATTCAGATGCGAACGGATGTTTTTCCGATCTATAGAGAAAATTTCGCCAGCGCATTGCGTTTAATTTACAAACTTCGGAAGGGTAGAAAAAAAAATTGTAGCTTTGGGAAACTGCTTAAAATTGCAGCTTTGGGAGTCTTTGCTTTTTTTTTTATTATTATTATGGCTACTACTGGGAAATTGGCGGACAGTGCTGGCTCAGCAAGACTGTTTTTGCTGGGTACCTATTATGTTTACGTTTTGTGGGATCCCATTCCTTTGTTTTGCTACTGAAAATTCCATGCAAACAATTTTTAATACGAAGTACCACGAATCCCATGGAAATTCAAAACCAGCCTCAGCATTTTTGACATTTAAGGTATATTGTAAATATGAAATTCATGCCAAGCAACCTGGTATACTACGGTGCTTAAAGTGAGAATAAAACTGCTAAAATTTCCTTAAAATAATATTAATTGCTAATGTATATATTTGTTTCACCAAAAGAAGGGACAGGAGGGATACTCAGAAAAGAACAACAACAACAAAAAAATGCTTTAGTAGACCCAATGAGACCGAAGGAAACAGTCGCAGATCAAAGCTTCGCTACCTTTCCGTGAAATAGGCTTCCCGTCCCGTGTCTCCTACGCTTTTTGCGCCTGAATGTTAACTTTCCCGCAGAGCATCTACGGCCGCATTACATGGTGGCGCTGCTGTCGCCTGTTTTACATTATCTCTACGAGAGTTGAGCTTCTTCACGCGAAGCGTTTATATTCTTTGATGGAAACGTTTGTTTTCAATGTAATATGCAAAGTAAAAGATTTGAAGAGTGATTCCGTATCAACTCAACACAATTTGAAGGCATTTTTTATCTCACCATCTCAGATTTTAATGAAATTTGGTACATAGGTGGCCTCTGTATAGATTAAGAAAAATATCAAATTTCATCGTCATATAGCCACCAGTTTTGAAGATACAGCTATATAAAATGTCCAAAAACACCCCAAAATCAGAAGATTTTATATGTTTTTAAATTATGATTGCAGCTCCCCTAATTAAGATAGAGATGGGAAAGGTATCTTTTGTAGTATTTTTTATGCTCTTTTATTTGATGTACAACAAACACCATAGGGGTTAAGATTAAAAAAAAATTAAAATTAAAATATTGAATTTTTCAAAATGCGACACCAAAAAATTTGAAATTTTTTTAAAACAATCTATGTGTTTGGTATTTGATTACGTGAGTTGTAACTTGGGATGATAATGGGTTTACTTAAAAAGCTATATTCAAATTTAGCCTAACACAAGAGTTTAATAAAAAAAAAAAATGAAAAAAACATGTAAACTGAAAATAAATTTAGGCTAAATCTCAAAAAAGTTTCATTAATAACAATAGATATAGTATTTTTGTTATTTAAAACTATTTATTTAAACAATGTTTTATTTTTAATTGATTTGTTTAAAATCTGAGACTACATGGGTTTAAAAATTTTATTAATTTCATTATTCAGAATTTGTAATAATTCACAATTCAATACAAAAAAAATAAACAGACTTTAAAAAGTAATTTCAATTACTGCTCAAGAAACACATCAAAATAATAATAACATATGGCATTGAATTGTTTACATTTATGCAAATTATATTCCTAATCTTAAACTTAGATCGTCACTTAAAGCAGAATCTTCTAAAATTAAAAAAAAAGTTGCATCATTGTTTTGAAGTGAAATCACACGTGTAGATCCTTGATATAGTCTTTAAAAGCTTCAATAGTTTGGTGTATTTCTGTTTCAGAGAGATTGTAGAGTCTTCCTGTCGGAGTCAAAGGATTTACTTTACACAAGAGGTAACTTACAGGAAGCTATAATACATCTTGTGGGCTAGGGTAGGAAAAGGATGTAGATGGACCAGCTGGATGTAAAAATGAGACCTTAACTTCATTCTCACTCTCTTCTTTTGGTAGAACATACGCTACCCACCAGTTGTTTTCATAGATTATGGTTATGTAACCACTCATTTCTGTTATTTGCAGTCTGTCTTGTAATGCTGATACTTTTTCAGTAGCTGACTCGTTTGATTCTGAGAACATCTTCACTTTTATTTTTGAATTACTCAATGGGATAGGAATAAAAGCATGAAGTTTCTGGGTACCTTGTATTGTTAGAGACTTGCTTAGGCGATTTTCCAAAAATTGGTCTGTTTCTATGTATTTTTCTTGACTTACATATGTAAAGTTTGCCACAAAAATGTTCTGAATTGCCCATTCGTACAACTGAAATGGTGTTTGAATTTGATTCTCGTAAGGGCGTTGTAAGCTGGCTTGGGCAGCTAACCTTTTCACCGTTCCACCAACGCCATCACATGGCCCCTTCCCGTGTGCTGTTGCTGAAAAATGCCATTCAGCATCAATGTTGAAGTCATCTTGATGGAAACATAAAAGTTTGTGAAAAAATTTCCGATTTTTGCACTGGGCTGCAGACCCGTCAGAGAAATAGTACATTTTTTTGACGCTGTTGTCACCAAACTTACTTTTCAAGAAGTTAATAAGGTTTTTTTTTTTGGAAGCAGTACAGTGTAATTGTGTTGTGCTCTAAACATTCAGAAATTACTACAAAACTTGCATGTTCAGTCTTTTCTGTTTTGTAATAGATGACAAATGGGTGGACTGTGGCTTGCCCACTGGTCCAGTGATAGCTCTGGGCTTCATCTTGAAGAAGAAAACTATAATTTTTAGCAAAATCACAAATGATGAGAAATTCTGAGTCCTTGAGGTTTTCCTTAGTACTACTATTCATAAAAGAGCTTTGCTGCTTAGCAATGAAGTCATGTCTGACCAAAGCAGACAGTTTTTCGCAAAACAAATCAATAAAATTTGAAGTTGATTTTTCTAATGTCTCCAAGTTGCATCTATCGACTGTAATCCATTGGCGAAAAGTTAGTTTTTCAACCAAGTTCTCAAAACCGTGTTCCCAGAACAGGTGGGACACTTCCCCAAATGACAATCTATGGAAGTAGGGTTGCATAATACTCTTGCAAGACAATGTTTGTAGGAAGATAATTGTCCATTCGTTAGTGAACCAATTCTTGCATTATCCATCATCAGTTTTACATTTTGGTGTGTGGTGCAAACACATACCGTATGAGTACCACTAGACCCTACCAGGACATGGTTTTTTGGTCTGAGCTCTGCGAATTTGGAAAAACTGACTTTCATGCTTGCAAATTGTCAAATTACATAAAATCAGCCTGTTTGACAAACTTTATCTCCGTTTTCAGTCCTAACAGAAACAATCTTTCATTCCAGGTAAAACCCGACTAATTTCATCACTTTGGTAAAACGATCATACTACAACTACTTCAGAAGAGAGAGACTTACCTGGTTTTCTATTAAGGCTTTCCAAAATTCCTTTCTCCTTCAGAATTTTTTTTTTTATTGTCTTACCATATAATTAGGAGCATTGAATTCTTACATGATTTTCCTAACACTCCATGACTCTGGTAAGCAAGTCAAAATCATCAACTGTTTATCTCTAGTGCAGTTAGAAAAATTACTTTTAGGATTGTCCATAAGAGAGTCGTGAAGTATTTCATCCTCATCATCAGATGATTCTTGAATATTTGTAAAAAGCTTCCGTTTCATAGCAGAACTGATTTTTTGAATTTTGGTTGAAGCATAACATTTAGATTTTAGCTTTTTCTTATTGACAGCTGATTCACCCAATTCATGGAGCGAAGTATTCAGTGTTTCAATTACTTCTGACATAGATGCAAAATTTTCGTCCGTTTTCTCATCAGCACAGGTTTCATTTGCTTCTTGACTAATTATTAAAGTTTTCAGCTGCTTTCTGCAAGAATCACAAATTTTAGTCTCCTTTGATAAGTCATCAAAATTTTCCAACATCCAGTCTGTCACATTTCTAATATGGATTGAAACATTGTATTAATGCATATCTTGTACTTTCCATTGTTGATTATTTGTGCATAAAATGTAAAATTAAAATAGTAAAATAATTGCCTCCCATTACCTGTTCTTTTTATTTTTCCTAAAAAATCCTGCACAGCTTCAATTTATAAAAGTCTAGTTTCAAAACTGAAAAGGATGTACTTTATTCAATTTAAAGTTTTCAACCACAAAAGTTTTCAAACGCATATCACTTTCACTGCAAGAAACACATGATCACCATCAAAACCTAAAGCAGACTGAGAAACACATCTGATCACCATCAAAACCTAAAGCAGACTGAGAAACACATCTGATCACCATCAAAACCTAAAGCAGACTGAGAAACACATCTGATCACCATCAAAACCTAAAGCAGACTGAGAAACACATCTGATCACCATCAAAACCTAAAGCAGACTGAGGTCTGCAAGGTAGGAATGCAAGTTGCTGCTTGTTGGGTCTTGTTACCAATGATCTAAACAACAGAATCAGTTTTTTAAGTCGGAACATGCAGAGTTTTGTCCAAAACAAAATGTAGCCAACAGTATAACTGCACAGTCTTTATTTTTTTATATTGTATTGCGAATTATTACAAATTCTGAATAATGAAATTAATAAAATTTTTAAGCCCATGTGACTCAGCTTTTAAACAAATTAATTAAAAATAAAACATTGTTTAAATAAATGGTTTTAAATAACAAAAATACTATATCTATTGTTATTAATGAAACTTTTTAAAGATTTAGCCCAAATTTATTTTCAGATTACATGTTTTTTTATTTTATTTTTTTTTTCATTAAACTCTTGTGTTAGGCTAAATTTGAACATAGCTTTTTAAGTAAACCCATTATCATCCCAAGTTACAACTCATGTAATCAAATGCCAAACATATAAAGATTGTTTTAAAAAAAATTCGAATTTTTTGGAGCGTCACATTTTGAAAAATTCAAAATTTTAATTTGAATTTTAAAATTTGATTTTTTTTTTAAATATTAACCCCTATGGTGTTGTACATCAAATAAAATAGCATAAACAATACTACAAAAAGATACCTTTCCCATCTCTCTATCTTAATTAAGGGAGCTGCAATCACAATTTAAAAACCCATCAATCTTCCGATTTTGGGGTGTTTTTAATACTTTTTATAGCTGTATTTTCAAAACCGGTGGATATATGACGATGAAATTTGGTATTTTTCTTAATCTATATAGAGGCCACCTATGTACCAAATTTCATTAAAATCTGAGGTGGTCAAGTCGTTGTGTTGAGTCGATACGGAATGACACAAGAACGAAATAGAAATGTTCTAATGTTTTGCAACGGCACACGTAAAGCCAAAAAAAAAAGTCTTGAAACTGGAATATAACCTTCGATAAAAGGTTGTGGTAACATTTTTTGCGACGTTTGACGTAATACACAAAGGACAGCAACGTTTAATAGAGGAAATTTAGACATTGATTAACCGTTGCTGTTACATTTACTAAACGTAATACAGAAAGGAAAAATACGTTGTAAAATCGAAAATAAAACGTCGCTAAACGGCTGTTAAAACCGTTTCTCAACGTAATAAAGAGGGAATATGACGTTTAAATAACGTCATTTAAAAGTTGCTAAACATTCTTAAAAACGTTTTCTCAACGTCATAATAGAAGGAATATGACGTTTAAATAACGTCATTCAAACGTTGCTAAACGGTTGTTAAAACCGTTTCTCAACGTAATAAGGGAAGGAATATGACGTTTAAATAACGTCACTCAAACGTTGCTAAACGGTTGTTAAAACCGTTTCTAAACGTAATAAGGGAAGGAATATGACGTTTAAATAACGTCATCTAAACGTGTTAAAAACAGTGCTACAACGTTATAGCAACGGTTGAAAAACCATTGAATCAACGAGACGTATTAGCGTTTTATAAACGTAATATTGTGACGTTTTTTCAACGTCTCGCCGAACTGGTTTTAAAACGTTTTACAAACGTTTTTGTGCTACTTGGGAATATGGTATAAGGGCGATGGAATAGATCGCAATCCTATGTCCTGACCTTTGACTCCATTTCGTCCAATTTCAAGAGGGTTCGTCCCCAGGTGGTCCCTTACTACATACTGAAATTTCATCGAAATCGATCCATTTTTGCGCACGTTATGACGCATAAGGGCAATGGAATGCATCCCGCTCTTATGTCCTGACCTTTGAGCCCAATTCACCCATTGTGAATAGGGTTCGTCCCTAGGCGGTCCCCTACCACATACTAAAATTTCATCGAAATATCGAAATTGAACCATTTTTACTCCAGTTATCATGCGGACGGAAGGAGAAAGCTGGAGCATATACGCTTCTTCGACCTACGGTTGGAAAGCGTAAGAAAGGGGTTTGCTTATTGCATATGAAGAAGATTTAATGCAGATGCTACATGTGCTAGTTTTGAGAAGACTTCCTGCCTTGAGTAACTGAAAGTAAGTTTGCCAAGACAAAAATAGAATTCCGTAAAAAGACGAAGTACTCTTCTGTACAAAATTCAAAGAAAATTCACAGAAATGCTGTAGTTTGATATTTTGATTGTAAGCGAACCATTTCTTTTTAACTGAACAATTTTTAAAATAGCTGTGCAGTGATGACATTGAATGCTTGGGTGTTATGAGCATGTCATTTGAATATTTTCGCATACGAAAAAAAAAAAACTTTAATGAAGATCTGCAACAAAAGAAAATTTCAACGAAAATGAAAATGCATGTACATTCCCTAGCGAAACAATTTCTGGTTATGTAAATTGTTCATGAAAATTGTTCTTCATGTTCATAAAAACTTACATGAACATTTTCAATCATTCATGTAAATTGCGTCTTGAAAATTGTTCTCCGTGTGAGTGGAACCAGTTACAAAGAAAACAAAAACAACCTAATTTCTATAATCAGTAAAAGATTCATAAATATCAATAAGCACCTGCCATGTATGTTGCAAAACATCACAATTTGTGCACAACATTTTCCTCATTACGGGAGAAAAATTGTTTTATGGTGTCCATATTTTTGTTTCGTGTTTTCTAAGTCCTTCATTATGTTAAGGGACTTTCAGTAATCTTTATGTACTGCCGATGTGTGAAATTTGTTTACTCGCTCAGTACCTTGACGATTGTTTGTATACTACACTTCCAAGTTAGATACGGCGTCGTAATATGCAGGCTGAAAAAGTGAAGCTGTGTTTGGCAGCAGGAAAGCAACTTCCACATATGTATGTTAAAGTCGGCTGGCTCTTCTGGTTCTTGGGGTGCCTAGGAGAATTGCCGAGTACCAGAAGTTCTCTGAGTTTCCGGACATTTTTTTCGCAATAAACTTTCAGTGCTGTATGGAAATTTGAAATGAGCCACTCCTATAATGTACACCATACAGGCATTTTAGTTTCAGTCGGAAATGAAAAGCAAATGCTCCATAGGATACCCCGATCATTGCTCGGGGTGTTAGTGAATGATAGATAAATGACTGTTCCGACTTGAAAACACGTCCCCTGAAGCATTTCTTCCCAGCAAGAGTGTAAAGAATCTTTAAACTTTGATGGATGACTATCTTCTCAAGAGACGAAGGTGCGTGCTCACTTCGTGTGGTTCTGTTTACACTGAAGACAAGATCGTCGTGGTAGTTAGCATGCTCGATGCCTGTATGCAGCATGGCATGGGATTCAAGACCTGCTTAGTGGTCAGTACTCACTATCTCGTCGCTGACTGTTATTCTGAACAGGTCTCTGTGATGGTTTTACAGATTGAAACCAAAACGACTGATTTGAAGCGTTATGAAGGATACTTCACCTTATTCATGTGATCAGTTATAAGTGCTCTTTACTTTCTTCACGTGGAACAAATTCCTCACAGATACAAAGCACCTATTAGGATCTTCTGCTCGTATGCTAGAGTCAGTCTATCTCCCCCAACGAAACTACTACTTAAATGCATCAACTTTACTTCAATTAATGAAGTGGCGGGCTTAGCTGGTGTCTTTATCTATTTGGATTTCTTTAGAATTATTCTAATGATGAAAGTACTGTGACGTACACTCTAATTTAGTATACCTCTTTGATTCCTTCATCCTCCTTAAACATTTTCTTATTTTAACGCTACATTTTCTCTCTCGCTGAAAGTTTTTGTGGCAGCTTAACACGAGGACAAACGTTGAATGAAGTATGTTAACGAGATTGATAAGAGCGATGTTTACGGTGTGTGAGAGCTCTCGTTTGAAGTCGGCTAGATTGTGAGATCGTAGTAATTGCGTTGGAGAGAAATGTTTAGCCTACCTGTTAATGATTAATTCTTCAATGCTTGGCGTACCTTTGAATAATTAATTCTGCAATGCTTAGCCTATGCTTAGCCTTTAACACTTAGCGACCATAACGCCCAAAACGCCCGTACATACAAACAGCCATAGCCCCCCGGAACGCTTGTCTAGAGTGAGTCAGATTTCTACCCTTGCTTGCTCTTCAGGTTTGCAAGAACTGTGAGAAATCAGCAGGTGTGATCCACAGTAACTATTGTTGTTATTAAACAAAGAAGTGAACCAACAGACAGTTTCGAGCGTTATGGTGCTTGGAGTGATAAAAGATTTTTGGGTCATGGTCGTTAAAGGGTTAATGATTAATTCTTTCAAGTCGAATTTTACGCTTTGTTGATATTGAATACTTAAATTGCTTTGGAGTTCGTAAAACATGAAAAGTGTTCTGTGCATTGAGAATATGTTGCGTTTCGATGTCAAAGTACTAGAGTATTACGTAAGACATTAATTCTGTTTTTTTGTGCTGAATACTTATCAAGGACCAATAAAAAGTTGAAGTAAATAGGCTTGACTTTTTTTGGCAGTTAGTGTTATTATTAAGTAGTGCTTAATTAAGTGTTTAGTTAGGCTATCCGGAACACGGCTAAACTTTGTGGAGCGTTTCGGTACGATGAGTATTTATAATGAAGTAATGTTAGTGTTTCGGTGTAACATCTGCAACTACATACAAGAAAAAATTGCGGTACTTAGGTCTTGAATGAGACTCACATCCATCTGATGCTTAATTACTTCTAGCCGCCTTAAAACTTGCAATTAAAAATCTAGGCTGTTACCATTCCGTGGCACTTTTGCAGAACGTCCAGCACTGCCACGTGCACGCATTTCACCAGCCACTGGAGTTTAAACTGTTCTCCATCGTGAAATAATAGCAGCTGACCGTTCCAGCTGAGAAAATTGCACACTGGCCGAATGCGTACGGTACTCATTCTCCTGTAGCTGGATTAAGCGGAGCAGATTATTAGCTGCACATTTTTTGTCATTTCGGAAAAGAAAAAAGTTTGCCCCGGCAATTCGCGTTGCTTCTCGAAGAAGCACGGGAAAGAGAAAGTTGCTTTTTTTCACGCTACGGGACAAAGTTGCTTGAGTGAGCAAATGGCTATACGGCGGACATATGTCCTGCTTTTCCTACTATGGAACAGTGCGCATTAAGCCTTCCTTCTCTTTTCTTCGCCCAGTGATGGAGATACCGTGTGATTCGAAGAAAAAGAATGAGTATCTAAAGGGATGAAACAAGTTGAGATCATTGGCTAGCAAATACCTGCCGAGTGACGACGACCAAAAAATACCCTGAGACGCGATAAAGGTACTTAGAAAGAGGAGAGGTAGGTCCAATCGCCTTTGTTTCCGTGCCGCCAGCGAGCTGTTACCCTACGAGCTGGAATGTGACGTCACAGTGGCCATAAACGATCTCTTGAGCATTCGGAGTCATTCGGAGCTTGTGCTGTAGTGTCGATTACCCGCTGCATTTCTTTGTCAATTTTAGACCTGCTTTGTCGTTTTATTCATTTTTTTTTTCTGTGTATGACTATCTCGAAAATACCTGGATACGTTGTTGCACTTTGTCGTAATAACAGTTCAAAGGAAATGAAGTTGGATGTTGCATACCATGTTTTTCCATCGGATAGAGATTTCTTGAAGCAATGGGTAGCGAAATGCTGTCGAAAGGATGTATTCGATGCAAAGAAAGCTCGAATGTGCCTCGAAGTAAGAGCGAGATCTTAGAAATGAATTGCTGAACTTGCCTCCCAGAAAAAAACTGAAAAAAGATGCCGTGGCTAAAAAAAATATGCCTTAGCAGATGGAGGAGCAAACATCTGTTCGAAGTAAACGGTTTAAGATCGGAGAGGTCAGAAAAAAAATGCGTTAAAGTATATCTCCAATTAAACGTCTAATCACAGGTCACAATGAAAGTGACGTCATTCTTGACCAACATTTATCGTACCGTCAACGTTATGTGAGAAGTGCGAATGTCTGAACAAAAATATAATGCAACTGAAGAGTGAAGATAATTCACTAGGGGAAGAATTATCAAACGTAAGAAAACAGTTGAAAATGGTAAAACAATGCTTTTGCCTGGAGAAAAGAAGCCTGAAAGCGGAAATTAATATTATGAAACGCAAATGCAAGAATAGAAATTTGCTGAGCAACCGTGAAAGGTGGCCAGTTATCATAAATTTGCTTGGCCATTCATTGTTTCACTGAAGTGCAAATTCAAACTCTTGTGTCGAAAAAGAGACTAGGAAAATGAAATGAAGAAGATATAAGTGAAGCACTTGTTTTGCATGCTATTTCTCGAAAAGCATATCTTTTCATCAAAAATAAAATGCACATACTGGTTCCAAGCATTTCCTCTCTGAAACGGTGGTGTGGTAAAGTTGTGTTACCGATGGTTTAATTGAGGCCGTTTTAAAGGTCATGAAAATAAATGCTATACACTTAATCGACGAACTCGACAAAGTTTCAATTTTATCTTTCGGTGAAATGAGCGTTGATTGCCGATATTGTTATGATGCTGCTGCAGATAAAATTTTAGGACCGTATAGTAGCATTTTAGTAGTTATGCTAAGAGGCTTCTGGAAAGCTTGAAAACAATCATGTACTGTATTATTCCTTTGATAAGCAGATGGATTAAAAGCTGTTAACTAACATAATTCGAGCCGTTGAGCAATCGGGTTATTTAGTGCATGGATCAATCGTGTTATTTAGTGCATGGAGCAATCGTGTTATTTAGTGCTGATCTGGGGGGGGGGGGGGGTAACAAGGTTTGGAGGCAGCTTGGAATAACCCCAGTATTGTCTTCTTCTCCAAATCCAGTAAATGAAAATCAAAAAATATGGATGCTTGCCGATGTGCCCCATCTAATTAAGCTTCCCCGAAATCATATATTTGATCGCGGAACACGCTGTAATATGAAACCATCACTCGCCAGATATTTGACCTTTTGCTGGAACGTAATAACTCAGAATTAAAGGAGTTTCATAAAATAAAATGGATCCACACAAATGTAAGAGGCGAGACAGAGAATTAGTTTCAGCGCCCCAGATGCAATCTAACAACGTAAGCAAATCTGTAGATTCCACGTAACGAAATGTAGATTTCCCAGCTCCAAAGAGCTATTGCAGTGTGCTTTTGGAAAAAAAAAGATATTCTGCAAAGAAGCATCGAACATTATTCATGTCATATTCCCGTTTTTTCCCAATATATATATATATATATATGGGATGTAAGGTCAGGTGATGCGTAACATCACAGCCTCTCCTTGACAAATGTCAACCCCGCCTTCTCGTGGTACATCCTGTTCTCACTAAAGGGGCTCTGACGACCGCCAATAGCGGTATAACTATACCATCGGGATTAGAGGAAATGCTATCCCACACTCACCAACCCGCTTGGCCAGCGTGGTGAGTTATGGCCAAACCCCTCCAAAATGACTCCACAACTTGAATCTTGGCCCTCAGTCTCCGGCAGCTGGAATGTACCTGGCCAAGGCAGCGGCCAGTGCGACATGAAGGCAGAGGGTGCTAAGAATCCCCGGAGGACCGGACTAGGCTGCCATCTGATGCTGACCTTGGCTACATATAACGGACGCTCCCTATCTTCTGATTCAAGGCTTCTTGAATTGGAAGAGGAACTACAAAGGATCAAGTGGGACATCGTCGGGCTAAGTGAGGTAAGGAGAAAAGGAGAAGATCTCATTGAACTGAAAAGTGGACATCTCTTCTACTATCGTGGGACAGATACTGGCAGAACTAGTGGTGTTGGATTTATAATAAACAAGAAACTGAAGGATAAAGTTGTAGAAGTTGAAAGTTCCTCTGACAGAGCTGCACGACTCGTTATCCAACTCTCGAGAAGATACCAGGCTCAGATTATTCAAACTTATGCACCCACCACAAGTCATGCTGAAGAAGAAATTGAAGAATTTTATGAGGAAATTCGTGATCTAAATAATAAAGGTAAGCAGCACTTGAAGATAATTATGGGAGATTTCAATGCAAAAATAGGGCAACGGCAACAGAATGAAACTTCAGTTGGTAAATTTGGTCACGGCAACAGAAACCAGCGTGGAAATACTCTCGTAGAGTTTGCAGAGGCAGAAGGGTTTTTCATCTTGAACTCCTTTTTCAAGAAAAAACCACACAGGAAATGGACATGGAGACATCCAAATGGGACGACAAGTGAAATTGATTTTATTTTGTGTAACAAAAAATTCGTCATAGAAGACTGCAGTGTGCTAAACAAGTTCAACACAGGCAGTGACCATAGATTGGTGAGATGTAAGATGCACCTCAACACTAAACTCGAACGTAGCAAGCTCATAAGACAAACAAAATGTATTGACATAACCAACCTTAAAAAACACCATAATACCTTCAAATTGGAACTGAAGAACAGATTCTCTGCTTTAGAAGGCCTAACATTGGAAGAAGTGGATATTTCTGAAGTTAACAGAAAAGTAACCAAAGCTCTTATGGAAACAGCAAAAAAATTAGCTGGGTCTAAGAACAAGTTGCATGTAAATAAATTATCAGGAAAAACCAAAATGTTGATGCAAAAAAGAAGAGAGATGAGGACAACTAAAGAAGATGTGACTTCCAAAGTGGAATATATAGAGCTGTGCAAGACAGTACGAAAAAGTATCACTGAAGACGTAAGGAAATTCAACTGTGAACTAGTGAGGAAAGCAATTGAAAACAACCAAAGCCTAAAGATAGCAAAGGGACATCTCAGTAAGGGAAAAAAATAGATTATGGCACTGAGAAAAGAAGATGGTTCTGTAACAAGAAATAGAGGCGAAATTTTGACAAGAGTGAAAAATTTCTACTCCAAATTATATGAAAGGAATGATACATGTACTCCAGACATCATGAAAGGTACCAGTACCAGAGTTCTTCCAGTCCTTCCAGCAGAAGTTGCACATGCAATCAAGAACATGAAGCGGGGAAAAGCTCCAGGAGAAGATGGAATTACTGTAGACATCATACAAGAAGCAAGTGGAGAAATCGAAACAGTACTCGCCCAAATTTTCACTCGATGCCTTAATGAAGGGAAAATTCCTGAGGATTGGAACAACGCTACAATGATCTTGCTACATAAAAAAGGTGACATTGAGGATCTCAGGAACTACAGACCTATCAGCCTCCTATCAGTGGTTTATAAAATCTTCACTAAAGTTCTTTCACACCGCTTGAAGGTGACACTGGACATGGCTCAACCGAGAGAACAAGCTGGATTCAGGAGTGGCAACAGCACAATAGATCATATCCATGTACTGAGAGAACTAATTGAAAGAGCGAGGGAATATGAACTTCCATTGTGCATGGCTTTTATCGATTATGAAAAAGCCTTTGATTCGGTGAAACCATCAGCAGTTACAATGGCTCTGAAATCCTGCGGTATTGAAGATACATACATTAATATTATTAATAACATCTATGAAAATGCAAGTGCAAAGATTCGGCCGTTTGAAAATACAACACACATAAAAATTGGAAAAGGAGTGAGACAAGGTGACACCATATCTCCGAAGCTCTTTAATGCCACATTGGAAAATGTCTTTCAATCACTGAACTGGGAAAACAAAGGGATAAAGATTAATGGAGATTATCTAACCCACCTTCGTTTTGCTGATGACATAGTCATTTTTGCAACTACCCCATCAGAGCTACAGAGTATGATCCAGGAACTTGCTGACAAGAGTAAAGAAGTGGGATTAAAAATGAACTTTCAGAAGACAAAAGTGATGTTCAACGCTTTTACAAGAAATGAAGATTTATCGATTGATGGAGAAAAGCTGGAGATAACAGACACATACGTTTATCTTGGACAGCAGATATCAAGTGAGGGTCACATTGGTGAAGAAATTAATCGGCGTACAAAACTTGCCTGGAGAGCTTTCGGAAGAAACAGCATAATTTTCAAGAGCAATATGCCATTATGTCTTAAAAGAAAAGTGTTTGATCAATGCATCCTTCCAGTGCTTACGTATGGTGCAGAGACGTGGACCTTAGCTAAAAGAGACATACAAAGGCTGCAAACAACTCAAAGAAGCATGGAGAGGTGCATGCTTGGTATAACCAGGAGAGATAAGAAGAGGAACACGTGGATCCGAAAAATGACAAGAGTGGAAGACATCATGATCAGAGTTAAATCCCTGAAATGGCAATGGGCTGGACATACTGCCAGAAGAACAGACCATCGATGGACAGCCGAAATTTTAGATTGGATTCCAAGGGACAGGAAAAGACCCAGAAGAAGACCACATGGAAGATGGGTGGATGAAATTCGAAAGTATGCGGGAGTGACATGGAGGAGACTGGCACAAGACAGACTGTTGTGGAGGAAACTTGGGGAGATCTTCGTCCAGCAGTGGATTGATAATGGTTGACAATGATGATGATGATGATATATATATTTTACTCTATTTTGAAAAATAGTTGGATGTTTGTACAATTTTTACTTAAAAATTATTTACTCAAAACTAGCTCTGTTATTTAGATTGAAAATTCACAGAGCGCACGACACTTTCTCGATATGGCTCGGTGCGCGTTACAGCTTCGCTTATGGCCACCGTGACGTCACAGCGCAGCGAAGAGAAGCGGGAAGACGGCTCGGTTACGATGGACCTACCTCTCCTCCTTCTAAGTACCTTGGACGAGATGTTGTCTGCGTCTGCAACTTGCACCGCTAATTTTAAAATTTGAGTTTGGTTCATTTCGAATTGTTAAAAAATTGTTCATTTAACGAAAGAACACCGATCTGGTACACTCTGTATATCTGACATTTCAGCAGACTGAAGAAATGATGGTAGCCATCAAGTGGAAAAGCTCAGTGCAGATATGCACATGATTAAAATATGGAACAAATCGGATTGCACCGTTTGCCGATATAGGCGAGAAGGCTTCTTCCGTAACGTAAGATCTAATACTTTGTTCCTCGAGGAAAGCATATTCCGATTTCGAGCTGACATTTCTCAGAGCAAGCAAATTTCATGCAGAATGCAAAGGCACCAAATTTACCCATCATACTGCCAGCTGGGTGCATTTCAAATGAGAAGGATTACTGGTTCTTCAGAGATTGAGTGCTCGACTGTCTGTATTGCTCAGCATTTGGAACATGACAATGCAACAGCGCATCAATGCTTAATGTAGTTTGTCATAGGAAGTACGACCTCTCGTCCGCCTGAAACTGTAGTACCTAAGACGACCACACCAGGAAAAGACAATTGGATCGGGCGAAATATTTCACAGCAACGTTTTCTACCATCACAAGGGCTGTAAATGCTGCGTTATATTGTCATGTCACACGGCAAAACCTGAGGTAGGACTAGATGATGAATTTATTTATTATTTTTTTTTTTGAGGAAGAGGAAGTGAGCGATCACCGTGAGCAACTAAATGTGCTAAAAACTGGTCGCTGGCTCCTAATTTTTGGCCAACGATTCCAGAGAGCAAAATTAGCACACCATCCATGCCTCACTCTGGCCTCAGAGCTGTACATATATCGATCCACTGACTAGAAACCGGCTCCTTTTATTATCCCGCTACCGGGACGGCGAGGCAAGATTTCACGCACGACGTACATTGTGTCCCTTGTCCCTATCCAATGATTATTTTCGATAACGTGTGAAGTGGTGCCAAGCTCGAGTGAAATGGCAGACAGATTGGCGTCGTGCTATTTTCAGCACTGAAACTCACATTCCTTTGTCGTCTACTGGATTGCCTGTTGGCCATATCACACGGTGGCAGCAACTCGACGTTGTTCAAACCGACGTACACCGTGCCATAGCTTTCACCGAATTGCTGAGTGTACACCGCCCGTGTGCATTATACCCTTCCGACACTCCCCTGCGTCATGCTGCATATATGCGCATGCCCTACCGTACCGGAACCTAGTCTATCTCCTGAGTGGTCTTTCGGTCCGCTCTGCCTGCTCGTTCCGCTGTTATAGTAATTTCTGCTCTTCGTCCTTAATTTTTGCACACCAGTGTAGATTCATTCGATTAATTATGAAACTTAAGTGAGTTTTAGAAGAAATGTTTTTAAAAGTTATGTAATGTGTATGAAAAGAATAGTTTTTGTTTAACCCTAAGTGAATTAAACATAACTATATGACCTAAGATTGAATATAAGAAAATCAAACGATGTCTCCAAGTTGTCAGAACGTAAAGGACAAATGAACGTAGTTGTTCATTGTTTTTGTTTTCTGTAAGATTTTCAGTTGACGTTTATAGGACACCATCTGTCCAGAAAGGAGTTAAAAGATATTTTAATAACTATTACAATATTTTAACGTTTCTCATAAACTAGTTGCAACGTATACTCTAGATTCAGTTTCCTTTTGATTTTACTATCTCTTGTTATTTTATTTTCCTATGCAAATTATCTTCTCACTTAACGAGATGTTATTTCTCCCGCTGAATGATATGTGGCAACGAGTGTAAGTCATGACGTGGTGGTATGCAGTATATATAGGCGCGCTCAACTATACCAAGCAAGCTTCGTTTTATGTGATAGGTTCTTCTTAATTATTGTTATGCGATTCTACGAAAGTTCGGATATTCAGTAGTAGTGTGATTTGTTGAGAGTGTGTTTGATAATACCAGGAGTTCTCCAATAAAAGGGTTAAAGTGAGTACGTTTTCTCAGTTCATATTATTGTCAGACCTCTGCCTGGCCGTTAAGTCTCTTTCATTAAGTGTCTCCATTAAGTCCAGGGTATATTGTGTTTACCGCTCTAATAAGGAGCCTTCATGGTACTAATGTACTAAAACCGAAGTTATAGTACTGATATTCAAGATAATGAGGAACGCTGAGTAAAAAGAAGTTCCATATTCAATGAATTTATTGCACGTGCGAGTCTTACCTAAACAAACTCTAGCACTTTGAAGATTAGGTACACTTTAGCTACGTCAAGTAATCTTCCAATAACCCTAACGTGACTTAACGAAAACTTCCCTGCACTACACGTCCAGCGGAGAACTTTATTCATTATAATTGGCGCCCGAACATTTCTTGAACACGAGGTACTGACACCTATTAACTATGTCTTCATTACCTGATACAACTTCACCATTTCAACCTAAATCATGTTTAGGTGGTGGTGGGGTTATTTTAGACAATCTACAAGAAGCCTGTGGGTCTAACTTTGATGTCAGTGATTTGCAAGTACCCAGGCATTCCTCACAATTTCGTCATTCACCAGCTTCATATCACTCTGAGTAGCGGGTCGTACCTGAAGTATTTCAATCCTCTCACAGAAGCAAAATGCTTGCACATTTCGTGCCGCATGCGGGAGCAATTACTTTCAATGGTTTGGAGGGGTTCTTGAAATTTCTCGAGGATTTGGAGGATCATTTCGACTTATACAATATTCCTCAAGATTGCAAAGTGCAAATAGCAGGCACTTGCTTGAAAGATACCGCTAAGACCTGGTATCGTCAGTGGAGAGTATCGAACCCGGATTCTCGTTATTTGAATTTCCGAGGGAAATTTTTGGACGTCTTTCCTTTCGGCCTCAGTCGAGCTGGCCTTGCACAACAACGTTTTTCTCGTAGGCAAGGACCCAACGATAGCCCTGTTGCGTTTGCTTTAGAAACAACACGCTTGTTTAAATTATGGGATCCACATGCCAGTCATGTCGACATGTTGGACACCCTATTGCAACAGCTCAATCCATTTCTACCGGATTTTCTTGAGGTCGGACTCCCTGCTACAATTCATGAATACCTTCGCCTCATACGAACGTATGAGGAGCGACACGGCAAACATGGTCCAACTCAACATGCTCTGGTACCCCGGGAGACTTATCACGAAAATCCTCAGCGGCATAATAGGCCTAATGACTTTCAACACGAGCGTACACAGGTGCAAATCCAAGCATCATACGTCCCACCGCATAGCAGAATGGTACACCAACCGCTAGTTTCTAAACAATTTTCTGGGTACAGTACAAATGCACAGTATGCTCGACCCCGTTCCAATCCGCAGAATTCGGAACGTTTTTGTGCTAAGGGCAATGATGATTTTTCTGCCCGTGCTGAGGGAAGAAGTAATAGAACTGGAAATTTCAACAGACATGCGGAGTTCCCGCAGCATTTTCACGAAGTTTTCCTAAGCGTGAAAACTTTCCCGATACCCGGTAGGGCCGAGGTTTCAGCCCGCATGATAATACAACCAGGAATCCTTTAAACTTCCAAAGGAAGTAGACCAAGGGTCGGTACTGCTTCCTGATATCAAGCATTCTAACCCTAAAATAGTATTATTGACTGTCCAAACTCCTCAGTTGCCTGATGTGTTATTGACAACTGAAGATATTATTGTCGAGACAAAGCTCAACACTGGTTCTAAAATATCAGCCCTAAATAAGAGGTTTTGCACTGAAAGTTTTCCTTCAATCCACATCCAGCCTGCGACGCAGTATTTGCGAGGTGCAAATAACGAAATATTCAGTATCACGGGAACTGTCACATTATCTCTAGGGCTGGGAAAGGCTCGTTTTACGCATTCTTTCCTGCTCATAGACGACCTACCTGTTAAATGTCTAATGGGCATAGATTTTATCAATACTTTTCAAGTTACCCTGAATTTCGTACAACATGTTATTTCCTTTCCGGAACCTGTCGAAGTGATTCCTACAGATCCTATAGACATAACGAGTTTGTTACTGAGTAACCAACTGAATGAGAGGCAACGAAACCAGCATTCTCTACTTTTGCATGAAAGACCTGGTTTATTTTCCGACAAACCTGGTTTCACACAGGAGGTTTATCACGCCATTGACACTGATGGTTCGAAACCGATAGCGACGAAACCTTACCCTTGTGCTCCACATAAAAAACAGGAAATGCAACGTCAAATTTCAGAGATGATTAAACAGGACATAATAAGGGAATCAACAAGCGCCTGGGCCGCACCTGCTTTTCTTGTTCCAAAGAAACAACCCAACGAATTTCGTTTCATGACAGATTTCCGCAAGCTCAACCAAGTCCCGAAAGCGATAAATTATCCACTACCTGTCATGTCGCATATATTGCTTGACCTGTCGTCAACTAAATGGATGTTAACCTTAGATTTGGCGAGTGGATATTGGCAGGTTGCGCTACAACCAGACTCCGTCGAAAAAACAGGCTTTGTGACTTCTTTTGGGGCATATGAATACCAGCGCATGCCCTTTGGACTAGCCTCTGCACCTGCTACTTTCCAAAAGCTTATGGATACGGTTCTCAGACATGTTCTAGGTCCCCATGTGCATGTATATTTGGATGACATTATTATTACATCCGAGACATTTGACGAGCACCTTTCTCTGCTCAAACAGGTGTTCCAATTCATATACAATGCTGGCTTGACGTTAAAACCTAGTAAATGCCAGATAGCGAAGGACGAGATTGTATATCTGGGGTTGAAAATCACTCCCCACGGCTTATTTACGGATGATGAAAAAATCAGGCCTATTGTTGACTTTCCACGACCAAAAACAGCCAAAGAACTATCACGCTTTCTGGGAATGACCGGATGGTATCAGCAGTTCGTCCCCGCTTATGCTACAATCTGTGAGCCATTGTATGCTTTGAAACGTAAATACAAGAAGTTTGTTTGGACACCTGAATCTAACGCAGCGTTGGAAGCATTGAAATCTGCGCTGACTCAGCCTCCTGTATTAGCTTTCCCAGATCATACTAAGGAATTTGATATTTACACTGAAACATCCGGAGTTGGTCTTGGTTGCGTTTTGTCATAAGCTGGGCATCCAATAGCTTTTGCGTCCCGTACTTTAGCCAAAGCTGAACGCAATTATTCAGCTACGGAAAGCGAATGTCTTGCTGTAGTGTATGCTCTTGACAAATTTCAATGTTATCTCAAAGAATTGACAGTTCATATAATTACGGATCATTCTGCCCTTCAGTATTTAAATTCTGCTAAACACCTCTCACAAAGACTTATGAAGTGGGCTCTTAAGTTACAAGAGAGCAATATCAAAATTTTGTACCAGCCAGGTCATAAGAATCAATTACCAGATGCATTGTCTCGCGTCCCGATTAGTGGGGTTCCCACAGAAACTACTCCTGAATGTCAGCCTTTACTTTTAATAGCTGGTATAACATCCAGAGAGCAGATAATGGCAGAATTAGTAATTGATCCAGATTTTGGGGAAATCTATAATTTTTTGCTTGCGGGTTCACCACTTCAAAGTGACCCTTCTCTGGCTGGGAGGTCACATCATTTTGAAGTCATAGAGGGTCTTCTTTACTATGCGAAATCTAGGACTACTAGGGCAGAGTTTCGCCCATGTATTCCGCGAACCCTTTGAATGGCCCTTTTAAACGAATTTCATGACAAACCTATTGCAAGCCATTTAGGTATTCGCAAGACCCGTTGTAAATTGCGGGATGTTGCCTATTGGCCTGGCATTTATCAAAGTGTGCTCGCATACGTTCAATCATGTCACTTGTGTCAGATTTATAATTACCGTAATGTAAGACCGGCCGGTCACTTGAAATCTAGTTCAAGTTCTCATGTTTTTGGCATTATTTCAATAGATTTATTGGGACCTTATCCTTTATCTGTTAAAAACAAAGCTCGTTACGTTTTAGTATTAACTGATAATTTCTCTAAATGGGTCGAAGTTTTTCCCATTAAAGCCGCTGCGGCGGAAGTTATTTGTAATGTATTAATTAATGAAGTATTCTCTAGATATGGTGCACCTAATCAAGTAGTTTCGGATAATGGTCCCCAATTTATTTCTGACATTTATGAAAGAATGTGTGCGAGACTACACATAAAGCATAAATTCATTTCCCCATATCATCCCTAGAGTAATCCCGCGGAACGAGTAAACCGCACGCTATTTGAAATGATCGCTACATTTGTCATGGATCATCACGAGCGGTGGGACGAACATCTTGAGCTTTTTCGTTCGCCCTCCGCTCGTCTGTTCACGAATCTACTAAGTTTACTCCCGCAGAGCAAAATTAAGACCCATTTTGAAAATTTAACGGGGATTATCGACGAACTAAACCAGCGACCAACTCCGCAATCAGTACGAATCATGGCCGAGAAAGCTCGTGTTGCAATGATAGGAGCACAAGCGGCTCAAGCAATATACTACAATAATAGGCGTAGAGAACCAGATCTTGTGGTTGGAGATCTAACTCTCGTGGAGACACACTTCAAGTCTTCTGTTTCTCATACTTTAGTAAAGAAATTTGCACCCAGCTACGAAGGTCCATATCGGGTGGCAAATGTGTAAGAAAATAACATTATCCTTGAGAAACCTGACAATCAATTTCAATACGTGCACGTTGCTCAGTGTCGCAAGTATCATGAACGAAATATAGATTTTATAATCAACCCTACTCAACCTTCTGTTCCACAGACTCAAGAGTCTATATCACACGATCAACCTCCAGAAATTTTGGACGAACCGACAAACGATTTTGAAGAGTCTCCAGTGATTTTTCTTAACCCTCCCTCCACAAGACTGGTTTCCAAGAACGCAACCTGATTCTACCATAAGACATAGGCTCGAATCAAGTTCTTCAAATTCTAGTATCATTCCCTTCCCTCCAACCATTGCCGAGACTATTGCTGCACCATTCCCTAATAACTCTGCACCAACACAAGCTCCTACTTCCTTGAATACCTCGTCAGAGAGTATTCCTATAGGCAGAAACAAACATCGCCCTGCACGACCACTAACTTACAGCAGCGACTCAGAGTCATCACATATTTCTGATTTATCAGATATAGACAATAGTTTAACGATTCCTAAACGTCAGACACAAATTACAAACCGTCCAGCAACACCAAAAGCTGGTCGGAAACGCATCTTGTCTCCCCAATCTGCTTCGCCGCAACAGCGACGAAGGCAGAGATCCTTGCATCCGCCCGGGTTTCGCCCCTAGAACTTACGCTCAGGGCTAACAGTGCCGATGCCTATTTCTACTGTCATGCCAAGAGGTAGAAAGCGAAAACAAGCGATGTGGCCGGAGCCACGTCCCTTCAAAAGAATGCTGGAAGGACAACACGGACCCCAGCACAAAGGGACAACACATCGAACGCCTGGGGGAGCCCGTTCCTGTCAGACGCAGGGATTTCCTGACCGACAGACGTCAGCCGTTCCTGACCGACGGAATTCAGCCGTTCCTGACCGACAGACTTCAGCCGTTCCTGACCGACGGAATTCAACCGTTCCTGTCAGACGCAGGGATTTCCTGACCGACAGACTTCAGCCGTTCCTGACAGACGGACTTCAGCCGTTTCTGACCGTTCCTGTCAGACGCAGGGATTTCCTGACCGACAGACTTCAGCCGTTCCTGACCGACGGACTTCAGCCGTTCCTGACCGTTCCTGTCAGACGCAGGGATTTCCTGACCGACAGACTTCAGCCGTTCCTGACCGTTCCTGTCAGCCGCGGGGATTTCTTGACCGACAGACTACAGATGTTCCAGATCCATTCAAGTCTCAAAAAAGATCGACGCCACCTGAATTTACCAGTCCGATTTGGCCTGGAAAACGTTATCGTACTAGGGTTTTTTTATGCGTCCTCGAGATAAGTAAGTTCTCGTGGACAGGTAATTTTCTCATTATGTTGTTTTACCTGCACGACCGGTTGGCGTGTCAGAATTTTTTTTTTCGTGTGGGCCTACGCATTCTTTTTGTGTGTATATGTGTTTTTTTCATATATATATATATCTTCTATGTCCGTCTACTAATCCAATTTTTTATATATATATATGTGTGTCAGGGGTAAAATAGTGAAAATTGTTACTGTTAGGCAGCTACAGGCAATCTTCGCTGCTGATACAGTTGGTATGTAATCAACGATAATATGAAGAAGTAATATGAAATCAAAAAAGTGATTCCTGCTAGGTAGAATAAAAATAAGGCATGCCGATGCAGGTTTGTTCTGTACACGTATAAAAAGTGTTTCCTGCTTCACAGACGACAATAGCTGCGGACACAGGTTTACTGAATTTGTTATGCCAAGTTTGAAGTTGTAAATACTGCTGCCACCAAAAACAAAAAGAAGTAGGACGATAAACGTCAGTCAGCGAAATGTAAGACTACACTCAAAATTTTATAGGTTTTTCGAAAACAAAAAAAACAAAAAAAAAATTAAGGGGGAGATGATGTAACGTATACTCTAGATTCAGTTTCCTTTTGATTTTACTATCTCTTGTTATTTTATTTTCCTATGCAAATTATCTTCTCACTTAACGAGATGTTATTTCTCCCGCTGAATGATATGTGGCAACGAGTGTAAGTCATGACGTGGTGGTATGCAGTATATATAGGCGCGCTCAACTATACCAAGCAAGCTTCGTTTTATGTGATAGGTTCTTCTTAATTATTGTTATGCGATTCTACGAAAGTTCGGATATTCAGTAGTAGTGTGATTTGTTGAGAGTGTGTTTGATAATACCAGGAGTTCTCCAATAAAAGGGTTAAAGTGAGTACGTTTTCTCAGTTCATATCATTGTCAGACCTCTGTCTGGCCGTTAAGTCTCTTTCATTAAGTGTCTCCATTAAGTCCAGGGTATATTGTGTTTACCGCTCTAATAAGGAGCCTTCATGGTACTAATGTACTAAAACCGAAGTTATAGTACTGATATTCAAGATAATGAGGAACGCTGAGTAAAAGAAGTTCCATATTCAATGAATTTATTGCACGTGCGAGTCTTACCTAAACAAACTCTAGCACTTTGAAGATTAGGTACACTTTAGCTACGTCAAGTAACCTTCCAATAACCCTAACGTGACTTAAGGAAAACTTCCCTGCACTACACGTCCAGCTGATAACTTTATTCATTATATAGTGTCTATGATAGTGTACGGAGTGGTGTTATGGCCAGTAAGAGCTGCAACAACCAAATTTCTGTGTCACTTATGATCACTAATTGAAAGGTATTTGTCTCTTGATAAGAAACATTTTGCTGCATTTGTAGATTTGACGAAAACGTATTGCAGAGTACAAGTACAAGGGTGCTTCTGCGGAAAAAAATATCGAAGCTATGCATGCTGGCAGTAGGGCCTGTGTACATGTAAATGGCGTTTTATTGAATTTATTTTCTATTAGTTTAGGAGTGATACAGTATGTATGTATAATGTCTCCATGGATGTTCAATTTGCACTGGTGCCCAACATTAACGTAACAAACATAAAATTATGAATAACGCAAAATCACACGACAGTATTTAAAGATAGTTGGTATGTATGTACATACATCGATAGCACAGCAATACTCAACAGAAAACGAATGCCATTACTGCATGAGGAGGAAGCATGCGCATGATACCATGGAAGTTAAAAAATGATACCACAAGTGGTATGGATTTTGAGAAGCTAATAGGGAGTGTGATAACTCCGAACGGTGATACATCTCGCACAAGCTCTCACGTCGTTTACAGGGTTGTGAATGAGAGTATGGGCAATAGGTGCCACTCCGCCACCAAGGCGCGGTAGTGTACCGGGTGGGGCAGTAGCACTTATTGTGGAAGTGGGCTGCCGGCTGGCAACTGCTTTTCCGAGGGAATTCTAAACATGATCTATCGAGTTCAGGACCAGATTACTGGCGGGCCATGACATCCTGTGAAAATCCTCACTCTTCAAGCATTCGTCGAATTACCGAGCCCTATGAGGACAGGCGCTATGAGGACATCCTACAGCCCAATGTACAGCTCCCCTGAAAAGTTTTACATAGGGCTGTAGGATGTAATCCATGTAGGGTGCTTCCAGGAAACACGTGCAGCGGCGTTCGTCCATCCGAAATGATGCAAGCCCAAACCTGAAGTCTTCCACCACCGTAGCGGTCAATTTTCTTAATGTTGTATGTAAGATATCGGAGTCCCGTCTTTCTCCAAATGTACACACGTCGGGAATCCGTGTTCAGGCTATACAGTGACTCGTCACTGAAGAGAACTCGTGCTCGTTGATCAAGGCTGCAGGGGTGGTGTTGCCGTGCCCAATTCAGACAGACCCTTCTGTACGATGTAGCGACTAGGATACAGACCATTGGCCTTCTTGAATACAAACCTCTCTCGTAGAGCTATAAAAGGTTTTCCTTGGTATCGCTATTCCCGTAGAGCTCGTGCGAGAATTGCCTGGCTGAAGACTCTTTTTGGCGTGGAGCTGTTAGAGACATATACCAGTCGTCTGGACCTGTGGCTTGTGGACCTCCTTTTCCCGGCCTTCTGGTTACTGTTCAGGTTTCCTGGATCTCTCTCCAAAGATTGGAGATAAGCCATTCTTCCCCTAACAATCTAACTCAAGCTTCAGTTGCCGCACTTCGCTCAGAACAAAGTCGATCAAAATTTCAGTGATGTACGGTCGTCACTTGCATATTTACACAGGAACAAGCATAATATAGCTTGGGTACGTCGACTTCGCGTTTCCTCTTGCACATATCTCTGAAAAATATTTAAAATTGGTCGTCTGGTTTTGGATATATTCTTGAATTTGTATCTGTCCTTCTACTGTCCCACTAGCACAAGAAACAACAAAATGTAGAACAGCGGAGCTGCAAACCAAGTCATAGCGTAATGACTTTTCAATTGCCACAGATGTTTCAGTCGTACTTTGGATATTGAAAATTTATGAAAGGAATTTTTCATTTCGGTAAGATTCTTTCATATTGAAGGCATAAGATAACGGCACAGAAGGAAATTTGTTTCCATTATGCAAAAGGGCACTTTTCAAACTAGTTTTACAGAAGTCAATGAACAGTCGCCACTCTGTTGTTTTATATCATAACCAAAAGCATCCATCACAGAGCAAAGATATTGTTACAATAAACTAATAATTTTCTTTAGAATACAAATTTTTAAACTCATTCTAGCGGGTACAAAAACCACACTTTAGTGTCCCCCTGAAATAGATTCCAGCTTTCCAGCCTAGACCAACAAAGTTCGGCCCGTGGTTTTGACAATTCAAGTCCAGAACAAAGTCGTTTTAACCATCTTGAGTTAACAGATCTGGCTCAAAAGAAGAGGTACTTCCTTCAAAGGTAGAGTCATGTTGTTCTTTAAGTTGAACTAGGCCAGCTGCATCATTTTCTGAGTCTTCATCTTTTACAGTTACCTTTATTGAAGGCTGTGGTATAGGTAAGTCCTCACTGTGAGGAACGGGCCTGATAGCAGATGGAAAATTTGGGTATATCACTGTGTGTTTGGGTTTACTTGTTATTCCTTTAATATTTTTTAAACGAACGTTTGGAGGGTTCCCTCCAAACACCATTGGAACTGCAAAGTACATATGCCGGGAACACTTTACTCATTCGGTAAGACGCTTCACACAGGTTGAACAGCAGGTATGAGTAGCACAATTCTTCTCTCATCGTCACCTACTTCACAGCCAAATTACAGCTCATAATATTCTTTAACGAGTCGGGTGAAATTCCGCTTTTGAGCTTTATATGTCAATTCCCAACACAAATATCGGGATGATTTAAAACCTTCCTTGGAATAATTACACAGTATCATCCACACAAATTTGCACAGTAATCTTATCACTAGAAGAAAAGAGAGTTCAAGCTTTTCAGTGGGTGCACATTGAATGTCAGCTGTCTTGCTTCGTCAAGTGACGTGTTTATGTCGCGACACGATGCATATCTCTTCTGTTTTCGGCCGCCTGTCAGTCAGTATGTCTGCCACCTGCCAGCATGTACTAAAAAACACACAAAAATATCTGGGGAAAAATTATATAACCAATTATGAAAAATAAGTAAAATCTTTCAATATATAAAACCTGTATAATAGGCTACGTCTGTCCCTAACGCTCTGACGTCATTCAGTACTTGTACGAGCACGTGCGTGTTGCCACGACTTCATCTGCGGCAACACGCACGTGCCCGAACAACAGTTCGCGGCTTTTGTTCTGTTACGTAGGTGTTATGTCGTGTTTTATTTCATTTGCTTTGCATTGCAGAGTAATTTCATAAAAAGGAATAAAACTGCAGAATAATTTCATAAAAAGGAATAAAACTGCAAAGTAATTTCATAAAAGGAAATAAAACTGCAGGTTAATTTCATAAAAATGAATAAATCTGCAGAGTAATTTCATAAAAAGGAATAAAAACTGCAAAGTAATTTCATTAAAATGAATAAAACTGCAGAGTAATTTCATAAAAAGGAATAAAAACTGCAGAGTAATTTCTTAAAAAGGAATAAACCTGCAGAGTAATTTCATAAAAAGGAATAAAACTGCAGAGTAATTTCATAAAAAGGAATAAAACTGCAGAGTAATTTCATAAAAAGGAATCAGCGTTATTTTATTTCAGAAAAAAAGAACAAGTAACATTGTAAGAAAGTAACTTCAGGCGTAGTTTTGAATCATTGTGATGGAAATTTAAAAAATTATTGGTTCCGTGGTATTTTTTCTTTGTAGTACAAGATGGAAGAAGATAAAACTGAAAGAAAACGTCGCTTAAATAGAGAACGACAACGGCGATGGCGTGCAAACCAATCTTAATAAAACCTATGAAACTTTTGAAGAAACACAAGCCGGAATATCACATACGTAGCCTATTATATAGGCATACATTTTATGTATATGTATGTATATGTAATTTACAATTTGTGTTATAAAAATTTCAGTCACAGTTTTTCCCCCGTGCATGGAACGGGCTATGAGCTAGTTTATTAATAAAAAGCTTCATTAGAGAAAATCAGTGGGTGGTATTCCAATTCTGATTGCATATTTGCATTAATCATGAAAAGTTATGTTAGAAACATCTTTATTGTTCCATGTGTTATAAAAAAATCATAACATCGTGTTGACCAGTGTAATCAAATCAATAACTCTCACTCATGACACATTTTACAGTTATTAATTTATGTACTTAAGAGACGGGTACTTTATTTTCACAATTTTCATTTTCTTCGATAAATATTCTCTTATAGGTTTCAGAACCAACTTGAAGTAACGTTTCCTCAACTGTGAATACTATTGTAGCTGGACCACATGGGGCCCCAAATGTTCATCCGGACAGGACACCCTTAGAGTTAAGTCCAATACTTAAACTGAGCCCTATTTGGGAAACATATGTCTAATGCTATTAATCATAATTATTTAAAATTATATGTAAAGTCTGTCTAGTAATGTAATGAACAGAGGTTGTAAAAAACATAATAATGTAATGAACAGATATTTAAAATAAAACATAAGGTCTGTCTTGTGATGTAATGAACAGAGGTTGTAACGTAAAAGCCATTTGCCGATGGCGAATAATCGAACCGGCAACCTTCTGCTCCGGAGCTTAATGCTTTCCTAAGTAAGCTACACCGACGAAGTTTGTCTTTGTAACTTTGCCGTCATGAGATTTACGTCACCTCTGAGATAGGTACGTCACATATATTTCCCCCTTGAGAAAGGGCTTGGATGGAATCGTAGGTTTCTGGGTAAGCCGGTAAACCATGTAACGTATACTCTCGATTCACTTTCCTTTTGATTTTACTATCTCTGGTTATTTTATTTCTCTATGTAAATTATCTTCTTACTGAACGAGATGTTATTTCACCCGCTGAATGAGATCTGGCAATGAGTGTAAGTCATGACGTGGTGGTAGCCAGTATAAAAAGGAGAGCGTTTGTTGTTGTACGGGAAGAGCGTTTATTGTTGTATAGGGAGAGCGTTTGTTGTATAGAGAGAGCGTTTGTTAGAGCTTCGTTCATGTGCAAGGAGCTACGTGTTATTTGAGTAGCTATGTGTGATGATACCAGTAGAAGTTCATAATAAAAGGTTTTAAGTAAGTACGTCTTTCTCAGTTCATAGTACTGTCAGACCTCTGTTTGGCTGTTAGGTTTATTTCATTAAGTGTTATTAGTAACAACCAGAATAAGACTTTATTCATCTTAATTACTACTACAACATTACTACCAGTTATAAGTTGGTTCATTACTATTACTACACTACTAGCAGGAGACTTTATTCATGATCTTAATTAACTAGTAACAACAACCATTTGAATTCACTATTAGAAGCTTAGTACAAGCATTGAATTCATTATAATATTAGTGAAAGTTATATTCACTACAATTAGCTTGGTAGCAAAAGCCTTATTCATTATAATTGGCGCCCGAACTTTTCTCGAACACGAGGTCTTGACAATTATTACCCATGTCTTCACTACCTGAGACATCTTCAATGTTTCACCCTAAGACAAGTTTCGGTGGTGATGGGATTAATTTCGAACATCTGCAAGAAGCCTGTGGGGCTCACTTTGATATGAATGATCTACATGTACCCAGGCATTCTTCACAATTTCGTAATTCACCAGCTTCCTATTACTCTGAGTCGCGGGTCGTACCTGAGGGAGTTCAATCCTCTCAGCGAAGCAGAATGCTTGCCCATTTCGTGCCGCATGCAGGAACAACTCATTTCAATGGGTTGGAAGGATCCTTAAAGTTCCTCGAAGATTTGGAAGATCATTTTGATCTCTACAATATTCCTGAAGACTGCAAAGTACAAATCGCAGGCACTTGCTTGAAGGACACCGCTAAGACCTGGTATCGGCAGTGGAGAGTGTCGAACCCGGATTCTCATTATGAGAATTTCCGTGCAGAATTTTTGGAGGTCTTTCCTTTCGGCCTCAGTCGAGCTAGCCTTGCACAACAACTTTTTTCTCGTCAGCAAGGACCCAACGATAGCCCTGTTGCATTTGCGTTAGAAACAACACGTTTATATAACTTATGGGATCCACATGCCAGTCATGTTGACATGTTGGATACCCTATTGCAGCAGCTCGACCCATTTTTACTTTTCTTGAGGTTCGACACAGTGCCACAATTCATGAATGCCTTCGCCTCATACGAACGTATGAAGAGCGACATGGCAAACATGGTTCAACTCACCATGCTCGGGCACCCCGCGAGGCTTATTACGAAAACCCTCAGCGGCATAATAGGCATAATAACTTTCAGCGCGAGCATGCACAAGTGAACACCCAAGCTTCATACGTTCCACCACACAGAAGAGTGGCAAACCAACAGCGAGTTTCTGAACAAGCTTCGGGATATCGTACAAATGCACAGTATGCTCGACCCCGTTCCAATCCGCAGCATTCGGAACGTTTTCATGCTCAGGGCAATGATGATTTTTCTGCCCGTGCTGGGAGAAGAAGTAATAGATATGAAAATGTCAACAGACATGCGGAGTTCCCGACGCAGGTTTCACGCAGGTTTCACGCAGTTTTCCTCATCGTGAAAATTTTACCGATACCCGGCAGAGTCGAGGTTTCAGACCGCATGATAATCCAACCAGGAATCCTTTAAACTTCCAAAGGAAGTAGACCAAGGGTAGGTCCTGCTTCCTGATACCAAGCATTCTGACCCTAAAACAGTATTAGTGACTGTTCAAACTCCCCACTTGCCTGATGTATTCTTGACAATTGAAGATATTATTGTCGAGACAAAGTTCGACACTGGTTCTGAAATATCAGCCCTAAATACGAAGTTTTGCACTGACAATTTTCCTGCAATACTCGTTCAGCCTGCGACGCAGTATTTGCGAGGTGCAAATAACGAAATCTTCAGTATCACAGGAACTGTCACATTATCTCTAGGGCTGGGAAAGACTCGTTTTACGCATTCTTTCCTGCTTATAGACGAACTACCTGTGAAATGTCTAATGGGAATGGATTTTATTAACACGTTTCAAATAACTCTGAATTTCGTACAACATGTGATTTCCTTTCCGGAACCTGTCGAAATGATTCCTATGGTTCCTATAGATATAACGAGTTTGTTATTGAGTAACCAATTGAATGAGAGGCAACGAAACCAGCTTTCTCTACTTTTGCAGGAAAGCCCTGGTTTATTTTCTGATCAACCTGGTTTCACACAGGTGGTTTATCATGTCATTGACACTCATGGTTCGAAACCGATAGCGACGAAACCTTACCCTTGTGCTCCACATAAGAAACAGGAAATGCAACGTAAAATTTCTGAAATGATTAAACAGGGCATAATAAGGGAATCAACAAGCGCCTGGGCTGCTCCTGCCTTTTTGGTTCCAAAGAAACAACCCAATGAATTTCGTTTTGTGACAGATTTTCGCAAGCTCAACCAAGTCACAAAAACGATCAATTTTCCACTACCTGTCATGTCACATATTTTGCATGACCTGTCGTCAACCAAATGGATGTCAACTTTAGATTTGGCGAGTGGATATTGGCAGGTGGCGGTACATCCGGACTCTGTCGATAAAACAGGCTTTGTGACTCCTTTTGGGGCTTATGAATACCTGCGTATGCCCTTTGGATTAGCTTCTGCACTTGCTACTTTCCAAAAGCTTATGGATACGGTTCTCAGATCTGTTCTGGGTCCCCATGTGCATGTATATTTGGATGACATTATTATTACATCCGAGACTTTTGACGAGCACCTTTCTCTGCTCAAACAGGTGTTCCAACTCATATACAATGCTGGCTTGACGTTAAAACCTAGTAAATGCCAGATAGCGAGAGACGAGATTGTATGTCTGATGTTGAAAATCACTCCCCACGGCTTATTTACGAATAATGAAAAAATCAGGCCTATTGTTGACTTTCCTCGGCCTAAAACAGCAAAAGAACTATCACGCTTTCTGGGAATGACCGGATGGTATCAGCAGTTCGTCCCCGCTTATGCTACAATCTGTGAGCCATTGTATGCTTTGAAACGTAAATACAAGAAGTTTGTTTGGACACCTGAGGCTAACGCTGCTTTTGAAACATTGAAGTCTGCGTTGACTCAGCCTCCTGTGTTGGCTTTCCCGGATCATACTAAGGAATTTGATATTTATACTGACGCATCCGGAGTTGGTCTTGGTTGCGTTTTGTCACAAGCTGGGCATCCAATAGCTTTTGCGTCTCGTACTTTAGCCAAAGCTGAACGCAATTATTCAGCTACGGAACGTGAATGTCTTGCTGTTGTGTATGCTCTTGATAAATTTCAATGTTATCTTAACGAATTGACAGTTTACATAATTACGGATCATTCTGCCCTTCAGTATTTGAATTCTGCTAAGCACCTATCTCAAAGACTTATGAAGTGGGCTCTGAAGTTACAAGATCATTCTGTAACTTCAGAGTCCACTTCGGATCATTCTGCCCTTCAATATTTGAATTCTGCTAAGCACCTATCTCAAAGACTTATGAAGTGGGCTCTGAAGTTACAAGAGAGTAATATCAAAATTTCGTATCAGCCAGGTCATAAGAATCAATTACCGGACGCATTGTCTCGCGTTCCGATTTGTGGGGTCCCCACAGAAACTACTCCTGGATGTCAGCCTTTACTTCTAATAGCTGATATAACATCCAGAGAGCAGATAATGGCAGAATTAATAAATGATCCAGATTTCGGGGATATATATAATTTTTTGCTTGCGTGTTCGCCCCTACAAAGTGATCCTTTTCTGGCTGGAAGGTCACAGCATTTTGAAGTCATATCATGTCTTCTTTACTATACGAAATCTAGGACTACTAGGGCAGAGTTTCGCCCATGAATTCCGCGAACCCTTTGAATGGCCCTTTTAAACGAATTTCATGACAAACCTCTTGCAGGCCATTTAGGTATTCGCAAGACCCGTTGTAAATTGCGGGATGTTGCCTATTGGCCTGGCATGTACCAAAGTGTGCTCGCATACGTTCAATCATGTCACTTGTGTCAGATTAATAATTACCGTAATGTAAGACCGGCCGGTCACTTGAAATCTAGTTCAAGTTCTCATGTTTTTGATATTATTTCCATAGATTTATTGGGACCTTATCCTTTATCTGTTAAAAACAAAGCTCGTTACGTTTTAGTATTAACTGATAATTTTTCTAAATGGGTTGAAATTTTTCCCATTAAAGCCGCTACGGCAGAAGTTATTTGTAATGTATTAGTTAATGAAGTATTCTCTAGATATGGTGCACCTAATAAAGTAGTTTCGGATATTGGTCCTCAATTTATTTTTGACGTTTTTGAAAGAATGTGTCCAAGACTACACATTAAGCATAAATTCATTTCCCCATATCATCCCCAGAGTAATCCTGCGGAACGCGTGAACCGCACGCTAGTGAATATGATTGCTACATTTGTCATGGGTCATCACGAACGATGGGATGACCACCTTGAGCTTTTTTCGTTCGCCCTCCACTCGTCTGTTCACGAATCTACTAAAATTACTCCTGCAGAACTTTTCTGGATCGCAAAATTAAAACCCCTTTTGAAAATTTAACGGGGATTATCGACGACCTAAACCAGCGACCAACTCCGCAATCAGTACGAATCATGGCAGAAAAAGCTCGTGTTGCAATGCTAGGAGCACAAGCAGCTCAAGCAAGATATTATAATACTAGGCGTAGGGAACCAGATCTTGTCGTTCGAGATCTCACTCTCGTGGAAACGCACTTCCAGTCTTCTGTTTCTCATACTTTAGTGAAGAAATTTGCACCCAGCTACGAAGGTCCATATCGGGTGGCAAATGTGTTTGAAAATAACATTGTTCTTGAAAAACCTGACAATCAATTTCAATACGTACACGTTGCTCAGTGTCGCAAGTATCATGAACGAAATATCAATTTTATAATCAACCCTACTCAACCTTCTGTTCCACAGACTCAAGAGTCTATATCTCACGATCAACCTCCAGAAATTTTGGACGAACCAACAAACATTTTTTGAAGAATCTCCCGTGATTTTTTCTTCACCCTCCCCTCTTCAAGACGGGTTTCCAAACACGCAACCTGATTCTCCCATGAGACCAAGGCTCGAATCAAGTTCTTCAAATACTAGTATCGTTCCTTTCCATCCAACCATTGCCAAGACTATTGCTGTACCATTTCCCGATAACTCTGCAACACCACAAGCTCCTACTTCTTTGAATACCTCGTCAGAGAGTATTCCTATAGGCAGAAATAAACATTGCCCTGTACGACCACTAAATTACAGCAGCGACTCAGAGGCTTCAGATATTTCGGATTTATCAGTTATGAACAATAATTTGACTATTCCTAAACGTCAAACACCTATTACAAACCGTCCAGTACCACCGAAAGCTGGGCGAAAACGTAACTTGTCTCCCCAATCTGCTTCGCCGCAACAGCGACGAAGGCAGAGATCCTTGCATCTGCCCGGGTTTCGCCCCTGGAACCTACGCTCAGGGCAAACATGGCCGATGCCTGCTGCTACTCTCATGCCACGAGGGCAAAAGCAAAAGCAAACGATGTGGCCGGAGCCACGTCCGTCCAAAAGAATGCTGGAAGGACACCACGGGCCCCAGCACAAAGGGACTACATATCAAAAGCCTGGGGGAGCCCGTTCCTGTCAGCCGCAGGGATTTCCGGGCCGCCAGACGTCAGCCGTTCCTGACCGTTCCTATCAGCCGCAGGGATTTCCGGACCGCCATACTTCAGCCGTTCCTGACCTACGGATTTCAGCCGTTCCTGACCGTTCCTGTCAGCCGCAAGGATTTTGTGACCGCCAGACGTTAACCGTTCCTGACCGACGGATTTCAGCCGTTCCTGACCGTTCCTATCAGCCGCAGGGATTTCCGGACCGCCAGACTTCAGCCGTTCCTGACCGACGGATTTCAGCCGTTCCTGACCGACGGATTTCAGCCGTTCCTGACCGACGGATTTCAGCCGTTCCTGACCGTTCCTGTCAGCCGCAGGGATTTCCGGACCGCCAGACTTCAGCCGTTCCTGACCGTTCCTGTAAGCCGCCGGGATTTCTTGACCGACAGAATAGAGATGTTCCAGATCCATTCAAATCCAGGAAACGCACTACGCCACCTGAATTTACAAGTCCGATTAGGCCTGGAAAACGTTATCGTACTAGAGTTTTTTATGCGTCCTCGAGATAAGTAAGTTCTCGTGGACAGGTTCTTTTCTCCGTTTGTTGTTTTTCCTGCACGACCAGTTGGCGTGTCAGAATTTCTTTTTTTCGTGTGGGCCTATGCATTCTTTTTTGTGTATATATGTGTTTTTTTATATTTCTTCTATGTCCATCTACTAATCCAAATTTTTTTATATATATCTATGTGCTTTGAGGTAAAATAATAAAATTGTTACTGTTAGTAGGCAGCTCCAGGCAATCTTCGCTGCTGATACAGTTGGTGTGTATTCAACGAATAATGCGAACGTAATTTGAAATTAAAAAAGTGATTCCTGCTAGGCAGAATAAAAGGAAGGTATGTTTTGTTCAAAAATACAAGTGTTTCACAGACGGATACAGATTTCTTGATTTTGTCATGCCAAGTTTGAGATTGTAAATACGGCTGCCACCAAACAACAAAACAAAAAAGAGGTCGATAAACGTCAATCAACGAAGTGTAAGACTTACACTCCAAAATTGATAGGTTTTTCGGAAACAAAAAAAAAAAAGAAAAAAAAAATTAAGGGGGAGATGATGTAACGTATACTCTCGATTCACTTTCCTTTTGATTTTACTATCTCTGGTTATTTTATTTCTCTATGTAAATTATCTTCTTACTGAACGAGATGTTATTTCACCCGCTGAATGAGATTTGGCAATGAGTGTAAGTCATGACGTCGTGGTAGCCAGTATAAAAAGGAGAGCGTTTGTTGTTGTACGGGAAGAGCGTTTATTGTTGTATAGGGAGAGCGTTTGTTGTATAGAGAGAGTGTTTGTTAGAGCTTCGTTCATGTGCAAGGAGCTACGTGTTATTTGAGTAGCTATGTGTGATGATACCAGTAGAAGTTCATAATAAAAGGTTTTAAGTAAGTACGTCTTTCTCAGTTCATAGTACTGTCAGACCTCTGTCTGGCTGTTAGGTTTATTTCATTAAGTGTTATTAGTAACAACCAGAATAAGACTTTATTCATCTTAATTACTACTACAACATTACTACCAGTTATAAGTTGGTTCATTACTATTACTACACTACTAGCAGGAGACTTTATTCATGATCTTAATTAACTAGTAACAACAACCATTTGAATTCACTATTAGAAGCTTAGTACAAGCATTGAATTCATTATAATATTAGTGAAAGCTATATTCACTACAATTAGCTTGGTAGCAAAAGCCTTATTAATTATAACCACACTTGCAGGAGAGCTCACTGTAGAAGAAGGAATTATGGCCAACTCCAAACGATGTGTGGAACGAACATCACACATTTTTCGAAGAACACAACGGCTAGGAGATTCATTTTACGTTCGAGGGCCAACATAGCGTAAAAGCCATTTGCTGGTGGCAGGAATCGAACCAGCATCCTTCTGCTCCGGACCCGAATGCGTCCCCAATTAAACTACACCGACGAAATTTGTCACTGCAACAGTGCCATCTTGACATGCATTTCACCTCTAAAGTAAGCATGTTACAAGTTATATTTTTGTGTTGATGTAGGCGTAAAAAGACAGAATGTTTCTTTTTTCTTTTTTTTTAAATTTCCAGGTATAAGCTAGATAAAATGTTAGGTTTAAGTGTTTTACATCACAAGGATTTCTTTTCGTGTTAATTTTTATATAAACTAAAATACTTGGATTCAGCATTTAGAATTATAGGATTTTTTCCTTTCATTTTCAATTCTACATAAAAGAAAACATTAAGGTTCCCCGGTGTAAATCAGAAGTTTTCTCTTCGTGATTTTTTCCCTGTATAAAAAGCCAACCCTTTCTTGGTAATGTAACTATTGCGTTTTCAGAATAAAAGATGTAGTCGATCGATTTGCATTATTTTTATTTCAACATTATGCATCTTTAATACTTGCTTCGTAAGAACAGTTACTCCACTGAGAATTATGTGCAATAAAGCTTAATGCGAAAAAGGTTAAACAAACTAGTTTTAAATAAGAGAAGATGTGAAAGAATCTAGGATTTCTGCATAACAAAGGAAATGCAGTGCTTTTTGTTTCTTGTCTTTTTTGTTTCACTTGAGACGGGGTAGCAGAGACAGGAAAGCTTTTCTTACAGCGTCACGTCTCGTGTGTATCGAAACTGCGTTGCTTTATATTTCCGTAATACAACTGTGATATGAACTGCTGTATTCAATATACAGCCCTATCTTCCGGAAGACTGCCTTCGATTTCGTCCTTCTTCCTCTGCGGTTATGTTAGAGAAGCGAATGAGCGGGAAAATAATATTAGGTGAGCGCGCCGTTTCAGGGTTTTGTTTTTTGTCTAGTTCTTTATTCGGCTGCGTTATTGATTACACTCTCTGTGTATACGAAACCAGACGGGTTTTATCTTTGTCCACCTATAGACCGCTGCAGCGAAGTACCATCTGCGCCTTTGCCTTTGTGTATTTGCATTTTCCTCACTGTAACAGTAAGCTGCATATCAAGAAGCTTAAATATTACATACACGATAGGAACATCTAGGTTTTTCTTTATTTAATAAACAAAATTATATTCACTTCTTATCGCAGTATTCGTGAAAGCGAAGTCCTTTGTATGTTTTCTATCATCCCCTGTTGCAATAGTAAAATAAATTATGAAATTCATGAATCATTGTTCGGAATTTCTTTCGTGAATTAACGAAGCATCCTCCTGATACAACCTTTTTCGTGAAATGATAGAAAAAACCTGGATTTCAAGAATTTTTCATACATTGACAGAAACATTCCTCTTCGTCTTTCTCCGGTTAATAAAAGAATGTTGCCGTTTTTAAAATGTGCTCTCGGAAATACCTGAATTTTTCAGGAAATCTTTCCGTATTTATTTTCATATATTAACAGATATTTCTCCTCTCAGTTTTTTCGTCTTCATGTTGACGAAAATAATGGTTAATATGAGCAGTTTACGGGAAATTTTCAATTCAAAAAGGTTTGATTAATAATTAAATTAAATAATTTGAAAAACAATATGAAATTAATTATTTTTGTGTAAAACAAAAATTGTAAAACATATAATTTTAAAGTTATTGTCAGTGAATTCAAGTTTTCCCGTTAACCGCTCTTATTAACCATTATTTTCATCAATATGAAGAAAACATATTCTTGCTGCTTCAGTCAGCAACGCTTTGTATTCACGTACCAAACATTGCGAGTTTGAATCCCGCCGAGAAAGGACTTCATTCACTTCGTAAGGAAAATCTTCTGTCTCGATTTACCAAGTCCTGCAAAACGTGTAATGGGCATGAGGAAACAGTCGTCATTACAGGCACCCGAGTCATCTAAATTCCTTTTTTTATTTCAGAAAAGTCATTACAACCACACGAGCAATCAAAATTTTGGAAACGTCTATATTTAAGAGAAAATATCTGGATTTAAATTTCTGTATACAAGCGGAAATACTCGAAAATGAAATTTCTGTAAAAAATGGGAATCAATGACAAAGGAAATCTACTAAAATACTGAATGTTTCGTTGTTAGAAACAGAAACTTTTTAAAACGGCGATTTCGTCAAAAAACGGAGAGTACTGGCAATTTTCCTGCTCTCACGATATTTTCACGAATTTTCTCTTAATTCGCAACATTTACTTTTTACAGTCAGCTTGAGATGAAAATGTCAACTTCTTTTCCATGAATATAGAGAAAACACTAAACAAAAGCATGCGTATGGAATCCAAAAGTATCTTGCCAGCACGATGGGGAAAAAGCTCGACCCGGGTATTGTATATATGCTCTGTGCTACGAATATGCTCTGCCTTACACAGATGCAGTACAAGAAATGTTGCTTACAAATACCGCAGTGTAAGTGAAAGCAGCAGGCCGCAACGTCTTGTTCTGATTTTGTGGTTTGTATTGTGAATGGCTCTTATTGTTTAGCTTTTCTTGTCTTTATTCACAGTCACAGTAAACAGAATAATCCCTTATCCTTAATTTAGGGTAACTGACTTAAGGGAATGTTAAGAAAATGAAAACACAAATGAGAAATCATGTTCACTGAGAACATCAAACTCAAATTTTCGTGTGAGAAGCCAACATCATAACCTCCAAACCCCCGAATGACAAGAGTAGCTTATTGCACTTAGCTAAAATAAAACGTATTAATCAATCAGTTTTAGTTAATGTATGACAAAAATACTAAACTGATATAAATAAACAAAACAAAATATAGGGTTAATAAAATTTTAAAATTCCGGAAAATTCAGATTCTCTAGCATAGGAAACAACGATGATTTACAGAGAGAGAGAGAGAGAGAGAGAAAGAGAGACACAGAGATAGACACACACGCAGAGCCGCCCCTGTGGCGCAGTGGTCTACGCGCTGGCTTATGACCATTCGTCTGAGAAAGGGTCCGGTTCTCTGACACTTTCTCGAACAAGGCATGGATGTGGTGTTTGTCTTACGGCGCCACGTCTTTCTCTGCCGTGGAAACAGTACCCTAAATTAGGGATGAGCGACTGATTATAGCCCATTGAGTTGCTCACGGTGGTCGTTAAACCTTGACTCAAATAAAAAAAAAACAGGGAGAGAAAGGAAGATTTGAATATGAAAAAAAGTACTTCACTTAGAAAATACCTTGATAATATACGAGTAAAATTACTGACAAGTGAAACGAGCATAAAAATTGTGAACTTCTAACCATGGAAGAGATCGGTTAACCAGCTAGGCTTAGTTATTGGTCAAGGTAAAAACAATTCTTACAGTTTTGCGCCGTTCAGTAAACTCGACATCGGAAATGCAAGAAAATCCTGAACTTGATGAATAAAACGAAGCGGATGGTATCAATACTAAATGTTTCTCATAAAGGTAATTAATTATACCTGCAGGAGATACATTACTGAAATTATTGGCAAAAGAGTACCACAACCACACACACACACACACACACAGATTAATTACTGCAGTCAATTGAAATGCGCAGTTCACTTATGGTGCATCCAAGAGCGAATCTACAAGAATTATTCACCCCTCCAATTTACACGATAATTCAAACTACATTTTTGGAGTTGCTGTAGTTTATATTACACTACTGTTTGTGAAAATTTCAACACCAAGAAAGTATCTCGCTGAAATTTATATCACTGATTCCTCATGTCACAGAAGATAACTGATTACATTTGTACAAAACTCAGTATCGTGTCAAGCCACCTCAAGAAACAATAACGGTCTCTATACGACGTGGCACTGAAATGAAGAGGTTTTCGATATAGTTCAGAGAGAATAGCCTTCCAGGCTGCTTCTATGCGAGAGCAGAGTTCATTTGCGGAGACTGGTGAAGAGACTTGACGGGCTAGTCGCTTAGCTACTATGTCCCAGACATGTTTGATCAGGGACATACATGTCCGACAAACGTGCAGGGCAGAGAAGGAACGGTATGTGACGCTCCTAGAAAAGATCTTCGACATTCTGGGCTACATGTGGTCGAACATTTTTCAGCTGGAATAAAGCGTCAGGACAGTTCTGAAGGAAGGGTATCACATATGCCTCTAAAACACGCCTGATGTATCGCTGGTTGTTGAGTATCTCTCAATTTGTATCAGAACTCCAAACCGTGCTCGGCGTTGGGACGGTATGACGCTGCAATATGCAGTTCACCACGATATTTAGAACACCTATGCGACCACTATGGTGGCATCAAGTTGAATCGTGAGTCGTCAGAAAACACGACCTGTTGCTAATCAGCGCAACAGTGTTTCTGTTCGAGGCCCCATTGCAGCCTCTCTTAAGCAGACGACGTCGAACTGTGCTGGAGGGCAAAGTCTGACCTGTGACAGTGCTACACTGCTGAGCTGACGCCGTGTATATTGCTGTACGATCGGTCACTGCCATGCAGTAGAAAGGTCTGTCATCCATGCAATCATACGATTTTGCAGTCCATTTCCCTGATTTCTGTACGTCTGAGCCTCATCTATCCACTTACTCCACGTTCACCTCGCTGTACTGCAGATTCGTCTCATACGAGTGGCAATTTCACATTAAGAAAATCCAGCTTATCCCATTCCAACAATCCTTCTTCGCTCAAAGCTCGTCAGGTGTTCATATTGTGACCTTCTTCTGCGACGGGGCATAGCCCACACAGAACACCGTTTCGATTAAATATCGACTCTTCGCTGATTGCATCATCTCATTTGAGCCAGCTCTTTATACCCAAGGCCGGACAGTTCAGAGGGCGCTGCTCTAAAACCGCATGCGCATTTTCACTAAGATTTTAACAATTTGCATGTCCCCACCTGCTGGACATATCGTGTAAGTTTCAAGTTAATACCAGCAGTCCTTCATATGGTTGCAATTTTCATTAACAGTAGTGTACTTCAGTATGTACTTTCTCGTTAGGTGTTCTTCTGAAATCGTTTCTACATAGCTTCACGCCTAATTCCCATGCTGTCGATTAGGGATATTTCAGTCGAATTGAAATATATTTAAAAATTTGCCATTGTAACGAATTCGTTTATAATCTTTGTAGAAATAATCACAATTTCATTCGCAGCTGTAAAGATGGTGAGAGGCATTTGTTAGCTTCTCATCGGTACTGACACCATTGATGAGAAGCTAGGAGAAGGGCTTCCATCTCCTGTACGGGGCCAAAAATAATTTCTGCATGGAAATAGAAGCCAAAATATTGAGGATAGAAGAATCCCTCCTCCCTCGTAGAAAGGACAAAAGGTGAAAAAAGGTAGAGGTAGGAGTAAAACGTGACCCTCGCAAACGCGAAGCAGCGACACACAGAAAAAAAAAGCAAACCAGGAAGGTGTCTGTCCTGGTTCGCTTTCCAGAAAGGTGTCCCTCCAGGCTCGCTTTCCATGAAGGTGTCTCTCCTGGTTCGGTTTCCAGGAAGGTGTCCCTCCTGGTTCGCTTTCCAGGAAGGTGTTTTTCCTGTGTGCTTTCCATGAAAAGGAAGGAAGGTGTCGTTCCTGCGTGCTTTCCAAAAAGAAGAAGGCAGGTGTCCTTCCTGTGTGCTTTCCAAAAAAATGAAGGGAGGAAGGTGCCTTTCTTGTGTGCTATCCAAAAAAAAAAGGAAAGAAGGTGTCCTTGTGTGCTTTCAAAAAACAAGAGGAAAGAAGGTGTCCTTGTGTGCTTTAAAAAAAAGAGGAAAGAAGGTGTCCTTCTTGTGTGCTTTCCAAATAAAGGAAGGAAGGTGTCCTTACTGTGTGCTTTCGAAGAAAAACGATGGAAGGTGTCCTTGTGTGCTTTCCAAAAGAAGGAAGGAAGGTGTCCTTCATGTGTGCTTTCCAAAAAAAAGAAAAAAGGAAGGAAGGTGCCCTTCTTGTGGGCTTTCCAAAATAAAGGAAAAAAGGTGTCCTTCTTGTATGCTCTCCAAAAAAAGGAAGGAAGGCATCCTTCCGGTGTGCTTTCCCAAAAAGGAAGAAAAGTGTCCTTCCTGTATGCTTTTGAACAAAAATAAAGGAAGGTGTACTTGTGTGCTTTCCCAAAAAAGGAAGGTAAAGTGTCCTTGTGTGCTTCCAAAAAACGGAAGGAAAGTGTCCTTCCTATGTGCTTTCAAAAAAGGAAGGAAGGTGTCCTTCCTTCCTTTTTTTACAGGAAGGAAGGTGTCCTTCCTATGTATTTTCTTTCCTGTTCTTCCAAGAAGATGTTCGTCCTGTACGTCACTCATGAAAAATTAAAACAAACAAAATAAAACTAAAATCTCTAAATACATTTTTAATGTCTCAGTAAAGATTAAAAGGAATTGAAAATGAGGAAACTTCCGCGTTTTTCTTTGTAGCAAAACGTTGAATATCGTAAGTTTATTTTTTAATTTGTATTTATTTATTTTTTTAAACTGACGCTACCATATTCCTTCCCTTCGACAAATCGGAGAAGCCGGCCCGCCCAAATCGAAAAAAAAATCACAAATGTGCCAAATCAGACTGATGCTTGCAGCGTGAGTTATCTTTCCCTGCTTTCCCACACAGTCCTACTGAAATCATAAAACAAAAGAACTTTTGATTTTAATCCGAAACATGAAATAAATAAAGATAACTATAATACATGGAAGTAACAGATGATTTTAATTCAGTTGAGAGATACAGTTGGAAGACTGACAGAGCGAAAAAAGACTACACTGGATAATGTCATTGTTCATTTCAAAAAGAACAAAATTAGAATACAGCTCAATGATTGACTTAATTACCGAGAAAGTGGCAAAAGAAACTGTGACCTCGTAAAGTACTTTTACTGCTCAACTGAAAAAATTCGTTACATAACGATGAGCTCAAATACACAAACTGCTGTATATAACCTTGTACTCTTACTCCAGGAGCGGTCCAAATTTTGTTACCTGGAGGTACAAGACGCATAATTCTTCTGCTGCGATAATATAATGGATCACAGAGTATGGCTAAAAATCTAACTTTTGAAGTTGGTGTACAGAATATTTAATGTTTTTAAATATGTTATTTTTTGCGAGGGTGCGGAGGTTAACGACCACCGTGAGCAATTCACTGGGCTAAAGGGGGTCACCTGTCCATTATTTGGAGCTGCTGATTATGGGAAGGGAGGAGAGCCAGTGCCATAAGACAAGCACACCATACCTACCTCGCGCGAGATTCGGGCCCGATTCCATCTCGGAAGAATGATCAGAAGCCAGTGCTCAAACACGTACGTAACACGGGTAGCATATGCTAGTTGCAAAGGTGAATACAATATTCAACCAAGACGTTAGCACTGGTTACAAAAGTTGTTGCCCAACACAAGACGTTTTAGAAATTCATGCGAATGTTACATTTCCGCGTTGCTGAAAACTGTCGAAGAAACCCCCTCATTGCTTTTGTATCCAGTGAGTCTATTTTTATAACACAGGTCTTCATTGTTTCTGGTGTCAACATCATTATACACTATCTACCAACAAGTAATTGGACACCTGTGATAGTAAAGAGAAACGAAGTTTATTCACCTTCAATAGTTGGTGGAGCCTCCACGAGCGGCGATTACAGCTGAGATCCTCATGGGAATACTCTCAACCAGTCGTTGTACGACTGCTAGCGGCATTTTCTTCCACTCGGCTTGGAGAAGACAGGTCAGTTCCTTCACCGATTTTGGACGGTGGGGCACCCTTAAGTCGAAGCTCCAACTCGTCCCAGAGGTGCTCGATAGGGTTAAGGTCCGGGCTCTGCGCAGGCCAGTCCATTCGATTAACCCCATTGTCACCATACCAAGCCATAGTGGACTTCGCAACATTACAGGTGGCATTGTTATCCTGAAAGTACCATGGGTCCACCCCGTAAAACTGCCACAACATAGGAAGCGCATGGTCATCCAAACTGATGCAGTAGGTCTCGGCGTTGATTCTACCAGAAATTGCGACCAAGGGTCCCGTGCCATACTAGGAGAAACACCCCCATAGGATAATTTCACCGCCGCCGAACTTCACAGTTGGCACAATACATTCCGGCACGCGGCGTTCTCCAGGCAGACGCCAAACCCAGACCCTGCTATCCGAACTGTAGAGGGCGAACCTTGATTCGTCGCTCCAGAGAACCTCTTTCCACTGTTTAACTGTCCACTGTCGACGTTCTTTGCACCACGTTAGCCGAGCAGCGCTATTGGACTTGGTGATCAAAGGCTTGTGGGCGGCAGAACATCCATGATAACCGAGCAGATGGGCTTCCTTACAGATGGTATTCATCAAAAAAACACTCCCAAATGCCTGTTGAAACTCCTCGCGAATGTGGCCCATCGATTTGGTGCGGTTCTTCCGAATTTCGCTGGCCAGCACCCGTCGGTCTCTAACTCCCAGTTTTGTGGGTCTGTCGGGTCGGGGCACATTCCAGCAGTCACCTCTCATCTTCTACTTGCCAATCACGTAGGCCACTGTCGATTTTGGGTACTTTAACTTGCTGGATATGTCACGTATGGATTGGCCATTTCTGTGATACCCAACGATTACACCTTTCTCGAAATCAGAGAGCTCCGAACTGCGTGGCATCGTGCATGCGACTGCTTGCGTTGTTGTTTCCCACACGATATTTAACGGCGGCGGCCGTGACGTGGATCAGGACCGCAGATATCGTCGATTGCAGGGGTGTCCAATTACTTGTTAGTAGATAGTGTATAAGGTGTGAGTGGAGCAGAAGGTAGTAAAATTCAGTGTGTACTGGGTAAACGGAAGGATTTATTGGATTTTGAGAAAGGTCAGCTTGTGGAAGCTAGAAGAGCGCGTTCCTTGATTTCCCAAACGGCTGACCTGCTGGGTTGTTCCCATGCCGTCGTAGTTAAACTGTATCAGGAATGGCGTGAAAATGGTCGTACAACGACTTGGAGGCAAAACTGCACAGGACAGTGAAAGGCTGATGTGAGAGGCGAGAACCGGGTCCGACGTCTCGTACAGACCGACAGACGCAGCACTATTCAACAGTAGACTCGCCAACACAGCAGAGATCAAGCCTGAACAGTACTTATCATGACCATTGGCTGTGATGCTGAAGCGAGAAGCGAGCACCGGGTACGACGTCTCGTACACACCAACAGACGCAGCACAACTCAACAGTAGACTAGCCAACACAACAGAGGTCAAGCATGAACAGTACCTATCATGACCATTCGTCGCTAGCTCGCACGCATAGGCTATAACAGCAGACGACCCAACGACGCCCTCTCTTAAACACGGTTCGTCGACGCAAAAGACTCGCCTGTTGAAAGATCATGTATGTTGAACGTCGGGTGACTGGAAAAAAGTGAGCTAGTCTGATAAATCGTGTTTTTACTGCACTCCGTGGATGGCCGTTTACGTTTTTGGCGCAAACAAATGGATGCACTCGATCCATTCTACATGCTCTCCAAAGTGCAAGCCGGCATAAGGTAGGTGTATGCTGTGGGGCATGTTTATCTGGCAGGAGCTTGGACCCTTGGTGCATATGGAACAACGTATGGCTGGTTCCTACTATCATGGATTGCTTGCGGACTCTGTACGCCCAGGAATATTGCACTTTTTCCCCAATGGCGACGGTGGCTTCAAAGATGACACTGCTCCAAACCACAGGTTCAACGTTGTGCAGGAATAGTTTGAGGAATACAGTTCACACTTCCAGCATATCGATTGGCCCCCGAGCTATCCCGATATCAATCACATTTTTGGAATACTATGAAACCGCATATAGGGCGTCTGGATACACCAATAACCACCATACTTGCATTGAAGGCCGCATTAGACACAGCTTGGTTAGCCATACCTTCCAACTGCTTCCGGCGTCTTACTAAATCGATGCCACGTTGTTTAGCTGCTGTATTGAGGAGAAAGGAGGACCTACGAAGTATTAGGTAGGTGGTCATAGTTTAGTTATCACTCAGATTAATTTACTAAGGTGATTGCTGTTGTTGAAACGTCATCAAGACATTTCGTCAACAGTGCGGCTGCACTCCGTTATATCTGTCATTTTTGTTGTGAAAAGAACATACCGGAGAATAAAGGCGTTATTTGCAAACGCATACTATGAATATATTGTAATAAAACTAGGAGACCAAAACAATTCATGGGCACCCCATATAGTTTGTCACAAATGTGTACAATAACGGCGAAATTGGAGCAAACGTCAGTTGAAGTGTCTTCCATTCGCCGTTTCCCTATTGTGCCGAGAACCAATAAGTCGATCATTCGTCGGAAGGGGTCCGGGTTCGAATCCCGGTGAGGCATGGATGTTGTGTTTGTCTTACGGCACTGGCTCTCTCCCTTCCCTGGAACCAGTGACCCTAAATTAGGGACGGGCGACTGCTTATAGCCCATTGAGTTGCTCACGGTGGTCGTTAAACCTCAAAAAAAAAAAAAAGAACCAATAAGTCATGGAAAAGATTGCTACTTCTGTCTGATGAATGTAAAAGGGTCCAATGCCAGAAACGTAAGGATATTTCGTATCCAGATTTTTCCGGAAGACAAAGATCCGGCCTGTTCTCGTGGGCCGGATCTTTCCCTTCCTGAGCCATCAAAGACACAGGTTCCGTTACATCTATCAGAAACGGAAAGCAACTAACGTATTGATGATGAACGTGGAACTTAAAAACCAAAAACAGTCACTGGTTTACAACAGTTCATACAGGCCTGTCAAAGGATTCTGCTGGTTCTGAGCTGGAGGTTTTAGGTGAAGAACCTTCTTGCACAAGGGACATCATTTTCTTTGTACAGGAGGCATGAGAAGAATTTCATACCTTATCTTGCACATGAAGGTGACCTGTTTTACAGCTCTGCTATATTTAGACTAGTGCCAGTCCTTGGAGGAAGAAGTTATGAAACTAAATATTGCATATTTTTCATCGATTCGTTTTGCAGGCTGTTTATCAGTTTGCTTCTATTGTTGAGGAGTTATTCTGAGAAAATGGAAATACGTTTCTTTCAGTTCCGGTTGCCTATTCTGTTTCCCTTGAAAGAGTTGTACGAAAATCTGGAACTACTTATTATAAAAGAAAAAACATGAAGAACGTCAATGGCTTGCAAAACATTAATTAGATTTTAAGGTTTAAGTGGTAACTACAGGTGTAAATTTTAGCTTTAGTGCTTAGCTATGAACTTTGTATCTGAACAAGAGAACATAAATATCAAGCACTAGTAAATACGGAAATCACTAACGTCTGAAGTAATGAATCTGCTGAAACCATTTAAATGAATCCACGTTTATTCATGCCAATGGCACTTCAGAATAGCTACATCAACACCAGCAAGAATACGAATTTACTGGTTTCAATTCATATAACATTCAAATTATATGAGTTTTTAACAAGACGTTATATCACATGTACTTCTAGCAAGTCGTTATATCAAATGCTCGTATCGAAATACACATCCTTGTAACGGGGTTTAGAAATCCACTCCTAGCTAACAAATCGTCCTCGCAAATGCACACATTCTACATTCAGTGTTGAGGTTATATTGATCTCTGGACCCTCTGTTAGTGCTGCCAAACATAGAAATCTTTTCGGGGAAATCAATGTATCGTAAAGTCAGAAAACGTTAAAAGAGAAGAAACTAAATTTACATCATAACAACACAGAAACTCAAAAGGAAGGTTAAATTAGAAGCACACGTAATAAGATAGCTGTTTTTGGAGATCTAAAATTTCTTAGTATGCTCCTGGGCTAAAAACCTTGATACACAAAGACGGCTTGTTTCCTATGTGAATGGGGAAGCAGAGTCCATCACGAGCACGGGATGTACAGAGAGTAGCCAAAGCGAGAAAAACCCTGTACAGGGTTAAATGGTTCAACCTTCAACCCATTCTTTGAAAAAGCTTGGTTTGTCCAAAGAAGGTTATTTGTCTCTCTACTTTATATAAAATTAGATCTCATGGGACAGTTTGTGAAAGATTAGACAGTAATGGAAACTGTTTAGAGTAGCTCAGCAGCAAGTCTTTGAAACTTTCTTATGTCAAGAAGAAGGCACATTTTTGAACCTGACATAACAAAATTACTAACAGATGAACAGTTTGAAATCACAATGGCAACATATAAATGTGCCTACTAAATGGTGGAAAAGTTTCAAACGACCCTATTCTGGGCCTACAGGCGTTGAAGCCTTACTGCGTTTATCGCCAACAATGGGGAACATACCGCTAAGGAAAACGTGGAAACCAAAACGCTCAATGAAATGTTGCGATGTTCACAGCACATATGCAAATTGACACGAGAAAAAAATGTCCGCTAGGAAATTTGCATATCGTTGAAAAAATGCTGTCCAATATACAAATTGATTTAGATATTTAAATCCAACGGGAAACGGTAGAGGAATTTATCGTTGCCAGGGAGTGTGAAAAGCGTTCAGGTGGCTGCAAATGCCTTTTTTTTTCTTTTTTCTTCATTGGAGGTTTAACGAACACCGTGAGCAACTCGATGTGCTAAAAGCAGTCGCCCGTCCCTAATTTAAGGTCACCGGTTCCAGGGAAGGGAGAGAGTTAGTGCCGTAAGACAAACACAACATACATGCCTCACCGGGATTCGAACCCGGACCCCTTTCGGACGAGCAAATGGTTTCCTTATGTCCAATACACATATATCCGACTTTGTACAGTGCCAACCGATAGGACGATTAGATGCAGGCCAGTCTCATGCCCAAGTCTCAAGGGACTTCAAAATCCCTCTCAGAGTGGTTTCACGGTTGAGGAAGCAATTCAGAAACACCGGTGGGGTGTCCCGAAGCCTTGGCCAAGATCGTACAAGGCGTAAGACACCTGGTGAGGACCGTTTTTTGCTTTAACCGCACGCTGTCATAGTTCTTACGCAGCTCGGCAATTGCCTTCGGAGCTATTCACCGCCATTAGGACTACTACATCAAGGCAAATGATATATCCAAGGTTTAATACAATTAGCCTATATGCCAGGAGATCCATGGCTACTAGCGTCTGTCAGCAGTGACAGGATTCCCCTAAGACTTCCGCCAGATGCTAGAACGTCTGGCGACTGCATTGGCCCGTTAGTTCCCTTTAATGCACGATAACCCTCGCCTTCTAAGAGATGAGCCTATCGAAGATTTCATGCAGAGCGAGGATATTCGGTATATGGACTGGCCAGCTAGGTCTCCGAACCCGAACCCTATACAGCATACCTGAATGCCCTGAAATGACAAGTAGAAGCGCGTTAGCCTACTCCCAAAGCCCTTCCCGAGCTACGTACCGGCCTCATCGTGAAAATAGTTCATCAACAACCTCCAGTGTTCATCAAAAATCTGGTTTGAGTATGTGTTGTTGTTGTGAGAGTTGTCTATCCGTACGAGATGATTATATTCTTCATTATGACATTTTTAGGATATATTCCTACCACTTACCTTGTGACATTTGCGGATGTTGCTTTGTGTACACAAAATGGGTACATATTTGTTTGTTATAAAAGGTTTATTACCCTTACGATTGTGTGTCTTTACATGCCAAACATTTCTACTTGCTCTTATGCGTTTTCCTTTTGATTCTTGTTACTGCCTTCCGGACTTTAATTTTGCACACAAGTGTAGTAAATGCTTGATTGATTTTTGTGCCAAATTTGAGCCATTTCCTTAGAATATGGTGATGCTATTTATGTGTCCTTCCGTGTATATTTTTTTAATGAAAGTCATATTCCATGCTGTTTTCTTACTTCGCGCATAAAAATTTATAAATCTAGTGGAAATATAAAAGTGAACTGTAATTTAAAATATATTTATGCAATTTTAACCAGCTTACCCTCTCAAGGGCAAACGTAATCGTCCATTCCTAATTTGGTTAATTGCTGCTGGAAAGAAAGATAACCACGATCGTAGAAGAAACGAAACACCCATTATTTATTCTGGGAGCGAATTTCATGTCCTGAGCTAAAGAAGTTTATAATCATTCTTCCGCCAGGAAGGAATGTAATAGTAAGTGACAACACAGTCTCACATATCTGGTCGCTGTGAAGCCAATCGCACCAGTTAGCCTAAATTGCAATAATAATAAATTAACAATATTTGTTTCGTAAAGCTAAAAAATACTAAAAACAATTCAGTTAATAATGGGGAAAAGATTTACATGATATTTAATATATAATTTTGGAATTGCAATGCAAAGCGCTTTTCACAGATCTCTGAAATTTCGAGAAATAAAGAACACATACACCTGCATGCGGCTCAAAAAATGTTTAAGAGAAAAATCTTGTACTTTTGGAGTAGTAATTTATTTTTTAATTTGTTATTGGTTTACTGATAGCCACATTAATTTTTAAAAAAATGCGTATCCTATACTTTGAAATAACTCCCTTAAGGCATTTTTGGTCAATGATGTTTATTGGAATAAATTGATGAGTGCAGATGTATTTCAAGATTGCACGTATGTATTATTTTTGGTTTGACATACCGTACGTCCTGCTCTTAATTACCCTTTCCAGAGACGTTTCGAAAATTGCTCCGGATGCTGCATATGCACTACTTTTGCACCTGTTACATCTCTCAGCATTTTGTGCCAACTGCAACACGTATCAAGCAGGCGCAAGAAATGCCTTTCATTTTGTTTCTTCAATCACGAAACCAAATGATAAGGAATTGCTTTAAACAACTTTACACTGCCGTGCGCCTCTTTTTTCATATACTTACCAACAACAACACCGCATACAATGCCAAATACACTGCAGAGCAATTGAATTAGAGACAGCTGGCTGGCGTTATGCAAATGTGGCGCCGTGGGTGGCCCTGTAAACGGAAACGACATGACGTATGCAGCGACCCGACAATATAAGGAGTGATGCGACGGGAATCAGTAAGAGTCGGACGCAGTATAGGTAAGACGAAGGACCTAAGCACGTTTGATCGTGGGCAAATTGTCGCAGCCCGACGAATGGGTCACTCCATCTCGGAAGTCGTGCAGGCACTGGGCTTTCACGCGCCACTGTGTCACGGGTGCACCGTGAGTACATGGAATCCGGTAAAACCATCACTGCAAGAGCCAACTGCCGTGGACAACAGCGTGTGGATGAGCGGGGTCATCGTCGACTAACTCGCATTGTAACAGCGGATAGACGGGCCACAGTGCAAGAAATCACTCGGCAATTTAACACTGGTGCACAAGAACGTGTAAGCAGCCACACCATCCAGAACCATCTCCTCCCTATGGGGTACAGAAGCCATCGTCCCACGAGGGTACCGCTGCTGACCGCACATCACAGGGTGCAAAGATTAGCATGGACGCGAGAACATCGCCACTGGACCCTAGACATGTGAAAAAATGTTGCCTGGACTGATGAGTCGAGATTCACATTGGTGCATGCGGATGGCAGGATACGATTACGGCGTAAACCACATGAAGCGATGGATCCTTCTTGCCAGCAGGGTACTCTTCAAGCTGGTGGGGGTGGCATTCTCGTCTAAGGACTGTTTACGTGGACTGAAATGGGACCCCTGGTACGTGTGACATCATCCCTCACAGGTCAACGTTACCGGGATATCTTGGACGACCATTTGCTCTCGTTTGTGCGTCTTCAACATCCCACTGAGGACCTCATCCTGCAACAAGACAATGCAGCTCCCGAATTGTATCCGAATGGTTGGATGAACACCCCACCGACGTGACCTCGCTTCCTTGGCCAGCTAGGTCAATTGACCTCAATCACATCAAGCACATCTGGGATGCCATCGAGAGAGATGTTCGAGGCTCTGACCCCCCGTCCATCAAATCTTCGTGAACTGTGGGAGCTTGTTCAGGGGTCGTGGATCCGTATGGCTTCCCAACGCTTCCGGTGTCTTGTCGAGTCCATGGCGAGACGAATTGCCACCGTCATCAGGGCAAAAGGTGGTGCTACACGTTAGTAGACAGGTATCTCTAATTCAATTGCTCTTCAGTTTATATTTCCCTATGGGATTATATCAAAAATCACTCACTGTCCGGAATGATGACATAATTATTTCACCGCTGAGAAAATCATACATTGAGTAGTATGTTTTATACCATGAACTTCACCGCGCCATGAGAAGTTTATTCCGGTACCGACAGACGGCAAAGGAGCGTTAGGGGGGTCATAGCAAACGTTCTCGTCTCATTTCATTCTGACCAAGGGAAAACAAAGAATAAACATGTGTTTTTGTTGGAAACTTAGTAAATCAGCTATTGAAACTTACAGAATGTTAAAAGAAGCATATCGAGACAGCATTATCCTGCAGCAGAGTTTCTGAATGGTATGTACGGTTTCTTGATGGGCAGGAATACTTTGATGATGATTCCAGATCTGGGCATCCCACCAGTGTGCGGGGTACTAATCTGGCATTACGTTTTAGTTTTCCCAGATCCTCGCGTACGATCTCATGACGGATAGACATACTGTGTCCACTGACTCAGCCTCACTGTAATTCGGCGATCTTTGTTCAACTGACTGAGCACCTCTTCAATTTCTTCCGCTTTCCGCACACTGGAGGAACGCCCAGATCTCGGATCATCATCAAAGGATTTCAGCCAATGACGAAACCGTGCATTCTATTCGAAAACTCTGCTGCGGGATAATGATGTGTCTTCATAATTTCTTTTAACATTCCGTAAGTTTTTGTAGCTGATTTGGCAAGTTTCCAACAAAAACGGGTGTTTACTCTCTGCTGCTCTTCCATGGCTAAAATGAAATGGGACGAGAAAGCTTGCAATGACTCGCTTAGTGCCCGTTTGCTGCTTGTCTGTACCGGAATAAACCGGTTTCCAGTTGGCCAAGCACTGCTGTTTCGTCGCATACACGTGATATATCCACTTCACTTCTGTTACTTCAGTTATGCGGGCAGTCCTGAAACTTTTTTTTTTTTTTTTTTTTTGATTATAGGTTTAACGACCACCGTGAGCAACTCAATGGGCTATAAGCAGTCGCCCGTCCCTAATTTAGGGTCACTGGTTCCAGGGAAGGGAGAGAGCCAGTGCCATAAGACAAACACAACATCCATGCCTCACGGGGATTCGAACCCGGACCCCTTACGGACAAATGATCAGAGGCCATCGCTTAGACCACTGCGCCACCGGGGCGGCCCTGAAACTTTACGGACGTAGGTTGTATAACACTTTTTTTTATTGGAGGTTTAACGACCACCGTGAGCAACGCAATGGGCTATAAGCAGTCGCCCGTCCCTAATTTAGGGTCACTGGTTCCAGGGAAGGGAGAGAGCCAGTGCCGTAAGACAAACAGAACATCCATGCCTGACCGGGATTCGAACCCAGACCCCTTACGGACGAATGATCAGAGGCCAGCGCCTTAGATCACTGCGCCACCGGGGCGGCTATAACACTTTTCATTTTCGGCGTTTGATTCGATCCTATTGATCGTGTGACAAACAACTGGTGCTTTTTCCGCAGTGTAGTTTTCATTTTTGGAAATAATTATTTAGTACTATTCTAATCTTGTCGGTTCCAATGCAAATGAGGTGAATTTATTGCTTAATTCCTTAAGACACGCACAATTGTGTGAGGGCTAGGGAAAAATCCGTTTTTCTAGAAGCCGGGTACGTAATAATTCGAAAGCTCGGTGAACCAAATTTGTTTGGTAGTTACTGAAAAGAAACGAACAAACCAGTTGCAAATGCTGTTTGTAGAATACGCTCGTATTTCTTTAACGGTGATAAAGGAGACCAATTTCGCGAACGTCATTTGTTTACATACCACTGTCGATAAACATCCAGAATAAGATTTTTACGAATGAAGAACACTTACCTATATTGCTGTGACTAGCTCTTGAACACAATATTTCTGATGAGAGTTCATGATTGTTTCATTGGCTGAGTAGAACAAAATTCGTGAAAAAATAAATTAATGAGTCTGTCAAGTTTACAAGGGCGGTAACACCACCACATTGCCCACGGTTGCTGCTCAACAAGGAAAGGGACATTAAAGTATTTATTTCCTTGAACCCCATTCTCTTTTACGAGACACTAATGGATAGAAATTGTTCGCCACTTATACCTTTTCAGTGTAGCAGATCTAATTCAGAACATGAGAAAAGATCGTTTTCAAAATACACACCGTAAGGGCGGAATTTGATTTTATTTTTGCACGATAGTTCTCTTCGTTGTAAGTGCTAGTTATGAAAGCAACCTTTGAATACATTTCCGCTAGTAACACAAACTGAGCAACTAATACGTTTAACTAACTTTCCACACGTGGCAAAAACTAATATATTTCAAGAGCACATTCCAATCACTTGGAATATTTCCGAGATCGGCACATGCAAGTAATTCCTTGAACGTAAGTCTACTTGAAAACCGCAAGACCTCTGATTTAAAAATAAATAGTAAAGTTCGGAATTTTAATTACGTCAACAAGTAAACTTTTCAGGCAGTGAAACTAAAATGTCTGAAAATTTGTGTAATTCCAAGTTGAAAGGATCATTTGGAATCCAAATAAAACATAGTATCTTGGACTCGAACCCATGCACTATATTTTGTCTGAACTCCATAATGCCGTGGGATTTGAACCCAGAATCATCAATCAATACTAGAAATCAAAAAAGTACTTGCCATGATTTCTAACTTACTGTAATTTGTGTAAGCAAAAGCATCATGCTGACCATTGTGTTAGTTTCCTATTAAATAAAAAAATAATTGTGCGAGAGAAAAGCAAATATTTTTGAGGAAACAGTTCATTGTCAAAGATGTCATTTTATGTTGTTTATTGGGACTTCTAGAGAAATAAAGATTGATGTTCTTGTTACATCTAGAAGTGAATTCATGATCGTTATTTCCTCATAATGGAATCTGTCTTCTTGTTCATTTATGTTTTCCGAGTTTTGTTTGTTCTCGTTATATTGCATATAAGTAATGGTTGTCTAATGTCAAAGGAAAACGCGCAAAAACTATAAAGAAAGAAGAACGGTTGGTTTTTAAAAATGTAGCAGACGAACATCGGAGAGAACACTGCCAGTTATGGATTCAGAGGAATCTTAAACACGAAATGTAAGCAACTGAATTTCACTTGAAATTTCAGATGTTGAATCAAGGCTTACGCATGAAGAACGCTGCTTGTTTTAAAAGAATGAACTTTCTCCAATTATTTCATATCTCGATGAAACACGACAAATATGATCAACCATGACAACCATTGTCCCACTAGCATTCGTTTGTGCAACGTGCCTACCGAAAGTTTTACTCTTTTCCTCTGCAACATCGCCGATGAGGTTCTGATCACCAGAAGTTCCTAAAGGAAACGGGTAGTGATAATAATCTCATTCTTATTACCTCCCAGGCGATTGGGAAAGGTTTCTAAGGGTTAGACAGATGTAAGCATGATCAAAACTTTTCTTTAAATATTTATGTAAAGAATGCTGCATCCAAATGGGCAGCAACGCAGATTTTATTTGAAAAACCCAAGCCACAGAGTGCTTCTCTGAACATGAATCCCTATTGTTTCGGAGAATTATTAGACTTTCGAACTTTTCTCAACTAACCATTTTGTGTTAAGGAACTTAGGCACCAAACCAAAGCTTTCGTTGGCATCCCTCTTTCACGTGGCAAGCAGTAGGTACTGAATTTTATCGGGATCGAGTTTATTTTGCATTCGAGTTTTTACAAAGTGCAGAATCAACTCCCTCTAATTTAGGCAACAGCCAAACTTTCTCACGAGCAAAGAAATTTGTAGCCGGCCTGCATTTGTGAGGTGATCACGCAAGCTACTTGAACCGTCACTTGCAGAGGGATTTAAAATGCGGTATGACTTTCTAATACTAATTATGGAAGACAGCGTTTTAAGAAAAATGTTCGTGCCAGTTTATCTCTGGCGGCAAGGTCGTTTATATTTTGCTGTTGTTCCTAAGGATTTTGAAGTTTGTTGTTAAATTTTCACCTTGAGTAACCCTGGGCACGCGTCGTGAGTCATTTATCATCACTTATAAAAACATTTTTAGGAAAGAATTTACAAAAAGACAGGTGCATATATTTTTGTTTCCACGAAGAACTTAAATAAATAATTGTCGATGTTAATACATTCTCCACGAGGTTGTGAATCTATTAACATCGTTAATTATTTAAGTTCTTCATGGAAACCAAATATGAAGCATGTCGTCGCATATATAATAAATTGTAACTTTCTGTTTTTGTTCCTATCTCTTGTGTAAATTTTGTTTCACTTCCCTTTTCATTTTTGGGACGTAAGTCATATCTAAACTTTTTATCGTTTCTATTTAAGGGGCAAGACTGGCATCGTGTCGAAAGAATAAATAAGAGATAAAACGACGGAGCTCTGTGTATGAAGTGCGAGGAGAGAAGAGATATTCTCAGAGTTAACTTCACTTGCATTTGTTTAAGGGTATTACGTTCTACTTGTTGTAAGCTATAATAATAAGATTTAGTCTTCCTTAGTTGTTACAGCGCCCGTTTTGCGTCAAATAAAAATCGCGGTTCTACCACCTGTGTGAGTACTCCAACAAGAACCATAAATAAAAAGTGTTCGTCCATCAGCTAAAACTATAAGTAAGTAAGCACACCGGACAAAAAAATTAGTAACCCCTGTCAGGACATACCTAATAACGGGTGAGGGCGCCTCTTTCCTTGATAACAGTATCAATCCGGTATGGTAGAGACTCTACGAGGTTGTGAATGTATCGAACATCGATTTGCAGCCACTCGTGCGTCAACTGGTCCCCAAGTTCCGGCAGAGTACGTGAGTGTCTATTTCGGCGTTTCACCTTTTGTACCAAATTATCTCACATATTTTATGTAAGATTAAAATCTGGGGATTTGGCGGGCCAGTTAAGGTAATACAGTGTTCTTGACTCATGGTCGTGCCCCTCAGACACAGTTTTAGTCTTGCGCACACGGTAATTGTCCTCCTCTTAGAAGACTGAAGTGGCAATGTGATGCTGCTCATGGATATGTATGGCAAAGGGCAACACTTCGTCATTCAGAAGGCGGAAGTACGCATGCTGGTTCAAATTCATGGTCCCTGCAAACGAAAGAGTCCATTTTTGTGGTAAGAAAAACATCCCCAAAACATCACAGAACCCCTTTTAGGTTGAACACCTTCGACACAATCAGGATTAAAGGCTTCATTGAACCTGCAATGCACTCATCGCCTCCCATCATTGGAGTACAAACAAAACCGAGACTCGTCAAACCAAATTACTCGTTTCCAATCCCCCACAGTAAAGCTTTGGGGCCTCTGAGCCTATTGATAACGTGTGCCTTTGTGACTAGCTGTTAAAAGAGGCCTCTTTCGTGGCACTCTGCTCCAGATGTCCATCACACGCAGTTCTCGTCGCAATGCCCGTTCAGAAATTGCTTGGAGTGGACTTTCATTGACTGTTTGGAGCAATTATTGTCTGGTTTAAAACCTATTTGCAGTTACTAGTCGTAAAACATGGCGGCGGTCACTGTTAGTGAGAATCGTTTTCCGGCCACAGTTACGTCGCCGATTTGCAGTTGACAGCGAACTACACCACTGTTTGTAGATCCGCTGGACAGTACACTTCGACACACTAACAAACTGGGCGACTGCATTTACTTTGTGTCCGTGGGCACGGCCAAACACGATGGCTCCTTTTTGCCACTCAGTAACGTCTATCTTACGACATATATTGCATATTAAATTTAACACACACGTTGCTCTTCACTGCACGAGACAGAAATGATCCTGTAGACCACGTTAGTGCTATTTATCTCTCGACAGTGCTATTATGATGCTCTCTGTGCAACCGGTAATTTCGTACTGTCATTTCTCCGAGGGGTTACTAATGCTTTGGCCGGTGTGCTTATTTCAAGTGCACTTTTCATTTCTCTGTTATTTAGAATTCTGGAACGTTAGCTTAATAGTTGAAATGATAAACAGCATTAAAGTGTTTTAGTTATCACCTTATAACGTAGACCACCATACGAAATTTTACAACAGTTATTGTCTGATCAAAATAAAAACCTGTTTTTTGTTAAGATCATCAATATATATATATATATATATATATATATATATATATATATACCCAGCAAAAACAGTCTTGCTGGGCCAATACATTGCTGGCAGCCAGCAATGGCTCAGCACTATGTTGCCGCTGCCGAACCGTCAATAAAATGTCTGGGCGGCCAACAGAAGAGCCAGCAGTTCAGGCCAACAGCTGGCCAACAGTTGGCACCCCATCAGTTTTCATATGCCACAACAGGGCCATCAGTTGTCCATCACAGACAGTAGCTGCCACAAGTGGTCCTCAAGTGGCCCTGCAAGCACGTGCCAGAAATTATGGTTAGCCTAATGTGATCCGCTAGTTTGCCGGTAGTGGCAGACTGCAACCACGTGACGTAACTGGTGGCTTGCCAAATCTTGTCCGCCAATTTCCCAGTAGTAGGCATAATAAAAAAAATCAAGGATAACCGCAGTTTCCCAACGCTACAATTTTTTTCTACCCTTACGAAACTTGTGAATTGACGCACTGCGCTGGGGAAATTTTCTCAACAGACCGGAAAAACGCCCGTTTGCATCAGAGTGGATTTGAACCAAGGCCGTTGGCGTGATAGCTGAGCGCTCTACCGACCGGACTAATTTGCAACGCTTGAGCGCATGCTTGAAGCTGTCTGTTTCGTACGCAATGTGTAATCGAATGCTTCCCTCTTTCATTTTAGAATATGGCTAGGTATTTTTCATAAAAATCAGTTTCATATAATTCATAATTTTTTTTTCAACGTAACGAAAGTTTTTTCTTACCTTAAGGGAACTTCACTCATTTTCAAGGAGTGTACATACTTAGAGTCGATTTCCAAAGTTTTGTACTGTCCTTTTCGTCTTGAAAAGAGATTGTTGAATAAATATATACTTACCCAGGTTCATGTCACATTCTGTTACATTTTTAACATTGTGTCTTTTCTTTCCGTTGTCCGAAGCTACATTTGTTTTAAAGAGGAAAGCTATTTTATTTTACTTCTCGTTATTTTTAGAAGCGAATTCCTCCCAGTCTTGTGTATTCAATCCATGGATGAGTACACCACATAGCGTTGCTTTTTTATTCTTTCCAATAATCAATAAATGTTGTATGCGTATAATTCTCTTTTTTTTTTTCCACAAACGTTGTTCTAATGGTTTTCCAGGACACTTGTTTCAAGCGGTTTCAAATTTTTTTTTTTGTTATTCATTCACTCAATTCTATGAATTGTTATTCGTGGGAATGGAGTGGGAGTATTTCATGGCTGTAATCTAATATTTCACGGCTTAATCTGATATCTTCGTCGACGTAGAATTTCGTTAGGAAATTAATTTGCCTCTCTACATATGGATTTTTTCTTAACATCCACTAAAATAACACGATGGCGATAGCGTCGTCTTCAACTAACTGATACCATGAGAGACACAGCAGCTGTTGCTTCTGCGCATGCGCAGTCCCGTTGCTTTCACCTGCTGTTGGGGTTGCATTGGTTGCCAGCAACGGGACACTAGTGACAATTGTTTGGAGGCCCATAATTCACGGCGATGCTGCAGGGCCATCAATGGCTCGCCAACTAATAGCGCTGCCACCAAAGGACGACTACCGGCCCGTGAGCGGCAGATTTCAGCCAGCAGTGACCCATCACTGCCAGCTGGTGGCCTGCAGTTTCCCAGCACTTGTGTTTTTGCTGGGTATATTTATATACCGGCGTAAAGTGGAAAAAGAACACCAAGAAGGAGACGTCTGATACCATCGAAATTTATACAGCATAATAACGGAGTACAGAGGATAACGCGATCAAAACAGTATGACAAAATACAGCTGTATTTGCTGGTAAACTGAAAAAAACATTTCCATGTAACATGGTTAGTACGAGGTTGAACCGCCATGAACTTCGTCACACTGTGCAATTCTGGCATGGATTCTGTCGTACAGATGTTGGATGTAAGTTTGGGGTATTGAGTTCCAAGCATCCTCAACCTGAACGCGTAAATCGGGGATCGTCGTGGCTGGCCGTGGAGACTGGATAAGTCGTTGTCCCATAAAATCCCACACGTGCTCAATGGGGGACAAATCCGGTGAGCGAAGAGGCCATGGAAGTTGTCTCACACCCTGAAGTGCATGTTGCGTTACACGTGCTGTGTGTGGGCGTGAGTTATCTTGCTGGAAAACACCGCGATGGACCGACCTTACAAATGGCACAACAACGGGCTGAATGATGTTGTTGATGTAGGAGGTGCTGTTTAACGTATCCTGTACAAACACTAGTTGTGTACGGGAGTGACAGCTGATCTCTCCCCACACCAGAAGACCAGGTGTAGGCCCTGTGTGTCGCTGGCGGATGCAAGAAGGGTGGAGACGCTCCCCTGTGCGTCTGCGAACACACATACGGCTCTCGGAGGCTCCCAACCAAAATCTGCTTTCATCGCTGAACACAACAGATCGCTATTGCGTTCTCCAGTGCAGACGTTAGCGACACCACTGCAGCCGTTCCTGACGGTAAGCTGGAGTCAGAGATACACATGCCAGAGGCAGACGTGCACGTACTCCTGCATCCAGTAGACGGTTGAGGATTGTTTACACAGTCACCTCAGGTGCAACGGCAGCTCGGATTTGCGTAGCAGTGGATGTTCCGCTTATCAACACCGCTCTTCTTACGCGTCGATCGGTCCGCTCATCAGTCCGTCTGTGACTCCCAGTTCCACGTCTTCTCATGTGGGAATGTTCCTCGGACCATCTACGCCACCATTGTACCACCACCGATACTTCCCGTCCAGTTCGCTCCGCAATACGACGATACAACCACACGGCCTCGCGGAGTCCGACTAGACGACCTCGCTCAAAGTCCGATAAATGCTGAAATCGTACACGTCTTCCATGTCCAGCCATTGCAGCTTCTTCAGGGTCTTCGCACGTATCTGTACGACGACGACTGATTATATTCACTTTGCCGTACTGCTTAAATACCACCGATGATAGTTTGTATATTATGCCGTGCTGTGGCGTAAGCGCTCACCGGTTGGTCCCGAAATTAACATCACACCTACGTAAATTCGACCCCATTTACATATGGAAAATTTCATGATCGTCCGCCATTTCCTTCTTGGTGTTCTTTTTTCACTTTCCGCCAGTGTGTGTATATATATACACCGCTGCCCACCCAAAATGCAACACCAAGAAGGAAGCATCCGATTGGCCTGGAATTCGCAGAATGCGCTGCCTGCGAGAAGACATGCAAGCGATTAGCATTACTGGGCATATGCAAATCATGTGCGCCCGGCACGCCACCGAGATTCACTATAAGAAATGTGCACAGACGCCGGGGTGGAAGTAGTGGAAGTGTGTTGTGCTGCCGGACCTGTGCGTGGGTATCTTCCTGATGCCACGTCGCAGAATGCGGCAGTCATTCCAGCACGTTTTGGAGTTCCACAGGGTACGAATAGTGGCTTATCGCGACAGCGGTTTATCGTACCGAGACATCGGCGCCCGTGTGGAATGACATCCAGCCACAGTGAAGCTAGTATGGATTCTGTGGGTGCAAAAGGGTCGGACGTACCGACGTGAGCGATTGCCGCAGCAGCGGCACACCACCGAACGAGAGGACCGGCATGTTGTGCAGCGGGCATTGACGGCTCGCCCCGCCACATCACGATCGTTTGCGCAGTTATTAGGGTGTGTTGCGCAACAACCTGTGTCAGCACATACCGTTCGACGTCTTCTGCAGGAGCAGGGACTTGTCGCACGGCGCCCATTGCTCCGATTACCATTGACGTTACACCACAGGCGAGTGCGTCAGCAGTGGGTCATTGGACGCCACACCTGGACTACGGAATGGCCCGAAATTGTCTTCTCCGACGAATCCCGCTTCTGCCTGCAACCCCACGATGGTCGGATCTGCGTGTGGCGGCACCGCGGCGAGAGACTGTATGACGCCTGCATTATGCATTGCCATACCGATACGTCGCGTGGCGTTATGGTTTGGGGCGCAATTGGATATGACACCCGCACCCTTCTGGTTCACATCGCTGGTATACTCAACAGCCACCGCTACATCTCCGACTTTTAGGAGCTTGTAGTTCTCCCTTAACTGCAGGACCTGGAAGCTGCCACTATTTAACAGGACAATGCTCGCCCTCACGTGGCACGCATCGTGCAACAATTCTTCACGGCCCACCAGGTGTCACTGTTACCGTGGCCAACCTGTTCTCCCGATATGTCGCCCATCTAACACGTCTGGTCGCTGATCGGCAACCAAGTGGCCCGGCAAGCACCACCCGCGGCTACACCAGATGAACTGTGGCGGCGTGTGGAAGCAGCCTGGGCCGACATACCCCAAGCCCACATCCAAAGTCTCTTTCGTTCGATGCCGTGGCGTATAGCGGCCGTTATTGCCAGCCATGGGGGCCACACGAACTATTGGTGTCTGCGTGTTCCGCAAGTCGCGCGGGCCTGTAAGCTCATTCGTTTCATCTTTGTATCTGTTGTTATGTGTCCAGTAAATCTGGCTTTTCTCTCTCGTGTCCTTCTTGGTGTTGCATTTTGGGTGGCCAGCAGTGTATATATATATATATATATATATATATATATTCCTGTGCGTAGGAAACACCTTTCTGAGAAGCTATGAAAACTTTTCCCACTGCTGCATTTTCCTTGGCAAGGACTTACACATTATAAATGTGCCACATAGTTATAATTAAATTAATTAATTAATGGAATTTAACTGAAAACTTTGAAAATATTTTTAAGAGAATCTTTTGCAAAGTTCCAGAATTTTTTTTCTAAGTTTTCTAAGTTTTTTAAGGACGATGTCTTATGTTAAACGAACTGTTCTATGTTAAACGAACTGGTGTTCTAAATAACTTTTTTCGATTTTAAGAGTTACCTTAGGCGAACATCAGTTTGTTTTCCGTCATCTAGATTGTCAGCCTCTAAATTATGGAAGAGTATCTATTACAGCTGTCAAAAAATTTGCAGCAAATTTCATATCACACTGTCCAAAAAATAAATAAATAAAAGAGGTTCCTTAAAGCTAACATAATTTAAGCATTAAGGTAGAAAAGATGCATTTTCCCCCTAAAGTTTTGCTGAAATTCAGTGTTTCGCAAAATTTTGCTTTCTAAAATCATCAAAACATGTTATATCATGTATTATCACATTGTTACATACTTAAATTTTATCTAATAACCAATAGCTGAACGCGCCTTTGTTTAAAAAGAATCATAGGAGTAATTCTTTGAAACTTGAAACATATCACGAATGCCAAAAATTCTTCGATTATATTTTTCGCTAAGAGAAAACTTTTGGTGATAAAAAGGAAACTATGACGCAAATGTTGTCGAAAATTGTTATCAAATGTCAAATGTTGTAAAATGTTTGTCGAAAATTATTGCCTACCTAATGAATTAGATTCAAGAATTTTGGTAACGTAGAAGAAAACTGTGATATTCTACTCCTGCATGGGCGCCCATAGCTTAGTTTCCAGGAGGGGACAAACAGAAATTGTTACTACAAACAAAAAACACCATATGTAAAATTCTTTTCCGCCTTCTTGTTAAGTAGCGTATTTTGCCACATACCAATACATAAATTAAAATGAAACCCAGAAGAGTGAAAAGCTACATAAAAATGATGAATAAATGAAATATGACTGCTTATTGGGACAGTAAGAATATTCCTTTTCTGTTGCTTTGCACTTTTTGGCCATTCATGCCCTATGCCGTACGAAACCCCAACGATGACCCAATCTGTAATCAAGAAGGAAAAACTACCCTCAATCCGAAGTTCTGTAAAAAAAATTTGGGAAATCTTATCCAGCAGTGAATGGGTACTGCTAAATGTAAAACCATAGTTTTTATTTCTTTGCCTTTCATGCTTTTCCCTATGCTCTTACATCCAATATGAAAATTCAATATTACTGCATTTTACTGTAAATTTACACCTTTTCTACCAAAAATTCCTAATGTTTCCTATTTTTACCACGTACACATGCGTCCAGAAATTCAACAAAAAAAAAAATTAACAATCAGGATTAGTGTTATTGCGAAAACCTTTGTAGTAACTCACAAGTACTGAAATGGCGTGAAATCAGATTTACAGGGGAGGGATGATACCCCCCTTCTTGCCCTTCTATGTGGGTGCCCCTGATATTCTCACTGTTACTATCTGTCTTTTGAAACGAAAGACTGGGTACACATTTACAGCTTTGAAAAATATTTGTAGTTTGCTGTTTACACCAAGGAAAATGATCGCACAAATACTTAGCAAAAAACCCGACTTGGAATTTCAGCGCTTTTCAAATATTCTTCACAAGAATTCATGCTTTAGTTGTTTTTGTTTCTTCACATTCGATTTCCAGTCCTCCTGCACGAACTAAATCATCGAATCAATTTTCTTTTGACAGGCTCACATAATTAGAAATGTATTCAGCTACTGCAATTAAATTCGTTATAATCGCTCGGGAAGTAATGATTTTAGCCCCTCCCTCTGCAAAACCAACCACTATGAAAGCACCCTCCACCCGCGTGCACATCAAAACGCTTAAATTAAACTAGATACGAAGAAAGGGAAGCCGCGTTTGATTTTCGGGTACACAAAAAAACAAGAAAGATGACACCGAATTTTCGGGTGTAATAAGCACGTCTTTTGAATCCGGTCAGACGCAAATTAAATTTATCAAAGCTATTCAAAGTCAATGGAACCGGTGTGGAAAACAATAGTATTTGACGGAAGAAAAAAGTTCTTCAATAGGAATTTTAATCCCTCAGATATTGATGTAAACGGAATCGTGAGCTTACGCCTTCTGGTTGCAGACTTGTGCATTAAGAAAAATATGAATTTATATGAGAAACATTTCGCACCGGAAACACTCTCCAACACAGAAAGAATTTTTCAAATCGGACTCCTAGAAACAGAGATATCGACAAAAGTAAGATGTGACTTTACGTCCCCTGGTTGGAAAACAATGCATTATTTTAGGAAGAAAGGATTCTCAAAAGGTTTTTCTATATGAGCGGAATCGGACCAAGAAAAAAAAATTTAGTCGAGTTTTCAGGAGCCCAGATTTTGCTACAAATACATCAGAAGCAGAAATTAACACTTATGCCCGCTAGTTGCCAAACCATTCTTTACCAAACATTTGAAATTATGTGAAAAATATTTTCCATAATTTCAAATGTTTTAGAAGCAGAAATAACACATAAAACGCAATTTACCTTTGTGCCGCTTGAAAATTTTGAATTTATAGGACAAACAGTTTGCATCAGAAACACTATCCAACAAAGAAGGAATTTTTCAAATCGGACTATAAGAAGCAGATATATTGACAAAACTAAGATGTACATCTACGCCCCCTGGCGTAGAAACCATGCATTATTTAAAGAAGAAATTGTTTCTAAAAGGTTTGTCGACAGGAGTAGTATCGGTCAACAAACGACGTTGTTTTCAATCGAGAATTTAGAAGCTCATATTTTGCTGCAAAAACATCAGAAGCCGAAATTAAGATTTACGCCCCCTGGTGGCCAAACCAATTTTTTCCCAAAAATTAGAAATTATATGCAAATGATTTCCCGTCAGTAACTGTATCCAGTGCAGAAAGAAGTTTTAAAATCGGATATTTAGAAGCAGAAATATAAAAGGAAACGCAATATACCTCTACGCACCCTAGCGGAAAGTCTATGAATTACTGAAAATTTTTAAATTATATGAAAAACATGTCATACTGAAAACAGTATCCATCAAAGAAAGAGTTTTTCAAATCGGCAGCCTAGAAGTTGAGATATTGGCAAAAATAAGATATACATCTACGCCCCCTGGCGGAGAAACTGTGAAATATTTTAAGAAGAAAATATTCCGAAAAGGTTTATCGATGTAAGTGGCATCAGTTCACGAAATAATTTTTTCAATCGATATTTTAGGAGCTCAGATTTTATGGCAAATACATCAGAAGCAAAATTTAACCCTTATGCCCCCAGGTGGCCAAATTATTCTTTACCAAAAATTTGAAATTATATGCAAAAGATTTTCCATCAGGAGGTGTATCCGCTGAAGAAACAATTTTTCAAATCGGAGTTTTGGAAGAAGAGTTATCGGAAAAAATATAATTTAATTTTACGCCCCATAGCGGAAAGTCTATGCGTAATTTGAAAAAGTAACTATATCTAAGTGGAATAAAACGTATTTGTGAATTCGACATCATCTGCATTTGCGCCCTCTAGCGGCAAAATTGTACATCGTAAAAAAAAACGAAATAAAGAGTCATCATTCGCCTGTTTCAAGCTTCCCAACGCAAAAACAATTTTTTAAATCACACTAATAGTTGCAGAGACATCGTGCGTACAGACGGACAAACTGGTAACATAAGCACGCTTTTTTTTCACAAAAGACGTGCTAAAAAGAGAAAAAATAGTGAGTCCGAGAGGCGCAATAGAAGGAGATCCAAAATTTATGTTCCTGCGGGATAATATGTTAGAGCGGCGGTGAGGGGACATGGTATAATAAATATCGCGTGCTTTCCTTTATGTTATTTGCATTCTAGAAGTTACCCCGCTGCTTTGAAAAATAAACTTGTGTTTGTGCGAACTACGCTGATTCTCTTTCCAGCTCCGCAGACACAGATCGTGCATGCGAAATATTAAGCCGATTATGTTTTTCGTATAAACTGAGAGTCTGACCATCGTTTCCAGCTCCTTTATGATATCTTATCGAAAAGGGCAACTTTATACTTACGAGAGATAAAAAGGTTGGATAAAATAACGTGAACACCACGCACAGAGACGTGACCTTTAATGCAGCTGCGTACGTCGCAATACCCAAAGGTATCTACCACTTTTTGGTTGTAATAGCTTTGTTTAGAACCTCAAAGTCCTGTTTAAGTGCATTTAAAGTGTTTTGCTGCAAAATTTCTTTCAGGGGCACGACGAAATGAGCGACCTAACGGACTTCGAAGCAAGACTAATTGTTGGTGGCCGGCTAGTTGTTGCTTCCGTGACAACAGTCGCCAGAGTAGTGGGTGTATCGAGAGCTACTGTGCCTAGCGTCATGACAGCTTACTGTGTTCGTGATAAATCCTCATTTGCGAAACACAAGAGCGGCCGGAAAGCTACCTTGATTGATAGAGACAGGAGAGCATTAAAGAGAATTGTTGCCTGTAATAGAAAGACCATGGCCCCGAAAATTAGTGCGAAACTCAATCTGCATCTCCAGACCACAGTATCAATGAAAACAGTGCGCAGGGAACTGCATAAACAAGATATTCATGGAAGAGCTGCTATTGCAAAACCTCTGGTGACTAGGGTGATTGTACAACGGTGACGGCAGTGGTGGCAGGAGAATACATAGAGGTCTGTCGATGCTTGGAGGCGTTTAATGTGGTCAAATGAATCCACATTCACACTATTCCCCACCGCAGGACGTATTTACGTGTGGAGACCACCGCCAGAAGGGTACAACCCAGACTGTCTGCTCCCGACAGCGTGGCATGGTGGTGTTTCTGTGATGCTCTGAGCGGTCATATCGTGGTTTTCAGCAGGTCCCCTGATCTCCTTGAAAGGACGGACGACTGGCTTGGCGTATGAAACCATTTTGGCCGACCAATTCCATCCAATGTCTCAGGCATTGTTTTCGGCATAGAATGCCATCTATCAAGATAATAACGCCCCAATTCACAGAGCTGGGAATGTCCAATTATGATTTGAGGAGCATGAGGACTAACTTTGGCACCTTTCTTGGCCTCCCCAATCACCTGACTTAAGCATCATCGAGCCACTGTGGTCTCTGTTGGAAAACAAAGTAAGATACCGTTATCCACCTCGTACATCTCTCAAGGACCTGGAGCAGTTTCCGCATACAAACCCTGGATGGTGGCTTTTTCCACTAGCCACCATCCAGGGTTTGTATGCGTCCATTCCAAACAGGATTTAGGTGGATTTGAACGCCAAAGGTGGTCCCACACCTTATTAGGTATGTAAAACTTTCTTTTCCTAGGTGTTCACATTATTCTGTCCAACCCCTATATATTCACACCAATAATGCACACTCCACCGATCATGGTTGTAATGGACTAAGCATAGGGGCTCCGGGCTATTTCAAGATAGCTGCCCGTCTTTTCCTTATTTTCTATCATGCTTGCCAATATTACAGTATACCAAAAAACGTAATTATGTTTTCAACATTTTCACTTAAAGTGGTACCACCTAAAAACCCTGCCCTATGTTTCAATGATAAAAATTCTGTAGACATTTTCTTCTCAATTAATGTATTTCCAAGAATGAAAATTTGCACTTTGATAAAAAGCATGGTATATTTAATATTGTCTAAAACTTAAATATATTAAAAATTAATAATTTTAACTTGGGTAGTATTGAGACCTGCTAATAGATGGCGCGACCTGTGCGTTGATGACGTCACTAGACAAACAAATGTGTGCTGGCTTATTTCCGAATTAGAAATCAGTAGTACCTACAGTTCGGCTGACATTTTCAGGTAAGTTACTGCCAGAAGATTTTACCTAAGTGGCTTAAATTATTCTAAATTCCAGACTATCGCATGGATAGACTCGACTTTTGATTCCATTCCGAAAATTAATAAGATTATTGAGATAAAGTCCAAAATACTATAGGTACTGCCGATTTCTTATTGCTAAATAAGGCATCAAACATTTCTTATCCTAATATATAATCTGATAGATCCCTCCTTCTCGGTGTCACTTTTTAAGTCGTCATAGCAACAATGGAAAAACAAATGTTTGTGACGTCGAACTTAGATTTTCGTGTTTTCGTGTAGATGACGTCATCACTACACGCGCACATTCCACGCGTATACCACTTTGTTTTGTTGTCATAGCAAAAAAGAACACAGCTGCTGGTGTGACGTCATCTAATCCAAATAATTCTCAAATGTCGTCAGACATCAAAGATGCGTTACGTCACACGGTCAACTCTAGAGATAGAAAAACTTTTTTGGTGGTTGGAGGTTTAACGATCACCGTGAGTCACTCAGTGGGCTGTCGCCCGTCCCTAATTTAAGGTCACTGGTTCTAGGGAAGGGAGAGAGCCAGTGCTGTAAGACAAACACGACATCCATGCCTCACCGAGATTCGAAAATGGACCCCTTTCGGACGAATGATCAGAGGCCATCGCTTAGACCAGTGTTTCTCAAAGTGTGTTCCGTGGAACTCCGGGGTTCCGCGACGGTTTCCCAGGGGTTCCGCAAGCAATTCGTAAAACAGCTTCGAAATGTTCAAGAAAATCAGTGATTTCCATATGTTTCCCCATTACAGCCTTAACTAAGCAATTTCCCACAGCTAATACAAAACAGTTCAAGAAAATAAAACACGTTCTGGAAGGTGTGATGAAGATAAAACTGTCAAATTTACGAAAAGAAGAAAGTACGATCAGAGCAATATTATTTTCGAATTTATGAACGCTGATGATAATCCGCAGTGTGTCATATGCAGCAAACATTTTCATAATAGTTCAATGGCCCCTGCTAAACTGCTGCGCCATTTAGGGAGTGCACATCTAGAGCTCAAAGATACAAATGTTGATTTTTGTGTACGCAAGCATGATGAACTTTTAAAAGTGAAAATAAAAGTGAAAAAACAGCACAGCCCCGGTGGCGCAGTGATCAAAGCGATGGCTTCTGCTCATTTGTCCAAGACGGGTCCAGGTTCGCATCCCGGTGGTAAATATAAAACGAACAATGGTTCATAAATATAAAACAAAAAATTTGATGAGATCACCCAGCATTCGGAACCTTTCAATGAGGTACTATTTCCCAGATGAGCAGCACGAAAAATTTAAAAGTCAATTATGGATTAAAAATCCATTTGTTAGTAATAAAAAACTCCATGCTTTTCATCTGATGGATATGAAAAATGTATTGATCTGATGTCGGATTTCTCAGTGACATCCCTTTAAAAAACAGTGCCAATGGCAGAATTTTGGTGCAGTTTGAAAGGGGGAATATCCAGTATTATCGCAAAAACCTGTCAGTATTCTTACCTGTCTTCGTGAAACGGGCTTTTCTGTGCATGCTTCAACAAAAAATAAGCACCGCAATAAGCTGGATGCAAAGATCGATATGGGATTACAACTTTCTTCGATAGAACACAATTTTAAAGAACTATGTGGCAATAAAAAGCAAAGCCATTCATAACATTAATATTTTTCATTAATGATTACTAGCATCATTGGCATAATAAATTTTATTGGCACTACATTTCCTTTTATAAGTAATATACTTTTTATTGACTGATTGCTTATTTTTTTCGCTTCATTTTTATTTCAAATCAGTGATACATAATTGGCATATAGGTATATTAATTTTAATGGCATTTATAGAGGGGTTCCGTTGCTAGACATTGTAGAAAAAAGGGTTCCATAGGATAAAAAGTTTGAGAACCACTGTCTTAGACCACTGCGCCACCGGGGCTGCTACGAAAAACTTTACATCAGGAATTTTGGTTCACTACCTGAACTGAATTTTAGCCATCTGTATGTGGCAACGTCAAGAGTACGGCGATCTGACGAAGTCGAGATAAAAATAGTTAACGGAAAAGAACAGGGGAAATTGATACAGGGGTTCACAGTCAGTGTATACGAAAAATGTTGTATACAAGGAAGTGTTGACGAAATAGGGACTAAAGGTTTTGCAAAACACACAACAAACACACAGCCCGTCGTATTAAATTCCATAACCGACTGCTCGGGAAATTTTCAGAAAGCTGTGAGCTAACGTCTCCATCCAATGTCGTGGAACTCAAAAACTCAATAAATAAATGTCAATAATTTCTGCATTGTAAATTTTATTTTTCCCGGTCATTATTAACGGGCTTTCATCTAGTTCTGTCATTATTAACGGGCTTTCATCTAGTTCCTAATAAGACATCAAACAACAACCACTGACGTTACCAACATGCATGTAGCGCCACCTATTAGCAATCTCAACGTTACCCAAAGAAAAGTTATTGATTTTTAATGAAATTATCGTTAATTTTTAAGAAATATTAAGTATTCATTTTATAATTTAAAGTTATTTATATCAATGTGCGAATTTTCATACTTGAAAATACATTAATTGCGAAGAAACTGTCAACAGAAGTGTTTGCCTTTGGAAACACAGAGCGCACTTTTTAGGTCCAACCACCTTAAATAATCGCTTACATAATGGTTCTAGTAAACCGTACGGTTAAAATTCCTGAACATTTTTCTACATTCACCAGAAAGTCGGATGGTTAAATCGGACATAAAAAACAGCAGCCTACTAGAAAGCAAGTCCAATCTTACCTCCGATTTTTCTGCATTCTGTTGTTAAATCATGAATGAACAAGGAAACGTTAAATTTAAAAAAAAATCAATCATGATTTACGAAATATATCGTTAAGGGGAAAACTCAGGCAAAATTACACTCGTTACAAAAAGTTAGGGATATTGCGTTTTCGAAGGGGAAACGTGCTGATATGCAAATTTAGGGACTTCAGCAACATGACAACACAGTATTAGGGGTGCAAGCCCCGATAAAAGTACCCTGCCAGAAGTGGAAAACGGATCATTCCAGCGCTTGGTCTAGACGTTTGCTGCATATATAGCCTTCAGTGTGGGATTATCCCGAAATGATATCCAAAAGACGTTTAAGAATTGACAACAGAAATAGGAGGTGTTTGCATGTTACATGCAGGTTTACGGCAGACCGATGCAGCTGCTTTAAGAGTTTCAGAAAGTGTAGCAAGTCGGCTACACACAAGATTTCTACGGCATGAAAATTTTTCAGATCCATCCAAGAGTGGTCGTCCGAGGAAAACCACCAGGAATTTTTCAGATAGATCCAAGAGTGGTCGTCCGAGGATAACCACCAGGAATTTTTCAGATCGATCCGAGAGTGGTCGTTCGAGGATAACCACCAGGAATTTTTCAGATCGATCTGAGAGTGGTCATCCGAGGATAACCACCAGGAATTTTTCAGATCGATCCGAGAGTGGTCATCCGAGGATAACCACCAGGAATTTTTCGGATCGATCCAAGAGTGGTCGTCCGAGGATAACCACCAGGAAGCAAGGTCGCTACCAATAAGCTAGGTGCTCAGAGAATGCCTAGTATCACCAGTGGCGAATTTCGGGAATCACTTCGAGCTGCTTCTAGTGTCTCACTATGTAATCAAACAATACGAAATCGTCTTCACTAGTACGGACACAGAACAAAGAGACCGATGAGATGTATACCATTAGCATGGGCTCATCGTTGTCAAAGACGTACAGTACGTATCACGTAATACAGAGTGGCCCCATGTATTTTTCAGACGAATCTCGCTTCGCTCGTTATCCTGATACTTGACGAGGACACGTGTGGAGGAGATTAGGCACACGGATGAACCACACTATGTGCAGTCTGTCCCCCTTTTCCAGAGGCGGTAAGATCTGGTCTGGACAGAAGTGTGTTTTAATGGCCGTGCGTCCTAGTGTGTTTGTCATGGCAAAATGAATGCCTCAGTGTACCGAAGTGAGATCAATGTCACCATTGTGGTACTGTTTCACGTTTCTAATTCACATGCATTCTGTTTTCTCGAAGATAGTGCAACCGGTCACCGTGCTTGGAGTTGGAAAATCATCGAATTGAATCGTTACAACCCCATCCGAGGTCTCCTGACCTTAACTGACTTTAGTCCTATTGAGAACATTTGGAACGCTTCACAGTGACATCTGGATAACCACGTTGCATACTCCAATACACTGGCAGACCTCCGTAACGTGTTTCCTGTAGTATGGGATAAGTTGTACGAGATTAGACATTCATCAGTAATGACACTCATCAGTAATTAGACAGTCATCAGACACTCATCAGTAATGTCATTGCAAGTATTCCTAGTATGTGTCAAGATGTTCTTCTACACAGAGTTGGCGACTTTCTCCGAATTTACCATTTTGTCTATATTGCACTGCTACTTTGTTGTCTACAGAAATTGCACAATAAATTGTTTTTGTAAACACACTCTTTATTGTTTGCGTTACGTAGATTTACTGATGTAATTTCAATGCGCGTTACTTGAGACTGATACATTAATCCTAAATTTCATGCAATATCATTAATTTTTTATGGCCAGAGTAGAATACTCAGAATGGACAGATACATGTATTATCTTAAACACTAGGTGAAAGTCTGCCAATAGTGATGGAGAAAAATAAGATATGTACAGTAATTTTTTATAAACCGGTATTTTTTTATTTGTGATCTCCAAATGTGAAGATTTGTGTAATCAACATTACAACAATAAAAAGTATATATACACTGCTGGCCACCCAAAATGCAACACCAAGAAGGAAGCATCCGATTGGCCTGAAATTCGCAGCATGCGTCGCACGCGAGAGGACATGCGAACGATTAGCATTGCAGGACATATGCAAATAATATGCGCCCGGCAAGTCACCAAGAAGCACTATAAAAAGGGTGCACAGAAAGCGATGTGTAAGAAGTGGAAGTGTGTTGCCCTGCCGGACCTGTGCGTGGGAAGCTTCCTTATGCCTCGTCGCAGAATACGGCAGTCATTCCAGCAGGTTTCGGAGTTCCACAGAGGACGAATAGTGGGTTATCGCACCGAGACATCGGCGCCCGTGTGGGAAGACATCCAGCCACAGTGAGGCGAGTATGGATTTGGTGGGTGCAGGAGAGACGGACGGGCAGACGTGAGCGATTGCCGAAGCCACGGCACACCAACGAACGAGAGGACCTACATGTTGTGCTGCGGGCATTGACGGCTCGCACCGGCACATCACAAACGTTAGCGCAGGAATTAGGGTGTGTTGCGCAACAACCTGTGTCAGCACGTGTCGTTCGACGTCGTCTGCAGGAGCGGGGACTTGTCGCACGGCGCCCATTGCACCGATTACCATTGACGTTACACCACCTGCGAGTGCGGCGGCAGTGGGCCGTTGAACGCGGCACCTGGACTACGTAATGACACGACATTGTCTTCTCCGACGAATCCCGCTTCTGCAGGCAACACCACGATGGTCGGATCCGAATGTGGCGGTGCCGCGGGGAGAGACGGTATGACGCCTGCATTATTCATCGCCATACCGATACTTCACCAGGCGTTATGGGTTTGGGCGCAATTGGATATGACACCCGCACCCCTATAGTACACAACGTCGGTACACTCAACAGCCACCGCTACATCTCCGACGTTTTGGAGCCTGTAGTCCTCCCTTACCTGCAGGACCGGCCAGCGGCCACGTTTCACCAGGACAATGCGCGCCTGCACGTGGCACGCATCGTGCAACAATTCTTTATGGCCCACCAGGTGTCACTGCTGCCGTGGCCCGCCTGTTCTCCCGATATGTTGCCATCAAACACGTCTGGTCGCTGACCGGCAACCGAGTGGACCGGCAAGCATCACCCGCGGCTACGCCTGATGAACTATGGCAACGTGTGGAAGCAGCCTGGACCGACATACCCCAAGCCCACATCCAAAGCCTCTTTCGTTTGATGACGCGGCCGTTATTTCCAGCCATGGTGGCCACGCGAACTATTGATGTCTGCGTGTTCCGCAAGTCGCACGGGCCTGTAAGCTCAATCTTTTCATCTTTATATCTGTTGTTATGTGTCCAGTAAATCTGGCTTTGCTATCTCGTGTCCTTCTTGGTGTTGCATTTTGGGTGACATGCAGTGTATTAAGAAAATACAACGTAGTTTGTCACAAATATTTACTTTTTCAAGCCGACCATGGTTTTTCTGAGTATGGACCTAGCTTCATCAAGACGAATGGTACGTAAATATTCAAATTATATAAGATATCATAAATGGTGTTTACAGTAACGTGTTTTGGTTAGATGCTTCCACGCGCTTGATAGAAATGGGGTGGATGCCATGTCCTTAGCAAGTTGCGAAGAATTCTGATATATATGGAAAGCTTCCAAAATATCAAATTTGGTGGTTGAATCTGGCTTCTCAATTAGTTTTTCTTCTTCAAAGAGAAATTGATGGTCCTTTTCGTAACAGTGTTTAGCCATCGACGACTTCTTCAGGTCCGAATTCCGAATGTAGGCCTTGTGCTCCTTCAATAGAAAACGCAAGGCTCGTAGAGCCTTGCGTTTTCAATTGAAGGGGCACAAGACCTATATTCGGAATTTTGACCTAAAGAAGTCATCGATGGCTAAAAACTGTTACAAAAAGGACCATCAATTTCTCTTTCAGAAGAAAAACTAATTGACAAGCCAGATTCAACCACCAAATTTGATATTTTCGAAGCTATCTATATATATCAGAATTCTTCGCAACTTGCTAATGACATGGCATCCACCCAATTTCTATCAAGCGCGTAGAAGCATCTAACCAAAACACGTGACTGTAAACACCATTTATGATGTCATATACAATTTGAATATTTACGTGCCATTCGTCTTGCTGAAGCTAGGTCCATACCCAGCGAAACCATGGTCGACTTGAAATAATAAATATTTGTGACAACTACGTTGTATTATCTTAATCTATATGTAATCGTCACAAGACTGTAGTCTTTGAGATCAGGAATAAAAGGTATATTGATTGAGGCAGGGATTCGACAATTGAAGCAGGCAAACGCTATTTCCACTGGACCTCCAATGTAGGACAAACATTCAAATGTTCAGACAAAGGAAATTATATTGTTTGTGATTGTGCTAAAAGTTACGTAGATTTCTTCACATTCAATTCGAATTGGCCGGAATTTGAGTGTAGGTTGAAGCATGGGTGACGTGTTTTTCCTACCGTGCTGGTCCTGTTCCTTTCCTAGAGCTATTGTTCCCAAATTAGAGACAGACGATTCTTCAAAGTGTAGAACGTCCATAAGCTTTGTTAAACCTGGAAACTAAAGGGGGAAACAGCCTGAGAAATAAACTGTAAGTAACTAGAGAAAAGAAATTGGTTGATGAATTCTGGAATCACCTTCGTTCGCTGTCAATTAACTGCTGGAATTCCGTTTTGTATTAGCTTTCACATTGTCCAAACCGATTTCTGACACTTTGCATTTTTCTTAATCATCACTTGCTTGAGTCGTTACACCATAATCTGACTCAACGAAATGATCAATTAACTTACTCACACATCAGGCACTATATACACTACTGCTAATAATATTTATCACTCTTCTTTTGCTTAGTTGATGACACTGCAAACTAAAAATATGGTTTCGGACTTCTACACAAATTAATTTAGTCGGACGAGCAATTAATTTTAAGTACATCTCCCGAAACAATCCGCTATTTCTCAGTGAAAAATCCAACTGATCAAAGAATTTTATTTGCACAGCAATGGAATACGTTCAACTCCCGTAATTGGGTATTTAGAATAATCCAAATTTGTTTCGTCATTGCTGGTTACATAGTGCATGTTAGCGGAAAGCTCTGTATATTAAATCGAGTTCGTCTTCTACAAAGAAATACCTGAACCGATGTGTGAATAGGTGGTCTTTTTTTTTTTAATGGCACCCATTGCGTTTCTTTTTTCTTCACATTCGTATTCCTTCTGAAAAGAAGAAGGAAGCAAGTATTATATCCCGTTTCATCAATGTATCAGAATTTATTTGTTCACTCACATGCGGCATGTGTAAATATAAAGAAAATATTTTCCATTATATACCGTTTTCTTCATTTCCACCTAACGGCGATGTAAAATAGGAAAATACAAAGAACTGAGGAGGTTGATGTAACATCTGAAAGAGCAAAAGTAGATCTGATCAATCAGTAAAGCTACTTTAGAAGAAAAATAAAAGAAAGAAAAAGTAGGACTAAAGGAAACGGAAAAGAGATGCCTGCGTCAAAGAAAGAAGAATTTTCTTCTCCTGACCACTTCTTTTACAGCTATTAGTGAGTTTTACGTTTAAAAAGAAGACCTGGATATATGAAATCGCAATCCGCTTTCGTGAAAAGACGCAAACCACATTTCTCACACATATTTGTGGCTTTTATTTCTTCTCAAACTCAGATAATGATGTTGAGTTTAAAGACGTTAAAAACAACGGTGGTGCAGGAATCATAAAACTGGGTGCGAGCGAGATCTGAAACACTAAAGTCAAATATTATAGAAAGCTATATTTTCCAGTCGAGAATCTGAAGAAAATCCTGCTGGGATCAATTATTTCAGAAGAAATAAGTTTTGTGTTTAATAAATAACGATTTTCGGATGTAATTTTAAAACAAGAATAATGACACCGAATTTTCAAGTGTAATGAGCACGTCTTTTGAATCCATTCCGACGCAAATTGAATTAATCAAAGCTATCCAAAGTCAATGGAACCGATATGGAAAACAATAGTATCTGACGGAAGAAAGAAGTTTATCAATCTGGTTTTTAATCCCGCAAATATTGCTGTAAACAGAATCGTGAACTTACGCCCTCTGGTGGCAGATTTGTGCGTTGAGAAAAATTCGAAATTATGTGAGAAACATTTCGCAGCGGAAACGTTCTCCAACAAAGAAACAGTTTTTCATATCGGACTCTTCGAAGCAGTGATATAGACAAATATAAGACATGCATCTACGCCCCATGGTGGGAAAACCATGCATTCTTTTAGGAAGAATGTATTCTCAAAATGTTTTTTGATGTGAGTGGCATCGGTCCAAGAAAAAAAAGTTTGCTCGAGTTTGCAGGAGCTCAGATTTTGTTGCAAATACATCAGAAGCAGAAATTAGCCCTTATGCCCCCTGGTGGCCAAACCATTCGTTATCAAACATTAAAAATTATATGAAAACCATTTTTCATTAAGACGTATGGGCTACACAGAAAGAAATTTTCAAATCGGAGTTTTAGAAGTAGAAATAACTCAGAAAACGCAATTTACCTTTGCGTCCCCTAGCGGAAAGTTTATGATTTACTTCAAAATTTTGAATTTATATGAAAAATATTTCGCATCGGAAACACTATCCAACAAAAAGGAAATTTTTGAAATCGGACTCCTAGAAGTAGAGATATTGACAAAAATAGGTAATACATCTACGCTCCTTGGTGGAGAAAATATACATTATTTTAAGAAGAAAATATTCGTAAAATCTTTATCGACGTCAGTTGTATAGGTCCATAAATAATTTTTTTTCAATCGGGATTTTAAAAGCTTAGATTTTTCTGCAAAAACATCAAAAGCAGAAATTAAGATTTACGTCATCTTGTCGCCAAACCATTTCTTACCAAAAATTAGAAATTGTATGGAAAAATGTTTACATCAGAAGCTGTATCCGCTTAAGAAAAAAATTTCAAATAGGAGTTTTAGAAGAACAGATATCGTGAAAAACGCAATTTAATTTTACGCCCCCTAGCGGAAAATCTATGCGTAACTTGAAAACGTAATTATACCTAAAATAATTTTCGAAATTAATGGAACCGAAGGATAAAAGATTTTTTTCAATCGGATGTTTAGAAGCAAATATATGGAATAAAATGTATTTTGAATTCGACATGATCTGCGTTTACGCCCTCTATCGTCGAAATTGTTCATCGTAAGAAACAGCGAAATGAAGGATCATCATTTGCCTGTTTCAAGCTTCCCAACGCATAAAGAATTTTTCAAATCGAACTAATAGGTATAGAGGTAGGGTGTCTACAGGCGGAAGGACAAACCGATAACATAAGCACGATCGTTTTTTACAAAAGGCGTGTTAATGAATTTGTCAGTGTTCGTGATACTCTGAGTAAGCCTCATATAGCACAAATGCTGAGCGACAACATAGGCCGAGATGCAATATGAGTAAACGAATTCCGAACCAAATCAATAAAACGAGGTAAGTAAGAAATGTGGGCTGAGAGTTCAGAGGAGCGATTTTCTACCTATTCGACCAAATTGCGATCTATCACCGGCGGTATGAGAAGGAAATGAGACGCCGATCAACATCCAATACAGAATGTCGAAGCACGCATAATAACCTGCGTGCCAACGGCTACTTTCACAGTAATCCTACGTTGATTCAAAGACTTCTCTCTGATGACATACACTGAAGTGCCAGAAAAACTGGTACACCAGTCTAATACTTGGTAGGTCCCCCCACAGGAGCGCAGGACTGCAGAAATACGACCGGCATGGACTCCACTAGCTTCTGGAAATATGCTGTAGGCAATGCACACCGTACTTCCTGCAGAGCGTTCCAAAATTCGGGTGAATTCCGAGGTCGCGGATTCCTGTGTTCGATAGCGCGTTGCATGGAATCCCAAATGTGTTCTATCACGCTCAGATCTAGAGACTTGGGTGGGATGGTAACACCCAAAACTCAGATGAATGCTCCTCTAACCATAATGTGGCGTCCCGACACTTGTGTGGCAGTGCAGTGTCCTGTTGGAACAGGCCCAACCCATCAGCATGAATGCAGGACATGAACGGGTGTACCTCATCAGAAAGGATGCGCACATAGCGTTGGCCGATCACAGACGTTTGTATACGTACCAGGGGTCTCAGTGAAGTCCAGATTAACACATCCCATACCGTTACAGACCCCTCACCAACCGGTACAGTTCCCTGTTGACAGGCGGGATCCATGGCTTCATGGGGTTTGCGCCACACACGAATCCTTCCATCTGCCCGATACAGTTAGAAACGCGACTCGTCAGAGCAGGCTACTTGTTTCCAGTCATCAAGTGTCCAGTGGCGGTGTTACCGTGCCCAAGCGAGGCGCATAGCTCTGTGTCGTGCACCCATCAAGGGGACTCGAGTTGGGCATCGGCTCCCAAAGCCCATATCGTGCAGGGTACGTTGCACAGTCCGGACGCAGGTTCTTGTTGAGGCTCCAGCACTGAATTCCGACGATAACTGTGAGAGTGTTGCACGCCTATTGCGTGAAACGATTCTTGACAGCCGACGATGGTCACGTTCACCCAATTTATTTTTCGACCACACTTGTATCGTAGGTTGGAAATTTTGCCGGAATCCTTGTAATCATGATACACCCTTGTAATGGTCGTCCGTGAAAATCCGAACTTCGTTTCTACCTCCGAAACACTATGGCCCATCTCACGAGCGCCAACTATGACACCGCGCTGAAAATCTCTTAAATCGTTATTACTTGTCCTTCTTCTGATGCCGAAAACAGCTCTGACAGCTGGCAAGGATGTATATCGCTTTATATACGCACTGGCGGAAGCAACCGAGTACGCTCATAGGTGACGTTGCTATGTATTTTGCATAAGCTCGTCTGTACCAGTTTTACTGGCACTTCAGTGTACGTCGAAGGAGAGCACATTGTACAGTAAAGTACTTGTAAAGATGTCCCTAAGGGCCTGGAAAATTAAATGTTAAACAAGTTATTCGTAATAAGTGCTCTGGAAACTGTCCTCGTTTTCAGATTTTTTCTCAAATGGGTATTTAAGTGTGATCACTTCGTTAAACATTTTCACACCGAAGAGCCACAATATTATGACCACCTACTTAATATGATGTTATCCCCACATGCCACCAAAACAACTCTTAACCAGCAGGGTATGAAATCTACAACGTTTCTGAAGGTGTCTTGCGACATCTGGTGTCAACATGTTACCAGCAGATACTTTAACTCTCGTAAGTTATATGGCTGAGCCGCCACATGGGACTAGCTGTTCCAACACAAAAGATAGGTGCTCGATTGGATTCATATCTCAGAAATTTAGAGGGCAGGGCAATGCCTAGAAGTATTTCTCATGTTCCTTGAACCACCTTTGACAATCCGGGCCATGTGGCATGTCGTATTATCCTGCGAAAAGAAGAAGACACTAGTAGAAAAGAATACCATTGCCAGTAAAGGATGTACCTGGTATGCAATGATGTTTAGGTAGGTTGTAGACGCAATGGTTTCCTGCACATGAATGACTGGATGCAGGATTAGCCAGCAAATTATGGAACTACCAAAACTGGACCCTTGACGATTCGATAATGGTCGCTCGGTCGAATGAACAACGTTTTCGGTTAACATACGCCAATCAATGAACAGGCCAGAAGTATGACGTCAACCGTGTAAATCGATGGATCACAAATGTGTAGCGCTAACGGCACAAGGTGTAGGTGATGTAATGGTCTAATGTCTGTTTTCAGGGCGGTCAATTGGTGCAATAATACCTCCGGAATGGCATTTGGATGCGTCGAGTCATCTTAACATCATTAGGGACCAGAAACACCTATACGTGTTCATGGTGTTCCTGATGGAGATGGCATGGCTACTTCCCCCTAGACAGTACAACATGCCACCAAGCTTGGATAGTGCGTCAGACACACGTTCCTGCAGCAAAACAGTGATTTCAAAGGGCTGTTAAAGTTCCCACTGTCTGCAGATCTTACTGTAGATGAACATCTCTCTCTCTCACTCTGCATGTACAAGGTGATCAGAATCGACCCCACAATAAACTTACTGGACGATTCCTCGTGGAGAAAGTAGCCAATAACCGTCGTCCGTTGTCCGATCGGACATCGCATTCCGGAGATATACGCCCCGAAAGTTCGTGACGTCACAGCCGGTAGAATACAGGCATTAGAAAGAACTTACCCAATCATTTTGACAGAAAATATGTAATTTATTGATATCTACCACTACAACACAAATGATAAAACACGTGGATTTGTGTCAGATTACAGCATGTGTTCAAAATGACCACCACCTTGTTGTGCGGAACAGGCGGCAGCTCACCAAGGAATAGATATCTGCACGCGTTGCAGCATAGCAGGGGTTACAGTTGTGAGGGTCGCGTGTAAGGTGGCCACTAGGTCGTGGAGGTGGTTGACAGGCCTTTGTTATACCAGTTTCTTTAGATGACCCCAGAGGAAGAAGTCCAATGAGTTAAGATCGGGCGATCTAGCGGGCCTTGCGACAGAACCACCACGGCCAAGCCATTGACCGGGATTTTCCGTATCCAACTACTGGCGAAAATTCGCAGCGTAATGCGCCGGTTCTCCAACATTCTGGAACCATAGATTGCTGAGAACAGCCAATGATACGTTTTCCAGTAAATTCGGCAGAACATCACGTAGGAACACCAAGTAGTTGGCAGCTGTGACACGTTCGGGAAGAAGATATGGTCCCACTAGGATATCGCCCACAATACCACACCAGATATTAGCACCCCACCCGACCTTGTGAGTCTGTTCACATGTTTCGTGCGGATTGCCCAATGCTCAAACATGACTATTATTGGTGTTGCAGATACCCTGCCGTGTAAACCTTGCTTCATCAGTCCACATGATCCGGCGAATGAAATTATTATCGGCAGCATGTTGCTGTAGCAGCTCCTCACTGGATGCCTGTCTTCGACGATAATCCTGTGGCAATAGGTCTTTCACCCGTGTAATGTGATATGAATGCAGGTCTTCGTCGTGTAGAATGGCAAGTACGGTGCTTTGGTGCACACCGAACTGTCGCGCGATCGTACGGCTGCTGGTCGTTGGCTCCTTCTCTATGAACTCTAGTATGGCGTTCTCGAGGGAAGGTGTTCTCACAGAGGGTCCAGCGCTACTGTCTCCACTTGGACGTTATGCAACACTGCCTGTGTCGCGCATTCGAGCGTCAAGCCGCCGTATGACCTGGGCACCTGGACGTCCGGGTGCCTTCGTGCTGGGTATCGCTTGCTGTAAGCCCTTGCTGCACGCAGTGCTGAACAATGGCATGCCCCCAATAAGAGATAGATGTCACAATACTCCCTCAAACTGTACGACTTATCGCTACCCACACTACTGTCAAATGTACCAAGGCAGTATGAGCTTACCTGCTACCGTCGCCAACGCTTTATATCCCTACCTGCCGTATCGCGCATATGTACAACTGAAGGTTTCACGCCACCATTCTTTCGAATTTGCATACTTACCCCGTGACGCATTTTTAAATGTTGAATGCCTTGTTTTTTCTTTTTTTTTATTGGAGGTTTAATGACCGCCGTGAGCAGCTCAGTGGACTATAAGTAGTTGCCCGTCCTGAATTTAGGACCACTGGTTTCAGGTAAGGGAGAGAGTCAGTGCCGTAGGACAAATACACCATCCATGCTTCACCGGGTTTCGAACCCGGACCCTTTCGGACAAATGATCAGAAGCCATCGCCTCAGACCACTGCACCACCGGGGCAACTTGATTGCCTTGTGATACGTGCGTCTGTATAACTATTCACGTCGCTCTTCAACGAGCATGTGCGCTACCGGTTGTGACGCCACGAAACTTTCGGCGCGTATATCTCCGGAACTCGACGTCCGATCGCTCAACGGACAACGGTTTTCGGCTTCTTTCTCCACGAGGAATCGTCCGGTAGTTTTATTGTGCGGTCGATATTGGTCACCCTGTATATATATATATATATATATATAAGGTGCGTCCCAAAATGATAAAGCCACAGGAAAAAGTGGATAAATAACAAACTATAATTAAATCAAGTGATTGTACAGGAGTGCATATAAGTATTCATGTACTGGGACATATGTGTGCACCAAAATAAAAGGGAAATAACAAAACGTGTACTTGTTTGAGGGTTACAAACACATACGTTGAACTGGGGACTGTCCCAAAAAGATAGGACCGCTGTCACAAATGTGTCTCAAACCAGACTTTTAAAGGCCAATAAAACTTCCATTTTGCTGGATGACATCAGATACACGTTTTGGCATGGCGCTCACTAGTTTCTGACGCTGCTGTAGAGACATATTGTCCCAAGCTTTCAAAATTGCACGTTGAAGGTCTGTAGCACTGTTAAATTTCATCCAATGTGCATACACCCTACGTATGACAGCTGTCTACATGTTTTCCATAAGATTCAGATCTGGAGAACATGCAGGCCAGTACATGACATGAATTCCATTGGCAAGGAATCACTCCCAGTTCAAGTTTGCAGTGTGAGGGCGTGCATTATCCCGTTGACATTGAGCTTCAGAATCATTTAATGTTTCAAAATACGGACGAGATGCTCATTCAACAGCTGCTGGTAGGTCACAGTATTCAGGTGTCCAGTTAGAACGGCTAACGGTGTTTTGCCACGTCCACTGAATGCCCTTTCCACCAGACGGTTATAACTCCACCAACTTGTTGCCGGTTGGAGTAACTCAATTCTCCCTTTCGAAGGTCGTGCCAATATTACTTCCACTCGTCCGGACCATCCAAATTGAACTGCTTTTCATCACTCCAAATAACTTTATGCCATTTTTGAGTCCATGACATATAGTATTCAGAATAGTTAAGTTTTTCAGTTTATGTGCTTCAGTTAGCTTAGGGCGGCACTGCATTTTCCGATGGCGGATGAATGGACAGTTCTTCAGAACAGGTTGTACTGTCGATTTCGATACGTTTATGTCCAAAGCAGACAAGACTTGCTTGATAGTGGATGTTAAGTTACTCATCCAATGCATAATCAATCTTTTCTGACGTGAAGTCAAAACTGCAGGACAGCCAGTAGATTTCTTGCTGCCGTACAATCCATTTGATCTCAAATAATGTGCAAACACATGATGGGAACGATTAATACACCTTGCAATACCTTAAATGGACAGTTTATTCTGGTATAAAGCATCAATTTTCTGTTGCTCGGGCGCCGTCAATGACTTTATACGGCCCATGTCGCATAAACTTTTGGTTGCCGTTAACGAACTCCAACTATGCAGTTCTAGCGTACTAAAACGATTTACAATTCTTGCGCCTGCAGTCCCGCAGCAACAATCTGCTGCGTAGCTGCGGTAACATTTGCATTACACGACGGTACGCACGAGTGGTTCTATCATTTTGGGACACGTATCTCTAACGTCAATATTTTCATAATTCTCATACTCATTTACTTGTAAGACATTTGCTACCATTTTTCATGTACAACACCACAACACCTATTTGAAATGCCTATCTCTGTCATATTATCTGATTTTAACCATTGGGTCCGAAACTTCGCAGCCATTTAGTGGCTGTATCATTTTGGGACACACCTTATATGACATGAGGTACATTTTAACTTTCCTTATATATATCATCATCATCATCATTGTCAACCATTATCAGTAAAATGCTGGACGAAGGTCTCCCCAAGTTTCCTCCACAACGGTCTGTCTTGTGCCAGTCTCCTTCATGTCACTCCCACATACTTTCGAATTTCATCCACCCATCTTCCATGTGGTCTTCTTCTGGGTCTTTTCCTCTCCCTTGGAATCCAATCTAAAATTTCGGCTGTCCATCGATGGTCTGTTCTTCTGGCAGTATGTCCAGCCCATTGCCATTTCAGGGATTTAACTCTGATCATGAAGTCTTCCACTCTTGTCATTTTTCGGATCCACGTGTTCCTCTTCTTATCTCTCCTAGTTACACCAAGCATGCACCTCTCCATGCTGCTTTGAGTTGTCTGCAGCCTTTGTATGTCTCTTTTAGCTAAGGTCCACGTCTCTGCACCATACGTAAGCACTGGAAGGATGCATTGATCAAACACTTTTCTTTTAAGACATAAAGGCATATTGCTCTTGAAAATTATGCTGTTTCTTCCAAAAGCTCTCCAGGCAAGTTTTGTACGCCGATTAATTTCTTCACCAATGTGACCCTCACTTGATATCTGCTGTCCAAGATAAACGTACGTGTCTGTTATCTCCAGCTTTTCTCCATCAATCGATAAATCTTCATTTTTTGTAAAAGCATTGAACATCACTTTTGTCTTCTGAAAGTTCATTTTTAATCCCACTTCTTTACTCTTGTCAGCAAGTTCCTGCATCATACTCTGTAGCTTTAACGGGGTAGTTGCAAAAATGACTATGTCATCAGCAAAACGAAGGTGGGTTAGATAATCTCCATTAATCTTTATGCCTTTGTTTTCCCAGTTCAGTGATTGAAAGACATTTTCCAATGTGGCATTAAACAGCTTCGGAGATATGGTGTCACCTTGTCTCACTCCTTTTTCAATTTTTATGTGTGTTGTATTTTCAAATAGCAGAATCTTTGCACTTGCATTTTCATAGATGTTATTAATAATATTAATGTATGCATCTTCAATACCGCAGGATTTCAGAGCCATTGCAACTGCTGATGGTTTCACCGAATCAAAGGCTTTTTCATAATCGATGAAAGCCATGCACAATGGAAGTTCATATTCCCTCGCTCTTTCAGTTAGTTCTCTCAGTACGTGGATATGATCTATTGTGCTGTAGCCACTCCTGAATCCAGCTTGTTCTCTCGGTTGAGCCGTGTCCAGTGTTACCTTCAAGCGGTGTGAAAGAACTTTAGTGAAGATTTTATAAACCACTGATAGGAGGCTGATAGGTCTGTAGTTCCTGAGATCCTCAATGTCACCTTTTTTATGTAGTAAGATCATTGTAGCGTTGTTCCAATCCTCAGGAATTTTCCCTTCATTAAGGCATCGAGTGAAAATTTGGGTGAGTACTGTTTCGATTTCTCCACTTGCTTCTTGTATGATGTCTACAGTAATTCCATCTTCTCCTGGAGCTTTTCCCCGCTTCATGTTCTTGATTGCATGTGCAACTTCTGCTGGAAGGTTGGTAGGTTGGTTGGTAAATAAATTTTTGTGGCGCAAGGGCCATAGTTGGCCAAAGAGCGCCAAACACAAGACACACAAAAAGAAAACAAAAGTACAGAAAACCGTACACAAAGGTTTAAAACAGACTGATGGTCCAAAAGTGAAAGATGTTCATGAGCAGAGTAAAACTAGATTTGATGAAAAAGATCGACCGCAAAAAAGACAATGAAACAAACAGTATGAAAGACATGGTACAATGGTGAGAAACAAGCCGATTAAGTAAAACTGAGGAATGAGAATGATAAAACACATCACGAAATCGAACACAACTACACATAGGATGAGTCACCAGGAGGGGGACGAACTGTCACTCTCCTCCCCCCCCCCACGCTCCTCTGCAATGCTGGCCGAGGGCGGGGACGAACTGTCACTCTCCTCTCCCTCATGTTCCTCTGCAATGTTGGTTGAGGCTGGGGACGAACTGTCACTCTCCTCCCCCCGATGTTCCTCTATAATGTTGGTTGAGGGTGGGGACCTCGCTGAGTCCGAGACAGTTGCAATGTTGGTCAGGTGGACCGCGACAGTTGGATGGACACTGCACACCTTTGCGGATTGAGGGCCGGGTCTTCCGCACGTGCAGGCTTTCTGCTGGGAACTGGAAGCGTCGGTCGTCTTCAAAAGAGAAGGCGCAGACTCAGCTATTCGAAAAAGCTGGAGCTCGGGGAAATCCACCTGTGTCGCTTGTTCAGCTGTAGATCGCTTGGCAAGTGCGGCGAGAGCTACAGGGCGTGGAACAAAGGGCTGCACGGGTTGTGGCAGAGACTGAACTACTGCGGCAAAAGTACGCTGTCGGTTGTTGGGAATACCCAACCTGGCCTTGGCAGCAGGGTACGAGAGGCCTTCCAGGGTCTTGAGGCGCTGGATCGCCATCTCGTCCTTCCATTTCATACAGTTGCGGGAGTAAGCTGCATGGGCCTCACCGCAGTTAACACAGCAGGCCGCAGAAGTGCAACTTTCCCCGTCATGTGCACTGGAGCCACAATTTGCGCAACGAGCGGAACTCTTACAGAAAAGTTGGGAATGTCCGTACCTCTGGCACCTGAAACAGCGCAGAGGACTGGGGATGTACGGGCGAACTCCACAGACCAAGTAGCCAGCCTTGATTTCGGTCGGAACTTTCGGGGAGTTAAAAGTCAAGATGACATTTTTTGACTTAATCAAAGAACCATCGCGCCGGAACATCATACGACGTGCAGCAATAACACCCTGATCTGCAAGATCCCTGACCAATTCGTCCTCACTGCATGGCAAGAGATCAAACTCCGAAATAACACCTCAAGAGGTGTTAAGAAACAGGTGAGGTGCCACTTTGACAGGAATGCCTTGAAGACTAGTGAGGTGCATAAGCGTGTTACTCTGAGAAACACTGCAAGTTTGGACAAGCAGGTCCCCAGAGCGAAGCTTCCTCACAGACTTCTAGGGGCCAACCGCAGCGTCCAAAGCTTTAGAAATGAAAAAGGGAGATCTGGTGGGCAGTCTCTCATTCGGATCGATGGATTCTACAACTAAGTGTGTAGCATGCGTATTCACAGCAATCGAGGGAGACGACGCTTCGGAGCGACTGGTACAGCTGCAGAAGAAGAGGTTCCACATTCTTGGTCCAGGTCATGGTCTAAAGATCGTTTAAGGGTATGAGACTTGGTAGGTTGAGAAGACGAAGGAGAGTCGTTGTCAACAATCATTTTCTCAGGTGACTTAAATTTGGAGTTTTTGTTTTTGTGTCTACCCATGGAAAAAAGGAGGAAGATTCGTCTGCAGACTACTCCACCCACCACCGAGCCCTACAAGGGAGAACTGGTGGTCTGCAAGCCAAGAAAATGACGCTGGACACAGTTCTGGAGCTTATACGTTGCAGATATAGTCCGTTGGCTGTGATCACACGCACTCGGCGGACACTTCGGCCTCCGGATACCGTCATGCCAACGCCTTTGGCATGATCCCACAGCCCCCGGGCTTACCCTGCCGTGCTATACGAAAAAAAAGCCGCTAAAGCCCTGTATACAACTTGGTACAAGACTTCTGACTAGAGGTGGGTTTGTCTCTAGCCTCCCGTTTACAGCGAAGCCGGGGTCGAAGAGGAGTGTTGGTACACAGGAGGCACTGCTCCGGTCTCCTGCGACCTCAGCCGCCATACATCCCATTTCCGCCTCACGGGTCTCCGCACGCTGCAAACATGCAGGTAGGTCTAGCACCCAAACCAGCTAAAAGGAAAAAAGAAATCCAAAGAAGAAAAATCCTGGAAGGGAACCTAAACGGAATCTCAGCAACCTACGAACTGAGCGGTTAATATAAAACAGTTAGTGGTGCAGGGTAACAAAACCACAAGACCGGGATGTTAGTACATACCGTGGTAGCGATTAGGTAGAATATACAACACGGGCAACTAGCCAGTGGAGAAAATAAGTAAAAACAAAAAAGCGAGACACAAGACCAGCTCGGGATCGTGGGGCCGCGACTCCCCAACAGCTGGTTGAACAGCCGTCCCTGAAAACTCCAACAGCACCGAAAGAAAAAAAAAACAAGCAGTGGCATGACATCAGATGTTGACCAGTCACAAGGTCAGCTCGGGCCGTGGGGGCGCCGCTCCCCAAATAACTGGAAAACCAGATATACCCGTGCGGGGTCTGCTGGAAGGACTGGAAGAACTCTGGTACCTTTCATGATGCCTGGAGTACATGTATCATCCCTTTCATATAATTTGGAGTAGAAATCTTTCACTCTTGTCAAAATTTCGCCTCTATTTCTTGTTACAGAACCATCTTCTTTTCTCAGTGCCATAATCTGTTTTCCCTTACTGAGATGTCCCTTTGCTATCTTTAGGCTTTGGTTGTTTTCAATTGCTTTCCTTACTAGTTCACAGTTGAATTTCCTTACGTCTTCAGTGATACTTTTTCGTACTGTCTTGCATAGCTCTATATATTCCACTTTGGAAGTCACATCTTCTTTAGTTGTCCTCATCTCTCTTCTTTTTGCATCAACATTTTGGTTTTTCCTGATAATTTGTTCACATGCAATTTGTTCTTAGACCCAGCTAATTTTATTACTGTTTCCATAAGAGCTTTTGCTACTTTTCTGTTAACTTCAGAAATATCCACTTCTTCCGATGTTATACCCTCTAAAGCAGAGAATCTGTTCTTCAGTTCCAATTTGAAGGTATTATGGTGTTTTTTAAGGTTGGTTATGTCAATACATTTTGTTTGTCTTATGAGCTTGCTACGTTCGAGTTTGGTGTTGAGGTGCATCTTACAACTCACCAATCTATGGTCACTGCCTTTGTTGAACTTGTTTAGCACACTGCAGTCTTCTATGACGAATGTTTTGTTACACATAATAAAATCAATTTCACTTGTCGTCCCATTTGGATGTCTCCATGTCCATTTCCTGTGTGGCTTTTTCTTGAAAAGGAGTTCAAGATGAAAAACCCTTCTGCCTCTGCAAACTCTACGAGAGTATTTCCACGCTGGTTTCTGTTGCCGTGACCGAATTTACCTACTGAAGTTTCATTCTGTTGCCGTTGTCATATTTTTGCATTGAAATCTCCCATAATTATCTTCAAGTGCTGCTTACCTTTATTATTTAGATCACGAATTTCCTCATAAAATTCTTCAATTTCTTCTTCAGCATGACTTGTGGTGGGTGCATAAGTTTGAATAATCTGAGCCTGGTATCTTCTCGAGAGTTGGATAACGAGTCGTGCAGCTCTGTCAGAGGAACTTTCAACTTCTGCAACTTTATTCTTCAGTTTCTTGTTTATTATAAATCCAACACCACTAGTTCTGTCAGTATTTGTCCCACGATAGTAAAAGAGATGTCCACTTTTCAGTTCAATGAGATCTTCTCATTTTCTCCTTACCTCACTTAGCCCGACGATGTCCCACTTGATCCTTTGTAGTTCCTCTTCCAATTCAAGAAGACTTGAATCAGAAGATAGGGAGCGTCCGTTATACGTAGCCAAGGTCAGCATCAGATGGCAGCCTAGTCCGGTCCTCCGGGGGTTCTTAGCACCCTCTGCCTTCATGTCGCACTGGCCGCTGCCTTGGCCAGGTACATTCCAGCTGCCGAAGACTGAGGGCCAAGATTTAAGTTGTGGAGTCACTTTGGTGGGGTTTGGCCATATCTTACCACGCTGGCCAAGCGGGTTGGTGAGTGTGGGATAGCATTTCCTCTAATCCCGATGGTATAGTTATACCGCTATTGGTGGTCGTCAGAGCCACTTTAGTGGGAACAGGATGTACCACGAGAAGGCGGGGTTGACATTTGTCAAGGAGAGGCTGTGATGTTACGCATCACATGACCTTACATCCCCTTATATATATATATATATATATCATCATCATTATATATATATATGTAATGTAAGGTCAGGTGATGCGTAACATCACAGCCTCTCCTTGACAAATGTCAACCCCGCCTTCTCGTGGTACATCCTGTTCCCACTAAAGGGGCTCTGACGACCACCAATAGCGGTATAACTATACCATCGGGATTAGAGGAAATGCTATCCCACACTCACCAACCCGCTTGGCCAGCGTGGTGATATATGGCCAAACCCCACCAAAGTGACTCCACAACTTAAATCTTGGCCCTCAGTCTCCGGCAGCTGGAATGTACCTGGCCAAGGCAGCGGCCAGTGCGACATGAAGGCAGAGGGTGCTAAGAATCCCCGGAAGACCGGACTAGGCTGCCATCTGATGCTGACCTTGGCTACATATAACGGACGCTCCCTATCTTCTGATTCAAGGCTTCTTGAATTGGAAGATTAACTACAAAGGATCAAGTGGGACATCGTCGGGCTAAGTGAGGTAAGGAGAAAATGAGAAGATCTCATTGAACTGAAAAGTGGACATCTCTTCTACTATCGTGGGACAGATACTGGCAAAACTAGTGGTGTTGGATTTATAATAAACAAGAAACTGAAGGATAAAGTTGTAGAAGTTGAAAGTTCCTCTGACAGAGCTGCACGACTCGTTATCCAACTCTCGAGAAGATACAAGGCTCAGGTTATTCAAACTTATGCACCAAACACAAGTCATGCTGAAGAAGAAATTGAAGAATTTTATGAGGAAATTCGTGATCTAAATAATAAAAATAAGCAGCACTTGAAGATAATTATGGGAGATTTCAATGCAAAAATAGGGCAACGGCAACAGAATGAAACTTCAGTAGGTAAATTCGGTCACGGCAACAGAAACCAGCGTGGAAATACTCTCGTAGAGTTTGCAGAGGCAGAAGGGTTTTTCATCTTGAACTCCTTTTTCAAGAAAAAGCCACACAGGAAATGGACATGGAGACATCCAAATGGGACGACAAGTGAAATTGATTTTATTATGTGTAACAAAACATTCGTCATAGAAGACTGCAGTGTGCTAAACAAGTTCAACACAGGCAGTGACCATAGATTGGTGAGATGTAAGATGCACCACAACACTAAACTCGAACGTAGCAAGCTCATAAGACAAACAAAATGTATTGACATAACCAACCTTAAAAAACACCATAATACCTTCAAATTGGAACTGAAGAAAAGGTTCTCTGCTTTAGAAGGCCTAACATCGGAAGAAGTGGATATTTCTGAAGTTAACAGAAAAGTAACCAAAGCTCTTATGGAAACAGCAACAAAATTAGCTGGGTCTAAGAACAAATTGCATGTGAACAAATTATCAGGAAAAACCAAAATGTTGATGCAAAAGAAGAGTGATGAGGACAACTAAAGAAGATGTGACTTCCAAAGTGGAATATATAAAGCTATGCAAGACAGTACGAAAAAGTATCACTGAAGACGTAAGGAAATTCAACTGTGAACTAGTAAGGAAAGCAATTGAAAACAACCAAAGCCTAAAGATAGCAAAGGGACATCTCAGTAAGGGAAAAAAACAGATTATGGCACTGAGAAAAGAAGATGGTTCTGTAACAAGAAATAGAGGCGAAATTTTGACAAGAGTGAAAGATTTCTACTCCAAATTATATGAAAGGGATGATACATGTACTCCAGACATCATGAAAGGTACCAGTACCAGAGTTCTTCCAGTCCTTCCAGCAGAAGTTGCACATGAAATCAAGAACATGAAGCGGGGGAAAGCTCCAGGAGAAGATGGAATTACTGTAGACATCATACAAGAAGCAAGTGAAGAAATCGAAACAGTACTCGCCCAAATTTTCACTCGATGCTTTAATGAAGGGAAAATTCCTGAGGATTGGAACAACGCTACAATGATCTTGCTACATAAAAAAGGTGACATCGAGGATCTCAGGAACTACAGACCTATCAGCCTCCTATCAGTGGTTTATAAAATCTTCACTAAAGTTCTTTCACACCGCTCGAAGGCGACACTGGACATGGCTCAACCAAGAGAACAAGCTGGATTCAGGAGTGGCTACAGCACAATAGATCATATTCACGTACTGAGAGAACTAATTGAAAGAGCGAGGGAATATGAACTTCCATTGTGCATGGCTTTTATCGATTATGAAAAAGCCTTTGATTCGGTGAAACCATCAGCAGTTGCAATGGTTCTGAAATCCTGCGGTATTGAAGATGCATACATTAATATTATTAATAACATCTATGAAAATGCAAGTGCAAAGATTCGGCTGTTTGAAAATACAACACACATAAAAATTGGAAAAGGAGTGAGACAAGGTGACACCATATCTCCGAAGCTGTTTAATGCCACATTGGAAAATGTCTTTCAATCACTGAATTGGGAAAACAAAGGCATAAAGATTAATGGAGATTATCTAACCCACCTTCGTTTTGCTGATGACATAGTCATTTTTGCAACTACCCCATCAGAGCTACAGAGTATGATCCAGGAACTTGCTGACAAGAGTAAAGAAGTGGGATTAAAAATGAACTTTCAGAAGACAAAAGTGATGTACAATGCTTTTACCAGAAATGAAGATTTATCGATTGATGGAGAAAAGCTGGAGATAACAGACACGTACGTTTATCTTGGACAGCAGATATCAAGTGAGGGTCACATTGATGAAGAAATTAATCGGCGTACAAAACTTGCCTGGAGAGCTTTAGGAAGAAACAGCATAATTTTCAAGAGCATTATGCCATTATGTCTTAAAAGAAATGTGTTTGATCAATGCATCCTTATAGTGCTTACGTATGGTGCAGAGACGTGGACCTTAGCTAAAAGAGACATACAAAGGCTGCAGACAACTCAAAGCAGCATGGAGAGGTGCATGCTTGGTGTAACCAGGCGAGATAAGAAGAGGAACACGTGGATCCGAAAAGTGACAAGAGTGGAAGACATCATGATCAGAGTTAAATCCCTGAAATGGCAATGGGCTGTACACACTGCCAGAAGGACAGACCATCGATGGACAGCCGAAATTTTAGATTGGATTCCAAGGGACAGGAAAAGACCCAGAAGAAGACCACATGGGAGATGGGTGGATAAAATTCGAAAGTATGCAGGGGTGACATGGAGGAGACTGGCACAAGACAGACCGTTGTGGAGGAAACTTATAGAGACCTTCGTCCAGCAGTGGATTGATAATGGTTGACAATGATGATGATGATGATATATATGGTAGGTACTAGTACCAGAGTACTTTCAGTCCTCCCGACAGAAGTTACACATGCAATCAAGTATATGAAACAGGAAAGACCTCCAAGATAAAATGGAATTACTGCAGACATCATGCAAGAAGCAATTGGAGAAATTGAAACTACACTTGCCTAAGTCTCAAAGAATTGAAGATTCCTGAGGATAGGAACAATGCTACAAAAATCCTGCTACATACAAAATGTGATATTGACGATCTCAGGAACTACAGGCTAATCAGCCTCCTATCAGTGGTTTATAAAATCTTTACTAAGGTACTTTCACATCGCTTGGAGGTAACATTGGACATGGCTCAACCGTGAGAACAAGTTGGATTCAGGAGTGGCTACAGCACCATAAATCGTATTCATGTACTGAGAGAACTAATTGAAAGAACGATGGAATATGAACTCTCATTATGCATGGCTTCTATTGATTGTGAATAGACATTTGATTCCGTGAAACCATCAGCAGTTACAATGGCTTTGAAATCTTGCGGTGCTGAAGATGCATACATTAGTAATATTAATAACATCTATGAAAATGTTAAGTGCAAAGGTTCGGTCATTTGAGGATACAGAACCAATAAAAATTGGAAATTGAGTGAGATAAGGTGACATCATATCTCCCAAACTCCCTAATGCCACATTGCAAAATGTCATTCAATCATTGAACTGAAAAAATAAAGGGATACAAATTAATGGAGATTATTTAACTCACCTTCGGTTTCCTGATGACGTAGTCATTTATCCAACTGCCCCTTCAGAGCTGCAGAGTGTGATATAGGTACTTGCTGGCAAGAGTATAGAAGTAGGATAGAAATTACACTTTCAGAAGATAAAACTGTCGTACACGCGCCGACCCGCACACACACACACACACACACACACACACTTACACACATATATAGATATATATGTATATTGCCATAGCGCCTTTAACCAAAGAGTTTCTTTTTTATTTCTCGTATGATGAGTACAGCGATCGTGTGGAAATTACGTTCAAAGTTCGTAAAGAGAAACAGAAGTACACTGCCCACCTACGTGTTTTTTTTTTCTTTTAGTTTTGTGTCGTGTCGGGTCTTAATTACCAGCATGGCTTTTATTACCACCCATGAGCAAATATAAAGGCTATTGGCAGTGTTCCACTCCTCATTTAGGATCACTGGCTGCAAGGAAGGGAGAGCACCAGCGTCCTAAAACAAGCTCATCACTCGAACCCGGAATCAACTTGGACGACTACCCAGATACTTACGCACCTGAACACTCTACCATAGGGGCGGATTCTCATATATTCAGTTGTTCATCCAAATATCCTGATACATACTGGACAGCCGAAAACTATTCATAACGAAATATTGAAACATGGAAATCTTTTACTTAAACGATATGCTGGAAACGAAGTTTTTCTTAGACGAACTAACAGAACTGAGGAAAAAGCACGTTCTAAAACATCATCGCTGAATCTGCTTAATTTAAATCTGTCAATAATTATGGACATTTCAAATGGTGGGTTATACTGTATATCACGATGCAGTATTTCTACCCTTGCAGTCTCCACTAACCAGAGCAATTGGAAACTAGTGTGACAGTCAAAGGCGGGTCCAGGAGCTTACCTTAGAGAGACTTCGTGAAGAGCTCGTGTGCGTGCACACAAACCCTATAAAGTTGAGCAACGTCCCTTCCTAGCATTGCAAGGCTTTAGGATTTTTAAACATTTTCCATCAAAATAATTGTTCTAAATTTTCACATAACAAACTGCGAACAAGAATGGAAAAATGAGCTCTGTTTTCATGGTGTTCGGTTTCCCGCTGTTCGAAGAAACCAGCTTGATGCATTTTAAATCTCACGTCTGGATAAAATCTTTCATGAAAAGAGTTCTGTCCCTTCTATTTAAGTGGGTTTATTTAAACCCTTTAACCGGCTAGAACGAATTAAGTCGGGGTTAACAAAATGGGCTGAACTCAACTCCAAGGAATGTATTAGCTGTCCAAGAAGCGGGTCGACCGCGACTGGAACGAATTCATTCAGGGTATGTCTAATGGCCCCAAAGCTGATGGAATGATTTACCTTCAAGACTTGAGCATCGAAAAAAGTTGCTTTTGTCCATAGATTTGTTATACAGACTGGTCATTCAGGAGTATGATTCACACCAATCCTTTCTGGCAAATCAACTGATAAAGTGTTATGGCGATCGAGCCAAATTTAAAGAATGATAGAGAAGACATTTGAGAATTTTTTTATCCAGTTGCATGATGTTCTTGTCTGCGAGACTATTCGTTTCCTATGTTTTAGGTTGTGGAACAGGGTATACAGGACTGGAAGGGAAGGCTTATCACCATTGATAGGTTTATTTTCGCTGCTCCTGAGATGAGAGGGGGAATTAAGATACGAAATTACTTTGCTGTAGATTTCGTAAAACCCGGTCGCTATATGAACATTTCTGTTTGGAGAGAGCAAAAGTTTTCAGCACCGTTTAGTTCAAGAACAGTAGATTGGCTGTTTAAAGGATTAATAAAGAAATTTCCAGATTGGGAATTTCTTTTCGACCCAATCGAGGTACCTACTTCGCTTTGTCATCCACGCTATCTCACACACTATCTGTCCACCTTACGCGGGTCAGTTTTTCTTCTTCCAATTACGAATGACACCAGATAATACTGAAGAACAGAACAAAGCTCACCCATTGCTTTTCGTAATCAGTCAAAATCTCTTTTCACTTACGCTCTTAACTTTCCCTGTTTCTGAACCTCAAGGTTTTTTTTTTGTTTTTTTTTCTGCAGCTACAACAGAACTTTTTATTTCCAAACATACAGCAAATTTTTGTTGTCATGAAAACCTTTACGAAGGTCTGAGAATATTTTACTGTAATTTTACAAATATAAATACATTAATTATTATACAAATTTTGAAGATGACAATCCGATGTTCCGATGTTTGGTGTAAATGTGACAAGGATGGGAAGTCAGACAATATCCGAAAAACTTGAAAATTTCATCGTCATGGAGCGGGACTCGAATCCGCGTCTCCAAGATAGCGCCCGGGTATGCTAACCACTACACCACCCAAAACGACCAAGTCTCAAGTTTCCGATTAATTTGAATGTAACCATCACATGACTCGAATGCCGGTTACTTCGGCATTCGAGTCATGTGATGGTTACATTCAAATTAATCGGAAACTTGAGACTTGGTCGTTTTGGGTGGTGTAGTGGTTAGCATACCCGGGCGCTATCTGGGAAACGCGGATTCGAGTCCCGCTCCAGGACAATGAAATTTTCAAGTTTTTCGGATATTGTCTGACTTCCCATCCTTGTCACATTTACACGAAAAATCGGATTGTCATCTTCAGAATTTGTATTATATGGCGTAATCCCGTATTTCTTTGACATTGATTATTTATGATATTCGCCATTTGAAAAGGGAAACATTATTTGGTGAGGAGGGCGATCGCTCCAATCGCCTTCCTTTAGATCCGTTATTGGTTGCAGTTTGAAATCCGTTTCCCTTTCCTGCTGTTGAAATTTTAAATTGTAGTGGCAAGTGATACAGCGTGGACTAAAAATCGTGATTTTGAATAAAACACGTTTTCTCGTGTAGGCCCGCGTTATCTGCTGTACCATTTCGAATCAGAAGTTTGCATTGTTTCCTTTTTTTTCTAAGTTTAGAATTGTCAACCGTCGCACCAAGTGGAGATGCAAATTATGAAGTTGCTCATTTCACTTCTCTTCTGAGAAAAGTGGTTTTTGCTGGTGGAAATAAATACCCTCGGCTATCGGACTTGAATACGCCTGAGTGTAATCGACCTATTAAACAATGGCATCTCTTTCCGCACTGTGCTTGGGCAGAATAAAAAGGGACACAGCATCGTTGATTGAAGACCCTCCGCCAGGGATCTGCATCGTTCCAGATGAAAACGATATGACCTTGATTCATGCCCTCCTGATAGGGCCAGCAAACACTCCATATGAAGGTGGTTTCTTTTATTTTTTGGTACGCTGCCCTCAAGACTATCCTGTAAATCCGCCTTTTGTGAAACTCATGACAACTGGTGAAGGTAGAGTACGGTTCAACCCAAATTTGTATGCCAACGGAAAAGTATGTTTGAGTATTCTTGGCAATTGGATTGGCCCTTCTTGGAATCCTGTAATGAGTATCGCATCAGTGTTAGTCTCCATACAGTCCATCATGAATGAAAAGCCTTACTTCAATGAACCTGGTCGTGGCAGAGAATTTATATCTGGTCTCAGTGAACGCTACAACGAAATACTAAAGCACGAAACATTGCGAGTGGCTGTTTGTGACATGTTAGAGGAAGTGACTTGTGATTCAAAAAATTGTCCTCAAGCCTTAAAAGATTTCATGGAGAAGTCATTTACAAAATCTTATGAGTACTATGAAACACAAGCTGAAAGCCGCCTGAAAACTAAAAGGTTTTTCCGGGATTTTCTCCTAGACATCAGCTGCAATTTTGATTATGCAGGTATTCTTCGGAGACTGCAGGCTATCAAGGCAAAATTGGACTCAAAACCGGGTGCAGGAGATGGAAAAGAATCTATGCCTGAAGTTTTACCATAATTGTTAAAAACTCTGTACCTAATCTCATGTTCAAGTATCTCGGAGCATATTGCATTTACTTAACTGATGAAGCTTTTGCTTTTTTCGTGATCGTTATTGATTCCGCGGGTTACCTATTTGTGTAAGTACTTTGATATTATTCCCAACATATAGACTAAAGATAAGAATGAAAAATTTGAAAATCTCAAAAATTAAGTATCATTATTGATATAAGTGGCTATGAGTTTAAATGAACTAAGTAGAGAGAACTAATCTTGTCTGCGATTTGGAATAAACATCATAGCTCTATCATCCGAGGAAATTATTTAAACTACGATGCATTTGTTTCGTTAAGCTTATTATGTTTCATTTTTGCCTGTGAAAAGGAAGATTTGCGTTAATTTCAAACTCTCATGTTTTAGTATTCCTACTGTATTCTATAAATGCTAAATGTTTCAAGATATTGTTTCATGAGAGTGTGTCATCGTTTCTAGTTTCATTTTCTTCGTGAATGTATATCTGTACTGTATATGCATGACAGACTGGGGAAAGATGGGTGGACTTCCGACGGTCAGCACTTCAAGTAGTTCGCATATCAATGCGCTTTGCTTACCTAAAGCCTAGGCACACCCAACATAACAGAGCCAAGAACCTAGTTGCACCACTACATTTCATGTTGAATAATAATAATTTAGATGCTGTAACAATACAGGTTTTTCACACGAAAAGAAACGGCTCTTTTATGAGAAGGAAATGTAGAATAATAATAGAACGGCATCTTTTTTTTTTCTTTTTCGAGGAAATTTAACAGTTAGCTCAAAGATTTTGTAAAGTTTATAATGAGAAGTGTTTGGGCAGGCTGATACAATTTGTAAATATCTCATAGGTCTGAGCGATATCAATTAAAATATATGATGTGGTAACTTTATAGATATTTATATTATCATTACGAGAAGCAGAAGCAAAAGCTGAGAATCCATACTACTTCGCCGGAACATTTGACTGACTAGCACTTTGAATTTTTGCTGTAATCCTTTCGAATAAAAACGCATTTCAAGTAGTTCCCAACGTCGTACGTATCCTTTCGCTTTGTTTACATAAAACCTGCTCACATCCAACATGAAATAGCTAAGGAAGCAGTTCACGTTAATTTTTGCTGTTTTTTTTTTTAGAATTTAACTACACTGCCGTGCAAAAATTAAGGACGAGACGGTTTTTCGAATGTAACGTCGTGCAGAAGTGCTCCACATCTACTCAAATCATACCAGAAGATCTCCATGATGTAAGAATATGGGACAAATAAGCAAAACCGTCAAAACAAGGAATCCAAAGGATACAAAGGCACTTTATTGAAAAGGTAGCTTCGAGCACAACTGGACAGAAGACAGAAACGTCCATGCGACAGGCGGCTGCCAAGAAAAATGCAGTCTATAGTAGGGGATATGATCATCCTTGACTGCGTTGCAGGATTTACAACGTCTGTCCATGCTGAGGACGAGGTTGTCAAAGAGCTGTTGAGGCATCGCGGCTCATTCCCCTTGTAGCGCCAATCGCAGCCTCGGAATCGTTGCTGGCGGCTGGTGACGCGCTGCGAAGCGTCACCCGAAAAGGTCCCACACGTGTTTGATTGGATTTAGGTCCGAGGACCTTGCGGGCCAATCCATGCCTTGAATATCTTCACTCTCCAACAGCTCGGCGACAGCCACTGTACGATGATGTGTAGCGTTGTCGTCCATGAATAGGAACCCAGGACCCACAGCACCTTTAAATAAACGCACGTGAGACAGGAGAACCTCGGTACAATAGCGGACACCAGTGACTGAACCTCCTTGGAAGATGTGGAGGTCAGTACGGCTACCAAGCATGATACCGCCTCAAGCGAGAACTTCGCCACCTCTAAACCGGTCACTTTCGATGATGTTGGAGGTGTGATTGCGTGTTCCCTGCTCTCTCCACATGTGTATACGTCCAGAATCGCTCGTCAGACTAAATGGGCTCTCATCCGTAAAGAGAACTCGACCCCATTGCTGATGTGTCCAGTTCTTGTGTTTCTGGCACCACAGAATCCGCCGTCTTCGATGAACAGGCGTTAATGGCACACACCATATTGGTCGTCGTGCAAATAGACCACATTCGTTCAGCCTCCTGGTTACGGTAAAACGCGATAACGGACGTCCAGTTGTCTGTTGCATGTGCCTCTTGCGATTTATCCCGCTGCCTGCCGTCTGTCTCTTCTCACCTGTAGGACAATATAACGGTCGTCCGCCACCGTGGTTGCTCGTGGACGACCACTGTTAAACTCTCGGACAGCTGTTCCTGTCATTTGAAATGCTCTCCAAGCTCGTGAAACGATGCTGTGAGCGATCCCGAACTCCTCGGCCGCACTAGTCACACTTCGACCTTCTTCCAACTTCCCAATGACGCGACCTCGGGTAAAGTCATCCAGATGTCCTCTACTGGAATGCCTGTTGGCCATATCACACGGTGGCAGCAATTCTACGTCGTTCAAACCGATGTACACCGTGCAATAGCTTTCACCGAATTGCTGAGCGTACACCGCCCGTGTGCTTTATACCCTTCCGACACTCACCCCCCCCTACGTCATACTGCATATATGCGCATGCCCTACGGTACGGGACCATAGTCTATCTCCTGAGTGGTATTTCGGTCCGTTCTGCCTGCTCGTCCCACTGTTATGCTAATTTCTCCTCTTTGTCTTTAATTTTTGCACACCAGTGTATGATATACGCTTTAAGGCTGGACTTCCAAATCAGAACGCTTTCAGGTAGCTCTCGATTTCGAGTGTATTGTTCCGCTTTGTTGAGCCTGATCAAACCCAGGGTGAAAGAAAGTACTTCACGATATGAGACGGAATTTTAATTACCATTTCAGTCGAAATAAGTCTGATCGCAATGGAAATATTTATACGAATTTATTTTATTATAGAAAATAATTATACATATATTTCAAATCACAGATCTATTCATCATAATTCCATAGAAAATCGTAATGCAACGCACGTTTGCATGTGGTGAAACAACACGGATGGGTCTAACATTCATGTTTTGGACGCAATAGAACGAAGTATTTCAATATATTCTATAAATATAATAATATAGGATATATTGAAATACTAATAGATAGAGATTCTGACAGTGAATACCATACTCAAAGTATTAAATTCAGTTGGAGAGCTTTGAAGCAAAATCTCAGAAGTCATACTTCCCTAGGGAAGAACTATTAGCCGATAGCCTAATGAAATATTTCTTCCAACGATTTTGTAAAATTTCAAATTTTACATCCATTTGAACAATGAAATGTCCAAATGGTTGTAAATTTTGTTTACAAAATCGTTCGAACAAATATTCCATTTGGCTGTCAGCCAATACTTCTTCCGATTTGGAAGTAGGACTTAGATTTTGCTTGAGAGCTTTCGAATTGGATTCGATACTTTGAGTATCGGCTCCAGTGTCAGGATCTATAGAAAGTTTTGTGTGATTGACTGTTAAATGAGTGAAACCATAAGTTCTGACAAATCTTTATATCCTTTCCATTAATCTGAGTAGATGGTAGTACCTGGTGTAACATGTTTTTGAATAAGGGATTTAGCAAAGCTTAAGATACGAGGTCCGATCAAAAAGTGCCGAGGCTATGCCGATATACAAAAGGGAAGTACATTACTTAAGTCTGGCTATGATCTCCATCAAAGTAGTCTCCTTGGGGAGCGATACACTTCTGCCATCGTTTTTGCCACTGTTGGACTGCTCCCTGGAAGTCCTGTTTGCGAATCGTGTCAAGCCCAGTCTGCGATTCGCACTGGATCTTGTCCACTGTTTCAAAACGGCGACCCTTCAGCTTTAGCTTCATTTTCGGAAAAAGGAAGTCGCAAGGGGCCAAATCCGGCGAGTAAGGCTGGTTAAGAAGGGTACTCATGTTGTTGCGGCTGCAACAAGGGCGTGTTACTAACGCTTTGTGAGCTGCTGGATTGTCGTGATAGGTCAAGAAATCGCCCCTGTGTCGCATTTCAGGTAGTTTGTGGCGAATGTCCTCCCTATGACGTCGCAGAACATCGCAGTAGAAACGGGCGGTGACGGCGGCTGGCCCTGGGGGACGACATAACGGCGCACAACCCCACGAATGTCGAAGAACACGATGAGCCTGCTTTTGGTTGCGCTCCTGACCTGTCGGGCCTTCTTCGGTCGTGAAGATGCCGGGCTCTTCCATTGCGACGACTATTGTTTGGTCTCCGGGTCGTAACCGTAGACCCAAGTCTCGTCCCAAGTGATGACCCGCGACAGGAACGTTGCTTCATTCACCACCTGCTGATGAAGATCTTGACAGACTTCGACACGGAGCCCCTCCTGTTCGGGGATCAGAGTCCTTGGCACAAACTTTGTTGCAACGCCATGCATGTTCAAAACCGACTTCAGAATTTCTTGTACTATTCCGTATGACACATTAACGATGGTAGCAATGTCTTGAATGGTTCTCCGACGATCGTCTTGCACCAGTTCCCTAATTTTGTCAACATTTTCTGGAGCATTGCTCGTGAACGGTCGCCCTGACCTCTCGTCTTCTTCCAGTGCCGTTCTGCCACTCTTGAAGCGCGAGCACCACTCAAAACACCTCGAACGACTCATTGCTACATTGCCATATAGCTGCCGCAACATCTCATGCGTCTCCGTTTCTGATTTGCAAAGTTTCACACATAATTTGATGTTCGCTCGCTGTTCTAGTTTGCAGTCCATACCGAACTCGCAGCTGTGTTCTGCACGCGGTCACCAAATATCGTGTAGCACAGCTCCTGATGTTCACAGAACGACGCCATTCGTCACAATGACTCATGAAGCTCACTGCACTCGACCGCTGCTTGCGCATTTGCGTACTGCCCTAGACCACTGCACGCGCATTTGCGTACTGCCTTCTGTTGGCGCGCTACGTGCCTAGTCTCAAAACATTTTGATCGCACCACGTATAATCTTTAATTTCCTGGACAAAGTTCCAAACAGAACTCAGTTAATCCGAAAATCCAGGTTCCGTCTAGTGTCCTCCACACTTCATATTTACGTTTTCCAATTTTAGTTTAATCAATTTCTACCAATCGTTCCTCTCCTCCAAGCTTATCCCTTTGTTCACGACTTTCCTGCACGTACGAAGTCATGCTTTCCTGCAGTAACAAAACCAATCGCTTACAATTTCGGTAGATGTTCACCTCCCATAAAGAGATGCTTCCTTCACAGTAGTGGTATAATCATAGTTCGTAATGAAGCAGTATGTAAGTAGAATAACCTTTTCATGTGGGATTTTGGCTTCCTGAAACAAAGTATCTTTTACACGAGAAATACTTGCACCACGCTTTTCTCCAGAATGAATCTTATAGCACCTACATAGACCGAATTTTGCTGTACAAGATATACTACACAACTCCATCTTGCGCCCTTGTGAACATACTTTCCCTTTCGGAAGAAGGCCATTACCTTCAGCCCGCTTCATAGCTATCATTGAATCTTTGGATACCTTCCGCAGCAATCGCAACCAATTCCACGCTGGCGTAGTTCACAAAATACGAATAAATTCTACCAAAAAAGGAGGAGTAAATATTTTTGGACTTTCCTAAAAAAGTTGGAAATAGTTTCGCGTGAAAAACACGCTAGCTCCTAATCTATCTATACATACACTGAAGAGAAATTGAATTAGGGACAGCTGGCGTTATGCAAATGTGGCGATGTCGGTGGCCCTGTAAACGGAAACCACATGACGTATGCAGCGACCCGACAGTAAAAAGAGTGATGCGACGGGAATCAGTAAGAGTCGGACGCAGTATGGGTAAGACGAATGACCTAAGCGCATTTGATCGTGGGAAAATTGTCGGGGCCCGACAAATGGGTCACTCCATCTCGGAAGTCGCGCAGGCACTGGGATTTTCGCTAGCCACTGTGTCACGGGTACACCGTGAGTACATCGAATCCAGTAAAACTATCCCTGCAAGGCCCAACTGCCGTGAACAGCAGCGTGTGATGAGCGGGGTCAACGTCGGCCCGTATTGTAACAACGGATAGACGGGCCACAGTGCAAGAAATCACTTGGAAATTTAACGCTGGTGCACAAAAACGTGTAAGCAGCCACACCATCCAGAACTATCTCCTCGCTATGGGATACAGAAGCCATCGTTACACGAGGGTACCGCTGCTGACCGCACATCACAGGGTGCAAAGATTAGCATGGGCGCGGGAACATCGCCAATGGACCCTAGACATGTGGAAAAATATTTCCTGGACTGATGAGTCGCGATTCACGTTGGTACATGCGGATGGCAGGATACGAGTACGGCGCAAACCACATGAAGTGATGAATCTTTCTTGCCAGCAGGGTACTCCTCAAGCAGGTTGGGGGGCATTCTTACTCGTCTGGGGACTGTTTACGTGGACTGAAATAGGACCCCTGGTACGTGTGACATCGTCCCTCACAGGTCAGCGTTACTGGAATATCCTGGACGACCATTTGCTCCCGTTTGTGCGTCTTCAACATCCCACTGGGGACCACATCCTGCGACAAGGCCGTGCCATCGCTCCCGAATTGTATCCGAATGGTTGGATGAACACTCCACCGACGTGACCTCGCTTCCTTGGCTAGCTAGGTCACCTGACCTGAATCCCATCGAGCACATATGGGATGCCATCGAGAGAGATGTTTGAGACTCTGTTCCCCCTCCATCAAATCTTCGTGAACCGTGGGAGTTTGTTCCGGGATCGTGGATCCGTATGGCTTCCCAACGCTTCTGGTGTCTTGTCGAGTCCATACCGAGACGAATCGCCGCCTTTTTCCTGATGACGATCGGGGCAAAAGGTGGTGCTATACGTTACTAGACTGGTATCTCTAATTCAATTGCTCTTCAGTGTATAAAAGTCCCCCGTAGGCGTCTGTCTGTTTGTCTCTGCTAATCTCGAGAATCGCTGGATGGATTTTGATGCGGTTTTCATCATTGCATAGAACATTTGTCGAGGAAGGTTTAGGTGTATGAAACCATTAATCTATGACAAAAGGTAGCCTAGCAGTAACGATTTTAGTGAGAAATCTAAGAAAAAACCGCCGCCGTTCGCATTATTTCGTGGCTTCCACTGCCTAAACAACGATGTGCGGCGACCGGTATACGAAACGTTTTTGATCATTGGTAAAAAGACTCAACACGCATGCGTGGCCGCCGGTCTGACATCATGTGAGGCCACAGACTAAATGCGTAGTTACATCGGACGATGAAAGAGAATTGGTTTATCGGCGCTCGCACAGACTAAATGCGTAGTTGTTTTCGTCCGCACGTATGTATCTCTTTGAGTAGTTCTTCAATTAAAATTTAAATATTGTATTAACATTATGCCGAGACGAAAATCGAATATAGGTCGTAGTACATCGGACTCTAAAAGAATTTGTTTATCCCGTGGTAATGAAACCTTCCAAAAAACAGAATCTCGATTGGCAAATGACAGAGAAAGAATGGCTTTACAAAGAGAAAGACAGTTGTCAGTTGAATGTAATAATCGTCTCTCTTTAGATTCGTCGTAAATTCTAAATTGCTACCGTCGCTAGTAAAATACAATAAAAATGTAGTTCTATTATTCGATATATCAACTTCATAAAATATATTTACAATTAAAAATAGTCATTATGGCGTCTATTATAATGAAATTCTAAAAAAAATTCGCATGCATTTATCGTTAAGAACTTTTTGTCGCGTTGGGAGTGATCAGGTTCTCTATAATGAAAGCGGAACGATACACTCGAAATCGGGAACTACTTGAAAGCGTCCAGATTCGGAAGTCCATTATGCTTTAATTACCCCTTTTTGGCTATTCTTTCGCAGACGGGCGCACGGCTCATTTCTCAGAACTAAGACAGAGGAACACTAGCAGAGCTCCGTGAGCATGTAGCGGAAGCATCAAACTAGGCCTACTGTTTTTGATGTGGCAACGGATATGTTTTTGTTTACATTCGAATGCAAGTAGCATGTTTTTGGAGTCATTCAAAAAGTAGCATAATGAAACAAGTTGTACATAAAGGCAATCTAGGTGATCGATTGATGAAATTCATGTTCCAAAAGGAATGTAGTGCCATGAGCACAGACATCTTTGAAGAAATGCTTCAAATAATAAGAAATCACGAATGGCAATGAACGTTGATACTTTTGTTTTAAAATTGTCCTTTTTTATATATTTGTAAATAGGAATTAAAATACCATTTGTAAATACGAAAGTAATTTTTTTATTGGTATCCGAACGTATACAGTATAGTGGTAAGTTCGTTGTTTTGTTTTTTCAGTTCTTTTTCAGCATCTCAGCTATTGTTTTTCATGTTGTCCATGAAATATTTTCTTTGATGAAAGCAACGTTAGTCATCATGATGAAGAAACAAATAAGCACAGAATGCAAAGATAACCACTTTGGCACTTTGGATGATGTTTGCATTCGAATATAAACAACATATCCGTTGCCGCATCGAAAACAGTAGTTTGTTGCTTTCGCTACATGCTCAAGGATCTGTACTAGCGTTCCGCTGTCTTAGCTCTGAGAAATGAGCCGTGCGCTCGTCTGTGGAAGTATAGCCCCCTTTTTATGTACATGTATTTTATAAAGGAAATTTATCGAATAATAGCAATACGGATGTTTTATTTTTTGTCCGGAGCTTTTTTCATGCGAAGCTAATTTAAACGAATAACGAGGAACTGCACATAATAAAATTACGAAACAATCCGAAGGAAAGGATACATAGCATAGAAAAATTCACCCTACCCCCACAAAAAATGCGTTTCATTCATATTCTGTATCGAACTATGAAGTATAAATATTGTGAATGAAATTAATATACGTATTATTATTTTCCGTATGAACAGTATAAAAGTTGTGGTAAAGTAAGGATTGAACGTATCGTGAAGTACTTCTTTTGCCGTTTCATGCTAAGTGTGAGGGGGTTGTATGTAAGAAAAAACGGAACGATGCAGGCGATGTCGGGAACTACTTCAAAACCGTTCTTGTTCATAAGACCATCTAAGTTTTGTATATATAATTCAAGCTTTGTATATATATTTAATTTTTTTTATATATATTCTTCTTCTTCATCTAAGTTTTGGTTCGACGTCGGTGGAGAATGCAGCGTTCAGATATCTTTCAAGAATCAATCGAAGCAATCTTGTCGACAGAACTAAAGAAATGATTCGAGAACATAATAATGAATCACTCAGGAACAAATAATTATCCATTTGCTCGATCATGAAACGCATATAGCGTATTAAATCCGTTTATTTTTGTGATGTAGTCAGCACAAAGATTCGCCAAGCTTTCGCACTCCACTGAGAGGCTTTTTCAAGGCAATGGTAGACATAAAAAATTCAAGGAATTGAAACATGTAAAGAACAAAGATGATTCATGAAAGAAATACGGGATTACATCATATGATACAAATTTTGAAGCCGCCCCGGTGGCGCAGTGGCGGTGAAGCTGTTTTTTCTCGCTCCCGTCTTTGGATCGAGCTTGTGTGTTATTTGCCGTTTCTACGTTCGTTATTTTTGTTATTTTGTGTATCTGAATGGTTAGTGCACCAGTTTCTCCTGGCGAGTTGCCTTGTAAGTACTTCTTTTACGTTTTGTGACTGTTTTATTTTTTGTCTTGACGACACGCTGTCGTTGACCAACGCCTGTGTTGGACTTTTGCGTTTCAGCTCATCAAGTGTTTCTTTTTGCAACCTTGCCGAGTTGGTAATCGTTGCGTGTGTTGTGTTCTGCTTTCGTTTTGCGATAAGCGTCTTTGCTTTCGCTTAAGTTCATCCCTCCGCGTTGGGTTTGTTTAAATTTCGTGCGAGGCCTAAAGCTTGCAGATGTTCGCCGATGATGATGATGATGATGATGCCGCTACTCTAGCGGGTTCTTGCTCGCCGTCTGCTCGTCCTGCCAAGTTCCACCGATTGTCTTCCCCGTCTCGCTCTGCTGTTGGTGACGTCATTGACGGTACTACGCCTGCACCTTTGACTTCAATGGAGAGCTCTCAGAGCGCCGCTGATTTTCCTTCTCTGTCTCCGACTCTTCATGCTACAGTTTCAAGATCTTCCTCGGCTTCTCAGTGCGGCGCTAAACTGGATTACGCTGCTGTGGCTTCGGGCTTCTCTTCGACTTCGACTGCATCACGTGTTCCCCTTGCTATTAGTTCTGGTGTCTCGTGTGTCAGAGTGCAAGATGTTCTTCGCATCACAGTTCCAGACTCTTCCGCAGAAGGTAAGGATTTACTTTCTCGCCAGCAACTTGGCCTCGTTTTCGAGGCCCTGCCTGACACTCCTTTAAAGCTGTATTCGACAGCCCTGCGTCGCATTCTCCCTACCGGTGCTGTGACACATATGGCTCGTAAGCCACGTTCTGTGGTGGTTTACCTTTCGACCATGACTCACGTTGATCTAGTGCAAACGACCGGGATTGTCGTTCGCCGCCGAACTTTGTTTGGTGTCCCGGTTTCTCAGCCTTCGGTGCTCCTGACGCTTTTCCCGGTTGCACCAGAGCTTTCTGACGTCTTGCTACGCCATGCGCTATCTCAGTGCAGGAGGGTGATCGGTCCGATCCGATCACTTTCCGCGGCTCCGAACGATCCAGAGGATAAATCTATTCTCGGTCTCCGTCGCCAAGTACGGATGGTTTTTGTTAATGATCATGATGCTGCTTCCTGTCCTTCGGTGCTTGAATATGTAATTGGTAGTCAACGTTTTCGTGTGGAAGTGTTACAAGATCTCCGTTGCTTCCAATGTAAGGGTACTGGGCACGTCCGTTCCCAGTGCCCTCATCTCGTCCCTCTACGCAAACCTGCTTCGGCGTCGGCTGATGTTCCTGGACCGTCTTCTGTGACCCAACGTGCTCCACCATCTTCGGAACCCTCCCTTATTACCGCTTTGCCTGTTTCGTCGGAACCTCCTGCCTCTTCCCTTCGTTCCTTGGAAGTGTCTTCTGCTTCATCTCCTACTGTAGTTCGCCCGGTATCAAGTGTTGCTGACCCCCTTTCTTCTAGCACCGGATCTTACTCGACGATTATCTCGGCTTCCCCGCCTCCATCGTCTCTTCTTACAGCGTCAGTTACTACTGCTTCCGTTGTTTTTCTAGGTTCCGGTTCAGTCTTACCACCATCTCCACTGCATGATCCTACTCCCCCCAGCTGGGCGGACCAGGTTGAACAAGTTGGTTCGGTTCCTTCTGATGCGCCCGCTACTGTGTCTGATGATGGTTCTTCTACGGACCCCACGGAAGCTGTTTCATCCCCAGAGTCTCCTGCTTCTGACCCCGTCCTCCCGTTTGGTCCCTCTGTTCCACTTACCTCCGAGATGGTTCCCCATCTTGCCAACTCAGACTACAATTGGACGCCGTTCATTTCTCGACAGGTTTTACCATCTGCTGAAGCGTTGGGCACCTTAGCCCTGGTGGATCTGACGATCGCCCCTTCCGGCTTCCCAGCGCTCCCTAATACCAGAGAGATTCCTCCCTTAGCGGTTGAAATTGCCACTCCGGATTTTATTCTTCTTCTCTGTGCGGTTTTTCGACTCAGCTGGAAGGATCTTCGTCTTTGGTTTCCCTTCTGTGCGAATCCTGCTGATCGTGTGAACATCTCGCACCACTTTGCTACGTTTTTTCAATGTGAGTGTCCCCGCGTCCTCGTCAGCCATGCCCGGAATTGCCTGATTTCACTTTCCGCTACACTACAAAGGTGTTCCTCGATTATTGTAACAACGTGTTTCTGCTCGATAGACAAGAATGTTGGGTTTTTCCTGACCCAGGGCTTGATCGTAGCACTGCATGTAAGGACCTTTGGACTTTCCTGTACGACTTTCGTCGCCTACGCTCCTAAACTGTTTATTGTTACTTGCCTGGACTGCACCCCTGTGGTGACTTTTTGTGATGTTTCTATGCCGTTGTTTGTCGGTTTCCTGGCCTACTGCCCAGTGCTGCGTTTGTATCTTTTCTCTGTATCTTTGTCAGCTTTGCTTGTTTTACCCTGTTTTCACCTGAATTAATGCGTTTTTGTACGTTTCGTATGTTTGTTGTTTATGCTCCCGACTTGTGTTTCGTGCTGTGTGATATTTTTTTGTGTGTTTTTTTCCCATTATTTTTGGTGTTTGTTTTCATGTACTGTGGCGTGGCCAATTTTATTTTTTGGTGTTTTTTTTTTTGTCCCTTCGGGTTTTTTAGTTTTGTGTGCAGCTAAGTCTGTCGCTGTATTCTTTTTGTGTTTTACGTCGACCGCAAGCCGTTGGTCAACGCATTTCTCTTCTTTTCTTTTTTGCCTTTTACTATGTCTATGTGTTGGTTTTTCTTCTATGTCACTTGATCTTTGTTAGTTACGTCTTGGAATGCTGCGATGTAGTTGCTTTTTGTTTGCGCTGCGGTGTTATGTTGACGGTGTGCCTTGGCGCACCTTCTGTTCCCCGTGATTTGTTGTATGTTGTGTTTCGCTTTTACTAATAAAGATTTATTTGAAGGCAGTGGTCTAAGGCGTTGGCCTCTGATCATTCGTCCGTAAGGGGTCCGGGTTCGAATCCCGGTCAGGCATGGATGTTGTGTTTGTCTTACGGCACTGGCTCTCTCCCTTCCCTGGAACCAGTGACCCTAAATTAGGGACGGGCGACTGCTTATAGCCCATTGAGTTGCTCACGGTGGTCGTTAAACCTCCAATCAAAAAAAAAAATTTGAAAATGACGATCCGATTTTTGGTGCAAATGTGACAAGGATGGTAAGTCAGATAATATCCGAAAACTTGAAAATTTCATCGTCCTGGAGCCGAACCCGAATCCGCGTCTCCCAGAGCGCCTGTTTATGCTAACCACTATATAGTGGTTACCAATTTTTGGTGTAAATGTGACAAGGATGGTAAGTCCGATAATATTCGAAAACTTGAAAATATCATCGTCCTGGACCGGAACCCGCGTCTCCCAGACCGCCCGTGTATGCTAATCACTATATAGTAGTAAACCCGCGACTCAAGGTTCGGGTCCTTCTCCAGAACGATAAAATTTTCAAGTTTCCGGATATTATCTGACTTACCATCCTTGTCACATTTACACCAAAAATCAGATCGTCATCTTCAAAATTTGTAACGAAGATGATTCTTGAAAATAACGTGGGTGACATCACGGACATATTACATGAATTTTTATCACGCATATATATGGTCGCCGCGATGTGTTTCCATCTTTTAAACGCATGCCAAACCATTGGTAGTTCAGTAGAGACCGTATCATTGCATGCCAGTTTGCTGCATAGGATTTCGATTGTTTCCCTGATGGTTGTCACTTTAAAATTCGTGTAACGGGTAATTCTCCTAATACTATTCCATACAGGAGTGGCCGAGCAATGCATGACTTCTTTGGGTTGGGCTGTATTCTGCATGTCCTGGTTGACACTTCGTACGTGCTTTTTACATCTAGTTTCCAAGGATCGCTTTGTCATTTTAATATATATCTTTTCCGTGTTGTCAGGATATACTAAGGGAATAGCGTACACACCCGCCTTTTCTTTCTCACACTGTCTCTCCTTGCAGCTTGATATTATATGAGATAACGGGGTCGTGGACTTCCTTGCTGTTAATATGCTGCATTTACATAATACATTATTTAACCAATATGTAAAGCCTGGGGCATATGTGATGGTTCCTGCGTATCTCATCGTCTTACTAGGCGATTTTGTTAATCCTGACATTATATGATTTCTTACAGTCCTATGTATTCTGTCTATGTCATCCTTCTTATATCTAGCCTTTAAACCTTTGTTATAATTAGTATCGATTTCTTTGTTATTACTTAAGTAGTCGGGTCTGCATACGTTATACGCTCTGTAGAACAATGCTCTAAATGCAGAAAGTTTGTACTCTTTTGGGCAGTGCGAATCAGGAGGGACAAGGTTCGGCACTGCGGTCGGCTTATAATATACCGTTCAAATCGAAGCTGGATGTTCTATTCCTTCTGAGCGCGACGTCAAGATATTTCAACGTGCCATCCTTTTCAAGTTTCATGGTGAACTTTATAGTACTGTGTAAGTTGTTTATCTTGTGCAGGAAATCATTTAATTCGTCTACTCTATGTTCCCATATGAAAAATATGTCGTCAGCGTAGCAGATTCACACTCAGGGTTTCTTGCTGCAATTTAAATTGATGAGGTCTCCCAGCGGTCTCAGTACTGCTTATGCAAGGACTAAAGATAGAGGTGAACCCGTCGGTGCTCCTTTAGTTTGTTTGTAGATGTCTCCATCCCACTTGAAATAGTTGTGGTTAGTAACCAGACTTAAGGCGCAGAAAATTTTCTTTGGATCGCCGTTAATTTACGGGAAATTACGACTATTTCTTCAAGGTTTGCAACAGCCTCTGGTATACGTATAGACGGATATAAAGACACTATGTCAAAACTTCCCATTATATCATTATCAAATATATTTAACTTTCTTGCGCGCTCCACAAATTCTTTTGTTGACTTGATTACGCAATCGGAGATTTTTAAACATTCAGAGAAGCATTTAGTTGGAAATTTTTCTAATATGTACGTAGGAGATTTTCTTTTTGCTATTATAGGTCTAGGGGCAAATCCAGGTTTATGAGTTTATGATTCTTTAGTCGTCCAAAAAGTTGTGGAATTGCAGGGCCCCGAGTAAGCTTCGCTGGCATTCTAATAGTTTCCGGTAGATCCTTGCTCTAAAAATGTATTCAGTTCGTCATTTATTCAGGAGAAAATTTCTGTTCTGCAGTCTCACGTAACTATTAGTTCCCCGTTTCATGTGTTAAACACGTTTTATTTCAGAAAAAAACAAAAACGCTTCAAATCGTAATATTTCTTTTTTGTCTCATGATTTTGTCTTTCTTTATCAGCGGAGCTAGTTTCTTTTTCCCGTAAGGATGGGTGTGAGCAGGCCTTATGTAAAAAAAGCGCATTCCTACTTGAAGAGCTGATAATTGGAAGTCTGCCCGAAAAGGTGTTGCAAATATGTATAATCGAAATTATTTTAAGAACCACATTCCAAGAAGAAAAGAAACTAGTTAGTAAAATCATGCAATGCATTGATTACGATACGCTTTCCAACATACCAGAAATTATTACTCAAGTTATGAGGATAATGGCTGTGGAATAAATCTCACTCCTGTGTCCTGACCTTTGACCCCATTTCGATGATATTCAACAGAACCGGTTCAGTATACCTCAAGAATAACATACTAAAGTTTTGTCGCAATAGAAGCAGTTTCCCGCAAGTTATGGGAATAATAATTGTGGAATAAATCTTGCTTTTGTGCAATGACCTTTGACCCCATTTCGTAGATATTAAACAGAACCGGTTCAATATACCTCAGGAACAACATGGTAACGTTTTGTCGCAATCGAAACATTTTTTGGTAAGTTATGATGCACAAGGGCAATGGAATGGTTCCCACTCCAGTGTCCTGACCTTTGAACCCATTTCGCCCATTTTCAACAGGGCTTATCCCCAGGTGGTTCCTTACCAAATACTAAAATTGCATCGAAATCGAACCATTTTTACTCAAGTTATGACGCATAAGGGCAACGGAACAAATCCCGCTCTTATGTCCAGCCTGACCTTTGACCCCATTTCGCTCATTTTCAATAGGGTTCGTGCCCAGATGGTTCCCTACCACATCCTAAAATTTCATCGAAATCGAACCATATTTACGCATGTTACGCATAAAGGCAATGAAACGGATCCCGTTTTTATGTCCTGACCTTTGACCCCATTCCGCCCATTTTCAACAGTGTTCGTTACCCAGTGGTTCCTTGCCACATACTAAACTTCCATCGAAATCGAACAATTTTTACGCAAGTTATGACGCATAATAACAATGGAATGGATCCCGCTCCTATGTCCTGACCTTTGACCCTGTTTCGCCCATTTTCAATAGGGTTCGTTCCCAGGTGGTCCCCTACCACATAGTATAATTTCGTTGAAATCGAACCATTTTCACGTGAGTTATCGTGCGGACGGGCGGACGGACGGACGGACGGACAAAGCTGGAGCATATACGCTTCTTTACCCTGCGGTTGGAAAGCGTAAAAAAAGACTTTGCACAATCGACCGATACCTTTTACGGCAATTAACTATCCGGGAGATTGATATGAAGAATACGTTGCATTTTTTAATGGAGGGTGAATCAAAAATTGAAATACAAATCGAAGAAATAAGATTAAATATGAATAAGTTAGACGATATTATTTTTTACAGATATTCCATTAAGTGCGATTATTATTTGCGTGTGATGATGTTGGCTTGTTTTCCAGTGTAGGATAGGTTTTTATTTCTGTTTACTCAGTTGGAAGGAAGAACTTGTCGATTTTTCACAAAATAAAACATTTTACAAACACATACTCGCACATAGCAATGTATATGTGTTTCATTTGTTGCAAACACAAAATTTTATAGAGCAGATAATAAGTTTTAATGACTCAAGTATCGAAAGGCAATCTGCATGTGCTTACCTATAATTGAAAAGGCGCGTTCCTTAGTTGTGAAGTAACTTCTCTGTTTGCAAATGATTTTATTCAGAATAAAATTAGTTCCCGATTTTTCGTGTATCGTTCCGCGTTGTTTACATACAACCTGATCACATGCAACGTGAAAGAAAGTAGTTCACGATAATATACAGATTATTTTTACAATTTTCATCGAAATAGATCTTATTGTAATGTAAATAATTATAGGCGTTTATGTTATTATGGAAAATAATACTTTTTATTTACAAAATCGGTGGAGCAAATATTTCATTAGACTATCGGCCAATGGTTTTTTCGATTTGGAAGTATGGTATCTCAGATTTTTTCGGATGAAAAACAAACAAAAAGAAATGTAGTAATAATTTTCGACTTATTTCCTTCATAAAATATGTTTACAAATTAAAATAGTCATTAAGACGTCTATTAACCCGGAATTGTAAAAATAAAAATCCGCACAAATTTTATTAAAAAATACGCTGGCTCCGGATAAAAACAAAGAAAACGTAGTACTGTTATTTGATATATTTCCTTCACAAAATGTATTTACAAACACAAATGTTCATTTAGGTATCTATTTTAACAAATTCTAAAAAAGGTACGCTTAAAATATACCTTGAACTACTTTCTTTCAAGTTTGGTGTGATCAGGTTGTATGTAAACAACCACGGGAAATCGGGAACTACTTGTAGGCTTTCTGATTCGGCAGTACAGCCCTCTTTATTTTGGATTTCAACTTCACGGAAATAAGAATTGGTCATTTTTTTATTTAAAAAGTGTTTTTGTAGTATAATTAAAAAAAACACACAACGATAAGAAAAGCTTTTCAGTAAATATTTGCGCGCGCTATTATATTCAATGAAACTCATGAGAAAACTAGACACTTCCGAGACTCTAAATCAAAACATGCAGCAAAATCCTTCTGAAAACAGCCGTTTTCTGTACATGTTTTTTTTTAATTTGAAGTGAAGGCAATTTGCATACGTTGTTAATTAAACATTCGCACGGCGCCCTCCTCCCTCCCCTTTTTTTCCACCAAAATCCAGAAGATTTCTTTTTCCCACAGGTAAAATCAAAATAGAAACTCACACTTTTCTTAATAAAACTTCTTTCCGCGGAGAACAGAGACAAATAGTATTGTTCCCGAATAATCTGTATTTATGAGACATAATATTGCTTTTATTTTGCCATAAATAAATGCATGAACATATTTTATGTGAAAAGGGAAACCATATTTATTCTTTGGGCTCTTTAATTATTACTCATAAATAAAAAAAAATGCATAGTTCTCCAAGTTCGGATATTTTCGTTTTAATTTAAATTCACCAAGAAATCGAATATCATTTCAAAATATATTTCTCTATAGACCCTTTGGCTGTCACATAGCAGGTGGCTTTAGAACCAGCGCAAAATATATACTTTTCGAGCAAATAATCAGGGAAAAATAGATAGAATTTGATTGCCAGTTTGGGTGATTCAAACGTTCGAGAACACTGATATATTCTACAAAAGCGCTAATTTTTGTTTTATATATTCGTTTTTTTGTTCATTTAAGAAAGAGAAACATTTCCTCTAACCTCTCCCAGTATATGCTCCTTTTCGTTTATCTGACCTAAAATGTAGGAGAAACTAGCAAATTGCGATAGTAAATTATTTTCTTCTCTGAATATCATCAAAATTCCGACACTCGTTTTAACCACAGAGTATTAGAACGAATGTTATTACGTTGTTTTATTTGAGAAAGGAGGTAATTATGTGCATAAAAGATAACTACGGAGCGTGTTATGTATTCAGAATATCGTCCCTCTGCCTCTTAATTCTGAAACTAGAGGCTTTTTTCGGATACATTTTGTTCACGTAACTTCTTATCAGTAGATTACATCAGGAAGTTATGTCTCCAAAAATTATTTTGAGGTAAGTGCTACCTCATAAAATGGAGCACAGAATGTGTACAGAGGATCTTCCTATTCCAAAAATACAACGCGTGATAGTTCTTCGAAGTTTGAATAAAGCTAGAATGTATTTGAATAACCCGTATCACAACGCTGCGTTTAATATTCTGGCGCTACAATGACGTTTCGGAAATGTTTAAAAGAGTTACAAATAAGAATTTTTGAAATAGTTTGAGCATCGCCGAACTCTTTGGGTAATTGATACACTTCATTTGTTTTTGATTCTGGGAAATGACATAGGATGGGATTCGATTCGGTAAGCCAGATGTTTCGCAGTCTTACTTTGAAATTGTCCCACCTAGTAAGCGTGAACCGAATGAACTGAATATAACCAGAGACAAAGAAAATGAAGTGGATAATAAATGATTTAATTTCAAAAAATATCATTTCAAGTACATCATGAATAATTTTCAAGTACTTCAGTTCAAATATGACTTAATTTCAAAGTACAACAGCTAGACAATCTTCAAGACTGCATCATGTGACCGCATCAGTACTTTGTGTGATCATTTTGTTGTTCATTGAAATCAGACACATGGCAGGCATGGGCCTCTAAGGGTGTCCTATGGTATTTGTGACCACGCAACATTTACCTGGTTCCGTAATGTAGTGGTTCTCCGCGACGGCGAAGGAGAGGTTTGTAAGCCTCGTCCATTGTGATCCCACACATGCTGGATGGGTGGCAAGTCTGAAGACCTAGTTGACCATCGAAACGTATAATCCTTTATCGAAAATATCGGGAAATGTTAGTATGAATATTTTGTTCATTGAAATCAGACACACGCCAGGCATGTGCGACACATCCATAGCGGTGGCAGTTTTCCTTTCCGCATGCTCAGAGTAGGTGACGGCATCTCGGATGATACTCTCGAGGAATACTTTAAGAACTCCCCTCGTTTCTTCATATATCAGACCTGAGATACGTTTTACTCCACCTCGGCGAACAAGACGGCGAATAGCTGGTTTTGTGATACCCTAGATATTGTCTCTCAGAACTTTTCTGTGGCGCTTAGCTCCTCCTTTCCCGAGACCTTTGCCACGGCCAGACATAGTGTTAGCAGAAGTTTAAAAGCACAGTTTAGCTCAAAACGCAGCTGAGAAATGAAATACCGACTGAGTGAATGACTCAACTAGGCAATTTTGTGTAGGACTTCCATCCACAGAGAAGGTTTTAGGCCCCAAACCACTAACAGCGGAACCGCCTCTTGGGCGACCGTTTTCTTGATAGAAAACAACCTCAAGGATATCACTCAGAATTATCAAAATCGTGGCTTTTAAAACGTCATCCACGTATCTCAGTGTAGGTGACAGACTTTCATAACTAATGGTACCCATACGAGGATGCCCTGTTGGCGAGCAGAGCACTGTTCCCGGACAACAGCGAAATCCTCCCTGCAACCATGTTGTTTCCAGACGCGGACTCAACGATCGTTGGTACCGAGAAAGTGCCGGGACTCATCGTTGACACCGAGGAAGTGTCGGGACTCTTCGCTGAAACCGACATGGCGCCATTTTTGTTGCCATGCAGCTCTACTTCACACCCCTTTCGGCTGACCATGGTGATCCATTACCTTCAATGCAGGTCGACGCAATGGCTGTCGGAGCGCTGATTTTCCTTTGCCAATCTTTGGTTCACAGTCAGTATCGTGATGGGAATGGAATGTTCATAGGGACTGCAGAACCCCGTTAAGTGTTCTCTGCAGCATATTGTGGCTCAGCAAATGCCTTACGATGAAGACAGCTATGGATACTGCCTAATGGGTACAGGTCACTCTACGTCGACTGGATGTGCCTTCTCGCAAGCACTGTTGCCGACAATGTCCAACTCTTCTTGCATGCTGATGCACATGGGTCACGATTTGGCGAAATGACCAACCAACTTCATGAAGGCTTAGTCTCCTGCCTCTCTCGTATGCGTCCAGCTGGTGATAGGGTCTACCAAGTATCTTCGGTTCTTAGATATGCTGAAGAATTCCTCAATACTTCATTGCTTTTTCTCCTAAGACGTGGAGCGTGGGACACAACGTGGCTTCTGGGGCCCGTGTTTGCTCTTTAATCCCTCGCACATCTCACACGATTGGTTGCTCACCTGAATGATTGGCGCATCCTATCTGCCAGCACACACCCACCAATTTTCACGGCGATATGCTGATTCCTTCTGTGTGCAGCAATTTCAATTTCGAGAAGTCTACATACAGGCATTATGAATAATATATAAGTTCGAGTATGCTGCTGATATTAAAAGAGAATTGTGAGAGCTGCAAGTGATGGGGATCGAAAAATTATCGTAGTAAGTAAGAATTTATTCCTGACACCTGTATACAATTCTGGGAGACTTCTATCTAAACAACGGATTGTTGAAGGTATTTTTAAAGGGAAAAAGCAGGAAATCTCTATTTCGGGTTATAGAGTCGTTTTGCTAAGGTACGTTTTGCAGTCATGCCTGATTTCGAACAAGTAGGTTTCTGACAGCTGGTAATGATGGAGCACTAAACAACTAAAAACAAACTGGTTTGAAATTAGGAAGTGACGAGGAGCGCGCAATTTCTTCCACCTCGAGACTTAAACGTACACACACAGATGGTAAAAAGTGTAAAACGTCAACAAAGTGGCATAATAAAGAATCATTAGGGTGGTTCTACCTAAAATTTCCGCCTTATGTTTCCAGTGATAAAACTTCTTTACATATTTTCTCCGCAATTAATGTATTCCCAAGGATAAAAATTTGCACATCGATTAAACTAACTTTAAGTTATAGCATGGGTTATTTAATACTTTCTAAAACATAACCATAACTAAGCAATCCAATATTTGTTTGTTTACTGACGTCATCAATGTACAGATCACGCCGTCTATTAACAGGTCTAAACATTACTCAAAGAAAAATTATTGATTTTTAATATAATTATGGTTATGTTTTAACAAGCATTAGTATACCATGCTCTAACTTGAAGTTAGTTTTATCAATGTGCAAATTTTCATCTTTGGGAATGCATTAATTGCGAAGAAAATATGCAAAGAAGTTATACCATTGGAAACATATAGCAGAGAATTAAGGTGGCACCACCTTAAGGAACAGGGTATTACCATTCAGAATTAAACATGTTGAATTAATATATTTTTTCAGTCAAAATCGGTGATCCTTTGAAACTAAAAAGTAGAGGCAACAAAGCATTGTTTTTAGCTATGTGAGGCGCACATGTACAATACTTATTTTTGATGAGTTGCAGAAACATAGGATTCAGGGGTGATAGAACATTAATGGTTCGGAAGCAAGAATTGTTATCGCTTTCAATAAAACATAAGTTTCTTGAAATGTTTACCACGTGACAGTTTCCATTCTGTTGCTGTCAATGTGAATCCGTAAAGTGTTTTCAGAAGAGCAGAAAACCAGATATTCTATAGAAAGTACGTCACCTCTGGTTATGCGTTGTGTGACATCTTTAAGTCGGAGTGAAAGTGTTCTGTAGAAAGATTTTGCAGGTTTTTGTTTCTTTACGAAAGCAGAGCAGCACAAAAACAGCAACTGCGTATTTTATAACGTTGAATTTCTGAAAAATTTCTCAATATGTATTGGTAATATTAGAAATATCATTTTCTTGTGTTTTCGAATCATTAGTTTAAATCATTACGTTCGAGCAGCTGATTTTTGTTAGAATTAGTAAGTTGCAAGTTGTTTAATTAAAACCTCTCAGTTTTACCACATTTCTTGGAAAAGCAACAATTATCTATGATGTCACTTTTTGCTTCCCTTATTCCGCGGCAAGATAATTCCACATTTGGTAGTGTTATCCATAAAATTCTTTTTGCGCCTAATAGAGGTTAGCACCAATAGGAAGATTCATGCTTTTACAAATTTTTTCAAAGTACGATTTTCCTTTTAAATCGGGTAAATCTACTTTTGCACATGGCACAACATCTATACATTTAAAAGCAGAATTGCAATCAACAGCTGGACATAAGTGGACAAATTTCCGCGCATACGTAGCTTTGCACGACGTACAGTTAAATAGTTGGGTAATGTAAATAAACACTTTTTAGAGGCGACGTAAATGCATATCACCGTTTGGCACCATATTACTGTTTCTGAAAAATTAGTTCCATTTGAAAAATTCTTTTGTGAGAAGCGATTACGAAAAAGATTTTCGTAATTTCGGAACATTCCCTTCTATTCCCACCCGACGGCGTAACTTTACACCTTTTGTTTAAAGACATTTCGGTTTCTACCAAGTGAATTGAAAAAAAAATTAAACCAACTTCTAATTTTCGCCATGATCAACAACATTTCCAGGTAGGCGGGGAGTCGTGTTGGATTTCAGATCATGACTATGCTTGCGCCTCTGAAAGTCAGATTTGAAAACTTCTTTGTGCATCTAATTGCTGCAGAAATAACCAAAATATTTTCGTCTCTTTCCCAGTTGAAATCCTTTGAAAATTTGTCCTGTTGAGCTGCGTGAATTCTTAATTTACTTCAGCTGTACCATAGATTGTACAAACAGAACGCGAAAATGTATTTCTTAACGCTAGGTGGTTTTAATCGCAATCAGTACTCTTCACATGCATTCTGATTTCTAGATGCACTATTTTCGTAAAATAGGAACATAAAATATATTCGGATTTGTCTCTATATCCCCGTTCTGAAAGTCCTCTTTTTAAAATTCTATTTTCCATTCAAACAGTTTCACCGACAGATAAAACCAATAACGTTTATTCAGAGTTATAATGTATTTAATGGTCTACTTCCTTTTTCCTGAACGTTTGGATCAGCTTCATGAGTTTTAGGAAATATACGTCATTTCTTGTTATGAGCTGTGTGATATTTTGAGGTCGCAGTGAAAGTATTCGGTAGAATGAAGTTCTGAATATTAGTTCAGATGAAGACGAAACAATGGATGATAAAAATTATAATATACCTTAAAATGAAATATAGTTGTGAATCAACGTTGTTGGTTTGATCTATCACAATATCTCAAATGATGTAGTCGAAGAATTTATAATAGTTTTACCATTCCTATGATTTTCTATGAATTTTCGAAATTCCCCGAAATAAGATTTTTCCACTAGATGAATAATATTTAAAGTGCAAATGAATAAATATTGCGCTTTTAAAAATAAGAACAATATTAAAATACCCTTGCAGTAATGAGCTTGAGACTTCTGCAGGAACACATTCACTATTACATCCTATAATAATTCGCTGTCATTCTCCTCGTTATGTTAATAACATCAACCCATAACACGGACTAAGAAACCAAAACAAACATCAGTTATAACACCAGCGAATTCCAGAATTCTTTGCTTGTGAAAAACACGAAAGACATCATATAATGCAAACAGTTCAATTTATTTACATATCCCTGAAATTTTAAAAATTGGTTTTCGCTTCTTAAAAAGTAGTTCCATTTGAAAAATATTATGGTAACATTGCTCTATTTTCATCCAGAATCTTCCTGTGTTCTCGGTTTTTATCCGCTTCCAACAGGAAAGTGAGGTAATAGGATGGGCATCCTATCTTATGTCGCCTTCCTATTAGAGTGGATATCTTCCGACGATTATTCTTTCAGATCGATTTCCCTTAAAGTCCTGGTCCAGATGTTTGGCTTGCAAAATGACCGGGTCATCAAATCTTCTCATTTTAACACTCGGCAAAATATCTTTCATTTCGCATCCTCTTCTAATTTCTCTGATGTGCAGTTTCCTTCATTCACAGCACTCTTCACTTCTTTCAGCACCAAATATTCTTCTGATCAACCAATTATGAAAGGCTATAAGTTTGTTGTTTGCCGATTCAGACAACATCTACTTCGGACACCCGTAAATCACCCTAGGTAATACTGTTGTCGAGAAATACATAATTACTGAAATTCGTATTATTGCCAGAATTAGGCAAAGTATATTAGTGCTCCGACGGCTGGGGATCAGTATCAATACATTTTGAAAAGTATTTGCCGTCAGGGCATGTGTGTGTAAGGGGGTCAAGTGAAACATCATTGGAATGATCCCATAATTTGAAACAACTTCTATTGAAAAGCTCTATCATATCTTCAACTGTTGAAACTTTAGTAGCCAAATGTTGTGACCAATGTGCTCTTCATTTGCCACTTTGTTTACCTTTTTATAGTCACTTTGATGACATTATCATCAAAGTGACTGTAAAAGGAAGCAAAGTGGCAAAAATTAGTTCTACCAGAAGTTGATGGTGTTTGTTTTACATTTCCTGACACGTGCTTGTCTTTGTCTTTCGTCACTGTCGTCCTGCTCGGCATAGAAAATTCCACACAAGGATGTTATTGTTAGATCACCACGCTAATTTCTCGGTATGTGTCGACAGTTGGGTTACGTAAACGATTGCAGTTGAGAACCAATCGCATGAGAAGTGATGCAGGTAAAACAGCAAAACCGCTCAGCTTAGCCAAGTTTAGTTGTCCTCGCCTGGGCCTGTTCATCACTGCGTCGTAGTGATCTGTGTGACAAAATCACGTGAAAGAACTGAGAATATCTGGACGACGTCATCGGGAATCCTACCATCACACAGACACTTCGGTCAGAGGTTTCATCACAGAGTTACGTTCGGCTGGTTGGCCCTGGCGTCACATCGCTGGAGAAATGCATCGGTATGCAACATGTATTGGCCGAGTGTAGTGACAGTGGTTAGATGAAGGTAGCGTATGTGACCGTAGAGGGACTGTTACAGTAGGTGAGAGATCCCAACGCTTCGTTTGCCGCATTTGACCACAAATTGTAACCGTGCTTGCAACACAAACCAGAGAAGACAACGTTCGACTAGGTGTACAATCAGCAATGAACCTGCTCGTGCTGAATCGCAGATTGGCTGAGGCCGGTTTGAGCCATTGGGCAGGTTTGAGTCAGTGTAAGCCATTGCGATAACTGCCACTCATCGATCAAGTTGCTATGGTACCATACTAGACATATGCGGTGGGACAAATGAATCCATGTCGCATTTAGGAACGAGTGTCATTTTTTGTCTTAATGATCGCGGATTGAGAGTGTGGAAAAAACGTGGTCACACGACTGATCTTATTTCCATTCGTGAGCTCTTCAGCCTGGTGTCATGGTTTGGGGAGCTATCAATTACAAAAGTCTTTCACAGCTCGCAGGCATAATCGGTTCAAGATGGACACTTTTACACTGTCTGCTGACGTTGCCACTCTCCCAACATTAGTAGACAGTGCCAAAAAGTGTACAGGGGCTGTCCTAGCTAGCACGATCGCTAGATTTCTCCCCAACATAGAATGAATGGGACGTCACTGGAAATCGATTCAGAGTAAAATCTCTGCGTTATCCTTCCGCAGCGTCGATGAATTGTGAAAACAAGTCACTGATGTGTGATCAGCGATACCTCAGGACACCATTCAGCGACTTTCCTACTCGATGCTATGCCATGTTGCTGAATTGTGTATTGTACATTAAGGCATTCATACGAACGGATGGCTCAGGCCATATTATATTATCTACACGCCCATTGCATTCATGTAAATCCTTAGAAATTATAAATCACTAAATAACTCAATGGCTATACTACTATTTCAATAACTGTTTCACACGTTATAACATTGAACGAGAAAATAACAACACTCTCAATTATTTAGAAATTCCTTTATTTAAAGGTCATAGCGGGATAGAATTCAGCGTTTATTGTAAACCAACCTATGTGCCCGCCATTATACCGAAAGAATCTTGTCATCCTTGGAATTACAAAACAGCTGCGTTTCGGTCTTTCATGACACGAGCCATCACACACTCTTCGACTAAAAAAGCCCTTAATGAAGAATTACAATGGACCAAGGAAACAGCAACATCCTTTGGATATAATACTGGTTTGATTAACTAATTATACCAGAATATCATAAAACAGCGAAATTCTAATAAAGATCACAAAGATTGTAAAAAAGAATTACAGTTTTACTGCAGCATACCATATCTACCATCCATCAGCAGTATACTGAAAAAAGGAATGCAAAAATCACAATATTGATATTGCTGAAACTGTAATCGACATTTCAAGATTATTGACCACATATAATTATGGCAAAAACCTATTACACAAAGCTGGAGTATACAAAATTCCCACTATCAATCCTAAAGATGATTGTTGGGACAAATATTATTGCTAAGATTTGCTACGCGATTGAATGAGAATATGAACAACTGGACAAGAAAAGAAGTTAAAACTTCTCTCGTTCAACACTGCTTGGATAATGAGCTTATACCTGATTGGGAAAACTGCAAAATTTTAATGACGTACAAGAAACATGATTAAATCCTGTGGTCAGAGGCCGTTGCTATTGAGAAGTCCCAGAGTAAAAATTGTAACACTTCCACACCCAAAGAAATGCCATACCCCTGGAAATATCTTATAGACCAAGAAAAAAGAATGAAAAAATAAAAAAAAATAATATATAATCAATCCATGAAGAAATGCAGACTTTAAATTACGGGAACGACAATAATGAATCACCGAAGCGATAGAGGGTGTATACGGGAGTATGCGTGAACATAACGGAACTTGTCGACGTGGAACATCAAGGTTATGAATGAGACAAGGAGATCGACTATACGAGAAATCATTGTTCAGTATTGTACAATATATATTTTACTGCTGAAGAAGACCGTGATAAAGACGGGTTGAAACTGGTCCGGATATTCACGTTGTGGGTGCTCGTCGTTGTGAAATTTCTGCTCTTTGATTGAAAATTTTGCTAACATAAAGGTTGTTATCTTTACTTTCTGTTTTTTAGTCAGACTTGCTGTTTTATACTTTTGACGACTGCATATGAGGGTAAGGTTTTTAAAATATTTTTAAGAAACTTTTTTAGAATTTTAGGATTTCTTAGACATCCGTTTAACTTCTGGCTTTAATGCTTTTTTCTAATGAGGGTTAATCTCTCGAAGTTTTTAATTCAGACTCTTACTTTTGTCACATTCATTTGAACTGGTTTTGAATACCTGAGGTGTTTTTAAGTAATAGCTCAACGAACCCTGTCAGCGCAACATTCAGCTAAACAACCTAAAGGAATATAACAAGCAGTTGGACCTACATGTATACTTATGAAAGTTTGTCTTTGAGTGTGAGTGCACATTACCATATCTGAAAATTTATTTTATTGACTGGTAAATTACCGAATTTGATAATATTTTACAGAGGCGGAGATTAAGCGAAGAGTGGGCCCTCAGCACGAGTAATGTTATAACGTGTGAAACAGTTATTGAAATAGTGGTATAGCTATTGAGTTATTTAGACAGCCACAAAAACTAAAGGGCTAGTAGATACTAACCTTTTTATTTAATATTATAAATCACTTATTTGCCACCTGCTTGACTACGTGGTGCTACGTTTTAACTCATTTCATACAATTCTTCATTGTGTGGCTTTTTGTACGTCTAGAAGTGTAATTATGATGGATTTTCTTTCTTTTCATTTTTTTGTTGTTGTTTTTTTGTTTTGGGGTTTAATGACGTTTCCAAGCGTCTAACGCGAATTTAGGGCCAGTGGCAAAACACAGCATCTGTGACTCATCCTGAACTCCTACTCAGTCTTATCTTGCTCGAGTAGCCAAAAACCATAATACACGGCTACCTCTGATTCAAATCCGACTCCTGCTGTGCTGAAGTCTTAGAAATTTATCTTTCTTCTTCCAAGACCGTTCATTCGACGAATTTGGTAATAATGTATTATTAAGCTGCTTTTATTCTCTGATTAGTTACCAAAATAGCGTAAATTTTCTTTTGAGGTTTCAGAGTTAACTTTCTTTGAGTTGTTCTGTTTTGACGGGTCGGTTTACAATTTTAGTTTTCCAAGTTTCTGAAAAAGGATCCACGCGTTTTTATGTAAGAGATTAAGTTCACTTTTTCATTCTCTATTGCCGAAGTGCTGAGTGTTCAACTGACCCTGCAGGTTTTCGTCCAAGTCATTACTGAGAAATATCGTCGGTTTACCAGATCGTTTTACGGAAACCTGCCACTTGATGAAGAAAAGCTTTCAGCAAGATTGGTATCTGTTTCATCACTGGAGGAAATTATCTATGGTACAACTAGTGTTTAAAGGACCCCAAAGATGTTGTTATGGGTCTTAAAAAAGAAACATATTTCTCACCAATCATTTCTGAAATAACTAAGGAAAACATTCATCTTTACATTATGACATTTTTACAGTAGCTATTGCCATAAGCGATATCAGTAAGCTTTTTGGGGACTCCAAAACAAAAAATTATCCAAGTTTCCAGAGGAGTATGAAATATTTTTTGAAGAAGCAGAGTTCATGGGAAATTGATATTGAATTTACACATGGTCAATTTGTCATCTTACTATTTCTATTCTAATTGCTGCTTATCTCTGGTCAATTAGTAAATTTACATTTAACTAAGTGCAAACACTAAGCGTTTGGTGTGGAATCTGGTACAATGTGAAATTAGGACTATTTCCTGGTGAAAAAAGTTAAAATAGGAATCTATTGCGACAATTTGTTTTATTTCACAAAGCTAAAGTATGGTTCCAAACAGAGCCGTATATGAACGCAATGATTCATGCAAGGTGGAGAATTACTGAATTTTTCCAATTTATTGGTAAATTTAAGTCAGAGTGTTAGAACATGTCGTCTGATGTAGGGGAGAAGATGTCATCATAAGTATGAACTGTTAGCAGATGTCGTCTTATTCATTTGAGTTACCGTAGAAGTATGAAACGCGTGAATTTCGTTATTAAAGATATATAACTTGCAGAGTGTCGCCCCACTAAATTCACCGAAATACTCTCCGTACTCACCGGTATTCGTGGTTTGCAAAATCAATCCACGCATCTGCATCAACGAGAATCACTTCGAATATTTTTATTTTTGTACATCGTCACACACCAATATATATATTCTGTGACGTGCCTGCCCAGCAGGACGCACACGACATAAAGGCAGATAGCAGCGATAACAAACGTCCGCATTGCTCAATTGGAAGAGGGACCTTATTCCGGAATGGGGGGACCCGGGTTCATGCCCCGGCGTGGACAAAAATGAAGGAGAAATTTACTTCGTTATAATGGCGCCCGAACTTCCCGGATGACCCGCCCGTTCAAGATCTCGCAATGGTGCGATGTTCGTTCCACACCGCGAGATGAGAAAAATAAGAGAATCCCTTCTTCAGCGCTTCGAAAACTAAATGTGTGTGACGTTGCATTCCACACACCAGATTGACTGGGAGTTCTTAAGTGCACGTTCTACAGCGAATGAGTGCCTACGGCAATTCATGGTCACGGCTGACCCGTGGGCCACGCCCCCGCCCTCTTTCGGGGGGGGGTTAGATCTGACGTGCCTGCCCAGCAAGACGCACACGACTTAAAAGCAGATAGCAGCGATAATGAACGTCCGCGTAGCTCAATTGGTAGAGCAACTTATTCCGGAATGAGAGGACTCGGGTTCATGCCCAGAAGGACGCACACGACATAAAGTGCCCTGGCGTGGACAAAAATGACGAAGAAATTTACTTCGTTATAATTCTTTTATAAATACACACAATTGACGTAGATTAGGAACATCAAACATAAGTCCTCACTCTTTCCACGTTTATAGGTGAGTCTCGGAAAAATTCTCATCGGTCCGCCACCGGGAATCGAACCCAGGGTCTTCCAGTTACGCGCCGGACATGCTACCGAATTCCCAAGACTCACATACGACTAACTGCCAAACCACTTCGCAGGTTGTATCTTGGAGCCCCGCACAATGCTAGGGATTCACCAAAAATGGTAAGCAGCAACAGAACAAATAACTAGGAGGTAGTGCAGTGGTAGAATGTCCGGCGCGAAACTGGAAGATCCTGGATTCGATTCCCGGTGGCGGCCGATGAGAAGTTTTCCGTGACTCACTTATAAACGTGGAAAGAGTGATGACTTATGTTTGATGTTCTTAATGCACGTCAGTGTGTGCATTTATTATTCATTCGCCTCCTAGTTATTTGTTCAGTTGCTGCTTACAATTTTTGTTGAATCCCCAGCATTGTGCGGGGCTCCAAGATACAACCTGCGAAGTGGTTTGGCAGTTAGTCGTATGTTAGTCTTGGGAATTCGTGGCCACTGTGGTACAGTGGTAGGATGTCTGGCGCATAACTGGAAGACCCTGGGTTCGATTACCGGTGGCGGCCGATTAGAATTTTTCCGTGACTCACTTATAAACGTGGAAAGAGTGATGCCTTATGTTTGATATATTCTTTGTCCCTGATTGCTAACGCTCTGTTGTTTCTCGTACCCGTAGTTCCATATCTTGACACATTTCGTGATATTTGTTGATTTCATCTTCATGTGTCTTTACTTATTGTCCCCCATCCTTTAAACATTTAGATGTACTATTATTGATGAGCATTTTAATTCGACTATTTTGATTTCAAACTTTTGCCAAGTCCAGGTATTTAACATTTTTCAACAGAAGTTTTTCGGATTGACAGAAATTTTCAAAAACGCGAACGTTGACTCTCATTTCCATCTCAGAATTTCGTGTATCCCCTATCTTTTCTTCCCAAAGAATAGCACCCATTTAGTTTTGCGCTTATAAGGTATTATCCTGCCTCCCGAAACTGATGCTAAATAAATAAAGAAAAATAAAAATAAAAGGATAAAAGTTTCTCTCTTAGATTTTCAAACCTGATGTTGCATATTTCTTTCAATGTATTTTTGTAAACTTAAACGTTTATGTAGATAGATATGCCTCATTGCACCTATGCCTATGTATGAAGTACAATGTGTACACGCACAAACGCTCACAAACGCACGCATTCTTGAGTCATCTAATAAGCCTGAGAATGTGTTTTGGATCCAGCTGATTTTTTTTTATTTTGGCGATGGAAAGTATTCTTTTAATCGAAGATTGTAGGTTATTAAAATGTTCTATTACCCCTGAAACAATTTCTGACGAAAAAGGTGTTTCTGACTCAGAAACAAAGACATTAAATGTTGGGAAGCACTCGAGATAATTCCTTTCTTCACACAAATTTCCCAAGACACGATTTTTTTTTCAGCTTTGCTTCAATTTTGTCATAAGCTGAAAATGCTGCAACAGATCCACCCTGAAGTGATAGGTTTAGTTTATTGTGGCTCGAATAGATATCTGCAAGACAGAACAAACGTTGCAATCTCTGGGAATTACACAGTCGTAATGACAGGTTAAATTAAAATACAGAAAGAAACACTTTATTAAGTGCTTTAATATGACTCCATTCGTCAGGGTTAAGAGCTGGACCAGAGATTTGCCGCGAGAATACCGTTTCACTTTTGTGTGAAACGACATAATTTCACACAAAAGTGAAACGGTATTATAATTCATAGGGCTGAATTTCATAAAGTTCACTATCTGCAAAGATTCACGAAGAAGATTTTGAAGGTTCAGTGGTGTGTCTTCTGCCACTTCCATTGCATGTCTCTTGATGATGCAGAGGTTACTTCCAACTCTGGGACGATACGTTGAATACAAGCAATAAATCTGGGATTTTTTACGGTCATTGTGTTTGTACCATCAATGCAAATATTAACGCATCCTTCCCATGATAGTTCTTTTTCTTTGATATATGTAAGTGTCAACCAAGTTAAAGATTTCTTCCCAGGTCTTTAGAGTCTTCTACAGAAATGCACTGCTGGCCACCCAAAATGTAACACCAAGCAGGACACGAGATAGCAAAACCAGATTTACTGGACACATAACAACGGATACAAAGATGAAACGATTGAGATTACAAGCCCGTGCGACTTGCGGAACACGCAGACATCAATAGTCCGTGTGGCCCCCATTGCTGGCATTAACGGCAGCTACACGCCGCGGCATCGAACGAAAGAGGCTTTGGATGTGGGCTTGGGGAATGTCGGTCCAGGCTGCTTCCACACGTTGCCACAGATCATCAGGCGTAGACGCGGGTGGTCTTTGCCGGGCCACTCGGTTGCCGATCAACGACCAGACGTGTTCGATAGGCGACATATCGGGAGAAGAGGAGGGCCACGGCAGCAGTGACACATGGTGGGCCGTGAATAATTGTGGCACGGTGCGTGCCACGGCAGCAGTGGCACATGGTGTGCCGTGAATAATTGTTGCACGATGCGTGCCACGTGCGGGCACGCATTGTCCTGTTGAAACGTGGCCGCTGGCAGGTCTGGCAGGTAAGGGAGGACTACAGGCTCCAAAACGTCGGAGATGTAGTGGTGGCTGTTGAGTGTACCGGCGATGCTTACCAGAGGGGTGCGGGTGTCATATACAATTGCGCCCCAAACAATAACGGCAGGTGACGGACCGGTATGGCGATGCATAATGCATGCGTAATACAGTCTCTCGCCGTGGTGCCGCCACACGCGGATCCGACCATCGTGGTGTTGCAGGCAGAAGCGGAATTCGTCGGAGAAGACAATGTCGTGCCATTCCGTAGTCCAGGTGCGGCGTTCAACGGCTCACTGACGCCGCACTCGCCAGTGGTGTAACGTCAATGGTAATCGGAGCAATGGGCGCCATGCGACAAGTTTCCGCTCCAGCAGACGAGGTCGAGCCGCACGTGCTGACATAGGTTGTTGCTCAACACACCCTAATTCCTGCGCTAACGATCGGGATATGGCAATGCGAGCCGTCAATGTCCGACGCACAACATGCCGGTCCCCTCGTTCCGTGGAGTGCCGCGGCTGCGGCAATCGCTCGCGTCGGTCCGTCCGTCTCTCCTGCACCCACCGAATCCATACTCGGCTGACTGTGGCTGGATGTCGTCCCACACGGGTGCCGATGTCTCGGTACGATAAACCGCTGTCGCGATAAGCCACTATTCGCCCTCTGTCGAACTCCGAAACGTGCTGGAATGACTGCCATATTCTGCGACGAGGCATCAGGAAGCTTCCCAATCTCAGGTCCGGCAGCACAACACACTTTCACTACTTACACCCTGCCTTCTGTGCACGCTTCTTATAGTGCTTCTCGGTGGCGTGCCGGGCACACATGATTTGTATATGCCCTACAATGCTGATCGTTTGCATGTCATCTCGCGGGCGACGCATGCTGCGAATTGATGCTTCCTTCTTTGTGTTGCATTTTGGGTGGCCAGCAGTGTAATATTTCAACTGTGGGCAAAACAACAGTTCGCCTTTAGTTGCAATATTATTTGTGTACAGAGCACAGCAAGAAGTTCTGAAAATTCGGCAATGTCCTTTGTCTCATCAGGTGTGATGCGGAACATAGGGGGGATTTTATATGAGCTTATCTGCAGTAAACGTGTGTTGACCCATCCGAACTGACTTTTACAAAACCTGGAATCCACAGGCCTTCAGGGACAGAGATGTACCATCAGGAGACTCTTTTCTTCCACAGCACTAAACATTTATTTTCCATACTTAGTTCCTTTGATTCGAACACCGTTCCTGTCTTATGTCTGCAAACAAATATTTCGAATATTTTACGAGGGGATGGAGCTTCCTCTCTGTTGCACCCAGACAAGAAAGCTACGTTTTCCTCTCTGTTCTTTTTCCCTCGAAGTTTTTCTCAACCAAGATATGAAAAAGACTGGCCATGCTTCTCTTCTTTTAAATCGTTTTCTGATGCCTTGGAAAGAAGCGTAGACATAAACAACTATGACTTTTTTACTCTCATCAGGTTGTGAACAATACTGTCGCGCTTTTCTTCTTTGGAGTGGTTTTCTGGTTTCTGGAAAAGAAGTGTAGACATAAACATCCTTTGTGTGTGTCTCGTGTTTCTTCGCAGACATTTCCCCCGGTAATTCAAATTGAAATACGATTTCACAGAAAAGATCAAACCTTGTGGCCCTCAATGAAACGCCATGCAGTCACTTTTTGCACTTTCACTAGTTTTAACTAGACTTTTTTTATTTATGAGTGCTGTTCCGCACAAATTCTGTTTCCCCAGATGGGTTTTTCTAGCACTTAAAATTCCAGCAAACATCGTTTGAGTTCAACCAGAGATGGGTAGCATATGGACCCTAAGAATTATATAAATTACAATGGCCCAATTAGGAGTCAAAGGCTATTTTAACATTAGTGCTGAACGATAATGCTTATGTATCTGTATAATGCCTATATTTATCATCTTAGGGATTTATTTTCGAGCTGGTTGGTGCAAACGTACATGTGCATTTTTGTGTTGTTATGGTACATCTATTTCTACAAAATATGGAAAATGTTATTATAACAGCAAATGCAGATACAAGCAAGACATACACCGATGAGCAATTATATTATGAACACCTACCTAATAAGCTATAGGACACCTTTTGCCCGCAAAACAGCAGCCACTCGGAGAGGCATCGAATCGATGAGGTAGCGATAGGTATCCTGGGGTATCTGTATCATAATGTCAACAGCAGGTCCTGCGGTTCTCGTACGTTTCAGGGCGGTGATAATTCAGCGATTCTGAATTTCCAAGTAGAACCAAAAATGTTCGATTGGGTTCATGTCAGGTGAATTTGGAGGCCAGTGCATTAACAGAAAATCACCAGCATGTTCCTCGAACAATTCCTTGACGATTCTGGTAGTGTGGCATTGTGCATTATCCTGTTAGTAATGGCCATCGCCAGCATGGAACACAAGTTGTTGTGAATGGGTGAACTTGCTCAGTAGCGATGTTCAGATACCTGACAGCTGTCAGGGATTGAGATAATTGGGTCTAAAATGTCCCAAGAAAGCTTCGCTTACAGCATAACACCGTCGCCACCGTCTTGTTTCCATACTGCTGCCATAGTTTCCGTTGGTAATCGGCGTATCCACGCTGTGCCGTCTACATGAGGCACGAAGAATCTTTATTCGTCAGACCAGACCACGTTCTCCCAATCATCTACGGTCCAATCTAAATTATCTTGGGCCCATTTCATACGTTGTTTTCGATGACGTGCAGTGAGCATGGAGACCCGGCTGCGTCTTCCGCTACGCAGGCCCATGCGCAGAAGATTGCGATGAACTATGTACTGTGACACATTTCCCTGGTCACCACTGTTATAACTGCGGGTGATTTGTCGCACTGTAGCCCTGCGGTCTCTGTGAACAATGCGCGACACCACTCTCCGCTGCCCTCTAGCATCAGTGAGTTGCGGACGACACACGGCTGGTCGTTCGGCCATTACTCACTACAGAGGCACGTGAAGAACCCACAAGCCACGAGGTTTCCGATATCGTAGCTTCGAGGCGCCGTACAAACTCCGATAAATCGGAAGCTTTTCCCATTCTGATTTCGAACACTCTACTAACCGAAAGCAGGTCCTCGGGTTGTAAATATTGCTCTGTGAACTTCACCTGCGCCACCGTTCGGTCTTCAGGCGCGCTCATTTCTCTAGGCTAGGGATGGTTATAATGTAATGGGTCATCGGTGTATGATTATAAGGTAGCTGTGTGTTACTTGAGCATGTGAAACATGTTATTGTATAATTTTCATGTTGTGTGGCATTAATGTAGAATAGGATTGTTCATCTATTTTCTGGATATCGACAATAATAAGAATGTACAGGACTGTAGAACATTGGAAGTATCCTTAATGAATGAATGTTTGTTTTTGTTTTTTCTGTGGAAAGGCGTGCTCTTCATACCGTCGCGTTGACAGCATCGCCATTTTTACTCGGTGATGTCATAACGATGCCACATTTGTTAATTTTTTCCTTCTTTCTGTTTTCGGGGTCACGACCACCGTGAGCATTTAAGGCTACGTATTAGTGGTCGCCCGTCTCTAATCTGTAGCTACAGTTCTGCAGATGATAGCCAGCGACTTGGAACATGCGTTCCGTCCACGCTTCATTCAATGCTCTACCCGAGTCCCAAATTAAAAGCTTGCCACTCGGCTACAGAGGCGGCTTTTGTTACTTGATATTTCTTTAATATTGTTGCTATTCCAGGTGTAGTAATACTGAAAGTATTACCGAAAATATGCTTAAAATCGAAATGTAAATTTGTCCCAGTAGTCACTTGACCATCGTGCGAAAAATCTTACACAAGCCGAAACCTCATTTCCCGTTTTAGGTAAGAGAAGAATGGATGAAAATGAGGTGACAATAGGTGTCCTGGGGTATCTTGTACCACAATGTCAGCAGCAGGTCCTCCAGTTCCCATACATTTCGGGGTGGTGGTGATGCAGCATGAACTCGCTTTTCCAGGTCGAACCACAAATGTTCGATTGGGCTCATGTCAGGTGAATTTGGAGGACAGGGCATTAACAGAAAATAACCAGCCTGTTCCTTGAACCATTCCTTGATGATTCTAGCAGTCTGGCATGCTGCATTATCCTGTTGGTAATGGCCATCCCCAGCAGGGAACACAGTTGTCATGAATGGGTGAACTTGGTCCGCAATGATGTTAATATACCTGGCAGCTGTCAGAGATTGTGCTATTGGGATGATAGGGCTTAAAGTGTCCCTAGAAAACATCGGCCTAAAGTTTCAAAACATCGGCCTAAAACGTGTCCTAAAGTGTCCCTAGAAAACATGGCCTAAAGTGTCCCAAGAAAACAGGCCTGCGGGGGCAGTGCCGGCCTGTTTACGCCCAACAGTGCACCCGGCTGCCACAGCCTCCCTTCGTAATTGGTGTATCCCCGCTCGACCGCCTACGTGCTGCACCAGAAATCTTGATTCGTCAGACCAGGCCACTTTCGTCTAATATTCCACGGTCCAATCTCGATGATTTTAGGCCCATTTCAGCGTTGTTGGCGATGACGTGCAGTGAGCCTGGGAATCCGGCTGGGTCTTCGGCTACGCAGTTCCATGCGCGGAAGGCTGCGATGAACTGTGTGCTGTGACACATTACCATGATCATCATTGTTGTAGCTGCGGGTGATTTGTGGCACTGTGGCTCTGCGGCAGCTGTGAACAATGCGCGACACTCTCCGCTGCCCTATGGCATCAGCGAGCTGCGGAAAATATACAGATGGACGAAGGTTCGTCTTTTGCCATCTGTGCACCACTTTTGGATACGTACTCACTACAGAGGCACTTGAACAACTCACAAGCCGCGCCGTTTCTGAAATCGTAGTTCCGAGGCGACATGCCATCACAGTTTGTCATTTATCAAACTCCAATAAATCGGCATCTTTTCCCATTCAGATTCTAATCACTTTACTCACCGAATGTCGGCCCTAGGGTTGTATATATACTCTTCTGTTTTGTTCACCGGGGCCACCGTTCCGTCTCCAGGCGCGTTCATTTCTCTAGGTTGGGGTTGGTCATAATGAAATGGCCCATCAGCAGATTTGGTAGTTTGAAAAAATTAATGAAACTGCGTAAAGTTTTGGAAATTTTAGTAATTTTGATCTTCATGCGCGAAAGGAAAATATTGTCTGAATTTAAAATTCGTTTTTATAATTTTCTTTGCCTATAGGAGGGGCGACGTTTCCGCGCTATAGTGATTCAACAATTTAACAAAACAATTTTGGTATTTTCTGCCCACCCTAACCAGCAATCCTGAACTTCAAAAAGAAAATGATCATCTCTCTCTCTCTCTCTCTTTCTCTCTCGATGTCAGTGATCTATACGATTTGTCGTTTAAAAACTGAGTACTATATTCTCTTGATATGAAACGACTACCAGCTTCTCTCTGCTGTGAGCCTATCACCCATTCACTAGCAGACGAAGCGATCTTTAGCAACGCAAATAAGTTAAGAAAGTTTTGAACATAAACTTTGCTAAAAATGTACGCGAAATTTGCTAAACTCTGAATACTGGTTAATGAGGCAGAACGGGAGTTCTGTGGAACTTGATCACAAAAATCGTTGTACATCATTTTTGTAATGAGGCGGAACCATACGACCATTAGCATTCTTTCTTCTTATCTAAAATGTTTTAGAAACTAATTTATGATGTATGTGTTATTGTAGTACTTTGTGTATGTGAATGACTGAATTTTTTGTTCCGAAATAATTTTTGATAAACAAGTGATGAATGTAATCAGTGAATGCACTCGATCCAGCTCTTCTCACGATTTGTTAACGATTCCTGATCGCTTAACAAATTCTCGGAGACAGTTGAGCTCAAATTCTTTACTAGCTGTAGCTACGTCAAACACACTAATTCTTGAGAAAATTGCAACACCAAGAAGGAACCATGCGATTCAAATGAAATTCTTACCACGCATTACTGATATGACTGTACACAAGTGATTTAATTTTCATAACAATACAGAATTTTTACCTGCAAAATTCAGCATCTTGTGAAGCCTCCGCAAAATGCAATAAGAACTTCTGGACGACGTGGCATTGAATTTAAAAGGCGTTGGATGATACCCTGGGTAATTGCTTGCCAAGCGGCATGTATGCAAGTCCACAGATCATTGGTACTGGTCGTTGGAGGACTTTGATGGGCCGGTTGCCGAGTGACCATATCCCAGACACTTTCAACAGGCGACATGTCTGGCGAACGCGCAAGCCAGGGATGAAGCGGTATCTGCTGTGCTACGAAGAGAGCTTGAGCTTTCCTGGAAAGATGTGGTCGGGCATTGTCCTGCTGGAACATAGCGCCTCACTGAGAAAAAAAAGTTTGTTTGAAACAACAAAATAACTTTGTTGAGCTGTTGTGCCGGTTTATTTTGTTGATTGAGCCAAATTCCATCGGAATTGTTTTGTTTTCAACACATAATTATTTCGTGGGCTATATTTTGTTAATCCAACTATATGGAGGTGGCATCGACCTTACGCCAAAGCCCACGTGATTACTTGCTACCCCATTCGAGCTCTACCAGACTACCACTTACCAGAAGAATATCGTTTTGCGCTTAAGATTTCGTTTTGAATTATGGCTGACTGCAAATTTTTATTTGCGGTCTATTCCTGATCGCAAATTGAAATTTGCGTATCAGGTAATGATAAGAGTTGCAATTCATGTATAGAGCTTGATTTCATGTATAGGCTATAAATACAGCGTGTTTTCAAATCCGTGCGGCAACCAAAGATTGCATGGTGTTTATATCCTGGAACATATAGAGCGTTAAAAAAATATTACGATTTTTTTTTGTCTAACCAAAAATGTCAATAATTTGTTTCATCAAAAAGCTAAAGAAAACATTTAAAAAGAAAACGGATTTAGAAACATGTTACACGCGCACAAAAATAGTGTCAATACATCGTTATGTCAAGTATAAATCGTCCTTGAACATTCCAGAATGTAATAAACAGCCCTTCAAATCCTGAATTCGCAGACAAGAATTTACTCGCAAGAATAGGTATACTCGAGTGGTTAGCACACTTCGTTACTAAACGGAAGGTCTCGGGTTTGAATCCATTCGTTGAGAGCTTTTTTGCTGATTCTGAAAGAATTTCCTCGTGACGTAACACCGTCCAAATTCGCTTAAGCACCACTAGAAAATAAATACGGCGGGGGTAAAAACGGCAGGCACACAGGGTCGAAGGGCACCGCCTAAAATTACTGCACCGGCGAAGTGTTGCCATTGGGAAAATGTTTAGGGACAAAGTGCCCCAGCTATATCTCCAAATTTTGTTGGAGCAAGAAATTACTGAGTCACGATAACAATATACACTGGTGTGCAAAACTTAAGGACGAAGAGGAGAAATTGGCATAACAGCGGAACGAGCAGGTAGAACGGACCGAAAGACCACTCAGGAAATAGACTAGGAACCGGTACGGTAGTAGGGCATGCACATATCTGCAGCATGACGTAGGGGGAGGGGGAAGTGTCGGAAGGGTATAAAACACACTGGCGGTGTACGCTCAGCAATTCGGTAAAAGATATTGCACGGTGTGCATCGGTTTGAACGACGTAGAATTGCTGCCACCGTGTGATATGGCCAACAGGAAATCCAGTAGACTACATTTGGATGACTTTACCCGAGGTCACTTCATTGGGAAGCTGGAAGAAAGTCAAAGTGTGACTAGTGTGGCCGAGGAGTTCGTGATCGCTCACAGCATCGTTTCATGAGCTTGGAGAGCATTTCAAACGACAGGAACAGCTGTCCGAGAGTTTAACAGTGGTCGTCCACGAGCAACCACGGTGGCGGACGACCGGAATATTGTCCTACAGGCGAGAAGAGACAGACGGCAGACAGCGGGAGAAATCGCAAGTCATATACAACAGACAACTCGACGTCCGTTATCAAGTTTTACCGTGGCCAGGAGGCTGCACAAAGGTGGTCTATTTGCACAACGACCAGTACGGTGTGTGCTATTAACGCCTGCTCATCTGAGACGGCGGTTTCTGTGGTGCCAGAAACAAAAGAACTGGACACATCAGCAATGGGGTCGAGTTCTCTTTACGGATGACAGCCGATTTAGTATGATCAGCGATTCTGGACGTATACACATGCGGAGAGAGCAAGGAACACGCAATCACACCTCCAACATCATCGAAAGGGACCGGTTTGGAGGTGGCGAAGTTCTCGTTTGAGGCGGTATCATGCTTGGTAGCCGTACTGACCTCCACATCTTCCAAGGAGGTTCAGTCACTGATGTCCGGTATTGTACCGAGGTTCTCCTGCCTCACGTGAGTCTGTTTAGAGGTGCTGTGGGTCCTGAGTTCCTTTTCATGGACGACAACGCTACACATCATCGTACAGTGGCTGTCGCAGAGCTGTTGTAGAGTGAAGATATTCAACGCATGGAGTGACCCTCATGGTCCACGGACCTAAATCCAATCGAACACGTGTGGGACCTTCTCTGGAGATGCTTGGCAGCACGTCACCAGCCGCCAGCAACGATTCCGCAGCTACGATTGGCGCTACAAATGGAATGGGCTGCGATACTACAACAGCTCCTTGACAACCTTGTCCTCAGCATGGACAGACGTTGTAAATCCTGCAACACAGTCAGGGGTGATCATATCCCCTACTAAAGACTGGATTTTTCTTGGGTGCCGCCTGCCACATGGACGTTTCTGTCTTCTGTCCAGTTGTGCTCGAAGCTACCTTTTCAATAAATTGCCTTTGTATACTTTGGATTCCTTGTTTGGACGGTTTTCCTCACTTGTCCCATATTCTTACATCTTGGGGATCTTATGGTATGATTTGAGTCGATGTGGAGTACTTCGGCACGACGTTACATTCGAAAAACCGCCTGGTCCTTAATTTTTGCATTCCAGTGTATTTGGTTGCAGCAACAAAACGTTTTATTAAGATAACAATACATATTGTTCGATCAAACAAATTACCAAAAATCGACCTGGGCATTCTGTTAAATGAAGACCAATTTTTTTTTAATGAAAACAATGAATTTCGTAAAATCAACAATAATTTTCATGAAAATACTTTTGTAAATTCAACAATAATTTTCATGAAAATACTTTTGTAAATTCAACAAACATTTTTGTTGACTGCATATCGACAAAATGTTTTGTGGATTCAATAGTTTTTTTGCTGAATTAGCAAAACGTTTTTTTCAGTACAGGAGCACTCTGAAGGAAGGATACAAGTTTTGCCCGTACAATTTCCCTGACGCAACGGTCCCTGCTGAAATTGTCCTCAAGTCCTTACAGCTGATATCACGAATGATGCCCAATGGCACCCCACACCATCGCACTTGGCGTTCTTCCCGTTTGACGCTCGACAATACATGCTGGGAGAAGGCGATCATCACAATACCGTCTAATGCATATTCAGCCACCGTGGTAGTCCAAGTTGAATTGAGACTCGTCCGAAAACAGGGCACATTGCCAATCAGCACGCCGTTGTCTGTATTGAAAACCCTATTCCAGCCTGAGGCGTTCATGGTTCAGGGTCAAAGGAATCCGCCGCAAAGGAATGCGTACAACCAGTCCTCTGTGCAGCAGACTGCATTGAGCTGTGGAGGCAGGCAATGCAACATCTTTTGCAGTGCTCCGCTATTGTGCTTAACACTTGAAAAGATGCGGAACGGTTCGTCACTGCTATGCGGATGAGGTGTCGGTCATCCCGCGGTGTCGTCACATTTTCCCGTCCACTGGGGGATTGTCAATGCACCTGGTTCTCCTCGGCTCACTGCCGCCACACGCGCATCACTGTTGTGGCGTCATGTCCCGTCCGAACAGCAATGTCGCGATACAAAAATACAGCTTCACGTAGACCAATCTTTCGTCCCAGCTCAAACTCTGCCGTATGGTGATATTTTGCAGCCTTCGTCGTCGCCGAGGCATTACTCAATCCTGGAGACCCTTTTACAACTTGCTGTCCGCGATGCACTACTGGTGTGTATCCTAAACAGCACTCTATTTATACCCCTCCCTCGACTGTTCAGAGGGCGCTGCCGGGCCCAGACATGCACAGTAACTCTGCACTTCTAATCATTTGCACGTCCTACCTACCCTGCTCTGCATATCTTGTAAGTTTCAGGTGATTACCATCATTCTTTCATGGTGTTGCAATTTTCACACACAGTAGTTTAGATGGACATAATGAGATTACCCGAAAAATGTTCAGGAACCACCCCGGAAGGGGGCAGTCTCCATGCAAAGAATAAAATCTGACCTCAGCAATCGCAAAAGCAGTGATAGTTTGAGCAGCGAAGAAATCTATTTCCCTTCAGTTGGCAAAAAGGCCTAGCATCATTTACGCTTTCCAACCGTAGGTTTAAGAAGCGTATATGCTCCAGCTTTGTCCGTCTGTCTGTCTGTCTGTCCGTCCGCACGATAACTCGCGTAAAAATGGTTCGATTTCGACGAAATTTTAGTATGTGGTAGGGGATCACCTGGGGAAGAATCGTATTTAAAATGGGCAAAATGGGGTCAAAGGTCAGGACATATCAGTGAGGTCCATCCCATTGCCCTTATGCGTCATAACTTGCATAAAAATGGTTTGATTTCGATGAAAATTTAGCATGTGCTAAATTTTCATCGAAATCATTTTGAATAGGCACGAACCCTATTCAAAATGGGGGTCAAAGGTCAGGACATAAGAGCGGAATCCATTCCAACGCCCTTATGCGTCATAACTTACGTAACAATGCTTCGATTGAGACAAAACGTTATCATGTTGTTCCGGAAGTATACTTAACCAATTCTGTTAAATATCATCGAAATGGGCTCAAAGGTCAGGCATAGGAGCAAGATTTCTTCTACAGCCATTATCCTCATAACTTGCATAATAACTTGAGCAATGATTTCTGGTATGCTGGAAAGCGTATCATAATCAATGCATTGTATGATTTTACTAACTTGTTTTACTCTCTCATAAAGATTTTTTCTCATCTTTACCAGGGCGATTCAAAAGTTCATCTCGTTTGCAGCTAAAACTTTTAATGATGCAAGAAAGCCATATACGCTCACTTCATTCTGCAAAGTACGGGTAGTCGTTTACTGTAGTAATTTGCCAACGTTTCACAGCAGTCATGATCGCACAGCGATACTACTCGGCAGGTTTTCAGAGCAGAATCTCTCTGTTGTCAGATTCCGTATCCACCAGTGAAGCGAAATGCCATCCATGTACTGTAGTAATGGGCCATGGAGAAGATCAAGTGGTAGTCGGGTTGGGGCAAGGCTCCCATACTGCATGGAAGACGTGCTGTTCTTCTAATCCCGGTATTTTTCGGCGGACCACTCCGTTGGTATGACTTGAGGCATTATCCATATGTTGCAACATCCGCTTCCTATTAGTTAGCGCTGGGCAGCATGGCACTAAGCGTAATGGACCCCCAGAAGTTAGTCTACACAGACCTTCCCGTTCATGGGCTGACTCTCTGGCATGAGGTTCTAGTAAACAGGACACTTGCGATTTTAGCAAATGCACAGCATGACTTTCCTCTCGAACCGCTGTCTTTGAAACAATGATTGTGCTTTACGGAGTGGCATCATCCACTGGTTCCTAGTGGTAGGATTTGATTTGATTTGATTTATTGAATATTCTGCCATACACCACAGTAATACCATACATGACAAAATTTACCACAAACAATACATAATTACAATAAGACTGTGTTAAATAGCTAACCAAAACAAAATACGTCAGTAATGTATCCTTAATATGTCATAACCCAATTACAGTAAACATACCATTAACTACAATTAATGAACTTGCACAATTCTACCAAAATTTATAAAGTAGATGGCATGAAATGTAAAAAGGTAATCTATGTCTAAATAAATCACTGCAAGTGGATGACATGGAGCCAGGGAAAAGGGCTTTAATCAAAAAGCATGACGAGCCCCCAATCCCCAAGAAGTATTGTAAACAACTGTAATTAAAAAGTAGATGGCATGTAACCAGTACAGTTATAGTATATAGAAATCCTAACACATGCCAACATAACCACTGATAAACATAGTATAAGAAAAACAATGAAAGATTTAAATAGGACATCTATGTATACATACCAAATTAATGTAATCGAAAAATGTGCATCAAAAGAATATCTGTACAGTAGATGAAACAATCATGCAACAATAAACAAACCAAGATCAACAAGACAAAGACTCCCCTTGTTTCTTCATAGATGAGACCCCAGATACGTTTTACTCCACCACAAATGAATGACTCAAATAGGCAATTTCGTGTAGGGCTTCCGTCCACTGAGGTTTTAGGCCCCAAACCACCAACAGCGGAAAAGCAACAAAGTTAATCATAAATCACACGATATCACCAAACACAACGATTATACATGGAGAAAAAGTAGAATAAGTACACCAATAGCCAATTGGTACAAAGTCACAAATATACGAAAAAAAATCATAAAAAGATACCGACTTAAGAGTACCTACTTTTCATCACCTGTAACGATAAGATGACAAATTACTTCTCCCTGTGGTTTTGACAGCAATCTACGACACAGAGTGACGTATTTTTTCTCCTGTTTTGGTAATCAGTTCATAGAAAACCACTCGACGGCGCCTCGTAACTACGATCTCGGAAACGGCGCGGCTTGTGGGTTGTTCACGTGCCGCTGTAGTGAGTACGTATAAAAAGTGGTGCGCAGATGGCCAAACGACGAACAGTCGTTCAGCCGTGTGTTGTACGCAGCTCATTGACGCCAAAGGGGAGAGGAGACTGTCGCGCATTGTTCACAGCGACCGCAGGGCCACAGTGCGACAAATCACCCGCTACTACAGCAGTGGCGGTCATGGCAATGTATCACAGCACACAGTGTATCGTAGCCTTCTGCGCGTGGGCCTGCATAGCCAAAGACCCAGCCGGGTGCCCATTCTCACTGCACGTCATCGCCAACAACTAATGTAATGGATCCAAGATCATCGAGATTGGACCGTGGATGATTGGAAGAAAGTGGCCTGGTCTGACGAATCAAGATTTCTGGGGCATCACCTTGACAGCCGATCGTGGATACGCTGATTTTCAGCCGTGTGTAGTCCACCGCTGATTGATGCCAGAGGGTATCGGAGACTGTCGCACATTGCTCAAAGCGACCGCAGGACCACAGTACGACAAATCACTCGCAGCTACAACAGTGGTGATCATGGCAGTGTGTGACAGCACACAGTTCATCGCAACCTTCTGCGCATAGGTCTGCGTAACCGAAGACCCAGCCGGGTCCTCATGCTCACTGCACGTCATCGCCAACAACGCATGCAATGGGCCCAAAATCATCGAGATTGGACCGTGGATGATTGGTAGAAAGTGGCCTGGTCTGACTAATCAAGATTTCTGCTGCATCACGTAGACGGTCGAGCGGGGATACGCCGATTACGAACGGAGGCTATGGCAGCTGGATGCACTGTTGGGAGGAAACACGCCGGCATCGGCGGTATTATGCTGTGGGCGATGTTTTCTTGTGAAACTTTAGGCCCCATTATCCTAATAGCACAATTCCTGACAGCTGTCAGGTATCTGAACATCGTTGCGGACCAAGTTCACCCATTCATGGCAACTGTGTTCCCTGCTGGTGTTCGCCATTACCAACAGGATAATGTGCCATGCCAGACTGCCAGTATCGTCAAAGTGTGGTTTGAGGAACATGCTGGTGGCTTTCTGTTAATTCCTTGGTCTCCAAATTCACCTGGCATGAGCCCAATCGAACATTTGTGGTTCGACTTGGAAAAGCGGTTCGCGCCAAATCACCCCCACCCCCGAAATATACGAAAACTGGAGGACTTGCTGTTGATATTACAGTACCATGTACCCCAGGATACCTATCGCCACCTCATCAAATCAATGCCTTGTCGAATGTCCGCTGTTTTGTGGGCTAGAGGAGGCCCTTCAGCTCATTAGGTAGGTTGTCATAATGTAATGGCTCATTAATGTATATCAGAATAAACATGCAAATTATTTCCCAACAATTATACAACAAATGGCTACTGAAATTAGAGTTTTATTAAAGTTGCGCTTAACTGCACAATACCTCTTTCTTGTTTTCACACTCAGTGGATATTGAAACATGTCCACCTACTACATACAGAGTTGGAGCTCCCTTGACTCTGAGATTAGGGTAAATGCCACATAGTTTAGATCCCGCGAGGTTATAGATTCCGTCGGGAGATATATGGTATGTAAATATATAACTAGGAATTCATCTCACATGTGTTCAATGGTATAAACATCTGGGAAATTAGGAGGCCACAGAAGGAGGGGGACATCATTCAAAACAACTAGTCTGGCACCAATAATGGGGATAATTATCCTGCTTGAAGAAGCTATATCCAACAGCAATATGTATTTATGACCGTGGTATGAAATATGAAATGATATTCCTACATTTTCAGCAGCAAATCGTTGTCCTAAAACAATCAGTGGGACCTAGTCTTTCAAATCAAAGCATTCTCCAAACCTTGGTACCACTGCTACCAGTCTGCTGGGTATGTATGTTCCACGCATGCGGATTTATCGCCTTATGTAACGCGACACTCGAAACATACCATTTGCGCGATTAGAAGAAAACGTGATTATTCTGATCAAAAATTCTATGTCTAGTTTTCTTGAGTCCAGCTGTTTTTAGTTTTATGCGAGACGTAACTTCCTGTCATGTGCAGTTATGTATGGTTATTTAATTGGTATTCTGCTATTATGGGCCATACCTTGTTGAGTTCCTCACATAGCCCTGCTACAAATTTTTCTAGACAGCCCTGAGAGCCTCTGAGGTAATTTGCTCCATTGAAACCGATCTATGTGATCGAGCAATATGGTGCATGCATGTCGCACCTCAAACCTCCACGATGGATTTCCCACAGCCGTTTTTGTGTGCAATCCTTGTTTTGCCAAAATGTTTCCATTCCTAATGTACTTTTACCAAGACAGATACGGAATTTTTGTGCTTTTTGGACTACGGAAAAATCTGCCATCCCATCGTCGCAGTCGCAACTCGTCCAAGATTGGACTGTTGGACCACATCATTTAGGCTGACTAAGCTGTTCAAGCTGCCTCTCACTATCATGCACCAACTGCAACTGTCTCCACACAGTCGATCTTTTATACACTGCTGGACAATTGCTAAGGACGGATCATAAACGGCTATATAGCGCATAAAAAAGTAAGTGTGGTTGGATGCCAAGTGAAAAAAAATAATGTCAGAATGCCAGGACATTACAAGAAAGACAATTTATTGTGTTCTGAAATCCAGAAGGCTTTGGAACGTGTTCATGGGACAAACAGGCCATTTTGTGCAGAATACGTAAACGTGAAAAAAATGCAATTACCGTCCGCAGGTGTTCCGGCGTAAGATGTCAATACGGGATATGGCCACCATGGAGGGCGATGCAAGATTCCACACGTCGTGTCATGCTTTGCACAACATTATCAAGCAGCTGTTGGGGTAATTTATCCCATTCCTCTGTCAATGCACGGATGAGGGTGTCCTTGTTTGTTGGAGGGCATTGGCGACCAGCAAGACTCCTCCCCAAAGCATCTCACACATTTTCAATGGGATTCAGATCTGGAGAACTTGCTCGCCATACGAGGCGTTGAATATCCTCGCTCTCAAGACACTCCTGGACAGCGATTGTTTGATGACATGTTGCGTTGTCGTCTATGAAAATGAATCTATCACCGACAGCACCACGGAACATGCGAACATGGGGTAGCAGAACATTATTAATGTATCGTTGGCTAGTCATAGTCCCAGTTGGAAGAACATAGAGGGACGTACGGCCATTGATCATGATGCCAGCCCATACCATGACACATCATGTCGGATATCGGTCCCTTTCGTGTATGTTTGCTGGACAATATGCAGTACCACCATCACGCCAGATCAGTTGTCGTCGACAATCAGACGATAGACTGTATCTACTCTCATCTGAGAAGAGGACAGCAGACCAGTCGTTATCAGTCCAATTGCGATTTTGATGGCACCATTGCAAACGGGCGGTACGGTGACGTCTGGACAATGGGATGCACACAACAGGACGGCGGGCGTATAGTCCTCCTTCATGCAAACGTCTGGCGACAGTTTTTCGGGAGATCCGCTTGCCAGTAGCAGCCACAAACTGATTTGCTACCTCACTAGCTGTGCTGCGCCGGTGTCTTTTTGTTGATAGCACTATGTACCGATCTTCTGCAGGTGTCGTACTGCGAACACGACCTCCCCTGTGACGTTTGCTACACTCTCCATTTGTTTGAAATGATTTCCAAAGCCTTGAAACAACACTGTGGCTGACGTCGAACTCCCTGGCAACATCTGTTATTTTTCGCCCTTCTTCAATCTTGCCAATAATACGGCCACGCGTAAAATCATCCAGGTGATGTCGGGAAGACATACTGAAAATTTTAAGTTCGTCAATTGATTCTTTCCCTTTCAACTTTGCGTTTGAACAACAACGGTCAATACGCGTCCAATCCTTTATATCTCTTATCAGCGCTATGACGTCACGAACAAGTTCGGCAATCCAAAATTTGCATACGCACAACACGTCTTACTGTATCCCGCACTTATGCTAATTTCCACATTTTCCTGCCTTCCATTTTATGGTTGCTATCGTTGCTATTGTCATCCGTCCTTAGCAATTGTCCGGCAGTGTAGTTATGTCACAGAGCGCTCTACATCCGTTGTGGGAATGGTCCTGTTTCAGTGTACGTCGAGTATCTGTACATACTCTTTTTTATTATAGTAATTGTTTCATATTTGGACTCCATCAAACGGAATTCCTCCTTTGTTCATAAACTTAGGTTGTCCGGATAATTCGGGATATTCACTTTTCTTCAGGGTAATGAATACATTTTCATTCGTTGAGCTGATGTCATATATATTTGCTACCGAGAACTTTGATTTTTGTTGGTAAATAAAAAATCATTAATACTATTAAAAGAAAGCCTAAAACATTTATCATTAGCCATAGTATTTAAGGCGAAAATCAGTGTGTGAGAGGGGAAGGAGATGGAGCGGTGTAGAAAACAACTCAAATTCAGTATTGATGTCAAGGACCGAGAATCATTTCTTTGATCCTTTCTTTGGATAACTACGCGTGTGTAATATGTTTCGCAGTATAACTCATTGCGTCATATCCTTTGATTTGCTAAATAAATTTGCGTTTCTAATAATCTTGGTCGCCATCATATCTTTCAGTGTGGGAACTACACATCAGGAGAAAAATGTCGATAATTTTTTGTAGTTCATAAAACTAAGAACTTACGGTTTTTTGAGTGTCACTGACACTTTTAGGATCAAAAAGCATCCAGTTCTTCAGATATTCTGCAGAAGAATTATGTGCAAACCTAGAATGTATAACTTACTATAATACCCTTTTCTGCGCAGCAAATGCAATTTCTCATTGTGCCAACATTTCACCGGAAACGTCGAAGCATATGTTTCGTTCTTTCTAAAGCAATTTTGTGTTGGATGCAACAGGTGTCGCATCCGTCTTCCTACTTTCTAGGTGATCACTCATTTGCATATCATTTGGTTCCGCAGGAGTCTGAATTTCTGTTTTCTGATATTTTGGTCTGGAGGAGGTTTAACGACCGCCGTGAGCAACTCAATGGGCTATTTTTTTTTTTTTTTTTTTTTTGGTCTGATCCATGTAAATGATTGTATCATCTTTAGATGATTTAGTTTCTTTTACTTTTCATTATTAGATTTCTATCTCGGGATTTGAAAACTTTTTTCAAGGATGCAACGTCATGGGATTGTTGTTGTTTATTCAGTAGGATATATGAGAATTCGTTTGCCTTTTACTTGGATTTTTTCATGACTCTTCGAAGTGCAAATACAGGTACAGTCAACCACCGATTCACTGTCCCTCGGTTTTCCCCCACCTTGCATATCGTCACCCATTTGATCTGATCAGACGTGCTATATATTACATTCCTTTATAGCTTAATATACCGATGGCATCGCCAACAGCCAATATATGTTACTGCACATCCTACCTTATACTTATTATACCGCCATTTGCAAGCTGTATGAGAATTCCGTTCTTTTTTTTCCGGACCATGATTCAATTTTGGAAAGTCTTAATGTTGAAGACACTGATTCAGTTAAGGATGCGAATCAATGTTTTCATTAAGAAGATTCTTTGAGGCAAACTCGCACGATGGCGGTATTGCAAACGGTCTTGTTAAATTACATTGTATACTGGTAATAATCGGTTGAAATCTAAAACACATTAAAATTAATGAGTTTCCTAAAAGACATTGGGGTATTACATATGCTTTTGTGTAATGCTATTAATTTTCACTTGGTAAAGTTTTAGTAACGTAACATGATTTTTATTCCTACTATTCCAACTTTGTATTCCTACTATGATAAACAATATCCGCATTCAATGCATACCAGAAGCTTTCGAGATGGAAACAGACAGTTCGAACTACACTGCGCTGTACGTGCATGTCATATAACTGCAATTTTTACCAAATTAGCATGTTTTTAACTTAATACTAATTGCGATTTTTGATGAACCTTTACTGCCAAAATTTGAGTTGCTTAAAAATTATTGGCAAATTCGGTATACCACCACGCTTAACGTAACCCCACGTAGTACTGTAACAAACAGAGGTGGTATTTCAACGGTTGACACTTTTACCGAATTATCTAATAACAAAAGAAAATCAGTGATCACACAACGTTCTATGAAATTTATCTTTTCATATTAATGTTTTCTAAAGCAAAGTTCTTGTCAAAAGCAAAGCTTAGCCTTTCATGAAAACAATAAATAAAGGCTATTGGGTACGTCGAACGCAAAGATGTGACTTGGGATCTTTGCTTTCTGACGTGCCCAATAGCCCTCTTGAAAATGAATGACATTTGAACAATAAGTCTTTGAAATTTCATCGAAAAACTACCTGATTGTAATAAAAAGGTCAATAGATTATTGCATAATATATACCAAACGCGAATGGGGACACATTACAAACAAAACATGAATTCCCATTCTAACCAGAAACCAAACTTATATCCCATCATAAAAACAGAAGGCGTTTTGCAGTAGATCAGTGCGAGTATTGAAGTGCTGCTGGCATTAAAATGATATTGCATTACTCTTATTTCACAAGTCATTTTCCCTTTGGAAATTGCTTTCTTCGTTTCTATCAAATATGCAAATGTCCACAGCGGGGAATAAATTATTTTTCTAAGAACGAGATTGTAGAGTACGTTAAGTAAAACAATCCGTTCAGGATATTGACTCGATGATGGAGGAATTTCCATTATAAAGTGAGTTCTGTTTTTTATTGGCAGATTTTTGAACTTACATATTCCTAAAATGGATGATCAGAGACACGAGAAACACATGAAGTAATAAACATGTTATTTATAAATTATATACGAAAGCCGGCACAATGCAGAAGTTTCGCACATTTTTGATCTAACACTTCTGAAACTACTAACATTTCTAAAAACATTTCTAAAACTGCAGTATACCGGGTGTCTCAATGGCATTTGCATAAAAATAGAAAAAAAAATGTATACCACCTTCGCAGAAAAAAAAGTTTAATAAAAAGAATTGCGCAATGTTCCAATTAGTCGACAAAAAAACCCGTTGCGAAACTCGGGGAGATATTCTCGATAAAAGTTGTAAAAAGTGTAATGTCTGGAGTGATAATATCCTGCACGTGCGAGAGCTCTTTTCTTACTCGCTTTGAGTGCTACAAAGCTATGCAGCAAAACAAGCAACCATTCGCCCGTAAACGGGATTCAGACGATACATTTTTTACAATTTTCATGGCCAATGTCTCCGCGAGTTTTGCAAGTAGAACAACGGGGTTTTTTTCTAGAAATGCAAGCCACAGGGGTGCAACTGCCATGCCGTAAGTTTTTACGCCATTTTGAGTATTTTTTTAATTAAAAGTATGTATCTGTAATTAACCGTTGAAGAGATAAAAAAGCTTGCTTCACTATTTTTTGAGACATCCGGTATATATTTGACGAAGTTGTATTGGAGCTGAGACGCTTTAAACCTCACATTACGGAAAGTCAGTTTGTTGATGTCTATAACAGTGTAATTGTACTGATTGTTTTAGGGTAATCCGTTTGCCGAATATTATCACTGACGAGTTATCTAATGATGTGCCTTAAAAAGCAATAAAGGCGCTTTATGTAAGTAAAGACGACTCTCTTCTGTCAGTTAGAAAGCCTAATATTACTCATCGTGTAATTAAGGAATTTATGTTAATTATCCGGAGTCCCGAGAATAACGTCAAGAAGCTCCAGTATTACAAGTAACACAGAGGTACCACAAAATATTTTAAGAATATACCAACTGAAAAAAAAATTACATGTTTTACAGCTGTGATGTGCTAGCGGACCTGTGGGTTCCAGGGATTATTATATATATATAACGATTTGGGTGTCGCATTTTTGACACCTCCTTTAGTTCCGCCTCCAAGCACGTAAGAAAGCCTACAGAACATCACCGTGTGTTTCATAAACAACGACTATCTTACCAGTCCGAACAACATGGCGTCGTATAGGAGAAGTTTCACAAAATGTCCAGCAGTGAAACTGTAAGTATAAATTGTCTGTTCTCATACAATATAATATATCTTACACTGCCGTTACTTGAACACATGCACACAAAAAAACAAAATCATATCCATCAATGTAAGGCAAATTTGAACAATACATCAATTGAATATTTAAATCATATTTAAATATTTATAGAAGCCTCTCGTTCGCGGAGATACTGACAACAGCCGCCTTTGCTGTTATCCACTAAATAGTCTGCTCCAAACATAGTTGAAAATATATTTATATAATACATAGCGTTAAACATGAGAGTGACTAAAGATTTACGTCTTCATTCGCAAAGTTTCCTTATCACTGGAAATACTTTCGCAGAAAGTTAGGATTAACAAGCTTTGAACTTCTTAGTCGGCAAGGCTAATCAAGCTCATACGTGATAACAATGCAGTTCCCTAACCAGTTATAGCTCTCAAAATGGTCCTGTTTTATATTGAATCCAGGCGTGACTAGGACTCAAAGGGAAAGACTCAAAGGTTCAGAAGAGAAATAATACATGAAGCAACAGAACTTTACCTTGAACACTAATCAGGAAAAGACCGTAAAGCGTTGTAGGTCACAAAGGAAAACTGCATTTAATCTTCACTTTATTCTTTATGAAAAGAACTTTGTCTTTCGACTTCTGAGAGCGGAAACGTAGTGTTCATAAACTGACAATCGGATACACAACGAAGCAAAATGGCACGTTTCCAAATATATTTCACAAAAAGCGATAACAGCTGTTCCGCTATGAATATTTGTGTTGAAACGTATTGATCAGTTCAATACGCGCAGTGCTTCTCAGTTGTGTCGTTTCGCTGCTAGAAAATCAATCATAGGCAATATGACCTTTATTATTACAACGAACACATCCGTACCCTGTGCAAATTTCCTAAATTTTGCATTTCTGTGTTGCACTCCTTCATATCAAAAAGATTAGCCATTAGTAACTTAATGTTTATTTACAGATTTTAATTTTGAGAAAGTTTCTGCGTTCAGAACATATCTTCTCTGTAATTTCACATAAAAAGTCAACCAAGAAAACATTATTCTTCTTCCTTTGGAACTGCTAAGGTTGTGATAATTTAAATATTTTTCCATCTGTTGTTGCGCAGGGTCTGTCAATGGTCGAGTTTCCTAGAGGACGGTTTTGTATCTTTAAATGTCAGTCGTGGGTTTGAATCTCAACACACACGTAAATATCGTGGTTGTTCATGCGGTACCAGATATAAAAGGCTCCGCTGACCCTAGCCTTAAATTGCAGTTAAACATCAGGAAAATATTAAAAGAAAAAAATGGGAACCGCTTCACAAACAGAAAACAAGAAAGATGACACCGAATTTTCGGGTGTAATAAGTACGTCTTTTGAATCCGTTCTGACGCAAATTAAATTTATCAAAGCTATTCAATGTCAATGGAACCGGCATGGAAAATAATAGTATCTGACGGAGTAAAGAAGTTTTTCAATAGGGTTCTTAAACCCTCAGATATTGCTGTAAACGGAATCGTGAGCTCACGCCCTGTGATTGCTGACTTGTGCGTTACTAAAAACATGAATTTATCTGAGAAACATTTCGCACCGAAAACGCTCTCCAACGCAGAAAGAATTTTTCAAATCGGACTCTTAGAAACAAAGAGATCGACAAAAATAAGATGTGACTTTACTCCCCTTGGGGGGAAAACCATGCATTATTTTAGGAAGAAAGTATTCTCAAAATGTTTTTCCATATGAACGGTATCGGTCCAAGAAAAAAAAATTTAGTCGAGTTTTCAGGAGAACAGATTTTGCTACAAATACATCAGAAGCAGAAATTAACGCCTGCACCCCCTGGTGGCCAAACCATTCTTTACCAAACATTAGAAATTATGTGAAAAATATTTTCCATCAGGTCTTCTATGCGATACAGGAAGAAGTTTTCATATCGGAGTTTTAGAAGCAGAAATAATGCAGAAAACGCAATTTACTTTTTTGCCCCTGGCGGAAAGTCTATGATTTACTTGAAAATTTTGAATTTATAGGAAAAACATTGCGCATCGGAAACACTATCCAACAAAGAAGGAATTTTTCAAATCGGACTTCTAGAAGTAGATATATTGCCAAAAATAAGATATTACATCTACGTCCCGTGGCGTAAAAACCACGCATTATTTCAAGAAGAAAATGATCCTAAAAGGTTTGTCGACATGAATAATATCGGTCAACAAACGACTTTTTTGCAATCGAGGTTTTAAAAGCTCATATTTTGTTGCAAATACATCAGAAGCGGAAATTAAGACATACGCCAACTGGTGGCCAAACCATGTTTTACGAAAATTAGAAATTATCTGCAAAGGATTTCCCATCAGGAGCTGTATTCGGTGCAGAAAACGTTTTTTCAAATCGGAGATTTAGAAGCAGAGATATAAGGGGGGAAAGCAATTTACCTTTACGCCTCCTAGCGGAAAGTCTATGAATTAATTGAAAATTTTGAAATTATATAAAAAAATGTCACGCTGAAAGCACTATCCAACAAAGAAGGAATTTTTCAAATCGGACTCTTAGAAGTAGAGATATTGACAAAAATAAGATATACATCTACGCCCCCTGGCGGAGAAACTGCGAAATATTTAAAGAAGAAAATATTACGAAAATGCTTATCGTTGTGAGTGGGGTGAGTCCACGAAAGATTTTTTTCAATCGATATTTTAGAAGCTCAGATTTTATAGCAAATACATGAGAAGCAAAAATTAACACTTACGCTCCCTGGCAACCAAAGTATACTTTACCAAAAATTTGAAATTATATGCAAAAGATTTTCCATCTGGAGGCGTATCGCTGAAGAAAAAAATTTTCAAATCGGAGTTTTAGAAGAAGAGTTATCGGGAAAATGTTATTTAATTTTACGCCCCCTAGTGGAAAATCTATGCGTAATTTGTAAAAGTAACTATATCTAAAATAATCTTTGACATAAATGGAATCGAAAGATAAAATAATTTTTTCAATCGGATGTTTAGAAGCAAATACGTGGAATAAAACGTGATTTTGAATTAGACATCATCTGCAGTTACACCTTCTAGCCGCAAAATTGTACGTCCTAAAAAAACACGAAATAAAGGATCATCATTCGCATATTTCGAGCTTCCCAATGCCAAAAGAATTTTTGAAATCGGACTAATAGTTGCAAAGATATCGTGCGTACAGACTGACGGACTGACGGACGAACGGACAAACCGGTACATAAGCACGATCTTTTTTACAAAAGATGTGCTAAAAATAGAGAACTGTAACACGGATCTATCAATAGTTGGGATACGAGAGTTCCTACCTTAGTGTGAAGGGAGATATATGATTACACAGCGCGGCAATTAAGTAATGACATTCAATCTGAAAACAAAAAAGATGACACCGAATTTTCGGGTGTAATGAGCACATCTTTTGAATCCGTTCTGACGCAAATCAAATTTATCAAAGCTATTCAAAGTCAATGGAACTGATATGGAAAACAGTAGTATCTGACACAAGAAAGAAGTTTTTCAATCGGGTTTACAATCCCGGAGATATTGCTGTAAACGGAATCGTGATCTAAGGCATTCTGGTTGCAGACTTGTACGTTAAGAAAAATTTTAAATTACGTGAGAAACATTTCGCAGCGGAAACGCTCTCCAACAAAGAAACAGTTTTTCAAATTGGAGTCTCAGAAGCAGATATATCAACCAAGATAAAATATGCATCTACGCCCCCTGACGGGAAAATCATTCATTATGTTAAGAAGAAAATATTCTCAAAAGGTTTTCGATGTGAGCCGTATCGGCCCAGGAAAGAATTTTTTCAGTCGAGATTTCAAGAACTCAGATTTTGCTGCAAATATATCACAAGCAGAAATTAAAGCTTATGCCCCCTGGTGGCCAAGCTATTCTTTAACAAATATTGGAAATTATATGAAAAACATTTCCCATCAGCAGTTGTATGCGGTAAAGGAAGAATGTTTCAAATCGGGGCTTTAGAAGCAAAAATATAAGGGGAAACGCAATGTACCTTAATGCCCCTAGCGGAAAGTCTATGAGTTACTTGAAAATTTTGAAATTACATGAAAAACATGTCGCACCGGAAACTCTATTCAACAAAGAAGAAATTTTTCAAATTGGACCACTGGAAGAAGAGATATTGACAAAAATAAGATAGCCGCGGTGGCGCAGTGGTCTAAGCGATGGCCTCTGATCATTCGTCCGAAAGGTGTCCGGGTTCGAATTCCGGTGAGGCATGGATGTTGTGTTTGTCTTCCGGCCCTGGCTCTCCTGCTTCCCTGGAACCAGTGACCCTAAATTAGGGACGGGCGACTGCTTATAGCCCATTGAGTTGCTCACGGTGGTCGTTAAACCTCCAACAAAAAAAAAAAAACAAAAAAAAATAAGATATACATCTACGACCCTGGCGGAGAAACCATGCATTATTTTAAGAAAGAAATATTCCGAAATGGTTTGTCGACGTGAGTAGTATCGGTCCACGAAATAATTTTTTAAACGAGTTTTTAGAAGCTCAGATTTTGTTGCAAATACATCAGAAGCAGAAATTAGCACTTATAACCCCTGGTGGCCAAACCGTTTTATACAAAAAATTAGAAATTGTATGCGAAATATTTCCCATCCGGAGCTGTATCCGCTGCAGAAATAAGTTTTCAAATCGGAGTTTTGGAAGCAGAGATATCGGGGGAAACGCAATTTATCTTTAAGCCGCCTAGCGGAGAATCTATGCGTAACTGAAAAAATTGATTATACCTTAAATAATCTTCGCCATGAGTAGAATCTAAAGGCAAAATAATTTTTTAATTGGACATTTAGAAGTAAATGTATGGAATAAAATGTATTTTGAATTCGATATCATCTGCATTTACGCCCTCTAGAGGCGAAATTGCGCATCGTAAAAAATCAAAATAAAGGGTCATCATTCGCACATTTCAAGCTTTCTAATGCAAAAGAATTTTTTAAATCGTACCATTAGTTGTAGAGATAATGTGGCTACAGGCGGACGAACGGACAGACCGATAACATAAACCATAAACACGACAATTTTTTACAAAAGACGTGTTAAAAAATTACTCTCAGTTTTTATGGAACGGCCTTTGTATGTTACTTACTTATAGGCTTAGTCTCTTTATTTAATAACCGTACCTCATATGTCGGTTTTGCTTACTCTTCATCATGGTCATTTCGAGAATCTAGTGACAATGAAGTTCATTGCAGTGGGGGTGTTGAGGTGATTTTCATATTTCGCCAGGATTTTGATAGAATATTTTCCGTGATATGTAAGTTACGTGCTGAACTCGAAACTGGAATGTATTTTAGTTGATGCCTTATATATTGAGGAACATTTGTGTCTTTCAGGCTTTGTCAACAAATCTTCAGTGTTGCCCAACAAAATCTCAACATCTTTTAACACTACATATTTCAATTGAATTAACTTTCTTCATGTTGGTTTTCCTAGCAATTCATTATTTTTATGCACAGGGAGAATAATCCATTCCACAATCCTGCATATCATCTTGTCCGGGATTTTTCTCAGCGTACATGAAGCGATCAGCAAGGGATTTTTTTGTCAATGCATGTTTTCTTCATTTTGTGGTGGAGCAAATTCTACTCGCATTAACTTATGATTTATATAAATAAAAGTTTCAAGTTTTTCTCATTTTCTAGTCTCTTTTCTTAACATTAGGCGATTGCATTACATTTCCGTCTACATACATTTGTTTGGTACTTCAATTTAGCAGAGGTAAACCACTGTCTTCTTTTTTTTTTTTTTTTTTCATAAACCTCTTTTAACATCCTTTCTTTAGTTATTTCGTTAGAAAAAATTAAGTTGACGTTAACGCACATGTTATCACATTTCCTCACATTCTGCTGACATTATTTACATCTACAAATGGCAGCATAGAGATCTGTGTTCTTTCACTTTTTCCTCAACATAACATGATAGACATTCTTATGGAATTTTCATTAATCTCACTGTTTCTAAATAAAATAGGTGATAGCATTTCCTCTCACGTAAAATGCTGATTTACAGAACAGTTATGCAGGGCGATTCAAAAACGATTTTACAACTTTGAATGCATATATAAATTTTTTCAGAATATATATTTGAGAAACGAATTTCTCTGAAGAAATAATTCTTCATTATGCATGGTCGTCATTAATACTGAGTTTGCGGCTCCGCACACATTCACAATCACGGAAACTCTTTCAACTACTCTTCAATCACTGAAGTGAGTGACCTACATCTGACCCTTGATGTGAGAAAACGGTCGTGAGCTGCTACAATGGGGCAGGAACAGCTTCGACTAGCGCAAATCTGATGGTAATCAGATATATATACTAATTGACAAAAGTCCCTGAACATCCCTTCAAAAGCAAATGAACGGATCCGCTGCATTGTTAAGATGCGCGGTACTGCTGCAAACGGTATAAAAACAATCGTGCTGCTGACCACGGTCATATCGCACTGTGAGGTTGAGTGAAAATGTCGCTGCGGGAGAGAACTGACTTTGAGAATGGAAAGATTGTTGGGTGTTATATCAGTAGGTTGTCCGTAAGAGGAACTGAGAGGCGTTTAAACATAACCAAGTCAACTGTTTTGGATGTACCGAATAAGTGGAAGACACATGGCGTACCTGAAGCATCAAAACGTGACGGCAGACAAAAAGAAAGTCAGTGATATAGGAGGTCGAAGCCTCAGGAGAGTCGTTACAGCTAATCCACGGAGTACTACTGCACAAGACCTCAGTTTACAGGTGAGTAACAATGCTGGAACCTCGGTATCTGCACGTACCATTCGCAGAGAACTTCCTTCCATAGGTCACCGTGGTCGTGCGGCTGCTCATAAGCCTTTAATCTCCATTCGGAATGCTACGCGTAATTTAGCAGGGTGTATCGTGGACCGTAGATCAATGGAAACGGGTCCTATGGACTAATGAATCCAGATACACGATCCATCAGTCTGATGGGCGTGTGTGGGTACGGCGGGAGCCGGGGAACTCTATTTACCATAGTGTACTGTTCCTACGGTCAAGTTTGGAATTGGCAGAATCATCGCATCGGAATGTTTTTCGTGGTATGGTCCCGGCCTATTGGTTATCGTGGAGAAACCTGTTAACCAGCACGTCTAGTTCGATATTCTGGACAATTATGCCCTACCAATTATATGGTAATACTATAGAACCAAGTGTTCTTGGTACCAGAAGGATTATGCACCGAGCTATAAAGCAAGAACTGTTACGGCGTGGTTTGACGATAATTTCGTATCGTGTGTGGACTGGCAAGCACAGAGCCCTGATCTTAATCCCGTAGAGCACCTATGGGATGAATTAGAGCGCAGCATAAGAAGTTTGAAACCAAGGCCTACTACTAAGCAACAGTTAGCGGTAGCATTATGTACCTAATGGAAGCGCATATACCTGTCGCTGTTTTCCAAAACCTTGTCGAAAGCATGTCTCGAAAGGTCGATGCATGCGTTAAGGCCAAAAGTGGACCGACACCGTAGTAATGTATATCAATAAATGCTATGTTGTGTTTCTCTTCTAGGTGCCCGGTGACTTCTGTCTATATAGTGTATGTTCAGTTGCTTGGAATTTCCTTGTCCTGGGTAATGTAATGACTAGCATGCTCCACCGGAAATCGGGAGGAAATCGAAATTTTTCAAGTTTTCGGAATGAAGAAAATACATGGAATACAGTGAAAATATGCCAATAATTTGTGGAATATTTCTCTTGCCATGATTTGGTGAATGTGGATGTGTGCGGAGACATAAAACCAGCATTTGTTCAGAATACTTACAAAATGTTGGGGTGCGTTAATCTGTAGCAAAATACATAACGTAGAGTTATAGCATCGTAACTGCAACCACCAGCTGTGCGTATTTCAAAACTGCTGCTTTCACAGACGCATAGTGTGTTGGCTGTGTGTTTTGGTTTAAAGAAACTAAATTTGCGGTAACTGCTCAATGAAAATTTCGCACCCAATGTCGTAGGGATCCTCCTTCTAGACCTACAATTTACTCTTGGCATAAGAAATTTATTGAGACTGGTTGTTCTGTTAACCGTGAGAAAATCCTCTAGTCTCCCGGGTATTTCTGCTGCTGTCGTGGAACAAGCTTCGCCCGTAGTCTCACAAAATCAACGCGACGTGCGTCTCGTGAACCGACGGTTTGGTGAGTGTTGCGAAAATGATTGCACTTAAAACCATACAGACTTACCGTGTTTCAAGAAATGCGTAGCGCAGATTGCGTGGCTAATCAAGAATTCTATCCGGAAATGTTGCATCGGATAGAGGAAGACGGGACATTCCTAGACTACGTGATCTTCAGAGACGAGTTGATATTTCATGTCAGTCGTAGGTTAACACCTACAATTTCAGGATTTGGGGGGGGGGGGCGAAAATCAACGCGAATATCTGTAACATGTTCGTGACAGCCCAAAGGTGAGTGCGTTTTGTGCACTTAAAAATTAACGAAGAAGCCGCAAACATAAAGTCCGTGGTGTCTTCTTCTTCTCATGGGAAATCAATCAACGGTATGGTGTATCTGTATATGCTCGAAAATTATCTCATTCCATAATTGGATGATGAACACAAAGAAGAATGCATTCATTTTCAGCAAGACGGCGCACCACCTCACTACAGAACAGATCTGAATTTTCTCAAAAAAAAGTTTCTGAGGCCGGCGGAGGTTCCCGGTCCTTTTGTCCGTGTTCATTTCGTCCACATTCACTTTGTCCAGTTCACTTTATCCATTTGTCCACCGTTCACTTTGTCCCCTCTTCATTTAGTCCAGTGTTCATTTCGTCCCCCGTTCACTTTGTCCACATTTATTTCGTCCTCAGAATAGATGAAACACCGTGGAACTTTTGGTTTATATGGAATTTTTATTACTAGCCAGAAAAAAGGTCTGAGAACATTACTTTCATGTGATTTTCCTGTTTTAAGTTTTTCTATTAAAATATAACGATTTTAAATGCTATTTAAAGTACAACGAAGAACTGAATTTTGAAGAGATTTTTAAGTCTTTTGTGTGGCACGATGTCATGCACTATGACATAAATCAAAGTTTATTCCAATGGACATAAATGTGTTTGATTAAAGAGGAAAATGTTAGATTCCCTTTGCGCTTTATGCTAAAAATCTCCCTTTTCCTCCTCTCACACCTCAAATTCACAGTGAATATCGTTCTAAACTTTTTTTTTCACCATTATACTTTTATTCACTTTTTTCTCACTTTAAATAGCTATGACACATACACTGAGTGGCCACTTTATTATGAACACCTGACAGTTTTAAGCAAATCAGCTATGGCTGCACGCTGTTGCCGCCAGAGGGCGAGGTTAGTATAAAAAGGGAAAGTTTAGTGCTTGCGACAGTAGTAGAAGCGATTTTTGGGTGACAAGATGGGCAAAAAAATGCGATTTCACGGTCTTACAACGTGGGATGACTGTAGGATCTCGGAGCCATGGAGCGAGTATCACCGAAACCGCCGCATTCGTGTAAAGTTCCTGAGCAGCTCTCGTTAAAGTGTTTAAAGACTGGACTGTCAGCCAAAGATCTGGGTCTAGTGACTGCTCGGGCGGAACGGAGAGTGTCCAGACTGGTAACAGACAACAGAAGGTCAACAGTGCAGCAAATTACAGATCATCTTAATCAAGGATCCCCTCAAATGATCTCTGCACGCACTGTTCGCCGTACATTGCATCGGATGGTATATGGCAGCCGAAGGCCTGTTCGAACACCTTTGCTGTCTGCAGTTAACAAGAGAAAACGTCTCCAGTTCGCACAGGAGCACAAGGATTGGACAGTCGATAATTGGAAACAAATGATGTGGTCCGATGAATCACGTTTTCAATTGCACCATGCCGATGGCCGAGTGAGAATTTGGCGGAAACAGCATGAAAGCATGGACCCCAAATGCATTGCTACAACCCTTCAAGTTGGTGGAGGCAACGTTATGGTTTGGGGAATGTTTTCCTGGCATGCTTTGGGCCATTTAATTCGTGTTTATCAACGTCTGACTGGCACATCATATCTAAACATCGTTGCGGACCAAGTGCATCCTGTCATGTGGATGGCATATCCCAATAGCGATAGCTACTTACAACAAGATAATACGTCCTGTCATAGGCAGGACGCATTATCTTGATGCTCGTATTGTACACGATTGGTTTCAGGAACATGATAGTGAGTTTACTTTGCTTAGGTGGCCCCCACAATCTCCAGATCTCAACCCCATTGAGAATTTGTGGGATGAAATTCAACGAGCCATCAGACAGCTGGATCCCCAACCCTGCAATCTCACACTACTGGAAAGTGCTATTCATCAAGCATGGTCTCAGATTCCACAAACCACCTATCAATATCTAGTGGAGTCCATGCCACGAAAAATCGACGTAGTATTAAAGGCAAAAGGTAGCCCAACGAAGTACTGAGGGGGTGGTCATAATAAAGTGGCCACTCAGTGTATAGGGAGCATTATAGTTCATTCGTATGAAAATTAGTGATACGAAAATTATAAAAAAATTATAATCAAAATAAAAAATAAATATACTGAAATGCTAAGAACTACATGAAAACTATATACAAGATGCATTTCAAAACATTAAAAGTTTTTTTTTTGTAAAACTTTGATCTATGTCATAGTGATTGACATCGCACTACACAAGAGATAAAAAACTGTTCAAAGATCAGTTCTTTGTTTTACCTTAAATAACATTTAAAATCGTTGTGTTTTAATCGAAGAACTGAAACAGGAAAAACGTCGCGTGTTAGCTATGTCCGCTTTTCTGCCTATCAACAAAAATTTTATCAAAATAGAAAATTTTCACGGTATTCGATCCGTTCTGAGGACAAAACGAATGTGGACAAAGTGAACGGTGGATAAAGTGAACCTTGGACGAAATGAATTGGACTAAGTGAACGTGGACGAAATGAACACGGGCAAAGTGATCAGTCACCCCGGTGGATTGGTCGAGCAGGACCGAAAGCATGGCCACCTTGTTCTCCCGATTTGACACCTCTCGATTTTTTCCTATGGGGTTTCATTGGAGATCGAGTGTTTATTTTTAGATTACCTGCAAGTTTGGCTAAACTAAAACCTCGAATCACCACCGCAGTTGCAGTAAACAACAGATATGCCGCCTCGAGTTTGCGAAGAAATTGACTTCGGGTGGGATGTCTGCAGTATCACCAATTTCAATCACATCGAACCAAAACGACAATATGGGATAAAACTTTATGTGTTTTGCTACAGACTGACGCCTCATAAAATTAATTCTGTAAGTATTCTAAATAAATTGCCATACCCTTTCGAAGTTTTAAAGTCTCTTTGATGTACATTCCAGGATTTTGATTTTTGCCTTTTTTATTTTGCCTAAAATATTGGTCAAGAGCGCACAAGATGTGAAGTTGAACGGCTTCACTCCTGGGTAATAACAGTTAACTTACATATTTGTCATTTTATGTGTGTCATGCTTATATCTGCAATTGTTCGTTAAAGTTTGATGAAAACAATGCTTTAGATAACTGATATCGTACTGATTTTCCCTTGGTGATATTTTTCTTTTGTTCAGCAACAGTATACTTCTCTTCCGAACAGACAGTGAAAGGCTCAGCGGTTCTTTCCTCGCCATGTAAACTTTCTTTTGCTCATCCGATTGACCATATATTCCCTCTGTCTTAACCTCAACAATAATTTCTTTTTAATAAAACTAAGCCTAAAGATTTTGTCTTGCTTTATTTCAGATGCTTTTGCTGCTTCTGAATAGGCCCTTAATGACTTATAAATTCGTTTCCTCTCCGTTTATCCAAAAGTGATTCTGGACATTATAAATGATTTCAAGATGTTCATGAGGGGGAAAGTATTTTTTCTTTGTCTGGTGTCTAGTACTTTTTTTTTTGGAGGTCTATTACAATGAGATTACGGAGTTTCTGGCGTCGCCTGAAAAGGCGGAAAGATTGCTTCTTTTGTGCATCATACAATGGAATTGCTCATGGTTTTTCTAGTTTCACTGGATTTTCTGAATTATTTCTATTCAATAATTCCATGACTTTCTTGATGCTTTGTCTTTTCGTTCAAGATTATTTATTATTAAATTGTTGAAACGTAATTATTGCATCTCCATGTGCCACATCAAAAAGCTAAAGCAATCGTTTTGCTTGAAAAGACCAAAAATAGTAAGATAATTAATATCTCAAGATATGCAATAAGTATAATATTTTTTTCTAACTATTTCACTGCTTCTGTAATAGTTTTGCTAGGATGTTACGTGTTGTGTGAAAAAAGAGATGCATATCGATAAATTCTTATCGCATAGTCTTTAGTGGGAAAAGGAAGAAACAACAATATCGAGAGTGTCTCGTTTTGTTACAAGAATCCATTCGGCTGTAAATCCTTACTTCGTTTTCATCTTTTTGTTCGTTAATATTGTGTTGCCGGAAACTTTATGGCGTATTTTGGCACCCGATGGCGGTTGGGCGGTTTTGGAAGTATTAGAGGCATGCGCAACTCTGTTATCGCTATGGCATTCGACAGGTGCTAGATCTAGCTGCAGTCTAAAAGGAATAGTAAGCGATTTGCTTGATTTGTGGAGATTTGACATCAAGTTGAAGATGGAAGAATAAACTGTGCATTTTTGCTATATTTTACTGTCCGTAAAGGGAAGAACGCGCGTCCGGCTTGTGAAAAGTTGCGTAAAGTGTATGGTGGTAGTGCTCTACAAGAACGTCAGTGCCAGCGGTGGCTCGCAAAATTCCGTGCTGGTGATTTTGACCTCAAGGATGCTCCTCCGTCCAAATGGCCCACCGAGGTTGATGACGACGAAATCAAGGCATTGATCGAGTCAAACCCACGTTACACGACACGAGAGATTGCAGAAACATTGCACATCCATCATTCAAGCGTTCACGACCACCTGAAGAAACTGGGATACGTAAGCAAGCTCGATGTGTGGGTTCCTCCTGAACTCAAAGAAGCTCAATTGACGGCGCGTATAAACATCTGCGATATGCTCACTAAAAGTGAGGAAAGCGATCCTTTTTTTAAGCGACTGATAACTGGCGACAAAAAGTGGTTTGTGTACAACAATGTGCTGCGCAAACGGTCATGGTCCCGACGTGCTGCTTCGCCTGAAACGACATCCAAAGCAGACATTCAACAGGTGAAGGTTCTGATCCCAGTGCGGTGGAATTTTAAAAGTATCCTGTTTTTCGAGCTCCTAACGCGGAACCAAACAATCAATTCGAATGTGTACTGTCGGCAATTGGACAGTTTGAACGAATCCATCATTCATAAACGTCCAGAGCTCGTTCACAGTAAAGGTGTTGTGTTCCATGACGACAACGCGAGACCACACACAAGTTTAATCACCCGCCAAAAATTATCGGGGCTTGGGTGGGATGTGTTGCCGCACCCAGCATACTTGCCTGACCTGGCGCAGTCAGACTCCCACTTGTTTCGCTCTCTTCAACAGTCCTTGCGTGGTATAACGTTCAATTCAGATGAGGCTACAAATCAGCACCGTGTACAGTTTTTCGCCACGAAAGACAAGTCCTTCTATGAACGAGGCATTCTGCAGCTAACTGAAAGATGGCAAAAGGTTATCGAACAAAACGGGCATTATATTATTGATCGATCTTTGTTCTTTCTATCAATAAATGAACTTTGCAAAACATGGCTGAAATCAGTCATGACTTTTCCTACAACCTAATATATCGTGATGTTGCAAGAATCCTGAAAAGGGACTTTTTGTTCGTAGTAATGAAAATGGTATTACTTTTTAATGAATGTGCTTCAGATTACGGCTAACATGCTTCATATTTAGGTCGTTTGATTCATTTTCATAGGATAACCAGAGACATTTTTAGCATTGTCTTTCTAATTTGCTGCACAATTATATACTTGCTGCATTTCCATTAATCGCAGTTAAAGTTCAATTAATTCATCGTTCTTATTCTTACTTACATATCGAGGGCTGACAACCGTTCTTGTCGAAAATGTTTTGAAATTCACCAAATATTTTGCTGTCCCTTGTGCTATATCTGGCCGAATTGTTTATCCATCAGTATTCAAGGCAGCAAACTTAGGTGCACGATATTAAAATCCTGTACATTTAAAAATCCCTAACTCATTGAGCCTTAAAAACATTTAATTGCACACAGATGAAAAGTAAAACATTAAATCATAAGACCATTCTGATTTCCATAAACCCATCATCAGATGAATAAACCAAACCCTAGCATGGGTATAGGCATATACACTCACGGACAATGAAATTTGCGCTCCTAGAAGAAAACATGCTACAACCGCGAAACTTTGCAAATAGCTAGAGTGTGTACTGGTATTCAAATGATCCACGTTTGGTGCGCGTGCGAAGGACCGCACACCCTGAGGTGGAGCTGCAAACACGAACCGGCAGCCTTATAAACCCAGAGTGTAGTCGATGCCCCATGAAAGGGAAAAGCACCGGCCGACGCAAGCAAAAGTACATAGTGACAAGAATGCCGGGTAGATACCAGAGACGTCGATTTACACAACTTCTGGACTTGGAGAGAGACCTGATCATCGAGCTGAAAAACGCACGGTGTTCGGCGCGTCGTATAGCCCGCCAAGTGGATCCTTCTGACCATGCCGTCCGACTATGTTGGGAGCATTGGACACGTAACGGTACTTCCATACAGCGGTGCGGCTCCGGGCGGACTAGGAGGACCACCAATAGAGGGGATCGACGGATCGTGCGCCAGGCACAAACGAATCCCACGTGTAATCCGTCCACTATACAGGCAGATGTAGAGGCTCCTGTGTGCCCACGAACCATTTCCCGATGCCTCACGGAAGTGAATCTGCGATCCCAGCGACCGTTACGTGTGCTGCCATTAACAGCGGAACATATCTGGCTCCGTGTGCAGTGGGGCCAGGCTAGAGCGACATGGCACGCCACAGACTGGCGACGTGTGGTGTTTAGCGATGAATGCCGCTTCGTGTTGGGGACAGATGAACATCGTGTTCGGATGTAAAGTACCCCGGGTCAACGGCGCAAATCCATCCTCGCTATCGAGCGCCACACCTCCCCGTTGCTGACAATATGGTCTAGGGAGCCATTGCCTACATACGATAAATGATCAACTCTAGTAGTGGTACGTAGGTCATTGACGGAGCAGTGGTATGTGGATGAGATCCTACGGCTACATGTGCTCCCATCCTGGCTGGGATTCCAGGTGCGCTATACCCTCAGGATAATACCCTCCCACACACGGCTCTGGTTGCCCCGGACTGACTACGTCATGTCCAGACACTTCCATGGTCTGCCCGCTCCCCGGACATGCCCCCTATCGAGCATGTGTGGGACCACATAAAACGCCGGCTGCCGTCGTGCAACACCTTCCTAGATTTGGAGCACACCGTCCAACACGTGTGCGCCAGTCTGCCGCAGGACAACTTCAGGCGTCTGTTGGCCTCAATGCCGGACTGTATTGCAGCATGTGTCGCCGCACGAGGCGGTGCGACGGGCTTTTGAAGATAACCGGACTGCGTGCCACAGATCTCTCTGTAATTGTCCTGCAGCTCTGTTTTTGCCATCATGTTTGTCATTTATCCGTATCATTACGTCCATAAAACTTCAGTTCAATCCAATGCTTCCTTCTTGGTGAGCAAATTTCATTGTCTGTGAGTGTATATACATGTGTACACTACGTCATGCGAGGAAGTGACGTAGCTTGATTCATCATGGAATGATCACAGAACAAATACAACAATTAATTCAGTCCTCTAAATAGAGGACCAAGCAGGTGTGAAACATGTATATCCAGTATGTATATTTCTAGACCCATGCTACGGTTTGGTTTTTACATCTGATTATGGGTTTATGGAAACCCGAAAGGTCTTATGATTTAATGTTTAACTTTTAATCTGTGTGCAATTAAATGTTTTAAGGCTCACTTGAGTTTGGAATTTTTAATAATATCGTACACCGAAGGTTGCTGCCTTGAATACTGATGGATTTATCTTGCCCGAGGAAATGTGATATTGGGTCAAAGTGTTTATTTCTGTATCCTGTTGGAAGTGGCCGTTTAAGATCATTACAAAATGTGTATGCCCGTTATTTAAATGACTGTTACCAAACAGAAATCATAATCTCCAAAACTGTACTTTTGGAGAAAACCACTACTGGTTGTCAGCCGCGATATGAGACAAATGGAACTTGACTAAAGAAACTACAAAGGCCCCAGGGAACTCAAAGGAAGTGTGAACAGATGCATGCTTGGTGTAACCAAGAAATTTTAGAAAAAGAGCTCGTGGATTAGGAAAGAGTTGATGAGATCATAATCAAAGAAAGGACCTCAAGACGCAATGGGTTGGACATATTGCTAGAAGAACAGACCACTGTTTGACAACTGTAATGCTGTTCTGGATACTAAAAGGCAGGGAAAAAAGCAAGGAGAAAACCACGTGATAGATGGATGGATGAAATTCAAAGGCATATCCGAGTGATATGGAAGACAATTGCTCAAGACAGAATCTTGCGAATGAGACTTGGGGGAATCTTCATACAGCAGTGGATTGTGAATGACTGTTGATGATGATGAATTAATCCTAAACTGCCAATTTATCACATTAGAGATGCAAAGATTCGCAATCTTTATGTGCATTATTTGCGTTGGTTTTATAGACATCATTTTGGTTTCAATTGAACCATGTTTGGACGGAGGCTTGTTTACTTCTCGTTAAAAACGACGAACTACAAAAATTTCTGATTTCTGATCAAATATCTTCTGTCATTTTTTTACGAAACGTAATAAAATATATTTATTAAATACCCGCCAAGGCTTATACTCTTTCACCACCCAGCAAAGTGCAGTAAAAATTGACATGTGGTCTTAAATTTGTGGAATATATTATTAAAAATGTGTACTAAGTTTACGGCTGCAAAAGTCTTGATGTTTTGAGCAATGCTTCCATTTAAAATGTTTAATTTTACTAACCCTAATCAAAATACCTTGAAGATTAAAAAGCTTGTCCCCAAGGTTCTCACTTGCAGAGCTCCGTTAGTTTTTTTATTATTATTATTAAAGCTTTAACGACCACCGTGGTCAACTCAATGTACTATAAGCAGTCTCCCGTCCCTAATTTAGGACTACTGGTTCCAGGGAAGGGACAGAGCCAGTGCCATAAGATAAACACAACATCCATGCCTCATAAGGAATTGAACTTGGATCCTTCACGGAAGAATGGTCAGAAGCCATTGCTTAGACCACTGCGCCACCGCCGTTAGTTTCCAGAAATAATCGTAGTTCAAAACTTCCTCTACAATATATGGTGCATAAAAAAGGAATACTCCAAGCAACGATCCCACTGTGCATGTCTCAACTAGTGCCCGAACCCCGTGCCAGTCAAACATCCAAGGGGTTTTGACGCTACTCATACGATCAACGAGCAGCCTTTGCCTAAACGACTGTCAGACCACTATGATGTTAATTTACCATGCATATCATCATCATCATCATCATCATCATTAACAACAACCATGTCTTCCCAAGTCTCTAACACATTTCCCTCTTTTGAGTCATTTTCTTTCATCTCACTCTGGCAGGATTTTGAACTTCATCCACCCATCTGCTGCGTGGTCTTCTTCTGAGTCTTTTCATGTTTTCCTGTATCCAGTCCAGTATTTCAGTTGTCTAACGGTGATCTGATCTTCTGGCAATACATTCAGCTGATTGCCACTTGAGGGTCCATCATGTTTCTCATTAATAAGTTCCCTTTCCTACCTTTTTTGGTTACACCAAACATGCATCTCTCCATGCTTCTCTGAGTTGTCTGCAACTTTTGAACATCTATGTTTGGTTAAGAGCTATGACTCTGTTGCGTAAGAAAGAACTGAAAGGATGCACATTCTGTAATGTGGGATTGAAACGTTTAGGAGATATAGGTAGTAGTAGTGTCAACTTGTCTCACTTATTTTTTTATGCGTGCTGTCTTCTTGAACAGTGAAACTTTGCACTTGCATATTAATAGATGTTATCAATAATATCAGATCATTCTATAAGTAATGTCGTTATCCGCATGCCCAACATAACTGCTCTCTCTGGCGAACAGACTATGTCGTTGACCACAGTCATGATAAGGCGTATCGCACGGCAAGCCCTTCGTGTCACTTGAGACACAGAACAAGAGTTGTACGTGCATCCGTTGAGTCGTTAAACTGCATAGGAAATGACAGTGTTTGAAGAACACATTAGACACATTATACTGTATGAGTTTAACCGAGGAAATACAACAATTACTTTAAACAGCAATACCGTATATGGTCAGGATACCTTGGATGTCAGAAAGTGTCAACGATGGTTCCAGAAACTTTGAATGAAGCGCCACAATGCCCAAAACAACACAATTAGGGCAGAAACAGGACAATTGGGGCAGAAAGTCCGAAACAGCACCCTCACGAATATGCAACGCCACGGACAACATATTGAGCTGGATAGTGACGTACAGAGAGCTGCCGTTGGGTAGAGGAATTAGCTACAGTCGTCAATTCAACCCATTCAACTGTCCACAGGCACCTACAGGACCTTGGTAATGTGTCAAAACTGGGTAAGTGAGCTAACTGTGCCCGATGACCTAACTGTGTCCCATGAGCTAACTGTGCAACATCTGAAGCAGCGTGTGGACTTTTGCACTTCTTTGCTCTTCCGTGAAAAAAGGAGAGCCGTTTTTGCACAGAATTGTCACGGGAGATGAAAAATGGAGTCTTTACCACAACATTAAGCGCAAACGTCAATCAATCCCTAAAGGGAATATGCTTACAGTAGTGGCTAAACCGGGACGTTTTACACAAAAGGTTTAGTTGTCTGTTTGGTGGAATATGCAAGGCATAATCCATTACGAACTCTATACCACCGAGCAAAATCATTACAGGAGAAGTCTACTGTCAGTAGCTACGGCTTCTACTCAGTGCATTGCAGGACAAACGTTCAGAACTCCTTAATCTTAAAGCCGCGGTTATCCACCAGGACAACGCAAAACCACCCACGGCCAAAATGACTATCGTCACCCGATTACCATCTGTTTCGCAGCCTCCGACACTATCTTGCTGGAAAACACTTCGAAATGCAGAGGAGGTGCACCGAACCCTGTCTAACTTTTTTGGATCGAAACCCATGGAAATTTACAAGTTTGGGATTCAAAAGCTTGTTAAGCGGTGGGAGAAGGTTGTCAGTGCCGGGGGCACTTATTATAAATATTAGAAGTTCTGTTTCAGGTACGTATTTGTTTGTTTTCTTCACGAGAGCAAAAAACGACATTATGGGATATCCTGATATTTAAGTATACATATTCAGTTCGGCAGAATTTTGATGATGGTTTCATATAATCAAAATCAATTTCATAATCACTAAAAGTCATACGCAGTGGGAGTTGATATACATTCGCTCTTCCAGTTATTTCTACCACTGCATGTACATGATTTATAGCGCTGCAGCCAGTTCTGGATGTACATGATTTATAGCGCTGCAGCCAGTTCTGGATACAGCTCTGTTTCTCTCTCTCTCTCTCTCTCCTTTCTCTTTCTTGGTTGTGCCATGTGCATTTTGCAGTGTTTCCTCGGAAAGATGTGACAGTCCCGTACTTAAGATTTTGTGAACATCTTATAGGAAGCTGATGGGTCTGTAATTTCTGAGATTCTCAAAATTTCCTTTTGTGTATAGCATGAACGGTGTAGTATTGTTCTAATCACCAGGATTCTTCCTTTCATTGAGGGATCTAGCAGAAACTTAGGTGAGCAAACTTGGACACCATCAGACGCTTATGTCCCCAAAATAGTCGTCTGAGTTGCAATTCCTCGTTCAGAAGCAGTAGTTGACAATTGTTGCGTTCCATAGGTGTTAGACCTGGTGGTATGAAATCATGTTATACCACACCTTGTATATCCCACCAGATACAGAGAAGAACTGTTTTGCTTTGAACGCTAGGTTTCAGTGTTGATGTCGTCGGATATCCTGAGCCTACTCATGATCTTTTGTGTTGCGGGTTGTCATACTAAAACCAGTTATCATCACCCGAAAAGATTACCCTCAGGGTCCTCTCTCCGATATCTAGCAAGCAGTGAAGCACATGTATTCAGCCCCACACCAATGATGCACTCGGTAAATACGTGTGTGTCTCACTTTCCCAATTTTTGAATCTTTTGCAAGGCACGCAATCGTCGAACCAATGTCGACTGATTCCCATCTAATTGTACTGTCATTTGTTTGGCCAACTGGGCAGCTTCCTCGTCCAGAAGAGTTTGAGACACACTCTGCATCTCTTTCGACCGTTTTCTACGCTGCTTGCCTTCCACGCTGCTGCTATCACTGCGTCTGAATCTTGCAAACCACCGCTTGTCCTACAGCTTTCTCTTTATGCCCAACAAATCTACTTTCGTGTTTCTACAGGATTTCCTGAGATTTAAACATAAAAACCATACAGTAACATATATGCACCTTGTCGATCACCATGTTCTAGCTCAACCAAGGCTTGTATGGGCATTTTCTTGACATGCGTCTGTCGACGCAGTATTGCCACCTTACCTCCACAGGCAAAATTGTAACAAAGGTTTAAGATCTTTGCTTTTACAGTGGGCTACGTAGAACGCCGGAAACTTATGCATGGGACTTATAGTTAAGATATCTCGGCTTTTTTCCATCATCTACACTATAAACCTATATAACAAAAAAATAGAAACTGTTACTATATGAAACGTTCGTGGCAACTGAATTTTTCAATTCGCCACAAGCCAGCGATACCGCAGCATTTACTAATATGAATGTACCTACTCAGAAAAATCCCCAAATTAAATTGAAAAACATGCATAAAATTCTGGGACACTCTGACTTCCCCTTCACACAAAATTTATTCTTTGTCTTCCAAAAAAACAATATATAATGTTATCTGTTTCCCGAAATTAAGGATGCAGTTTCCTGAAATTTTTATGTTTCCTGAAATAAAGGATGCAGTGTATCTAATTGAGGATTCAGTGCATCTAATTATGGATGCATTTTATTAAGGATGCAGTGTATCTTATTAAGGACGCATTTTATCTGTTTCCTGAAATTAAGGATGCAGTGTCATTACAAAATATAAACCGATGAGCCATTACATTATGATTACCTACCTAACAAGCTATAGGACCCACTTTAGCCCGCAAAACAGCGGCCACTCGGCGAGGTAGCGATAGGTATCCTGGGGTATCCGATACCATAATTTCGACAGCAGGTCCTCCACTTACCGTACATTTCGAGTTGGTGGTGATTTAGCGGGAACCAGCTTTTCCAAGTCGAACCACAAATGTTTGATTGGGTTCATGTCAGGTGAATTTGGAGGACAGGGCATTAACAGAAAATCACCGGCATGTTCCTCGAACCACTCCTTGACGATTCTGGCACTGTGGCTTGGTGTACTATCCTGTTGGTAATGGAAACACACTTGCATGAATGGGTTAACCAGCAGGAAACACAGTTGCCATGAATGGGTGAACTTGTCCGCAACGATGTTCAGATACCTGACAGCTGTCAGCGATTGTGATATTGGTATAATGGGGTTTAAAGTGTCCCCCCAAAAACATCGCCCACAGCATAACACCACCTCTGCCAGTCTGTTTTCGCCCAACAGTGCATCCCGGTGCCATAGCCTCCGTTGGTATTCGGCGTATCCGCGTTCGGCCGTCTTCTTGATACACCAGGAATCTTCATTCGTCTGACCAGGCCACTTTCTTCCAATAATCCACGGTCCAATATCGATGAATTTGGACCCATTACATTAGTTGTTGGTGATGACGTGCCGTGAGAATGGGGACCCGGCTGGGTCTTTGGCTAAACAGGCCCATGCGCAGAAGGCTACAATGAACTGTGTGCTGTGACACATTGCCCTGATCACCACTGTTGTAGCTGCGGGTGATTTGTCGTACTGTGGCCCTGCGCTCACTGTGAACAACGACCGTCTCCGCTCCCCTTTGGCATCAGTGAGCTACGGACAACACACGACTGGACGACGGTTTGTCGTTTGGCCATCTGTGTGCTACTTTTGATACGTACTCACTACAGCGGCACGTGAACAGCCCACAAGCCGCGCCGTTTCTGAGATCGCAGTTTCGAGGCAACGTGCCATCACAATTTGTCCTTTATCAAACTCCGATAAATCGGCAGCTTTTCCTATTCTGACTCCGAATACTCTACTAACCGAAAGCCGGTCCTCAGGTTGCATATATTCTTCTCTGTAAACTTCACCTGCGCCAACGTTCGGTCACCATGCGCCCTCATTTCTCTTGGGTGAGAGTGGTCATAAGGAAATGGCTTATTGGTGTATATTTACCATCTTAGAACGTTATGCACCAGAAATAGATACAATAGCTACTCTTTGTCTTTTGCAAGCTGACCTCTATTATTTACTAAATGGAAAGTTTGCAGGCTCTCTACTAGAACTATATGACTTGACAAACGTAAATATACACGGAAAACTGGTACCAAGAACATCTGGAAATTTTGTGTGAAGATTTTGGGAATGCTTGTAGTGCAGAAAGAACTTTAGGCTGTAAGCGAAATTATCTGTTCTAGTATCAGGAGTCTTCTAAAACTCCTATTATTCTAGGATATTGAGATTTATGTTTTTATCCATTCTTACTTTTCATTTTCTGCTCCCTTAACCCTAGAAAACGGATCCCCGCTGGCTCATATAGTATATTTCATCTCCAATGTTACACAAGACTCACAGCTCACACCGGATGATGTTCAAAGTGCATTCCATTCTATTATTTTTTTCAAACCTTAATAGTATTGAAAAAAAGTTGAGCTATTAAATGTACGAATTCGCTGAACAATGAAATACGCTAGCACAAAGGTTTTACGGGTATTACTCAGTATCAGACGGAAAATTTGTCCGCTAAAGAAATGAAATGCTGTTTAATGATCTTTCAAATTCTTTTATCCTTGCAATCATATTTCTTTGAATTTCGGGTCTTTGGGAAAGTGTCTCCAAATCAAACTTTACATGTGTATAGTATTCTATTAAAACTATTAGTTCAAAACTTGCCCTGATCCATCAGAGTAAGTTTTTATTTTGTAACGTATACTCTATATTCACTTTCCTTTTGATTTTACTATCTCTGGTTATTTTTTTCTATGTAAATTATCTTCTTACTGAACGAGATATTTTTTCACCCGCTGAATGAGATCTGGCAATGAGTGTAAGTCATGACATGGTGGTAGCCAGTATAAATAGGCGCGTTCAATGATACCTAAGGAGAGCGTTTGTTGCTGTACGGAGAGCGTTTGTTTATGAGTATAAGATCTCCGTTCATGTGCAAGGAGCTACGTGTTATTTGAGTAGCTGTGTGTGATGATACAAGTAGAAGTTCATAATAAAAGGTTTTATGTAAGTACGTCTTTCTCAGTTCATAGTACTGTCAGACCTCTGTCTGGCTGTTAGGTTTATGTCATTAGTTTATTACTATTAACAACCAGCGTTACGACTTTATTCATCCTAATTACTGCTACAACATTACTACCAGTTATAAGTTTGTTCAATACTATTACTACACATACTAGCAGGAGACTTTATTCATGATCTTAATTAACTAGTAACAACAACTCTTTGAATTCACTATTTGAAGCTTAGTACAAGCATATAATTCAGTAGCAGAAGCATTATACTTAGCTTAGTTGAAAGCTTTATTCATTATAATTAGCTTAGCTGGTAGAAAGAATTTATTCATTATAATTTGACAACAAAGTGATGGTCGTTACCATATGTTCAATAATGTAATTCCTGACGATAACCTTCCAGACAATTTTATCATGTTTTAGCAGAGGCACTTCGGTTTTTCTAAAAAACAATTTTCATACTTCTTAAAGTAAAAAGAAGACATACTTTGTGAAGTTTATTATTTTCTTTTTTGATTTTGTTATTTCTCGGCATAATTTTTGCCTCCCTTTGACCCAAAGTACTTCGCCTAATACACATTGTTTCAGTTATGTCAATTTTTTAGAACATAAAAAAGATATGTAAACATTGGCAAAAGATATCCGGTTTTAATAAAAGTAACTGGCTGAGTTTTTGTTGGCTTAGTCTGGTCTGGACTTCGTCTTTCTCGATGTCTTGACGTAATCATAATCCATGGAATTTTCCGGATATGGATTAATTTATATTCAACGAATTACTGGAACTGTGCCTCTTTTTTTTAAAAGCTTTTGATCGACAGGATTTCTGGCTTACTTTATGACAAAGTAATGTTACGCACATGTGCATTTTCCTTAAACTCCCAAATTAACAGCAATAATTTTTTTCTCATTGTTCGTAATTTTTCTGTGAATATTTTGAGACAATATCGTTAATGAAGCTGAGTCTCCCGTTTTTCATCAGTAAAAGTGAGCATCGTCTGGACAGTTTCCTTCTTCGCGTTTTGACAAAGTTAAGATAAGAAAATTCATAGAATTTTTCTTAACTGGAGCAGTTTGTGCTTAAAACGTTATCAGCACTATTCTTTATTTTTGCACCTCTACTCCCTAAAAAGCATGATCATTTTTGTTCTTTCGTTTTATGTAATTCCTGAGCTGATTTTCTTCAGTTGGTGGAGCATCGCTTGAATTGCTTACAAGCCGAGCTCTATTTTTTCATATACGGTTCCCTGCACAGTGCTTCTGATGCACTGTTAATTATGCAGCTAAATTATTAAAATGCATCAAGTAGAATACGTCGCCAAAGAAGGTGAGGTAAAGCTGACTCAGAGAACAAGTAAACGTTGTTTATTAGTGTGCGAATCTTGCTTTGTAGAATATCGTCTGTCAGTTAAAAAAGTCTCGCTCAAAAGGCCAAGTTAAATGAAAGCAAACACAAGTTAAATGAAAGCAAAAACAAGTTAAATGAAAGCAAAAACAAGTTAAATACTCCCACATTGAAGAAATTCTACTTTCCCAGAATCAATATAGTCAAGCTGAAATTGATACTATCCTTCCTGCTTTAAGAGTTGTAGGGGACAGAAGTTTCTTCCGCTTTCAAAATGCTGTCTACAAACAGAAGGAGGGAGCACCTATTGGCTCCCCACTATCACCTATTCTTGCTGAAATATTATTACAGCACATAGAAAATCACTATCTCAAATCCTGCAGTATTCAACCGCCTTTATACATCAGATATGTTGATGATGTTTTCCTTGTCTGGACTCACTCAACTGCTGAATTACATGCTTTGTCCTCTGATTTATCATCCATAGTTCCTGGCATAAAGTTTACAATAGAAATAGAAAAAGAAGGGTCACTACCCTTCCTTGACTTCTTGGTTTCCCACTCCCTAACCATACAAACTTTGAGTTCTCTGTATATCGTAAGCCTACCTCTATCCCGGTTCTGATCCCCATCAATTCTTGTACACCAACCCCCTATAAGTATTCAGCACTTAGATTCCTATTTAATAGAGCCTTTACCCATTCTTCAAATCCCTATTATTGTAATCAGGAATTGATGAAGATTAACGAGATTGCAAAAGTACATGGGTACCCCACGGTTTGTGTTAAAAAACTTATACAACAATATAAACGGAAGACTTCTATAACTTTCACCAGAAGTGTACCCACAACTACCTACGTGGAAAGTATAACCTATCTGAAACCAGTTGTTACTTTGCTAAAAAAAAACACCTGCAAAAAATAGTCTTTGGGTTTTGGTGTCAAGACCCAAAACCTTTTTTTCTATGATTAGGCATGATAGAGACACAATACCAACACTGTTCCATTTTGGTGTTTACAGTATCCCACTGTTGGACATTAATGGATAAACTGCAAATTTCTGCTATGTGGGTTCGACCTACAGAAGCTTGGGAATCAGATGGGCTGAACATAAATATGCAATTCGTAAAGGAGTAGTTACTTCGACTTTGTCAAGAACTGTCATTGAGGGAGACCTAAAACCGGATTAGGACAATGCAAACTTGCTATCAACAGCCTCGACAAAAAGTTCTATGTCATTATTATTCTTCACATTATAAAACTGGGACCTAAGTGCTGCAATGAGGATATACCTGTTTATGTTCCTAGTGCCTGTAGAGATCTCATGTTGGAATATCGAAGCGTGGAACCCTCAAAATAATTTAGGTAATTTTGTAAATAGTTTGCAGTGATTGACATTTAATACCTTTTACTCATCTCATTTACATATGTGTAATATTGTGCTCATCTCTGTTACTATATAAGTCATGTACCGGTTCATAGTGATTTCACTCCTTAGCCTGATGATGCGACCATAGTGGTTTGCGAAAGTGCTCGTTAGAGCTTTTAAACTCACCTTTTTAATTGTAAATAAAGACGTTTTTTAACCTACGTTTTTAGACAGTGATTGGGAGGTGTGTTGTTTGTGCTCTATATTAAGACGAATCTGATCGTGCATTGACAGAGTTAACTACCCTTTGACAAGTTAAATGAAAATGTGTGTTTCCCTTCAATTCTCTTTCAGACAGAGTGACTATACAGAAAAAACACCGGATTTACACTAATATTTTTATACCAACGTTTCTTTCAAATTGTATTTTGTTAATTAGAAATACTGTAAAATGTCACTTCCTAAACGAGTAGTAGTATCTTCTGGGTATCTAATTATTAACAAGAAAGATGACACCGAATTTTCGGGTGTACTGACCACATTTACCAAAGCTATTCAAAGTCAATGGAACCGGTATGGAAAACTGTAGTATCTGACCGAAGAAAAAAATTCAATCGGGTTTTTAATCCCGCAGACATTGCTGTAAACGGAAACGTCAGCTTACGCTCTTTGGTGGCAGACTTGAGCGTTAAGAAAAATTTGAATTCATATGAGAAACAGGAAACGCTCTCCAACAAAGGAAGAATTTTTCAAATCGAACTCTTAAGAAGCAGAGATTTCGACAAGTATAAGATATGCATCTACGAAACCCCCCCCCCTCTACCCGCGGAAAAACCATGCATTATTTTTAAAAAGAAAGTATTTTCAAAAGGTTTTCCGATGTGAGCGGTATCGGTCCATGAAATAATTTTTTCAATTGAGTTATCATTAGCTCAGATTTTAGTGCAAATTCATCAGACGCAGAAATTAACTCTTTCGACTCCTGGTGGCCAAACCATTTTTTTATCAATATTAGAAATTATATGCTGAGAATTACCTATCAGGAGCCATATTCCGTGCAGAAAGGAATTTTCAAATCAGAGTTTCAGAAGCAGAGATTTTGAGGAAAACGCAATTTACCTTTACGCCCCCTAGCAGAAAGTCTATGCATAACTTGAAAATTTTGAACATATATGAGAAACATTTTAACTGAATACGCTATCTAACAAAGAAGGCCTTTTTCAAATCCGACTTCTAGAGGCAGAGATATTGACAGAAATAAGATAGACATCTACGCCCTCTGGTGTAAATGTCTATCTTATTTCTGTCAATATCACATAAGATTTTTGAGAATATTTTCATCTTAACCTTGCATTATGTTAGGATGAAAATATTCACAAAAATGTTTATCAACAGGTGCGGTATCGGTCCACGAAGTCAGAAATTTAAAGCTTACGCCCCGTGGTATCGGTCCACGAAGCCGAAACTTAAAGCTTACGCCACCTGGTGGCCAAACAATATTTTATAAAAAAGTAGAAATACAGTAAAAATATTTCCCACCAAGCGCTGTATCCGGTGATGGAAGAATTTTTCAAATCGGAGTTTTAGAAGCAGAGATATCGGGAAAAACACTATTTATCTCTACTCCCCCAAGCGGAAAGTCAATGAATTATTTAAAAAATTTGAAAATATATTAGAAACATGTTGCACCGGAAACTCTGCTCAACAAAGAAGAAATTTTTCGAATCGGATCATTAGAAGCAGAGATATTGACAAAAACAAGATATACATCTACGCCCCTGGTGGAGAAACCATGCATTATTTTAAGAAGAAAATCTAACAGAAAGGTTTGTCTGCGTGAGTAGTATCGGTCCGCGAAATAATTTTTTCTATCGCGATTTTGGGAGCTCAGATCTTGCTGCAAATACATTAGAAGCATAAATCAACACTTACGCCCCCTGACGGCCAAACAATTTTATACCAGAAATTAGAAATTATATGCAAAATATTTCCCATCACGAGCTGTATGCGCTGAAGGAAACATTTTTGAAATCGTAGTTTTATAAGCACAGATATCTGGGGAAAAGCAATTTACTGTTTCGCCCCCTAGCGGAGAATATATGCGTAACTTGAAAAAGTGACTATGCCTAACATAATCTCCGACTTAAATGAAATCGAAAAGTAAAATATTTTTTTGAATTGGGTGTTTAGAAGTAAATATATAGGTTAGAATGTATTTTGAATTAGATATAATCTGCATTTACGCCCTCTAGCGGCAAAAGTTTGCATTGGAAAAAAAAAACGAAATAAAGGATCATCATTCTAACATTTCAAGCTTTCTAATGCAAAAAGAATTTTTCAAAGCGGACTATTAGTTGCAGAGATATCGTATCTAAAGGCGTACGGACGAACGGACGAACCGATAACATATGCAGGATCTTTTTTTTTTACAAAAGACGTGCGAAAAACGGGTATGCTACTCAAATATGGAGCATATCTACACTAGCAGTCATGCGTTTTTTATAGTGTTTTGTTGTCCTTTATTTGCACAGTATACCACACTGATGGTTATTAAATTTTGTCTTGATTATGCAGTTTTATATTTCTAAGAACTCTTGCATTACTATGGGATCTCTATCCTTGATTAAGAGCTGCTTCTTCCAGAACAAAGGGATAACCGGATTGAGAAAGCTACACATGAATTAACACTAAGACGATGTTGCTGATGAATTATTCTCAAGATAAAGCTTACTAGCGGTTCCTCTCGAATGTTGTACGTGTACTATCTAATAAAAACATATAAAAACTAGGTGAAAGCCCGTCAATAATGACTGGGGAAAATAAAATTTATGATACAGAAATTATTGACATTTATTTATTGTTCCACGTCATTAGATAGCTACGTTGGCTCACAGCTTTTTGAAAATTTCCCAAGCAGTCGGTTATGGAATTTGATACAACGGGCTGTCTGTTTGTTATGTATTTCTAAAACCTTTTGTCCCTATTTCTTCGAAACTTTCTGGTACATAACATTTTTCGTATACACTGACTGTGAACCCTGTATTAATTTCCCTTGTTCTTTTCCGTGAACTATTTTTGCCGGCTCAACACCATGCAGAGCGGCATCATTAATACTTTCTTGTTCAACTTGATAAAGTATTTTGGATGCGTCAGCAAAAGGATTGTTTTGAGACATGAAAGTGCTTAACTCTTGCATTAGACTTGGATTGCACTGGGCGTTTCCCCTAATCCGCAATCTGTGATCACCAGCCTCTTCCGGGTCCGATAAATACAGTTGAGCAAACTTTTTCTGGCTCCCATTTGCTGGGTGCAAAGCTCCTGCTCGATGGTAAATTTGTCCGTCAATTCGGAAACAATAGAGACCATCTCCAGGAGGCGGAGCAATGTTAGCTCCCATGAACGCAAACGCCAAAGCGTTATTTATTGATCTTATGTTGTCCATGAAATTTTTCGAATATTGATGCTATCCTTTCATTAACTACTGAATAACAGGGGCTGATCTTATAACATCTAATCTTACTTTGCTTTTATGACAGCATTGCGTAAAACGTTTGTCAGATGACTTTTCTGCCACAAAATGCTTTGAATGACAAAATTCGCAAATACTGTCTATGGAACCAGTTATGAGCGTCTACATTTGTTTTCCACAACGTTAACTGCGTCAAGAACAGCTTGGTTTCTAGTTCGTGGATTTTGTCGGCGGATTGCATCACCACGTCTCCGGCGTAATATTTGCGATTGTGACATGTTTGCAATCTGATGTAGTTCGCGACCTTGTGAAATTTGTTCTGACGTCATGTTTGCAATCTGATGTAGTTCGCGACCTTGTGAAGTTTGTTCTGACGTCATGTTTGCAATTCGGTTTCGTTCCCGACTTCGTTTAGTTTACTGAGGAGTCATAATTGTTACGCGATGACGATTCCGATCGCACTGTCTTTGCACAGCAGACATACTTTCCCGGCGGGCACTTTCTTGCTCAACCTTTCATCTTTTTGCTGCTTCCTTCCGGAAAGCTACTTCCTCAGCAGATTTTTTTCCGTTTAGTAGGCATATTTGTAATGCTGTTGTTAAAACTCACGCAAAACAAAGTCGATGTTTTGAGACAAGTGAACCACAATGTGAATTAAATGACTTCAAATCGCACACACCCGAAAAAAAAACCAAACAAAATCTATCTTCGAACGAAAGAAAACAAGTTAGTAAAATCATACAATGCATTGATAATGATACGCTTTCCAACATACCAGAAATCATTACTCAAGTTATTACTCACGTTATGAGGATAATGGCAGTGGAATAAATCTTGCTCCTGTGTCCTAATCTCTGACCCATTTCGATGATATTAAACAGAATTGGTTCAGTGTACCTCCGAAACAATATACTAACGTTTTGTGGCATTCGAAGCCTTTTTACGTAAGTTATAACGCATAAGGGCAATGGAATGGATCCCGCTTCTGTGTCGTGACCTTTGACCACATTTCGCTTATGTTCATTAGGCTTCTCCCCAGGTGGTCCCCTACCACATACTAAAGTTTAATCGAAATTGAACCATTTTCACGTGAGTTATGATGCATAAAAGCAAAGGAATGGATCCCGCTCCAATGTCGTTAAATTTGTCCCCATTTCGTCCATTTTCATCAGGGTACGTCCCCAGTTGGTGCCCTATTACATACTAAAATTTCATGGAAATCGAACCATTTTTACGCGAGTTACCGTGCGGACGGGCAGACGGACAAAGCTGGAGCATATACGCTTTTTTACCCTTTCCAACCGTAGGTTGAAGAAGCGTATATGCTTCAGCTTTGTCCGTCTGCCCGTCCGCACAATAACTCGCGTAAAAATGGTTCGATTTCGATGAAATTTTAGTATGCGTTAGGGAAACGAACCGTATTGAAAATGGGAGAAATAGGGTCAAAGGTCAGGACATATGTGCGGGATCCATTCCACTGCCCTTATGCGTCATAGCTTACGTAAAAGATTTCGATTTCGACGAAATTTTAGTATGTGGTAGGACACCACAGGGGACGAACCCTGTCGAAAATGGGCAAATTGGGGTCAAAGGTCAAGCAGGACATAAGAGCGGGATTCATTCCATTGGCCTTGTGCGTCATAACTTGCGTAAAAATGCTTCAATTGCGACAAAACTTTCTCATGTTGTTCCGGAGGTATAGTTAACCGATTCTGCAGAATATCAACGAAATGGGGTCAAAGGTCATGGCACAGAATCACGATTTATTCCGCAGCCATTACTCTCATAACTTACGTAAAATGCTTCTGTTGCGACAAAACTGTAGCATGTTATTCTTGAGGTATACTGAACCGGTTCTGTTGAATATCATCGAAATGGGGTCAAAGGTCAGGACACAAGAGCGAGATTTATTCCACAGCCATTATCCTCATAACTTGAGTAATAACTTGAGTAATAATTTCTGGTATGTTGGAAAGCCTATCAAAATCAATGCATTGCGTCTTTAGTAAAAAAAGATTCATTGCGTCTCTTGTAAAAAAAGATCGTGCTTCTGTTATCGGTTTGTCCGTCCGTCCGGTCGTCCGTCTGTACCCACGATATCTCTGCAACTATTAGTCCGGTTTGAAAAATTCTTTTTGTATTGGGAAGCTTGAAATATGCAAATGATGATCCTTCATTTCGTTATTTCTTTCACGATGCACAATTTCGCCGGTAGAGGGCGAAATGCAGATGATGTCGAATTCAAAAATACGTTTTATTCCACATGTTTTGCTTCTAAACATCCGATTGAAATTTTCTTTTTTATCTTTCGATTCCATTTATATCGAAGAGTATTTTAGATACAGTTACTTTTTTAAATTACGCATAGATTTTCCGCTAGGGGGCGTAAAAGTAAATTACCTTTTCCTCGACAACTCTTCTTCTAAAACTTCGATTTGAAAATCTTTTTCTTCAGGGGATACATTTCCTGATGGAAAATCTTTTGCATATAATTTCGAATTTTTGGTAAAGAATCCTTTGGCCACCAGGGGGCGTAAGTGTTAATTTTTGCTTCTGATGTATTTCCCATAAAATCGGAGCTTCTAAAATATCGATTGAAAAATTATTTCGTGGACTGATGCCACTCACATCGATGAACCTTTTCGGAATATTTTCTTCATAAAATATTACACAGTTTCTCTGCCAAGGGGCGTAGATGTACATCTTATTTTTGTCAATATCTCTACTTCTATGAGTCCGATTTGAAAAATTCCTTCTTTGTTGGACAGTGTTTTTCGTGTGACATGTTTTTCATGTAATTTCAAAATTTTCAAGTAATGCATAGACTTCCCGCTAGGGGGCGTAGCGGTAAATTGCGTTTCCCCTATATCTCTGCTACTAAATCTCCGATTTGAAGAACTCTTTTTGCATCGGATATAGCTCATGATGGGAAATAGTTTGCACATAATTTCTAATTTTTGTTAAAAAAATAGTTTGGCCACCAGGGGGAGTAAATCTTAATTTCCGCTTCTGATGTATTTGCAGCAAAAGTATGATGTTCTAAATTCTCGATTGAAAAAAACATCGTTTGTTGACCGATACTACTCACGTCGACAAACCTTTTAGAAACATTTTCTTCTTAAAATAGTGCAGGGTTTTCACGCCAGGGGGCGTAGATGCATATCTTATTTTTGTCAATATCTCTACTTCTATTAGTCCGATTTGAAAAATTCCTTCTTTGTTGGATAGTGTTTCTAGTGTGACATGTGGTTCATATAATTTCCAACCATAGGTTAAAGAAGAGTATATGCTACAGCTTTGTCCGTCTGCCCGTCCGCTCGATACCTCGCGTAAAAATGGTTCGATTTCAATGAAATTTTAGTGTGTGGTAGGGGACCACCTGGGGACGAGTCCTATTGAAAATGGGCGAAATGGGGTCAAAGGTCACGACATAGGAGCGGTATCCATTCCATTGCCCTTATACGTCATAACTTGCGTAAATATATTTCGATTTCGATGAAATTTTAGTATGCGGTAAGGGACCACCTGGGAACGTACCCTATTGAAAATGGGGTCAAAAGTCAGGACATAAGAGCGGGATGCATTACATTGCCCTTATGCGTCATAACTTGCGTAAAAATGCTTCGATTGAGACAAAACTTTGTGTTTTTCCGGAGGTATACTGAACCAGTTCTGTTTAATATAATCGAAATGGGGTCAAAGGTCAGGACCCAAGAGCGGTATTTATTACTCAGCCATTATCCTCATAACTTGAGTAATGATTTCTGATATGTTGGAAAGCGTATCATAATCAATGCATTGCATGATTTTACTAACTTGTTTAACCTACGGTTGGAAAGCGTAAAAAAGATGCAAACAAAACATTAAACAGGAACGGTTACAGATAATACAGATATGAATACAAATTTTGAAGATGACAATCCGATTTTTGGCGTAAATGTGACAAGGATGGTAAGTCAGATAATATTTGAAAACTTGAAAATTTTTCATCGTCCTGGAGCGGGACTCGAACCCGCGTCTCCCAGAAAACGCCTAGGTATGCTAACCACTACACCACCCAGAACGACCAAGTTTCAAGTTTCCGATCAATTTGAATTTAACCATCACAGGATACGCTAGTCGAAGCAACCGGCATTCATGTTTAGCGAATCTGGAGGTTAATAATCCTATCCCGATATAAATGTTAGTTTTTTCCCGTTAAACAGCGTAGTAAAGCATATCAGGGGTATATAAAGTAGAACCAAAATTCTGAAGTAAAGTTTTTGGAATCTCTGAAGAATTGACCGTGTGACGTAACGCATCTCTGACGTCATGTGAGAATGATTTAGATTAGATGACGTCACAGCAGCAGCTGTGTTCTTTGTTGCTATGAGAACAAAAGAAAGTCATGTACGCGCAGATTGTGCGCGTGCAGGTGATGACGTCACCTACACGAAAAAAACGAAAAGCAAAGCGTGATCAAAGAATATAAACGCTTCGCTTGAAGAAGCTCAACTCTCGTAGAGATAATGTAAAACAGGCGACAGCAGCGCCACCATGTAATGCGGCCGCAGATGCTCTGCGGGAAAGTTAACATTCAGGCGCAAAAAGCGTAGGGGACACGGGACGGGAAGCCTATTTCACGGAAAGGAAGCTAAGCTTTGATCTGCGACTGTTTCCTTCGGTCTCATTGGGTCTATTAAAGCATTTTCTTTTTTGTTCTTTTCTGAGTATCCCTCCTGTCCCTTCTTTTGGTGAAACAAATATATATATTAGCAATTAATATTATTTTAAGGAAATTTTAGCAGTTTTATTATCACTTTAAGCACCAACTTTTTCAGTCTTGATATTCAATACGTAGGTACCAAAATGCCTCAAAATTAATGTCATGGGAAAATAAAACTGCTTACAACTTTTAAATTCTGAACTGGAAGTCGTTTTAAACAAAGAAACACTTTATATTTTTGCGGAAATCAAAAAATATACTACCTCTAAAAAAATAAAATGACACGAACTTCACGTAAACAAACGAAACGTAGCTGCAGCTTAACATTTTAACGAAAAAATTGTAATAAAGTGACGCATAAAACGATCTTGCCCGAACGTTTTTAGATAAAAAATATATTTTTTGTTTGTAAGTAATTTTTGGGGTTGTTTTTTTTTAAGCTGCAAACAAATTTTTACTTATCAAAAATGATTTTAAACAGACTTCAAAAATACAGCTAGAGGCTCCAATGGTGTCAGGTGGGTTCTATTATATCCCCTATCCAGTTGCTATTTATTCTGCATATACACCATTAGGCTTTAGATCACAAAGTAAAATGAAGCAATAACTTACCTTGATTTCCGATTATGTTGTGAATATCTAAGTTATCGGTAAAAAAAAGCAATATATTAAGTCAAAAAAGATTGAAAAAAAGACAATGCTCTTAAAATTATTTCTACTATAATAAAACAGATACATATTTGATTATTAAACGATTTTATTACTACATTGATCATAGATGTTATATGCAGTTCAATTTTCCACACCAATAAAGAATACAGGGCATCAACAATAAGTGTCGCTAATAAGTATACTGCAAAATGACATTTTTCGAGAATCAACTGGTGTTAAATTATACATTTTTCAACACAAGTAGTAATGCAAAACCATGAAATAATTTTATCATTACTCTGACTAAACACTTGTGACACATGTGCTTCTTTTTTCCCATACAAATAAAGCTTACATAGCATCAATTATAAGTACAGATAATAGATACAGCTCACAATTATATTTTAAAAGAATTAGCTGCCGCTACGTAAAGTATGCATTTTACAACAGATTGCTCTGATGCAACACTTGGTAAACATGTGTTTCTTGTTTCCCATACAAATAAAGCGTACATGGCATCAATTATAAGTACAGATAATAGATACAGCTCATAATTATATTTTCAAAGAATTAGCTGCAGTTAGGTAAAGTATGCATTTTACAACAGATTACTCTGATGCAACACTTGGTAAACATGTGTTTCTTGTTTCCCATACAAATAAAGCGTACATGGCATCAATTATAAGTACAGATAATAGATACAGCTCACAATTATATTTTCAAAGAATTAACTGCAGCTAGGTAAAGTACGCATTTTACAATAGATTACTCTGATGCAACACTTGGTAAACATGTGTTTCTTGTTTCCCATACAAATAAAGCGTACATGGCATCAATTATAAGTACAGATAATAGATACAGCTCACAATTATATTTTCAAAGAATTAGCTGCAGCTAAGTAAAGTATGCATTTTACAACAGATTGCTCTGATGCAACACTTGGTAAACATGTGTTTCTTTTATCCCATACAAATAAATCGTGCATGGCATCAATTATAAGTACAGGTAATAGATACATCTCGAAATATTTTTAGAAAATTGAGCTGCCGTTAGGTAACGTATGTATTTTACAACACATTACTCTGATGCGACACTTGGTAAACAGGTGCTTCTTGTTTCCCATACAAATAAAGCGTACATGGCATCAATTATAAGTACAGATAATAGATACAGCTCACAATTATATTTTCAAAGAATTAGCTGCAGCTAGGTAAAGTATGCATTTTACAACAGCTTACTATGTTACTATGATGCAACACTTGGTACACAGCGCTTCTTCTTCCCGTACAAATAAAGTATGCATGTGTTCAATAAATAAGTACACAAAATATATACACTGCATATATATATATATATATAACATGTTTTCAATTTTTATGACAATTTTTGAATTTTTTTCAGTGGTTTTTTTCTGTTTTTCAGATCCCTACACATTTGTTTAACTTTGGACGTAACCATTAAATGAACATAATACGTAACAAGATATTCCCACATTTTATCCTTATGAATGCTGCAGGATAACCAATTGTGGTCCACTTCACTAAGTATGCCAACCAATTCTTTTTATGTGTCTGTGGTGGCAAATCTCATGAAACTGTGAAACAAACAGTTCACCAAGTTGACATACAGTCTGTACCAATGCTTCAGTAGGATAAGTCAACCCTTTTTTGACATCATCGAATTCTTTGAAGTGTATGAACAATGAATTCTCAGTTAAGGTTTTGTCACCAATTAAATCAGCAGTGCAAACTTCACACAAAAATTTGCCTGCTACATTCTTGGCTACAAAACCTGCTACATATGCAGCTGCATTTTTATCTAAGTTAGAAAATATCCTATCTGAAGCAATCAAACTGTTTAATGAACTGTCTGGATTGTTCACATCACTGCTGTTTATTAGCTCAGGGTTTTCAGACACATTTAATGTATGCATGGGAATTAAAATTGTGTCATCATCAGGCTCACAATTTGCCATTCCACAAGTGCTAATGATACTCTGTGCCATGATTAACCTTGCTCTCTGCTGAAAGTCATATGCAGTAGGATGGTCATTATTACCTCCTTTGCGTCTGACAACAGAAAAAATTTTTTCCAAGGCATCTTGGTTAAACCTGCACATTAAAATGAAAGGTACATCATTTTATCATTTTATTCCATTGGGACTTCTGGCTCTGGGCTCCTGCTGACTCCAGAAATACAAGCTGGCAAATTTTCAGCAATGTCAGCATTTGTGGTTTCAGTTTGCAGCTTATTCAGCATGGCCTCTCTCATATTTCTTAGGCTAAGGCCCCCTGCCAGGACTGAAGTATTAGCTGAAAGAAGACAAGGCATTAAAACCTCACATTTTCAATTATATGAAATAATGACAATAATTTTTTTTCTACAAATTTTTTTTTAACAATACTTGACTTATACAGTACAACATGAAGCATAAGGGTGATTATCAGTTGAAGAACGCATTCCACGAATACGCAAAGAATGTCACATATCAGGAACAAGGAAATAGTCTTTCTTTCACACCCCTGTATAGCCCCTTATAAGTTGCCAAACTGAACATATCATCGTGGGAGGGGAATTCCCAGAATATTTCATGAACCCAGACCTAATTGTCACGTTTCGGCCAAAAATTAAAAATCTCAGAAAATGCTACAATTACAGCAATAGACCAGGCACTTGAAGAAAATGGCCACCCAACAACAACTACAGAAAAAAATATATATATATACAGGGTGTTCACAAATTAGTTGGGCATCCATGTCTCACTGAACGGTAGGTTGCTGTTTTTTATCACTTGTTCTGTGTTCGCATAAGGAAGGACACATACACCGGAAAACTAACTGTGACAGGACTATTTTTAGTTAGTTTTCAGTGACGAGGCAACGTTTCATTTCAGTGACAAAGTGAATAGACGTAATGTTAGGATATTGGGATCCGAATATCCTAATGCCACCTTAGAGCATGAAAGAGATAGTCCCAAGGTAAACTTGTTTTGTGCCGTAAGTTGTTCTAATGTTTCTGTCCCATTCTTCTTTAGTGAAAAAACCGTTACAGGAATCGTATATCTGAACATGCATTAGATTTACCTCATGCAGATCATAAAGAGGTAAACTCGGTGTGTTTCACTATCTTATAAACTTGTTCACTCTTATGTTTGCCTATATAAGTACGTATAATAAACCATTCTTTTTGCCCAACTAATTTGTGAAAACCCTGTATATTAATTCTGTAAGTTGTTTACTGTGAGTACTATTTTGAGACAATGGCTGAATGTAAAGATATGGTTGAAGTTTCAAAAATAGTCTTGCCGTGGCCATTTTTAGTGAAAATATTACAGGTGACTGCTTATATATAGCCAATTGAGTTGCTCAGTGGTCATTAAACCTGCAGTAAAAAAGAAAAAAAATCATGAAACTGGACTATTGTTTTTAATGAAGTGGTTGAATAAATTTGTCAATAAAATAAAGTTCACATTTGTTGTTTCATACAAGTTTATTCTTTATAAAAATTAAAAAAAACTGTCGATTCTGACGGGTTTCATTTAGTTGGAGGTTTATTTTTCCTACGAACATTAGGATTGCTTATAATTTAAGCTAAGTTACAGGGGTGCAGGTTTCCCTTTTCTGCACAGCTGAAAGGCTAATCTGATTGCCAATTTAATCTTTGAACTAACAACACAACCTTGCTTCAGATATATGCACAAATATAAAGAAATCTCATTCAAGTCCTTTGGTTATAATTTTGAGGTCTGTAAACATTGATTTAAATATTTAACTCACTGAATCATCATTTTTGAAGAAACAATATTTACAAACTCATCTTAATTTTGTTTCTTCACACAATTTGAAGTGAACTAATGTGCTGTGAGTATCTTGGCTGATTGTTCTTTACCAGAATTGAAGGCAACAGAAATACACATGCGCAGGTGCTCTAGTTTCAGCCTGTATGTTGGTTTGTGTGCACTGCATCTTGTACCTTTGTATATGGCGGCACTCACTAGTTACGCCACGCCAAGCCTTAACTTCTCCGATATTCTTTGCAACCGGTGCATGTATCAGTTTGACACGTCCTCTCGAATAGCCAGCGTCGTGAGTAAAAAACACTTTGAAAGAGAGGTACGAGGAAATACAGCTACTGCCCTTCAGTGGGCAAGTAGTGAGAATATATTGAAAGCATTTTCATGACAATTGCATTAATTGTAAAACAGGTAAAAGTACGTTAAAAAAGCGTGTTTTGTTTAGTAATTTTTGTACCATTTTTAACAGATGTCAAAGATTTTTGTTGAAGTTCCTGGTGCTTCCTGATATTTAACTTAGGTTAGGTTTATCCTTAATATTATTTGTTTCCTTTTGCTTTTGGGCTCACCATTATAACTGTCGAATAACATTTGGTAAAGCTATATTCTGACATGACAGCTGCCAAATCCAAAATATGTAGGGATTTTTTTTCATTTGCACAGGCCTCGTATATTCCAAAGGCAGGCCTATAAAACATAGGGCCACCTTTGCAATACACTGAAATGAAGGACAGGTAGTTTAAAACTAAAATCACATAAGAAACACAACTGAATACAATTTTAATACCCACAATTTCAGATAAATGTTCTAATGTAAGTCTAAATTGCAAAGTAACATACCTGGATTTTTAAAAATTGTAGGAATGGCACTCTTGTGGAGGAAGTGTCTTTTTGTTGAAGCATAATCATGATCCTGGAAATGGAGGGAGCATACTTTAAAATGAGAATGCCGTAAAGAATTTGGATATTTTGCTTCCACAGCACTTACAGTCTTGTGATGCATGTGTCCACGGCATGCCGAAATCCATGATGAAAATCTAAGAAACAACACTGTGTTACAAACTTTGTAATGAATAGAAACAAACTATTGAAAATACATGGAAACAAACTATTTAAAATACATGGAAACAAACTATTTAAAATACATGGAAACAAACTATTTCAAATGGTATTAAGCCGTGACAAAAAAATATTAAAACATAATATCCCCTAAACTGACATTTGTGATAACACAATATAAATTTGATGCTTAGGACAACCAAAAATTAAACAAAAGTAATGAGCAAAATAATTTACAGCGCAAAAGAAATTCCATGAAGAAATTTTTTTGTAATTTAACGAAATTTTATTTTTCATATTTTTTCATTACATTATCACTTTGTTGCACATTGAATTAAAACATTGCCAACTGGCGTGTGTTTGTTAAGCAACTATAATATTTTTAAACACAAGTTACCTTTTTTACATATTACATTGCACTAACTATGTAAAACATGCAGCTAAATGTTAACAATGCCCTGTTTTAGGTAAAGAACCAAATAATCTACAACTTAAAACAAATGAACATAATTTAAGAATAACTGATGCAATTTTTGCCAAAACTTAAACATGATCATGAGAAGGTTGCAAAATAAAGGAGACTCACCTATTTGACTCTTTGGGAAAAGAGAAAAACTTGCGGTCAGGGTGAGATTTGTTTTCTGATTTGCAGATCACACAAATTCTGTTTCCTCTGAAAATATAGAAAGATTTCATTTGTTATTTTCAGTATTTCATTTCATTTTCATTTTTGTCATCTGTAATGAGTCATAATATAATAACTTAATATAACTAAATAAAAAAATATAATTTCTACATGTACGTATAAGTTTGCATCGACATCTAAGAAGTAACCTTATACATAAATTAAGTGGTTTTTAATTCAGCGTCAAAATTGATCACATAAATTGATGGAGTTATCACAATGCCTAGAGTTACATCCAGGATGATTCAAAGATCGAATATTTCTTCAGGAACTCCAGAATAATATTTCAGGAAAAATATTTGTGTCATTTGTTGACCATGTGTGAACACCAATTAACGATCGTTTCGAGACTCACAAGACATTAGTCATAGCGCTTCAAATATTTCTACCTCAACATGTTATGTTAAACTACAAAATATAGCTAACGACTTGCAAAGGATTTTATGAAAACACATACTTCCAGAGAGCAGTAATCTCATAGTCTGTTTGGCGGAACAAATGGATCAACATAGACGTTAAATCAAGACCTGGTAATGCAATACAGGCCATTTTACAATGCGACTGAAACCTTTTCTCCCACTCACACACGTTGTTACAGATTCTTGCTATAATTCCGATTTCCACAGCTCTGCCAGAAAGTACATTTTCAACACTTAGACAATTGATGACATATTTAAGAAACTCAACGGGAGAAAACAGACTGAGTAGATTATCAGTTTTAGCAGCCCATTGGAAAACTGAGGTGCAACCAGACGAACTTTTAAATTGGTTTGTTAAATATTCAAGGCTCGCTAATTTTTTATAACGCGAGTGAAAAGGCAAATCTTACTTGTTCTTCTTAATGTAAAAATTCCTTTAATTTGATGATTTGTACAAATTGTATTATACCTATGTTAAATGTTTTAATGTTTGCCTTAAAATTTAAAATTTTCTACCAATACATACTGTAATTGTTGGTTCCAAAACACTGGTGCGACATAATTTGTTAAATCATTAAAAATAGTTATCTAAAGTAAGTACCTCGTGTTGGGTTTGATCTATGTTTATTGCAAATTTATAGGCGGCAATTTTACAATTAATGCACATTGATGAAGAAAAATTTTACAATTACTAATCTCAAAAATGGGTGGGGGACGGAAGGGGTGTTATAGCTTTTGGAATTGTAAACTAAAAAATTGAAATTTCCATTCAATTATGAAAAGAAAGAAATATTTTCCGGATACAATCCCCCCTGAATAAATTCCTGGCTACGGCCTTACAACATGACCAGTGGTGATCATGCACATGTGAAGTTTGCACATAAAATTACCTATTCTTTGAAGATATATCAAGTTTGCACATAAAAATACCTAAATATATCTCATGAAATTATCTCATAGTGGCTAAGTGCCATTAAAAAAAAAGGATGTTTTCTAACCAGTGAGCTGGAGGATATTGGAACAGTGTGATCACTTGAATTAATTTAATTCCAGTTGAGCCACTGACAGTTATGTAAGATCAGAGGAAAAGTTATATGCTTGCCATTTGGGTGATGTAGCAAATGAGCTCTTACTTAAAGAGGAATTTTTTTTTGTTTAAGTGGCTAGCAATTCAAATGTACTGTAGAAAATTCTAGAAACCCTTAAAAGAGGAAATAAAATGCTTAAATTTAAACATGCACCTCTTAAGGCAAAGTAGTAACGTTGTCTTTAGGTGGGTACTGGAGAAAAAGTTTTTTCAGGTGCAGCTTACTTGTACATAGCATTTATTCAGTATAAATCACATGGGCACCATGGATACAAATCTCTATGGCAGGTTACTACTTCCTGGCAATTTTAACTTATGTAGTTTTTTCTTTTTTTGGTGTCAGAAATGACAGCAATCAAATGACAGCATGTCTATGAATTTTATTTTATAAACTGACAAGGAATTTTTCTCTCTCATCTTTTAAGCTATAATTATAATAATAGCATGTCTTTAGTACTGTCTAATATGCTTAGATGACTCCCTACGTGTTCAGCTGAAATATTGCGGGAGGGTGTCTAAAAGAATAGTTGTGTGGGAAATTTCTTCTTCTTTGATTGCAGGTGTAACGACCACCATGAGCAAGCATTCGCCTGCCTGTAATTTAGGGTAACTGGTTACAGGGAAGGGAGAGAGAAAGTGCCGTAAGGCAAACACAGCATCCACGCATCACCGGGATTCAAACCCACCCTTTTGGATGAATGATCAGAGGCCATTGTGTGGAATAGTGTTGCAACTCTGACTCTGAGGTGAGCATAACCAAAAATTACATATGAAATCCCAAAATGTTATTACCTTGTGAAAGAGGTACATTATTATAACTGAATGGGTATGACATTATGTCAACTAATGTTAAGTTTAGAAATTTAATTTTGCTAAATTGTTACTTTGTTATGCATAGGCTGTACCCAGTTGCTATGCTTAAACCGGAGTTATGAACTGTATTTGTTGTTTCGTTTTTTTCAACTGCCCGCCTGAATGTTGTATGTCACAGCTCTGACTGTGGTCTTAGGAACCTTGGGAAAAACATATTGTATAACCAATTTGTCCTGCTAATGATCTATATTGTCCACAGAACTAACACCTAGGTAAAATAAATATTGTGACACATAACTTACACGTGTAACACAAATATTCTGAAGTACTACCAGGTGCAACAACAAACAAAACCACAAATAAGGAAAAAATTAATAAGTTGTGTACACATTAAATATACTCTTAAACTTTGCTTAGTTTCCACCACAACATCAGCATATCGATTGTAGAAAGGTACCTTAAAGTAAAAAAATTACCTGCGTGATTTCGGTGGTATGAACAGGAAGTTCAATTGCATTAAACAGCTTACACAAATTTCCCATTTTCAATACTAACCAAAATATACTATACATAATTTTTGATCAACCCGATTTTAGGGGTGTTTGGTTTATATGGAACAATTATAAAAATTACGTTTCATATTGCACTGCAGATGCATCAGCATGGCCACATCAAAGAATATCGAACTGATTTATATTCTTTGGCCACATGATCAGGGGTAATCATGCTTTACATCCTTTGATGCTAATGTGCAATTAGCACATAAATACCTAAAGATAACTACTTTATAGTAATACCAACTATGTTGCTTGGCATGAATATATAAGGTATATTTACAATATACCTTAAATGTCAAATATGATGAGGCTGGTTTTGAATTTCCATGGGATTCGTGGTTTGGTACTATGTATTAAAAATTGTTTGCGTGTAATTCTCAGTAGCAAAACAATGGAATGGTGGGTGGGTTCCCACAAAACGTAAACATTAGGTAGGAGAATATGTGAGATTCACATGTAGCTTGTAACCTTAATCATCTGTGAATCCTTACAAAACAGAATATTGAGAATGATTGTAGGTAAAGGCGAGGAAAATTATTTAACCTCTTCTTCATGTAAACATGCATATAATGGAACAAGAATCTTGTAAGGCTCAAAAGATTCCTTTAATAACACTTAAAGCAGAATGAAAAAAACCCCATAATTACTCACCTGGTAGATTTATCATTTTCTTCCATCAAAGACATGCTTGCTTGATACAGACGGTACAATTGCAGATCACTGAAACCAAATATGTATTATTTGCTGAAACGACTGAGCTATAAACGCAGAAACCTTTGAACAAAACGCCAACACAAACAAACGTTTATATTCTTTGAACACAAACACGCATGCTCAGTCCAGCTCAGTCTGCTCCGGCATCCTGCGGCCAAAGCCAACCAAAGCTGCGGCATCAGCCTGTAATGTTGGCTTCCGTGTAATGATTCTTTGCCGCATAATATAGTGGCGCTAGTTACGTCTCGCTGAGCCTTACCTTCTTATCAGTTTAGATATTCTTTGGCGTGATGTCACAAACATTTGTTTCTCGGCTGTTGCTATGACGACTTAAAAATTGGCACGGAGGACGAGGATTCTAGCAAATTATATATTAGGATATGTAATATTTTGCACCTGAAATCGTCAAGCATAATGTCTTGAAAAATCTTGTGTAACCCTTTAGATTAAAGAAAACTGACATTCTCAGTGATTTTCAGCACTTAACATATTGAAACCTGGTCTGTCAATAATAAACGTTATCAGCCTGAACTTGCGTTACTGCTTTTCAAAGCCTTTTTACAGGAAAATAAATAATCCTATGGTTTTCTTACAATGATTAGGCAATTTCAAATAACATCGAGCTTCTGTTAGGTTCGGATTTACTTTACTCAAAGAATTAAATCAAATCTAGTGGCCTACCAGTCAAAGGCGTTGGTTTCTGGCTAGAAGTCGCAGATGGATCGGGCTGCAGTCCCGTATGAGGCATGGGTTCTGTTTGTGTCTTACTGCTCTGGCTGTCCCACATTCCTGGTTCCTGAAATCCGAAGCGGGCGACTACTGGTATCTCAGATGGTTACTCATGGTCGTAGTCAATCAAAGCGAACACATCAGAAAAAAAATTGAGTCTCAACAGTCAGGTTGTAGAAATGGGACACCCTGCAATTCGGGCGTCAGAAGAGGGATACGTTTAACCCGCATGTCCCGCGCTCATTTCAATTTGGTTTTCAGATGTGGGATGCATTTCTTAGAAGGCCAAAATCACGGCTCAAAACATAATGTTGGTTCTCAGTAGTGAGATTCATATCCCTTCAGGGACCCCAATTGCAGCCGGTAACAATTTGGTGTCACACATGAGATCAAGAGCATTGGAGAGTAATGTTTATGGAATCAAAAGTATTAGTAGCAACACTGATTTTTTTGCATAAGGCTTATGCTTTTTATCGTAATGATTGGTAGCATCCGAGATATCTTTTCTTGTATTAATTGATTGAGTGAAAGTATAACACAATAGTTAGTGCATAGTATTGGTAGCACATTAGATAGGACACTTGTCAAAAGGGATCCATACCATGTAATCGCTTAGCTGAAAGGAATCACGTTGCTGAGTGCAGAATTCGTTTTGTGCTATTGTGGCTACCGGTGGTTTGAGGAAAGCTTTGACAGAACTCATTATTATAAAATTCAGAAAAATTCTGAAAAGTGTGCGTGGAAAAACGGCCGTGTTCCAAGCTTGAATATTTGGTACCGGAAATTCCCTAAGATTAGTTACGTGAGGTAAGGCATCCGGGAAGAACTGAAGGATTAATGTAGCCGGAAATGTAAATTGTGTTTTTAGGGAGATGAAAGGCGCTCAACTTGAGGATTTATTGTTGGGTACAAATGAAGGAATACAGCGTTATGTGAGAGATTATGTTTCTGATCTTTTTCTACGCAGCTTTAGATTCTTCTTTGTGTCAAAGTTGAAGCAGTATGATGATTTCTTATACGATATAATTCCATGTGCTGAAAATAGGCGTGGGGTGCGTTGAGTAACCGACATCGATTTTTCCCTTCATATTCGATTTGAGATTGGGCGTGATTAGCCAGTTCGGAGTACAAAGGAAGGAAACGTTTCGCCGCATGTCCCTCGCTCGTAACAATTTGGGTTCTAGGGGAGGGACACAAATACTAAGAGGCGCGAAACAGGGGCCCAAACGTAACACTCGTGCTTAGTAGTGGGATTCATATCCCTGCAACGTGCCCAGTTAAGAGATTCGTAACATGTTCTCATATCCTCCAATTCCGCTTTTTCTTGAAGACAGCATGGTTATTTTCACGTTAATTTTCCTTTTAGCGGAATAATATATAAAACACATCCGATTCCTTGGTGGTATTATCTTGTGTTCATTGTTCTTCTACTTCTTTCTTGTTTTCGCATTCTTTTTTTTTTTTTTTTTTTTTTTTTTGAGGTTTGACGACCACCGTGATCAATTCAAAGCATTCGCCCGTCCGTAATTTAGGGACACAGGACAAACACAACATTCATACCTCACCGGGATTCGAACCCGGACCCATCTCGGACGAATGATCAGAAACCCACTGCGCTCCCGAGGCGTCATTCTTATTTCATGGAGAGACTGAAATATAAACGAAAAGAGAAAAGTGGTAATTGAAATTTTGTAATTTCATTCCCTAGACGACCCCGCTTTTTTATCTGCCTTTCGCTGCCTGGCATCCAAGTGGAAGTTATAACTTTTCACTGCAGTCAGGAGTCAGTTTATTTCGAACTGAATATCTTTCTCTTATCTTATCTCGATCGTCCTTCGTGAGGTGTCATCACTATTCCCCATAACTTTACACTCCAGTTCCAGTCTACTCTTACGTTGGGCTCTGACGTTTAGTAAATTAGTTTTGAAGAATGAAAAAATTAACTGTGTTTGCGAATAATATTTAAGCAAAAAACATTAAATAAATGTTAAATCTATTGAAGTGCTTTAACTAGGCATTAAATACTGATCATAAACCGCAGCTTCTGAAGTGATTCCTTAAGTTCATTGCGTACAGGCCACTAAGTGCACTGGAGACGCCAGGTGGATACCATGCGTCGACAGAAATACTCTCTTAATAAAAACCACTTCTTGTGTTCATAAAACTACAAAAAAATTAAAAATTAGGTACGTATTTTTTTCCTGTACTTTGTTCATGAAAAACCAGTTACTTATGTTGCTTCCTGTTTCGCAGACAATAGGTATTCAAAGATGTTTCGAAACGAAAGGAAGAGCATGAAATGTCGATGACTTTCATGCGTTCTTTCTGATCTTTTTAACATAGTCGATATCACAAGGCACTGTGAAAATCCGTTCTTTTTTTTACTCTACAAAAATATCTCTGAGTCCCCTAGTTTATTTATTCCCGCGAAATATTCCGTATTAGAGACACTGGTGACCCGAGTAAAAGCACAAAGTTCTAATTTAATTATTTAGCCGAAGTTGAGATTCGGATTTGAGGATTCGTCTCATACATATTTCTGAAACTAAAAGCTGCATTTTATCATCAGAAGGTACAATTTATGTATGAAGTTGGTTTGAGGGGGAAATAACTTCTTTTTAGTTTTTTTCTTCTCTGATATAAAACGTATCGGTATCCCCTATAACTTCGGATCTGTAAATATAAGAACTTTGCGCTCGTTCGTAATTGAAAAATTCAATTATGGATTTCCTTTGTAGTCATTTCGGTAAAATAAACAAAACAAAACAAAAAAAAGACACCGTCTCGGAAATCTCCAACTTTTATTGGTTTGATCGATGTCAATGCCTTCTTTAACATTTCTGCAAAAAAATGTTGTTGTCTTTTGCGAATGACAAGAAAGAGGGCTGAATCTGATTGAGCACCAAATTTTTTGATTTAAATTTTTTTCCGGAAGACTTTTCTGCCGAATTCCTTGAAATTTAGTTCTTCTTCTACTTCTTAAAAATCCGACTGAGCTTTAGCTGGTGGAAACATCCTCAGTGGAACGATATAGTTTTCAAATTTATATATTTCGTGATCGAAATTCTTAAGGAAACATCTATTCTAGACAGAAATCTTCAAGTCCAAATGTTCATGCTAACCAGTTTTCCAGTACATTCTACAATTATCTACTTCGTGGATATTAGTTTAAGACAACAACACTTTCGGATATTTTTTCTTTGAAGTTCCTGGAAAGAGAATTCGAAATTTGATCATATACATAAAATGGAGCAAATGTTAGATAATAAATAATCAGTAACAGAAAAAAATTCTCGCAGGTGAGATCATTTGCAACTTAAGCATTCCGGCTAACATTTTTGAGAATTAATTTTTCAGGAAGAGAGGCATGCATAGAAATCTCTTTGATGGAGATATCTAAGACAAAATATATACTCTAAAAGAATCGCACGCACAGACAAATAATAATGTCATAAATCTAATAATCTGAGCTAATATTACCAGGAAACTTCGCCTAAGAAGACCTACTCAAAGATATTTCTAAAGTGTAATGTTCTTAGGTTTCAAGAATGTGAACTGCATACGCAAAGTCAGCTTACCTAGATAAAACTTCAAGTCCTTAGTTAAAAATATACACTGCCTGAACGAGTAGATCATAATAAGTCGGTACTTACTCAAACGTCAACGTTTTATTTAATCCCTTAAACATTAGTTAGCACATTTCATCACATCCCCTGTACCGTGAAACACTTTTCAAATGTATCAAATTTGGTGACAGGTTTTGATAAACTGGAACTTCACAATGTGAGACTGAAACCATCGAGCTATTATCTCAAAATATTTATAGCTAACAAAAGTCAGCTAGCCAAACGAAAATCAACTTCACTGCCCGTAAGCCTGTCTTCCAGCGAACATGCATTGAAAGCACTCTTCTTATTTAAATTTTACCATGCGTCACACTACCTCTGACATTGATACTTCTTGCCAAAAACATTCGGGAAAGAGAGAAAATTGAAACGGTAAGTGTGGAAAATGTTTAAAGAAGGATGAACGAAATTCACATTGAAACAGGAACTAAAACACAAAGTTGTATTAGAGTATACGTAACAAAAGGAAAAAAACAGAATAAAATTGCGATCTTTTTCATGAGTTCTTTCCGATTTTTTAAAAATAATAGTCAATATCACAAGGCACTGTAAAAATACCTTCTTTTTAACTCCAGGAAAATTTCTCCGAGTTCCGTAATCTATTTATTTCCGCGAAATATTCCATATTAAAAACACTGGCGATCCGAGTAGAAGAACAAAGTTATTAAACTCATGTTCTTAAAAAAAAGGAGTCGAGCTACGACTTTGATTTTTACAGGATATGCTAATCAGGCAAAGTAGCTCAAATGATTTAAATTTCGGCGTCACAAGTGCAAGCGTACCGCGTCTAGGCTAATCATATCGCGCAAAGTCACACACTGGAAACCGACCGGTGCCGCCCCGGTGGCGCAGTGGTCTAAGGCGCTGGCTTCTGATCATTCGTCCGTAAGGGGTCCGGGTTTGAATCCCGGTGAGGCATGGATGTTGTGTTTGTCTTACGGCACTGGCTCTCTCCCTTCCCTCGAACCAGTGACCCTAAATTAGGGACGGGCGACTGCTTATAGCCCACTGAGTTGCTCACGGTGGTCGTTAAACCTCCAATAAAAAAAAAAAAAAAAAAAAACCGACCGGTTTTTACGCTTTCCAACCGTAGGTTGAAGAAGCGCATATTCTCCAGCTTTTTCCGTTCGTCCGCCTTTCCGCACGATAACTGGCGTAAAAATGGTTCGATTTCGATAAAATTTTAGTATGTGGTAGGGGACCACCTGGGGACAAACTCTATTGAAAATGGGACGAATGGGGTCAAAGGTCACGACGTAGGAGCGGGATCCATTCCATTGCCCTTATGCGTTATAACTTGCGTTAATATGGTTCAATTTCAATGGAAATTTTTCTATGTGGTAGGGGTCCACCTGGGGACGAAGCCTGTTCAAAATGGGCGAAATAGGGTCAAAGGTCAGGACATAGGAGCGAAATTACTTCCATAGCAATTATGCGTCATAACTTACGTGCAAATGTTTCGATTTAGATGAACTGTTAGTATGTTGTAGGAATCTGCCTGGGGACTAATTGTGTTGAAAATGGGCGAAATGGGGTAAAAGGGTAGGACACAGGAGCGGGATCTATTCCATAGGCCTTATGCATCATAACTAACGTAAAATTGCTGCGATTGCGACAAAACTTTATCATGTTATTTCGGAGGTATACTGAACCAGTTCTGTTGACTATCATCGAAATGGGATCAAAGGTCAGGGCACAGGAGCGAGATTTATTCCACAGCCATTATCCTCATAACTTGAGTAATGATTTCTGGTGTGTTGGAAAGCGTATCATAATCAATGCATTGCATGATTTCACTAACTTGTTTTTTATAAGCGCAGCGTGGCTGGGTTGGTATGTCAGTACTTGGTCGGCAATGGGTATGGATGCCCTGTCCTCGTGTAAGACAGTCGTACAGTCACATCAGGGAGTTCGACAGAGGGCGCATTATTGGCATGAGAGACAGAAATGCTTCCCTTTGGGAGTCTGCTGGTCGTGCGGGGAGCAGTGTGTCTGTTGTGGCAAAAATGTGGAGGAAATTGTACCAAAAAGGGCGTAGAAAACGAAGAGAAGCTGCTGGACGTCGTACACAAAAAACGCCGAGGTACAACCATCATCTCATAAGAATGTCTTTCAGTGACCGTTCTGCATAATCAACGACGATGGCGCAGCAGTGGCAAACTGTGGCGTATTGTCCAATGTCATCTGGAACAGTAAGTTTATTACAGTTCGGCCTTCAGGCTCGTCTGTCCCTCTTTACGCTACCTTTGACATCTCAACAACGAACTGTCAAGCTGCAATGGTGCATCGAACGAAGAGAGTGGCGTGATAAATGGCACAATATCGTGTTCTCGGGCGAAACGCGCTTCTGTTTAGGTGAAAACAATGGCTGCATCTGTGTCTGCCGGCGACAGAAGGTACGCATGACACCGAGATGCTAATCATTTGTTGTGTGTTACCAAAAGAACATATCCTGTAAAAACCAAATTTGTAGCTCGATTCTTTTCAGGTATTCAGTTTTCTATGAACACGAGTGTATTTTATTGTTTAGCTGAATTTGACGGGATTTCTTTGACTGAAAGAGAAACCGAAATTTCAAAAGAGAGTAAATTTCAGGTAATAATCACTAAGAGAAAATAATTTCTGGGTGGTGTATTTGCTGAAAATTATTTCAAAGGTAAGCGGTTCTGTGAAAATATTTCTGGGAAAAATTCTTGACAACTGACTTTCCAGAGAATTATACAAAGAATTATCATTGATTAAAATATCTAAAAAGAAATTCTAAAACAATCACACACACACACACACACACACACACGTGAATAATAATGTCAGGTAGCGGATTTTTAGGCGCTATTACTATAACAGGAAACTTTTCATAAATATGTTTTGCTTGAACAATGCCCTCCACAATTTTGGGGGGAACGGCATTTTTAATGCACACTTTTCAAGGTAAGGTTTCCTGAGAGAAATATTGGCCGCAAAGAATAGGAAAGGCGCGGGTATTTCCGAAAAGTATTGTTTTAAAAACACTCTGCGGCAGATAGTTCTTTTAAGAACGAATTGTTCGGACAAAAATAGCGGAAACAACAGCTGCACAAGAATCGTCTATAAAAATTTTCTCTGGGTTGAAGCTCCTAGAAGGCTAATTGTTTTAAAGGAGTTTATAGAAATATTTTTGTTTCAGATATATTTTTGCGAAAACTGCACAAGAAAAAGATTTTCATGGAAAAACGAAAAGCTTTTACGCAAGAGAACGATTTCTAAAGCCACTTTTTCTGTGAAAAACGTTTGAGACATATTTTCTTAAAGTCGCTGCGTTGAAGATCACTGTCAGAAGATGGACTGAATTTAGCATGGACCTAATTCCGTTATCTGAACTGGACCGAACATAGGGTAACACTTATATTCTATGCACATTTGCAATATAATGCACCAGGCTAAGCTCAACACAATATGGAATCAACGGAAACAAAATAATAACAAGAATGATGATACCAAATTATCAGATGTCATGAGCATGTATGTTGAATCCCTTAACAATAAGAAACTAATTTCTCAAAGTATATTCTGACCAAAGGAAATACGTCAGCGAAAAGAGAACGCATCTGCGCCTTCTATTAGAAAACCCGAGCATAGCATTACTATACATTTTACCAGATTTCTGCAACTGATATAGTATAAAATATCTACAACCAAAACTAAATAATTACTCCAGCTAGCAACAGAATTGCCTCTTACAAAACATCACAACTTGCATATAAAATTTTCTCGTAGCGGAAGATATAGAAGGGTAAAAGAATTTTTCAAATCAAAGAATTAGAAGAATCGATATAGGAGAAAAGCTGTTATAACTATGCTACCCCATCGAGACAATTATATTATTTGAAGACGAAAATAAAAACAAAATATTCTTTTGAGTGAAGAGTATCTTACTGCGTAAAGGTATTTCCAAGGAACTTTTAGAATCAGATATACTCTGTTAAACATCAATATACGCCAAAAATGTCCTTTTGTGGCAGGATTGTGTACAACGAAAAGTAAAAATATACACAAAATCTTCTTTATTATACAACAGAAAAGCTATGCGATAGAAAGTAATAACTTTTTTTGTTGGTTTGAAGGTTTAACGACCTCCGTGAGCAACTCAATTGTCTATAAGCAGCCACCAAACCCTAATTTATGGTCACTGGTTCCAGGGAAGAAGTGAGCTAGTGCCGTAAGACAAACACAACATCCATGCCTCACAGGAGTCTAACCCGGACCCTTCTCGCATGAATGGTCATAAACCAGTGTTCAGCCCACTGCGCCAACAGGGCGGCAACTAGATGTTGAAATAGCCAGAAAATGTTTTGTGCCTGAATGACCAGTAGAGGAGAGTCTGTGCGTAATGTAAATGACATAGTGTTCCCAATTTCCATCGTAATAGTAAGTATACAATACAAAAAGGCGTTTCGTCAGCAGTATTTTAAGAAGCAAGAATACAGTAGCAAACAGAAGTCCTCACTAAACACCAACTAGCGTCATATCTGGGCTTCAGGAAAAATCGAAGAGCACAAGAAGTACGTTCCACGAGATGAACAATATCCGTTTTTTATTTTTTTCAAATCAGAGTTTTAGAAGCGCAGATATCGAGAAAAACAGATTATATGTTTGCGCCCCCTAGCGGCTAAGTTGCATATTATTTTGGACACGCAATCTTCTCTTAGAGAGATGTACCTGGTGTGGTAAAAGAATTATTTTAATCGGATTATCAGACGCGCAAATACAACTGCAAATAGGTTGCCTACAGATATATGTGCGTACGCCTTGTAGTAGCAAACTTGTGCACTGAGAAAAATTATAAACTGTATGTTTGGAGATGCTGGAAACTATCCTCAATAGCATATAGGGCAAAAAGGATCTGTCTGTTCCAAATTTAGGGAGAGAATCAATAAATCGGAAGCGAACGAAACGTCCATGTCTTGCTGAGATTCGAACTCATTTTCGAGAAACCGGAAGCCAGGTCTTCTGATCATCTGTCTGCAGAGTGAAAAGGTAAAGCGTTGCCAATAACTGTCATTCGAAATGTCAATTATGGTGAGAGCTGCAGTTTTACCAGTTAATTTGGCGATGCACTCTAGCATTGTTACCTGTAAGATCCATAAGAAAGCGTCAGTTCCATTCACAGATATCAAGTACCGTTATGCTGCATCTGTAATCTAAAGTTTACCGATAATAACTGAATGTAACAGATCACAAGTTAGAAAGACATATGTACACTGACAGAAATCATGAGATATCTTTTTCTGGATAACGCGACCCTGTCGCCCTTCTCGCTAGTGGAGCAACCAGAGCAACACACTGCTTGGCAGGTATGTCGGCAGGAGGACAGCACTGCATTTATGTAGACGGTAATTCAGTACCAGAATGCATAAACGTCGTGATTTAGAATTGTTTAAAAGGACGGATAAGGGTACTCGAAACATGGGTTACTACATCGTGGAGGTAGCACAGAAATTGTAATATTCCTGTTCGAGAGTATCCAGAATAGCATCGCATCGTGTACAGTGGTGTGGGCGGATAAAGGTGGTGGATGAACGTGGCCGTTGATATCTGTCTCGCATACTTGCATCCAGCCGGAGAGCGACAGTGGCACAAATCACTCCCGACTTCGACAAGGGAGAAACATCTCCACCAAGACCATCAGGCAATTTTTAGCTTTGTAGGTTATGGGAGCAGCCGATTCACCACAGTCACACTGCTAACACCAAATCACAGGACTATACGCCTCAATAAGGTAAAAGACCTTGAACGATTGCAGACGGATCTTTTGCTTCGATGAGTCCCATGTCCAATTATTTCGCTCAGACAGTAGGGTCCGGATCTTGCTAAAGCAGGACAAAGCGATGGGCACGGAATATCAACAAGGAACTGTTCGACTGGTGGAAGCTTCGTTATGTGTCACGAGTGTTCAGTTAGCACACGTTCGGACCACTGGAACGTCTAAATGCTTCTCATAACGGTTGGTGTTCAGTGTTCATCCGTACAGGCCATCTGCATCCGTTCGTGGTCATCATTCATCCATGGAGCAATGGACCCTTCCACCAGGACAACGTGCCTCCCCAAGGAGCCGTGCGTACTAGAACCTAAAGTTATCACGCTGGAGTAGTTACCGAGTTCACCCGTTCAAACGGTTATGAGCCGTGTGGAAAATCTTTCGGGTGCCATGGAAACGTCCGTTTAAGATTTGGACCCTCCACCCATAAATGAGACGGAATTATGGATAGCGGTGCAGCAAGCATAGGTGAAAATACCTGTGGAACGCTTTCGTGACCTAGTGCACTCAATGCCTTGCCGTGTGACTGTTTATCCTGGCGAACGGTGGGGCCATTGGTTATCAGATAGGCATCCCATGATTTCTGTTCACCACTGTGTGTGTGTGTGTGTGTGTGTGTGTGTGTGTGGTTCAACCAATAGAACAAGATGGTCTCAAGAGAGGTTTAAGCACGATAGATCATAATATCCACGTACTAAGACAACTAATTGAATAAGCGATTGAGTATTTCCATTCCATTATGAAGAGCTTTTATGGATTATGAAAAGGCTCTTGATTCCTTGAAACCCATCAGCAGTTATGAGGTTTTTGAAGTTCTGCGGCATTGAATATGCATACGTGAATATTATTATAACATCTGTGAAAACGCAGGTGAAAAGATTCGACTGTTCGAGAACACCGCACTTATAAAAATTGAAACGGGAGTGAGATAAGGTCACAAGTTCTTCAGTGCCACATTGCAGAATGTTTCCCAATCATTGAACTGGAAGACTAGGGAATGAAACTTGATGGAGATTATTTAACTAATCTACGTTTTGCTGATGATATGGTCATTTTTGCATATTTAGTCTCAGAGCTGTGGAGTACGGTCCTGAAACTTGCTGACAAGAGTAAAGATGTGGGATTAAAAATGATTTTGCAGCAAAGAAAATTGATGTACAGTGCTCTTACAAGAACTGAATATCTAACGGTTGATCTAGAAAATCTAGAAAAGACCAATGTCTTCATTTACTTTGGACAATACTCACCAAAGCAGAAATTAATAGGCGTGTAAAACTTGTTTGTAGGACACATGGAAGGAACAAATTAATTTTCAAGAGCGGTTTACCATGATGTCGGAAAACGAAAGTTTTTAATCAATGCATCGTTTCAGTTATTACTTACGGATCAAATACATGAGCTTTATTATAAAGGACATTCAGGGACTGCAAACTACTGAAAAAAGGGGAGGAGAGGTGAGTGCTTAATAAAAACGGGAAGGAAAAGGGGGAACTCATTGATCAGGATTGGAGTTAATGACATCATGATCAAGATAAAATTGCTAGAATACCATTAGATAGTCATATTACTATAACCGACGACCGTTGTACAACTGAAATACTAGACTAGATTCCAAGGGACATGAAAAGATCCAGAAGAAGTCAGTGTGATAAATGGGTGGATGAAATTCGGAAGCATGTCGGAGGTACATGAAAGAGACTGGCTCAGAACAGCCAGTTGTGGAAGAAACTTGGGAAGACCTTCATCCAACAGCGGATTGAGAATACTTGATGATGGTGTGTGTGTGTGTGTGTGTGTTTTATTGTTTCGAGGTTGAGGTCACTCCAATGTTTGTTGTGTCAATGCATATTCTGACCACTATTGCTGTCCCACGTTTCACAAATGCAGCAGTTTCGGTAATACCGCCTCGAAGTGAATAGGTTAGTGCTGTTTTCCAATCAGATTTAGCCAACATATTTCGAATTATTACTGGGAGTGTCACAGTTTAATTGATTATGTAGCAGCGATGGTATGACGACAAAGTGTGACTTATCAGCCTACGTGCGCAAAATGACCAACTGGTTATAACGTAAACCTTTTTCGTTATGTGAGATTTGTTTTTATGCGAAGTTCCAAATGTCCCGCTGGATAGATATTGAACTAAAGGTAAATGTGATGCACTAATTGTACCGGATAGCGCACTTTAAACTGAGGCTTTTAGGGCCAGACAAAATATATACAGAAAGCAGAATCACTTACGTAACTTTTTATTGGTCCAGCAACGTTAGACTTCAAGCAACTTTAGACGAAATTACATAACGCTGTCTATTTACGAAATCCCAAACACATCACCGTAAGGTTCACCATACACACAGCTGCTGCTTAGTCATTTTATATCAGCAAAGATTTAACATCTCCACCACCAAAAACTGCGTCGCAAAATATATATATTCCTTCTCGATCTTATCAGCATGCATACATCACTTACGTACTGACCTCCATTCATGTGAGAGAGAAGATATCAAGTTAAGTTCGAAAGGTGCTAAAGAGAACGAACTCAAAATTTACATAAAAAAAAGGAACTAGAAATGAAAGTTAAATTAGAATATACGTCACATGGTCCAACTTAATTCTTCACACAGTGAGTATGTGTATTCTCATATTATCACTTATGCAAACAAATTATATCAGTGCAACTGTTTTACACTGCTTGACATAGAAAATGCCACACCATAAGGGAATGCACGAAATGAGGTCATCTTTGCCCACCTAACTCCCCGGATCCTCCTTATCGAAATGCACTCTCACGTAGAGGTACTAGTGCGAGGGATCTCCATCTTGTTGGAACAAAATGTCAGGTTGCAGTAGAGATACCAGTGTGAGGGATGTCCATCTTGTGGGAACAAAATGTCAAGTTGCAGTTCCTGAAGCTTTGGTGAAATTAATTTATTCCAACACATCAAGGTAAACAATTGCGCTGAATGTATTTTCGATGAAAAAGAAAGGCCTGATCATCGGGCCTTGCCTGACCCCACACCTTGCAGATTTTCGCACTACTTCTGTCATGCATGGCACAACATGTGGGGATTCAGAATCCAGTATCTGGACGTTTTGGGAGTGAACATACATATAATTAAACATGAAAACGTGTTAGTGTTACTATATATTTCATAAAAAAAAAACTCTACCGCGAATTTCGTCCCTTAGATGTGCTTGCTCCTTACGTGGAGGTTTTGCGCTTCCTTGGAAAGCCAGCAATTTTAGTCTTTTACGCAGTGTTTTCTGGAGAGGTGAAGTTGGCTTTTGAAGTCCCCGAGATGCGCGTCTTATCGATTTGCCTGGGCTGCGTTCAAATGCTTTTCTAATGGATTCCATCTTCGGGTCAACGATACGTTGCCTCCTTGGAAACTCTACCCGTTGCATTAAAACGATCATAACAATTTCTTATGTCACGTCTTAATGGTGGAGTACGCGCTGCATATGTTCGAATGAAATTCCGTTGCATTTGCATTGATTTTTTTCATTATTGGGCTTGCATTTTTGATTTGGTTTAGAATCATTTCACGCAAATAGCCTTTTGTTGACCGGAAACTCCCTTGGAATAGTCCGCTTCTTTTTCACTTTACCGTTCTTCTAATACATGCAGCGGCAGCTGTTAGTAGTGATAGAAAACTCTATTCTTGATTTATTACCAGCAAAAAAAAACCGCACGACGATCGCTACAACAGTCTTTTTTTTCAAATTATTCCCTTTGTAACATTATTTTTATATACACAATGTATTTTGTAAATTCTTGTAAATCAGCGACGGAGTTAACGGTTACTTTCCATGGCTACTTTTCGTGCGTTCAGTCGAGGAAGTTAGCAATTTGCTGTTCCGTAAGTTTAAGTAATGATGTTATTTTGCCTGACAACTGTAGATACGAATGCTCATTATTTAGATAGATGTGTAGTATATCGGGCAAGAGATCTCTTGATTTCGTCAATGGGTCCATTAATTGCCAAGAGATTATTTATAGGTTCATGTGGCATTGTCTTGGGGCAGATGCTATCTATCTCCCACTACGCAAGTTCGAAGAGCAGTGATCTCTATTCAGATGGGTAGTCAATGGGTGATCCGGTTTATAACAGCTAAATTATAGCCAAATGGGTAGGGCAATAGCTTAATTATAGTACAATCGAATCATTATTTCATGTCCAACACCGTTATGCGAAAAATAATTTTCATCAAAATACTCATGTATGCTTGCTTATAACAACCTTCCAAAGAATAATAGCAATTAAAGGGGAAGTGAATAAACCAGGAAACGTAGTACCTTTCAACATAGCACAGAAAAAAAGGGGATAAGGTAGCTATGAATACTTTTTCTTTCAGCCTTTAATATAAATAAAGACTGATATACAAGACGCATTGAATATGTTTACATTAATATTATTAATAACATCTATGAAAATGAAAGTGCAAAGATTTAGCTATTTGAGAATACAGCACCCATAAAAATTGGAAAGGGAGTGAGACAAGGTGACACTATATATCCCAAACTCTTTATTGGCACATTGGAAAATGTCTTTCAATTACTAAACTGGGAAAACAAAGGGATAAAGATTAATGGAGATTATCTAACTCATCTTCGTTTTGTTTATGACGCAGTCATTTTTGCAACTACCCCATCAGAGCTGAAGAGTATGACCCAGGAACTTGCTGGCAAGAGTAAGGAAGTGGGATTAAAAATGAACTTTCAGAAGACAAAAGTGATGTACAATGCTTTTACAAGAAATGAGGATTTATCTATTTATGGAGGAAAGCTGGAAATAATAGATACGTACGTTTATCTTGGACAGCAGATATCAAGTGAGAGTCACATTGATGAAGAAATTAATCGGCGTATAAAACTTGCCTGGAGAGCTTTTGGAAGAAACAGCATGATTTTCAAGAGCAATTTGCCATTATGTCTTAAAAGAAAAGTGTTTGATCAATGCATCCTTCCAGTGCTTACGTATGGTGCAGAGACGTGGACTAAAAGAGGCATACAAAGGCTGCAGACAACTCAAAGTAGCATGGAGAGGTGTATGCTTGGTGTAACCAGGAGAGATAACAAGAGGAACTCGTGGATCAGAAAAATGACAAGAGTGGAAGACATCGTGATCAGAGTAAAATCCCTGAAATGGCAATGGGCTGGACATACTGCCAGAAGGACAGACCATCGATGGACAGCCGAATTTTTAGACTGGATTCGAAGGGACAGGAAAAGACCCAGAATAAGACCACATGGGAGATGGGTGGATGAAATTCGAAAGTATGCGGTAGTAACATGGAGGAGACTGGCACAAGACAGACCGTTGTGCAAGAAACTTGGGGAGACCTTCGTCCAGCAGTGGAATGATAATCATTGACAATTAAGATGATGATGATGATGATACAATACGAAGCAAACAAGACGTAGTAAAGAAAGAAAAACTATATCCATTACATGCAAAGAGGACTCAGACCTCATATTGAAAATAGTCTCAGTGAAAGTGCTAAAATAACAGTTAGGATGGGAAAGACAAAAAAAAAAAAAACGAGGCCTAACACATACAGTCAGTGTTAAGTGACAAAGAGTGTGACGTACCTGCCAGCAGGACGCACACGACATAAAGGCAGATAGGAATCAGAATAATCGTCTGCGTAGCTCAGTTGGTAGAGCGACTTGTTCCGGAATAAGCGGCCTCGGGTTCGAATCCCGACGTAGACCAAAAATGACGGAGAAATTTACTTCGTTATAATTGCGCCCGAACTATCCGGATGACCCGGCCGTTCAAAATCTCGCATTGGTGTGATGTTATTTCCACACCGCGAGACAGGAAAAATCAGAGAATTCCTTCTCCAGCACTTCGAAAAATAAGAAAATGTGTGATGTTGCATTCCACACAGCAGATTGACTGGGAGTTCTCAAGTGCACGTTCTACAGTGGATGGCTGCCTGCAACGATTCATGGTCACGGCTGACCCGTGGGCCATGCCCCCGGCCATCTTTCGGGGGGGGGAGATGTGACGTACCTGCCAGCAGGACGCACACGACATAAAGGCAGGTAGGAATCAGAATAATCGTCTGCGTAGCTCAGTTGGTAGAGCGACTTGTTCCGGAATAAGCGGCCTCGGGTTCGAATCCCGGCGTAGACCAAAAACGACGGAGAAATTTACTTCGTTATAAGAGTTTGATGGGCAGTGAAAGCGCGAACAAAAGCAAAGACAGAGCGATGTAAAGTGATCAAAAGGAATTTACATTTAGATTATGGTTTAAAAACTATTTAAGCTTTCTCATTAGTGACCGAAACCCAGTAGTTACTTGGATCCCAGTTAGTGAAGACGGCATGAGTGAGACTGAGCAGACATATCGTAGTCACGCTGGAGACGTGAGACAAGGCGTAAACGGAACACATAGAAAGTTGCTGTTGAGCTTGTTCATATGAAATGTTAAGATACCTGATTAGTGTACGACAGATGATGAACTTAGATTGCACATTTCTCAAGAACAAGAAGGTAGGCATGGGTACGGTGCACTGGAGAAAATCTGGTATTTGAAAGGAAGCGACAATCTAGGAGCTCATGTTGCAGTGGGCAGACTAAAGATGTAATACAAAAGATGAGAGTGATCAGGAGTGGTAGAAGTTGACAGGTGATATACATATGAGTGGTGTCACCAATAGAATTACAGAGATGACAAAGCGAAGATGAGATGATATTGAACCGGGGGAGTTGAACTTCAGTGGGAAGACGGCTGTGGAGAAAAAGCTACTGTACATCACATTCTGTTAAATGGTTAATCGAATCGAACCTTGCAAGCCACGTTTGACTGTCACATACATCGGAGACATCAGGAATAGGATAAGAAAATATTGCGGGAAGGGAGAGGTCTTGGTAACGGAATGCAGCAGAAAGAGTATGTGGAAGAAAAAAGCGAAATATTGCTTTACAAATCTACACAGGAAAAGTTTAACCTGTAGGTGTGGTTGCTGAAATTTCAGAGTTGCGGGTTTCATGATAATCGTCTGATTTGCGTCCATGTTTGGGTCCTGGATGAACTATGAAGGGTGCTCCCGCCAAGACACTGTCTCTGTCTCCACCTGACAGAGGGTACAAATTGGGAACAAGCTTCTCCTTATAAATGCAGATGCTCACGGCAGTCATTAAACCTCCACGGCGTCGTGTAAGCAGCTTTTATATTTTAGAGAACATCAAGGGTGTCAGACACAACACTTCTGCACTTAAAAATAATCTAAATAAACTTACAAACAAGTTAGTAAAATAATTCAATGCATTGATTATGATACGCTTTCCAACATACCAGAAATCATTACTCAAGTTATGAGGATAATAGCTGTGGAATAAATCTCGATCCTGTGTCCTGACCATTAACCCCATTACGATGATATTAAACAAAATTGGTTCAGTATACCTCTGGAGCAACATGATAAAGTTTTGTTGCAATCGAAGAATTTGTACGTAAGGTATGACGCATAAGGGCGATGGAATGAATACCGCTCCTATGTCCTGACCTATGACCCCATTTTACCCATTCTCAATAGGGCTCGTCCCCAGGTGGTCCGCTACCACATGCTAATATTGCATCGAAATCGAACCACTTTTACATAAGTCATGACGCATAAGGGCAATGGAATGGATCCCGCTTTTATGTCCTTACCTTTGATCCCACTTCACCCATTTTCAATAGGGTTCGTCCCCAGGTGGTAGCCTACCACATACTAAAATTTCATCGAAATTGAACCATTTTTTCGAGACTTATCGTGCGGACGGACAGACAGAGAGACAGATAGGCAAAGCTGGAGCATATACGCTTCTTCAGTCTACGGTTGGAAAGCGTAAGAAATAGCACTGAAATAGCACAAATAATAAATAAAAAATTTGCATGTCAAGGTATCAGTGAATGGCAGCTTTTTTAGCTTTCGAGCATTGTTAGAAGAAAAATCCTTCGTCTCGTCGAAATAATATCAGGTGCTTATCTTTTACTAATATCAATTTAAAAGAGAAGGATAATCACATATTATTTTGTTATAGCAGATATATCCTTTGAACAGTTTTTCATATTTTCTAAGTTAGGATACGCAAAAGACCAGCATCAAGAATTACTACTATTTGAAATTGCGTGTTTTCGATTCTCCTATAATAATTATAGTAATTCACCAAATAGTTCACAGCTGTTTAGATTTGCTACTGAATTTCCAAGAAATTTGCAAGAAAATTTCTCGGAAGTTTAGAAGCAAAAAAATATAGCATAAAAGGGACCTAACCTCTGCGTAGCAGAACGAAAACGCTCATTAGAAATTTTTCGTTCTTTGTGAAAATCGGCATCACTTGAGTGCATTGTATGCTAATATACACAGTCGTATCAAAATAATATGACCACCTACCTAATAATGGAAATAAACACCGCTGGTCCAGATGAGAGCAGCGAGACGGAGAGGCATGAACGCAATGAGACCTTGGAAGGTTGCCCGAGGCACACGTGCCCATTCGGACTGCAGCAGAGTACGGAAGTCTTAAAGGTGACGTGATTGTGGGTCGGCACATCAAACCTGTCGATCCAAATAGTGTCACAAGTGCTCTACGGGATTGAGATCGGGCGATTTCGCTGTCCAAGAGAGAACGCAGACACCGATGGCGTGTTTCTGGAACCAATCACGCACTCCTTTAGCGACGTGGCACAGCGCATTGTTTTGTTGGTAACCAATCACGCACTCCCTTAGCGACGTGACACAGAGCATTGTTCTGTTGGTAACCAATCACGCACTCCCTTAGCGACGTGACATAGAGCATTGTTCTGGTGGTAACCAATCACGCACTCCCTTAGCGACGTGGTACAGCGCATTGTTCTGTTGGTAACCAATCACGCACTCCCTTAGCGACGTGACACAGAGCATTGTTCTGTTGGTAACCAATCACACACTTCCTTAGCGACGTGACACAGCGCTTTGTTCTGTTGGTAGCCAATCACGCACTCCCTTAGCGACGTGGTACAGCGCATTGTTCTGTTGGTGACCAATCACGCACTACCTTAGCGAGGTGACACAGCGCATTGTTCTGTTGGTAACCAATGACAACGAAGGTGCATCTGCAGAAAGGCTTACATTTGCACGGCAGTATAGGAATCGGACCTCCGCTGATTGGCAAAGGATTGCCTTCTCCGATGATTCACGTTTTCTGCTTCATCGGACAGATGGATGTTGGCATATAAGGCGAGAAACATCAGAGAACAAACACTCTTCAACCATTGTTGGAAGAACACAAGCTGGTGGGGGCACCGTCATGGTCTGGGCAATGTTTTGGGGGCATTCCGTGGGTCGACTGATACCTGTGAAAGGCATTCCGTGGGTCCACTGATACCTGTGGAAGGCATTCCGTGGGTCAACTGATACCTGTGGAAGGCATTCCGCGGGTCCGCTGATACCTGTGAAAGGCATTCCGTGGGCCCACTGATACCTGTGGAAGGCATTCCGTGGGTCCGCTGATACCTGTGAAAGGCATTCCGGGGGTCCACTGATACCTGTGGAAGGCATTCCGTGGGTCCACTGATACCTGTGGAAGGCATTCCGCGGGTCCGCTGATACCTGTGAAAGGCATTCCGTGGGCCCACTGATACCTGTGGAAGGCATTCCGCGGGTCCGCTGATACCTGTGAAAGGCATTCCGTGGGCCCACTGATACCTGTGGAAGGCATTCCGTGGGTCCGCTGATACCTGTGAAAGGCATTCCGTGGGTCCACTGATACCTGTGAAAGGCATTCCGTGGGTCCACTGATACCTGTGGAAGGCATTCCGTGAATCCACTGATACCTATGGAAGGCACTATTGACTGAATTCGTTATGAATCCATCTTTGCAGACCAACACCCATACGTGCTGATTATCTTTCCTGGGGTGGATGTGATCTTCAGGCACGACAATGCGATGTGTCACACAGCTAGAAATGTCCGAGAGTGGTTGGAAGAGAACGATGAAGACTTCAAAGTACTTCCCTGGCCCCGTAATTTCCCAGACTTAAACCCAATTGAGCATCTCCGGGACCACCTCGGTCGTATTAGTCGCTCTACGGATCCTCCACCACTCATCCTCCAGCAGCTGTCAGATGCACTGCAGTCAGCGTGGCTCCACATACCTGTGAACTCCTTCCAGCACCTTATTGAGTCACTCCCAGCCCATCTAGCTGCTGTCCGCGCTGCACACGGCAGTTACTTGACCGTCTATAAACAATGAAGAGAATTCTCCTCTGGAGTTTTCTCAAAGAAGCCTAAGATTTGTTATTGGGTATAGAATTTGGTTTTCAACTGGTCGCCCTTTCCAGACACGATTTCTATTCACACCAGAACTTTAAGGGTAAAGTAATATTCTTCGGATAATGCGATGAATATACGTCAAAATATCAAATACTTTTTGAGATTTTGAGATTGATAATGAATATAAATGGAAAATCTGCGCCTGATTTTCGTCAAATTTACTGAAGATCTGCAAGGAATATTTGAGTTCGAGTCACTATGCAGCTAAGTTCGTTCCATTGAATGCTGACAACTCAGCAGAAAAAAACTATTCACGAAAATGCCTAGAGTTTTATAAACAGTTTTAAAAGCTGTCAAGACGACCAAAGATTTGCGTAGTTAAAAAAAACACATTAAACATGTATTTGTTAAAGTAGTGCAAAAAACTAGAGCAAATGTAACGAAGCAACATTTGCCGTTTACTGTTGTGATGAAAGTGGCAACTTCGAAGAAATTGAATCTCACTTTCTGCCGGTGTACTATGAGAGTTTTACAAATTACGTCCCAATGCCTTTTAATTTTAACCACGACCCTGTAAAAAGTTGTGAATTTGAGTATTTAATAACTACCATATGAGACTGAAAAAAGAATCTTTTCGTTGAATCTTCATTCTTCAGGGTAGACAAAAGATGAAAAAGTAGGAGTATCTTACCTTTCCACGAGGTTAAATTTATTTAATATGTTCGTCTTCAGTACTGTTTTATTTACTCAATTATGCTTTTATGCTCGATTTTAAACTCTTGACAATTTCATGGAACAGGGTATGTAACGTTCGTTTTGCATCTAAGTCAGAGTCAACTACTGAAGTATTTTGGTACTTTCTTTGAAGACAATACATTCAGTCTGTCTTTTGAAGTATCTTCTCCCGATTAAAAGTTTACTGTTTCATTTCGGCTTATTTGATATTAGGAAGCACTCTCTCATAATTATTCAAAAGCCATTTCGAGTTTCCAGCGCATTATTTTCTGAAAATAATCGACTTACGAAGCAATCTCGTCTGCTAAGCTCTTCGAAAACTTTCAAAATCTTTATACTTCTGAAAAGTGAGTGACAAGATTCTTCTTCACATTGCGATATTATCTTCACTATTTTGAGACGCAGAAGAGTGAAATATTTATTTTGCAATAATACGAGGCAAATAAGAATTTATGTTCCTGATCACAAATGGTTTGATCCAGTTAGAGCTATATTGGATTTTCTTATCATCAATTTCATCCTTCAAAACTCTTTATTTCTTTATTCATCCTTCAAAACTCTTTATTTCTTTATTCATCCCCTTTTGTCTCTTTATAACCATGTCAATTCAATGCAAATTATGAAATGAAAAATCTGAAGGGCAAATGTTTTGAAAGCACAAGCACAAAAGGGAATTTTTAGTTCATAGATATTTATTATATTTCTTCAGGCCTTCGTTAACCAGAGCTTTCATGAAATGCTTTATGTTAGCAATCATGAAATTCTCCATGTACTTCGCAATGTTTTGAGCTTCGAATATCACGAAGGTGAACTTATTTTACTAAACTGTAAATAAAAACTGCAGATTTTAATATTCATTTCTTTTTTAAAAGCGAATAACACAACAAGAATTTTGGAACTCATAGAGATAACATTGTATAACACAAATAAATTTATGTTCATTTTTCAATGTTTCTTATAAAATTCAAAGTCTCTGATTCCAATGTTGGTCTTAGTCTTTTGTATCATCAAACATTTTGCAGTTATCTTACATTTTTATTAATACATTATCATTCGCATTTGTTTTAGGGTAAACATGGCCACGACAATAGCATGTAAGCTATTCCCGGGCTCTTTCTGTTATGTTTGTGTTCACTGTAATCTTGCTAAAAACGTCAAGCACAAAATTACAATAAAGACTAAGTTTTCCGTTGCATATCAAGCTTACTTCGGAATACCTATGGGAGACCAAGACAAGGTTAGAGCACCGCATTTTTGCTGTGATAGTTGAAGGTTAACTTGGAAGGCTGGCTACGTTGTGCAAAGAAAGCAATGCCATTTGTCATTCCTCGAATTTGGAGGGAACCAAAAAGTCATCTTGACTCTTTAGTTCCCTCTATGACCGTTTCTTTTGTATGATGGATATTTCCAAGTACAAAATGCCTGGAAATTGCATATCCCAACATACCATCATCTAAGACACCAGTTCCAAATTGCAATGAAAAAGAGTGGAGATAGTACTACATACCATCAAAAAGTGTGTAGAGTGTAGAGAAAGATATCCAGTCTGGTGGTGATTGTGAAGACGACAAAGACTTCGTCAGAGATATGGATGAACCTTTGACCAAGATATGGAAGGTGCATCTTGCAGTGTTCAGCCATATTTTCCAAATCAACAAGAACTAGATGATTTAATAAGAGACTTGGAACTTACAAAATCAAATGCAACACTTTTCACTTCTCGTTTGAAAGAATGGAACTTATTGGTTTCCAGCTGCAAATCGACCACGTACAGAAAAAGACATGAAACATATGCACAATATTATGTTTTTAGTAGTGCTCTCTGCCATTACTTCGATAAAAATGGGGTCTTTGAGAACATTGGCGTTCGTCACATTCCTGAAGAATCGAGGATCTTCTTCTAGAAAAATCAGATATCATGAATGCAGTCGGGATGTCCGTGATGATTTTATGATGATTGGAATTATTTTGGGCCTGCGACGTCTCTTCACAAAATATCCTTGCTTCATTTGCTTGTGGGACAGCAGATCAGTCAGCGAACATTACAAAACGGAAGAATCGCCTCCGAGAGCTGAGTTGCAAGCTGGTACACAGAATATCATACAAAACGCCCTCGTTCCAATAAAGAAAATCTTATTACCCCAGGTGCATATCGAGTTAGTACTTGCAAAGCAGTTTGTGAAGGCATTGAATTTTGATGTAAACATTCAAGGGCATCCGCTCATTGTTCCCAAAGCTCTTGGGTGCAGAAGTAAAATGAGGTATATTTGTGGGGCCACAGATGAAGGCAGTGTTGACCTCAGAAGAACTAGAGAGCAAAATATCTGATGTTGAAAACGATGCCTGGAGGTAATTTCGTCTTTTTGTGACTTCATTTCTCCAAAATAAGAACGGCACCAGCTACAAGCATTTTGTGTAGAAATTAGCAGACAATTTTTGAAGAATGAGGTGTCAAATCTTAGTGAAACTTCATTCGATGCATACACACATGTCGATTTTTTCGGAGAAAATTCCAGAACAGTGAATGATGAGCATGGTGAGAGATTTTATCAAAATATGCAAAATGTGGAAAAAGGATATCAAAGAAAATTAAATGAAGCTATGATGGGAGACTAGGATTTGCGTCATGTAGCAGTGTTCGTAAGAAACAAAGGCGATTCAAAGTTACTTTTAGGACATATATACTTTATTTCCTTAATTATTTCAATTTGTGCTGTGTATCGGTAATATTTCCTTTCTTACATCCACTGTTCTGTTATTTAATGCATTGTAATACACACCATACATTATACAACTGCACAGATTTTGGAGTACACTAAATTGTACCTAAACTGTTGACGCTATGCCAAAATTAGCGGCAGCTTCGAAATCCTCGTACCAAAAACTTTAAATAATGCAAAAACACCAAAATATTCAGATAAATCCGTAATTATACAGATATTGTTACACAGTGTAATCTTGTTTGCGGACTTAACGACCATCGCGAGCAACTCGATGAGCTATAAGAAGTAGGGTGCAATGAAAAAAAAAATTTGGAAATTCATATCAGCTGGATTTGGGAAATTTGAAGGCACCCAACATGTGTATCACGCCAAGAATTGAAGCCTCTAGCGCTCCATCTTCAGGTGCTCCACGGGGGATGGGGGGTGGGGGGGGGTGAAGTTTGCAAAACATGTTGTTTTTGCATCATTTATAAGAATTTTTTATTTGCATTATTTAAAGAAATATTAACTAGCCTGGGGTTGGAAAACGCAAATAATGATTCATAATTGCTACATAATATAACAAAATGCAGAATTTCCGTCATTCATCTTCACTCCCTATCCAATTTTTATGTGTGTTGTATTTTCCAACAACCGAATCTTTGCACTTGCATTTTCATAGATGTTATTAATAATATTAATGTATGCATCTTCAATACCGCAGGATTTCAGAGCCATTGTAACTCCTGATGGTTTCACTGCATCAAAGGCTTTTTCAAAATCGATAAAAGCCATGCACAATAGAAGTTCATATTCCCTCGCTCTTTCAATTAGTTCTCTCAGTACGTTTATTTGATCTATTGTGCTGTAGCCACTCCTGAATCCAGCTTGTTCTCTCGGTTGAGCCATGTCCAGTGTTACCTTCAAGCGGTGTGAAAGAACTTTAGTGAAAATTTTATAAACCACTGATAGGAGGCTGATAGGTCTGTAGTTTCTGAGATCCTCAATGTCACATTTTTTATGTAGCAGGATCATTGTAGAGTTATTCCAATCCTCAGGAATCTTCCCTTCCTTAAGGCATCGAGTGAAAATTTGGGCGAGTACTATTTCGATTTCTCCACTTGCTTCTTGTATGATGTCTACAGTAATTCCATCTTCTCCTGGAGCTTTCCCTCGCTTCATATTCTTGATTGCATGTGCACCTTTTACTAGGAAGACTGGAAGAACTCTGGTACTGGTACCTTTCATGATGTTTGGAGTACACGCATCATCCCTTTCATATAATTTGTAGTAGAAATCTTTCACTCTTGTCATTATTTCGCCTCTATTTCTTGTTACAGAACCATCTTCTTTTCTCAGTGCCATAATCTGCTTTCTTCCCTTACTGAGATGTCACTTTGCCATATTTAGGCTTTGGTTGTTTTCAATTGCTTTCCTTACTAGTTCACAGTTGAATTTTTTTACGTCTTCAGTGATACTTTTTTGTACTGTCTTGCATAGCTCTATATATTCCACTTTGGAAGTCACATCTTCTTTAGTTGTCCTCATCCCTCTTCTTTTTTGCATCAACATTTAGGTTTTTTCTGATAATTTGTTCACATGCAACTTGTTCTTGGACCCAGCTAATTTTGTTGCTGTTTCCATAAGAGCTTTGGTTACTTTTCTGTTAACTTCAGAAATATCCACTTCTTCCAATGTTAGGCCTTCTAAAGCAGAGAACCTGTTCTTCAGTTCCAGTTTGAAGGTATAGTGGTGTTTTTTAAGGTTGTTTATGTCAATACATTTGTTTGTCTTATGAGCTTGCCACGTTCAAGTTTAGTGTTGAGGTGCATCTCACATCTCACCAATCTATGGTCACTAATTGTGTTGAACTTGTTTAGCACACTGCAGTCTTCTATGACGAATTTCTTGTTACACATATTAAAATCAATTTCACTTGTCGTCCCATTTGGATGTCTCCATGTTCATTTCTTGTGTGGCTTTTTCTTGAAAAAGGAGTTCAATATGAAAAACCCTTCTGCCTCTGCAAACTCAACGAGAGTATTTCCACGCTGGTTTCTCTTGCCGTGACCGAATTGACCTACTGAAGTTTCATTCTGTTGCCGTTGCCCCATTTTTGCATTGAAATCTCCCATAATTATCTTCAAGTGCTGCTTACCTTTATTATTTAGATCACGAATTTCCTCATAAAATTCTTCAATTTCTTCTTCAGCATGACTTGTGGTGGGTGCATAAGTTTGAATAATCTGAGCCTGGTATCTTCTCGAGAGATGGATAACGAGTCGTGCAGCTCTGTCAGAGAAACTTTCAACTTCTACAACTTTATCCTTCAGTATCTTGTTTATTATAAATCCAACACCACTAATTCTGCCAGTATCTCTCCCACGATAGTAGAAGAGATGTCCAATTTTCAGTTCAATAAGATCTTTTCCTTTATATCCTTACCTCACTTAGCCCGACGATGTCCCACTTGATCCCTTGTAGTTCCTGTTCCAATTCAAGAAGCCTTGAATCAGAAGATAGGGAGCGTCCATTATACGTAACCCAGGTCAACATCAGATGGCAGCCTAGTCCGGTCGTCCGGGGATTCTTAGCACCTTCTGCTTTCATGTCGCACTGGCCGCTGCCTTGGCCAGGTACATTCTAGCTGCCGGAGACTGAAGGCCAAGATTTAAGTTGTGGAGTCATTTTGGAGGGGTTTGGCCATAACTGACCACGCTGGCCAAGCGGGTTGGTGAGTGTGGGATAGCATTTCCTCTAATCCCGATGGTATAGTTATACCGCTATTGGCGGTTGTCAGAGCCCCTTTAGTGGGAACAGAATGCACCACGAGGAGGCGAGGTTGACATTTGTCAAGGAAAGGCTGTGTTGTTACGCATTACCTGACCTTACATTCCCTCAAATATATATAGATATATATATCATCATCATCATCCTCATTGTCAACCATTATCAATCCACTGCTGGACGAAGGTCTCCCCAAGTTTCCTCCACAACGGTCTGTCTTGTGCCAGTCTTTTCCATGTCACTCCCGCAAACTTTCGAATTTCATCCACCCATCTTCCATGTGGTCTTCTTCTGGGTCTTTTCCTGTCCCTTGGAATCCAATCTAAAATTTCGGCTGTGCATCGATGGTCTGTTCTTCTGGCAGTATGTCCAGCCCATTGCCATTTCAGGGATTTAACTCTGATCATGATGTCTTCCACTCTTGTCATTTTTCGGATCCACGTGTTCCTCTTCTTATCTCTCCTGGTTACACCAAGCATGCACTTTTCCATGCTTCTTTCAGTTGTCTGCAGCCTTTGTATGTCTCTTTTAGCTAAGGTCCACGTCTCTGCGCCATACGTAAGCACTGGAAGGATGCATTGACCAAACACTTTTCTTTTAAGACATAATGGCATATGGCTCTTGAAAATTATGCTGTTTCTTCCAAAAGCTCTCCAGGCAAGTTTTGTACACCGATTAATTTCTTCACCAATGTGACCCTCACTTGATATCTGCTGTCCAAGATAAACGTATGTGTCTGTTATCTCCAGCTTTTCTCAATGAATCGATAAATCTTCATTTCTTGTAAAAGCATTGAACATCACTTTTGTCTTCTAAAAGTTCATTTTTAATCCCACTTCCTTACTCTTGTCAGCAAGTTCCTGGATCATACTCTGTAGCTCTGACGGGGTAGTTGCAAAAATGACTATGTCATAAGCAAAACGAAGGTGGGTTAGATAATCTCCATTATTCTTTATCCCTTTGTTTTCCCAGTTCAGTGATTGAAAGACATTTTCCAATGTGGCATTAAAGAGCTTCGGAGATATGGTGTCACCTTGTCTCACTCCTTTTCCAATTTTTATGTGTGTTGTATTTTCAAACAGATGAATCTTTGCACTTGCATTTTCATAGATGTTATTAATAATATTAATGTATGCATCTTCAATACCGCAGGATTTCAGAGCCATTGCAACTGCTGATGGTTTCACCGAATCAAAGGCTTTTTCATAATCGATAAAAGCCATGCACAATGGAAGTTCATATTCCCTGGCTCTTTCAATTAGTTCTCTCACTACGTGGATATGATCTATTGGGCTGTAGCCACTCATGAATCCAGCTTGTTCTCTCGGTTGAGCCATGTCCAGTGTAACCTTCAAGCGGTGTGAAAGAACTTTAGTGACGATTTTATAAACCACTGATAGGAGGCTGATAGGTCTGTAGTTCCTGAGATCCTCAATGTCACTTTTTTTATGTAGCAAGATCATTGTAGCGTTGTTCCAATCCTCAGGAATTTTCCCTTCATTAAGGCATCGAGTGAAAATTTGGGCGAGTACTGTTTCGATTTCTCCACTTGCTTCTTGTATGATGTCTACAGTAATTCCATCTTCTCCTGGAGCTTTTCCCCGCTTCATGTTCTTGATTGCATGTGCAACTTCTGCTGGAAGGACTGGAAGAACTCTGGTACTGGTACCTTTCATTATGTCTGGAGTACATGTATCATCCCTTTCATATAATTTGGAGTAGAAATCTTTCACTCTTGTCAAAATTTCGCCTCTCTTTCTAGTTACAGAACCGTCTTCTTTTCTCAGTGCCATAATCTGTATTTTCCCTTACTGAGATGTCCCTTTGCTATCTTTAGGTTTTGGTTGTTTTCAATTGCTTTCCTTACTAGTTCACAGTTGAATTTCCTTACGTCTTTAGTGATACTTTTTCGTACTGTCTTGCATAGCTCTATATATTCCACTTTGGAAGTCACATCTTCTTTAGTTGTCCTCATCTCTCTTCTTTTTTGCATCAACATTTTGGTTTTTCCTGATAATTTGTTCACATACAATTTGTTCTTAGACCCAGCTAATTTTGTTGCTGTTTCCATAAGAGCTTTGGTTACTTTTCTGTTAACTTCAGAAATATCCACTTCTTCCAATGTTAGACCTTCTAAAGCAGAGAATCTGTTCTTCAGTTCCAATTTGAAGGTATTATGGTGTTTTTTAAGGTTGGTTATGTCAATACATTTTGTTTGTCTTATGAGCTATGTAAGGTCAGGTGATGCGTAACATCACAGCCTCTCCTTGACAAATGTCAACCCCGCCTTCTCGTGGTACATCCTGTTCCCACTAAAGGGGCTCTGACGACCGCCAATAGCGGTATAACTATAACATCGGGATTAGAGGAAATTCTATCCCACACTGACTAACCCGCTTGGCCAGCGTGGTGAGTTATAGCCAAACCCCTCCAAAATGACTCCACAACTTAAATCTTGGCCCTCAGTCTCCGGCAGCTGGAATGTACCTGGCCAAGGCAGCGGCCAGTGCGACATGAAGGCAGAGGGTGCTAAGAATCCCCGGAGGACTGAACTAGGCTGCCATCTGATGCTGACCTTGGCTACATATAACGGACGTTCCCTATCTTCTGATTCAAGGCTTCTTGAATTGGAAGAGGAACTACAAAAGATCAAGTGGGACATCGTTGGGCTAAGTGAGGTAAGGAGAAAAGGAGAAGATCTCATTGAACTGAAAAGTGGACATCTCTTCTACTATCGTGGGACAGATACTGGCAGAACTAGTGGTGTTGGATTTATTATAAACAAGAAACTGAATAATAAAGTTGTAGAAGTTGAAAGTTCTTCTGACAGAGCTGCACGACTCGTTATCCAACTCTCGAGAAGATACCAGGCTCAGATTATTCAAACTTATGCACCCACCACAAGTCATGCTGAAGAAGAAATTGAAGATTTTATGAGGAAATTCGTGATCTAAATAATAAAGGTAAGCAGCACTTGAAGATAATTATGGAAGATTTCAATGCAAAAATAGGGCAACGGCAACAGAATGAAACTTCAGTAGGTAAATTCGGTCACGGCAACAGAAACCAGCGTGGAAATACTGTCGTAGAGTTTGCAGAGGAAGAAGGGTTTTTCATATTGAACTCCCTTTTCAAGAAAAAGCCACACAGGAAATGGACATGGAGACATCCAAATGGGACGACAAGTGAAATTGATTTTATTATGTGTAACAAAAAATTCGTCAGAGAAGACTGCAGTGTGCTAAACAAGTTCAACACAGGCAGTGACCATAGATTGGTGAGATGTAAGATGCACCTCAACACTAAACTCGAACGTATATATATATATATACAGTGGTGGAAATGGGAATTTTTTGCTGCCGGAACGCAACGTACAACTTGTAGTGTTGTCGCCAAAACCCGTCTAAATGACGTCGCAACGTTTTGTCTATTTCTGACTTCATAGTGAGAATTCGTCAAAAAAGCTTAACGCAGTTTTGACGGAGTTTTGGCGACAACACTACAACGGTACAAGTGAATGCATTAAAAATTTAATATTCACAAACCCATTTGCTGTGCACATAAAACTATATAAGGAAATTTCGTTATTAAACTTTAAAATGAAATAGTCACATTTAGCTAACGTCAGAGCTGTTTTTTTATTCAGAAGTACATTTCTTATTAGAAAGACCACGCGAATGTGTGCCGGTGCAATTAAAGGTATCACCCTTTTTGGAGGTGTCCTCAAATAACAAACATCGGAGAAAAAACGTCAGCTTGTATTTGAGGCAGAGATATGTAAGGAACTACTGTATTTGGGGTGGCAAAGTAAAGAATTTCGGCTTTGTCTGAAATATCCATTTATTTAGCTGCAATATCTATTATAACTTCGATTTGAAAAAAAAAACTCATCTCCTAAAATAATCTCCAAAGTTTTTGTTTCAACACGTCTTCTTGCATCTTTTCTTCACGTTCTCTGCAAGCCAAAAAATCTGCATTTCTCCTTCCGTCACTCAACCATTTCCGTACGTACATTACGGTACGTACGACTCGGGTTTGAAAATCTTTGAAGGAGGTCCGTTTATTTTTATGAACATGAGGTTGCTGACGTGTGTAACGTTTAAAGCGTTTCTTAAATCAGTTATTATCAAATTCATGGTGCTAAAACCTCTTTCACACTCAGCTGTTGATATAGGAACCGCAGCAACAGATTTCAATAAGACATTTAAATTATGTGAAACTTTTTTGGTTTCCTTGAAATGTCTGAGCTCTTCAATGATTTTCCTTTCTTCCTCCAATCCGAATATTCGACATAAACTTAGAACCTCTCCTTCTCCACATAAAATATCTATGTCGGTCGGCCAAAAAGACGGATACAAAACCTGACGTTGTTTTACAATATCCTCGCTGCTGAATAATCTGGCAGATAAATTGTTGGCAACATTCCGAAAAAACTGAACACAGTTTATTTTCCCGTCAGATTTATATCCCCTTGAATGTAAGTCCACCCCTTTGAACACCATATTTTTTACGGCATCTGATGCTACTAAATAAAACTCGTCAAAACCACCATCAGCTAAACCTTAGAAAACTTTCACTGTAAGGGAAATATGCGAATGTACTTCTGGTAACGATACAGAATTTCCTTGAAGACGCAGTGACAATGAACTAAGTCCCTTTAAGGCGGTTTTCATTAGTGCCAAATTTTCCAGGAAGCATGTGCTCGTAAGTCTTTTCAGTAAGCCAGAAAACATACTTCTTTCTTTACTATCCCTTGAAGCATCAGCAGATGTAGCTTTAAAATGCAAAGCCAAGGCTGGAAACATATTCCAGACATCAGGTACTGTTCGCTCACTAGATGCGACCCACCTTGTTCCAAGAACTCTCCCGATTGAAGAAAACAAAACTGCAATTTCTTCAGCATAGTGATGCAACTCGCGGGCGTTCTTTGGTGAAGCGTGATACAAAGAGTATAATTTATCGCAAAACGATTTAAAACTCTGTATGACGTAAACCTTTTTAATTACGTCTCCGACAGCAAGTTCTAACTTATGATTTGCACAGTGCCATATAATAAGTTCGGGAATTCTTTTTTAAGCTGTTGAGCCACACCAGATATGGAACCTGCGAAGTTTGCAGCTCCGTCGGAAGAGAAAGATATCAGATTTTTTTTAATAAGCTCTATTGGAAAGTATTTCACCAAGCAGTTCATAATCGATTCAGTTATTGCTGTTGCTTTCAAATCGTGTAATTCAACCAAGAAACAAAATAGAGTTTGGACATTTATATCATCCGGATCTATGGACATTCTAATGCAGATTATGAGTACTGAGAGTCGGCTTACAGTTGTACTCTCATCAACCGAATTTTATATTTTGGGAGACGATTTCTTCACAGAGCTTTTTACGCATGTCATTTCCTATAGAATCGCAAATATCCGAACATGTCTTCCAAGACTGCAATATCCTCCCCATCTTAGTGCCGTTTTTCTTTTGAATATCAATCAAACCAGGAAAATCGGCAAAAGGTCTATTGTTCTTCGCAATGAAATATGCGGTATTGAATATTTTGTGCGTATTGTCCATTTTATTTTCATTTATTTTTTCAACAATATTTTCAAAGACGCCTTCAGAACGTTTTGCGTTCATTTTAGAAGCTTCTTTACGAGCGTGACTTTCTCTGTGCTCCTTTATTTTTTCCCTTAGAGCCGTATTTTGCTTTTTCTTATTATCAGCCGTAGATCTAACTTTGCAATCTATCCACTCCTTAGAAAGCCTTGCACCAGTTAAAAATTCTGAAACGTTCATATTCCCGGCGGTTTTACAGACTGCACATCCTAAACACCCAATTTTTTAACAAGCCAAGAGTACTCGTTCAAAAATACTTACTCTGATCCTCAGTCCAACACTCGGGTTTACCATTTGTTGAGCTTTGCCGAAATTCAGATTCTTCTAATGAACTTCCTAATGCAGTGATTTCCTTTGACTGTTGTATTTTCGGCGATTTTCTTGGTGATACTTCACACGGAGTCCGAGCTTGAACGGGAGGGGATCCAAATTCCCGAGTTCTTTTTTTTTCCCTTTTGACTCATCTTTTTTCCCAAAGAAATCTGTTAGAGTTCTTTTCATTATTTTCAGTTGTTTTCTTTTCTCACACAAGAACAAATTAAAACTTACAACAACGACTACAATATCAGTCAAAAATTAGCGTCCTACCACAAAAGGAGCTGGAGTTGAAGTGACAGCATGTGTAGAGTGTAGTAATTAAGCACGTTGCCAGGTTACAGGAACTTCGAAGTCATTTTATGCCATGAGCGGAGAGAGGTTGCAAAGTCATCGAGCAATCACCTTCTGTCATGACCTTCGCTCTCACGCAAACACTTCGCACTCATCGTGGAATTAAGCTGCGTTGAAGTCGTCATTATGGCGAGAAATCACGAAGATAGGACGCCAGACGACGAATGGAAAATTTTTAAGAACTACAGCTACAACTCCGGTAGTACCTACACAAATGGCAAGTGAGCTTTATTAGAGAAAAATAAAAAAATTGAAACGACAAACACTTAATACAAGATGGTGTCATTAATTGAAATGTATATTTCATTACAACGGCAACAGAATGAAACTTCAGTAGGTAAATTCGGTCACGGCAACAGAAACCAGCGTGGAAATACTCTTGTAGAGTTTGCAGAGGCAGAAGGGTTTTTCAACTTGAACTCCTTTTTCAAGAAAAAGCCTCACAGGAAATGGACAAGGAGACATCCAAATGGGACGACAAGTGAAATTGATTTTATTATGTGTAACAAAAAATTCGTCATAGAAGACTGCAGTGTGCTACACAAGTTCAACACAGGCAGTGACCAAAGATTGGTGAGATGTAAGATGCACCTGAACACTAAACTCGAACGTAGCAAGCTCATAAGACAAACAAAATGTATTGACATAACCAACCTTAAAAAACACCATAATACCTTCAAATTGGAACTGCAGAACAGGTTCTCTGCTTTAGAAGGCCTAACATCGGAAGAAGTGGATATTTCTGAAACTAACAGAAAAGTAACCAAAGCTCTTATGGAAACAGCAACAAAATTAGCTAGGTCTAAGAACAAATTGCATGTGAACAAATTATCAGGAAAAACCAAAATGTTGATTCAAAAAAGAAGAGTGATGAGGACAACTAAAGAAGATGTGACTTCCAAAGTGGAATGTACAGAGCTATGCAAGACAGTACGAAAAAGTATCACTAAAGACGTAAGGAAATTCAACTGTGAACTAGTAAGGAAAGCAATTGAAAACAACCAAAGCCTAAAGATAGCAAAGGGACATCTCAGTAAGGGAAAAAAACAGATTATGGCACTGAGAAAAGAAGATGGTTCTGTAACAAGAAGTAGAGGCGAAATTTTGACAAGAGTGAAAGATTTCTACTCCAAATTATATGAAAGGGATGATACATGTACTCCAGACATCATGAAAGGTACCAGTACCAGAGTTCTTCCAGTCCTTCCAGCAGAAGTTGCACATGCAATCAAGAACATGAAGCGAGGGAAAGCTCCAGGAGATGATGGAATTACTGTAGACATCATACAAGAAGCAAGTGGAGAAATCGAAACAGTACTCGCCCAAATTTTCACTCGATGCCTTAATGAAGGGAAAATTCCTGAGGATTGGAACAACGCTACAATGATCTTGCTACATAAAAAAGGTGACATTGAGGATCTCAGGAACTACAGACCTATCAGCCTCCTATCAGTGGTTTATAAAATCTTCACTAAAGTTCTTTCACACCGCTTGAAGGTGACACTGGACATGGCTCAACCGAGATAAGAAGCTGGATTCAGGAGTGGCTACAGCACAATAGATCATATCCTCGTACTGAGAGAACTAATTGAAAGAGGGAGGGAATATAAACTTCCATTGTGCATGGCTTTTATCGATTATGAAAAAGCCTTTGATTCGGTGAAACCATCAGCAGTTGCAATGGCTCTGAAATCCTGCGGTATTGAAGATATATTATTAATAACATCTATGAAAATGCAAGTGCAAAGATTCGGCTGTTTGAAAATACAACACACATAAAAATTGGAAAAGGAGTGAGACAAGGTGACACCATATCTCCGAAGCTCTTTAATGCCACACTGGAAAATGTCTTTCAATCACTGAACTGGAAAAACAAAGGGATAAAGATTAATGGAGATTATCTAACCCACCTTCCTTTTGCTGATGACATAGTCATTTTTGCAACTACCCCATCAGAGCTACAGAGTATGATCCAGGAACTTGCTGACAAGAGTAAAGAAGTGGGATTAAAAATGAACTTTCAGAAGACAAAAGTGATGTACAATGCTTTTACGAGAAATGAAGATTTATCGACTGATGGAGAAAAGCTGGAGATAACAGACACGTACATTTATCTTGGACAGCAGATATCAAGTGAGGGTCACATTGATGAAGAAATTAATCGGCGTACAAAACTTGCCTGGAGAGCTTTTGGAAGAAACAGCATAATTTTCAAGAGCAATATGCCATTATGTCTTAAAAGAAAAGTGTTTGATCAATGCATCTCTCCAGTGCTTACGTATGGTTCAGAGACGTGGACCTTAGCTAAAACAGACATACAAAGGCTGCAGACAACTCAAAGCAACATGGAGAGGTGCATGCTTGGTGTAACCAGGAGAGATAAGAAGAGGAACACGTGGATTCGAAACATGACAAGAGTGGAAGACATCATGATCAGAGTTAAATCCCTGAAATGGCAATGGGCTGGACATACTGCCAGAAGGACAGACCATCGATGGACGGCCGAAATTTTAGATTGGATTCCAAAGGACAGGAAAAGATTCAGAAGAAGACAACATGGAAGATGGGTGGATGAAATTCGAAAGTATGCGGGAGTGACATGGAGGAGACTGGCACAAGGCAGACCGTTGTGGAGGAAACTTGGGGAGACCTTCGTCCAGCAGTGGATTGATAATGGTTGACAATGATGATGATGATGATATTTCATTACGAAATGTTTTATGAAAGTTAAATGCTCCCTTTCTGTTGGTGTCGATAACGGAACGCCGGAACGCAGGGTTTTGCTTCCGGAACGCCGGAACGTAGGATTTTGCTTCCGGAACGCGGGGTTTCGCTCCCGGATCGGCGTTCCGGTGCGTTCCGGCCCATTTCCACCACACTCTCTCTCTATATATATACATATATATATTGATATTGATATATATCTTGATTGTCTTGTTAATGTGACGTCACAATCCGTCCAGAGGAAGCGTGATAAAACGGAGGCGTCGGATTGACGCATCATAGTGTTTCCCAGGACTTCAGTGACGTAACGTTCTGAATGGCAAAGGACCAAATAAATCATAAACGTTGTACGTTTCTGATATCGTTCACGATACTTACAATTCGTGGTCTTACATTTAATTTTCCTGGATGCTTCATTTTCATTAACCAATGCAAGACATGCTCTTGGCGTGTTCTTCCTTTGACGCCCGCGAATGTGCTGCGAAATGTTGTATTAGAATAATACGTTACATCTTTATATCGATAATCACTAGGTAAATGAGAGATGATGTATAAAATAATATTTCTTCTCTGTGAAAAAGTTAATCTTCTCGAAGCATGACAAAAAAAGTACAGTGGGGAATCTTTATTCATCGAAAGTGGACTGATTAAACAGAGTTAATAAACAACATGCTGCAAACTCTCTAGGTCAAAGGCTCTAAGCTTTTTATAGGCCATAACTTCATTTATGAATCTCGAAAAAGCTAAGAACCCATTCTGGGAAAATGTCCGTAAATAGATAAATAATCTCACGAGTAAAAGAAGTCTTTGTACGAATAATTGAAAGTAAAATAAAACTCGGCTTAGCTTAAATCAAATTAACTCATATTATGAGACATCAAATTAATAAAACCTTATGATATTTTAAAAACAGATTAAAAGACATGAGTACTTTCGGGCCATCGTATGGCCCATCTTCAGATAGAACAGCCAAATTGACAAGGTCCGCATAATATACACACACACACATGAACGCAGTCAAAGTTCGTTTATGTACATATATGCAAAGAAGGAAGACATTCCTCCCGGCACATTATCCCACGGTTACGGGTAATTCAAAGCCCCTAGGATTAGAGTTAATTAATACCTTATAAGAATTGGGGAGCTCATAAGGCATATAGTCATTACAACAAATATTTTGTGAGTGAAAAATGAACATGCTCTCGGTAAGAAGCAGCGTACTACGATTTTTAGGGGTAACCAGAATTTTAAAATTTTCCCACTCCGGATATAAAATCCCTTCTATTACTTTCTTAGCAAGTGCAGTGTTGGTACCTCAAAAAAAAATATATATATATATATATGAATACAAAAAAAATATTATATATATATATATATATAAATGCAAAAAAATACCAAAAAAAAAAAAATAATATCCAGACAGGAGATACCAACACAGCACTTGCTAAGAAAGTAACAGAAGGGATTTTATATCCGGACTGGGAAAATTTTAAAATTCTGGTTACCCCTAAATATCGTGGTACGCTGCTTCTTACCGAGAGCATGTTCATTTTTCACTCCCAAAATATTTGTTGTAATGACTATATGCCTTATGAGCTCCCCAATGCCTATAAGGTATTAATTAACTCTAATCCGCCGCCCCCGTGGTGCAGTGGTCTAAGCGATGGCCTCTGATCATTCGTCCGAACGGGGTCCGGGTTCGAATCCCGGTGAGGCATGGATGTTGTGTTTGTCTTACGGCACTGGCTCTCTCCCTTCCCTGGAACCAGTGACCCTAAATTAGAGACGGGCGACTGCTTATAGCCCATTGAGTTGCTCACGGTGGTCGTTAAACCTCCAAACAAACAAAAAAAACTCTAATCCTAGGGGCTTTCAATTACCCGTAACCGTGGGATAATGTGCCGGGAGGAATGTCTTCCTTCTTTGCATATATGTACAACAACGAACTTTGACTGCGTTCATGTGTGTGTATATATTATGCGGATCTTGTCAATTTGGCTGTTCCATCTGAAGATGGGCCATACGATGGCCCGAAAGTAGTACTCATTTCTTTTAATCTGTTTTTAAAATATCATAAGGTTTTATTAAATTGATGTCTCATGATATGAGTTAATTTGATTTAAGCTAAGCCGAGTTTTATTTTACTTTCAATTATCCGCATAAAGACGGCTTTTACTCGTGAGATATAGCTTGTGCGACTCATCTGTATTAGATAAATAATATTTTAGTGTTATAATAAAGGCAGGTTCGGATTCGCAAGTTGTCCATGAACCCCGGTTTAAGAATTCTCTGGTGTGTTTGGAAACGTGTAAAAATTATATGTATTGAATTTGTTTCTAAACATTTAATGTTGTGAGGCTGGCTGACGAACCACATATGACTTCGCTGGCATAAAACTGATGCCTTCGTCATCTATGAAATCTTGTTGAGTATATATGCAATGCTGAAGTGTATACACACTGAAACTCGTAGGATTACGTAAGTATGCTTTTCCTTTCTTCATTTTTTGTAAGAAATATCAGAAACGGAACTTTTTAACGCCAAATGACGGATATGTGTTGTTGTTGAGGTAACATTAATCTCTCCTGAGCATCCCAAAAGAATTATCTGCCGAAAATCCACGAATGCTAGTAATTTTTGAAAAATAAAGCAAAAAAAAGAAAAGTAGTCCTGCTTTAATTATTAACCAAGATAGCTTTCCAAGGAAGCCAACTATTTTTATCTAAAGCAAAATTAACTCACTTAACTCAGCTGGTAATTTCCGAGAGACACAAAAATAGGAAATATTGGATTTTAGAGCTACTCACAAGTTGCCACAATGCCATTTTGGTTCGTAATTAAAGCAAGTGATCGTTTACAGTAAGTTAAACCACAACAATCAAGCAAATGTAATGGAGCTGTAAGAAAACAAACTTCGTGTTGTTGTTCCTTAAGAAGCAAATAATTCCGTTTTATGCACGATTTTTAATAACTTAAAAGTTACCACTTATTATAACATATCATCATCATCATCATCATTGTCAACCATCATCAATCCACTGCTGGAAGAAGGTCTTCCCATGTTTCTTGCGCAACGGTCTGTTTTGTGCCAGTCTCCTCCATATTACACCCGCATACTTTCGAATTTCATCCACCCATCTCCCATGTGGTCTTCTTCTGGGTTTTTCATTGTCACTTGGAATCCAATCTAAAATTTCGGCCGTCCATCGATGGTCTGTCCTGGCAGTGTGTCCAGCCCATTGCCATTTCAGAGATTTTACTCTGATCATGTTGTCTTCCACTCTTGTCATTTTTCGGATTAACAAGTTCCTCTTCTCATCTCTCCTGGTTACACCAAGCATGCACCTCTGCATGCATCTTTAAGTGGTCTGCAGCCATTGTATGTCTCTTTTAGTTAATGTACACGTCTCTGCACCATACGGAAGCACTGGAAGGATGCATTGATCAAACACTTTTCTTTTAAGACATAATGGCATATTGCTCTTGAAAATTATGCTGTTACTTCCAAAAGTTCTCCAGGCAAGTTTTATACGCCTATTAATTTCTTCATCAATGTGACCCTCACTGGATAACTGCTGTCCAAGATAAACGTACGTGTCTGTTATATCCAGCTTTTCTCCATTAATCGATAAATCTTCATTTTGTGTAAAAGCATTGTACATCACTTTTGTCTTCTGAAAGTTCATTTTTAATCCCAATTCTCTACTCTTGTCAGCAAGTTCCTGGATCACACTCTGCAGCTCTGATGGGGTAGTTAAAAAAATGACTACTTCTTCAGCAAAACGAAGGTGAGTTAGATAATCTCCATTAATCGGTATCCCTTTGTTTTCCCAGTTCAGTGATTGAAAGACATTTTCTAATGCGGCATTAAAGAGCTTGGCAGATATGGTGTCACCTTGTCTCACTGCCTTTCCAATTTTTATGTGTGTTGTATTTTCAAACAGCCGAATCTTTGCACTTGCATTTTCATAGATGTTATTAATAATATTAATGTATGCATCTTCAATACCGCAGGATTTCAGAGCCGTGGTAACTGCTGATGGTTTCACCGAATCAAAGGCTTTTTCATAATCGATAAAAGCCATGCACAATGGAAGTTCATATTCCCTCGCTCTTTCAATTAGTTTTATCAGTACGTGGATATGATCTATTGTGCTGTAGCCACTCCTGAATCCAGCTTGTTCTCTCGGTTGAGCCATGTCCAGTGTTTCCTTCAAGCGGTGTGAAAGAACTTTAGTGAAGATTTTATAAACCCCTGATACCTAACAGGCTGATAGGTCTGTAGTTCCTGAGATCCTCAATATCACCTATTTCATGTAGCAGGATCATTGTAGCGTTGTTCCAATCCTCAGAAATCTTCCCTTCATTAAGGCATAGAGCGAAAATTTGGGCGACTACTGTTTCGATATCTCCACTTGCTTCTTTTATGATGTCTACAGTAATTCCATCTTCTCCTGGAGCTTTTCCCCGCTTCATGTTCTTGATTGCATGTGCAACTTCTGCTGGAAGGACTGGAGGAACTCTGGTACTGGTATCTTTCATGATGTCTGGAGTGCATGTATCATCCCTTTCATATAATTTGGAGTAGAAATCTTTCACTCTTGTCAAAATTTCGCCTCTATTTCTTGTTACAGAACCATCTTCTTTTCTCACTGCCATAATCGGTTTTCTTCCCTTACTGAGATGTCCCTTTACTCTCTTTGGGCTTTGGTTGTTTTCAATTGCTTTCCTCACTAGTTCACAGTTGAATTTCCTTACGTCTTCAGTGATACTTCTTCGTACTGTCTTGCATAGCTCTATATATTCCACTTTGGGAGTCACATCTTCTTTAGTTGAATTCATCTCTCGTATTTTTTGCATCAACATTTTGGTTTTTCCTCCTAATTTGTTTACATGCAACTTGTTCTTAGACCCAGCTAATTTTGTTGCTGTTTCTATAAGAGCTTTGGTTACTTCTCTGTGAACTTTAGAAATATCCACTTCTTCCGATGTTAGGCCTTCTAAAGCAGAGAATCTGTTCTTCAGTTCCACCTTGAAACTAATATGGTGTTTTATAAGGTTGGTTATGTCAATACTTTTTTTAATCTTATGAGCTTGCCAAGTTCGAGTTTAGTGTTGTGGTGCACCTTACATCTCACCAATCTATGGTCACTACCTATGTTGAACTTTTTAGCACACTGCAGTCTTCTATGACGAATTTCTTGTTACACATATTAAAATCAATTTCACTTGTCGTCCCTTTTGGATGTCTCCATGTTCATTTCTTGTGTGGCTTTTTCTTGAAAAAGGAGTTCAATATGAAAAACCCTTCTGCCTCTGCAAACTCAACGAGAGTATTTCCACGCTGGTTTCTCTTGCCGTGACCGAATTGACCTACTGAAGTTTCATTCTGTTGCCGTTGCCCCATTTTTGCATTGAAATCTCCCATAATTATCTTCAAGTGCTGCTTACCTTTATTATTTAGATCACGAATTTCCTCATAAAATTCTTCAATTTCTTCTTCAGCATGACTTGTGGTGGGTGCATAAGTTTGAATAATCTGAGCCTGGTAGCTTCTCGAGAGTTGGATAACGAGTCGTGCAGCTCTGTCAGAGCAACTTTCAACTTCTACAACTTTATCCTTCAGTTTCTTGTTTATTATAAATCCAACACCACTAGTTCTGCCAGTATCTGTCCAACGATAGCAGAAGAGATGTCCACATTTCAGTTCAATGAGATCTTGTCCTTTTCTCCTTACCTCACTTAACCCGACGATGCCCCACTTGATACTTTGTAGTTCCTCTTCCAATTCAAGAAGCCTTGAATCATAAGATAGGAAGCGTCTATTATACGTAGCCAAGGTCAGCATCAGATAGCAGCCTAGTCTGGTCCTCCGGTGATTCTTAGCACCTTCTGCCTGCATGTCGCATTGGCCGCTGCCTTGGCCAGGTACATTTGAGCTGTCCGAGACTGAGGGCCAAGATTTGAGTTGCGCAGTCATTGGGAGGGGGGGGGCCTTCCCCACCACGGTGAGTATGGTGAGTATGGGATAGTATTTCCTCTCATCCCGATGGTATAGTTATACGTCTATTGGCGGTCGTCTGAGCATCTTTAGTAGGAACAGGATGCCCCACGAGAAGGCGGGGTTGACATTTGTCAAGGAGAGGCTATGTTGTTGTGCATCACCTGACCTTACATCCCTTATAATATCATCATCATCATCATCATTGTCAACCATTTTCAATCCACTGCTGGACGAAGGTCTCGCCAAGTTTCCTCCACAACGGTCTGTCTTGTGCCAGTCTCCTCCATGTCACTCCCGCATACTTTCGAATTTCATCAGCCCATCTTCCATGTGGTCTTCTTCTATGTCTTTTCCTGTCCCTTGGAATCCAATCTAAAATTTCGGCTGTCCATCGATGGTATGTCTTTCTGGCAGTATGTCCAGCCCATTGCCATTTCAGGGATTTAACTATGATTGTCATTTTTCGGATCCACGAGTTCCTCTTCTTATCTCTCCTAATTACACCAAGCATGCACCTCTGCATGCCTCTTTGCGTTGTCTGCAGCCTTTGTATGTCTCTTTTAGTTAAGGTCCACGTCTGAGCACCATACGTAAGCACTGGAAGGATGCATTGATCAAACACTTTTCTTTTAAGACATAATGGCATATTGCTCTTGAAAATTATGCTGTTTCTTCCAAAAGCTCTCCAGGCAAGTTTTTTACGCCGATTAATTTCTTCATCAATGTGACCCTCACTTGATATCTGCTGTCCAAGATAAACGTATGCATCTGTTATCTCCAGCTTTCCTCCATCAATCGATAAATCTTTATTTCTTGTAAAAGCATTGAACATCACTTTTGTCATCTGAAAGTTCGTTTTTAGTACCACTTCTTTACTCTTGTCAGCAAGTTCCTGGATCATACTCTGCAGCTCTGATGGGGTAGTTGCAAAAATGTTTACGTCATCTGCAAAACGAAGGTGGGTTAGATAATCTCCATTAATCTTTATGCCTTTGTTTTCCCAGTTCAGTGATTTAAAGTCATTTTCCAATGTGGCATTAAAGAGCTTTGGAGATATGGTGTCACCTTGTCTCACTCCTTTTCCAATTTTTATGTGTGTTGTATTTTCAAGCAGCCGAATCTTTGCACTTGCATTTTCATAGATGTTATTAATAATATTAATGTATGCATCTTCAATACGGCAGGATTTAAGAGCCATTGTAACTGCTGATGGTTTTACCGAATCAAAGGCTTTTTCATAATCGATAAAAGCCATGCACAATGGAAGTTCATATTCCCTTGCTCTTTCAATTAGTTCTTATAATATATATATATATATATATATATATATATATATATATATATATATATAGTTAAAAACACACACACATATACATGTATATACAAGTATATCGTTAAATGTGTTTTTAACTACTGTATACATACTGTATATATTTTATAATATGCGGTAACTTTTAAGTTAATAAAATTCGTTCATAAGATAGAATTATTTGCTTCTTGAGATCACTGATGGACATCGAGCCCCAAAACCATGGAGTTAGAACAGTAAATTTATGTTTCAAACAATACTCCGAACTAGTATAGTTGATTTAGAATTAATCTAGTGCAGTCCAATTTATTTTGCAAACAATAATTCGAACGAGTACATCCGGTTTTGAATTGATTTAGTGCAGAAAATGCAGTCTGTTTGGGAGAGATCTGTAAAAAAACGCTACGCAATTCTGGACCTCAAATTTCAGTTTTGAATTAAACTGGTTTGTTGAAATGTCGTAGGTTTTTCAATTTGTGGAAAAGACTGGTCCATGTCGTATGGGAGATATTCGTCTTCATTTTTATTAAAGTGGTGTACATAATTCTAACGTTGGCACCCCGGTGGCAGAGTGGTATGAAGCGTCGTCTTTTAATTATTCGTCTGAGGTGTGTCTGGGTTCGAATCTCGGATGAGCGACGGATGATGTGTTTGCCTTACTGGCTCTCTCCCTTCCCTGACATCAGTAGCTCAAAATTAAGGATGCTGACTGCGTATATTTCTGTGAGCTGCTCATGGTGGTTGTTAAGCCCTAAAAAAATTCTAGTTTCTGAAAATTTGGAAGCCTAGACTTCAATATAAATTGAAGAAAAACATTGTTAGTATTATGAGTGGTAATAAATAGCCATCGAAATCTCACGTAGTTTATGGGAATCCATTTTATCTTAGAGAACTCATCATTGCACGCACGCACGCACACACACACACACACACACACACACACACACACACACACACACAGAAACAGAAGCTACAGGGTGATTAAAAAGTCCCCGAACTCTATTTTTAAAACGTATTTGCTATAAAACCATAAAAGAAATCCGAGTATTGCTGCTTGTTGCTGTTGTGTGTGTTCTTCGAGAACGAGTTGCGCCACGTGATAGCGCCACGTGACACTACGCTCACGCGGGTGCTGGTAAACAGTAACGTTCAGTCAGCTATGAGTCTCACGCAAGTACAGAGAGTCGTTTTGTTAGAAGTTTATTTTGCGGAAACATGTTACCAATGTTGCATCCAGGTCTTTCAAAGAACTTTCCTGATTCTCCTATACCAGGGAAAACAACTGTGTATGACCTTGTGAACCGTTTTCGCGCGACAGGCAGTGTTCAGGATAAACCTAAAAGCGGTCGGCCGTCAGTGGTGACAACCACGTTTCTGGAGAACATTCACGTTTCCCTGCAGCGCTCCCCCCGGAAGTCACTTCGGCGGCTGTCTCAAGAGTTAGGGGCATCGTATTCAGCCTGCCAGAGGGCTACTAAACGTCTAAAGCTACAGCCGTACAGAATTCGAGTAGTGCAAGAGTTACGTCCTTTGGACTCAGAAAAGCGCATTGCCAACTGCCAATAGTTTAAGAGTTTCACGCGCAGCAATGTGACTAACCAGCTCAACAACACTTTTTTCAGTGACGAGGCATGGCTTCATATGAATGGATATGTCAATAGCCGAAACACTCGCATATGGGCTGAGAAGAATTCCCACGCATTGCATCAGGTTGTACTTCACTGTCAGAAAGTTGGAGTGTGGTGCGTCATGTCTAGACGGCGAATTGTAGGGCCATTTTTTTCGACACAACTGTAAATTCCGCTGTGTATGCAGACATCATCCACCAATTTGTATTAATGCTGGAAGAACACGAACGTTACTGTTGGTTTCAACAAGATGGAGCAACGTGCCACACTTCAAACGACACAATGGAGATGCTCCGTGATTTCTTCCACGATCGATTAAACTCGAAAAAACTTTGGCCGCCTAAAAAAAACTTTGACTTGAGTCCTCCAGACTTTTATTTCTGGGGCTATCTGAAAGACACAGTTTACCACAACAACCCTAGGACGGTACAGGACCCGCGGAGCAATATCATTACAGCCGTGAGGGACATACAAGCCAACACGCTGAAAAGAGTGTTTGTCAACGTGTGTCGTCGGGTAAATGTGTGTCTTCAACAGAATGGTGGACAATTCCAGCATCTATTGTAAAGTGGTTTTCATTACCTGTAAGTATGAGTGTCAATATAACAGTATGTAAAAATAGTTATACATCACTATATTCATGGTAGAAATATTTGAATTCAGAGTTCGAGGACTTTTGAACAGAAGATGTTACATGAGATAAGTGAATAATGATTAGAATCAAACCTGTTACAGTAATGCCTTGGATTTAATCACAAAGGTATGAAATTTTAAACAAACTTGAATCTATACTTATTTAGAATCACTTAAACAAAACGCAGCGCATAAGTGTAGACCAATATTGTTTTCTGCTTCATCTTCTTTTTTTTTTGCGCTTTCTTTTATTTTTGTGGCCTTTTTATATATTTTCCTTTCTTCCCCAAAAGAACACTACATCAAAATTGCAGGAAACAACACAAAAGATAATAAATGTGAGGCAGGAAGGATGTCAGATATTCAAGCAGCCTATTTTTCCTGAATCATTATTATTTAATGAGCTAGTTACTGAGGATTAGTCGTGTTGGCTTATATGGATTTCTTTGAACAGGAGGCAAGCATCTGAATGATTGGAATTTGCATCCTCTGCGTTGTCTGATGCGATCATCTGGTACTTACGGTATACATATACAAGGCATCCTAATATCGCTCTTACACCAAAAAAAAAGTAGAAGAACAAAACAAAACAAATGCATAGCAATGAGTAAACGAGGACAACATCTGAAAGGAAAGACACCTTACTGCCGGACAAAAAGCGATGAATACGCGTATCTTCAGTGATCGTAACTCATGCATTTCAGATGATGCTGGGAGCAACTAGGTCATGAACATAAAGAAATGACTAAACGAATATTGGATCTATAAGGGGAAGTAATGAATGACGGAAATCGTTTACAGGATAAAAAAAATAATGTTGAAGAACAGAATGCAAGAGTTTTATCGTAAGCAAAATTCCTCTTCACGGAATCACGAAAGTGAAGGAAAAATATTTTTCAAACTTTACATTTTTAATTTCGAGGTGTAATGAACCCCCGTGAGCTTCCAGGACTATAATCGATCACAGCTTTGGGTAACTGGTTTCAAGGAAGGCACAGAGTCAGTGCCATCAGATAAGCCCACCACCTGTCCTTCGATCGGGGCTCAAACCAAACCCATCTCAGAAGATTTGTGAAAAGCCAGTGCTTCAGACCACTCGGTTTTGTGACGCATATTCTATATTAACTTTCCTTTTTAGTTTCTTTCCCTATGTACATCTTGAGTTTATTCTGTTATATTTCACTCTTAACGTAATATCTTTTCTCTCAAACGAATACTTTCGGCAACACAATTGAGGGTGAATGAACTTGACGTATGCCTGAGTTTTGATAAGAACAAGAGATAAAAACGACGACTAATCTATTGCTTGAGAGCGTTGGGTTATAAACTGATTATTGAAAGGAGCGTTGTGAAAAGGGCGTTGTGTTAAAGAGTTGTGTGTGGAGAGTTTAGTGCAATATGCTATGCTACGATATGTTTGCTACATCCTGAATAAAGCGGTTTTTTTTCGTACGTTTGACTTCTGTTGTTTACATGTTTCGTCTGGCCGTTAAGGTTTCTTTCATTTAGGAACTATTTCTTAGTTTGTTGATGTTTTAAATTAACGTAGAAGTAAGACAAGACTTTTCGTCATATTGGCACCCAAACCTCACTCGAACAGATTCATAGTAGAAGTCACGGAAAATGGCTAACCTAACGGATCCTATTGGTCTCTTCTATGACTGTTATAGACAGCATCATGAGGCTCATAATTCTACAACAGACAATCCACGCACTCAGAGATATAGAGTTCCACATAATTCACCAAGTACTCTGTACGAGGCCTGCGGTTCTGACTTACCAGACAGCGAATACGCGAGATACGAAACTAATGTGCCGCGTACTTTGACCGCAGTGCCTCAACAACAATTTACCCCACCACCCCCCGTGAGAAGGAGCAAAATTCTTGCTCATTACATACCTCATGTGGGTTCTATTTTATTCAGGGGAAACGGCGGTTCACTTAAGTTTTTGGAGGATGTTGATGATCATTCTAACCTATATTATGTTCCTGAAGACTGTCAGATACCTATTGTTGACACATGTTTGCAAGACACGGCAAAGGTCTGGTACAGACAGTGGCGTGGAATGAACCCAGAGGGCTCCTATCAGCAATTTCGAACTGACTTTTTGGATGTCTTTCCTTTTGGCACCAATAAGGCCGGCCTTGCACAACAGCTGTTTTCCAGGCGACAGCGAGCGTCAGATAGCCCAGTCTCGTTCGCCCTGGAAACAGTTCGACTTTGCAAATTATGGGATCCCGTGCAGTCGAGTCTGATATTTGTGACACGTTGTTACAGAAGCTGGATCCCTTCCTGCAGGATTTTTCGGAAGTTCGACGTCCTGTCTCCAGTCACGAGTGTTTAAAACTCGTTCGAGTCTATGAAGAACGCCACAGCAAAGGACAATCTTCACAGGTCCAAGAGTACCGCCAACCTACGCAGTACCGTGAACCTTCTATTCAGACTAATAGGTATCAGCAGCCAAAACAGAACATTCGTCAAGGACAATTTTTCAATTAGCCTAGAAACGCCATTCAGCAGTCTAGATACGTGCCGCCGCATCGTTGGGCACCAGAGGTGCGACATCCTGACCATTATGGGAAACAAGATAACCAAGTTTCTCGTCCCCGGGATAATTACTACCCGGTTGACAAGACATATCCAAAACACCCTGCTGGGGGCAAGGCAAGCCTAATAATTATAATGCTGCCTCTCCTGCACGTTACTACAATTCAGCACGTTCTGCTGGTTCGCCACATTTCCACAATCAATCAAGATATTCTCATCAGTTTCACGACAATTTAAACTTCAGCAAAAGGTAGATGGGTCGAGTCTATCTTCTCGTTTTTCTGAAGACCTCAAATCTCTCTTTTTAATTATTCAAGCTCCGCTCTTGCCTGTTATTCTTGTGACCTTGGGCAAAGTGGTGGTGTCGACTAAAATTGATTCTGGATCTGACATTTCTGCCTTAAACTTTGATTTCTGTGCTGCTACCTTTCCAAATGCTTGTGTCGAGCCCTCCCAGCAATGTCTGCGAGGTGCCGACAATAAATTATTTTCAATTTCTGGATCAGTTCATTTACCTGTCAAGCTTGGCAAAGTTCAAGTTTCTAATACTTTCTTTCTGATTCCAGAGTTACCCGTGGATTGCCTTCTGGGGGTGGATTTCATTAAAATGTTTAAGCTTACACTTGACTTCGAGCATGGCCTAATATTAATATCTGAGATTAGTCCTCCCGCCGCAGAAGAGCCTATTAATTTTTTTGCAGTTCTTGCGAGTGACAGATTATTGCCTGAACATAAAAGCCAACTTGGTCAGGTTTTACACAGCAGACCAGGGTTATTTTCTGATGAACCAGAGTTTACACAGGTGGTGTATCATACCATTGATACGGAAAGGGCTAAGCCCATTGCATGTAAGCCTTATCCATGTCCGAACCAGAAAAAAGCTGAGTTCCAAAAACAAATTCAGGACTTGCACCATTCGGGATTAATTAAAGAATCCCTTAGTCCTTGGGCAGCACCTGCTTTTCTTGTTCCGAAAAAACAATCTGGAGAGTATCGCTTCGTAATAGATTATCGTAAACTCAATGCGGTAACTAAAGCTATCAATTACCCATTGCCTATAATTAGCGATATTCTCCAGGACTTATCGTCGACAAACTGGCTATTAACTTTGGATTTAGCTAGTGGCTATTGGCAGGTTGCTGTCCACCCAGATTCTGTAGAAAAAAACTGGATTTATTACCCCGTTTGGGGCATATGAGTTCCTACAAATGCCCTTTGTTTTGGCATATGCTGCTGCAAAGTTTCAGCGCTTAATGGACTCAGTATTACGTCCTGTGCTCGGACCTAAAGTCCATGTCTATCTGGACGATATCATTGCCTCTTCGGAGACTTTTGAGGAGCATCTGTCTCTATTGAACCAAGTTTTCGAACTGCTACATAATGCAGGTTTGACTTTAAAGCCTGGCAAATGTCAAATTGGCCGCGACGAACTATAGTATCTCGGATTGAAAATTACCCCTAAATGTCTTCTAACTGACGACTCAAAGGTAAAGCCAATTTCAGACTTTCCGAGGCTTAAGTCGTCGAAGGAATTGTCGCAATTTTTGGGCACGACCGGGTGGTACCAACAGTTCGTTCCGGGGTACGCTACTCTATGCAAACCTTTATTTGCGTTGAAACGAAAATGTAAACACTTTGTTTGGTCCACGGAAGCAGAGACTGCCTTCAATACTTTTAAACATGCCTTGGTTTTGCCACCTGTGTTAGCCTTTCCTAACCATGCAGAAAAGTTTAATATCTTTACCGATGCATCAGGTGTTGGTCTAGGAGCTGTTCTATCTCATCGAGGGCATCCTATTGCATATGCCTCTCGAACTCCTAACAAAGCAGAACGTAATTACTCTGCTACTGAGCGAGAATGCTTAGCTATTTTATTTGCCGTCACCAAATTTAAATGCTATCACAATCACTTAACTGTCAATGTCATTACGGATCATTCGGCACTACAATATTTAACCACTGCAAAGAATCTGTCTCGAAGATTGTTAAAATGGACACTTTGACTTCAGGAATATAATGTTCAAATGTTCAAATTCAGTATCGCCCTGGTAAATCAAACCAACTGCCTGACGCACTGTCTCGCTGTCCGGTCAGTTCTGGTGCCCAGGCGGATACTGAACCTCCCTCCCTATTTCTTATTTCGGAAATAACTTCAAGGGAGCAAATAATTTCTGAACTGCCGAATGATCCAGATTTTGGGGAAATTTATAATTTCTTACTCGCTGGTTCTTCTGCTCCAAGTGAACCTTCTTTAGCGGGTCGTAGTCAAAATTATGAGATCTTTTTTTTTCTTTTTTTTTTTGGAGGTTTAACGACCACCGTGAGCAACTCAATGGGCTATAAGCAGTCGCCCGTCCCTAATTTAGGGTCACTGGTTCCAGGGAAGGGAGAGAGCCAGTGCCGTAAGACAAGCACAACATCCATGCCTCACCGGGATTCGAACCCGGACCCCGTTCGGACGAATGATCAGAGGCCATCGCTTAGACCACTGCGCCACCGGGGCGGCAAAATTATGAGATCATCGATCGTATTGTGTATTATAATAAATTTGTGAATTCAAGAGCTGAGTACCGCCCTGCGATACCTCAATCTCTCCGCATGGCTTTACTTCACGAATTCCATGATATTCCTCTTGCCGGCCACTTAGGCATACGAAAAACTCGTACTAAACTTCAAGACGTAACCTATCGGCCTGGAATGTACAATAGTATACTCGCATACATTCGCTCATGTGAGTACTGTCAAAAGTACAATTATGATAATAAACGACCGGCCGGTAGCCTTATTTGTAGTTCAAATAATTGTGTATTTGAAACCACCTCTATAGATTTATTGGGCCCTTATCCATTGTCAACTAAAACTAAGTCTCGTTATATTTTAGTTGTTACAGATACTTTTTCTAAATGGGTGGAAGCATTCCCCATTAAAGCAGCTACGGCTGATGTAATATGTGATACTCTAATACACTAATGGTTTTACTCGATTTGGCTCAGAGACTACGGTCCTCGTACCGTAGTCTCGGACCACGGGGTTCATTTCGAAGTTATTTGAACGAATGTGTGCGAGGCTTGAAATCAAACATAAATTTATCAGTCCATATAATCCTCAAGTCAATCCGGCTGAGCGTGTTAATCGCACCTTACTAAAGATGATCTCAACTTTCATTGGTAATAATCATGAGCGTTGGGACGAACACGTTGAAATGTTTTGCTTCGCCCTTCGCTCATCATTTCATGAATCAACGCGGCCTACGCCCACTGAACTTTTTCTAGGGCGCAAAATCCGCACCTCTTTTGAGAATTTAACTTGTATTATCGATGAAATCACCCAAAGACCAACACCTGATTCTGTAAAACTACTAGCGCAAAAGGCACGGACTGCTATCAGTCGAGCTCAATTAAGCCAAGCTAGGCACTCTAATGCGAAACGGAGGGAACCAGATCTCGCAGTTGGAGATCTGGTCTTATTAGAAACTCATTTTCAATCCTCCGTTGCACACACGGTCGTTAAAAAATTTGCACCATTATATGAAGGTCCCTTTGAATTGGTAGAATTGTACAATAATAATGTCATATTAAAGAAGCCAGATGGCTCCCTACATTCAGTCCATGTGCAGCAATGTAGAAAATGGGTTATTTGAAGCAATGATGCAATTATTAACCCTAAATCTAGTAGGAATCCTCAGGCAGAGGGTGGGACTTCACAAGTATGTATAGTTGATGCTGAAATTATTGAGCCCACCCCTGTCCTGTCCGATTTGCTACCTTCGTCTGAGCGGGTCTTTGCTTCTACTCTTAACGATTCCCATTCTGACATGATTCCATTCACTCGGGGTGCTGTCATTATTTCAACTCCTCCGTCTCCTGCCTTCTCAAAAGACGAGAGTTCTAGTGCTTCCAGTTCCTCTGTATATTCTTGTCGTGTACAACGAGGTTCTTTTTCATCTGCTTCTCATACTCAAATCGCTCCATTTACTTCTTCACGCATAGTGCCTCCCTTTGGTTTTAAACCAAAGTTAAAAAGAAAAACAACTGAAATTTCATCTTCAGCTAGTTCCATCTCGCCTGTGCCTAAAAGAGTCGTACCTCTTGCTGAATCTGAATCATCGGACAATATTGTTCAGGTTCTTCAGTCTTCAAGTAAAAAAATATTTCCTTCTGTTTCTACTGAGCAGCCGCCTACTTTAGAAACATTAAATCAATCTGCGGTAGGGCAAAAACGTCCTCTTTCGCAACCTGTGCCATCTAAACCTACAAAGCGTCCGCCGCCTGAATTTTCCCCTCCTGTTCCACACTCTCCTAGTGCAACTTCTAGTGTTGGGCTACAATCCAGACATAGAGTCCAGCATTTGCATCCGCCAGGTTTTCGTCTTTGGAATCTTCGCTCGGGACGGACGGAGCCTATACCTTCCTCCACCGTTCCTCGTCGTTCACGAAAGCGCCCTTCCAGTTTTACACCGCTTCTTCGACCACCAAAGAAACGACAGGATCTTCAATCTTCTCAGATTCCGGGTTCGTCTCCAAGCCAGCCTGAGACTTCTTCGCTCCAGCCTGAGACCTCTTCGCTCCAGCCTGAGACCTCTTCGCTCCAGCCTGAGACCTATTAGCTCCAGCTTGAGATCTCTTCGCTCCAGCCTGACTTTTCCTTGCTCCAGCCTGACTCTTCCTTGCTCCAGCCTGACTCTTCCTTGCTCCAGCCTGACTCTTCCTTGCTCCAGCCTGTGACGTCTTCGCTCCAGACTGGGACTTCCTTGCGACAACCAGATGACCCTGCTTCTGCTGGTCAACTTGCTTTGTCCACGAGAGATCCTGAGACATCCCGGCGATCCAGTGACCCGCAACCTCAGGCTTTGAAGCGTGAGGCTTCGAGAGTTCCGTTGTCGCCCCGACAAAAACAAAAGCGTGTACGCACACGGGTTTTCTTTGCTAGCAACAGGTATTGTTAAAGTTTTTTTTTTATTACAATTGACCTTCAAGCTCAGAGGAACTTTTTGCTGCATCGAGCTTTGCTCTGTAAAGACTATTTGAATCTTTCCTTATACTCAAAATGTATCACAGAAATTTGATATCAAACGACTATTTAATTGAACTTTTCTGTCCTCAATAACTATCGCAGAACCTTTGTGACGGAATGTGAGGACAAACAAATGTCGCAGAGCTTTGCTTTGTAAAGGGTTTATTTGAAAAATTTTTCTGTGCTCAAAGTATCACAGAACATTTTTTTTGAGAGACTTTGAAGACAAAATATCCCATACATTATCTCCTTGTCAGTATGTAATGTTTTTTTTTTTTTTTTTTTTTTTTGTGGCGCCACATTAATATTTTTTTTTAGTACTGAAATGCTTGTCAACTCATTTTGCGCATGATGTCTTTTCGGCATAACATGAAAATCAGCATTGCCTTTGTTGATATCTATAAAGATGTTTCACTCCCAGGATAGGGTTTTCCAGGGTTTCCCCTATCCCATCTAAAAATTTGATGTGCGAATGCATGGGAGTAGTTCGAAGTCGGCCCTGGCCGCCAAGCGTTCCCTTAAAGGTTTTTGTGTTATAGTTCTGATTAACCTTTCTTGTGTGCTTGACACTTGTTGTGTTTGGTGTTGAATTTTTTTCTCAACTTACTAAATTTACACTATGTTACAATATTCAATTAACTTAGTTTGAATGTTTTGTCTTCCCTGAAAAGTTATCAGGAGTGGACGAATGTGTAAATTAACTTCGTTAAAAATTTGGTAGTTCTTTTTCCTGCCATAGGCAGTTTTTTTTACTACTATGCTACTTATATGTATATTGATGAGTGTTCTCCGCACATATTGTGACAAAATATTTATCACGACTTATGATATGGACATTTGATGTACAGAAAATTGAGCTATTGATGTCTAGAGACTATATGTACTGATATAAAGTGAGTTACAGCAACGGATCAACAAATCTCTTCATCCATTTTGTAAGTTCTTATCTGAAAGAGTTGGATGAATGATCAGATTGTTTGAAAGGATACCTCTACAAAATTGAAAGGTTCTTGGCAAAAAAAAAATATATTACGAGGGAGATGATGTGACGTATATTCTAAATTAACTTTCCTTTTTAGTTTCTTTCCCTATGTAAATCTTGAGTTTATTCTGTTATACCTTACTCTTAACGTAATATCTCTTCTCTCAAACGAATACGATTGGCAACACAATTGAGATTGAATGAACGTGACGTATGCCTGAGTTTTGATAAGAACAAGAGATAAAAACGACGACTTATCCATTGCTTGAGAGCGTTGTGTTGTAAACTGATTATTGAAAGGAGCGTTTTGAAAAGAGCATTGTGTTAAAGAGTTGTGTGGTGTGTGGAGAGTTTAGTGCAATATGCTATGCTACGATGTGTTTGCTACATCCTGAATAAAACGTCCTTTTTCTGTAAGTTTGACTTCTGTTGTTTACATGTTTCGTCTTACCGTAAAGGTTTCTTTCATTTAGGAACTATTTCTTAGTATGTTGATGTTTTAAATTAACGTAGAAGTAAGACAAGACTTCTTCGTCATAGTTTCCAGTCTTAAAAAACAGTTCGAAATCTTAAAATGATGGAAAACTAAATGGTTCCGGTTTTTTGTTCTGCTTGCAAAGATAATAACTGTCGCCTTTCAAGTCTGTTTTCTCTAGAGAGAAGAAAGGAGGCAGGGTTTTATGTCCATCTTCAGCAAATATAAGGGCAGTAACCCTTTCCTAATTTAGGACAACGGGCTCCAGAACAAGAAGATAGCTAGTGCCGTAAGACAAGCACACTAACCATGTTTAATCCTTGACTCATCTCTGAGCCTGTCTTCGAACACTAACCCAAAACTAAGGCTTTGGACCGCTCAGCCAACAAAGCGGCCTATTTTTGTAGTGCTCAAAACTAGGAACGAGGGCGGATTACCTCGTTCCTAGCACGTGGGAAAAGCAGATTTGTTCTCTAAACTTCATAATCGTCATCGAGTCTATCACCAAGACGAAATGATGTTTACGATTTCTCAACGAACTTACTAACACAAGGTCTTAATCGTCTAAGATAAAAATTTGAAGACAGAACAGCGAAAAATAATCTTTTTTTTTTTTCGAATTTTATGGACTTCACGCGAGTATGTAATGTTACAAGTGATCACACGTGCCAAATATAGGTCAACTGCTTCCCGAAAAGAACAGCATCAGTGCCATACTGTAAGTGAAGCGTGCCACTCCTCTTCTTATCACTGGACCACAGGAGAATGCAAACTCTGATACGTTCAGGAATTGGAGATGTTTCAAGTGCAAATGTTAAGATAATCTATTTTGGATCAGGATATTTTGTCGTTATGATTATTTCAGAATGTGCAACTTTAAGATGAAAGTCGAATATTTCCCAAAACTAACTATAAAAATTGGCAATGGTGAACTTACGGCATTTGAAGCGTGGGGCTTCTCTTCTGTCTCTTCGCACAAAGGAACACTAATGCGTTGCGCGACATTCTGCGGTAACACAACTTTCACGCCAATTGGCATTTATCGTCACACTGCCCCTGTGTAATTGGGAGAAATCGTACATAGGAGGTACGCTTCTTTTTAAATGTCTTATTACCTCGGTCAGTGTTGTCACTTACTAAAAGATTATTCGCAACATATGAAAAACTTGCTTTTCAATCATACGTTCAGTCATGTGCATACCATATCATGTTAAACTAAAAACTGTTGGTGCCAACTTTGTATTATCAGCTTAACGCTTCTAAGCGGAAAATGAAGAAATGCGTTGTGAGCTCTTTTTTGTTCTAAATCACCTTGTAAGATTTTCGATCGTGAATATCTGTGTAATAATCTTACTCATGCCTAAAGCATCATAAAACCTAACTATAGAGTACAAATGAATGAAATGTTAGTGAACAATACTTACGCTTATGCTTCACAACACTCAGCTCTCAACATAAATTAACACTGAAGACATAACTTTTGAACTAGAAAGCTGGTTAGCTGAATTCAGCATACACAACAGTACAAAGGCGTTAGTTACGCACAATAACGAAATGGTAATACAGCTCGAAAAACTAGAGCTCGCAAAGTTTAAGCAGCGTATTTGACAACTGCCAACAATCAGCGGAAATTCAACAAAATCTCGTGAGCTCTGGTTACGGTCGCTTTTTTCACTTCCGTACGTTTCATCTGGTTAATGGTCAGAGATGCCAAACGTAACAAGGAAACTGGGAAATAAAGCATATATAACCAAAAAATATAATACAAATTGTACTAGAAAGTTAGATCTAGAAGTATACTTCACTAACAATAATCCAAAATTCCTGTATTTGGATTGATGTTGCTTTATCATACAGGGCTAACTAACAGGATATCAAACAATTGAAAGACAGGAATGGAGATTCCACTGAGTTTCGAATCCGTAGTTTTCTGTCGTACAGCATTATCTTAGTGTTTTAGGTAAAACCACTACACACACACACACAAACACGAACCCACTGAGTTTACTGGGTGGAAGCACAACACAAAACAATTTATAACCCTCCCTTCGTGAGATAGGGCATCCTGAATCCCAAATAAATAATACCTTTGATATTCGAGTTTCCAAAACCTCTGTAGTCCTTAAGCGTTTCTACCGGAAAGAGAAAAATGGTTAAATAAGGAGGAAAGAGATTACTTCTTTTGAACTGTTTGAGACGTAGTAATACTATAAAATTTGCGTCATCCTAGAAATGTGTTGTAATTTCGTAGGCTTCTTTGTACATGACTAAAATCACGACGGTATATTAAAGTATGTTTTGCGACATTCTTAGATTTCTTATTACATGATTTTTAACGACACGACTGTCTTGAATGATCAGTATAAAGAGTTTATTGGTCTCACAGCAAAATATTTTTCGCTCGCCTGATACATCGATTATAAAACCTTACTATATTTAAATTACATTTAGTACTGCTTTACGAAATCCTTTCCATTGCATGAAAATGGACAGATTAGAATAAAAGTCATAGAACACTTCAAAAATTTCTTCTGTTGTTTTTGCGCTTTGTGGGTGCGTATTTATATGGGAACGGCTTTTTCTTTTAATTTCATTGTTGATTTCCAATCATACATAATGAGACTAATGCATTGCTGAATTATCTTGAGAAAAAAACATACATTGCAATGATTATCAATGAAGTGCACAAAACGAGCAACGAAAATTGGCACCAAGTCGCACTTAAATGGCGAGCTTTTGAACTCGGCATCCACAAGTATTCAGAGTTCTTAAGAAGTGTTTTCTCTGATCTCTCATCTTGATTTTCTGTTTGTTTTCCTCTATCATTTTATAGAGATTCGACTTTACGTGTTCCCCAGACTACTGTGCTGTTGCTCGTTAAGTCGATATTTGCTTTAGACTTTTCATTTAATGCTCCTCAAAGGTCCACTAATATGTTTTACCTCCTTTTGCCGATACATCAGCGCATGCCATTTACGATACTTTTATTTGCGCAGCCTTTCCTTCTTTTTTCAAAATGTCAATGGCAAACGAATTCCCCTGAAAAAATGATTCTACACAAATACACCGAGAGCAATTGTCGGCACAAAAGTGCCGCATTTTCGCTGTCTCTCATGTTACTACCATCTCAGAAAATTTGAAAATTACACCGCCTAAAGAGGAAATTGATCCTACATCTCCCGATATCCATTCTATCATGCTACTGTTAAACCATCCAGGACAACGAAATCGCAAGCAACTGAAACTCAGCAGATGTATAGTTTTTAAATCTGAATGTGGTTCAGATTTGCTCAGGTAGAAGCAATCCGACGCTTCTTTGTAGCGTCAGTACAACATTTTCTCGCATCCAGGTACGAATATTGGCTACGAGCTCCAGTGCTTCGGAGAATATTTTAGACATCAATAGAGAATGTGTTTTTTTTTCTTTACGATTTTCTCTTTCGATTTTCCTTCAGATTTCTAAGCTACACGTGCTTAGCTTCAGTTGCGTGGAACTTCGTTGTCTTGGGTGATGTTTCATGCAAGAATGGAAATCAAGAAATGTAGGTTCGATTCCCGTTCCAAAGACATGCAAGTTTTCTGAAGGAAACAATAAAAATACGGAACTTTTGTAATAACGAGACTTCACTATTTTGTGTGATTAAACTTACGCCTCTTCATAAAGAAACCAAGTTGTTTTGAGAACTGAAAACAGGTTCCCCAGTTATCAAAAAATACAATTATTGTCGGGATTCACTGGGTTCGTCTGTTGCTGGGCCCAAAAATTCCTTAATTCCCAACGGTCCCGAGATAGATTCTTTTCAATGTGTAAATGTCTGGTCACGATCGCTGAGTTTCCAGATCCTATGGCTAAACATTTCTCGATCTCTGAAATAAAAAAAAATGCCAATAAACAGTCCTTATTTAAAACCTAACAAAAGTGTAGTGGTTACGAAAACAACCTCCGGAAGATGGGCTGACCCCCAAAAAAATTGGCTTCCGGATACGGTTGCTTTTCCTTACACGGAGGATGTTCTCTGCAAACTATTCACTATGCTAGCGTGAGTCTATCCCTCCTTTAGCGGTGCGGTAGTCCGATCACTGAAGCACTGAATCCAACGTCAGTCGAAACGTATAATCCCCGAGAGGCTTAACGAACCCACTAAGTTCACCAAACGCCACACCGAGAACCGCGGTCCAAGAGCAGAACCGGAAAATTCAATCGTCCAAAACGGGTCGGGAACAAAAAAAAGAGCCTCGATCAGATGATCATATGTAGAGGATTTTAGGAAGAGAGTGTCTAACCCCAGGTCTTAAACAACCCTTAGAAATAGGAAGCTAGGAGATTTGGGCTAGAGCGCCCGATAGGAAAGTGACACGAAAGCGAAGTAGAAAGGGGGAGGAAGACGCACTTATTTATTACCGGGGGCCAGTACCCGGGGTCCGACGGCTTAACGTGCCCATCCGACGCACGGCGGATATTTAGTTGATCGAGTGTTCGTACCTGCTGGGATCGAACCTGAGGCCCCTTCCGTGGCAGTCACGAACGTTGCCCACTAGGCCACCCATGGCCCTAAGAGCCTCGAGCTAGCTACTCCGCTACTTTTATCCCTGTCTCCCCCCCCCAGTTTCTGGAAGCCACTCCTTACTGGAGGTTGCCCATCTAGCCGAAGTTGGTGTCCTTCACCTTTACATTGCCGACGCATAGGACCAGGTCACGGTCGTCGGAGAGAACATATCCGATCGTATTGCCGCGGGCCACACGCCTGCTCGGCTATGCTTAACATGTAGCACACAAAAGCGACTCGTGACTGACATGTGCAACTTCGATCTGGTTTACATAGCATATGTAATATTAATAGGTAATAAAAATACATTAGTACATGCAAATGACTTTTGGGGGCTGGAACTCCGTCACCTTACATTTATCTTTATAGTTTAGTTTCCCAGTTCTTTTTCAAGCTTTCATTTTGAGAGACAATAACCACTTACGGCTGGCGTAAGTTGAATTGTTTAATAACTGATGTTTTGAAGCATCGACGAACTGAATAGCAATAGTTTTTTTTAATGCATAAGGGATCTATATCAGATACGTAACTTCAAATCTTTGATGTTGCGGAAATAATGAGTTAATAAAACGATCTATAATATGCGTCTACGTTAGTACATTTGTAAATGGTGGCTACTGATGTTTTTGTAATGCGTAGGAAACCCTCAGATGCTGAGCACGAGTTGATAACTCTGTAAAGAAATTCTCACAAATGAGCCTATAAAGACTCATAGATCCCCCTAATTGAAAGAGACCGCTTGGTAAGTCTATATCACCTAATGAGATGCAAAACTGTTTAACGTAAGGCACCCATAAACGTGAGATTACTTACGTTACTTAATCCTCTCCACTCCACCTGGGAGCATATGTCTTTCACCACCATTTCCACTGGACTCTTTTGCTTCTGTTTTTATTTGGTCCCAGTTTTTATTACTATTTGGTATATCTTCATTATTGTTCTTTTCTATGTTTCACTTGGTCTTCCCTGTTTTCTTTTGACCTCTGGATTCCAATCAGGAGCCTGTTTTACTAATATTTTATCCTCTTTCCTCAACGCATGCCCCATCCCCTTCCATTTTCTTTCGCGTATTTGTTGCAATACAGGTTTGTCGTTTGTTTTCTGCCATAGTTCTTTATTTGATACTTGTTTTGGCCAATATATTCCAAGTATCTCTCTTAAACATTAGTTTAAGCAGACCTGGACATTATTAACTATCTTTTGTTCAGCATTCATGTTTCTGATCCATACATACGTATTGTGTTTACACTTGAATTAAATATTCTCATTTTAATTTTTATAGAAAAGTTCTCTTTTTCCCAGATATTTCTAAGTTGGTTAAATGTTGAATAAGCTTCCTTGTATTTATGTATATATTCGACAGCACCTCCTTTTGTTGACACTCTTGAACCAAGGTATATAAATTGTTTTACTTCTTTTAGCGGTATATCTTCTGTTCCTACAGTATTTGTTTGCTTTGCTTTGCATTTACTTTCATCAACATTTTTTTGTTTTTATTTATCCTAAGACTAAACATTTTGTCTGTTTCTACAAGTGCTATTGATTTTTGTCCTATATGTTGCTGTTTCTGTGAAAGTAAGCAAATATCATCTACAAAATCTAAATCGTGGAGTTGGTTTTGGAATAACCATTTTATTCCGATAAGATTAATTAGATTTTACTGCAACCAAATTCCCATTTCTGATTAGCTTTCTGTGCATAGAGAGTGAGAGACTGGGCAAGGAAATTTCTCAGCTCCAAACAGAAACCGAGGAAAGTTCAAAGCAGAATTTTTAATAGACGGAATTCCTCTATACCATGACAAGTTCAAAGATATTCTCAAAGAACACACAAGAAGGTAAAACGTGTCAGAGCATTATTTGTCATGATGACAAGAAAATTTTTCGTGTTCTGTTTTTCATAAATAAAACAACCGAATTTTGGTAGAATTTTTGAATTTAACAAATTTATACCTACCACAACGCATTACTCCTTGAATAACATATAAAAGTTCTTACAAATGCGGAAGCCAAGAATTTGATGAAACGAAATGTTGGAGAAACTACTGAGAGACAAAGGGAAGTTTTGGACATAGTGGTCTCTAATATATTATACGAGACGATTTAGAGAGCTTCTAGCCTTTCATAGAAGTAATTCAGGAATGTTTTGAAAACTAATTTATTCTTCAATATAGTCCTTCCTTAATCCAAAGAAGTGTGTTGCACGATTGATTAGCTTCCGTAAACCGTTCACAAATTGTTCAAAAAGATTTCACTTAAACCATTTGTTAACTGCATCCACCACATCATTGTTACTGTCGAATTTCTGCCCTTTCCAGTTCTTTTTAAGACTTGGAAGTAGAAAATATTCAGATGGGGACACATTCGGTGATTAGGGACGACGAAAACAGAGCTTGAATCAACAGTCACGCAGTGTTGTGTCAAACACAAAGGCTATCTGCGCCGGTGCATTGCCTTAATGCAGTGGTTCCCAAACTTTTTCGATTCGCGGCACCCTTGCTGAATCCAGGATTTCCCAAGGCGCCCTATGTCAAGTTCTAAAAAGTACACTTTGCCTATGTCAAATTCTAACAAGTACACAATTCTAAAATTATGAAAATTTTGTAACATTTCGCGGCACCCCTGTGAGAAAGCCGCGGTGAACACTTTAGGAACCACTGCCTTAATGGAAGATGATTCCTTTGGAAAATATCACGCGCTTCTTGGGCTTCAGTTTCATGCGGAAATGTTTCTGTGAGTGAGAATGATACTCTCAATTGATAGTGGCACCTCTTATTTTGAAATTACGAATGACCACTTCTTCTACATCTAAGAAGACAGATGCCATGGCTTTCCAGAAGACTTCTACACTTGAAACTTTTCAACAGCGAAAAAAGATTTATGCTTCTTCATTTCAGATTGTACTTTTGTTTCAGGAACAAAATGATGCACTCATGTTTTAGCTATAGTTACATGCCACTACAAAGACTGAGTTTCATTAACTTCAAACTGCTGCCCAATCTCACAGGAACTATTCACTCTTTCCTCCTTCTGACCTGCTTCCAGTGATCTAGGTGTCTTCTTCGAAGATACCTTCATTTTTTAAACATTCACCACAATATCGTGAGCTCGACCATGAGAAACGTTGACTTTTATCTCAACGTGCTTCAACTATATTATGCGGTCTTGCAAGATTAAGTCATGAATTGCATCCACATTTGCAGATGTCGACATGATAACAGGCCTTCCGCTGAGTAGTGCGTCTTCAGTATGATCTGTTTTAAGATTACATTATGTTGTTGTTCTTGACCTCGGTGAATGAAAGATAAAATTCCTATAATATTGGTTGTATGCTGTCATCAATTTCTTATTGCAACATTCCCTTTAATGGAGGTAATCAACGATTGTACGTTGCTTGATTCTCACCACTGTCGCAACATTCATTCCCCTCCCTGAATTCAACGCCCTCTGTAAAGAAAAAAATGTTAGAAATCTGAAATTCGCTGTGAAAACGATGGAGAAGTCTAGGCGACGTTGTTTTTCGCGAAAACCTTCTCTATGTGTATTGGGCAAAAACATTTTTCACAGCCCTTAGTATTTTATATCACTGCTACAAAAAGGTTTACATTGAAAACTATTCGAAGAAATATATTTTTATCACTTTTAGCATTGATATAAAATGTGAAGAAGTTACAAACTAGTTAATTCGCAAAATTCTTACGTAGTGAATTATATCTTGAAGTTCGTTTACTTCGAGAACTTCCCTTCTTTGGTACAACTTTATATTATACTGGTCCTTCCTATGTATTACCAGAGGCAAGGAATGTAAAAAAATTCTAACCTGTATTACTTTCATCATGCTGGCGTCAATAACTGCTTTATAATCTCTGTATTATATGATCTGGAACAGGTTTTCATCACTCCTATGCTATTGTTATCTTTATGTGAAAGGAAAGTCCCTTTTCTGAAGTTTGTCTTTAAGTTTACAACACTTAAAGACAAACTTCAGAAAAGGGACATTTCTTCCATTTGGCTGTAATAATGGAATTCGTTCTCTAAAGGCTTCACGTCTCCTTTAGAAAACACATAACTGTGGTTAAGAACAGTATCTGAACTCGAAATGTCATCCTTAGACACTAAAAGATTGTAGTTCTATAAATCCCGTTTCAATCCTTTTTCTTTATTTCCCAGATGATAGAACTCTTTGGTGGAGCAGTTTTAAATTCGTTTCCACTTCTCTTTTCACCGACTTATGTACTTATTTTCTCGTAAATAATTTTTATTTCTTCTCTGCGTTGAACGGAGTTGAAATTTCCGCTGTAATAAAATATTTTCTGGCAGCACTTCGATTGTGACTAGCTATATTGGTAATCGAACTCTTTGACCGAGAAACGAAGAATGATCACTTTAAGACCAAAAGTTTTGGCTGACAGATATTGATTTCAGTTCCGTCTGTCAGACAAAAGGTGCAGTCGCACATGATACTAAGCTGAAAAATATAAAAGCGAAGAAACATTTCGCGCGTTGTGAAACCATTAGCTTTGAAACCATTTATCTCAAATAACCTTAATCGCTCTACTATTAACTTCTCGTGCCAGTAGGGCTCATGTTATGTTGAAATTGTTTCAGAAAAAGGAAAGAAAATCGTAGGAAGAAATAGCTTAAATCATTTCACTGTTTGGTATTAAAACTTAATTAACATCTCAACGTAAAAGGAAGAAGGATGATTCATAATATGAAAATCGGAATTTTCAGCAGGAAGGATATTTCTGTTAGCATTGTGGTTTCCCAGAAAAGCTGCTTCGCAAACTAAGTATAAGGATGCATGTTAGGCGTAAGTATTATCAAACGACTTTTTCTGAAATTAAAGTATGAAAAAATATAAAATTAAAGTCGCTGGAAAATTTTTCAATGAATCTCAGCAGTTCTTGCACATTTCATCAATATAGTATATCCATGTATGTCAGCAAAGTAAAGTGGCTTCTCAATGGTCAGCGCCTTGACAGCAGTTGGCACAAAGTGAAAATAATCGGATTTACACTACTTGCCATTTATATGTGGACATCCATCAGTTGCTAATGAATTAGGCCGTGTCCAAGCACAACTTCATATACCGAACTATAAATATGTTCGTTGAGATATAATAAGAAAACGATACGACTGAAAATGAGAGATGGCTCTATCAATAGTGTTAACTAATATCCAGCCCGAACTGATAATAGGGTGGCACGTAAGACTTCGCTCCGTACGTGACATTTCAGGAACATTGAAGATGCCTTCCCATGACCCCGGTTGGTGATAAGGTATGAAAATAAAAGGCTCGAGGCTGAATCTGCGAAGAAAAGACCCAGACCCAGAAATCATACGATGTTAACAGCACGCAACCGGATTTCTCCGCAAAGGACTGTCTGCTCAGAATGCTAATAGACAGCTACCTCAAATCACACAAATCCTTATGTGAGATTATTGGAACTGATGTCAGCACCACTAACCCTACGCAAGTCACCGCGCAACATGGGTTACCACAGTCTAACAGCCAATATCGAGGCACTTATCGCGTCGGTTAATGCCACACGCCAATCGGCATGAAGTAAGGAACGTCAACCTTGGACTTTGGACCAATGAAAAGCTGTGCTTTGGCCTAAGGCGTCGCAGAACACAGTCTGACGGACAGGTGGTCGTTGTAGAGATGCTGGAAGAAAAGTACCTTCCGGACAGTACCGTCTCGACAATGAAGTTTTTCTAGACAGCTTGATAGTAAAACTCGATTTCTCGTATTTCGACTTGAGCGCAATAGCCGTTTTGGACAAAACCATTAATTTTGGTCTCTGTCTTGACGTTCTGGACAAAACCATTCATTTCGGGCTGTACCTTGACATTCCGAACAGAACCATTAATTCCGGCTGTAACTTGACGTTCCGGACAAACCCATTAATTTCGGGATCTACCTTGGCATTCTGGACAATCATGAAGTATCAGCTTTGTGGGATCATTTTGGTTAAGAGTACCAGTTGGGAAACGTATCCTATCATACTACGGGCGTGGTTACGGGTGGTTTTGCGGACATGAGCAACGCAAGGTTGGAGTAGCCAGTCCTGAATCCTTGTCTTAACCTCATAGAAAATTTAGAAAATTTATGAGACGAACTGAATCGTCCGGTGCACGAAAGAACAGATCTTCTAACAAACAAGACTGTATTGGTCATTGCTTTGAAGAAAAATGATGCTACGCGTAGGCAGACCTCTACAAAAAGCTAACGGAGAGTATTCCAGGAAGACTGGATGGCGTCATAAGAACCAATGGTTTCACCTATTAAATTTTCTGTAAATGAAAATTATTTATGCGCAGGCACGTGTCTGATGTTAATGGTAGAGCAGTGTAGTTACCTAGAATTAACGATCTAATATCTCTTGCAGGCTGATGCAACGAATGATTAATTTCAAAAATAAGTAATACCGGCTATTACCGAAATGCATTTTCAAGAGTACATATGCACTGGATCATTAACATATCTTGTATTAAGTTTACTCAATGTCTGGGTTTCAGCATGACCAATGCATTTTCTGAAGATAGCCGAGAATTAGAGCTAAATGGTAAGCATATATACATTGGAAACACAGACGTATTCAACTGACGGGCCGCTCCGCTTCTCAATAGTTTAAGTGCTGGCTTCGTACCATTCTTTCAAGATGGGTCCCGGTTCGAAACCCGGTAAGGCATGGATGCTGTGTTTGTCTTACGGCAGTGACTGTGTTTATTCGCTGGAACCAGTGACCCCCAACTAAAAAGAAAGAAAGAAAATTCAACTCAACGATCTAATCAAATGACAGTGACGTCTTAATAAGAGTTGCTGCTAATGTCGTTGATTCTGAAGAACATTTCGATAAAACAGTATATGATAAACCTACCTGAGCTCGCATCGTTCCGAATACTTCGCAGACATGTCGTTAGAGGATAGTAAATAGTTATAGCCGATGGTCTAGGGATTTTTGATCCTGATGTTGCTGCATCAAGTTCATAGAATTCACGGAAATGGATGCGTCTGAAATAATTTTCTCTCCTAGCACTTCAGTTCTTCCATGACATTCATTTTGTTGCGTAATGTTTTTATTGTATCTGGGTTGTCTCCGTGAGGCAAGTCGTCTGAAACATATCAGTAAAAATGTCTATGTTACATCAAAACACTCTCATTACTTAAATGTGAATACTCGTCGTATTAAAACTTTCCGTAGCGTTAAATCGTACCCCGGACAGCTTAACAAAGCACACAGAAGGAATCCTCCAATCAAAATGAAAATTGATATGTGCAATGTACATGCATAGCAAAGAAAATGGTTGCAATTCCAGAGCAGCTGGGACATTCATTCGGATAAAACAGCTGCACGAAAAGGACAATTTAATACGTTGCACACCTCTGGCTCGGATACAAGCAGGTACTCGGCGTGACATAGATTCATACAGATGATGTCCAAATTGCGAGCCAGTTCGACGACATTCCGGGATGGGCGTAAGTGGCGTCTCATTATGTCCCATACATATTGAATTCTTGAGAGGTCGGATGATCGGACTGGCCATGGAAAGGTATCGACATTACGGAGATAGGCCTGGAACAGCAGTGCCGTGTGGAGCTAGGTATTATTTTTTCGAAAAATCTCTCGGGAATGCTGCCACAAGAATGGCAACGCAGTAGGTCGTAGAATGTCGTCGACGTACATTTGAGCCGTGAGGATGGTAAGGAGGACTACAAGAGTGTCCGGTTATCGTAGGAAATGGCTCCTCAGGCAGTCACTCCGGGTGCGCGAGCATTGTGCCATTCCATGGCAAAGGTAGGAACCTTTCGCTGGATGGTTCGTCTCCAGATGTGTATGCGCTGGTCATCGGCGTTAAATGCAAACCGTGACTCATCACTGAAGAGGGAACGACGCCACTGGACAGTATCCCACGTTCATCGGACATGATGCCACTGCAACCAGTGCTAGCGATCCTTTCTGGTTTGATAGGCGGCGGAGTGGCTGCTCCGAATGTAGTCCCTGTGAGGCAAATCGTCAGACAACGGTTGATATGGCCGCTTGCGAACCTGTAGACGACGCAACATGGCCATAAATGGTTGTGAGCGACGAATTTGGTTCTGTTCGTGGAACTCTCATTATCGCTCGGTCCTCGTGTTCTGTCTTTGCCCTCAGCGGTCCACTTCCCGCGTGCGGCTGGGTTGGGCCCTCCTCAACCCATTGGTGCTAATATCGTCCAATTGCCGAGTCTCTCCGACCCAAATGCCTGGCGAAACCTGAATTGACCAACTGGTCTCTCTCAGCCCAATTATACGTCCACTCTCAAACAAGCTCAACTGCTCGTTTTGTGCACGGATTCGACGTTGGTGCGTCCTCACAATCCGTCGAGGTTAATGTAACCACATTCCACTGTTACTATTGCCGCTGCATGCGAGCTTTTCTCTTAATATACCGTCCCTGATGCACGGGTCCCATACGCTGTGGCGGTCCTCTATTTAGTCATAGAGGCCCGCCACATGCCCTATATTTATGACTAAATAGAGGCCCGCCACAGCGTATGGGATGCGTGCATCAAGGAGGGTATGTCAAGAGAAAAATTATTTGCATTTGCATTTTCGGTCGAGGTACTTACATATGGAGTTTCATCAGGATCGGACAATTTCCTCGGGGTGTTTCGTTTATTTATTTATTTATTTACTTATTTATTTGACAATTAGGGTAGTATAACGGCCAGAAAGGACAAGTCAATTTACAATTGAACCTCTTATTCGTCTCGATAGGTATTCAATTCAGCTCAACAAAGCAGAATTCACTTTGCACGCAGTCATCTAGTACTTCGACAGCGAGATGCAACAGATTCTCAATATAAGCATAATATTCAGCGTTAACTCCTAATCATATAACGTCCACGCAAACCGAGCATTCTAGGCAATCTTTCTGCAAGACAATTGCAACGATCTCACAATCTAGCCAACCTCTCACGAGAGCCCTGATACATGGCAAACACCACTCTTATTCGTACGGTTAACATTCGCCATTCAACGTTTAACCGAAACTCAAGTTGCCACAGAAACAGTTGGCAAGAGAGAATATGTAATGTTAAGTTCAGAAAATACTCAAGGAGAATGAATCAAAATTTACATATCATAACAGGAACCAAAAACGAAAGTTAAATTGGAGTATACGTTACAGTGTTGTTAAAACGTGCAAACAATTTTTGGTAATAGTATGGAAAAATCAGCAAAACCGAATCATGGGCAAAACTGTGGCTAGTAGAAAACAATCAAACTTTCAGTTAGCCAATGAATCTACATAATTAATACAGACATTTGCCGTGAACTAGGAACATTAAACAGAAGTCACGGCTCTTTCGACGTTTTATAAGTGAGTCACGGAAAAATTCCCATTGGCCGCCACCGGGAATCAAACCCAGGGTCTTCCAGTTAAGCGCCGGATATGCTTCCACTACACCACTGCGGCCTCGAATTCCTCCAGATTCACATGCACTAACTGCCAAGCCAATTGCAAGATAGCTTCTTGGAGCCCCGCACAATGCTGGGGATTCACCAAAGATGGTAACCAGCAACTGAACAAATAATTATAAGGCGAATGAATAATTAATACTGTATTAATTATTCATATATATATATATGTCCTTGATAAAGCCAAGGCTCAGTATTCCGGACACTTTCTACATTCAGTTGTTCTATTTTTTCTCTTTTTACTCACACCGGTCAATACATAACCTTTTCTATGTTGTACTTGGTATGAGTCAAAAATTTTTTTGCTTCAGTCTCTTCTTAATAGAATGTGAATTCTGACTTTTCATTACAGATGCGTTGCGCGTTTTAATCTTCAGGTTATTTTGCAACTTTCGTTTTAAATTCTTAAGTTTTTCTTAAGTTTTCGGCTATGCTCTTAAGTATCATCATCATCATCATCATTGTCAACCATTATCAATCCACTGCTGGACGAAGGTCTCCCCAAGTTTCCTCCACAACGGTCTGTCTTGTGCCAGTCTCCTCCATGTAACTCCTGCATACTTTCGAATTTCATCCACCCATCTCCCATGCGGTCTTCTTCTGGGTCTTTTCCTGTCCCTTGGAATCCAATCTAAAATTTCGGCTGTCCATCGATGGTCTGTCCTTCTGGTAGTATGTCCAGCCCATTGCCATTTCAGGGATTTTACTCTGATCATGATGTCTTCCACTCTTGTCATTTTTTGGATCTAAGAGTTCCTCTTCTTATCTCTCCTGGTTACAATAAGCATGCACCTCTCCATGCTACTTTGAGTTGTCTGCAGCCTTTGTATGTCTCTTTTAGTTAAGGTCCACGTCTCTGCACCATACGTAAGCACTGGAGAGATGCATTGATCAAACACTTTTCTTTTAAGACATAATGGCATATTGCTCTTGAAAATTATGCTGTTTCTTCCAAAAGCTCTCCAGGCAAGTTCTGTACGCCGATTAATTTCTTCATCAATGTGACCCTCACTTGATATCTACTGTCCAACATAAACGTACGTGTCTGTTATCTCCAGCTTTTCTCCATCAATCGATAAATCTTCATTTCTCGTAAAAGCATTGAACATCACTTTTGTCTTGTGAAAAGCTTATTTTTAATCCCACTTCTTTACTCTTGTCAGCAAGTTTCTGGATCATACTCTCCAGCTCTGATGGGGTAGTTGCAAAAATGACTACGTCATCAGCAAAACAAAGGTGGGTTAGATAATCTCCATTAATTTTTATCACCTTGTTTTCTCAGCTCAGCGACTGAAAGACACCCTCTAATGTGGCATTAAAGAGCTTTGGAGATATGGTGTCACCTTGTCTCACTCCCTTTCCCATTTTTATGTGTGTCGTATTTTCAAAAAGCCGAATCTTTGCACTTGCATTTTAATAGATGTTGTTAATAATATTAATGTATGCATCTTCAATACCACAGGAATTCAGAGCCATTGTAACTGCTGATGGTTTCACCGAATCAAAGGCTTTTTCATAAACGATAAAAGCCATGCACAATGGAAGTTCATATTCCCTCGCTCTTTCAATTAGTTCTCTCAGTACGTGGATATGATCTATTGTGCAGTAGCCACTCCTGAATCCAGCTTGTTCCCTCGGTTGAGCCATGTCCAGTGTTACCTTCAAGCGGTGTGAAAGAACTTTAGTGAAGATTTTATAAACCACTCATAGGAGGCTGATAGGTCAGTAGTTCCCGAGATCCTCAATGTCACCTTTTTATGTAGCAAGATCACTGTAGCGTTGTTCCAATCCTCAGGAATCTTCCCTTCATTAAGGCATCGAGTGAATATTTGGGCGAGTACTGTTTCGATTTCTCTACTTGCTTCTTGTATGATGTCTACAGTAATTCCATCTTCTCCTGGAGCTTTTCCCCGCTTCATGTTCTTGATTGCATGTGCAACTTCTGCTGGAAGGACTGGAAGAACTCTGGTACTGGTACCTTTCTTGATGTCTGGAGTACATATATCATCCCTTTCATATAATTTGGAGTAGAAATCTTTCACTCTTGTCAAAATTTCACCTCTATTTCGTGTTACAGAACCATCTTCTTTTCTCAGTGCCATAATCTGTTTTCTTCCCTTACTGAGATGTCCTTTTGCTATCTTTAGGATTTGGTTGTTTTCAATTACTTTTCTCACTAGTTCACAGTTGCATTTCCTTACGTCTTCAGTGATACTTTTCCGTACTGTCTTGCATTGCTCTAAATATTCCACTTTGGAAGTCACATCTTCGTTAGTTGTCATCATGTCTCTTCTTTTTTGCATCAACATTTTGGTTTTTCTTGATAATTTGTTCACATGCAACTTGTTCTTAGACCCAGCTAATTTTGTCGCTGTTTCCATAGGAGTTTTGGTTACTTTTCTGTTAACTTCAGAAATATTCACTTCTTCTGATGTTAGGTCTTCTAAAGCAGAGAATCTGTTCTTCAGTTCCAACTTGAAGGTATTATGGTGTTTTTTGAGGTTGGTTATGTCAATACATTTTGTTTGACTTATGAGCTTGCTACGTTCGAGATTAGTGTTGAAGTGCATCTTACATCTCACCAATCTATGGTCACTACCTGTGTTGAACTTGTTTAGCACATTGCAGTCTTCTATGACGAATTTTTTTTTACACATAATAAAATCAATTTCACAGGTCGTCCCATTTGGATGTCTCCATGTCCATTTCCTGTGTGGATTTTTCTTGAAAAAGGAGTTCAAGATGAAAAACCCTTCTGCCTCTGCCAACTCAACGAGAGTATTTCCACGCTGGTTTCTGTTGTCGTGACCGAATTTACCTACTGAAGTTTCATTGTGTTGCCGTTGCCCTATTTTTGCATTGAAATCTCCCATAATTATCTTCAAGTGCTGCTTACCTTTATTATTTAGATGACGAATTTCCTCATAAAATTCTTCAATTTCTTCTTCAGGATGACTTGTGGTGGGTGCATAAGTTTGAATAATCTGAGCCTGGTATCTTTTCGATAGTTGGATAACGAGTCGTGCAGCTCTGTCAGAGGAACTTTCAACTTCTACCACTTTATCCTTCAGTTTCTTGTTTATTATAAGTCCAACACCACTAGTTCTCCCAGCATCTGTCCCACGATAGTAGAAGAGATGTCCACTCTTCAGTTCAATGAGATCTCCTTTTCTTCTTACCTCACTTAGCCCGACGATGTCCCACTTGATACTTTGTAGTCCCTCTTCCCATTCAAGAAGCCTTGAATCAGAAGATAGGGAGCGTCCATTATACGTAGCCAAGGTCAGCATAAGATGGCAGCCTAGTCCAGAAGGTGCTAAGAATCCTCGGATTCTTAACACCGTTTGCCTTCATGTCGCTGCTTTGGCCAGGTACATTCCAGCCGCCGGAGACTGAGGGCTAAGATTTAAGTTGTGGAGTCATTTGAGGGGGGAAGGGTTATATATGGGATGTAAGGTCAGGTGATGAGTAACATCACAGCCTCTCCTTGACAACTATCAACCCCGCCTTCTCGTGGTACATCCTGTTCCCACTATCTGACGACCGCCGATAGCGGTATAACTATACCATCAGGATTAGAAGAAATGCTATCCCACATTCACCAACCCGCTTGGCCTGCGTGGTGAGTTTTCGCCAAACCCCTCCAAAATGACTCCACAACTTAAATCTTGGCCCTCAGTCTCCGGCAGCTGGAATGTACCTGGTCAAGGCAGCGGCCAGTGCGACATAAAGGAAGTGGCTGCTTAGAATCATCGGAGGATCGGACTAGGCTGCCATCTGATGCTGACCTTGGCTACCTATAATGGATGCTCCCTATCTTCTGATTCAAGGCTTCTTGAATTGGAAGAGGAACTACAAAGGATCAAGTGGGACATCGTCGGGCTAAGTGAGGTAAGGAGAAAAGAAGAAGAGCTCATTGAACTGAAAAGTGGACATCTCTTCTACTATCGTGGAACTGATACTGGCAGGACTAGTGGTGTTGGATTTATTATAAACAAGAAACTGAAGGATAAAGTTGGAGAAGTTGAAAGTTCCTCTGAAAGAGTTGCACGACTCGCTATCCAACTCTCGAAAAGATACCAGGCTCAGATTATTCAAACTTATGCACCCACCACAAGTCATCCTTAAGAAGAAATTGAAGAATTGTATGAGGAAATTCGTGATCTAAATAATAAAGGTAAGCAGCACCTAAAGATAATTATGGGAGATTTCAATGCAAAAATAGGGCAACGGCAACACAATGAAACGTCAGTAGGTAAATTCGGTCACTGCAAGAGAAACCAGCGTGGACATACTCTCGTAGAGTTTGCAGAGGCAGAAAAATTCTTCATCTTGAACTCCTTTCTCAAGAAAAAGCCACACAGGAAATGGACATGGAGACATCCAAATGGGACGACAAGTGAAATTGATTTCAATATGTGTAACAAAAATTTCGTCATAGAAGACTGCAGTGTGCTAAACAAGTTCAATACAGGTAGTGACCATAGATTGGTAAGATGTAAGATGCACTGCAACACTTAACTCGAACGTAGCAAGCTCATAAGTTAAACAAAATGTATTGACATAACCAACCTCAAAAAACACCATTATACCTTCAAGTTGGAACTGAAGAACAAATTCTCTGCTTTAGAAGGCCTAACATCGGAAGAAGTGGATATTTCTGAAGTTAACAGAAAAGAAACCAAAGCTCTTATGGAAACAGCAACAAAATTAGCTTGGTCTAAGAACAAGTTGCATGTGAACAAATTATCAGGAAAAACCAAAATGTTGATGCCACAATGAAGAGACATGAAGACAACTAAAGAAGATGTGACTTCCAAAGTGGAATATGTAGAGCAATGCAAGACAGTACGGAAAAGTATCACTGAAGACGTAAGGAAATTCAACTGTGAACTAGTAAGGAAAGCAATTGAAAACAACAAAAGCCTAAAGATAGCAAAGGGACATCTCAGTAAGGGAAGAAAACAGATTATGGCACTGAGAAAAGAAGATGGTTCTGTAACAAGAAATAGAGGCGAAATTTTGACAAGAGTGAAAGATTTCTGCTCCAAATTATATGAAAGGGATGATACATGTACTCCAGACATCATGAAAGGTACCAACACCAGAGTTCATCCAGTCCTCCCAGCAGAAGTTGCACATGTAATCAAGATCATGAAGCGGGGAAAAGCTCCAGGAGAAGATGGAATTACTGTAGACATCATAAAAGAAGCCAGTGGAGAAATCGAAACAGTACTCGCCCAAATTTTCACTCGATGCCTTAATGAAGGGAAGATTCCTGAGGATTGGAACAACGCTACAATGATCTTGCTACATAACAAAGGTGACATTGAGGATCTCAGGAACTACAGACCTATCAGCCTCCTATCAGTGGTTTATAAAATCTTCACTAAGGTTCTTTAACACCGCGTGAAGGTGACACTAGGCATGGCTTAACCGAGAGAAGAAGCTGGATTCAGGAGTGGCTACAGCACAATATATCATATCCACGTACTGAGAGAACTAATTGAAAGAGCGAGGGAATATGAGCTTCCATTGTGCATGGCTTTTATCGATTATGAAAAAGCCTTTGATTCGGTGAAACCATCAGCAGTTACAATGGCTCTGAAATCCTGCGGTATTGAAGATGCATACATTAATATTATTAATAACATCTATGAAAATGCAAGTGCAAAGAATCGGCTTTTTGAAAATACGACACACATAAAATGGGAAAGGGAGTGAGACAAGGTGACACCATATCTCCAAAGCTCTTTAATGCCACATTAGAGGGTGTCTTTAAGTCGCTGAGCTGGGAAAACAAGGGGATAGAAATTAATGGAGATTATCTAACCCACCTTTGTTTTGCTGATGACGTAGTTATTTTTGCAACTACGCCATCAGAGCTGGAGAGTATGATCCAGAAACTTGCTGACAAGAGTAAAGAAGTGGGATTAAAAATAAACTTTCAGAAGACAAAAGTGATGTTCAATGCTTTTACAAGAAATGAAGATTTATCGATTAATAGAGAAAAGCTGGAGATAACAGACACGTACGTTTATCTTGGACAGCAGATATCAAGTGAGGGTCACATTGATGAAGAAATTAATCGGCATACAGAACTTGCCTGGAGAGCTTTTGGAAGAAACAGCATAATTTTCAAGAGCAATATGCCATTATGTCTTAAAAGAAAAGTATTTGATCAATGCATCACTCCAGTGCTTACGTATGGTTCAGAGACGTGGACCTTAACTAAAAGAGACATACAAAGGCTGCAGACAACTCTGAGTAGCATGGAGAGGTGCATGCTTGGTGTAACCAGGAGAGATAAGAAGAGGAACTCGTAGATCCAAAAAATGACAAGAGTGGAAGACATCATGATCAGAGTAAAATCCCTGAAAAGGCAATGGGCTGGACATACTACCAGAAGGACAGACCATCGATGGACAGCCAAAATTTTAGATTGGATTCCAAGGGACAGGAAAAGACCCAGAAGAAGACCACATGGAAGATGGGTGGATGAAATTCGAAAGTATGCAGGAGTTACATGGAGGAGACTGGCACAAGGCAGACCGTTGTTGAGGAAACTTGGTGAGACCTTCGTCCAGCAGTGGATTGATAATGGTATACAATGATGATAATGATGATATATATATATATATATATATATATATAAATTAGTTATATATAATATATAATTAATATAGACATTTATATATATATATTTATATATATATATATATATATATAATTAATACAGATATTATAAACCGTGGAAAGAGCGATGACTTCTGTTTGATGTTCCTAGTCCACGTTAAATATCTGTATTAATTATTCATTCGCCTTCTAATTATTTGTTCAGTTGCTGGTTACCCTCTTTGGTGAATAACCAGCAATGTGCGGGGCTCCAAGAAGCAATCTGCCAATTGGCTTGGCAGTTAGTGCATGTGAATCTGGAGGAATTCGAGGCCGCTGTGGTACAGTGGAAGCATATCTGGCGCATAAGTGGAAGACCCTGGGTTCCATTCCCGGTGGCGGCCAATCAGAATTTTTCCGTGACTTATTTGTAAAACATGGAAAGAGCGATTACTTCTGTTTGATGAATCACTACATTTCGGTGGATGAGTCAAAGTTAGCGCTAAAGTTGTGTGGTATGCAGAAAAAATGTGTAATTTCAGGCACTAAGCTACTTAATTTTTTCTGTAAAGAACATGGTAGAATCTACATTTCGGTATCACTACAAGGCTCTACATCCTATCTGTTAGTTAGCCGTACGTCTGTCAGCAACGGAAAGAAATTGAAATCTCGTGAACTACTCCATGTCATTTGATGCCTGGCCGCAAATCTTTTTCAACAAGCTGTAATACTTCGGAGTGCAAACAAGGACATATCCTACATTGAGGCGAAGTCTCAAAACAAAAATACCTCTTCAGTAATGATTTATTATTTGAGCCTATGCACAATGCCCTATACATACACCGAAGAGCTAAAAAATTATTACCACCTGCCTATTATATATGTATAATGTTAGTCCCCCACGTACCGCCAAAAACCTCTTACCTAGCGAGTGATAGGCGTTACAAAACTTCTAAAGGTGTCTTTGGGTGTTTGGTAGCAACATGTTACCAGCAGATCTTTTAGCTGTTGTAAGTCACGTGGTTTCGCCGCAGCAGATCTTTTAGCTGTTGTAAGTCACGTGGTTTCGCCGCAGCAGATCGGATTTTCTGTTCCAACACAAACCACAGATGCTGGATTGCATTGATGTTTAGGGAAGCTGGAGGCCAGAGAAATAATTGGAAGTATTCCACATGTTCCACGAACGATTCTCGAACAATTTGGGCAGCGTGGCATGGCGCATTATCCTTCTGACAGAAGGCTTTACTAGAGAGGAATACCGCTGCCACGAAAGGATGTACCTGGGGTGCAATGATGTGTAGGTAGGTGTTATAATTTTCTGCACATGAATGACTGAAATGAGAGTTACCCATTGAACATTTAACAAAGTATTGCACTTGCTCCATCGGCTTGATTTCATCCAGCGGTGCTTCCTCGTTTTCAAAACTTTCCCAGGTAAACGAAGAACATGTACCCTGCCGTTCACATGGCGCAACAGGAAGCGAACGGAATTCATGGGACCAGAAGGCCTTATAGCAATCACTCAAGGTCCAGGTTTGATGCTTGCTTGCTCATTGAAGCTCATTGAAGTCGCTTTCGGCGGTGAACTGAGGTTATTATGGGCACTGAGCACACTGTGGCTATATATACCCGTTTCACAAGGGTTCGATGTAATGTGTGTGTTGTGATATATTTCTCCCGTCACCAGCATGCAAATTACTGGCGAGTTACGCCAAAGTATCCCTTCTGTTGGCTTGTGTCATGGATAGCTTTGGCTAACCTGCGGAATGGATAAGCAGTTGTCGGCCCACTTCTTGAAGGTACTAACCACGGCTGACCGTAAGCATCCCACAAATCTCGCAGTCTCGGAAATGCTCTGACCCAGTCGTACGGCCATTACAATTTTGGTCTTTGGCAAACTTGCTTAAGTCCGCTGCCTTTCCCATCTGAAGAACAAGTATAACACTGAATAACAGAGCGGTGTTATTTACACCGTTTTATGACCTTGGCACGCGTCATCGTTTACCTGCAGCTGTTTCGATTTTCATAAGCACGCATTGGCCATAACGTTTTGGCTCTTCGGCCTACGATTTTCTTTAATAACTTGGTGACGTATCTGTGCAGATTGATTCTTTTCAAAACGGCGGGTGCAGACCTTGCTCTGAGTTTAGAATATAAGTGCGTCATCAGAACTTTTCTCACGAAGTAAAAACAGATATGCTTGTTAAATTTTGAATTTCGTTTACGGAAACGGCATCTATTAATGGAGTGCACTCTTTGTTCCATTGAAGAATGGTACGATATATTTAAGTGAACTGATCCATAAAGTAAATTAATTTTATTTAACAAACTTTCCGATCTATGGTTAATACAGCTTAACATTAAACCAGAAATATAGGTCATGACCAATATCCTTTCAAATAACTCCTGGCACGAAATAACAAGTAGCTTTAAGTTTTCAAACTCGAAAGTAATAAATGACTCCAATTGTTCAAATTTAAAAGTAATAAATGCGTTCATTTTTTTGAGAAAACAATTAACTTCTTGTTACGTGGGAATACATTTTTCTTAATAGAAAACCGATCTTTAAATGTTATTTCAGTGTACCGGTCGGATTGTAAATTATGTGAAGTACTTTTAAACCTTTCGGAAAACGCATTTAGGAAATTCATAGAGTATAAAGAAATTAGTGGTAACTTAGAAATAGTAAATCTTCTAGGGACGAATCTGCTGCCCTTAGAGGTATACGGTATACCCCGAGAATAAAGACAGGTTTTGTTGTTATGACGTTTAAGAATGAAAAAGAAGTAACTGAAACATAATCATAAACAGGAGCTGTATAAATTCGGATACTAGATTGTAATGGTTTTTACTTTATTTGGTTGCAGAATCAGTTAAATGTCTATAATACACCAACGCAGTCGCATTACCTAAATGGAAATACTCTTCCTCTTGAACAGTATTAGTTAAACTCTTAAAACAAGTTTCGGTACTAAACAGCATAACGGCCAATAAATAATCAGTCTTGTACTTACAATTTAACTTTTTATTGGTCTCGATAGGTATTCGAGTTATCACATCAAATCAAAATTCTCTTCGTATATAATCATCTAGTACTTCGACAGCGAAATGCAACAAACTCAATATACAGAATATCTCAGGAAAATCTGTATTTTTTTTTTCTTGCCGATTTGTACAATTTGAACAAAAAAAAACTTCCGTTTTTGCACGATATTCAATACGACATTATTTAAAACCACTGACTTATTAAAATATTTAATTTGCAATTAAAAGATATAATAATATCGTAGTTTAAAACCATAAGACCTTTCAAGCTCGCTACGAGCTCATCCTCAGATCGGGGACAACAAACTAATGGAACAGGTGTTTAAATATCAAATTCTCCGTCACATGATTGAAGGATGCGCGACAAATATGCGTGTAAACAATCAATGAAAACTACAAAAATGTTCTAGAGTGAGTTGTCACTTGAGTTCGAATGGTCACTCCAGACAGCTGTTATCCACGAGTCTGGGATATAGCAAAAGTTTCTTCCTTACAACAGGACAGACCATATCCACGAATAAATAAACTTTCCGCAAAGAGTGTGGTAAATTTCGTATATTCGCAGTGGTGAGGACACAGGAATCCTCCCAAATTGGTACATGAGTTCCTTTCGAAGTCAGTCTGGTCTTCTTATTTAGAAAAAATGTATGTCATTTTAATTGCTTTTGTTTTACTTTCAAGTGAATGAAGAGCGAAAGTCACAAATTTTTCATCATTACTGCAGTCCCGTAGTGTGCGTTCTATAATTAACCTGCGGCATCCATGGACGTGTATGACGCTGAGTTTCCCACAGCACGCAATCTTCCTCTTGAGCAAATATTACCTATTTTCTATCCGAATGCTCCTTAGTAAAAACAATATTCTTTCCAACCGTGTGGGACTTCCATCTTCGTATTGCTTTAAGTTTTCCTGTAAAAAATGTTTTGGTAATTTTCCAAATGCACGATTTCTCCTGACTCTTACGATACCAATTTTTAAAATTTTAAATTCAAAGGGCCTCAGAAAGGCTTTGTTTTTCAGCGGCGTATTATCCGCATCGGCGTATAATCCGCAAAATTTAAATTCATAATTTTTTAACTGATAATTCGCGCGATATTCGACGAAAATTACTGGAAGTTATGAGAGTTTCGAAAGCTTAAGGCCTCTCTGAGAGAGGTCTTACATTTATTTTTTCAATTTAGCTAACTTTCCGCATTTAGTGCAGATTATATTATACATTTTGCAAAATATCGATCTATCTAAATGCTCTAACCTACAATAAAATTTGAAATCTTGAGATGGATGTGAAAATGAGCAAGATTGCATCTAAAAGCAGATATCGCCACAGTAGCACATTGTGTAGAATTTAGATAGTTCGGATTTGTAATGCCAGATGCCGCATTATTTTGTAGAAAAAGCTTCAGTATGAAGTTTCAAACTAACCGTCGAATAGGATAGTCTAAAACAAGCCGTGAAGTGAATGAAAAGTGTGCTAGAGAAAAAGTAATTTAACGCGGAAAATCAAAGTTATTAAGGTACAAATTTTGAAGATGACAGTCCGATTTTTAGTGTAAATGTGACAAGGATGGTAAGTCAGATAATATCCAAAAACTTGAAAATTCCATCATCCTGGAGCGGGACTTGAACCCGCGTCTCCCAGATAGCGCCCGGTTATGCTAACCACTACACCACCCAGAACGACCAAGTCTCAATTTTCCGATTAATTTGAATATAACTGTTAAATAATTTGATTAAATTGAATATAATATGAATGCCGGTTGCTTCGACTAGCGAATCCTGTGATGGTTTTATTCAAATTAATCGGAAACTTGAGACTTGGTCATACTGGGTGATGTAGTGGTTAGCATACCCGGGCGCTATCTGGGAGACGCGGATTCGAGTCCCGCTCCAGGACGATGAAATTTTCAAGTTTTTGGATATTATCTGACTTAACATCCTTGTCACATTTACACCAAAAATCGGATTGTCATTTTCAAAATTTGTATTATATGGTGTAATCCCGTATTTATTGCATGATTATTAAGGTACGTTTACACGAAAACAACTTTTCGAGTTTAGTGCTGATTTCATGACACATTTTACAAAATATCGATCTATCTAAACGCTGTAACCTACAATTGTTAAACAACAAATATTTTCCACAGAATGTTATTTATAGCGAAGCCATTTCAAGAAACGGAAATAAATGGCATATAATGTTTAGTTCGATCATGAATGAGTTCTTACTATATAAGATTTTACTATACTATTTCCGTACAGAAATCCGGCGTCTATTTTGATTTGTTTTCAATCTGCTTCATTTAAAAATTTCATATTAATATTTATTTAAAGTTTAAAAACAACCGTCCTGCGACGGGCTATACGCTAGTTATACGATATTTATCTACGTTTGCATTAAATTAAATGGATACCATGTGATCATGTAAGGTATGGTATGTATTTGGATCGTAGAATCGTGAACTTCTAGAGAGGTGGAATTGAAAAAGTGGACAGCAGACAAGCCAAATTTCCTTTATTTTTCTTTCTTTCTTTTTTATTCAAGTGAGAGATTGGGTGGATTGACAAGGTGATCCTAACTGTTGGGCTTAAAGCTTGACTTACTGCGGAATAGGTTGAGAAGCGATCATTCTGGAGAGAAAGGTCAGGACGAGAGTTTTTGTCAAGCAAGAGAATTCATCGCAAGTGCAAGGGGCGTTCAATTAGTTCTAAGCTTGACCTTGAAAGTTGTGTTTGGCGGCTGACGCGATTATTGTACAGTGTTGTGTCATCTTTCAGTTACATAACAACCACGCCACGTCTCTGGGTCCGCACTTGAGACGGCGCCACAGTGTACTGAAGTCTATGAGTTGACAATGGATGAGGGAGAGATGAAATTGCGGAACCGGGAGGTGATTGAAGTATTGGTAAAGAACGATGAAACGCCACGCAGTATTCATGAACGGATTTATCGGGTGTGCAACGACGCTGCACTTTTTATACGCCTTAGTCAAAAAAAGTAGGCTGCTGTCTTTAAACGGGGAAGAGACTCGTTGGAAAACGACCCTCGCGAGGGACACTCATGACCGCAGATGAAATGTACTAGAAAGTGTAGGTCTTGGTGATGTCAAACCAGCAAATAAGTGTCGCACAGATTGCTGGGTAACCGAAATTAAGTACCGGCAGTGTTTGGACCATTTTGTACGTGAAGTTAGGGATGTCAAAAGCCCGTGCCAGATGGGTTCCCCGATTGTTAACACCTGAGATGAAAAGTGAGCGTGTTGAAGCAAATTGGGTTCATCTTGACAGCAATAACCACGATCCAGATGGCTTCTATTATTGTATTGTGACTGGTGATCAGACGTGATTTCATCACTGGGACCCTGATACTACACACGAGAGCATGCACTGGAAACGTCTTGGATCACCACCACCAAAGAAAGTTCAAAACACAACCATCTGCAGGGATGATTATGGCCACATTTTTAGGGGGACTCAGAAGGGTTGCTGTTAATTGATTGTTTGTCTTATAAAAGCACCATGAATGCTGCCTACAATAACTCGTTATTGCAACAATTGCGTGAAGAGAAAACGGCGAGGAAATTTGCGACAGGGTGTACTGTTTTTTCAGAACAATGCAAGGTGTGACAGAATGTGGCTTCTAGCTGCTTCACCACACGCCGTATTTACTTGAACTCGCCCTTAGTGACTTCTCCGTCATCAAAAATCTTAAAATGACCTACGGTGTAGGATGTTTTGCGGATGTTTGGTTTTGAACAGACGGAGGCAACGAGGTGTTGGTTTCACAAGAAAGATAAAATGTTTTTCGTACCGGGCATCCGCCAGCTCTATGATCGGAACAAGTGTATCCAATTCAGTGGAGACTATGTGGAAAAATAAAGGTGCGTTTTTGAAAAAAAAATTCTGTGTATGTTAGACTTAGAACATATTGAACGTCCTACGTAGTTTCGTTTTTTCTTTCGCACCGCCTGTTATCTTTACTATAAAGTGCATACTTATCCTCTTCCCAGAATGCAAGGGCCATCGCGGGCGTGACGCTTTTCGCTTGCAAAGTGGAAGGTATTAATCCTCCCTACTCTCTAAACAACAAAAACTACTTCCTAATAAAATTTCAATGTTTATGACCTATTAAATGTGCCTTAGACAAATCATGCATGATTTCAGAATACAGATAATATAATGACTTACTTTTAACCCCAGAGCACTTGAGGTAAGATTTTAAAAAAAAAATTAATACAAATGTCTGAATCGCCTATTAGCAGTACTTGTATAATGACCAAAAGTTCAAAAATTAAGAAAATATTCCGCTCTTGTGTAGTGACCAAATATCCAAAAATTAAAGAAAATGAAGTTGTTTTCTGGGGGAAAGTTTTAAAATATAAAAAAAGACTGACACATCCACATATTTTAGATGTGGATGTGTCAGTCTTTTTCTTTAGTCTAACAGATTCAGGATTTCCTGCTATATTGGATATATTTCTGTTCAGTATGATATAGTTTTCCAGGAGAGCATTCGCGAACGAATTTCGTTGGACTTCTTAAACATATAAGCGCACACAGCTCTTTGCTAGCCATTTTCGATTTTTCGTGAGAACACTTTGCTTGCTAGTCCATGTAAAAGTAGTTTTGAAGATGACACGACAGGATAAGCCCAAAAATTTCATTTGGAATTTATTCGTATGAAAGGAAGACATATCAATAATTTCCTAGTATGGAACTTTCGCCCTGCGTGACAACATCGTTCGAGACATCTCAAAAAATTACATTAAAATGTTTAAGTCAGAAGAGATGATATATCCTTTCTCTTTTAATTTGTCAAACGTAAAAAAGCTGGTTGCGATTATCGAGTATAAAACATTTGGATTCTGAGCTACTCTCGCGCACAGTCTTATTTATTTTCAAAATCAGGTGTTCATTGAACCCTTCACTTTGATGTCAATATATTTTATCGTTATCCTAACTCTTAGAATGCCGTCGCTGCACGATATAACATATTACTGAAAATCAAAATGGACGATGAAAATTACTTTATTTAACTGAAGCAAAAGTTAAAAATTCAAAATCACATCACTAGATCTTTTGTGCTGGCTTCCAGTACATCTTCAGTGAATTTTAAATGAGATATTGTAAAAATTTACTGAAGATGCACTGGAAGCCAGCACAAAAGATCTAGTGATGTGATTTTGACTTTCCAGTTTTGCTTCAGTTCAATAAAGTCATTTTCATCGTCCATTTTGATTTTCAGTAATATGTTATATAGTGCAGCGACGGCATTCTAAGAGTTAATGTTATTGGTACAAATTTCTTCAACAAATTAAGTATATCGTTATCTTAATATACATCGAAAGCAATGAAAATATATGCTGAGAACAGAGAGACGGAGACATAAAAATCAAGGAAAGCATATCCAATTATGACACCTGTAGCTTTTTATTTGCATAAAATGAAACACTAACATTCAGACATTCGAATCCAAGCATCTACTTGCAGAGATTTGTGTGTCTTCGGTATTTCAGTCATTTCCATTCAAAAGTGCGGTGTTGGAATACATGTATTTCTTAATCACATGAGAAAGAAACGGCGTTTTCGATAGCGTGGAAACCTTCGCCTAATTTGTTGAGGAACCAGTTGTCACTGGTTTTGCTCATACACTGGTTAACTTCCTTTCCACCAACCCATATTGTACCGCAAATAACCGTAGCACCGCAGCATTGTTTGTTGCATTTGCATTTATCACCCAATTGCTTGCTGCATTCTCTGAAATAAATAGAAGATACAAGTATTAGACTGTCTGATTTTTATTTCTGGTTTTCATACTACATGGTACTCAAAAGTAAAGCAACAAATGGAAAACTTGGAATACCTTCAGAGAAAATTCGAAAGAATGATAAAAAAATTAGATATTTACATACGAATCTATGCTGATTTTAAATCTGGTGACAATATTAATATAAAATACTATCGGGCATGCAAAAAAATTTAGTGTTAAAAACACCTCACTCGTACGTGCATTACACTTTGTGTTCGAGTCTGATCAAACGAAATCTAAAATATCAAACGATTATTTAATGACTTGAGGAAATAAGATGGACAGCTATAGGGGTACTCGTTGCCAGAAAAGTTAATATAAATCGTAGCGTTGCAAACCGAATTTGGAATCGATCTCACACAAGCCAAAACTTCCCTAGAAAAACTGTTTCTGAACGCGATAGGGTGACATGGACTAGAAATGATAAATGACTCCAACAAAATAAAGTGTGGGGTAACAGAAAGGCTCTAGGCTCAACAAAGTCTCATTGAAGTAGCCAAATGTCGTATAAAAATACATATTGATCAAAGCGTTAGAAGCCGCATTTGGAATCAATTTGAAACAAGCCAAAATTTCTCTAGAAGACCTGTTCCTAATAACCCTTTGGGACGCATCGACTAGTGATGATCGTTTTCTCCTTTAAATGTAAAGCCTCGTTGAACCCATAAAATCTTATCGTTGATGCATATAACTTTAGATCTTCTGGAAAGTTTGCGTCTCGCCAAACTGTGTTCAGGAGACTCATGGAAGCGATCTTTATGCAAGAGGACTAGTTGCTTGTATCCCTTGGACATCCTTCCGGAAAAAAGCCAAATCGAATTGGTGTCGAAAACATTGCAGCTGAGCTCAAGTCAACGTATTCTTCATGGATGAGTCTCGATTTAGTCTTAAAACTAATACATGACGACCACTGGTTTGGAGACAGCCTGGAATCGCACTAACATCTGCTAAACAGATAGTTTTTGTGGTGGAGTTGTGTTCGCATGAATAGACATAAATCTTAGTCACTGCACAAAATTTCATGTCCTCACTGAAGGAGCTATACAGCTCCAAGGTACCACAGAGAGATCCACGAGAATTGTGTATGTCTAGTTCTCTAAGGAATGGGTCCTGAAATTCCGTATAAACGGAAGATGGGCTTTCCCCCAGAGAGCTCGCTTAGTGACCAACACCTAGAGCGTGAAACCATAAGCCACAGTAATTGACCATCTAGATCACCTGACACAAAAATTCTGTAGAGTGTTTGCGACCATCTAGGACAATTGCACTTCCCAGGAACCTCTATGAGTTCAGATCTGTACTTCTGCAAAAGCTGCAAGTAATCCTTCAAACCTTAATGGATTACCTGATTTGCAGGTTTGCAATGGTGATTGTGTTTCGGTCTGCGCTGATCATACACTGTCTTAAAAATATGGTACCATTCGACTTATTCGTGCCATTTAGCGCATTAATTATGTAATATCGGAATCTCCTGAAATATGCGTGGAAATTTGTTTCTTTATTTTGTCAGGTAACATTGGGATATATGATAATGGTCTTTATGAAATATTCGCAGGAATTTGTTGGGTTTTTTTTTTCAGGTAATATTGAGTTACAAGATAATGCAATTCACCCATAAGTTTCATTGAAGTTCTTTACAAGACTTAAATTTGGTCGGTACTTTTCTGTTTCTAGTTTAGTTATTTTTAAAGATCCCTAGATTAACTCAGATATTTTCCAATTACGTCAGAATTAATAATCACCACTGTTCCATAGATATTTTCAAATTGCTTCCAACCACTGATATACAGCTGTGTTACAGGGCAGTAACTAGAAATTTTGCATTGCATGTGACCAAAGAAATGCATGTTATTCAAAAATGCGCAAAAAAAAAATGAGTAACAGTTTTTTTTTCACGTGATTATAGTAACATGTATCAATTAAAACTGTGTTCTACTACGTATATGCATTTACCTAAAATAGAAAAAACTGTAAATTTGCAGTGTGAAAATTATGAATAGATTTCCTTATAAAACATATTTAAGGAAAGAATAATGGCGGGAAAATATTATTAAAATTAAGATCAGTGCAAAAAATTATTCCAAATATTTAATGCCTTGAATAGCTATTCTCATGAACCGAATTTCTTACCTGTCGATTTAGCAACGAATAAATTCAAAATAAAGCAAGATATATGAGTATGATTCTGATTTTTTTCTTTAAATTGATAATATCTGCTTTGTTTGAATCAATGTGAAATATTCGAATTACGTAAAAATGTCATTACTTTGATCGGTAGTATGCTATTAAAGAAATTTCTCAAAAGGAATCCAAAAGTTTATATGTCTTGCATTATAATTTGTTAATAAGTAAATTTCTTCCATGGTCGTACCCTGAAATGTGATCCAAATTCCTGCAACAATGAAAATGCTAGTATTATTTCATTTTAACATTTTGTATTTAACCTTTTTGTAATTCTCTGAAAGAGTGTTTGAAGATCTGAATCTGCACTCGAAACATCTGAATTTCTCCTTATTTCTTCTGAAAAATTTTACTCTAATTCTGAATTTCTCTTCAGTTACAAAATGGTCAGCATTTGAGGGGGGAGGGGGAAGTCACAAAATATTTCAATTTCAATTTTGTCATCAAATGTTTTAAGATGCAGGTCTTTCAAGTAAATATGTTTTTATGCTTGGGAATTATGAACATAAACTGCATTCCTGTTTATGTTCATAAATTCTGATACCATTATTAACTAACATTTCTGTGCTTGTCATGTACTACCGTTAGAAAGCATGCCTTTCTCCAGTGATGTATGAATCTTTTTCGGTAAGGGATATTCTTCAAGACCAAGTCATTTGGCAATTATTGGTAGATATTGTACAAGCGTATGAAAATAAACCATCTCAGGGCAAAGTATCACTGATTAAACGAACAGTTCATTAAAGTTACACGCTCTTTATTTGTGTTTCAGCTCGACCACATCTTCATCCTGTTCTTGCTATGATAAAAGAGTACTTTTTGAATTTCTGAAATAGCTCATAACTTTTTACAAGGTTTGCGACTTTCACTTCACCGTCGTGGTTCAGAGTTTCAATTTCTGCCCTCATAGAGTACTAAGAAGCTGGTTTCTGGATACTTGGAGTATTTCTAATCGGTTTATGAAGCACGTATTCCTTTACTACTTTTGCGCACACCCAAGAACAGTAGTTTTTCAAGATGGAGATAAACTGCTGATCTTCGAACTGACGTCACGTCCATTGAGAGCAGTTACGCTTCATAGAAATAGCTTCACCTTGAAATGAACCAAATTATTCAATATGTGGCCATTAGATTTGAGTGTAGGCGCGCATTTGCGCTTGTAGAGAAAAACGATTCGGAGGGATGACTAAAAAATTGGAACCTCCAAAGCAGGAGAAAGTGAAATGATGTATTTTTTGGCTTATGTACAACCTCCAGCTTTTCAGATTGAGTGTTAAGAGTCAAAAATTCATCTTAAACAGAATAACGTTACTTTCTAGAACACACGTATTGGGTTTAACCACGACGAGCACTAAACAATATTCATAAGTAAGCACTGTAACAGTAACAACTCAGGGCGATACGGACTAACAGATATCATGTATGTTATTTACTAAACTTCCGAAATTAGAGACTGAAAACATGAAGATGTTCTGCATAAAAGTAAAACCCTGAAAGCCAAACTGAAGAGCGTTACAAGATCAAACACACAGAAACTTCAAAAGCAAAGAAAAACAACAGGTACTGAGAAACATTTTTCTTTTCCTTTGATCCTATCAAAAGTGCTTTAAGCACATTTTTATATGACATGACAAACACTAAAATCTGATAATTATTAAAGGGGACATAAGTTTATTTTTTTTTACTTCAACGTGTTTCTTAAAATCACATGAGTTTTATGAGAGAATTAAAGAGAAATTATTCAATAGCTAGAATGCCAACACACAATATTCTATGGGGAATTTTGGAAAATTGCTTGAAGTTACCTTTTTGTCTTTCAACGGAATTTCCCCCTCGAAGAAGTCCTTTATTGAGCGATGTTGAAAATGAAACTTCTGAGCTGATTGGAGAAATTCTCGAACACGATATTTGCCAAAATTAACCTAGAAAATTGATGGAAGCCTACGAAGTAATATCAGGATTTCTGCATATTTGGTAATGATTTTGCTGCGAACCAGAAAGTTTCTGAGCATGTGTAAACACAAAATGAAGTTTCTTTGCTTTTATCTTTAAGCTAATAATGATTCACAAGTTCGTGAAATCACTTTGCAACTGAAGTTCTCGCTGTGGTTTCTGATTAACTCAAAAAAAGAAAACCACAGATACGTGAAATGAACAGGGCGATCGAGAAAAAGATTTTTCAACGCCAAAACTAGGTGTTCCTTCAGACTGTGATTTTATCTAAATAGGCACTAAATGAATTTAAACACCTACTTCTGTATGGTCTGAGCATCCCTAAGATTCGCCATTGATGTTTTTCTGGCGAGATATGTAATGTTTCAAAACATGAGCACCAAACGTTATGAAAAGTTTTGGGATACATTCAAAATGTACCTTGACCATGTGTTAATGAGCATCTGGTACTGCGCTACAACTTTTTTTTGTTTGAGCTTTAACTACCACCGTGAGCAAATCAATGGGCTATAAGCAGTTATCCGTCCCTAATTTGGGGTCACTGGTTCCAGGGAAGGGAGAAGGCCAGCGCCATAAGACAAACATAACATCCATGCCTCACCGGGTTTCGAACCCGGACCCATCTCGGGCGAATGATCAGAAGTCATCGCTTAGACCACTGCGACACCGGGGCGACCGTTGTAACTTTGCATTCTTTTACATGTACGGACGCTTGTATGATACTGTGGAAACACTTGATAAAACTCAGTCTGTGCCCGTTTGCATGGTAAAACCTTTACATAAAAAGGCACACAAAATTTGAAATTAAACGCCTGTCAAAAGGGAATCGGATGTCATTGTCTCCCTCCATGCCTCACTAGCAATCGCACATTTTTATTTCACGTTTTCCTGTTTTCTATTTAACACAAGATCAATTTAACGGGGAGTTGGCATGTGGTGCCCTTTCTCTGTTTATCAGCAGAACCCTACTCATGGAAGCAATCACTGTTGATAACTTCCCTGAACCTTTATGACTTGCACTATTCATTTTGTGATAATATGTATCACAAACGGCACCGTTTTATGTAATTTTGCTTCCCACAATGAGAGCTTTTCTGTCGTTGGTGTTTACCCTGACTGAATATAACTCTTACAAGAACCTGTGATTTTTGTAATGACCGAAAGGAAAGATGTTTGAAAACTATTCACCTAAGGCCTGGGTAGGTAAAATTTTACATGGGAGCTTCTTTGTCTGTTCTAGGAATGACACTATTTTTCAAATTGTTTTGCCATTTATTTATTCGGTACCACTCCTCTGAAAATATTTGACACTATGTAAGTCGTACTTTTGCCAAGCTACTAAATTGATATTCACGATGGTGTAGCCATGTTATCCCTCAAATGTTTAGTGCTACGCAGAAAAGTGGATTTCTCGTGAATAACAACATGAAAGTCACCAATAGTGTTCAATCCCTTCCCCACGGGCAAGCAGTAAGTGCTCAGTGAAAGTTTTATCATTGTTTTCATGGGCATTGCTCTAAAGAGGTATCAAAGCTTGTCACAGCTCCTTCTGATTTCCGTCGCACCACAAAATGCACATCACCAAATACTGATTGTGTGCCTGTCCTTTAAGAGTACAGCGCTAATCCGTTCTACAACTAACTCATAATTCGTACATCAAAACGTTTTAATCCCTTGCCTAGATGAATCTCCCGAGAATCCACGGCCATTCTCTACTCAGATCGAAAATGAGTACAGCTCCCTTAACAAAATGATCATTCAAAAGAAACCAAAACTAATATGGTGCTAAGCACTATACGTATGATGCGTTTTGTGAACAATTTCCAATTAAAAACAAGAAAACTTTAAACAGTGACATTTGACTTTTGGTTTAATAGATACAGCTAAGTAGTACGACACTTAGTGTTTGAGATTATAATTTTTGAGCTAGGAAAAACAACGACTTCTACTAACAAGCTTTGTGTAGGTGTTATGAATTGTTGTTGAAGTGTGCAGAAAATTTCGATGAAACTGCAAAAAGCAAATTCAATACCCTATCATCAGCCCAACGTAGTAGTCTTCCATACAGCACTGAGTCACTTTTTTTTCTCTAAATATTAACAAAGAAAAGCAGAGAACCATGTATGCTAAAAAGAAAAATCATGCTGAAGTTAGACAATATGCAAAACAGAAGCAAACCCGGTATATATTTTTTTACTTTGTGGGAAAACAAATTAACATAAATTAGCTTTATGTGGGTTACATTTGGAAAACAGTTGAAGCCTACCAAAAATATCCTAACAATGCTATAAAACTACTTTAACAATGATCTAAAGTAAAGTTCTAAACATCTTTGAGTGACGCACATTATCCAAAGCATTACATTGAAAGAAAACGTGTTGAGTGGTAAAACGTCCACAGTGGCGGCATATAGCCGAGTGGCCAAAGCCGCGATCGTTTAGCTAATCGTACAAGATATTCCCGAGTTAGGAGTCATATACTCATCCCATAGAGACTTTTGGTTCATTAGATATTTGACTTTTGGCTGCGTCTCATTCGTGGAACAAGGGGCCCAAATTGAAGTATTTGCGACTCATCGAATCACGGATTCGCCTGGGGACAGTTTATTTCATGAAAATCAGAGCATTCTTACTGCTCAGCTGAATTATACACATAACGTTAAAATCAGAACGAATTTCAAGTCAAAAAGTAAAACTTATGTGACTCCCGTATTCTACTTCCGTAAGCATGGGCAATAGCTTCTTCATCTTTTTAAAAAATCCAACAATATCTGGTTCCAAATAAGGATTGGAGATTTTGTGTACCTGCATAGTCTTAGCACGTTAGTGAAAGTGAATGTAGTAATATAGATACATTTTTCGGTGTTATTTTTCAGCAACATGGGTTCTCCGTGATTCGTTTAAGACATAGGCGAAGTTTTATTTTATTGTTTAGTGGTTTAACGAACGCAGTGAGCAATTCAATAGGCTGTAAGCAGTCGCCTGTCTCTAATTCAGAGTCACTTGCTCCAAGGAAGGGGTACAGCCAGTAGCCTAAGACAAACATAATATCCATGCCTCACCAGGGTTCGAGCCAAAGCAAATTTCGGACGAATACTCAGAAACCAGCTCTTAAACTAGTGTACCACCGGGGTGGCGGCGAAGTTCTAAACAGAATAAAAACACTCATACATTTTCAATCTGTCTTACCTATTTCGGTTGTTTCAGCCGAAATAGGTAAGACAGTCCTGTCTTTCCTTGACTGGTGAAACAAAGTTTTATTAGCAATAATTTTGTCCCTTTGAATCGAAAACAGCTACATGGAAAACAGACGAAACTTCTGCTAACACACAGTGGAAAACCATTTTCAAAATCTCATGTAAGAAATCGTAGCAACGTCTGAGGAAACGTTAAATTACCAGGAAAGAAATATAGTTTCCATTTTTATGTTAGAAACTTTAAGTAAAAATAGGTTAATAATATAACTATACTAACGACCCGAAATTTCTTGGTGTAGAATAGAAATAAAATTTTCCAAGCTTTCGCGCACACCAACAAGATGGCTTTTTCAAGGAAGGTAGACAGAAAACTGCCTTGCATCCCCGCTGGCGCAGTGGTCTAAGCTATGGCTTCTGATCATTCGTCCGAGACGGGTCCGGGTTAGAATACCGGTGAGGCATGGATGTTGCGTTTGACTTATGGTACTGGCTCTCTCTCTTCCCTGGAACCAGTGTCCCTAAATTAAGGACGAGCGACTGCTTATAGCCCATTGAGTTGCTCACGGTGGTCGTTAAACCACGAATAAAAAAAATCAAACTGCCTATTTCTATTCTACACCAAGAAATTTACGATCACTAATATAGTTATACTATAAAGTACAGTTGATGCAAGTTCCTTATTATTTAATTAGTTTTTGCACTCTCTGAGGAATGTGGAACACCTTTGAACTATTTCGACTGCTGAGATTCAAATTGGAGAAGAAACGGTCCCACCTCGAATTTCCAACCGCTTGCAAAACATTCGGCTTATTTCCAAAGTTCCTTAATTTTAAGACATCGGTAAAAGGAACATAGTTCTAAAAGATAAAGGACACATTTCTCCGCCAGATAATAAACCTGAAAGGAAAAACGTCATGTTCTTGGAAAACAAGTCCTACGCTTTATTTATGAAGTTATAGACTTTGTGACACGATCACTTTTAACAACGTAACGCTCCGAGTTGATATTTTAGTTGAAAGCATCCAATCTACCGTCTGCTCCAGACACAAGAAGAAATTGGATTTCTTGAAATCATCCCAGAACCCAAAATTTAAAGATTTCATCGCTCCATTCGTCAATATATCTAGCCGGATGCACACAGTAGAAGAAACTAAAGTTTTGAAAATTTGGACAAAAGTTCTGCTTCCGAACGAAACCGAATCCTAAAAGGGTCATTTCTGATTTGAGAGCGAAAATATCGCTAGTTCCAGAGGACGCCAAAGATGAACTACGCCAACTCTGTTGCTATAGGTTACGATCGTGGTACAATTTCAAAACGAACACCTGATAAATTTAAAATTCCGAGACCGATTTCGATCCTCAGAAATGGACGCTCCGTAATATTAACACTAACGGACAAATCCGGATACATAGCGATTATGGATGCGTTGGATTGCAATCACAATCTCAAAGATTTCATCTCCGCTTCTGAATCTACAGTACTGCAAAGTATCCCTCGAAATTATTGGATTGCTCAAGTACAAAGAGCTGTCAGGCTGACCGCTGTCCAGGGCGATCTCAAGAAAGCCATTAAATTAACTCCAGCTCTCAAATCCGGAATCTCTTCGAAAGACTTAAACATCACAAGCCTTACAGTCCATTAAGACCAATCGTTTCAAGGAGATCCGCACCGACGTACTGTTTAGAGAAGACACTATCCAAATTTCTGTCTAATCATCTCCCTGAATCGGACTTTCGAATGACTTCCACTCTAGATTTTATCATGAAAGTCAAGCTAATTTCTGTGCCCACAAAGCGACGACATTATCGTCAGTTTTGACGTCGTTTCTCTTTACCCTTCGGTGCCCGTGCCGGAAGCCATTGGAACGTTAAAAGAAACCATAACTAATTCGTCACTTTATTCGCAGCGGTCTTGCCTTAGCATTTTCAAGTTGATAAACTTGTTCTCAAATTCCAGCTACTTCAGTTTCCAATTACAAATTTACAAACAGATAAATGGAACTCCGATGGGATCATCCCTTTCAGCCGTCCTCGCGGAAGCAATACCTCGCTCAATTGAGCAATATATATTCACCAACATCACCTCGAAGGCCTACTACCTGGCTTAGATATCCGGACGATGTATTATTCATATGGCCTCACGGACAGGAGATCATCCTGCCTTTTCTAGATGAAATCAATGATATTCACCTTACTGTCAATTTTATTATTGAGCTCGAACACAATGGTGTCTTGCCCTATCTGGATATTTTACTGAGTAAATTACCTGAAAATCGCCTTTGCACACGTAAGTCTACTGTAATCCCACATCCGTCCCTAATCTGAAGCTCCGCAGCTCATTCGGCCCAGCTGAGTACAAGACTGCTTTCTTCCGTTCTCGAATCCGAAGAGCCTTTTGCAGTCTCCTCAGATGTTTCTTCAAGACAATGCGAATTGAGAAACGTTGTCGAGTTAGCCACTGAGGCACGATAATCCCCGATCCTGGTACATCGCTACATCGAGAAAACCTCGAACCAGTCGTACTAATCTTTCTATGCCGCAGCTACTCTACATGTGCTCTATTCCCTATATACCAAATGTTTGCTATCAGCTCAAGAACGCGTTCAAATGAACCTCGGTGTTGGCATCAGGTCTCCGACATCTTTATATACCATGCTTAAGGGAAACATTTACAAGACCTTCGAATGAAGCCGATGTTTATGCCATTCTTCTACAATATCCGGACAGCTCCAAGCGATATTACATTGGAACGACTAAACGTTCATTTAGAATTAGAGTCAATGAACATAAAAGGGACATAAAGAACGGCAAAGTAATCACGGCCCTATCCAAAGAAGCCAAATTCAAGTCCATGGCTCCTATGTGGGATGACGTAAAGAAATTAGCTTCCTACTCTACCCCAAAATCTAATGCCATTCACGAAACTTTGGAGATCATAACCAACAGTGAGTCGTGCAATGATAGTGTCTCACTGGAGCTACCACGAGTTTGGAACCAGTTCTTCAAATAGTGATTGACTCTTGGTTTTCCTTCCATGATTCCGCGTGCTAAACGAGCATAACGCATCGTGTCTTTGAATACCTGATTACGTTCACATCTCTTCGTTATTGTCAAGTCAAGTCACCACGTTCAAATTGTTGAAGCGTTCTATTATTCAGTTTGCAGCTTTCTGTCTACCTTCCGTGAAAAAAGCCATCTCGTTGATGTTCGAAAGTTTGGAGACATTGATTTCTATTCTACACCAAGAAATTTCGGATCACTAGTATAGTTATACTATTAAGTACACTTGGTGTACAGTTCCTTGTTATTTAATTAGAAAACAGGCTATTTTTAGTATAGAAAAGAATGCATTTGTGCTCTTTCAATGTTAATTCAGAATCTGAGTTCAAATTCGCAGTAGCCTAACCAAATTAAAATATGCCGAATACTTCAACCATAATAACCCATCTATTTTCTGCGTGTGCAAGTATTCTCTGTGTTATGTCGCGATGAAATACTGCTTAAAGCAATATAATGTATCCATAGAACTACAGATATTGTAATACGAATCGCAGTACCTTTTCACAATAGCAGCTCGTTCTTCGGCTTTTGCAAAAAGTCGCTCCAGACCGATGAGGTCTTCGGTGAATTCATTTATCAGAGCAACTGAAAATAAACAGAATTTCATATACAGGTTTTTAAGTAGATTTCTCTTATGTCTAAATTTAATGAAATGCTAAAACGCTTAAAAATACTTTTATTTTTCATTGACTTGTTAATAAGTATTCATACAGACAACTCAAAGAAGCATGGAGAGGTGCATGCTTGGTATAACCAGGAGAGATAAGAAGAGGAACTCGTGGATCCGAAAAATGACGAGAATGGAAGACATCATGATCAGAGTTAAATCCCTGAAATGGCAATGGGCTGGAGATACTGCCAGAAGGACAGACCATCGATGGACAGCCGAAATTTTAGATTGGATTCCAAGGGACAGGAAAAGACCCAGAAGAAGGCCACATGGGAGATGGGTGGATGAAATTCGAAAATATGCGGGAGTGACATGGAGGAGACTGGCACAAGACAGATCGTTGTGGAGGAAACTTGGGGTGACCTTCGTCCAGCAATGGATTGACAATGGTTGACAATGATGATGATGATGATTTATACAGAACAAATATATCTTCAGTTGATCAACACTAGCGAATTTATAATATTCTCGATCATCTTTAACATACTCTATTTCTTAGTGCAAAAATGTAGAATTTCTTACATTTCGTTTACAGTACAAAGAAAGAAAATTCTCCCCATCTTATACAGAAAGAAACTTTCTTCCTTTTATAAATGGGGCGAATTTGTGAAAGGGAGAATATAAGACCAAAAACAAGAGCACGATTTCCTGCATTTCAACGCAGCGCACAGAAACAGGGACAGTGTACAAACGCAAGTCCCTATTTCACCCACTACGAAATTTTTTTGAACACCAAGTACAGATACCACATCACCCTGAGATATTTTTTAACATCTGAAAAATGAACTTTACAGACAAGTATGACAGATTGTTTGGGCCATGTAATTTCCACCATTATAAGGGTTTGCTTCCTTGTAACGTATATTCTATTTTTACTTTCCTTTTGAGTTTCTTCTTCTATGTAAATTTGAGTTCGTTCTCTTACACACTTTCAAACCTTGACGTTATGTCTTTTCCCTCAAACGAGAATGATCTTGGCACACGCTGAGGTCGGAACAAGAGTGACGCAAGTGTGGCCTAATAAGAACGATAGATTAAACGGCAATTCAGCGGTTATTTAAGGGGGATTGGTGTTAGTGATGATAGACGTGCTGTTATACTGCGATTGGATGTTAAATCACTGATACTGCATTGAGTACGCCAATAAACCAGAAGTACTGTGTGGAGTAAAACCCATGCAAGCAAAATAAACGTATTTGCAAGTACTACAATTCACCACTTTCTTGTAAAGTGTATGAGTACCTTCTAATATTACATTGACTTAGCACACAACGAAATTACTGACGTAAGGATTAAGTTACAGCGGAAAGAAAATTACGTTATATCCTCTGATGGCGCTTCCTATGAGAATCTACCCTACTGTTTGTGAAAATTGCAACACCATGAAGGATTGCTGGTATTAGACTGAAGTTTACAGAATATGTACCATAGGTTGGGACATGCAAATGATTAAAATGGCAGAGAAAATTCGCATGCGGTTTCGAAGCAGCGCCTTCTGAACTGTCCGGTCTTGGGTATTGCATAAAGACTTGGCTCAAACGAGATGTTGCAATCATTGAGGAGCCAACATTGAGTAGAAAGGGGGTTTCTTCTGACTCACTATGCCCGTCGTCCAAGAAGGTCGTATTATGAATTCTGATATTCTTTGAGCTAGGAACGATTGTTGGGATGATAGAATCTGGATTTTTCTACTGCGAAATTGCCACTTCTATGAAACGCTATTACGGTGATTCGAACGTGGCGTCAGTGGATTGAGGAGACTCCGAACGCACATAAATCCGGAAAGGGACTGCAAAATCATACGACTGCACGTGATGATAGACACCTCTACCCAGTGATGTAGAAGAGGCTTGGCGCGCCTTAGCGGCCTTAAGGCGCTATTTTTCTAGGCTTAGCGATCCAAAGGCACTTTTCGTGTTTACATGCTAATAAAATGGTAGCAAAAGAACTTTTTAAATGATCATGTGTGCAAAAATAAGGAACAACTGTCTTCTGTATGCAAACATATTCGCAGCTTAACCGAATTTTCATACTGCAGAAATGGCCGCCCCGGTGGTACAGTGCAGAGATGTATTCAGGCATCTTCTCGGTGGTGCTTAGCCCCACCTTCGGAAATCTATGAATGCGTCCCTTAGGTTTTGGGGCTATCTTCTCTTATATTTAGTCTAATTGTGTTCGTTTGTAACTTAATATTTAGAGAAATTAATTAAAAAATTAAGAATTTGAGGTAAAATATTTTAATACAAAAACACCCACATGGGCTTCAAACTGAAATTTCTATCCTCTTTCAACAAAACATTAAACAGTCCTCGCTGAAAGGGCAATTTTTTAAGCACTGACAACTCGGACTAATTTTACAATAAAAACCTAATTCCACACAGTAAAGATGTTTGCACTGCAATACATAATCATATTTTGGAATCTGACATTCAGTTTTGTTTCAGGCTTCTGGATGCCGACATTCTATGTATACGGTTAAGCCTCAGGGTAGCTAACATGTCGTTAGTACTTCCAATGCAATAAAATACTTGCTACCTAGTTTTTAACAATATCAAATTATTAGAAATTGTTCGCATAAGAAGGTATTTTTTTCCTGGCGGTCGTGGTTTACACTCTGTGAAAAAAAAACAAAAAACTTGAGGCACCTCAAACTGGTTAGTTAAATTTTGGTTTTTTGACTACTATTTGCTAATCTAAAGAGGTTGAAACCAAGGGGCACGGGAATGGCTTACACCATACGTTTTCAGGTAACACTCTAACGAATGCTTTAAAATCAGAAACACGCTTGTGGTTAAGAATAGGACATTTTTACCACTCTTAATGCCTTGGGAGGATTTACTCCAGCGCAGCCTTACCTTTACTAGCGTCCTCAGTATGTTACACCAACCATTCCATAATGAAATTCGTAGTCCATTACTGAATTAAAGCAAAGATATAACATTTTTACATTTTTAATCACTTGTATGTGTAGATTTCTTGGTATCTGCAATTGCTGCAATAAAAGAGCATAAAAAAAATGTGTACTCTATTTAAAATTTTTATATAAATTAATATACACTGAGTGCCCACTGTATTATGAACACACCCTTCAGTACTTCGTTGGGCCACCTTTTGCCTTTAATACTGCATCGATTCTTCGTGGCATGGACTCCACGAGATGTTGATAGGTGGTTTGTGGAATCTGAGACTATGCTTGATGAATAACTCTTTCCAGGAGTGTGAGATTGCAGGGTTGTGGATCCAGCTGTCTGATTGCTCGTTCAACTTCATCCCACAAATTCTCAATGGGGTTGAGATCTGGAGATTGTGAGGGCCACCTAAGCAAAGTAAACTCACCGGCATGTTTCTGAAACCAATCCTGTATAATACAGCACTATGGCAGGACGCATTATCTTGTTAAAAGTAGCCATCGCCATTGGGATAAACCATCCACATGGTTGGATGCACTTGGTCCGTAGCGATGTTTAGATATGATGTGCCAGTCAGACGCCGCTCAACACGAATTAAAGGCCCCAAAGCATGAGAGGAAAACTTTCCCCAAACCATAACGTTGCCTCCACCAGCTTGAAGGGTTGTGGCAATGAATTTGGGGTCCATGCTTTCGTGCTGTTTCCCCCAAATTCTCATTCGGCCATCGGCATGGTGCAACTGAAAACGTGATTAATCGGACCACATAATTTCTTTTCAATTATCGACTGTTTAATCCTTGTGCTCCTGTGCGAACTGGAGACGTTTTCTCTTATTAACTGCACACAGCAAAGATGTTCGAGCCGCCCCGGTAGCGTAGTGGTCTAAGGCGCTCGCCTCTGATCATTCGTCCGTAAGGAGTCCGGGTTCGAATCCCGGTCAGGCATGGATGTTGTGTTTGTCTTACGGCACTGGCTCTCTCCCTTCCCTGGAGCCAATGACCCTAAATTAGGGACGGGCGACTGCTTATAGCCCATTGAGTTGCTCACGGTGGTCGTTAAACCTCCAATCAAAAAAAAAATGTTCGTAGAGGCCTTCGGCTGCCATATCCCATCCAAAGCAGTGTACGGCGAACAGTGCGTGCACAGATAATTTGAGCGGATCCTTGATTGAGATGGTCTGTAATTTTCTCCACTGCTGCCCTTCTGTTTCCTGTTACCAGTGTGGACACTCTCCGTTCCGCCCGAGCAGTAACTAGTCGATGACGACCTCACGTGGCACGTAGAGACCCAGTTTTTTGGCTGACAGTCTAGTCTTTAAAAACTTTAACAGCAGCTGCTCTGGAACATTTCACGAATGCGGCGGATTCGGTGATACTCTCTCCATGGCTCCGAGCTCCTACAATCATCCCACGTTGAAAGTCCGTCAAATCGCATGTTTTACCCATCTCGTCATCCAAAAATCACTTCTACTACTGTCGTAAGCACTGAGCTTTCCCTTTTTATACTAGCCTCGCCCTCTGGCGGCAACAGCGTGCAGCCATAGCTCATTTGCTTAAAACTGTCAGGTGTTCATAATAAAGTGGCCACTCAGTGCATATTTAAATAACAAAATTGTGATTTTAATGTATATAATCAGTCAACAAGTTTTAGCCGCCTTGAAATTCGTAATTGCCTCCCCCTCCCGGAAAAAAACTCTCTGAATGCAACACTAGTAAAGCGATGTGAGGAGCAGGCTTCTGGCTATTTTTCGTAGCTGAGACTGGGTCTCAACTCCGGGTATGTCATGGGTGGTGTGCATGGCCACAATGTTGCTGGATCTGTCGCTTCCCTGGAACAAGTGACCCGAAATTAAGGACCGGGAACTTCTTGCAGCCATAGGAGTTGCCCATGGCAGTTGTTAAACAAAGAAACAAACAAAAAAATACTGTGTACATTAATCTACATAGTTGAATTGCGCAATAGGGGGTCTCACAAATCATAAGATTCTATCATAAAGAGAATGTGAACTCCTTTGTCTAGACAGTCAAAATAGATTTGTAGGAGATGGGTACTTCGTATGGTTAAGATTGTAGCGCTCAGAGGGAAAACGGTAGTGATGGATATTTGTATTAAATAACTTACCACTGGTATCGACTACAATAAAAGTAATCCCCTGAACTCACTCTCTGACTCCTTATAGGCATTACAAAAATCTTCCACATGTACCACATAATCTTAGTAGAAATGGCACATTAGTCATATTGGATGGATGTTACTCTGTTAGTTCACAAATATTCCCAATGCATACACTGACGGAAAAAAATCCCAACACCACGAAAAATTAGTTGTAGAGGAATGAAATGGCGGCAATACATTTGTATAGGTAACATATTTAATCGATTAAAGTTTTACGATCACAGCTTAATGTAAGCGCGAGAAGAGCCATTTTAAATGTGAAATGCTGGTACATTAATAACCGGTGTAACCGCCAGAATGTTAAATGCAAGCACGCAAACGTTCATGCATTGTGTCGTACAGGTGCTGGATGTCAGTTTGTGGGATGGAGTTCCATGCCTGTTGCACTTGGTCGGTCAATACAGGGACGGTTAATGCTGGTTGGGGGTGACGCTGGAGTTGTCGTCCAATGATGTCCCATACGTGCTCGATTGGTGAAAGATCTGGTGATCTATCAGGCCACGGCAACATGTCGACACTCTGTAGAGCATGTTGGGTTACAACAGCGGTATGCGGGCGAGCGTTATCCTGTTGGAAAACACCCCCTGGAATGCTGTTCATGAATGGCAGCACAACAGTTTGAATCACCAGACCGACGTACAACTGTGCCGTCAGGGTGCGTGGGATAACCACGAGAGTGCTCCTGCTGTCATAGGAAATTGCGCCCCAGACCACAACTCCAGGTGTAGGTCCAGCGTGTCTCGGCCGCAGACAGGTTGGTTGCAGGCGCTCACCTGGCCTCCTTCTAACCAACACACGGCCATCACTGGCACCCAGGCAGAACCGGCTTTCATCAGAAAACACAACAGATCTTCACTCCGTCCTCCAATGAGCTCTAGCTTGACACCACTGACGTCGCAAACGGCAGTGGTTTGAAGTAAGTGGAATACACGCTACATGGCGTCTGGCTCGGAGCTGTCCTTCAAGTTACCGATTTGCAAGAGTTCGTTGTGTCACTGTGGTGGCAACTGCAGCTCGAATTGCTGCCGCAGACACAGCACGATGCGCCACGGCCATGCGCCGTACACGGCGGTTTTCCATCTAAGTAGTGCCACGAGGCCGGCCGGAACCCGGTCTTCTTGAGGCAGTACATTCCACTGACCACCGCTGCCAACAATCATGCACAGTGGCTACATTCCTGCCAAGTCGTTCTGCAATATTGTGGAAAGAAAATCCACCTTCTCGTAGCCCTATTACACGACCTCGTTCAAACTCCGTGAGCTGTTGATAATGGCTTCTTCGTCTTCTTAAAGGCATTCTTGACTAACATCAACACACTACATCGAATCTCAACGATAACTAACGCTCACGAACGTTACAGCGCGTATTTACAGCAAACTTGCTTTGCATGTTCCGAGGGAGCTACTAGCGCCACACGTATGCGCCGAGCGCGAAAGTTGCATAGACGTCATCTTACAGATGTACTCTCACCGCCTACCAACTGTCGTTTGTCTAACAAAATTCCTTCTTGGTGTTGGGATTTTTATTTCCGTCAGTGTATTTAATATCGTATAGGGCACCACAGAGCCGTATTTGAACAAACATTTTATAATCTTAGCATATGTCTCTCAGGTTACATGCTTCCTGTTATTTAAAATTGCTGAGGTCTCACAGTTTTAAGAAATTTTAATATAAATTGTAATTGGTAATTAGTAATGAAAATTAAAAAATAATAATGAATATTAAAAACAACGAATCAAATTTTCAGAGAATTTTTTTCTAGTACGTCCACCGCTAAGGCCTTCTTTTATTTAGAACTACATCGCTGCCTCTACCGCATGGATGTCACCGGCCGCACATGCACATGCACGGTGTTAGCTCAGCTCTGTCATAGGTAAGGCTTTGCCTGCACAGTTCGACGTCGTGTGCTTAACAGAGGACTGGTCGCTACCAGCCCATTGCTGCCCATTCCTTTGACCTTTAACCACAGACGACTCAGGCTGCAATGGGGTCTCTGACACAGATATTGGAGCGCTGGTTGGCAATAGGTCATATTTTCTAACGAGACATGATTTAATTTGATGCACCGTGATGGTCGCATATGTATTCGAAGACATCGTGGTGAACGGCATTTTGCAGCGTGCATTGCAGCGCCACACCGGCCCAACGCCAAGCGTTATGATTTGGGGCGCCACTGGGTTAAATTCGCGGTCTCGCCTGATACGGATTGAGGGGAGAACCCTCAACAGCCAAGTCAATCGCTTAGCTACATGTCCCAAACCAGTCTCTTAGAATTATATTTTTGATACCTTTAGGATGAAACCCTTTCTTCAGAGTTCTCCTGGAATTATATTCCAGCAAGAAAATATTCGACCACATGTGGCCCGTAATGTTTGAGACCTCTTCCATGCACGGCAAATATCGCTTTTACCCTGGCCTGCACGTTCACCGGATGTGTCGCCGATCGAACATGTCTGGGACATGGTAGCTAAGCGACTGGTCTGTCATGCGCCTCCGCCAGTCACTGCAAATGAACTCTAGTCTCGCCTAGAAGCAGGCCTATTTCCCAGGACGATATCAAAAACCTCTTCCATTAAATGCCTCGCCGTGAAGAGGCTGTTATTATTGCTTGATGTGGCTTTACACTATTCTTAGTTTTGAAGCAAAAAAATCAGATTTGATCAGTTACCTCCTGTAACATAAGGAATCGTTGATATAAATTCCATTTGAATAGCGCGTTTCTATCTTGGTGTTGCACATTTCAAAAACAGTAGTGTACTTTAAGATGTTAAAATAATGAGATGATGAAAGCTGAAATCAATTATTACAACGGAGTTTATGTTTAATGGAAGTATCATTCCTTCTAAACCTCGTAAATTTGATACACTAAAAGAGTTGAATTAATTATGACACACCTTGTGCACATTATTTTTAAATTTTCGTGTTGTAAATGAGAAACGGAAAATACAGAATTCTTATATGTTGATATTTCTTTCTTTCTTTCTTTCTTTGCAAAATGAAAAAAAGCATAAGCAGACCTCAAAAGAAAAGTTGGGGGCAACACCCTCCTTAATTTTGAAACCATTTGCCACAGATAAAAAGGTAAGGTACCGTTCGAAAGCACTCGTAGAGAACTATCAGGTGATACGAAGAACAATGCTAATTAGCTCACTATCTCAAAAAATTTCCATGTAAGGGAAGGGGTATGTTATTTTATGCGAATTTTATTTAGCACATGGAGAAACCCCTAAATCTTAAATATCGCCCAAATCGGATGATTAATAGCGAAGATATTTGCAAATGAAGTTAGAGGGGGCATCCATATGTCTACATCTGGGAAACACACTTGGAATGTTTTCTTCCCTGCAAGAAGAGTGATAATGCTGGGAAGTCTGCGTCTTGCCCGAACCTCCGAAAAATTGAACGAGGAGTACAGACGAGCAAAAGCCCTGACAGTGATTTGTACGATAACTTGAGCCATCCAGGAACCGTGTTCATTTACTCTTGCCGTTTCCTTTATAACAACTTCATTTATTCGTGCTAATGCCTGGAATGTGTGTTAGTATAAACAGTATGTATTTTTCTAATAATGGAAAACCCGAATCTGTGCAAGCTGAAATTTGTCTTGAATATTTTTTCATTACACTTTCTCATGGCACTGAGTATTCGCGTATCACTGAAAGGTTGTTTGATAATAGAAAATTGAAGCTGAACCACGAAATCTGATTTTTCAGAACGTTTTTTGTAAAAAAAGATCGCTTTTGGGTTATCGGTTTGTCCGTACGTCCGACTGAAGACACCATATCTGTGCAACTATTAGTTTGATTTGAAAAATTATTTTTCCATTTGGAAGCTTGAAATGTGCCAATGATGTTCCTTCATTTCGTTTTTATTTATTTTTTTTACAATGTGCAATTTCGCCGCTAGAGGGCGTAAACGCAGATGATATCAAATTCAAAACACATTTTATTGCATACATTTGCTTCTAAACATCCGATTGAAAAAATTATTTTACTTTTCGATTCCATTTATGTCAAAAAGCATTTCAGGTATAGTCACTTTTTCAAATTACGCATAGATTTTCCGCTAGGGGGCGTAAAAATACATTGCGTTTTCTCCGATATCTGTACATCAAAAACTCCGATTTGAGAAATTTTTTCTTCAGTGGATACAGATCCTGATGGGAAATGTTGTGCATATAACTTCAAATCCTTGATAAAGAACGGTTTGGCCTTCCACGGGGCGTAAGTGTTAACTTCTGCTTCTGATGTATTTACAGCAAAATCTGAGTTTTTAAAATCTGGATTGAAAAAGTTCGTTCCTGGACTGATACCACTAACGTCCATAATTTTTTCGGAATTTTTTCTTCCTGAATTAATGCATGGTTTCTCCGCCAGGGAACGTAGATGTATATCATATTTTTGTTAATATCACTGCTTCTAAGTGTCAGAATTGAAAAATTCCATTTTTGTTGCATATAGTTTCTGATGCGAAATGTTGTTCATGTAATTCTAAAATTTTAAGTAATTCATGGACTTTCCGCTAGGGGATGTCAAGGTAAATTGCGTTTTCCCAGATATATCTGCTTCTAAAACTTCGATTTGAAAACTTGTTCCTGTATCACATACAGCTAACTGATGGGAAATGTTTTGCATATAATTTCTTATATTTGGTAAGGAATAGTTTGGCCACCAGGGGCGTAAGTGTTTATTTCTGCTTCTGATGTATTTGCATCAAAATCTGAGTTCCTGAAAACTCGATTGAAACAATTCTTTCGTGGACCCATTTCGCTCTCTTTGGGAAACATTTTCAGAATACTCTATTCTTACAATAATATATAGTTTTTTACGCCAGGGGCGTAGATACATATCTTATTTTTGTCGATATCTCTGCTCCTACGAGTCCTATTTTTAAAATTCTTCCTTTGTTCGAGAGCATATCCGGTGCGAAATGTTTCTCACGTAATTTCAATTTTTTTAACGCAAATGTCTGCCACGAGAGAGAGCGTAAGTTCACATTTCCGTTTACAGCAATATCTGAGGAACTAAAAACTCTATTGAAAAACTTCAATCTTCAGCCAGATACTGAAAAACTTCTTTCTTCGGTGAGATACTACTAAATGTGCAAACTCTGTGAACATATTTTCGTACCAAAATAATGCAAAAATTTCGCTGCTAGGGGACGCCAATGTTGTTGTTTTTTTCTTAATATATCTGCTTTTAAATGTGCGATAAATAAAATTTGTTCAACATCGGATGCCATTTACCTTGTAGAACGCTTTAGGTTAGTATTTGAGGAGTTTTATAGTTCGCAGTTCTGTCGCCAGGTGGTGCTGGTGTACTTCTGTTTGCAGCTGCATCTGTGCTTCTAAAATCCCTATTGTGAAATTGCTTTTTTTACTGTACGCCATTCACGACAATAGAGATGTGGAACATTATCCTCTTTAAATAATGCACCAATTTCCCGCTAGGTGGTGTAAGGGTCAATACTTTTTCCCCCTACCTCTGCTTGCGGGAAACGTATTTGAAATTTTGAAAAGTTATTTTTTCCTTAGCATAACTTTTTTCATGAAGAATATTTTAACCTACTTTCAACTTTCCTATTATGCTAAATTCTAGAGCTAGAAAGCGTAGAGTTATATCATGTTTCTTTCTATATTTGTTCTTTTAACTGTTCGATTTGAAAATCTGCTTGTGTTCGACATCCTGCTGCTATGAGAAAAATTTTGCCCGCTATTTGTTAATTTTTGTAACGTACGTTTTAGACGGTGTTAGAAGAAATGTAGCTGTTTCTCTTTCGGGTTTTTTTTATTGGTTGTAAAAATCCAGTTACTATTTTCTAATTGGTTGCATTAACTTTGAATAACTTCGAAAAATTTAATTCGTGAAAGAAACGATTCAAAAGGTGTGCTCATTTCAACAGAAAATTCGGTGTCATCATTCTCTTTTTTTTTCAAACAATTTGGAAGGCACAAATATATAAAACGAAGATGTACAATCAAATATAATTGGAAATACGTATAAAACTTTATGCTGCTTGTCATTGGTCACGCATTACGAGAACCAGCTGAAAAGTCCACATTTGAGCCAAGCACAGCCACACACGAATACGGAGTCCAAATAGTTCAAATTACGGCAGGGACTGGTTCAACCTAATGAAATAAACCCGCAAATATAGTTTGTGCTCTACTCTGATATGCCACACCGTGAAAAGGTTATTTGTCACAATGATTAAAGTCGCCAACTCTTATATATATCATCATCATCATCATTGTCAACCATTATCAATCCACTGCTGGACGAAGGTCTCCCCAAGTTTCCTCCACAACGGTCTGTCTTGTGCCAGTCTCCTCCATGTCACTCCCGCATATTTTCGAATTTCATCCACCCATCTCCCATGTGGTCTTTTTCTGGGTCTTTTCCTGTCCCTTGGAATCCAATCTAAAATTTCGGCTGTCCATCTATGGTCTGTCCTTCTGACAGTATGTCCAGCCCATTGCCATTTCAGGGATTCAACTCTGATCATGAATGTCTTCCACTCTCGTCATTTTTCGGATCCACGAGTTCCTCTTCTTATCTCTCCTGGTTATACCAAGCATGCACCTCTCCATGCTGCTTTGAGTTGTCTGCAGCCTTTGTATGTCCCTTTTAGTTAAGGTCCACGTCTCTGCACCATACGTAAGCACTGGAATGATGCATTGATCAAACACTTTTCTTTTAAGACATAATGGCATATTGCTCTTGAAAATTATGCTGTTTCTTCCAAAAGCTCTCCAGGCAAGTTTTGTACGCCGATTAATTTCTTCATCAATGTGACCCTCACTTGATATCTGCTGTCCAAGATAAACGTACGTGTCTGTTATCTCCAGCTTTTCTCCATCAATCGATAAATCTTCATTTCTTGTAAAAGCATTGAACATCACTTTTGTCTTCTGAAAGTTCATTTTTAATCCCACTTCTTTACTCTTGTCAGCAAGTTCCTGGATCATACTCTGCAGCTCTGATGGGGTAGTTGCAAAAATGACTACGTCATCAGCAAAACGAAGGTGCGTTAGATAATCTCCATTAATCTTTATACCTTTGTTTTCCCAGTTCAGTGATTGAAAGACATTTTTCAATGTGGCATTAAAGAGCTTCGGAGATATGGTGTTACCTTGTCTCACTCCCTTTCCAATTTTTATGTGTATTGTATTTTCAAACAGCCGAATCTTTGCACTTGCATTTTCATAGATGTTATTAATAATATTAATGTACGCATCTTCAATACCGCAGGATTTCAGAGCCGTGGTAACTGCTGATGGTTTCACCGAATCAAAGGCTTTTTCATAATCGATAAAAGCCATGCACAGTGGAAGTTCATATTCCCTCGCTCTTTCAATTAGTTCTCTCAGTATGAGGATATGATCTATTGTGCTGTAGCCACTCCTGAATCCAGCTTGTTCTCTCGGTTGAGCCATGTCCAGTGTTACCTTCAAGCGGTGTGAAAGAACTTTAGTGACGATTTTATAAACCACTGATAGGAGGCTGATAGGTCTGTAGTTCCTGAGATCCTCAATGTCACCTTTTTTATGTAGCAGGATCATTGTAGCATTGTTCCAATCCTCAGGAATCTTTCCTTCATTAAGGCATCGAGTGAAAATTTGGGCGAGTACTGTTTCAATTTCTCAACTTGCTTCTTGTATGATGTCTACAGTAATTCCATCTTCTCCTGGAGCTTTCTCCCGCTTCATGTTCTTGATTGCATGAACAACTTCTGCTGGGAGGACTGGAAGAACTCTGGTACCTTTCACGATGTCTGGAGTACATGTATCATCCCTTTCATATAATTTGGAGTAGAAATCTTTCACTCTTGTCAAAATTTCGCCTCTATTTCTTGTTATAGAACCATCTTCTTTTCTCAGAGCCATAATCTGTTTTCTTCCCTTACTGAGATGTCCCTTTGCTATCTTAAGGCTTTGGTTGTTTTCAATTGCTTTCCTCACTAGCTCACAGTTGAATTTCCTTACGTCTTCATTGATACTTTTTCGCGCTGTCTTGCATAGCTCTATATATTCCACTTCGGAAGTCACATCTTCTTTAGTTGTCCTCATCTCTCTTCTTTTTTGCATCAACATTTTGGTTTTTCCTGATAATTTGTTCACATGCAACTTGTTCTTAGACCCAGCTAATTTTGTTGCTGTTTCCATAAGAGCTTTGGTTACTTTTCTGTTAACTTCCGAAATATCCACTTCTTCCGATGTTAGGCCTTCTAAAGCAGAGAATTTGTTCTTCAGTTCCAACTTGAAAGTATTATGGTGATTTTTAAGGTTGGTTATGTCAATACATTTTGTTTGTCTTATGAGCTTGCCACGTTCCAGTTTAGTGTTGAGGTGCATCTTACATCTCACCAATCTATGATCACTACCTGTGTTGAACTTGTTCAGCACACTGCAGTCTTCGATGACGAATTTTTTGTTACACATAATAAAATCAATTTCACTTGTCGTCCCATTTGAATGTCTCCATGTCCATTTCCTGTGTGGCTTTTTCTTGAAAAAGGAGTTCAAGATGAAAAATCCTTCTGCCTCTGCAAACTCAACGAGAGTATTTCCACGCTGGTTTCTGTTGCCGTGACCAAATTTACCTACTGAAGTTTTATTCTGTTGCCGGTGCTCTATTTTTGCATTGAAATCTCCCATAATTATCTTCAAGTGCTGCTTACATTTATTATTTAGATGACGAATTTCCTCATAAAATTCTTCAATTTCTTCTTCAGGATGACTTGTGGTGGGTGCATAAGTTTGAATAATCTGAGCCTGGTATCTTCTCGAGAGTTGGATAACGAGTCGTGCAGCTCTGTCAGAGGAACTTTCAACTTCTACCACTTTATCCTTCAGTTTCTTGTTTATTTTAAATCCAACACCACTAGTTCTGCCAGTATCTGTCCCACGATAATAGAAGAGATGTCCACTTTTCAGTTCAATGAGATCTTCTCCATTATATCCTTACCTCACTTAGCCCGACGATGTCCCACTTGATCCTTTGTAGTTCCTCTTCCAATTCAAGAAGCCTTGAATCAGAAGATAGGGAGCGTCAATTTTACGTAGCCAAGGTCAGCATCAAATGGCAGCCTAGTCCGGTCCTCCGGGGATTCTTAGCACCCTCTGCCTTCATGTCGCACTGGCCGCTGCCTTGGCCAGGTACATTCCAGCTGCTGGAGACTGAGAGCCAAGATTTAAGTTGTAGAGTCATTTTGGAGGTGTTTGGCCATAACTCACCACGCTGGCCATGCGGGTTGGTGAGTGTGGGATAGCATTTCCTCTGATCGCGATGGTATAGTTATACCGCTATTGGCGGTCGTCAGAGCCCCTTCAGTGGGAACAGGATGCACCACGAGAAGGTGGGGTTGACATTTGTCAAGGAGAGGCTGTGATGTTACGCATCACCTGACCTTACATCCCCTTATATATATATACCATGGAATATATAAGGACTGGCGCTGCTGTTAACCTACTGAATAGATACGTATTAATTTCTATGTGCACCAAAAGACACATAACATGCTTGAAGTAAAATTTCGCTTGCCCAAACCCATTATTTAAGTAAATCATGGCATTATTACAGTTAAAATGATGCAGATGCTTGAGCCATGCCCTATTTCGAGAATTTCTCTTCTAGCCGTCCGTGGCATTTCGGAATAAATAGCACATCAATGTATTCCCAGTGGAACACATTGAAAAAAGGTTGACAAATCATTCGGAACACATCGAGAATATAATTCCGGAAAATGTATTGGCAGTGTGCTACGAGAGTGTTCCATACTTTTGCCGCAAAGTGTATCGAATGTGTTATGTAAAAATACTAGTATCTTCTATCATAAAACATTTTATGGTGTAGAGAGCTTTGATAACACATGCGGAACAGGTTGATACACATTCGGAACGCTTTGGCAACATATGTGGAACCCAATGATCACCCAATTTTTGGCAATGGCTTTCGCCAAATGCTACAAAAGTGTGTTGTTATTTTACACCTCAAAAACTCACTTCTCTTTCATAGTTATCGTGCTTAACATGCGAATTAATGGGAGCAGCTATGTCTTGTAATTTAAATTTGCACCTCTCATATATTAATTCCACGTGTCAATCTAAAATAATATAATTTTATTTGTTCGAAGTACGAACGTGTGTCCCGTTTTGTCGCCCACGGCGGACTCGTATATCACTTTCCTTTGTTTTTAAAGCAAAAAGGACCGGTTTTCAATAACTGCTGGTGTGACGCCACCTCATCTAAATCATTCCCACATGACGTCAGAGATGCATTACGTCACACGATCAACTCTTTTGAAACAGGAAAGCATTACGTCAGGAATTTTAGTTCTGCTTTGTCGTTCATAAACCACATATAGAATTTTTTATTTGTTACTATCGTTTGTCTGTCTGTCTGTCTGTTAACCGTTTTTATAGCCACTTCTAGCTCTAGGAATCTCCCAGTTCTTTATTCGTGAGGGTAATTGTCTAATTTCTTACGTTGACTAGATGGCTTTTGAAATGCATTTTTCTACTACTGCCAGCATAAGGAGAAACAAAGTGCATCCGGGACCGACTTGACAGAGAACCATCTACGAATTGGCTTCCCCAAGCCCAGGAAGGCTGTGGAGAACCCCGGAAAAACCGCAGACTAGATGGGCGGCAGGTCCGAGATTCGAACACCTGATAAGAATTCTATCGCATGAAATTTGATTTTAAGATTTCCCTTTCGAACCTAAAATGTTTATTTTAGATTGCCAAACCAGTTTATTTTCTCATTTAAATCTAAACATAAGTCTGAGAGTTCCAATAAAGTAGGTAACAGTGTGTTTTTATTATTTCATGCGCATGCTGAAGAAACATGATTTGTAAACTTTCTTTTTTCCTTTTTCCTTAAACTACAAAATTCTCAAAATAATAAAAATAAAAAAAAAATTATCTAACTTTTTTCGCATAGTATAACCAGTTATTATTTTATTTATATTCGTAGAAGAAATGAAAAATAAAACAAAAAGAAAAGAAAAATGCAATTAGATCCGTATTAAACTAAGCAAGCTTAACGCACCATACGCTACTGGTTACAGTTATGTTCTTAACCGATAGTCTAAAACGTCTAAGCTGAAGAGGCGATTTGCGTGCAGAACAAATCTACACACGTAGATCCGGCTTCTGTATTGCAGCGAATGGCAGTTCCGTTTTGTATATTACAGACAGTTTAAACATTATAACTACAATGGAAAATATCAGTGCATCGGAACGATATGCAATTCCATGCTGATTCTACCATAATTCGAGACGAAATGGTCACAAGAGCAAATCTGCGATATAAAAAAATCAGACACACGGATTCACTCGTGCAGGAGCCAATTTGCAGTTTTCATTTGCATGCCCACAGTTTCATAATTTAACAAAGCTCTAAAGGTATGAGAAAACACATGCGAAGCTTTCGTTTTGTGGAACGTACCGTTTTTTGTTTTTGTATTTTTGTACTTTTTTTTGCGTTTTTGAATTAAACTATATACAAAAATAGGAAATATACCAATAGAAAAAAATTAAATATGTAATTGCATGAACTGTGTCGTAAGATAAGTTATATTTTTGTGCAAATTATTAACTTATGATGTTAAACGTTGCAATTTTGAATTTAGGGGTACAACATTATTTCTTATCTACTGGTTTCAAACGCCTCATATTATTGCTTCCTCAACCAACTTCACGTAGAAACACTTTCTCATAAGGGTGTCTACGTATTACGGGGTAAACCGTTTTACAGTAAGTAGAGAAAAATGTTTTTTTATGCACAGCCCCTCAATCGATGTATGCTTGAGTTTTCGCTTAAGTCGCAGCAAGGTTTTGTGCTATCACGCTGTAAATTTGGATTTAGGGTTTTAATAATATTTCGCATCACATGGACTATTAACCAGATATGGTCATTATTCTTTATTTTTCATGATCATATTCCAAAAATTAGAATTCCCTTAATATAATAGTTATGTTCTTGTATAACGACTCATACTGTCTGTGCCTTTTTGTGTTTTACTGTTGCAACACCGAATCATTGTATCTGTTCTCTATTAAATGATACAAATCAAAATCAACTTTCGCAATTTAACATTAACTGCATCTTTCTTCCGTAGCTCACTGTGCACGTATTTATTGGTCGATTCGTATGAAATTTCGAATTTAAGAGTTTTATTATGTGCTGAATAGAATGCGTGTGAAATAACGTACTTCTTATATGCAAAAATTCGGAGATAGAAAGCTACTTATCATGTTAACCAGCTTAATTAGCATTTTTCTTTGCAACATATGATAGTTCTCCTCGAGTGCTTTCCAACAGCACCTTACTTGTTTACATGCGGGAAACGGTCCCAAAGTTATGGGGGTGGCTCATTTCTGTTTTTTAGGGCTGTACATACGAATTTGACGTACTGTGGATTTCTTTTACCCGGGTTTAACAACTACCGTTAGTAACCCTATGAGATATAAGCAGTCCCTCGGCCCTAATTAAGGGCCACTGGTTCCAGGGATGGGAGGAAGCCGGTGCGGCAAGACATATACAACATCCAGGTCTCGCCGGGATTCGAAGCCGCATCCATCTCGGATGAATTGCCAGAAGCGAGCGCTCAGACCACTGCACCACTAAACGGTTACTGTTGAATTGGTTATGACTCAACTTTTTGATATTATTTTAGCAATTTTTGAGATAAAAATTGTTGAAAGAGAAGTGAAATTACCAAATTCCGATATATAGATTTTTTCCTGTGTATGGAAACACAGTGGGGTTGGTGTTTGAAGTAGAGGCGCGCACAAGCAGTGCGAAGAAACTGATTCATTTTTTATGACTTTACTAGGGTGAGTCGAAAGTTTTGCAATATTAGAACACTTTATGTCCTCATAAGTACATTTACAACGAAAGCTGACTGGCATTCAAAGTGAAGGCTATCGTGTTGTACCGTCATTAGCCATCTGTCTGCCAGTTCTTCGTTTCCGCGGCGGTACCAATTCTTGTTCTTCGAGGCGAAAATCTCCTTCTCCCCAGCTGCCGCCTCCTCCGGGTTGTAAGTAGGCCATGGACCGAAACAAGTAATAATTCGACGGGTTAAGTTCCGGACTATATGTTGGGTGTGGCATCAATTCAATACCTTCAGTTTCCTGGAGTTTTGCCTGGGGCGTTCGGCCGGTATGAGGCCAAGCGTTTTCCTACTGTAGAAGAGCGTGCTTTCTATTAACCAGTGTCTGCCACGGTGGTCTGTGATACGCCCATCCCGCCTTATAATTTCAGAGTGCTGGTTGTCAATTTGTCTCTACGGCCTGGCGCACGTCCTCCGAATCCATGGGTTCTCGGCTTACCTGACCTTGGCTGATCGTCGAGGTTCCTGTCACGTGAGCGAAGTTTTTTGAACCATCTGGTTGCGTTGCTGTGGTCCATGGAGCTTTCCCTTTTCGCATCATAAATGTTTGGTGTTGCTTGAGGTGCGTTATGGTCGAGTTCAAACTTGCAAAAGTTTCCTAATTAACCGGTTGTGGCTGTTTATCTTTTAGGCGTACTAACCACAGACAGAAAGACGACATGCAATGTTGTTCACAGCAACGACTACCTCTTTATATGCCTTTCGGCTGACTGTAGTGCGCGTTTTGAACTTATTTAAACACGTGACATACCTGCTGCAGAACATACGTTTATGCAAATACTGCAAAACGTACGACACACCTTCTGTATTTTGAGAGTATCACATGTCAGAGTTATTAACGGCGTTATTACCGTACAGTCATACTTGTGTATCCATGTCAGAGTTATTAACGCCGTTATTACCGTATAGTCATGCTTGTGTATCCATGTCAGAGTTATTAACGCCGTTATTACCGTATAGCCATACTTGTGTATCCATGTCAGAGTTATTAACGCCGTTATTACCGTATAGTCATACTTGTGCATCCATGTCAGAGTTATTAACGCCGTTATTACCGTATAGTCATACTTGTGTATCCATGTCAGAGTTATTAACGCCATTATTACGGTATAGCCATACTTGTGTATCCATGTCAGAGTTATTAACGCCGTTATTACCGTATAGTCATACTTGTGTATCTATGTTCAACATCTAGTTAAGGTAAAGGCAAACGGGTAGTGGAAGTTTGACAGCCACCGTGAACATCTCTAAGGGATATGGGCAGTCGCCTGTCCCTAAATTGGTGTCCTAGGAAGGGGAGAAATCCAGTGGCGTTAGACAACCTTTCCACCTAGTCCAGGGGTCGATCGCAGTCCGCTTTAACCGACAAACGGTCAGGGGCCAGCGCTTAGACCACTGTGCCACAGTGAGGACTCCCGAGACGTCTTCAATCCGCGTAGAATTGTACTTTGAAAAGAAATATTGCCCATTTGTGCGACTGTTCCGAAACTCACTATTTACTCGCCTGGTGGTACAGGTTCTAAGCGATGGCTTCTGATTATTTTTCCGTGAGGTCCCGGGCCCTAATCCCGAATGAAGCAGGGTGATGCGCTTGTCTTCCCTCTCTGCACCCGTAGCCCTAAACTAAGGACGATCGTCTACGCATATCCTTTTTCTCTGCTCAGGTTGCTCGATATACCCCGAAACAAAAAAGAACAACACAAACCCTGACTACTTATATACTAAAAGGTTATTTCTTTTTTTTGTTTTTTTAACACCAGCAGTAAATTTAATTTCCTATTTCAAAAATATCTTTCACTCACCTTCTCTCTCTTCCCTTGAAGGCAGAGCAACAGCAGCGACAGCAAGAGCTGATATTACGAAGACGACGCACAACTTCATTGTTAGTAAAATTCTGGATATCTAAAACGTATACAAAATGTAGAAAGAAATTAAATTTCAAATTTGTTTTTGTTTCGGAGTGCGTTGCCTTGTCTCAATAAAAATGTATTTATAACATTCGATATGGCAATACAAATATCTTAAAATTAGAGCAAATCATAAGCACGAAAAATTGGATTTTCGTTTCAATATTTATTATACATATCTTGAAGGCAAAACCTTATGCAGTTAAACAAACCTTATGAAGTGTCTGTACAAAATTTACGAGCATGCGGGAATTGACAAATTGGACTTTATAACCATGGTGATACATTTCCTCAGTAAATTTATTTCAATCAGTTGCGCAAATTCGTACTTGAATCTTATTTCAAGTAATTCACGTTGTTGTATTGCAGTTAAAAAAATATCGCTGTTTAAAAGGCCTTGTTTGTGTATCATGCAAATTTGGAAACCATGCGGAATATAAGGTCAAAAGTTGATAGTTTTCAAGACGTTATCATATAGCTAAGGTATTTTACCAAAAAGACAAAAAGCATTTTCTTCTGTCAAACGATATATTCTATGAACAAGACTTTTCACCAGAGACACAAGAAAGATGACACCGAATAGGGGCAGTGAGCAGATTATGTGCAAAATGTCACCTTATGTCAAAGTTGTGCAGCAAAGAAATAGGAAGATACACAAAACTCTTAGTCACCGTTTCATTTTTCATATGGAAAGCAGAACTCCATATCGGAAGAATTTCAAAATATGTGGATAATGCTCATCATAGTTAAAACCTTCTGTTTTTGTAAAGATTTTTACGATATGACCAAGCGATAGCATTTAAAGATGGTAAGGAGTGTAGCTAGCTCGTGATAAAAAATAAACTATTACCCACAGATACCAAGCCTTTTTCTAACGGCATGTTTGGATTATCAAAATTTATGGAACCATTATTCTGTAGTTTTATGGAATGAAATGAACTTGTAGTTTACTACTCATTAAATTTCTAAGTTTAATGTAAATAATACATTGACTTATCCCTTTTCCAAATGATATTGCCTAACTGTTCTTCAACGCCACCCTCCCTTTACGGCAGATATTTATACCCTTGCTACGTCATAGTACCTCCCTGTAGCAAATGAGTATCGTCGAACCGTATCCAACGAGATATCTGAAGACCTGAGCAGATTTTTGTGACGTCATCAGCACCGTTCTTCGTTACACAGAGCACCGCGACATTTGGGAAAACTTATCAAAGCTAAGAGTTGGGTTCGCGGATCAACAGGGGAAAAATGTAATTTTAGAATCTCTAAGTTAACATAGGAAGCTGATAATGTTTCGCAAGTTGCACATTCTTCCTGCAAGTTTTACATAATTACTTTTGTGTTCGAAATTCAAAGAATCGCGCTTAACTTTAGATACAACCAAACACGAAAACTAAAGTGATACGTACATTTCGAAGCACATAAGTACGTTAAATTGAAAAATATGTCATCATCATCATAATCATCTTTGTCAACTATTATCAATCCACTGCTGGACGAAGGTCTCCCCAAGTTTCCTCCACAATGGTCTGTCTTGTGCCAGTCTCCTCCATGTCACTCCCACATACTTTCGAAAAGCTCTCCAGGCAAGTTTTGTACGCTGATTAATTTTCTTCATCAATGTGACCCTCACTTGATATCTGCTGTCCAAGATAAACGTACGTGTCTGTTATCTTCAGCTTTTCTCCATCAATCGATAAATCTTCATTTCTTGTAAAACCATTGAACATCACTTTTGTCTTCTGAAAGTTCATTGTTAATCCCACTTCTTTACTCTTGTCAGCAAGTTCCTGGATCATACTCTGCAGCTCTGATGGGGTAGTTGCAAAAATTACTACGTCATCAGCAAAATGAAGGTGGGTTAGATAATCCCCATTAATTTTTATCCCTTTGTTTTCCCAGTTCAGTGATTGAAAGACATTTTCCAATGTGGCATTAAAGAGCTTCGGAGATATGGTGTCACCTTGTCTCACTCCCTTTCCAATTTTTATGTGTGTTGTATTTTCAAACAGTCGAATCTTTGCACTTGCATTTTCATAGATGTTATTAATAATATTAATGTATGCATCTTCAATACTGCAGGATGTCAGAGCCTTTGTAACTGCTGATGGTTTCACCGTATCAAAGGCTTTTTCATAATCGATAAAAGCTATGCTCAATGGAAGTTCATATTCCCTGGCTCTTTCAATTAGTTCTATCAGTACGTGGATATGATCTATTGTGCTGTAGCTACTCCTGAACCCAGCTTGTTCTCTCGGTTGGCCATGTCCAGTGTTACTTTCAACCGGTGTGAAAGAACTTTAGTGAAGATTTTATAAACCACTGATAGGAGGCTGATAGGTCTGTAGTTCCTGAGATCCTCAATATCACCTTTTTTATGTAGTAGGATCATTGTAGCATTGTCCCAATCCTCAGGAATCTTCCCTTCATTTAGTCATCGAGTGAAAATTTGGGCGAGTACAGTTTCGATTTCTCTACTTGCTTCTTGTATGATGTCTATAGTAATTCCATCTTCTCCTGGAGCTTTCCCCCGCTTCATGTTCTTGATTGCATGTGCAACTCCTGCTGGGAGGACTGGAAGAACTCTGGTACCTTTCATGATGTCTTGAGTACATGTATCATCCCTTTCATATAATTTGGAGTAGAAATCTTTCACTCTTGTAAAAAATTCGCCTCTATTTCGTGTTACAGAACCATCTTCTTTTCTCAGTTCCATAATCTGTTTTCTTCCCTTACTGAGATGTCCCTTTGCTATCTTTAGGCTTTGGTTGTTTTCAATTGCTTTCCTCACTAGTTCCCAGTTGAATTTCCTCACGTCTTCAGTGATACTTTTTCGTACTGTCTTGCATAGCTCTATATATTCCACTTTAGAAGTCACATCTTCTTTAGTTGTCCTCATCTCTCTTCTTTTTTGCATCAACATTTTGGTTTTTTCTGATAATTTGTTCACATGCAACTTGTTCTTTGACCCAGCTAATTTTGTTGCTGTTTCCATAAGAGCTTTGGTTACTTTTCTCTTAACTTCAGAAATATCCACTTCTTCCGATATTAGGCCTTCTGAAGCAGAGAATCTGTTCTTCACTTCCAACTTGAAGGTATTATGGTGTTTTTTAAGGTTGGTTATGTCCATACGTTTTGTTTATCTTATGAACTTGCCACGTTCGAGTTTAGAGTTGAGGTGCATCTTACATCTCACCAATCTATGGTCACTACCTGTGTTGAACTTGTTTAGCACATTGCAGTCTTCTATGACAAATTTTTTGTTACACATAATAAAATCAATTTCCCTTGTCGTCCCATTTGGATGTCTCCATGTCCATTTCCTGTGTGGCTTTTTCTTGAAAAAGGAGTTGAAGATGAAAAACCCTTCTGCCTCAGCAAACTCAACGAGAGTATTTCCACGCTGGTTTCTGTTGCCGTGACCGAATTTACCTACTGAAGTTTCATTCTGTTGCTGTTGCCCCATTTTTGCATTGAAATCTCCCTTAATTATCTACAAGTGTTGCTTACCTTTATTATTTAGATGACGAATTTCCTGATAAAATTCTTCAATTTCTTCTTCAGGATGACTTGTGTTTGGTGCATAAGTTTGAATAACCTGAGCCTGGTATCTTCTCGAGAGTTGGATAACGAGTCGTGCAGCTCTGTCAGAGGAACTTTCAACTTCTACAACTTTATCCATTAATTTATTGTTTATTATAAATCCAACACCACTAGTTCTGCCAGTATCTGTCCCACGATAGTAGAAGAGATGTCCACTTTTCAGTTCAATGAGATCTTCTCCTTTTCTCCTTACCTCACTTAGCCCGACGATGTCCCACTTGATTCTTTGTAGTCTTCCAATTCAAGAAGCCTTGAATCAGAAGATAGGGAGCGTCCATTATACGTAGCCAAGGTCAGCATCAGATGGCAGCCTAGTTCGGATCTCCGGGGATTCTTAGCACCCTCTGCCTTCATGTCGCACTGGCCGCTGCCTTGGAAAGGTACATTCCAGCTGCCGGGGACTGAGGGCCAAGATTTAAGTTGTGTAGTCATTTTGGATGGGTTTGGCCATAACTCACCACGCTTGCCAAGCGGGTTGGTGAGTGTGGGATAGCATTTCTTCTAATCCCGATGGTATAGTTATACGGCTATTGGCGGTCGTCAGAGCCCCTTTAGTGGCAACAGGATGCACCACGAGGATGCGGATTTGACATTTGTCAAGGAGAGGCTTTGATGTTTCGCATCACCTGACCTCAAAAATATGTATACCTAATTAATTAAAGTAGTCTAATACTTTTTTATCAAAATGTGTAGTAATTAAACTTCATCTGTTTAAAATAACATTTCTGGGAAGATTAATAGGTTTCTGAAAAGTTGAATGACTTTCTTTTTGATCGAAACAAACTTTCTGGAGTTTAAAATGTTCTGATATTTGTTCCAAAAAGACATGATTTCAATCAGGGTCGTATTTAGAGGAAGAGCACCAAAGGGTCTTTCCCCCTCCCTCGAAAGTGTTTAATTTTTTTTTTTTGTTAAAATGCAATTTACATTAGAAAAAACTGCTTTAATTTAATAAAAATGCATCAACTTACGTTAGAAAATAATGCTTTAATTTTTTCTTCTATTTTTCATGAACTTATATTTTGTTCTGATATTTGAAAAAGTTACATGTCTTATACCTCCCCCCCCCCGCGCCCCTAAAAAAATCCATATACGCCATTGTACAGTCCAATTGCTGACGCTCAAAATTTTAAAATCTTCTTTCACCAGAAGCACGAACTTTGCGCTGAGCTAAAATTTTTGTGTAATTGTTCAAGTATATGCTTGCAAACGTTTTAATAACTTTGCTAAAAAAATTAAAAAATCCACTTTTACATTGAGTGCATTTGCTGGAAAAAGGAGACGTCTTACTTTTCTCAAAAAGATATAAAGTTACTTGTAGAACTATAGAACTGTGAGCATTGGATTTAAAAAATAAATCTTCATACTTTTTGGATAGAGGTTTTTGGAAGAGTATGTATGTTACTGAAATAACATTAGCTGTTTCAGGTGACGGATATTTTAAGCAGCCTCGGTAAAGCAAGTTAAAATACTCTTCATCATTTATTAAATGTTTCTTTAATTTATCACAATATTTCTGGAAAAACAAGAAACAATGAACTTCTGAGACTTCCAAGACTTTGAAGAATGCGCGGGAGGTAAGGGAACGGCCCTCAAAAAGGACGGTGGTCGTGACGTAGTAGCTTTCCCAACCCAGCTGCACAGACCTTCATTATTTCGTTGGTCACGGTCGAACTTTAATCAAAATTAAAACTTCCCCATGAAATATCCTTGCAACAGGAAACCGAAAAAATTAATGAAACATTAAGCTTTCAAATGTTGTGATATAATTGCAAGAGCAAATATGCTGAGCAATCTTCCACAGATACATTACGCATTTCGAAATTCAAAGAATATATGTACAGTAGCGATCTGATGTTAGTAACTTTCCCAGTTCCATCTGTAGATACTGTCCGTGGCAGTCAGATGAATTTGTTTTTCCAAATCTAATGGGTGTAAGCCACGATATTTAGCAATAAAAATATGTCGCTAAGATGCCATGGCAGAAAATTTTGCAGATGAAAATTTTAAAAGTACCTTGATGATATTGAACTGAAATACAGCCATACGAACTTAAATAATTTATCCTAACTGACCGCTAGTGTCGGAGATATTGTAAGAATTACAAATATAAGTTATTTAGAAAATAATAAATACAAATTACCGTAAGGTTCTTCCATTCCAACACACATCTGCGCCAGAAAGAATTTTCAAATACGATTTTCAGATGCTGAGATACCAAATACAACTACACCCTTGGCGAACAAAGATAAAATACTGGGTACATTAGTAGAGAAAGATATATTGGAAGTTGAGTCCATCCTTGCAATTACATATAGAAAAATATTTTCCAGTCCTTATTAATAAACAGAGATCTCGTGAGAAAAACAGAAATGTACATACTTTACCTTGAAGGAAGACTGTACATCCGAAGAAAAAGAAAGAACAAGATTCACAAGTTCTCAGCTATGTAAAGTAAAGAAGCGCAAAATAGGAAAAAAAGAAAAAGAAAAAGAAAGATGAGATTTTAAACGCAATTCATTAACAGGAAGATATTGGTTGGAAAGGAAGTAAGGTGCGATGACGAGGTATACCCGAAGTCGAAGCCCCGACCACGGGGCACACTAGCGATTGAGATTGCGCAGCATACCGGCATGACATCATCAGGCAGGTGGCTTAAGTCAGTGGCAGTTAGCCGTCAGAAGGTAAAGAGTGTAAGCGCCAGCCAACAAAGAAGTGGACAAGGAGCACATCCGCCATTGCATGCTGTATGAGTTTCGTCGTGGCAATACCCCTGCAAGTGCTGTAAAGAACATTACCAGTTTGTATCCTAATGCTATATCACATCGTCAGTGCTGTCGTTGGTTTGAACGGTTTCGACAGAAAATTTTGACCTGTCACACTGTCCCAAATCCGGAAGACTAGCAACAGTGGATATGGACATGCTGAAGACCTTAGTGGACACCGACCAACGTGTAACCACGTGGGAGTTGGGCGACTATTTCGGGACTACTCACAGGACCACTACCACGCACCTGCGTCAACTTGGGAAGGTGCAAAAGAGGGGGAGTTTGGATATCCCATCGTTTCACAATTGAGCAGAAATCAAATGTCATGATTGCATGCGTTTCCCTGCTTGCACGTGACGATGTTGAATCGTTCGGGGACCACATTGTAGGAAGTGACGAAAACGGGTCTTGTATGACACGAAAACAGTGGTTGAACCCAAAAAAGAAGCCCATGCAGATCCCCACATCCGGCTTACACGCACGTAAGGTCCTGCTGTTAGTTTGGCAGGGTATGCGGGGTGTCGTGGTTTTTGAGCAGCTGCCAAACAATACCATAATCACCACGGATGAATACTGCACTCCACTCTACGATCTGCACGCATCGCTCACATTGAAACTGGATGTAGTGAAACCTCATACTGCATGAGTGACCTGTCACAAGATCAAGGACCTGGGCTGGGAGCTGCTGCCTCACCTAGCCTGTTCTCTGGACATTGCCCCAAACAACTACCACATTTTCCTGCCATTGAAGCATTTCTTAGACGAACAGCGGTTCATCAACCGTGAAGACGTGGAACCCTCACTTACTCCTTTGTTTGTGTCGATGCCGCCACAATTCTGCAGGGACGGTGTCCAACAGCTGTCCGAACGATGGGAGCAAGTTGTGGCAAATGATGGCGACTACATTTTAGACTGATTTGTAGTTAAATGTACGGTAATTTGCAATTTTCTCTTGCCTTGCATTGGTAGACATTATTTTCTTTCCAACCCAGTATGTACGGTCATTTGCACTTTTCTCTTGCTTTGCATTGGTAGACATTACTTTCTTTCCAACCCAGTATGTACGGTAATTTCCACTTTTCTCTTGCCTTGCATTGGTAGACATTACTTTCTTTCCAACCCAGTATGTACAGTAATTAGCACTTTTCTGTTGCCTTGCATTGTTAGACATTACTTTCTTTCCAACCCAGTATGTACGGTAATTTTCACTTTTCTGTTGCCTTGCATTGGTAGACATTACTTTCTTTTCAACCCAGTATGTATGGTAGTTTCCACTTTTCTGTTGCCTTGCATTGGTAGATATTACTTTCTTTCCAACATAGTATGTACGGTAATTAGTCTTTTTCTGTTGCCTTGCATTGGTAGACATTACTTTCTTTCCAACCCAATATCACTTAAAGCGATGAGCAGGGAAGCTGATGGACAAGGCGATAATGTAAGAAAGCATAACGTTTTGTTTTATTTATCCTGTTTTGAAAAAACTTGTTCTTAGTGAAACGGCCAAGATTCCACAATCACTCATAACTCTCAACAGAAAAGGCGAAAGAGATGTTATGATCCGAGAGAATTTAATGGTGTTTTACAATCACAATGCTGCTTTATACCATTAGTGAACAAATTCTGTTGTGGAAAATGTCATTGTCCTTACCTTTTTCTAAACCAATTAGAATCAGTAAAATAGAGATGAAAAATTCAAAAGAACAAAACCAGACGTTAAACCTATTTTCTTATTAAATAAATATTAATGAATTCCAGCTAAGAGTTTGACAAATACTTTTATGCAATAATAAATGCTGAATAACGTCATAAAAGAGCAATTGTATATATTATTCATGCAATTAAAAATTTCGGCATCATCTCATCATCTATGTCTTATTAAATTTATGGTTAAGCGTTTAACAACGCTCGCCGTGTAAAAAATTCATGTTTGTGACATATTTGAAAAACGGAAAAAAATTATCGTACTTGACTATGAGTCCTGTGTATTAAATTTCATTTGCCCAGTGAAGTAAAATACAAGTATTTTGTGCAAATGGTTCGAAAGTCAAACCTGGCACGTAAATCCCATTCTAATGTTGACACCCTGAGACACGAGATTTCAAAAAACAAAACAAAATAAAACTACTGTCTGAAAGAAAACAACATTTAATTATTTCCAAAAGAAAGAATATTACATGGACGATTGCCGTATACAGTATGTAACCTCTACATATGCTACCCCTCTGGTCTCGTGGTGCACACAGTAATCTCATTCTAATGGAAATCACTTAAGGATTAAGCGATTTGTGTTTAGAATGAGGTTATTGTCTGTACTATGACCAGAAGGGTAACATATGTAGTCAATCGGCAATTGTCCTTTTAATATCCTTTGCAAATAATTAAATGTATTTTTGTCATACAGTTGTTTTTAAATCTCGTGTCTCAAGTTCGTTAAGTTAACATTTCTACGCAAGTTCATTGCTAAATCCCCTAAAGAATGAGGGACAATATTTTGTCATCAGAGAGGACGTACTTTGTGCATAACGTATTGTAAAACAAAACGACGTTATTCAGAATTTCTTATGGTATAAAAAAACGAGGAGGCTGTCTTCCTGTAGAATTTTTAAGATATTGATAATATCCAAATTTTGGTATTGATAAAGTAGAAATCTGGTCGGAATTTGGAATTCATTCCTCCAGAAAAAAATTAGTAAATGCCGCCCAAATTTTGTATTTGAAGAAATGACAAAAGTTCCATGTATGTTTAAGACTGAAGTTAGTAACTTCAATTAGAATATCACTGGCCTTTTGTGCTTCTTTCAATCCATTCTTGTTTCAAATGTACACTATGCACTTATGAAAATCAATGATAAATTCTTTAATATAACGGAATTTTCAATGGATTTAACTTTATCTTAACGAAGAGCTCGTGCCTTTTGATTCTGCAGAGCTGTAATACTATTTCTACATAAATTAATGTGTTTACGCTCTAACCATTCTTTTGTATGGAGGTGCATCACTGCTCAGTGGTCCCCTTATGACGTCCCCTTATGATTTCCCCTTATGATGTGATGCATCTTCATAAAAAAGAATGGTTAGAGCGTAAAACACATTGTGACTTACACCGTCTGTGACATATACTCTAATTTAACTTTCCTTTTTAGTTTCTTTTTCTATGTCAATTTGAGTTCATTTTCCTTAGAGTTTTTCGAACTTAACGTTATGTCTACTCTCTCGGAACAGTATGGTTGGCAACACCTTGATGTCGGAACGTATGACGTGTGCATATGCCCGATAAGAACTGGAAGTTACACTCACGGACAATGAAATTTGCGCACCAAGAAGGAAACATCAGATTGAACTGAAATTTTACGGACGTAATGATACAGTTGAATGATACACATGATGCCATAAACAGAGCTGCGGGACAATTACAGAGGAATCTGTGGTACGCAGTCCGGTAATCTTCAATGGCAGGTCGCACCGCCTCGTGTGGCGATACATGCTGCAATACGGTAACGCATGGAGACGAACAGACGTCTGATGGTGTCTTGCGGCAGACTTACCCTCTCGTTTTGGACGGTGTACTCCAAATCCTGGATAGTGCGGCACGGCGGCAGCAGGTGTTTCCACTGGTCCCACACATGCTCGATAGGAAACATGTCCGGGTAGCGGGCAGGCCATGGGCATGACGGGCATGACGTAGGCACTCCTGAGCAACCCGAGCCATTATCCTTCAGGTATAGCGCACCTGGAATCCCGACCAGGAATGGGAGCACATGGGGCCATAGGATCTCATCCACATACTGCTGGCCCGTCACTGATCCACGTACCACTACTAGAGCTGATCGGCTGTCGTAGGCAATGGTTCTCAGGCCTAAATGCATGCAGTGGGGGAGGTGTGGCACTCGATAGCGAGGTTGGGATTGTGCCGTTGACCCGAGGACCTCCACACACGGACACGTTGATCATCTGTCCCGAAAACGCAGCAGCACTGATCGTTAAACACCACACGTCAACAGTCTGAGGCGTTCCACGCCGCTCTGGCCTGGCACCACTGCACACGGAGCCGGCAATGTTCCGCTGTTAAATGCAGCACAAGTAAAGGGCGCTGTGATTGCAGATTAGCTTTCGTGAGGCATCGGGAAATGGCTCGTGGGGACACAGGAGCTGCTACATCTGCCTGTATAATGGACAGAGTACCCATGGAATCCGTTCGTGCCTAGCGCACGATCCGTCGATCCTCTCTACCGGTGGTCCTCCTGTGCGGTCTGGAGCAGCTCTGCCGTGTAGCAGTGCCGTCACGTGTCCACTGCTCCCAACACAGTCGGACTGTATGGTCAGAACGAACCACGTGGCGGGATATACGGCGCGCCGACCACCCTGCGGGTTTCAGCCTGATGATCAGGCCTCTTTCAAAGTCCGTAAGTTGCGTAAATCGAAGTCTCTTGCTTCTACCCGGTATTCCTGTTTCTCTGCACTCTTGCTTGCGTTGGCCGGTGCTTTTCGCTTTCATGGGACATCGACTACACGCCGGTTTATAAGGCTGCCGATTCGTGCTTGCAGCGCCACCACAGGGTGTACGGTCATGCACAATCACACCAAACATATATAATATGCATACCAACACGCACTCTAGCTATTTGCAAAGTTTTGCGGTTGTAGCATGTTTTCTTCTAGGTGCGCAAATGTCATTGTCCGTGAGTGTATATAATGTGTGAGCAGCAGCAGACGGGGTGGAGATGGTAGTATGATGATATAATATCTGTTGCAAAAGTTAAGTTACTTGAAGTTTTGATTTCTTGACGTCTACGTATTATCTTTAGCGTTAGTGTTTTGTTTTTCATTAACCAAGTTCCTTCACATTAATTTTATTTACGTCAATAATATTTTTGCCAAAGGAGGTTTGGCCGAATAAAGACTAACTGCAAGTATCTTTTTCTCGACGTTTTCTTGAATGACTCCTGTTTTACTGTAGGTGAAGTTTCTGAGAACTGATTTATGTAGTGTTCAATCAGCTATACCAACACGAACATTACATGTCGCTGAAATTAAGAACCTCTCCCTTTTCCTTTTGCTTTATTTTATATCTTTGGGACATATTTAACTATATATCTGTCAGGCGTGATGTAAGGTCAGGTGATGCAAAAACATCACAGCCTCTCCTTGACAAATGTCAACCCCGCCTTCTCGTGGTGCATCCTGTTCCCACTAAACGGGCTCTGACGACCGCCAATAGCGGTATAATTATACTTTGGGATTAGAGGAAATGCTATCTCACACTCACCAACCCGTTTGGCCAGCGTGGTGAGTTATGGCAAAACCCCTCCAAAATGACTCCACAACTTAATTTTTGGCCCTCAGTCTTAGGCAGCGGCCAGTGCGACATGAAGGTAGAGGGTGCTAAGAATCACCGTAGCACCGGACTAGTCTACCATCTGCTGCTGACCTTGGCTACGAACAATGGACGCTCCCTATCTTCTGATTCAAGGCTTCTTGAATTGGTAGAGGAACTACAGAGGATCAAGTGGGACATCGTCGGGCTAAGTGAGGTAAGGAGAAAAGGAAAAGATCTCATTGAACTGAAAAGTGGACATCTCTTCTACTATCGTGGAACAGAAACTGGCAGAACTAATGGTGTTGGATTTATAATAAACAAGAAACTGAAGGATAAAGTGGTAGAAGTTGAAAGTTCCTCTGACAGAGCTGCACGACTCGTTATCCAACTCTCGAGAAGACACAAGGCTCAGATTATTCAAACTTATGCACCAACCACAAGTCCTCCTGAAGAAGAAATTGAAGAATTTTATGAGGAAATTCGTCATCTAAATAATAAAGGTAAGCAGCACTTGAAGATAATTATGGGAGATTTCAATGCAAAAATAGGGCAACGGCAACACAATGAAACTTCAGTAGGTAAATTCGGTCACGGCAACAGAAACCAACGTGGAAATACTCTCGTAGTGTTTCCAGATGCAGAAGGGAGTTTCATCATGAACTCCTTTTTCAAGAAAAAGGCACACAGGAAATGGACATGGAGACATCCAAATGGGACGACAAGTGAAATTGATTTTATTATGTGTAACAAAAAATTCGTCATAGAGGACTGCAGTGTGCTAAACAAGTTCAACACAGGTGGTGACCATAGATTGGTGAGATGTAACATGCACCTCAACACTAAACTCGAACGTGGCAAGCTCATAAGACAAACAAAATGTACTGACATAACCAACCTTAAAAAACACCACAATACCTTCAAGTTGGAACTGAAGAACAGATTCTCTACTTTAGAAGGCCTAACATTGGAAGAAGCGGATATTTCTGAATTTAAGAGAAAAGTAACCAAAGCTCTTACGAAACAGCAACAAAATTAGCTGGGTCTAAGAACAAGTTGCATGTGAACAAATTATCAGGAAAAACCAAAATGTTGATGCAAAGAAGAAGAGAGATGAGGAAAACTAAAGAAGATGTGACTTCCAAAGTGGAATATATAGAGCTATGCAAGACAGTAAGTAAAAGTATCACTGAAAACGTAAGAAAATTTAACTGTGAACTAGTGAGGAAAGCAATTGAAAACAACAGAAGCCTAAAGATAGCAAAGGGACATCACAGTAAGGGAAGAAAACAGATAATGGCAGTGAGAAAAGAAAATGGTTCTGTAACAAGAAATAGAGACGAAATGTTGACAAGAGTGAAATATTTCTACTCCAAATTATATGAAAGGGATGATACGTGTACTCCCGACATCATGAAAGGTACCAGTACCAGAGTTCTTCCAGTCCTCCCAGCAGAGGTTGCACATGCAGTCAAGAACATGAAGCGGGTAAAAGCTCCAGGAGAAGATGGAATTACTGTAGACATCGTAGAAGAAGCAAGTGGAGAAATTGAAACGTTACTCGCTCAAATTTTCACTCGATGCTTAATAAAGAGAAGATTCCTGAGGATTGGAACAAAGGTGACCTTGAGATAAAAAAGGTGACCTTGAGGAATTCAAGGTCACCTGAGGAATTCATTAACTACAGACCTATCAGCATCCTATCAGTAGTTTATAAAATATTCACTAAAGTTCTTTCACACCGGTTGAAGGCACCACTGGACATGGCTCAACCGAGAGAACAAGCTGGATTCAGAAGTGGCTACAGCACAATAGATCATACCCACGTGCTGAGATAACTAATTGAAAGAGCGAGGGAATATGAACTTCCATCGTGCATGGCTTTTATCGATTATGAAAAGGCCTTTGATTCGGTGAAACAATCAGCAGTTACAATGGCTTTGAAATCCTGCGGTATTGAAGATGCATACATCAATATTATTAATAACATCTATGAAAATGCAAGTGCAAAGATTGGCTGTTTGACAAGGTGACACCATATCTCCCAAGCTCTTTAATGCCACATTGGAAAATGTATTTCAATCACTGAACTGGGAAAACAAGGGGATAAATATTAATGGAGATTATCTAACCCACCTTCGTTTTGCTGATGACGTAGTCATTTTTGCAACTACCCCATCAGAGTTGCAGAGTATGTTCCAGGAACTTGCTGACAAGAGTAAAGAAGTGGGATTAAAAATGAACTTTCAGAAGACAAAAGTGATGTTCAATGCTTTTACAAGAAATGAAGATCTGTCGATTGAAGAAGAAAAGCTGGAGATTACAGATACGTACGTTTATCTTGGACAGCAGATAAGAAGTGAGGGTCACATTGATGAAGAAATTAATCGGCGTACAAAACTTGCCTGGAGAGCTTTTGGAAGAAACAGCATAATTTTCAAGAGCAATATGCCATTATGTCTTAAAAGAAAATTGTTTGAACAATGCATCCTTCCAGTGCTTACGTATGGTGCAGAGACGTGGACCTTAACTAAAAGAGACATACAAAGGCTGCAGACAACTCAAAGTAGCATGGAGAGGTGCATACTTGGTGTAATCAGGAGAGATAAGAAGAGGAACTCGTTGATCCAAAAAATGACAAGAGTGGAAGGCATCATAATCAGAGTTAAATCCGTGAAATGGCAATGGGCTGGACATACTGCCAGAAGGACAGACCATCGATGGACAGCTGAAATGTTAGATTGGATTCCAAGGGACACGAAAAGACCCAGAAGAAGACCACATGGGAGATGGGTGCATGAAATTCGATAGTATGCGGGAGTAACATGGAGGAGACTGGCACAAGACAGACCGTTGTGGAAGAAACTTGGGGAGACCTTCATCCAGCAGTGGATTGATAATGGTTGACAATGATGATGATGATGATATCTGTCAGGCATATATCAGAAGCGAGAATTTCCTGAGTCATTTCACTGAGATTAGGTAAAAATTCCATCTTTTACGTTTTATAACTACCCCAAAATACTGAACAAATCGCCATTCCATTCTTATTCTTGTCGATAAATTCCCCCAAAATCACATTCAATGCACCCGGCCACTTAGTAAAACCATTTTCTTCTGCATTTTCTAACTACCCCAAAATACTGAACAAATAGCCATTCTTTTCATATCTTTATCAATAAATTCCTGAAAAATATATTCAGAACACCCGATCATTTAGTAAAATATTTTTCCACATTCCCAAACTACTACAAAATACTGAACAAATCGCCATTGCATTCTTCTTCTTGTCGATAAATTCCGAAAAAACATCTTCAGAAAACCCGACCATTCTGTAAAAATTTCTTCTGCGTTTTCTAGATACCCCAAAATAATGAACAAATGGCCATCCCGTTCAGATCCTAATAAGTGAATTCCTGAAAAATATATTCAGAACAGCCGATCATTCGGTAAACATTCCTTTCTGTACGCTTCCTAACTACCTCAGAATACTGAACAAACTGCGATTCCATTCTGATCCTTATGAATAAAGTCCTGAAGAATATATTCAGAACACCAGATCGATCAAGATCCCTCACTCTGGTACCATAATTGAATATGAAAATATTATAACGTACAACAGGATCCAATGTGACTACCCTTCCCTGTAATTACCGCCATCCCGGGCCAGAACAACACGCAATGACTGATTTTAATTAACATTTCATCGTTTGAATATATGCTGATGTTTTCTAAGTTTTCCTTTTTAAAGGAACTTCACAAAATTTGTAGGAAGATGGGTAGAACAAAGCTACCATTATGTATTATAATTGGGAACTGTTACTTCTGTTAGAATATTACTGTTCCAAGGTTAATTCTAAACTCTTAATTTGAATGTGTTTCTGACAAGAAGTTGCGTATTATAGCACTCCGCTGCCCAGAAGGCTTTTGCTACATCGCATAAGTAAAAGTCCTAGAGATTGCATTTCCGAGGAATGACAAACATTCCAGAAAACCATTTTCAAAAACTAAATATTACAAAATTTAAGAAATAAATGAAGTTTAACTTACTGCTGTACTCTGTGTCTTTCGGTTTCGCCCTGTACTACTATTTGATTGGTAAGCCAGCTTTATCTCTCTGAACATATATATATATACCTTGGAAAAGATAATACTTCTTTGTTTTAGAATCACTGCCAACATGAATGTCACATTTAATGGAGAAAAAAGCTGCCTTTTGCCAATCATTAAATAGAACAAACGGTTAATCAAAAGGCCAAAGGAAACATCTGTGCTAGTTCTGGATCACTAGTCAAAGTTGAAAATGTCATTTTGAACACCTGTGTTCTTAAACAATGAGTAACTTCAAATAATGTTGCCGCCGTATCAGGTAGAAGCTTCTAATCAATGAAGTGTGTTCTTCGAAGTGTTCTGGCTTCCTATAGTATATTGACAAGTGGCTGTTCGTGACGATTTACATTCTATCTTCTTTCTGTTACTGACTTCAAGAAAACAAGAACTTTACACTGAAGCTTTTCTTTTAAGTCTTAAGATTCTATAGCGCTAGATATCTGATGTGAATGAGAATTTCTTAATCTTCGTGAAAAAGGGTATTAGCATATAAACTTAAATTTAATAATTCCACAAAGGAAGCATTAGAAAGCAGTATTTCTTATTTCCTTTCTGCACAGTGTTTCTCACAAAATAACGAAAATTTAATCTTTTAATTCCGTCAGATAAATATTTAATGTCTCTTTTATTTCCGTGGGAAATTATCAGGCACGTCAAGTATGGTACGGTTTTTTAAACCGTGGGAAGCTGCCAGGAATGGATCTTTTACAGAAACATACTTGGCCTTAGAAAGTCTGCAAATATTTGTACAGATGCATTAATATCTCACAAGTACACTGACGTCCATAAGCTAGAAAGCAATATGGAATTTTAAAGTATCTTAAATTACTGTATAAGGAGTAAGATAATAATTATACGTGCACTGTGTTGAAACGAATAAATAAAACCGTCTATACACGTTACTGACTAGTAAAAGAGCAAAATATTAACTAGCATTTTAATTATAAAACGCTATATACAATTAAAAACTCAGATGTGAAATCTTTCGGGGACACTATGTCCCCATCTTCAAACAAACCCAAAATTCCTCAACCAGGTATATATGTACAAGACACATGATGAAGGCTGACCGAAAGAGTTCAATGATCTCACATCTGAGTTTTAATTGTATATAGTGTTTTATAATTGCAATGCTTGTAAATATTTTGCTCTTTTACAAATCAGTAACGTGTATAGATGGTTTTAGTTCCTTGTATAAGAAGTTTTCATGTGAAATTCGACGAAAACGTATAATTTAATAACCTCTTTCATATTGTATGTACAGATCAGAAAAACAAATTATTAATTAAAGAACAAGTCGCGAATATACATACCTCGGCAGAAGGTATACCTAAAACAAGGTAGCAAAAGTGATTCAATGTGGAGTGTAGGCGCCACTCACTACAACGTTTCATGCTTATAATGAGAGGGTCACGAAGGTGTCCTGGCAATAAAGACCATTCCTGCACCAAGGAACTTCGAAGGTATTCGGCATTCGGGTGGGGTTGAAGGACTAAAACCCAATCTGCCTAAAGCATGCTGAATAAAACTCGGGTCAGAGGAAGGAACTGGACATTTCATACGATTGGGAAAGAAAGGTATTCGTCAACAATTCTGGCTCGGTGCGGACGTGCATTATCGTCATGTGGGGTACAATTGGCACCATTCATCCCTGCATCAAACCTAGCAAAACGTTCTAGGATCTCATCCCGATAAATCTGAGAGTTTATTGAGCCGGTTTCACGTAGAAATCTGTCGCAAAAATGGGCTGCAACATACCGCGACACTATCACCACAAGTGCCCCTTTCTATAACTATTAAAGGATGACGGTGTGTCTCTTGTTATTTCTGATAAGTTTTTGTTTGGAGTCACTATGGCGAGATGAATAAGGAGGAATAGGGTACTGTTTCTTACCTGAACTGATGCAAATTCTTGATCGTCTGACGTGCAACGTGGTGTCTCATCTTACGAGGATCACAACAAAAGTTCTGCACACCTTAATCTAAAACGGAAGGGGATCATGAAATCGGAAACATGATTGCCTCATGTCAAGGTCAAATTCTCAGCAACGCAGTGGTGTCAGAACGAAGAGCTACCATTTGCTGTGTGGACGTGGGAGGGTTTGGAAATGGAAGAGTGCAGCTCCTCAGGTCGAGTCACAGCGTTAGACCAGCGACCGTACGTGAAAATAGAACCTCTGCGGGGGAAAACTCTGAGACAGATCCACACTGCCTTACAAGAAGTTTGTGGGGAAGGAATTTGTGATTGAAGCACAATTTCTTTCTGGGAACAAAGTTGAGACCGAGAATTCCTCAAAACCGCTCCAAGTTGTTGGAAGCAGGAGTGATCTTGTTCCATGAAAACGCGTTGTGTCATGATGCAGCGTTGGAACTGGGACTTTTGTCAAAATATGGCTGGGAAACTTTATCCCACCCACCATACAGCACTAATCGCAGTCCACCCGACTTTGATATTTTCCCAAAGTTAAAAAATCGGCTCCTTGGCACCAGTTGCACGAACTGTCATTGGACGTGACTCGAGTAAGACGACAGCTGAACAAAGATGGCGTACTACGGGGCATCTAGGACCTATCTCAATGCTGGCAAGCGGTCATTAGCAGCGCAGGGGAGTACATTGAACGGCAACAAGGTACGTTTGCTCCGTTACTTCCCACTTTTCTCAAAATTGGACCGTGTGCAGAACTTTTGTTATGTCTCCCGTATTATGGAGAAGTATGGGCCCATGGCGATTTATTAATGCCGCCTGTTCGGTGGGCAGTTTTCCAGGCATAATGTCAAGTTCTTGATGATACTTGTCTCAGAGATGGTTTGACCCTCTTGTAAGAAGAAGAAGCGAATCGCACCAGCTGCGGACCTCCAAACATTGACCATTGTCTTCCTGGGATGCATCATCTGCTTCGGGGGAAGATTTGAGGCTTCAACGCTGTAGAGCCCCTGCGCCGAACGTCGGTGATTGTCATGCAGCATCCAGTTCTTATCACACGTGACGATGCGCCTCAAAAATATCATTCGTTTTGTTGAGGATAGTCGTAAACGAAGAGACATCAAACCAGCGTGTTTTGTGTTTTTCCATCAAGTGGTGTGGGACCAATTTGTCAATTTTCTTCATTTTACCTATGGTCATTAAATGTCGAAAAATGGTTGCATAGTGCGATTTGACTTTCTCTTCAAGTTCTGGTGCCGATTGACGTGGATCGGATTCAGTCAAGATCACCAACCCTGCGTAACCGATTGCTCCTTCTGGTCTGCCGCTGGGTTCATTTTCGGATCGCCGGCCTGGAATTCAGCATAGCAACGTTATGCCTTGCATTCACTAAAAGTGCTTTCTCCAAATTCTGTATTCATGTTGCAAACTGCCTCCGAGGTCTTCAAGTTTAAATTCACATTATAAAATGACACGAGGTAGCTCGAAGCTCTGGTCCATCGAACCTTCGCGTTTGCACAATCCCCTTGGAACTGATACGCACTGATGAAATGATCACTGCCTTATACGCAGTAGCAGCCTAAACCCTTATAATTTACATATCACAAATCACATCTCGTGATTCTTAAATTACCTGCAAACTGCACGAATCGGCAAAACCCGACATTCCATCTGCAACAAGCTCATATAAAATAGATTTGATAAATGCAAATTAAAAGCCAATTGTTCATATTTTTCCATTTTTTCTTCTATTCTTTTACACTTTCTTTTCATTGTCACTCATATCTTGTGTCTCCATTTGAAAGATTCGTTTTGATTTTAGTGCAGTCTCAGTCAACACAATCCCTGTCTTCAAATTTGGAGTTATTTTTCCATATGGCACAATGTTGATATTCGTCTCTTCACACTTTAGGCCATAACACTGGAATTACTTTGGTAATGTTTAAGCTGGTACTTCACCAATGAGAATTCTTTAAGGCATTGCTCAGTGTACAGATAATATAGGTTTAAAGCGTTTAAATGTGTGAACCGGAGTAACCCCTAACTTTGCAGAAGGTAAAGAAAAAATGAGTCACATCCGATTATTCGTTGTGTGTTCTGCTGTACATACAATTAAAACTAACCACGTTTTTTCTTATGCTATCGTAATTACATATAGCAGTAACAATATATATACGTACTCGTGACTGTATATTATATATACGTACTCATGACTGTATATTATATACACGTACTCATGACGATAAGCCGGTGGCGCAGTGGTCTAAGCGATGGCCTCTGATCATTCGTCCGAACGGAGTCCGGGTTCGAATCCCGGTGAGGCATGGATGTTGTGTTTGTCTTACGGCACTGGCTCTCTCCCTTCCCTGGAACCAGTGACCCTAAATTAGGGACGGGCGACTGCTTATAGCACATTGAGTTTCTCACGGTGGTCGTTGAACCTCCAATCAAAAAAAAAAAAAATGACGATAAGGAATAGAAGGTGCATCGCTAATGCATGCATGTTGTTGTTTTTTATCTTGATACCCCTTCTACAGATTGCACTTCAATCACTACATCTGTTCCTTCAGCCGGAAACTCTAAATCTTAGCCTGTTCATGCGAGATGGATACCGCAGTAGAAAAAAATGTGATTGCAGTTAACAGAATAAAATACTTGATTGGTTTGGGTGTGACGTATACTCTAATTTAACTTTCATTTTTAGTTCCTTTTTCCATATAAATTTGAGTTCGTTCTCTCTAGCAGCTTTCAAACTTAACGTGATATAATTTGTCTCACACGAATACGGTTGATAACACTTGAGACCTGTGAGAGTGACGTATAGTTGTTGAGATAAGAACGGAACGATATATATAACTACCTTTACTACCCGGCTTTTCCCGGTACAGAATGTATGGAATCTGTAGAATCAAACGGACCAAAAGCGTTACAAATTATTTAATACGCGTCCAGGAGACACAGCGTTAGAACACTGACTGAACAAAATTTGTTAACAATTTGTTATCGATGATCAAATGCATCACGTGCTTTCTGTTTTAGACGTTTTTGAGGGGCGAATCTCTCGGATAAAAAAGTTAAAAACTTATCTTTGCGAATATTTTATGAAACTGGCTGAAATTTTACTGAACACCATGAATCGTTAATAGGAACATGACCTCCAAATTTCACCTGAATCGGTAAATAACTTTTTAAATTAGCCATCAAAATTTTATTAGCCGTTTCTGCGAATATATATTTCTGTTTACCGATGAATTAAAAATTCCATGCCCATTTTAAAAAGTTTTGACCGGATTCCTGTGAAATTTTGAGGGACTCCTCTTATTACCAAATCATGGTGTTGATAAAAATTTCATCCCGTTTCGTTAAGGTTTCGCAAAGTTTGTTTTTGCATTTTTAGGCACAGTTCTCAAGAATAGAAACACCTGTGGATGTGCCGGGGCGATGAATACAGTCACGTGCTTTCAGATTTGGAATAGGATGACGTAGGAAACAAAGCTGACTTTATTGATTAGCTTAATTATTAATTCATAACTCGCGAACGGAACAACGTAGAGATCTTAAAATAGTTGCGTTGACTTAGAAATTACATTATTAATAAGCTATGTACATTTCACGTTACCACGATTTGGAGTTCGACAGGTTTTGCTGCTTCAGACAAGCAGACGTTTCGTGTTTTATACACTGCTGGCCACCCAAAATGCAACACCAAAAAGGAAGCATCCGATTGGCCTGAAATTCGCAGCATGCGTCGCCCGCGAGCAGACATGCAAACGATTAGCATTGAAAGGCATATGCAAATCATGTGTGCCCCGCACGCCACCGAGAAGCACTATAAGAAGGGTTCACAGAAGGCGGGGTGTAAGTAGTGGAAGTGTGTTGTGCTGCCGGACCTGTGCGTGGGAAGCTTCCTGATGCCTCGTTGCAGAATACGGCAGTCACTCAGCACGTTTAGGAGTTCGACAGAGGACGAATAGTGGCTTATCGCGACAGCGGTTTATCGTACCGAGACATCGCTGCCCGTGTGGGACGACATCCAACCACAGTGAGGTGAGTATAAATTCGGTGGGTGCAGGAGGGACGGACGGACCGACGTGAGCTATCGCCGCAGCCGCGGTACACCACCGAATGAGAGGACCGGCATTGTTCTGCGGGCATTGACTGCTCGCACCGTCATATCACGCACGTTAGCGCAGGAATTGGAGTGTGTTCCGCAACAGCCTGTGTCAGCACGTACCGTTTGACGTCGTCTGCAGGAGCGGGGACTTGTCGCACGGCGCCCATTGCTCCGATTACCATTGACGTTACACCACCAGCGAGTGCGGCAGCAGTGGGCCGTTGAACGCCGCACCTGGACTACGGAATGGCACGACATTGTCTTCTCCGACGAATCCCGCTGCTGCCTGCAACACCACGATGGTCGGATCCGCGTGTGAAGGCACCGCGGCGAGAGGCTGTATGACGCCTGCATTATGCATCGCCATACCGGTCCGTCGCCTGGCGTTATGGTTTGGGGCGCAATTGGATATGACACCTGCACCCCTCTGGTACGCATCGCCGGTACACTCAACAGCCACCGCTACATATCCGACGTTTTGGAGCCTGTAGTCCACCTTTACCTGCACGACCTGCCAGCGGCCACGTTTCAACAGGACAATGTGCTCCCGCACGTGGCACGCATCGTGCAATAATTCTTCACGGCCCACCAGGTGTCACTGCTGCCGTGGCCTGCCTGTTCTCCCGATATGTCACCCATCGAACACGTCTGGTCGCTGGTCGGCAACCGAGTGGCCCTGCAAGCACCACCCGCGGCTACGCCTGGTGAACTGTGGCAACGTGTGGAAGGAACCTGGACCAACATAACCCAAGCCCACATCCAAAGCCTCTTTCGTTCGACGCCGAGGCGTGTAGCAGCCGTTATTGCCAGCCATGGGGGCCACACGAACTAATGATGTCTGCGTGTTCCGCAAGTCTCACGGGCCTGTAATCTCAATCGTTTCATCTTTGTATCTGTTGTTACGTGTCCAGTAAATCCGGCTTTCCTATCTCGTGTCCTTCTTGGTGTTGCATTTTGGGTGGCCAGCAGTGTATATAAGATATTTGAGAAACAGCAGGGTGTGGGATGTGATGGTGAATGTTAGTGTTAATTGTGGGTACGATATTGTTTAATTACCGTTTGAGTTATTTAAAGGTTGCGTGTTGTGTTATTTATAAGTACAAGTTACGACTAACGTTGTCCGGATATTATACTATGCTATAGGAAGTGTTGGCTGAAATAAAAGATTGATTAGTAAGTAACCGTTTTGAAGGTATTTAAGTGACTCCTGATTCACAATAAGTGAAGTTTTGGGGACGCCCCGGAGGCGCAGTTTTCCAACCGATGGCTTCTGACCATTCGTCTTAGGTGGGTCCGGGTTCGAATTCCGGTGAGGCATGGATGTTGTGTTTGTTTTACGGCACTGGCTCTCTCCCTTCCCTGGAACCAGTGGCCTTAAATTAGGGACGAACGACTGCTTGTAGCCCATTGAGTTGCTCACGGTGGTCGTAAAACCCCGATTAAAAAAAAAAAAGATGTTTTGGGAATTTTTTTATGTAGTGTGAAGTAAGTCAGCAACCGACAAACTCTACATGGTTAGGATCACAAAAGTAGGACTTTGCAGAGATGTCGGCCATGTTATTTATTTTTATCAGGTTTATGTCGCTCACGCTCAATAAAATTGATCATGGGGTTAAGTATCGGGAATCCAATATCAGACAACAGCCGTTGGTGACCCAAACTCATGTACCTCTCAAGAAATCACTTCCAGAAATTGATCACGACCAACAGTGTAAGAGGGTCAAGATTTGTTTCCTAGCTAAACAGCTGATGAAAAAGTCTTTACGACCAACTCTATCCCGTAATTATCAACTACGCGTTTATCAGTTGGATTAAATCTTTTTTAACGGAAAAAATTGCAAATTTCTGCACAATTCCTTGCCCGATATTGCTCTAGGACATAGATTATCAATTATGCCGTTTCTTTTCTGAAATCCAGGAAGAAAGGGATCTTCAAAAATTTGAGCGGCGTTCTTGTGATAGCGTAGCAAGAATACTGATTTATCTACATGTTAAGAAAACAAAATATTGTATTATTTGGTATTTAACATATCGCTTTTAATAACAGAGAATGTCTGTAGCAGCTATAACTCTTGGGAAAATCATGGCAGACTGTTCAAAATTTAGCAGATTATATTCAGTTGTTTCATAAGTAGAAATGGCCGATTTAAAGTCTGACCAGTAAAAGGAAGCTTGTCAGAAACAAGTTATTTGCTATTTCTGTGGAGCAAAGATAGATAGCTGAGAACGTGAAGATGAGATTGAACACGAGCGCGTGCGCTGCCACTGGTGCTTGGAAATGTCTGTCCCCTATGAACCGCGAGAACCAAAATAATCTCTTATTCAGATATCGGTATTCTTCCTGGTTGGATTTTTTTTTATTTCTGTTTTAACATTTACGTAGCTCCCTTGACTGTTGGAGTCTTCTGAGGTAAGATTATAGACGCGGAAATCAAAGAATTCAAATCCCCTACCATTTATGAAGTTTAATTTACATTCTTTTGAATCTGACATTTTAGAATAAATCGTGATTTTGCAATTTTTACGCAGCGCGGCATATATTGAGGAATTACTGGTTTGTGGTGTTGCTCATTTTTCACGATTGCCTATGATAAATTATATGCCAAGAAATCTAAGAGGAAGTTTTACTTTAATAACTTGGTATCTGCGCAGAATTATTTTTCTCCAAATTGTGATTCCAGACTTTGCACAGAATGTGGAACATGAGAGTTTTCCCTTTCAGTTAAGCAGATGACGTTGATTCATACAGTGCACATCTTTTTCTATATAAAGAATGGAAGCAGATATTTAACTGTGTTCAATGGAAAATTGCATGGATTTCAATAAAACAATCTTTCAATCTATGGTTAATTTTAAATGCGCAAGTCAAGATTAAGTCGGGAGAGTAAGCTATACGAAATGTTCTTCCAAATAATGTAGCATAATGTAAAAAAAACTACTTTAATTCTTCAAACACGGAAGGAATAAATGGTTTCAAACTTCAGATCAGATCATATGTAGAGGATTTTAGGAAAGGAGTGTCTGACCCCAGGTCTTAAACAACCCTTAGAAATAGGAAGCTAGGAGATTTGGGCTAGAGTGCCTGATAGGAAAGTGACACGGAAGCGAGGTAGAAAAGGGGAGGAAGACGCCCTTGTTTATTACCGGGGGGCCAGTCCCCGTGGACCGACGGCTTAACGTGCCTTTCCAACGCACGGCGGCTATTTAGTGGTCCGAGCGTTCGTACCGCCCCGGGATCGAACCTGAGGTTTCCCCGTGGCAGTCCCCAACGTTGACCGCGGCCCGAGGTTTCCAACTTAAAAGTAACAAATACCATCGTATGTTTTTTTTAAATAAACTGTTTTTTAGAGTGAAGGGCATAGTGCATATACACACATATACAAGTAAAAGCACAAAAAATTAATTGAATTCTAAAGGAAAAAAGGAAAAATATATACACCAATGCACTGATATGCCAACATATTATCAAAGCAAAAACACAAGTGTTGGGGATACGTCTGGCCACCAGCTGGCAGTGATGGGTCACTGCTGGCTGAAATTCGCCGCACACTGCCCGCTAGCGGTCCGCTGATGGCAGCGCTATCAGTTGGCGAGCCATTAATGGCCCTGCAGCATCGCCATGAATTGTGGGCCTCCAAGCTAGTGCCACTAGTGGACCGTTGCTGGCAACCAATGAAACCCTAACAGCAGGTGGAAGCAACGGGACTGCGCATGCGCAAAAGCAAAACTTGCTGTGTGTCTCACGGTACCAGTTAGTTGAAGACGACGCTATTGCCATCGTATTATTTTAGTGGATGTTAAGAAAAAAATCCATATGTGGAGAGGCGAATTAATTTCCTAATGAAATTCCACGTCTACGAAGATATCAGATTAAGCCATGAAATACACCCACTCCATTCCCATGAATCACATATCATGAAATGGAGTGGGTGAATAACAGGGAAAAAAATTGAAACCGCTTGAAACAAATGTCCTGGAAAAACATTAAAAAAACGTTTGTTGAAAAAAAAATTTTACACGTACAAAATTTATTAATTATTTCAAATAAAAAATAAAAAAGCAACGCTATGTGGATATAATGTACTCAACCATGGGTTGAATACACAAGACTCAGAGGAATTCGCTTCTAAAAATAACGAAAAGTAACATAAAATATCTTTCCTCTTTAAAACAAATGTAGCTTCTGACAACGGAAAGGAAAGATACAACATTAAAAATGTAACAAAATGTGAAATGAACCCGGGTAAATATATATATTAATTCAACAATCGCCTTTCAAGACGGCAAGGACAGTACGAAACTTTGGAAAGTTGGTACACTCCTTGAAAATGAGTGAAGTTCCCTTAAGGTAAAAAAAACACTATCGTTACGTTGAAAAAAAAAATTATGAATTATATGAAACTGACTTTTATAAAAAATACCTCGCAATATTGTAAAATGAAAGAGGGAACCATTTGATTACACATTCCGCACGAAACAGACAGCTTCAAGCAAACGCTCGTGCGTGGCAAATTAGTCCGGTCGGTGGAGAGCTCGCCTCTCACGTCGACGGCCCAGGTTCGTAACCCCCTAGATCCAAACGGGCGTTTTTCCGGTCTGTTGAGAAAATTTCCCCAGCGCAGTGCTATAATTCACAAGTTTTGTAAGGGGAGAAAAAAGTGTTGCAGCTTTGGGAAACTGCGATTAATATTTTTTATGGCTACTACTGGGAAATTGGCAGACACGATTCTGCAAGCCATCAGTTACGTCATGTGGTTGCCGGCTACCACTACCGGCAAACTAGAGACCACATAAGGCTAGCCATCATTTCTGGCATGTGCTTGCAGGGCCGCTGAAGGGCCACTTGTGGCAGCTACTACCTGTGATGGATAACTGATGGCCCTGTTGTGGCATATGGCAACTGATGGAATGCCAACTGTTAGCCAGCTGTTGGCCTGAATTGCTGGCTCTTCTGTTAGCCGCCCGGACAGTTTACTGACGGTTCGGAAGTGGCAACATAGTGCTGGGCGATTGCTGGCAGTGGCCTAGTGCTGGGCCAGCAAGATTGTTTTTGCTGGGGTTTATTTCTTTCCTCCTCACATAAATGGGTAACTCCAACACGTAAAATGGCATGTTCCAGCTGTATCCAATAATATCCAAGCAGATCAACTCGTCGAGTGTCAGTTAGCATTCGATTGAGACGTTGAGCGTGGAAGGGACTTTAAACGTGACGGAGACTTTGCATATGGAAAGGATTTTAAACGTAGCAGGGACTTTCAAAGTCGCGTGATAGTTGGCACCATGCGTGCCGGTTCAGCGTCACCCAAGTGGGTGTTCTCCTCGGCTATTCGCACAAAACTGTAGCAACGCATTTTCATGAATAGTGGGAGAAGCAAAGATCGTCTAGTAGTCTTCACTCTTGTGAACTCAAAGAAAATTCGCGAGAATAGAGCAAGCCGAAAGACTGTCTACAATCCGCCAAATCCTTACAGTATTCTACGATAGTATATTAAGGGTTATCTCCAAAGACACCAGGTGTCAAACCATGTTGCAATTCAGAAGGTTCAAAGGAACAGTGGATAGAACCCTGCAAGCGATCAGACGGACCACGACCCGGCATATCACTGCAGAATTCAACATTGGTGACCCGAAGGTCATATCCGAATACAGCACGTATCGGACCATGTCGCGAATGGGTTACAACAGGCGACAACTATTTCGCCTGTCCCCTTCGACTCTTCTCATGCAACATCTGTTTTCACCCACAGAATCGCCGATTGCTAAAATTCTATTAGGTGTCACACCTTTCACTGTAAATCCTTGTTGCTGTTGTTCGTGAAAAGCCGAGAAGGACAGCCTTTCTGGAGGTGCTCGAACCGCACACCTGTCGCCACCTATCATGCTACGTTCAAATTAGCTCATATCGTTGGTTTTACCCATTCCGAAACTCAATAAAACGCAGAGTGGTGCTTGATGAACTGGTATCCCTGATTTGTGTCGGACATCGCGCTTACGTGCCGTTCTATGTGTTAGAGTGAATCATTTGTGTTAAAAGGGTATGTATATCTAAGAATTTTTTGTTGTTATTCTTGTTGATAGTTTAAAGACCACCGCGAGCAACTCGATGGTTTATAAGCAGTCGCCCGTCCCTAATTTAGGGCTACTGATTCTAGGAAGGGGAACGATCCAGTGCAGTAAGACAAACACAACATCCCTGTCTCACTGGGACTCAAACTCGAACCACATAGCGGACAATTGTAAGTGGCTATCGCTTAGACTACTGGGTCACCGGGGCGGCACGTTTCTAATAAGCTAGCATCTTAGTGCGTGTGTAGGGGGAGGGTACAATACATGAGTGCGTGTTGTCATTATCAGCGTCAAACTTTATCAATCCACTGCTGAACGAAAGTATCCCTAAGTCTCTTCCACAACTCTCTGTCCTGGGCCATTCTATAACATATGGCTCTGACATGCTACAGAATTTTATTCATCCACCTTGCTCGTGGTCTTCTTCTGGGACTTCTTCTGTCCCTTGGCATGGAGCCTAATAATTTGTTTTCAAACCGCTGACAGTTTTTCTAGCAATATAACCAGCCCTCTGCCACTGGAGGGTCTTTGCTGATATTTATGTCATCAACTCTTGTCATTTTCCTGATCAAGATTTCCTCCTCTTTGCTTCTGCGTTACACCAAGTTCGCATTTTCTCATGCTTCTTTGAGTTTTCTGCAGACATTCTACGTCATTTGCAGTCAAGATGCATGTCTCTGATTTGTAAATAAGAACTGAAAGAATACATCGGTTAAACATTTTTCTTCTCAGACGTAATGTCCAATTGCTCTTAAAAATTGCTCTTTTCCTTACAAATGTTCTTCATCCAAATATCATACGCCTGTTCATTTTTTCTTCAATGTGGCCCAGGCTTGCTATCTTTTGCCCAAGGTAAGCGAAGGCATCGGTTACTTCGAGAATCGCCCCATCAAATTTTAAGTCTTCATTCTTACAAATGCATTATACATCCATTTGTTCTTCTGTAAGAATTTTCTGAATTATACATCAATTTTGTTTCTGTTTTCTGTAAGGATTAATGATGCTGGTATTAAAGGGCCCTAAATGCTGCATCCATTCCTTAATCCAACTTGTTATCTTAGTTGATCCATGTCCAGTGTCTTATTCAAGCTATGTTACAGTACCTTAGCGAAATTTTTGTAAACAGCTGATAGGAGTTTATTGGATCCATAGTTCCTGAGTTCCTCAAGATCGCCTTTATGATAAGAATTGTTTCAGTCATCAGTAATCTTATCTTTATTAAGGCATCTAGTAAAAACTTAGGATAATGCAATTTCTATTTCCTCACCGGTCTCTTGTACAATGCCCACGATAATACCATCTTCCCCTCATGTTCTTTATTGTACGGGCCACATCTTCTTGGAGGAAGGAAGGGAATTTATCATCTATAATCTTCTTTGTCTGTAATAGATGTATAAAACTTTGTATTTAATTTATGAAAGCATCTTTGGTTCTCATCAAAAGTTTGCTCCTATTTCTGGTTTCATTACTACCTTCTTTTCTGAGTACCATAGTATGTTTTACTGCATTACTGAGATGACCCTTTGTTGTCTTCAGGCTTCAGTTGTTTTCACTTGATATTTTATCTAATTCATATTTGCACTTAATATATATATATATATACTCTACTGCTTGTGAAAATTGCAACAACCAGAAAGAATTGCGCTATTCTATTGAAATTTATATCACAGATTCCTCATCTTCCAGGAAATAACTTATTACATTTATAGAGGTACACATACATATTCTTTCTCTTCATAACACAGTATTATGTGAAGTCACCTGGAGTAACAATAACAGACTCTACAAGCCGTCGTATTGAATGGAATAGTTTTTTGATATCGTCTTGGGGAATATCCTGCCAGACTGCTTCCCTTCGAGTCCAGAGTTCATTTCTGGTGAGTGACGGAGGCGTTTTACGGGCCAGTCGTTTAGCTACCATGTCTCAGGAATGTCCGATCGGGGACATATCCAGCGTACGTGCAGGCCAGGGAAGAAACGGAATCTGCCGTGCATGGAAGAAATCTTGAATATTCCGGGCCATGTATGGCCGAGCATTGTCCTGCTGTAATATAGCTCCAGGATAACTCTGAAGGAAGGGTATCACCTCTGCCTCTAAAACATCCCTAATGTATCGCTGGCTGTTCAGGGTTCCATAAATTCAAATCAGAAGAGATCAACTATAATTTAAATCCACTAAACTCTAAATGGCAGCGTCCGTTTACGGAGGGCATGGAAGCTTCCTGCCTGCATCCGGGGTTTCATTTATTCATTTTTATGCAAATGCACGTTGGAATGCATGTATTTTTAAATCACACGAGAGAGAGAGAAAAAACATTTTCGACAGCATTGGGATCTTCGCCTAAATATTTGAGAAGAAAGTGTTCACTGGTTTTGCCAGTGCAGTTGTTAACCACTTTTCCACCAGCGTAATATGTACCACAAATAACAATGGAACCTTTAAAAATATTTATTGTAGGATGCTTGTTATTTGCACTGTTTGTTTGTTGCATTTGCATTCCTTACCCACTTGTATAACAAAGGCTTTCAAATTTTTACATTTACTGCTTTCTCTGGAATAAACAGAAGGGACAGATATCATATTGTCGGATGTTTATCCCTACTTTTGGGCATAGTGTGTTTTTTATATCACTGTACTCGAAAGTGGAACAACAAATGTAAAAATTAGAAAGTATTTCAAAATAATTGAAAAAAATCAACAAAAGCTAAATTCTCAAAAAGCTATGCTAATTTTAAAGCTGCTTTAGTAGAAAACACTATCGAAAATGTGAAACAGTTCAATTTTAAAAGCATCTCACATTTGTACATGCTTTCATTTCGTGTTAGAGTCCGGTCGTAGGAATCCAGACTATCCAACTCTTAGATAATGACTCCAGGAACTAAGGTGGAGAACAACAGGGGCCAGAAAAGTCAGTCTGAAGTATGCAAATGACTAAACGTGAATCGTAGCATTGTAAGCCGTCTTTGGAATGGATTTCAAACAATTCAGAACTGCTTTAGAAGAACTGTTCATGGACACCCTAGGGTTGCATCGGCTAGAGATTATCAGTACCTTCTCCTAAACAAAGTGAAAAGTAATGGAGAAGCTCGAGGCAGGATAAAGTCTCTCTGAATTAGGCCGATGGCAAAATATAAACCCTAACGTTGCAATTCGATTTTGTAATCGATTTCAAACTAGTCAAGGCTTATCTAGAAGAACTGTTTCTGCACACCATAGGACCACATCAGCGAGGAGGACCGTGACTCCCACCTAAATGCGAGAAGCCAACTCTTCCTGTGGGGGCAGTTCAATGTAGACAGAGCTGCGTCCACAAGAAGACTTTGGTGTATTTAAAGGTATACTTCGCCGCCTCGGGAAGTATACCTTTTAATAGTCAGAACCCAGCTCAGCGCTGGGTTCTGACCATTAAAGTGTACTTTGATTACCAGGCGTACATAAAAGCGCTTGGCAAATTCAGATACAAAGCACCCCTGGTGAGGGAAATAAAGAATTTTGTGGAGACAACAGGCTATACAGAAATCTCTTTTAATTGGGTCCGGAGCCATGTCGGAACCAGTGAAAACGAACGGGTAGACCAGCTGGCAAAAGTGGCAGCTAGAAACGAGATGATTCACTGTCAGCTGAAGACGTCACTGCAAAGTTCGAGGACTCAGATGATGCAAGCCACGTTAAAAGAGTGGTAAAATTTTGGTATGAAAGAGATGCGGAAAGGAAGACGAACTGTATCTTTCCCAGAGTCTCAACCAGAAGCATATGGTTTCCTTAACCAAGTACTCAGCGGGCATAGCGTATCAGCCGACTATTTCAGTACGTTTTCAGTTTAGGAAAGAGCGTACAGATGCAGTGCATGGGGATGGGGCTCATATGATTCTTGAGTGCAGTTCTCTTTCAGCGAGAGGAAAAGTTATCGCTCCAGAAATGGGAAAGACGAAGGACGTTTCTATCCTGCTCAGTTTTTCTAGAGGTAGACAGCAAATCATCGAGATGACCGAAGAGTTCTTCGTGAGGCAAGAAGAATACCTGAGGGTTACTAGAAGAATACCTGAGGGTTACTGGAAGAATACCTGAGGGTTACTAGAAGAATACCTGACTGTTACTAGAAGAATACCTGAGGGTTACTAGAAGAATACCTGAGGGCTGCTAGAAGGAGGAAGCGGAGGACGACGACTCAGGCCCATAGTCGTAAGCCATAGTCACTAGCCCTGAGTGCTAGTAAAGTAATATACTCATTTTCAATGAAAATGCCATCGTATTTTTTGTCTCAGTTCATCTCTGTCAAAGGCTTCACGGAAATAAAGAATGAATTACCCAGATACATGACCACCTAATTGATTTAACATGTGTGAAACTAATCCAGATATTAAAAATGAACAGATGGTCCTATACTAGTTTTCGCAATGGAGAATAAATCTCTCAGCCAGTCGCATATTTAGATCCCCGCCCATTCAGCACGTCACCCGTACGGGCAATGGAGTGGGAAGTGGTGGTCCCGAGGGGAAGTGAATACTGACCAGTCTTCCGACCCATCCTGTCCGAGTTCAAGACCCGTCGGATACTGGCAGGATTACTCTCGCAACGCCTTCACTTAAATTAATTTTAAAAGGGCTCGATTTCTCCGTACACGGCCAGCGTTTTGGCGGTGCAGGCTAAGTCATCAGATGCTTACATTTGTAGAGAATTTTTCGCTTCAAAACTCAGCATCGTGTAAAGCCCCTCGAGCAACATTAACAGCCTGTACACGACGTAGTATCGAATGGAAGTGGTTTTTGATATAGTCTTAGGGAATAGCCTGCCAGGATGCTTCTATACGAGACCAGAGTCCATTTGTGGTCACTGGCGGAGGCTTTTGATGGGCTAAGGGCTTAGTTACCATTTCTCAGACATGTTCAATCGGGAACATAGTCGGCGAGGTGAAGTGCAGGCTAGAGAAGAAGCGGTATCTGTCGTGGATGGAAGACGTTTTGACATGTGTGGCCGAGCGTTGTCCTGTTGGAATATAGCGCCAGGACAATTCTGAAGGAAATATATCACCTCTGCCTCTGATACATTCATGATGTATTTCTGACTGTTTTAGGGTTTCTTCAACTCGAATCAGGCGAGATCACGAATTGAACCAAATGACTCCCCAAACCATGACCTTGGAGTTGGGTCGGTATGACGCTGCAAGGCGCGGTTCACCACGATGTCTTCGAATTCATATGCTTCCTTCATGACACTTCAAGAGCGGCCAATCAGCGCTGCAGTGCCTGTGTCCCAGACCCAGCTGCAGCCTGAGGCGTCTGTGGTCTATGGTTGAGGACTTGAAGAAATGCGCAGCAATGGGCTGCTAGCGACTAGTTGTTTGTTCAGTAGACGACGTCGATCTGTGCTGTGGGACAAAGCCTGACTTGTGACAGTGCTCCACGTCTGCACTAACGCCATAATGTCGCTGTGCTATCGATCACTACCATGCGGTACAGGTGTCTATCATGCCATGGAGTCGTACGCTTTTAAGGTCCATTTCCCGGATTTCTGTACGTCCACGCCTCATGTGTCCACTTACGCCAAGTTTGTGTCACTCTAAGAGCGTTTCGTCCCGTTCGAGCGTTCAAGCCTCATGTGTCCACTTACGCCAGATTTGTGTCACTCTACTGGCGTTTCGTCCCGTTCGAGCTTCGAAGCCTCATGTGTCCACTTACGCCAGGTTTGTGTCACTCTACTGGCGTTTCGTCCCGTTCGAGCGTCCAAGCCTCATGTGTCCACTTACGCCAGGTTTGTGTCACTCTACTGGCGTTTCGTCCTTCGTCCCGTTCGAGCGTCCAAGCCTCATGTGTCCACTTACGCCAAATTTGTGTCACTCTACTGGCGTTTCGTCCCTGTTCGAGCGTCCAAGCCTCATGTGTCCACTTACGCCAGGTTTGTGTCACTCTACTGGCGTTTTGTCCCGTTCGAGCATCCAAGCCTCATGTGTCCACTTACGCCAGGTTTGTGTCACTCTCCGGGCGTTCCGTTCCGTTCGAGCGGCAATTTCGAGATAGGAAAATCCAGCTTCTTCCTCGCTCAAAGTCCACAAGGTGTTCTCAATGCTACCTTATTTGGCGAAGGGGCATAGTGAGATGCAAGAAACACCCGTTCGACTGTATTTTGGCTCTTCATTGATAGAAATATCACGTTTGAGCCAGCTTTTTATACCCAAAACAGGACAGTTCAGAGGACGTTGCTCCGAAACCGCAAATTTTCACTGATATTTTAATCATTTGCCTGTCCCAATCATTGCCTCTACATATCCTGTAATTTTCATGTTTATTTCAGCAGTCGCTATTATTGCAAAATTACTACACTGCTGACAACCCAAAATACATTACCAGGAAGGAAGCATCCGATTGGCCTAAAATTCGCAGCATGGGTCGCCCGCGAGAGGACATGCAAACGAATAGCATTGCAGGGCATATGCAAATCATGTGCGCTCGGCCATCACCTCCTAATAGCTTAGCAGGCCCGCGCACCGATTTGTGACGTCACTAGAGTAGTTCGTAGTCTCGGAGAGGGGCATTACGGCGATGTGCGAACGAACGCGTCTTTACGTACACCAACTAACCAGGTCGTGCGTTCTTTTAGAGTTTCACTGCATTTAAATAAGAGCTTGTGTGTTTGTTTTCAAATAACTGCAGAGTTAACAAGTTTGTTTAATAATCTTTTAAAATACAGAAGCAAAAGAAATTACAGGGTAAAATTTAGCGTAGCAATAATTTCGACTTGAAAGGGTAAGCAACACAGATTCGTCAATTTAATGAAAGCATCCCTGTCATTTCACTGGAAGTGATAAACCATTTCTATAATCGAAATTATAAACTGTTGTCGTAGTTTCACTTGAAGTTATAGTATCTTTATAGTTAACCGAACGATTCCTGTACTTGTGAACAAATCGTTCTTGTACTTGAAAGATTAGTTTGAGGGTCCATTACGAAGTATCGCCGTCGTTTCAAAAGATGTCGATTGACATATTTAAGGAATCAGATTTTTCATTCATTGCAAACTTATGACTATGAAAATTTTAATAATGAAATAATTCCTTTAGTGAAAATGTATTTTATATGCAATCCGTGATCACTAATATATATAAAAAGGTCAAGAAAAACTGAATTTTTTTCTGTGTTTTTTAATTATTACCAAAGGCTCAATAAAACACGTTTTAACATACATACAGGGAATTGCTGCTTGATCCACTGATTGCATCAAATAAATTAAGATTTCAAGAAAATTATGCCATTGCTACATTATTAAACGTACAATAATGACATAACAAGTTTTCCTAATTTTAGTACCATCTAGTTACGTGTTTGGACAACTTTATTTTGATAAGCAAATGTAAAGTTTATAATTTTTGTCTTCCAGAGCACTATTTCAAAAAAGTTACCTTGTCAAAGTTCAACACATCTGTATTAAGTATATTAGTAGCATTAAGCAAAACTATTTGGATCCACAATATAAGTATTTCTTTTTATCTGGAAAAATACAAGTAACTTATTGGCGGAAATTTCCTGAAATTTGATTTTCAAGAAGTATTCAGGAAAACTGACAATGTACAAATAATTATGGTTGTGTAGTTCTTTGTGTATCACAAACACAATTTGATTATGTGTCCGTTAGCTGTTCCTTGAAGAATTTCAAAGACACATTTCTAAGAAAATCTGAAATTTGTTCCAATAATTTCTTAAAGTATTTTTTCAGATAATTATTATATTTTTTGAGAACCTGACAAATGCACATGCAGTAGTTATTGTACTGAATAAATCTAAGCGATTGTTTTGGTACTATAGGATGTATTTTTAAAAGATGTACATGTTTCATTATAAATTGACTAACTTGATGTACCATTTTCTCAGAAACTATAAAAAGCAATGGTATAAAATTTTGCACAAATGTTTTGTCTTTGCTAAAGCTATTGAAAAAGATTGTTTTTTCCTTTTTTTATGATTTTGGTTTCAAAATAAATTCTATGAAGGATTGAAGAAGTTTTTCCCTATACAAAAATTGACACCCACCCTCACGTTTGGAAGCACACTTTCCAGTAGTTATCGGATAATATGAGATATATTAGTTCCAGTTATTATTGCTGTAGCTTGTGAAGACACAGTGCAGGAAGTCTGGAAACAGATAAGTCTAGATAAATGAATAAAAAGTTAATCTCTCATTTTAAGCAAATATTTTCAAAAAAAAAAAAAAAAAAAGAAGCGAGTATATATTTCTACTTGTATTTTAAAAATCTTGTTTGTTTAGAACATAGTTTCCACAATATGTGGATTCATGTCGATCCACGTACTTTTCTTTCTCTTAAAAATAACAATATCCAAGGCTTAAAAATACCATGCCCGAGATGCCCAGAGCATGTAAATCATTCGTCTGGGCAGGTAAATAAAACATCTAATTGCCTGTGCATGGTAACTAAATTTTAAAATAAAAAAGTTTGTAATAAAATTTCCTACTACACAAGAAAAAAAGACAGTCATCACATGTCGTGTTTCATGTCATTGTTAATTAATGGAAGTTGTATTATTGTTACGAAGTACCAAGGAAAGAGTAATATCACATTTTTAATTATGTTATGCTCTACGCCCAGAAATCGGAAACCTAGTTTTGCTCCAAATTTTGTTTATAATCAACAACAGTATGCATGCCTCTGATGTAACTGACCTCTCATGTTTAGTGACAAAGGGAGAAAACTTTAACAAAAGGAACATGGCAGAATCACTAAATTTCCGAAACATCAGTTTCATCATCGTACCATTTCATACCAATTTTAGCATCAGCATCTTAAAAATTGATATACACACGTTTGTGCATTGAACATTTGTAATACAGACCCTTAAAATGGAAGTGCAAACATGTAAAAACAGTTCATATTTTTAACTTAAAAAAATAGGGTTCTGGTTTGTTATCTTAAAAGATACATTTTCCTGCGCATCCAGCTTTTACTACCTGGGCAAGTAAATAATTTCTTGCCCAGGTAGTACTGATATATTTCACCTAATTTTTAAGAAATTGAATGGTTTTGATAAATTCCCATCCTACCACAGATAGAGCATACACACTGCTCCCACGAGAGTTCTTCATTGTGTTGGTTTGTAGAAAAATGCTTCAAAATCTTTAAACGGACATTTTAAAGGCAAACTTACTCCTGAACTATGTGTGAACTTCTGTTTTTGTGCATTCATATCTAATTTTTGCTGTCTATACTTGATTCAGTGTTTGTGTTCCTTTAGTAATAAATATTAAAAATGATAATTCAATGCAATTCTCTATGTCTGCAAACACAAAAGATGTATTTCACATGGCAACAAGGCCTTAGCATTTATATAAAGGACATAGGCATGTTAGATGTGTACATGACATACATATATTTCGTATAGGATATAAGTATTTTACAAGCATTTGTGCCCAGAAATAGGGACCCCAAAAAAGTTAATCTAACGCTGCCTAAACACTTAAATAACTAAGTACGAATGTATCAGCATATTACTCTTGGGATCAAAAACATGCAACCCTTATTATTCTGTGTCCATAATAAAGTTTAAAATCCCTTCCTAAATATACATATTTTACTTTGAACTTATTTGATACATTGGCAAAAACATGTTATGGGTTACTATAACAACACAAGTAATCTATTCTTTCCATTACAAACATAAATTTCATTTTTCAAAAATATTTTCAGTGCTTTGACTTCCCGCTGTGAGATGCATTAGATTATAAAATTAGCCAAATTTAAATTTTCTAGTTCAAAATTTTTATTTTACGAGTAGTTTAAAATAAGGTTAACAAAAGGTTTCCACGTACCTTAGAGTTGAAAATTTTCACGCTTTATTGCTGTAATCCATTTTGAGAACCTCCCCATTAGTAGGGAATTTGAATACTTTTAATATTCCTCTATGAAAATAAATTTAGTTGACAATTTGACAACAACAACCACGCACATCCGTAGTCACGCTTACACGGAGTGAGCAAGCTCATGCATGCTCGACCACCCAACACGGACATCAGCCTACTCTCCCCTACGTCACGCAGCTTCCGGCGTTCGGTGCGCGGGCCTTCTAAGCTATTAGGGGGTGATGGCTAGGCACGCCACCGAGAAGCACTATAAGAAGGGTGCACAGAAGGCGGGGTGTACGTAGTGGAAGTGTGTTGTGCTGCCGGATGTGTGCGTGGGAAGCTTCTGATGCCTCGTCGCAGAATACGGCAGTCATTCCAGCACGTTTAGGAGTTTGACAGAGGACGAATAGTGGCTTATCCGACCAAAAGGCTTCTTCGTTTCTTCTGCTAGCCATCACGATTCCTTATATATATAATCCATATTTTACTTAGTGATCAGGAGAGTCTATAACGGCTTTTCTGCCAACATGAAAGCATCGAAAAAGCTGACATAAAGTTCTGTCTCCGCTGTTTCCTTTCGTGGCCTAATCTGTTATTCGACATGGGACCGAAGGGAATCACCTTCTTTCTCTTTCTCACAATCTCAGACACAGAGCATATATATATATATATATATATATATATATATATGTGTGTGTGTGTGTGTGTGTGTGTGTGTGTGTGTGTGTGTGTGTATTCATCAGGCTCCTATATAAAAAATCTTCACTATTTATAAAATGTTCACTAAGGTTCTTTCACATCGCTTGAAGTTAAAACTAGACATGGCTCAACCAAGGGAACAAGCTAGATTCAAGAGTGGTTACAGTACTGTAGATCATATCTATATACTAAGAGAACTAATTGAAAGAACAAGAGAATACGAACTCCCATTATGCTTTGTTTTTTTTTTTCATTATAAAAAGACTTTCGAATCCGTGAAACCATCAGCAGTTACAACTGCTTTGATGGCCTGCTGTATTGAAGATGCATACATTAGCATTATTAATAACATCCATGAAAATGCAAGTGCAAACGTTCGGATATCTGAAGATACAACACAAATAAAAATTTGAAGGGGAGTATGACAAGGCGAAACCATATGCCCCAAGCTCTTTAATGCCATGCCACATTGCAAAATGTCTTTCAATCATTGAATTGGGAAAACAAAGGGATAAAGATCCATGGAAATTATTTAACTAACTTTCGTTTAGCTAATGACGTAGTCATTTTTGCATCTACCCCTTCAGAATTGCAGAGTATAAACCAAGAACTTGCTGATAAGTGTAAAGGAGTGGGATTAAAAATGAACTTTCGAAAGACAAAAGTGATGTGCAAACAAGAAAAGATTAATCAATTGATAGAGAAAAGCTTGGAATAACTGATAGGTACATTTATCTTGGACTGCAGATATCAAGTAAGGGTCACATTCATGAAGAAATTAACCGGCGTCTAAAACTTAGATGAAGAGCTTTTGGAAGAAAAAGTACAGTTTTTAAGAGCAGTATGACATTGTGTCTTAAAAGAAAAATGTTTAATCAATGCATCCTGCCAGTGCCTACGTATGAAGCAGACATGGATCTTAACTAAAAACGACATACAAAGACTGCAGACAGCTCAAACACACATGGAGAGATGCATGCTTGGTGTAACCAGGAAAGCTAAGATGAGGAACTTGTGGATAAGGAAAATGACAGGAGTAGACGCCATTATGACCAGAGTGAAATCCCTGAAATGGCAATGGGCTGGGTATGTTGCCAGAAGAACGGACCACCGATGGACAACCGAAATTTTAGACTGGATTCCGAGGAACAGAAAAAGGCCCAGAAGAAGATCCCATGGGAGATCGATGGATAAAATTCGAAAGCATGCCGGAGTGACATGGAAGAGACAGGCTCAAGACAGACAATTGTGGAAGAAACTTGGGGAGACCTTCATCCAACAGTGGATTGATAATGGTTGACAATGATGATAATGATGCTATTCTGTGGAATAAATATTGTTTTCTCAAGACGTGGAACAATTAAGAGAAGGATATTTCTACCACAGAATTTATGCCTGAGATACTGATGATTTACTTAATTAAGCTACGATTAGTCAGAATTAGCTTCGACTGGTACAAATCTGAAAAAGTTCAGAATCTTCAAACTCAGATACGGATAGCAAGCTCCAAAGGAAATCGAGAGATGCGCGTCCGCTTCCTGTTCCAGGGCGATGTAATTTTCATGTTTTCTTATGCGATGGTCGCATGATATTACATAATCTTAATATCTCGCTGTGTACACGTGATGAAATGGTTTTGTGTTTAGCTTTAACTGCGCAGTTATTGCACGTAGTAGATCCATCGATACGATACAAAATCATTGCACGCATCTCTGTGATATAAAATTGCTATAGTCTCCCTTACGAAGGTTCCTTTTGCTGTGGTGAACGGAGCAATATCTTTGATGTCGCTCCATAGCGGGGTAGCCTCGTTATTTATTCTTTTCCTGATAGTGCAACCGTAGGTTTCCCATATTTGATATTCCTTTTGTGTTCGTCGAGCATTGCAGGAAAAGACCTTTTTGTCATTCTTATGTATAATATTTTTAGATCCCTCACGTATGCGAATGGAACACACTTCCGCACGCTCAGACGTGATAGGTTGGAGACCATGTCGTGTGGTTATGTCAGAGATGCATCTAGGGGATTAATCCCCACGTCATAATTAAATCTTTTCAGGGTTCTTTTGAACCAACGAGAACCTCGGTAAATATGGGATGCACCCGATGAATCTTGGCGAAGGATTTTTGATCCAAATTACACCTTTATAAAAAACCGATTTATTGTCTCATAAAGTACTGCACTTCTTGTACTTAACTCTGATGTATCCGCAGTATTATGTTCTATTTTTTTCTCTCTCTTTTATCCTATTTTTCACGCCCTTTCAATCCGCACCTCCGATGAAACCGAAAAAAAAACAAAAAAAGTATGTGGGCCAGGTACCACTGTTTTCTCATTAATATATTTGAGTAAGGAAAAAAGCAGTCTTGTAAGCTAAAATATTCCAAATTTTAGGTATTAATTGAGTAACATCTGGCATTTTTCTTAATATTTTACTTTTTGTTTTGTATCTCAAAAAACTTCCTTTTCCGATTTTGATAAAAATGGTCAACTTTTTCTCTCATGTTTGTCACTTTGACTTTCGAGACCGTGTTCACTATTTCAGTTTCTGTCATCACTAATTTACTACACTGTGGTTTCGGTGGTACTTGGAAGCTCTCTGATTAATTATGGTATAAATCATTTCTTCTTGCTATTCGTACATTATTCCTGCAAAGCAGTAATTCACGAACGATCATTCAAACGAAAAGTCATTCAATTTACAGGTTGTGATTACGCTCACTGAGTAAATAATTCGTTGTAGGAACCCCGTATTTGCGGCCAATACGCTCTCTGGGATACAGAGTAAAAATTGATATACTGCTCAGAAGAGCGCGAGCAACTCGCTCGCACCATTCAAATGAATGGCATTCCCGTATAATTCTCATTCTTATTTACTAACTGATAGCTCACTCACATAACAGGTAATACTGATTAATTATTGACATTAGTTTTCTTATTGAGAATTCGTTTCCGAACTCTTGCGAAAGAAATAAAGTTAAACGTGCTGGAACTTTAGTGTGTGTCGCAGTAATGGCGAACTCAATGATCATTCACAGCTATCAGAGAGAACCTTTAACCATTCACGGTGAAGAGTCGCTCATTGGGAACCAGTCATTTATAAATGGTCCATCATTATTTCTGAGTGAGTTTAAATAAGAGGTACTGATATTTTGCTGTTTGTGAAAACCTACTGTACACTCACCCTATGAACACTTTTGCATAAGCTTAAGAAGAACAGTAGTCTTTCAAGACGGAAGCAACCTACTGATCTCTGAACTGACGTCACGTCCATCTACAATAAGCACACGGAACAAAGCAATTGGTCGCGCCTAACAGAAATGACAGTAAGAAGTTACCGGTTGCACAGAGAGCGCCTTAATAGCATTGTTGGGAGATAAATAGCTCTGACGTGGTCTACAGGATCATTTCTGTCTCATGCAGTAGTGAAGAGCAACGTGTGTGTTGAATTTAGTCTGTAATATGGGTCGTAAGACAGACGTTACTGAGTGGCAAAGCGGAGCCATCGTGTTTGGCCGTGCCCACGGACACAAAGTGAATGAAGTCGTCCAATTTGTTGGTGTGTCGAAGCGTATTGTCCAGCGGGTTTACAAACAGTGGTGTACTTTGAAATCAACTGAAAGTCGGAGACGTAACTGTGGCCTGAAAACGATTCTCACCAACAGATATAACGAAGTAAATTTCTCCGTCATTTTTATCCGCGCCGGGATTCGAAACCGGATCCCTCATTCCGGAATAAGTCACTCTACCAACTGAGCTACGCGGACGTTTTATTCTGATTCCTATTTGCCTTTATGTCGTGTGCGTCCTTCTGGCAGGTACGTCACATCTCCTGGTACATTACATCATCTCTCCCTTATTTTTATTTTTTTTTTTTTTTGTCGAAGTGCTGGAGAAGGGATTCTCTTATTTTTCCTATCTCGCGGTGGGGAAATAACATCACACCAATGCGAGGTTTTTGAAGGGTCGGGTCATCCGGATAGTTCGGGCGCCATTATAACGAAGTAAATTTCTCCGTCATTTTTATCCGCGCCGGGATTCGAACCCGGATCCCCTCATTCCGGAATAAGTCACTCTACCAACTGAGCTACGCGGACGTTTTATTCTGATTCCTATCTGCCTTTATGTCGTGTGCGTCCTTCTGGCAGGTACGTCACATCTCCTGGTACGTTGCACAGAGACCGCCGCCATGTTTCACGCCTAGTAACTGCAAATCGGTTTCAAACCAGGCAACAATTGCTCGAAACAGTCGATGAAAGTCCACTCCGACCAATTTCCGAAAGGACATTGCGACAAGAACTGCGTGCGATGGACATCTGGAGCAGAGTGCCACGAAAGAGGCCTCTTTTAACAGCTAGTCACAAAGGCACACGTTATCAATAGGCTCAGAGGCCCCAAAGCTTTACTGTGGGGGATTGGAAACGAGTAATTTGCTTTGATGAGTTTCGGTTTTGTTTGTACTCCAATGATTTGAGGCGACGAGTGCATCGCAGGCCCAATTAAGCCTTTAATTCTGATTGTGACGAATGTGTTGTTCAAGCTGGACGGGGGTTTTGTGATGTTTTGGGGATGTTTTTTGTACCACGAAATGGGCCTTCTCGTGGCAGAGACAAATAATTTGAACCAGCATGCGTACCTCCGCATTCTGAACGACGAAGAGTTGTCCATTGCCCTATATCTCCAGGAACATTATCTCATTGCCACTCTTGTCTTAAAAGACGACAATTGTTGTGTGAGCAGGGCTAAAACTGTATCAAAGTGGAACGACGAAAAATCAGAAACTCTGTCTCCCCTCGGCTGTCCCGCCAAATCTCCAGATTTAAATCGTATTGAAAATATGTGGGATCATTTTGAAGTGAATGTGAAACGCCGGAATAGACACCCACGTACTCTGGCGGAACTTCGGAATCAATTGACGCAGGAGTGACTGCAAATCGGTGTTCAATACATCCACAACTTCGTGGAGTCCCTACCACACCGAATTCATGCTGTTTTCAAGGCAAGAGACGCCGTCACTCGATATTACATAAGTTGTGCCAGGGGTGATTAATTTTTTGTCCGGTGTGCTGATTTGTCCTTTATAGGAAGAAACGAAGATAATAATTCAATATCTTTCCATTCTATATGAGTACACGTACAAACAATTTACCTTCCGAAGCATAAACGGTTCAACCAAAAGAAAATATAAGGTAAGAAAAACTAATGCAGAAAAATGTCAGGTACTGTGATTTTTTATTTACGTACAATGCAATGCACTGAAACTCGCGTTCATTAAATGCAGTATTGACGATCGGAAATTGTTCTCAAACTGAAAAACGTGTTTTTTCTAAAATTTAAGCTTGTGTTTAACCATATTGTGCACTAAGACCTATCCAGAGTGAAAGACTCCAACAGTAACAACTCGCGGTTACAGTACCGATCTGATGTCTTTACGGAATATCTAAAATTTGGCACTGGAATAAAACAATTTCTGCATTAAAGTAAAATTACTTAAAGTTAAATCAAACATGAATTAAAAAAAAAGCACAAAGCAACAGGAACTGAGAAATGAATTTTCTCTTTTTCTCCTATCAAAAGACTTTAAAAAAGTTTTAATTCCCATCGCAAACATTAAAATCTAAAGTTTTATGTGTTTTATTAAGCAAGCATAAACCGGTTTTTCACATGAAGGTTAAGGTGGAAATCATCATGTAGGTTTGGTGGAATCGCCTGAAGGTTAAGGAGGTCTTATGAGAGAATTAAAGAGAAATTATTTAATAGCTGGAATGTCAGAATACAGTATTCCATGAGAAATTATTTGAAGCTACCAGATACACACACAAATATCTCCTTCAACCGAAATATTCCCGAAAAAAGTCTTCTGCGGAGGGCAAGTGAAAATGAAATTCCCGATACGATCGGGGAACTCAAATCCGATAAGCGCCAACATTAATCTCAGCAGTCCACAGAAGCCTACAAAGGAATATCATAGGGATTTCTGCCTTAGATATGACGATATTGCAGTGAAGTAGAAGCTTTCATTACCTGTGCAAACAGAAAATAAAGCTATTAGATCTTTTATCTAATGCCTGTTCAGAGGCTTAACAAATTACTTTGCTAGTGAAGCTGTTACTATGGAAGCTGATGGAAGAAAAACAGTAGGGTTGAGTAGAACGCAATATGTAATCGAGAAAAAGTAGTCTCAATTTCAAAACTAGGTATTTCTGTTAAACTGCACTTTTACCTAAATAGCCACTGACGTCATGCAACTGTGGATGATCTGAACATCTCTATGACACCAGAATAACTTTCGCTGAGTGAGATGTAGAATGTTTCAAAAAAAATAAACACCAACAAATATGCTAAGTATTTGGACACATTACCGAAGAGCTACTTTTTGTTTATTGTGATCCAATGAAATTAATTGGCCGCCCCTGTGGCTCAGTGATCTAGGCTGTGGCTTATGACTGTTCGTCCAAGTAGGTCCAGCTTCGAATCTTGGTGAGGCATGGATGTTGTGTTTGTTTTACGGCACTGACTCTCTCCCTTCCATGGAACCAGTGACCCTAAATTAGTGACGGACGACTTCTTACAGCCCATTAAGTTGCTCGCGGTGGTCATTAAACGCTCAACCAAAAAAAGGAATTACACTGACATTCCTCTAATGAGCAACAGATACTGAGGCTGTAATTTTGATTTCTTGTGAACTAAAGCATGTTTGAATACGACTGTGGAAATGCTTTATGAAATTCAATCTGTGGCACTTGGCATTGCAAAAGCTTTTCATGAATAAAGTCATAAAGTTTCAAATTAAACTCCTGTAACAAGCTAGTTAGACTTTACTATGTTGCTGGCTCTCTGCATGCCTTACTAGCAGTAACAAATTTGTAGTTGTTACTTAACGTTCTGATGCATTTTACGTTAACGTAAGAGTAGCTTAGCACTGAGTTCTGTATACTGAAGAGCGATTGAATTGGAGATACCTGTCTAGTAGCGTGTAGCACCACGTTTCGTCCTGATGACGGCTGCGATTCGCCTCGGCATGGACTCGACAAGACACCGGAAGCATTGGGCAGCCATACGGATCTACGACCCCTGAACAAGCGCCCACAGTTCACGAAGATTTGATGGAGTGGAGTCAGAGCCTCGAACATCTCTCTCGATCGCATCCCAGATGTGTTCGATGTGATTGAGGTCAGGTGACCTAGCTGGTCAAGGAAGCGAGGTCACGTCGATGGAGTGTTCATCCAACCATTCGGATACAATTCGGGAGCAATGGCACGGTGCATTGTCTTTCTGCAGGATGAGGTCCCCAGTGGGAAGTTGAAGACGCACAAACGTGCGCAAATGGTCGTCTAGGATATCCCGGTAACGTTAACCTGTGAGGGACAATGTCACACGTACCATGAGTCCCATTTCAGTGCACGTAAACAGTCCCCAGACGAGAATGCCACCCCTACCAGCTTGAAGAGTACCCTGCTGGCAAGAAGGATCCATCGCTTCATGTGGTTTGCGCCGTACTCGTATCCTGCCATCCGCATGTACCAAAGTGAATCTCGACTCATCAGTCCAGGCAACATTTTTCCGCATGTCTGGGTCCATTGGCGATGTTCCCGCGCCCATGCTAATCTTTGCACCCTGTGATGTGCTGTTAGCAGCGGTACCCTCGTGGGACGATGGCTACTGTACCCCATAGCGAGGAGAAGGTTCTGGATGGTGTGGCTGCTTACACGTTTTTGTGCACCAGCGTTAAATTGCCGAGTGATTTCTTGCACTGTGGCTCGTCTATCCGCTGTTACAATGCGAGCTAGCCGACGATGGCCTCGCTCATCCACACGCTGTTGTCCACGGCAGTTGGCCGTTGCAGAATGGTTTAACCGGATTCGATGTACTCATGATGCATCCGTGACACAGTGGCTCGTGAAAATCCCAGTGCCTGCACGACTTCCGAGATGGAGTGACCAATTCGTCGGGCCCCGACAATTTGCTCACGATCAAATGCGCTTAGATCCTTCGTCTTACCCATACTGCGTCCGACTCTTACTGATTCCCGTCGCATCACTCCTTATATTGTCGGATCGCTGCATACGTTATGTCGTTTCCGTTTACAGGGCCGCCCACAGCGCCACATTTGCATCACGCCAGCTGTCTCTGATTCAATTGCTCTTCAGTGTATATACCTTCTACATAATTCTGGCACCTTCCATTGAAGGTGACCCAACTGACAGTTTCTGCCTCCTGGATTTATGAGATCCATCTACTGTTCATTTTGTGTTGATAAGCATCAATGACGACGGTGTAACTTTCTTTTCTTGAATCGTGGGCCTGTAGGTTCCAAATTATCTTCTATATCTTCTAGAAATTTAAGTGATTCGTCATTGCCATTAAAACTAATGGTACCAGTATGGGGTACATAATGGCTCAGAATTGGACTTCTCTCCGGCGGTGCAGACGGTGTAAATCCAGGGCTTTTTCCGAAATCTCGAGTGTTGCCCCCAAAGTAAGATAGTGCTGCTCAAGTTGTAGGGCTATGGATATTAAAATCTGAAAGATAACCCTTAGAAACCTCAAAGCCCCAGGTTTCTTTAAATCATTGTCTCATAGTATGCAGTTGATTCATTTTTCCATTTAGTGTTGTAACCCAACTATTAAATAATATTTCTTAAATGAATTATAGCTCTTATTTCGTTTAACGTGTTAACTCAACATTACTTCACTACAGTTAAGAGCCTTAAGACTTAGCTTGATGTCTTAAATGTTACTTTCCCCGATTATTCGACATTGTCCATTATAGCTGAACACTTAATTAAGGATGAATCTGTAGTTAAGCCCTTCATGTAAACGGCCAGAGTAAGTGAATTAACTTCTACTCAGTAATGTAGCACATCAGGTATCCCTCTCTTCGTAACAAGATGATACAATTTCACGTATCAATCAGCACGCTCTTAGAAAATGGCCTGAACAAGACACCTCAAGAGATTATTTTTAATATGTTGTTCTATATTGCTCTCAACTCGGATAAGAGTCTCCTCAATGAATAAATATCTTGGTTTGTCAATACGCCTATTGCCATTCTCAAATTGTAATTTGAGTAATTGAGAAGGGACATGATAAAAAAAAGTTAAATTGAAAGTAAAAAAGAAATATAGAAGAAAAGAAATTATGCGCAGTAATTTACTGAATGTAAAAAGATTGTAATGATACGTCAGTATGGGAGAACAGAGCCAATATTAATTTTTAATTTTACGAGATCTGTGTGCCTTTTCCCCCTTCCCAGATTTAAGGCAAAGTTTGGTGCTCTCAGAGACGTCGCAAGAAGTCGCTCTTTAATTTGACTTTAAGCAATGACTTTTTGACGAACACGTCAGAGTCGCTGTTTAATGTTTTTCTTGATCGAAGATAACATAAAATACGAAAGGTCCGATTTTGCATTTTCGAATGACAAATCTTTAGTACCAGCTTTCCTTGCATGTCGTTAACGAATCTTCATCGTGTTAACCCGAATGACGTCCATCGTTGACATTTCAATTTGCAGCTTTTGTTGATAGTTTTATATAAACATCTTTAATGAAGGAAGAAATATTCTTCATAATACATGGAAAATTCACTAAATATTCAAGCAACGCAAACGGAGTTTGCTTGTACCACTTACCGGTCATTCATATAACACTTCTCAGAAAACTTGAAAACTTCAACGTCCTGGAGCGACGTTCCACGCAACTGAGACATAGGAATCTGAAAGTCCTCCGATTTTCGCTAGTCGAAGCACCCATGCTTCCTCATAGCGCTTTGACTCAATTCCCACCCGGACGGATGTAGGTCGGAGGTCACCAGTACCACAGAAAAATCAATGAAGAAAGAAATATTAATGAAATATATGGAATATATAGATAAATCAATGAAGGAAGAAAATTGATTTAATATATGAGAATTGGGTCAAATATATGCTAATTGGGAAGAAATATTGATTAAATATATGGGAATTGGGTCAAAGTGCTATGAGGAAGCATGGATGCTTCAAGTAGCAAAAATCTGAGGACTTTCAGATTCCTATGTCTCAGTTGTTCGAAACTTCACTGTCCTGGGTGGTGTAATAGGTAACATACTCTACCGGTAATCGCATACTCTACCGGTAATCGGGAGATGCGGGGTTTGATACCCGCTCCAGGACGATGAAATTTTCAAGTTTTCTGAGAAGTGTTACATAGATGACCAGTAAGTGGTACAAGAAAATTCAGTTTGCTTTGCTTGAATGTTCAGTAATAATATTTTCTGAAATAAAAGAAGCGATTGATAAGGAGAAAGAACTTTTTCAGCAGCTTCAATTCTGCGAAACAAGAACTGATTGGCACTGGTGTTATGTAAAGCAGATTATCGTCAGGTTTCAAATGCTGTATGCACTAGAAACTTACGGGGTTGAGAGTTCTGCTTCTGAAGAAGATATGAATTGGCAATTTTCGGTTTATAACAAGGCGTTTACTTTGTGAATGTAGTTATAGACGATATCATTGAAAAAGTGTAAACCAGAGAACTAAATATGTATCATGGCTAAATTACATATTGGCTTACATGCTTCCAAAATAATGTGAACGCAAATAGGGAACAAAATTGGTTTGTACAAAGCTCCGTGCAAGTTGAATAAATCTTCTCAGTGTCTGCTGTTTAATGAATACTATTTCCACATCCTTTTCTTCAGCAGCATACAACTCACTATTACTGCGAAACATATTGTCATACACTGGCGTGCAAAAATTAAGGACGAGACGGTTTTTCGAATGTAACGTCGTGCAGAAGTGCTCCATATCGACTCAAATCATTCCATAAGATCCCCAAGATGTAAGAATATGAGACAAGTGAGCAAAACCGTCCAAACAAGAAATCCAAAGTATACAAAGGAACTTTGTTGAAAAGGTAGCTTCAAGCACAACTGGACAGAAGACAGAAACGTCCATGTGACAGGCGGCTGCCAAGAAAAATCCAGTCTTTAGTAGGGGATATGATCACCACCCCTGACTGCGTTGCAGGATTTACAACGTCTGTCAATTCTGAGGACGAGGTTGTCAAGGAGCTGTTGAGGCATTGCGGCCCATTCTTCTTGTAGCGCCAATCGTAGCTGCGGAATCGTTGCTGGCGGCTGGTGACGTACTCCCAAGCGTCACCCGAGAAGGTACCACAAGTGTTCGATTGGATTTAGGACCTGGGACCTAGCGGGCCAATCCATGCGTTGAATATTTTCACTCTCCAACAGCTCTGCGACAGCCACTGTACGATGAGGTGTAGCGTTGTCGTCCATTAAGAGGAACTCAGGACCCACAGCACCTCTAAACAGACGCACGTGAGGCAGGAGAACGTCGGTACAATAGTGGACACCAGTGACTGAACCTCATTGGAAGATGTGGAGGTCAGTACTGCTACCAAGCATGATACCGCCCCAAATGATAACTCCGCCACCTCCAAACCGGTCCCTTTTTATGATGTTGGAGGTGTGATTGCATGTTCGCAGCTCTCTCCAGATGTGTATACGTCCAGAATCGCTCGTCAGACTAAATCGGCTGTCATCCGTAAAGAGAACTCGACCCCATTGCTGATGTGTCCAGTTCTTCTGTTCCTGGCACCACAGAAACCGCCGTCTCCGATGAGCAGGCGTTAATGGCACACACCGTACTGGTCATCGGGCAAATAGACCACCTTTGTGCATCCTTCTGGCCACGGTAAAACGCGATAACGGACATCCAGTTGTCTGTTGCATGTGCCTAACGATTTCTCCCTCTGTCTGCCGTCTGTTTCTTATCGCCTGTAGAACAATATACCGGTCGTCCGCCGCCGTGTTTGCTTGTGGACGACCACTGCTAAACTCTCGGACAACTGTTCCTGTCGTTTGAAATGCTCTCCAAGCTTGGGAAACGATCCTGTGAGCGATCCCGAACTCCTCGGCCACACTAGTCACACTTCAACCTTCTTCCAACTTCCCAATGACGTGACCTCGGGTAAAGTCATCCAGATGTCGTGTACTGGATTGCCTGTTGTTCATATCACACGGTAGCAGAAACTCGACTTCTTTGAAACTGATGTACACCGGGCAATAGCTTTCACCGAATTTCTGAGCGGCGTGTACCGCCCGTGTGCTTTATACCTTTCCGACACTCCCCCCCCTCCTACGTCATATATGCGCATGCTCTACTGTACCGGACCCTAGTCTATCTCCTGAGTGGTCTTTCGGTCCGTTCTGCCTACTCGTTCCGCTGTTATGCTAATTTCTCCTCTTCGTTCTTAATTTTGTACACCAGTGCATATGCGGTTAACAACTATCCCACTTTTTTATTTTTATTTCCGGGTTTATCGATCACCGCGAGGAAGTATTTGGGGGTAGGGCGCAGTCGTTTATTCCTAATTTCAGGCAACTCATTCCAGGAAAAGGAGAACATCACTTCCGTAAGACGAGCGCAATACTTTTGCCTCATTTAGATGATGTATCCGAGCACATCCCGGACGAATTATTCGAGTTGCTTCGTTTTACACTTTTGCGATTTTAATGGAACTGTACGAATACTTTTATATTTTCTGAGAGCAGGCATATTTTTGTAAAAGACCCGTACGTCGCTGTTCCCCACAGTTTAAGGAACTATAATTAAATTTTCAAGGAAATTTAAGACACGTTTAATATTTAAGTAATTAAGTAATTAAAAAGTAAGTAAAGTTATAAAAACATTACATTTTAAAAATTTTCTGGAAAACTGTGCTCAGAAAAAATGCAAAAATGCTGTTTTCCGGTCCTCCCTATGTGGAAAACCTCGCTATGAATTTTATTATTAAAATTAAAATTCCTTTACGAATATTTGCAATGGATGCTGTAAATTAGCTTTTCTTTTTGGTTCTTCTTATTTTATGTAAATATTGGTTCACTCTCTCTGAGCATTTCTAATCTTAACGGTACATTTTCTCTTTCGCTGAATCTTGGTTTGGTAATCTGACGCTAGGTCAAAAGCGAATGACGAATGTGATCGCGGCTGATGGCAGTCATGTTTACGGTTGTATCAGAGCTCTCGGGCTGATCAGATCAGAACTATCGTTAGAACTCGGAAAGAGCGTGAGTTCGTTGTAATTGCTTTAGAGAGATTGTTGAGAGATCTCAGATTTGTTTGATGGTGTGCGATTTGTGTTTGATCTTCTAAAAATGAATTAAGTATTTCACGTTGAATATTATGTTTCTTTGATTACTGAAGATAAAAATTGTTGTTCAGCAGTAAGACTTGAAGAATACTCTGTCTAAATACAGTGCAGTATTCGGATATTGAAGCGAACCATTATTTGAATACCAAGTTGGAATTAAACAAGTTAATTACTGTAAGTACAAGACTATTTATTTATCTGGCCGTTAGTGCCATTTAGTGTTTAATTAAGTGGGTAATGTGTTTTAATTAAGCTATTAACCCCTTGGCTACCATGTAACCACAAGGGGATACATGCTATGTATATCGCAAAATCCCACGTAACCTCAAGTGGACACATGACGTTTTGAGGCGTAAAACCAGCGTAACCAGCACAGGAAACATCATATGGTAGATTTTGTTTTATTGGGATTACAGACAACATTTAAGATTTTTTGTAGGCTTGGTTACAAAAAGTTGAAAAAATAAGAAAATCAGAATTAAAATTACAAATCTTTATGAAATTGCTCGAAATGTGATGCCATATTGAAAAAGTAAAAATTAACAACAAAAACAGTTACATGCAAACTATTGGCAATCTCAGCGGTCCGCTCTCCCTCTAGCGGCAAAAGGAAGAATTACTGTAGTACGGGTAACGTTTTCGGCTCAATGCTTGGCTGTTGGTAGATCGCTCATTACGTTCAGTTGTCGTAGTTTGGTGTATTTTTGCATTCATTCTGGAATTAGAGTTGTATAATGGAGAATTCCGTGAAGAAGAACAAATCATATTGTTGTGTCCCGCAATGTCGTTCCCAAGGTTTCGGCTATGTTTTTCACAAGTTAGTATAAACGTTTGTGCCTTGCGTTTGAAATCCTTCCAGTGAAATGCTACTAACCTAGTAACGTCTTTGAATGAATAATAAACAAGGCAGCATGTTTTTATTGCATAGTAGTAATTAAAAAATCCGCATTTCTACATAATCTTGAAAACAAATAATTGCTGTTATCCGTATAAATTTAAACTTCATTATGGAACAAGATTTGCAATGTTCTGTCAACAGTCATCGGTTCAAAAACGCAGAACCCAATGATGATCAACAATTACCAATTCACAAACACTTTTAGGAACAGAATGTTCAAAAATTACAAATGTTATTGTTGACAGTATTTAAAATGGGTCCTGGGAAACGTCAAGTGAAACGAAATGTCAGCTTTTAATAGTAATCCGGATTAGAACACAACTGTCCGTATTACTATATCACTTGCCTGAAAATGTAAAAATAAAAATTACCTGTTACAGTAAAGCATTACTGCTACACAGTGCTTACACGTTCCACTTCTGCCCGCTTTACAAGAGCACTCAAATTACTTTATAGAAATTTCACTGTTACTTGTATCTAAAATACCGTTGATGGAGTGAGGCGACGACGTTATTGCCGTGGACTGAATGCAGTGCGAAACTATGAGAATTTCTCTTCCATCTTCCTTCTTAATTCCACAAGAAATTATATGGTCTACATTAACAAGCACTTCCCCTTCTTTAATGCATCTTGAATTTTTGGAAGCGTCCACAAATTTCATTATTTCAAGGATTGAAAGCGACAAACCAGCCATTCTAACATTCGACTTTATGGAAACACGTGCGACGTTACCCGTACTAGAGAAGTTTGTTTACGTTTGCGCAGCGCCCCCTATAGTTCGTTGAGGTTTCCAATAGAAAACAAAACAGAACGATTATTAACACGTGCGCCTGAGTTAGCGTCAAACGAGAAAATGAAATGTTCGAGATAACGTCAAGGTCAGTATGTCCAGGAATCTGGGATTTGCGCGCTCCAGCCAACGCCATCTGGTAGCCGAAAAGAGTACGAAGTTAAGCTTTACAGTGAATCCAAACACCACAGTAAAACTACGCTTGAATTAACAAGTGCTTTACAGTGAAGCAATGCGGTGTTTTTGGTGTAATACACTCTTTGGCAAAAAACAAAACAAAAACGAAGCGTCCAGAAAGTATCATGTAATCGAGATAAAAATGTGTATGTGCAATGCACATATATAGGAAAGGAAACGATTACGATTCCAAATCAGGGGGTCCATCTATTCGGTTAAAACAGCTACACGAGTGGAACAAGTTAGTATTTTTTAGCGCCACCTTTCGCTCAGATACAAGCGTTTACCTGGCGTGGCACAGACGCATGCTATTCACGGACACGGTCCTGAGGTTAGCATTCCAGAGTGTGTTCAATTTGCAGGCCAGTCCGCCGACATACCGGGATGGACGTGGGTGACGTACCATCATGTTATAAACAGGTTCAGTCGGTCATAAGTCGGGAGATTGGGTTGGCCATGGAAGGGTGTCGACATTACAGAGGCTGGCCTGGGAGATCCATGCAGTATGTAGCCGGGCATTATCATATTAAGAAATTGCTCGGAATGGCAAACACAACAGGTCGTAGAATGTCATCTATGTACCGTTGAGCTGTGAGGGTGGTACGGAGGACTAACAAGCGTGTCCGGCTATCGTAGGAAATAGCTCCCCAGTCAGTCACGTGTGGTGTGCGAGCCGTGTGCGGTTCCACGGTAAAGGCAGGATCCGTGCGCTGGCCAGCTCGTCTCCAGACACGTGCCGCTGGTCATTGGCGTCAAATGCAAACAGTGATTCATTCCTTACGACAGCACGGCACCACTGGACATTATCACGCGTTATACACTTGTGCCAATGATGCTTGTTGGTCAGTGGTGGGCCGCGGAGTGACCTCCTTGAACGTAGTCTCCGTGCCGTAAGTCGTCTGACAACGGTTCGGTTAGCCACTTACGTACCTGTAGACGACGCAACATGGCCATAATGGTTCAGAGCGATTAATTCGGTTCTGTTCGTGAGGCTTTTATAATCGCTCAATCCTTGCGTAATATCATTGCCCTCGGCCATCTACGCTTGGTTCTGCGGTCATCGACTTATTAGCGCCTGCATCGTCCGATTGCCGCGTCGCTCCTACACAAATGCCTGCCGTTCGGCAACTTGACCAACTGACCCCATTCAGCCCAATTATGCTATACGTTCTGTCTCGGGATCGCTCAACTGCTCGTATTGTGCACGGATTCGACGTTGAGACATCCTCACGGTCCATGAAGGTAAATGCAACCGCAATCTGCGTTAAAACTGTTCCTACGAGAGAGCTTTGCTCTTCGTATACCTCCTCGATGCGGGGTTCCCATGGGCTGTGGGGTCCACTATTTAGTCATTAGTCGTTAGTTTTAATCATTTGCATATTCGGCCCTGAGATACTTGCATTGGGAGTTTCATCACGATCAAACAATTTTCTCGTGGGGTGCTTCTTTTTTTTTTTTTTTTTTTTTTTGCGAAGAGTGAATAAACAATTCACAGATATCTTCAACCTGTTACCCAGAGGCATTGCAGATTGAAACGGACTGATTCGCTTAAGCCATCAATCTCTGTAAAACCTTGTTACTTAAAAGAGAGGAAACTACTGGTTTTTGTTTGCGTCAAATCACTAAAGGTAAGAGGACAGAATCTTATTTGTCATGAAGATCCATTATGGGGACATGAAGAGAGAACTTCTGAAAAACATAACTCATCAATATTTATTAAGAAAGGAATGTATACCTGATATCACCGAAGCGCTTTTGCAATTTTCTGCATTGTTTAAGGACACAGATGTTTGAAGTGACATTTCCTACTTTGACTTGTGATTCAGGACTGATGCAGCTGTTGCCATTAAGCTTAACGGCATTCTGATTAACCATTTGTCCTGTCTAATGTTTGAAAACATCAAGAAATCCCCCCCCCCTTATTGTGACATTCATGGTGGCAGTGATTCTTTAACAAAGGCAAATGCTTCTTCAGAATATATATAAAGAGTGAGGAGTAAAGCTCGTTAGCATATACAACCAGCACAGGACTAGTAAAGACCTTTGGAGACGGAGCACTTCTCTAGGTAAATTTCTTTTAGTCCTTAAATTTTATAATAGTTTAATAGTTTTTTATGATAGTTTTCTTGAATGGTATTCTTCTGAGATAAAAGTTTTATAAATGTTATATGTTCAGTGAAGCAAAACCCCTGCGTGCTACAAAGCAGCAGTTTTCGAGTGGTTACGGTAAAATCCGCGACGTCTTGTCAGAAACACAGTAAAATTAGAATATTTAGATTCGCTTCAGACCAGAAGCATTATAAAGACAGCGACAGCTCCGAAGTGTAAAACATAATGATATATAAATGCGCCATCTTCTTTCTCACCAAGTTTCACAGCCTTTGTAAAACAAGCGAAAAAAAGCATCGATGTATGATCCAACGATGAAGTGTTATTCAAAATCCTTCGCTGCACGATATTCTGGGTTCGAACGGCTGTAATTATAGGAATGAATATTCACGTAGAATCTTTTCTTGTGGCACTTTCATATACGAATATGATGCACGGGTGATAGATTTTGACTGGTGTGGGGTTTTCAAAATATCTTTCAGGAAAATTGTACGTGAGTGAACTGAATGGAATGGGGATATGTTGAATACTTTTTAATTTTCGATATGGTCAAAGAAGGAGGTTTTACATGACGGCAACAAAATGACCCGTGGAGTACACAGATCCAATGTATGCCTTGCACAGACATAAACATAATCATAAAATAAAGTGAAATAGTTAGGAAGAGAAAGCGTTGGAACGCCCTAAAGAGTGGCGAATTGAGGCACAATGTACTAAAGAGTGCAACCAGGAGAGAGAATTGAGGCACAACGCCCTTAAAGAGTTGCGAATTGAGGCACAATGTAGTTTATGATTTCACCATCTGCTGTGTATGTAGCTGAATTGCAAAATGAGAAAATCTCAATCTTCGAATGGAAAAGGATAGACAGGTCTGCTAATACAAAAGTTCCGCCGCCGGTGGGAGAATGGTTCAAGGAGCTCAGTAATCAGTCATCCAAGATGGCTCTGGTTTGAGTCCCTGATGAACCATGGGTGGTGTATTTCTCTGACAGCGCTTGGCGTCATCCATTCCTGGTAGCAACAGCACCAAAGCATGGATGGGCGACGGCATTTAGCCCTCCGTGTTGTTTGATGCGTTTGTTAAACACCAGGGGAAAAAAGCAAGCGTTGTTCACCATTAATTAATGTAAACAAAGGGGTGGGGGGAGATCCATTCCAAATTCACGTACTTCCAAGAGATCACCTTCAGTTTTCATCAGCGCAGATATCGCGGATTTTGAAGAATGAAGCCAGCGCAACACGCTTGGAATGTCTCCAAGGAGGGCTTAAATTTCAGTGAAATCAGAAGCACAAGTTGGGTGACCTTTTGGATGCGAGGAGGGAAGGGAGCTGCAACAATTACAAAATTTGAATAGAAACTATTTGAAAAAAGTTCAGGGGAGGAGAAAATTACAAAATCCAGAAACATTTCCGTTTTATGGATACCAAACGTATAGAATATCTTCAGGAAGAAAAATACATCGTGACTCGTTTCAAAGTACGCCGTTTCTTAATATAAAAGATATCCCTCATCTTTAGGGTCTCAGCAATTAATTTTCATGGGTTTATTAACTTAACGAACTTGAGAAGTGAGATCGCTGTTAAATATTTGTTGTCAGAAAATAAACAGCAGTTATTTACAGCTGCGAAAGATATTAGGACAATTACACTTTGTCAATGTAAGCAATCTCTGTGAATAATAACGTGAATCTAATTTAAATGATTTCCTCTTTTATAAGGGTTAAAATGTGGTTTACATGCCATGCTTGATTTCGTAGAATGAACAATTTCTACAATGTTTGACTTTTCTTTACAGGAACCAATGCATTTCGTTGTATATAGAAAGTTGAATAGAGATGATTCTTGTCACGTGAGTCACAAGAGATTAAGATTTTATAATTCGAACTATCTCAAATGTGTAATCATATATTTAACCAGCCGCAGATGACGACATGAACCCAAAGCAAAGCAGTATTTTCTGCATAAAATTCGTTTATTCTTGTTGTTTCACAACGTTTCTGCATTTCTTATGAAACATTCCTAAACGTTTTAGATGGTATGCACAAACGTAATAGAAGTATTGATGTATGTTTTGGTTTTGTGTGTTGTTTGAATTTTTTGTATCTCTTTTCTTCCTGTAATGATTCTTCTGTATTAGATAGAGTTAAATTCGACTAACATTTTGTATTTATTCTTGGAAAAGAATTTTCCCAATAATGGCAGAAACGTACATTGTAATTGAAAAACAGCCATGGAATTTTCTCTGGTCATGATATTCCTAGCAAATATACATCATGTCGTTTCAGAAAGGACTAAACATCCAAATTAGTTGTTTATTTATCTGGTCACTTCATCAGTCAGTGCACCAGCCCGTCACTATTAGTCGCAACTTCCAGTTTCTGAATCGGGATTAGAATTCCATTTTTTTTTTTTTTGGCAATAGAGAGCAAAGTTTATGAAACTGATGCATGTGGAATATTCCTTTCCTTTGGATATATAGCTTTTTCTGTACAGCTGTCCCTCTAGAAAGAGCAAATATGTTTGGATATTTTCCACAAAATGTTTGCTTAATAAAGGACTGAAAAAAATGTTTTACATTGTATAAATGTGGAGTTGATCTCAATTTACCATACGTTATACACTCATCACAATGCACAGTTAAGCGAAATATATATATATTTGAGGGTGGCATATACCTTAGCTACTAAACTCTATTTTTTAAATTCTATTTGTTTCAAATGGTTACACGAATGGCCAAATCTTACTGTAATTTTTATGTAAACTGTTGTAACTAAGCAGCTAAGCTTCCAATTTCTTACAATATTCGAGTCACTAGTGGTTGGATAGGGAAAATTATTTAATATCCGATGGCTGTGATACCAATCAATAACATCCACATATCTTTAAAATTTACGTATTCGCAGTTTTCTGCTTAGATGTCTTGACGAATTGGTGTTTGACTAAATATAGTCGCCTGTTAGCTTTAGGAAAACATTTCGTCTGACTACCACAGAGAGTATATACGAATCAAACTAGAACAATATGTTAATATGAGTAAGAATGCTAAACATTTTCACTATTCTGCAGATATTTATGACTTTTGAAATGCGTAATATTTCAGCCGAAAGCTGAGCAGAATATTTGCTTTCGCATTTATATTTCGGCTTTTAAAAGTTCTATTTGAGATATTATTTAGTCCAATGATTGCTAAAACGGTGGGAAAGTATTTCATGCATCTTCTTTGCTTTTTGTTGCAAATACATTTCGCTGTGAACTCTAAATTTCCATTAGGTTGCATTGATACGTAAGGTTTTTTTCTGTTTTTTTTTTTAATTTGATAACAATACTAATACTGGATCATAAAAATATTGATAACAACAGAGGGTTGTAACCATAATTGCTGTTATCTGCATAATTTCTTGTTTGTCAGATACAAAATTTCATGCTTTCCGTAATACATGTACAAAGGAAACAGCGACTAAGAGGTCTTATACAGCTTGCTAAATATAAAATTCTAGCGTTAATTTATGCAGCAAATTACATTAAATTTACACAGAAAACGTACTAATTGTATCACTATGTTTATAAAAGCCATTTTTTTTATTGAACCTTGATAGTTTTGTAAGGAATCTTCAGCAGACTTGTACAAAATCCTAAACAATTGTGAGAAATCGTAAAACAAAAACCTGATTTTCCGTTTTTTTGATTTCCTTTGATTTTGAGACTCTTCCAGTGCCATGAGGAATGCTATACATACATTTTGATTGAGGACCGTCAACATATTTGGAAAAAGCTAATGTAGAATTTAAATGTTTTCTTCATTTTGAACTTTTTCAGATTGCAAGAATTTTACTAACGATGAAGTTGTGCGTCGTCTTCGTAATATCAGCTCTTGCTGTCGCTGCTGTTGCTCTGCCTTCAAGGGAAGAGAGAGAAAGTGAGTGAACTATATTTTCGTAATACGTTTCCTCTTCTTAGTGGCCCGAATTTAGCAAAATAAAATTTTCAATTGATTTCCAAAAAAAGAAAAGAAAATAAGTTTTTCTCGAGATAATCGTACAAAACGTACTTTTAAAGTATACTGCCACGCACTTTCAAGATCCGTCATCATCATGTGTTTTGACCAGATGTTAAGTGTTGCTAAACAATTAAAAATGCAAGGTTCTGAATGTGACTTGTTGTTGATAATTTTAACATCTGTTAATCTCAGAACAATAAAACAGTAAGCACTGAATAGGATTCCCTGTTTTAAATATTTCTCTGTATTGTATGTACACTGCGGTGATATAACTTTATACACCCCTTTTTTCACACAAAGGAACAGGGAAAGAAGAAGAAGAAACATATGTACATCTTTTAAATGTGTTTCGCTTTTCTGAATTTCTAGCACGAAAATTTGTAGATTAATGTTAAAAACATGAGTCATCTTCATTCAGTAGTTTTAGTATCACAAATTTACGAGACTTTAAAGGAAGGACATTTCCATCAAACATAAACTCAGCTGTAATAATTTCATTCAACTTTCATCTTTTCATCTTAAGCTCTTTGAGAAATTTCGCATATGAAGTGCATTTAATTCATATTGTAATACCACTTGAGCAGAGTGAATGTATTTACTGATATCCCATTTTTTCTCAGAGTAAGCAAGGTAGCCCTCTCAGTGGTACAAAATTCATGAGGCAACCAGTCTGTCTTACTGATCTGCAATGCTCTTTTCTTGTTACAACTGCATTTCGTGACTCTCTGATTTAACGTGTTCTGAACAGCACGATAATACATGTATATAGTAATACTAAATAAATGTTGCTATAGTGACAAATGCAAAATAAGTTCATTGTTGTGTGATACTGGGTGCTACGTCTTCCAGACAGATTTCCAAAAAGACGAATTAAGCAAATTACGTATGTTTTCTCCCAGTGCTTTAGTAAAACCGATAATTTTTTCCGCCTCTAACCTCTCTCTCTCTCTCTCTCTCTCTTCCCTTCTCACTGTTTTTTTAATAAAAGAATGAAAGTGTTTTTGTCTCTTTCTATGTTTCTTTCGCTTTCCTTCCTCTCTCTCTCTCTCTCTCTCTCTCTCTCTCTCTCTCTTTCTTTTTCTCTTTTAAAGCTTACGTATAATAGAGGATTGAAATTCTACTGCATTACTTCTTATTCTGGTCCATCTCTTTTTCTGTCTGTCCCTAAAAAATGTAAAGAATGGTCAGCCTTTGTGTTTTGAAAAGAAGCAAGCAAATAAAGGAAGGAATATTTTTCTTTCGCCCTCTGAAGTAAAATGTGCTAATAATTATCAGGAATGTCATAAATTCGCTATTTCTGATCAACGCATCATAAACAATGATGCATCATATATATGCATCAACGATCAACGCAAGCGATGATGCATCATATATATATGCATCATCGCTTGCTATGCAGTATAACACCGAAGAGCCAAAACATTAGACCACCTGCCTAATATAATGTTGCTCCCGCACGTTTCGCCAAAACAACTCTTACCCGGCGATGTATGGACGCTACAAGATTTCGAAAAGTGTCTTGTGGCATCTGGTACGAACATGTTACCAAAAGATCCTTTTACACTAGTAGGCTACGTGGTTGATCCGCCGCAGATCGGATTTTCTATTCCAACACAAACCACTGATGCTCGATTGGAATGATGTCTGAGGAATTTAAAGGACAGAGAAATACGCGAAAGTCTTCCTCGTGTTCCGCGAACCGTTCTTGAACAATCCGGGCAGTTTTGCTTGGCGCATTTTCCTGCCGAAAGAATGCACAACTTTTGGGGAACATCGTTGCCATAAAATAATTACCTGGTCTGCAATGATGCTTAGAGTATAGACGCCATAGCTTACTGCACACGAATGGATGTGCCCAGTGTTTTCGAGCAGAACAATGCCCAAAGCATTACAATTCTTCTATCGACTTATTTTCGCCACATGGTACATTTTGGTGCCAAAAATCGCACATGTAAACGATGCACACGTAAACGGCTGTTCGCATGGTTCAAAAGGAAGCCAGACGACCTTCTTCCAATCACTAAAGGTCAAGTTTTATTATTCCGTGCTCTATTTAGACGCTTTCGACCGTGAACCAAGATTAGCATGGGGACTCAGAACGGCCTGCGGTTACTTAGATCCGTTTTCAGCAGAGTTCCATGTGAGACGTGTTGCGACACATTACTCCCGACGCCAACATTGGAATTACCGGCGAGTTCTGCCACAGTATCCTTTCTGTTCGCTCGTACGACACGGGATGGACTTCGCTCACCTCTATCATCTATGAGCGTGGTCGGCCCACATCTTACCGTCCAGGGACCACTTTTTGAACGTACTAACAACGGCTGACCGTAAGCTCTTTACAAGACCCGCCGTCTCGGAAAAGCTCTGACCTTGCAGTCTGGCCAGTACAAGTTTGCCTTTGTCAAACCCGCTTTAATGTCCGCTGCCTTTACTATCTGAAAAGCAAGACTAACATTGATTAACAGTGCTCAGTATCAGATATTATTTATACCATTTCATGACATTCACACACACCCCACCCCCACCCCGTAGCTTACCTGCAGTTGTTTTGATTTGCATAAAAATACGCCGTTCATGATGCTTTGGCCCTTCGGCGTAAGAATAACAGTAATAAGAAAATGATTTAAAGTATTTTAGCAATTTATTTTATTCTTTTTTTTTTCAGTTGCTCTCATGAATGAATTCTCCGAATACTTCGTAGGTCTCGAACAGCTCTATACAAAAGCTGAAGAACGAGCTAATATTGTAAAAAGGTACGATGATCTTTATTTCCTGAGTTTCTACGAATGATTTATGATGCTTTGAGTCGTATTGTTTTTTGCTATGTAACAATGTTTATATGTTAACAGGCTTGAATTATAAGGTTTATATGTTCGGCAGGCTTAAATTTGCCTAGGTTTTTGTGATCTAGAAGGCAGCTTAAAAGTAAAACTTCAAATATGTTATTCTTAAAACAACAAAAGCCTGTTTTAACTTAGGATTGCTCATGTTAAAAACATCAGTTTTTACTGATAGCGTAATATTTTCTCAGAAGCCACGTCAATTAAGCTACACAAGATTTGTAAAATGTTGTTTTATTGCATTTTACGAAGACAGTAACAACGTTCTCTGTCAAACCTCTGAATCTTCGTCAGCCAATAAATCAAAGGGTTTAATTTTTTTTTTTTGTAACGATTGATTCTGCTACAAATAAAAATCGGCATCCTACAGGTGGAAAGAGCATTGATATTCGTTTATAGGTTTTCAGGAAGTGCAGATATTAATTTTGGTAATTATCGGATTTCAGTCCACCCATCAGAATCAATAGAGCCTTTTTTTCCTGGTAGAAACTGGGTGAGGAGGAAATGATCTCTATTAGCCTCAGACAGTTTCCCAGGATTTTCCACGGAAAATTAGATTTTGACATTCCAGATATTAAATAATTTTTCTTTAATTCTGTCACAAGACTCATGACTTGCACCTAAACCCTGACGTCAGAAACTTTATGTTGACTTAATTATCTTCTAAGGCTTTAGGTTCTGATATTTGTAATGGCAGTCAAAATTTTGTTTAAGGATTTGTTCGTCTGAGAAATAAAGAAAATTCGTATATTTATTCCTGTTATTTTCTCTTCGCTTCTCAAAGTTTTGTGCTTTTGATTTTGCAACACGCTTGAAGTTTGTTTTCATGGTATAATACATCGAATTTATCTGAATATGTGACGAGTTTTGTTGTTGTTGTTCAACATTTCTTTCACACAAAACCGTAAGACATATTATATTTGCATACTGGAAACATATTCTGTCAAGGTCAATGTTTTTGCATAAGTAGAAATATGCAACATTGAATATTTTTTGATCTGAGCGTATTGCTGTTCAAATTTAAGCGTTTTCCGCCTCTTTAACTGCCGGCACGCACACAATGCACTGTAGCAATTTCTCAACCTTGCCTTAGAAGCGCCTGCAGAATTGTTCTTCAACAGTGAACGTCAGAGGGAGTGTGCACAGAAAATTTTAATACATTATTATGGCAAGGCTGACAACGTTGAGAGAAGAGCGTATACTATAACGCAGTTACCAAATTAACTCATTGTCGCTATGATGCTGTTTCTAAACTTATTGCATTAAGATGCGCAGACGAAAGGAACAACTAAACTGCACCTAGAACACACAGCGTAACTCAAGCCAACGAGTGTCTTTGGGAAATTCAAAAGAAGTATTATAGCGCCCCCATTCAACGTGTAAGGCACTTCGAGAGCCAAAAGAAGGGCCTTTAAAGAACTTTATATGGCCGTTTCGAAGTATGTGCGTGAGAATCAGATAACCGGACTTCTTATCTCACTGCAAACAATAAGGGTGAAAGCGTTGATCGAAGTATTACTACCCAAAAAAAAATTCCACGGGAGCAGTTTAAGGCCAGCATAGAATGGACTATTACATTTATGCTAGAAACGGCATAACACTTTGTAGAACAGATTCACTTGCACAGAAGTCGCTTAAATACTTCGAGGGAAAATTAGTAAAATACCAAAGGAACATCATTCATCTTCGTCATAATTTTGTTTTTTAAATAATGAAGAAAAAAATCATATATTTCGACTTGCCTTGCAACACAACAGTGAATAAAATGAATAACAAATCGGTTTTAGTCAAGATAACCGGGAATAGGAAACTTCGGGTGAGAGTGAAGATAACAGCTCTAACTGTTGGACGATACAGCTGCGAATATTCTATATTTTAAGTAGAAATGATCTTCCTGAGGAAGAAACTGTCTGATGGAATAATCCTTATACACAATGAAAATAGTTAAATGTCATTTGAACCTCATGCTGGAGTGGCTGATATTTGCGTGGAACAGATGACCAGCTGCATTCTGAAATAATTACACTCATGTCCAAAAATTAAGAATCAACGACAAAAGGCTAAATTTCGGACTCGCAAGTCGTTGGTTAACGGTAAAGACATTCTGATGTAATAGAAACACGTTAGGGAAAGGTATGTGAGAGTGTTCGGCCATATGCAAATTTTCAGGAATCACGTGACAGCTGTGTATTGCCGATGGCGATCAAAGCTGAAGCATGAGCTGGAAGAAATCGTTTGTTTTGTAGGAGTTGAAGTGTGGATCTGCCTTTTCCGTTGTTATGGTGACTTGTAGTCCTTTTAAAAAGTAATTTAATGATTTTACCTGAGGACGAATTATTGGCAAACTGGAAGAAGGGCAGACAACGAGAGACGTAGAGCGTAGTATCACGGACCTTTAAACAATTTCCTGAACACTGAATAGCTACCAGAAGGTTCAGTAGTGGTCCACCACGTAAGACTACACCATCGCAAGATAGTTTTCTTGTTATAATGGCTAAAAGATCTTACCGAATAACTGCTGACAAGTTAGAAAAACAGCTGGAATTAAGCACGGGTACCAAAATATTGTGTCAAACTGTGTCAAAGCGTTTGAATAATTTCGGATTGTATGCCCTAAAACCTGCACATTGACCACAGCACGCAAAACAACTTGCTATTGATGGTGATGCAAACACTCCACATGGAGTGAAGAGTAGTAGGCCAATGTCCTGTTCACAGACGTAAGCCGATTTTATATATCGTTCGATTCTAGGCGGCAAAACATCTGGCCTAAACTCCGCACTGCCTTTTCCGCCAGAAATATCGTACAAATGGATCATTACAGGGGTGGTGGAGTAATGGGCTGGTCTGGAATTTGATCAATGGGCATACAGAGCTCTCAATGTTGGAGAAAGGATCCATGAATGCCCAGCGTTTTTGTGAGGAGGTCATTTCAGGACATGTAAGGCTGTGGAAAATTCTTTCGTTTTTATGGACGATAACGCCCGTCCTGGTCAATCAACATATGTTGATGAACTGTTGGAGAGCGAGGGGATCGACCGAATAGAGTAGTCTGCGTATTCTCTCGACCTGAATCCAATTAAAAATGTTTCGGGCGCTCTGGGAAGACGCATTGCTGAACGTGATGGCCGGCCTGGAATCAAAAACGACCTGGTGATGGCGCTGAAAGAAGAATGGACAAACCTTCCTCAGGTTCTTCTGGACAATCTCGTGAAAAGCATGACTCGCCGATGCCAATCATGCATTAGAGTCAAGGGTGGATATAAACCCTATTAAAATGATCCATGAAAAAAAATTTTGTCAATTTTAATTACTGTGAACCAACGTCAAAAAATGGTATATTTTGTCCTTTCATTGATTTTCTCTATGAATGAGTACACATTCTTTCTTTTTTATAATCTACATGTTCTTTTCATCTTTGTTTACTCCGTATTAAAATATTTTCATCGACACCCTGTTGAAATAAAATTATGCTATTAAAATAAAAGTAAGCCTTAAATTTTGAAGGTGAATGTAGATATGCTATTTCTACTTATAAATGCATTAATGGGGCCCTAAAACCAAATATAAAGTCAGCAGTTTTGAAGATGAACACAGATTCGGCCACTGATGGAAAAGGTGTTGCCTCTCACATGCATGCAGGTTTTTAATGTTGCCGTTTACAGCCCGTTTAAGGGCCACCTTCGACGTTTCTACGCGGAGAAGCTTACATCACCTGCGCAAAATATTTGCATAATTTAAAATACGTAAAATGTGGGCGAAACGTATTTTTACAAACAATAAAACATCCACAATATGCACAAAAAGAAATAGGCATTTACTCCTACTAGCGGCTAAAAATAGTGTTAAGGAAATTAATAGATAGTGCACAAGTATTTTCTCATAGCACCAGATATCAGAGGCACAAATGGATTTTCAAGTTGAAGAATTATAAGAAGAGATAAAAAGTATAACGTGATATAAATTTACCTGTCCTAGCGAAAAAAGTGTGTGTTAATTTAATAAGAAAATGGGGACAAACACTCTTAATAATGAAGTGTATTCTACCAAAAGAGGATTTTTCTAAGGGATTTTAAGAATCGAATGAAATCTTTCCAATAGAAATATGTGCTAACATCCCTCTGGTGGCAAAAATTTAAACAACGGAAAGGAAGAAAATGAGCGAAGGTTGTTATTCATGCCAAAAGCTATGCTAAGGAAGTATAAATTTTTAAATACGCCTTCTGGAAGCAGAGATAGCGATCATTTTTTTTTCATCTACGGCCCTAGCAAAAACACTGTGCATTATTTAGAGAAGAAAATACTATTCCTTATCTTTATTGTAGCGAATGGCATATATTGAAAAAAGAAATTCTTCAATAGGACACTTAGATGCGGAGATACCATTGCAAACACATACACGCACAAACACCACCTGGCGCCAGAACTGTGAGCTACGGGTGCATGCGAAATGCTACACAAGGTGAGTATGAGGTGTGGAAACTGTTTTTTTAATCGGTGACTTAGAAACAGAGATATCAAGAAAAAGAGGTTCAACATTTTCGCCTTAAGGTGGACGTCAAGTAATTTTGCTTCCTGTACTTCCAATGGAAAAACCTCTGTACACATTTTCTTCCCAATTAATGCGTTCCCAAGGATGAAAATTTGAACACCGATTAAAATAGCTTCATTTTATAACTTGGAATACTTAATATTTTCTAAAGCATAACCACAATTATGCAATCCAACATTTGTTTGTCTACTGTCGTCATCAAAGTACAGGTCGCGCCATCTTTTTTCTGGTTTCAACACCACCAAAAGAAAAGTTATTGATTTGTAATATAATTATGGTTATGTTTTAGAAAATATTAAGTATTCCAAGTCATAATATGAAGTTATTTTAATCGATGTTCAAATTTTCATCCTTGGGAACATACTAATTGTGAAGGAAATGTGTACAAAAGTTTTTCCATTGGAAGTATGGGAAGCAAAATTACTCGACAGCGACCTTAAGCGCGAAATCTGGGTATTATTTGGGTAGAAATTGCGGTTAAAATATTTTCGTAATTAGTAGTATCTGACATTTCACCACAATACCGTGGATTATGAAGCAGACAAAAAATCGATAGTTTACCGGCAGTGGCATTTTTGCTGTCAGTACTGCTTAGATGAGAGGAGTAAAGGAATAGTTTTCCCTTGGTTTTCGAAAAACACCGCCGGTATATGAAATTTACTGTTTGGGGACGTAGAAAGCTTTAAGCACCTTGTGTTTTATGTATATCGGTTGCAGAGAAGACCGATGTACATAAATCATTTCTGAGAGAAATACACACATAAAATATTCCACGATTTCACTGTGGTACTTTGCAGCTGGCATAATTTTTTCTTCAGAGGACATGACATCCTGTGCCATCATTGAGAGTTGCTCCTAATCATGCAGCAGTACCACCACCTCCAAAAGTGTCTCGCATATGCTAATGGATGGTTTCTGTGTCCTGATTAATTGCCCACCACCAATTCGCGTGACTTAATTTTAATACTAAATCCGGAATCATTGATGAAGAACACATTGGCACAGTGACTTTTAGTTCAGTTTCAATGTTGTCTAGATCAATTTAATTTGTATTTTCTTCCGAAGGACGCCAAGCAGACACCTAAAAACCCGGCCATCTTGCATAAACATTACTTCCATGATCTTTCTGGTTACCGATTACCGAGATACAAACTTTCCTGTGGATGCAGCAGAGTCTAAGTCGAGCTACATCAACGATAAAAGCTGAACAGGTTGTATGATGTTTTTCATTTATAATGATGTATTGATCATACTTTATCGATGTGGTTTTAAGGCACTCAGGAACAGTTCTTCTAGAGAAATTTCAAGCATCATTTAAATCGATTCCAAAGGTGGCATGCAAGGCTATGGTTCATATTTAGCCATTAGATTACCTTAAACTAGTTTTGAGGGCTGCGGGTGGCCTGGTGGGCAATGTTCGTGACTTCCACGGAAAGGACCTCAGATTCGACCTTAGGCAGGTACGAACGCTCGATTAACTAAATATCCGCCGTTCGTCGGATAGTCACGTTAAGCCGTCGGACCCAGTGTATTGGCCCTCCGGTAATAAATAAGGGCTTCTTTCTCCCCCTTTCTACTTCGCTTTCGTGTCACTTTCCTATCGGACACTCTATCACAAATCTCCTAGCTTCCTATTTCTAAGGGTTGTTTAAGACCTTGGGTCAAACACTCCCTTCCTAAAATCATCTACATATGAACTGATCCGAAACTAATTTTGCCCTGTCTCGAGCCTCTACGCTGCTCTGCACCTTATGTTTTGACTCAAATGATATCTTCAAGCCAGTATCCTAACGCTTAGTTTTCGTATTGCGCGTCATCAGACTCTAACAGAAAATAAAGTGCACGTACAAATGAGATGTTTTCAACACTGAACTGTTCTGCATGCCCTAAGATGGGTTATGGAAATTTTTTGGCTCATTTGCAATCGACTTAGATTTCCAAGCAAAATGTCTAACTTGTGATAATTCTTTCGAAATATCTCGATAGATGTAACGATTTTACTTTTCTTGCTTTACCTTTGTGTACAATGATGTACGAAAACCCAGAAAATAAAAGAACGCGTAATCTAATATTCATACATTCTTTTTTATTCCAGGGAATGCAGTAAACAAATTGGTGAAAACTGTAAATGCAACAAGCAATGTTGCGGTGCTACGGTTATATGTGGAACAATAACCGTTGGTGACAAGGAAGAAAACCTGTGCATCGAAAAAACCAGTAACAACGCGATTCTCAACTTCTTAGGGAAAATTGCCCATGTTGTAGAAAATGGTCTTTCTCTCTCATGTGATTAAAATAATGCATGTATTCCAACGAATATTTGAATAGGAATGAATGAAATATGGAAGGCACACATGACCTTGGTAAATGGTGGCTTTCATTGGAATGTTAGCGGATTTTCATGCAAATAAAAAGTTAAACGCCTTATGAGTGAATTTTCTTTCCTTTTCTTTTGTGTAACATTTTTATGCTTTCTTTACACTCTGAAAAAACACAAACCGCTACCATTGAATTCTAGTTATGAATAAACAGATCTTTGAGAAAGGAAAAAACCAAACAAAAACACAGGTGCGTGAGAGTAATTCAGAACCTGATTTTACGTATTGGATAATCATATCCACTAGTTTTCCTTTTAAAAAATACCAATAAAACTGGAATGTTTTGAATTTTCTTTCAGATGCGCTTTTAATATTGCCAAGCAGCGTGTCAGTTTTGCACTAAGAAAATATATTTTTCGTTGAAAATATCCCATTTAAAATTTTGGTCTCTTCCTGTCTTGAAAACAGCAGTTCACGTGGACTAGCGAGAACAAATGTACACGCGGTAAAACAAAAGTGAATGGGAAACAGCTGGTCCAGCATTTATACGGTTACACTCTAGATACAACTTTAAGAACTGATTTGGTAGTTGGACTACAATTGGCAGACGACCTAGATTTTTTTACAATTACAATTCAGTTGAGTACTATTGTCACCGAAACCTCGTTGGTTAAATACAAAGGCGTGCCATGAAATTTTCCAACAAAATAAAATGTCCCCACACACTATATGGTACTCAGGAATGATTCTCAGAGACGATCTTGGTATGAGACAACATACATTTATTAATTATCAGCAAATAACAAATATAAAGCAGTTGCAAATATAACAAATATAAAGCAGACATGCAAAAGAGGAATGAGACGGTCTCAAACTTCTTCCGCTCTTTTGAAGTTGGCCTCATTGACAATTTATCGAAGTACAGTTCTTTAAAGCGTGCAGCTGCTCACTGTCACCCTGCGGTAGATTCTATTAGGTATCGTCTAGTTAGTAAGTCATGTTGAAAGTGTTCGACAGAGATCTAGGAATCTTACCCAAACGGAAGAAACAGTATGCAGAAATAAAGAATTTTACTTACTGCTTATGTTCCTCTTGAACATAGTAATCCTTGTACATCGTTAGCATACGGCCAGCATTCCTCAGGGTTTTTTAATTCTCTATTAGGTATCGTCTAGTTAGTAAGTCATGTTGAAGGTGTTCGACAGAGATCTAGGAATCTTACCCAAACGGAAGAAACAGTATGCAGAAATAAAGAATTTTACTTACTGCTTATGTTCCTCTTGAACATAGTAATCCTTATACATCGTTAGCGTACGGCCAGCATTCCTCAGGGTTTTTTAATTCTTTCATGCGCGTCCGCTCTTTGTTGAAACACTTCCTTTCACCACGAAATCAACAGAAATCTGTTGATTCCGTGCTTATATAACACTGTTCTACAAATTTTAAGTTGCTTGGTACGGAGACCAAATGACGTTTTCATTATTAATATTGCTGTGCTGAATTTGAAAAGAGATATATAACTGCTGAGTTAGCTGTGGATATCAAGATAATTTTATCACTAGATATGTATGTATTATATGCTAACGCGTTACTGATAGAATGTTCAATATTGTTAACCGAAGGAAATACAGAAATCATTGATGCAAATATTATATAATGTAAAATATTGCTACTGAAACACATCGTGAGAAGAACAAAAGAATTCACCGTAGTTTTGTTCATAAACATATCTGCACTTGAAAACTTTTTGATGTTCTTTTATACACGAATGTTCTGATGTCTCCTTTGCAACGAACCAACAGTAATCAGGAAGAATAACTGGGCTCCAGTGACCTCGGTATCGCTTTTCCATGTTGGAAATTTGCTGATGAAATCATTCACCATATTCGTCACTTACCTCCTCCACAACTGGCTGGAAAGAAATCTAGGTAGTAGTGCAGAAGGCGCAATTTTAAAGACATTGTACATTCCAGTTTCTTATAACATGAAAGCATTTCGGTGACTAATTATCGGTGATTCTCAGCTCTTTTGTTTTCAAGAAATTGGGTGGCAACCACGTGAAAAGTATTCAACGCTCTTTGTTCTAGTATTTCACGAAACTGTGGGTCGTTGAAGGGGTTATGAATATGCGGACCGACGAAAATCCCTGCTGCTAATTTTGCATCACTTAAGCTTGGAAATATTTCTTTGAGATAATGAGATCTAGCTCCATTTCTGTCCATAGCTTTTATGAAGTTGTTCATGAGACTTAATTTTATGTGCAAAGGAGGTAAGAAAACCTTGTTTGGCTCAATTAAAGATGAATGTATGACAGTTTGCGATCATAGCACTAATGATTTCCTCATTGGCCATTTACACCTTGTGAAATGTGACTTTCTGTGTCTACTGTCCCATTCACAGAGGAGGTAACAAAATTTTGTATAATCTTGCTGAAGTCCAAGCAGATAAGCAACTATTTTTAAATCACCACAGATCTGCCACTGGTGATCTTCACAGTTGGTGTTCTGAAGATAGTTCATTGCTTCACATATGACTCCGTAAGGTGCACTGAGTGCGTAACATGATGAATCGATAAAACGTCTCCCAGCAAAAACAGTCTTGCTGGCCCAGCACTATGTTGCCGCTGCCGAACCGTCAATAAAATGTCCGGGCGGCCAACAGTAGGGCCAGCAGTTCAGGACAACAGCTGGCCATTTTCGCAGCAGTGGCAGCCGGCAATCACGTGACGTAACTGATGGCTTGCCGAATCTTGTCCGCCAATTTCCCAGTAGAAGCCATAAAAAAATAATAATAATTAAGGATAACTGCAGCTTCCGAGAGACACAGCACGTGTTGCTTCTGCGCATGCGCAGTGCCGTTGCTTCCACCTGGTGTTCGGGCTGTATCGGCTGCCAGCTACGTCCCACTAGTGATACTTGCTTTGAGGCCCGAAATTTACGGCGATGCTTCAGGACCATCAATGGCTCGCCAGCTGATGGCGCTGCCACCAACGGACCGCTACCAGGCCGTGAGCGGTTAATTTCAGGCAGCAGTGACCCATCATTGCCAGCTGGTAGCCAGCAGTTTCCTAACACTTGTGTTTTTGCTGGGCTCCAGTCACTGGGTTTGTAACGGATGTTTAGGCTTTCAAATGAAGTCCCTTAACTGCTGAAAAAATAGGGATGCAAATCATATTGAATTTCTCACCATACCCACTAAAAGGGTTGCTACTGGATCTTGAAAAGTAGAACCAACTGATTTTTTTATTACCACATTCGGGTTCAACGTCCATCAACACATAAAATTCAGCTGCTTTGATTTTCGTACATTTTTGGCTGTTGACCAGTGTAATACGCGCACAGGTTTCGGAACCATGCGTGTAGTGGGTCGACCTTTTACGCAATTTTGACTGCGCGCGCGCACACCCACCCACACACACACACACACACTTTCGTTTCTCCGCTGGGCTGTGTTGCAGTCCCTTGGAGTTTCCCTTTCTCCTTACGCTAACCAGCTGAAGTCTCTGACTAACATCGAAATTTCGTGTCATTCCGTAAATCGCAACACTTTAAAGCTACTTTTTTTTTCAACCTTTCTTCTAGCGCTATTTACACTTTTGACAGACTCGTACATGGAACCTTCTGGTAAAGTTAATTGCCATTTGACTAAAAAGAGGTGTATAACCAGGAGATTAGCTACGACTTACGTCCTTCAGATGCTCGGCAAGCGGGTCCCCTCAGTCTTTCATTACCTTATCCGGGGAAACACCCTCTCCCCCCTTAACAGCAAAATTGAGATTGCCCTATTCTTTAGACACAGGCATTGGGTTTTATTTGATTCAGACAGGGTCCTTCAAATCAGTTCTTTGCTGTGTCACTAAAATACAGCGCCGTCGGTGGAATATTGCTTCGACTCCGATCAGGCCGTTGAGGATGTCTTCCTTCGGTCACTAAACATATCAGACTGCCTTCCTTCTCTCACAAAACATATCATACTGCCTTCCTTTCTTGACTGCTTGCCTTCTCAACTGATTGCCTTGAAAAGGCCTTCCAGTGGAGTGCGAAATCTGGTAAAGTCTATACACTTTTTATACCAGTAAATAAAAGGATTTTACTATGCTATAAGCATTTTTTATTGTGCACAATCTGGTGTGCCTTTAAACTAGTTACACTGATGAGCTATTACATTATAACCAGCTACCGAATAAATTGCAGAACCCCCTTTGACCAGCAAAACAACGGCAACTTGGCGAGGCATCGATTCAATGAGTTGGATATAGGTATCCTGGGGTATCTGGTACCATAATGTCAATAGCAAGTCCTCCAGTTCCCTTACATTTCGAGGTTGTGGGGATTTGGCGCGAACCCGCTTTTCCAAGTCGAACCACAAATGTCGGATTGGGTTCATATCAGGTTAATTTGGAGGTCACGACATTAACAGAAGGTCACCAGCATGTACCTCGAACCACTCCTTGACGATTCTGTTAGTGTTGCATGGCGCATTATCCTTTTAGTAATGGCCATCACCAGCAGAGAACACAATTGCATGAATGGGTGAACTTGGTCCGCAACGATGTTCAGATACCTGACAACTGTTAAGTATTGTGCTACTGGAATAATGGGGCCTAAAGTGTCACAAGAAAACATCGCACACAGCATGACACCGCCGCCGCCGGCCTGTTTCCGCTCAACATTGCATCCGAGTGGCATAGTTTCCGTTGGTAATTGGCGTATCCGCGCTCGGCCGTCTACGTGATGCACCAGGAATCTTGATTCGTCAAACCAGGCTACTTTCTTCCAACTATCCACGGTCCAATCTTGATGATCTTGGGCCTATTTCATGCGGTGTTGATGATTACGTGTAGTGAGAATGGGGACCCGGCTAGGTCTTCGGCTACGCAACCCATGCGCAGAAGGCTGTGATGAACTGTGTACTGTATCACATTGCCCTGATCAGCACTGTTGTAGCTGCGGGTGAGTTGTCGTACTATGGCCCTGCGGTAGCTGTGAAGAGTGCGCGACAGTCTCCCCACCCCTCTGGCATCAATGATCTGCGGACGACACACAGCTGAACGACAATTCGTCTTTGTGCCATCTGTGCACCACTTTTGATACGTACTCACTACAGCGGCACGTAAACAACCCACAAGCCGCGCCATATCCGAGATCGTAGTTCCGAGGCACCATGCCATCATAATTTGTCCTTTACCAAATTCCGATGCCGCCCCGGTGGCGCAGTGGTCTAAGCGATGGCCTCTGATCATTCGTCCGAACGGGGTCCGGGTTCGAATCCCGTGAGGCATGGATGTTGTGTTTGTCTTACGGCACTGGCTCTCTCCCTTCCCTGGAACCAGTAACCCTAAATTAGGGACGGGCGACTGCTTATAGCCCATTGAGTTGCTCACGGTGGTCGTTAAACCTCCAATCAAAAAAAAAAAAAACTGCGATAAATCAGCAGCTTTTCCCATTCTGATTACAAACATTCTACAAACCGAAAGCCGGTCCTCGGGTTCTATATATATAGCTCTGTGAACTTCACCTGCGCCACCGTTCGGTCTCCAGACGAGCTTATTTACCAGTACTCATCAAGTCCGATGGAATCGCCTCACCAATGCTCTCTGGAAACAAAATGTCCTGATTTACTGAAATGTTTTCAATGTAGAAGGAAACACTGAATCCGTTATTCTAGAAAAATGAGGTTCCTTGCACAGCGAAATATCTGAGACTACTCTAAGTGGCATTTGAAGATTATTTTGCCAGCAACAACTTCGTTTTATTTTATTTATGGAATAATTACGGAATTTCAAAAGACGCAGAATTATGGGCAACCCAAACGTTAATTATTTGTAGTACTCGGGGTTTAAATCTATGCCACTACATTGAGTCTATTCAGAAAGAACAAGCAGTCAATCTAAGACGCTTTCGACAGCAAATCCGGACATTAAAAACATCTCTTTCACATAAATTATTGTCATTTCGAATAAAGTATGATCTTCCCAGAATGCAAGCATAGGCTTTGGAGTGCGTTTTGCTGTGGAGTTCGTAGCTAACATCACCTATGTTCACCATGCAGGCACAAAGCGTCACAGCTCTGAAGTCGGTTTCATGGAAAGCAGATTAGTACGAAATCTTTTCTCAAGGTTCCAGTCTATAGGATAAAGCCGTGAAATGCCAGCGACGAAATTCATGGATTGCTTTTCAAAATCTTCTGCTTCTAACGTACTTTGTCGAGGTAGATTGGTCCGGAACTTGCTCAGTCAATGGATATTCTGGGTCCTACTTTTGTAGTCTACATGTCCATCCCTATAATCATTTTCTTGACCAGAAGAAAAAAATACTCGGGTCTGTTGTTGACGTAAATTCTGCTTCATTAGAAATTCACAATTCTGTGATTCAATTGTTTACTAAACCTGAAATGGTCGCTTGAAATTTATTAAAATTAAAGCATAGATAAATGTTGTAAAATGTGTAACTTAAAAAGTTAATAAGAAAATTTAAATTGCAATTTAAAATTTTGTATTAATTTTTAAAGGAGCCTTTGATTCTTCATGACTGTATTTTTTTACTTATTTCTCGTTGTTATCAAGATAATTTAGAAAAACGTTTCTTAAAAGTATATGACAAAAGGTACGAAATAACAAAACAAAAAAAGATTTATATATAATGCTCAGTTTCAAAACCTTTAACCTTCGAAGAAATATAAATTCTTCTTTTCCTGGGGCCTCGACTTACATCTGTACTTCGTAAATTTCAATATTTTGAATTGTTCTTCAAAATTTCGGAAGACATGTTTTCCTTAAAAATTAAGAATATACTGTAATCTCCTCTTACAGTTAATTGGAAAGCACGCTTTCCTCATTCACAAAACTGCCACTCACGAAATACTTTCGAATAGGGTAAGAGCAATTAATAATTTATGTGTTCTCGTGGAAATCATTATAGCAGTAATTTACGCTGGCTAAGTATAATTTTCCATATGAAATTTCGGACCTGATCGTAATTGCTTTGAATCACAATACAGCTGGGAAAATTTAAAGTCATCATTCTACAGAGGTCAGTTTATTCAAACACCAACTCTAAAAGTTTTTCGAACCAGGAAAGTACTGAAAAATCTTGAAGTTTTGGTATATGAACACCATAAGAGAAACAGGACAAATTTTCCCGCCGCTCCGGTGGCCAAATGCTTAGACTTTGGACTTCGTTCAATAGCCTGAGTTGGGCATGGGACCAAATTCCTCAAGAAGTATAGGTTGAGTGCTCTGCTCAGCTCATGAACGCGGAAAGATGCCAGAAAAATGTGCTCCAGGAAAAGCTATGTGTAGAAATTTCAACTTCTTACATTTATGAAGTTTTACTGCTGGACAGTATTTTTTATCAATGTATCAGTTATACACTGAGGTGCCAAAAATGAAACTAAAACTGGGAATGGCACTACAATTTCCATTACATGCCACTAGACCCATGCGGTTAATGATATCGTCCGCAAACGACGTATATATACTAAAGTGCCAGAAAAACTGGTACAGACGATCTTATGCAAAATACACAGCAACGTCACCTATGCGCTTACTCCGTTGCGTCCGCCAGTTCGTATATAAAGCGATAGACATCCTTGCCAGTTGTTAGAGCTGTTTTTGGCATGAGAATGACAAGTAATAACGATTTAAGAGATTTTCAACGCGGTGTCATAGTTGGCGCTCGTGAGATGGGCCGTAGTATTTCGGAGGTAGAAACGAAGTTCGGATTCTGACGGACGACCCTTGCAAGGGTGTACCGTGACTACAATAATTCCGCCAAAACCTCCAACCTACGATACCAGTGTGGCCCTAAAAAGACATTGGGTGAACGTGACCATCTTCGCTTGTCAAGAATCGTTTCGCCGTCCCGGTGGCGCAGTAGTGTAAGCGATGGCCTCTGATCATTCGACCGGAAGGGGTCCGGGTTCGTATCCCGGTCAAGCATGGATGTTGTGTTAGTCTTATGGCACTGGCTCTCTCCCTTCCCTGGAACCAGTGGCCCTAAATTAGGAACGGGCGACTGCTTATAGCCCATTGAGTTGCTCACGGTGGTCGTTAAACCTTTAATTAAAAAAAAAAAAAAAAAAAAAAAAAAGAATCGTTTCACGTGATAGACGTGCAACACTCTCGCAGGTATCATCGAAATTCAATGTTGGAGCCTCAACAAGCATCAGAGTCCGGACTGTGCAACGTACCCTGCACGATATGAGCTTTGGGAGACGACGCCCAACTCGAGTCCTATTGATAGGTGCACGACACAGAGCTATGCGCTTCGGTTGGGCACGGCAAAATTGCTAGTGGACACTTGATGACTGGAAACAAGCAGCCTAGTCTGACGAGTCGCGTTTCCAACTGTATCGGGCAGATGGAAGGATTCCTGTGTGGCGCAAAATCTATGAAGCCATGGATCCCGCCTCTCAACAGAGAACTGTACCGGCTGGTGAGGGGACCGTAATGATATGGGGTGTGTTTAGCTGGATTTCACTGGGACACCTGGTACGTCTGCAAATGTCTGTGACCGGCCAATACCGTGTGCACATCCTTTCGGACGAGCAACACCCGTTCATGTCCTGCATGCATGCTGATTGGTTGGAGCTGTTCCAACAGAACAATGCACCTCCGCACAAGTGTCGGGCCGCCACGCCACATTATGGTTAGAGGAACATTCATCTGAGTTTGGAGTGTTGCCATTCCCACCCAAGTTCCCATATCTGAACGTGATGGAACACATTTGGAATGCCATGCAACGCGTTATCGAACACATGAATCTGAGACCTCGGAATACACCCGAATTGTGGAACGCTCTGCAGGAAGTATGGTGTGCATTGCCTACAGCATATTTTTAGAAGCTAGTGGAGTTCATGCCCCTTCGTATTTCTGCAGTCCTGCGTTTCCGTGGGGGACCTACGAAGTATTAGACTGGTGTACCAATTTTTCTGGCACTTCAGTGTATAGAGGCAGATATCTGAGCAAGGTGAAGCAGTACCATTCGCAGTTCAGATGGCAGCTTATCAGGATTTAAGTGATTTTGAACGTGGTATGATAGCCGGCGTCTGATAGATAGGTCGCTCCATCTCGGAAATTACCGCGAAATTTGAATTTACACGGTCAACTATTTCGAGGGTGTACCTGGACTTCACAAACTCAGACAAAGAATTCAGTGTGCGAGACCGGTGTGGCAGTAAGCTAGACTGATGACTAGACCTGCTCCGTCGAAAGGCCGACTCTGCAGGGATATGCAGAACTTTCTCAAACATTTAATTTGACAGTGAAGGGGTTTCGCGAGCAATCCTGCTGCCAGGCTCCGACAAGTCTTTCACCCGGTCAGGATCAGTCCATGGACCGGCTATTGTCTGCTGCCCCCGCTGGAACACCACTTCCCACCCTTTTACCATAGCCCGCGCGTGTGATGTTCTAATGGGCAGGGGTTCTTAATTTTGCGACTGGCTGGGCGATCTATTCGCCAGCGCGATGAGGTTTGCAACCGAAAACCTTTATTGTATCTAGGCTAATGATACATGAGCATTAAAACCCTGAGGGTTTCATGCACTGGGAAATGAATCCGTTTTTTTTTCACGAGCCTTCTCACAGAGATGAAAAATTGAAACTATTTACACTGATATTTTACAAAGCCCGCAGCCCTCGGGCGTGTGCTGCGGTGATGACTCTGAGCCGGTATTATCGTTCTCCTCTTCGCTTCATTCTTCGTTTTTTACGCTCTCCAACCGTAGGTTGGAAAGCGTAAAAACGAAGAATGAAGCTCTCCAACCTACGGTTGGAAAGCGTAAAATCGTAAAAAGAAGCGTATATGCTCCAGCTTTGTCCGTCCGTCTGCCTTTCGGCACGATAACTCGCGTAAAAATGGTTCGATTTCGATGAAATGTTAGTATGTGGTAGGGGACCACCTGGGGACGAAACCTATTGAAAATGGACGAAATGGGGTCAAAAGTCACTTCGTAGGAGCGGGATCCATTCCATTGCGCTTATGCGTCACAACTTGCGTAAATATATTTCGATGTCGACGAAATGTTAGCATATTGTAGGGAACCACCTGGGGATGAACCCTATTGAAAATGGGTGAAGTGGGGTCAAAGGTCACGGCATAGCAGCGGGATCCATTCCATTGCCATTATGCGTCATAATTTTCCTAAATATGGTTCGATGTCGATGAAATTTTAATATATTGCAGGGGACTACCTGGGAATGAACTCTGTTGAAAATGGGTGAAGTGGGGTCAAAGGTCAGGACATAGGAGCGGAATGCATTCCATTGCCGTTATGCGTCATAATGTGCGTAAAAATGTTTCGATTTCGATAAAATTTTATTATGCGGTAGGGGACCACCTGGGGACGATCTTATGACATCACAATCTCGCGCTCGCGTTTTTGGCGCGCGGTCACGCCATCTGTCTCATTACGTCACGCATTGTGTGTGGATCCTATTAAAGTTTTATGACGTCACACTCTTGCGAGCAGATGGTCGCGATTCCTATCTGCCTCATTACGTCACGGTTGTGTGCGTATGTCCGTTCGCACGATAACTCGCACAAAAATCGTTCGATTTCGATGAACTTTTAGTATGTGGAAGGGAATCACCTGGAAAAGAATCCTATTGAAAGTGAACAAAATGGGGTCAAAGGTTAGGGCATATGAGCGGGATCCATTCCGCTGCTCTTATGCGTCATAACTAACGTAAAAAAGGTTCGATTTCGATTAAATTTTAGCATCTGGTAAGGGACTACCTGGGGACAAACCCTGTTGAAAATGGGTGAAATAGGGTCAAAGGCCAGGACATAGGAGCGGAATCACTTCCATCGCCATTATGCATCATAACTTACGTAAAACATCTTCGATTTGGATGAAATGTTAGTATGTTGTAGGGGCCTGCCTTGGAACGTATCCTATTTAAAATGGGCAAAATGGGGTCAAAGTTTAGGACACAGGAGTGGAATCTATTTCATAGCACTTTTGCATCATAACTTACGTGAAAATGCTTTCATTGCGACAAAACTTTATCATGTTATTTCGGAGGTATATTGAACCGGTTCTGTTAAATATAATCGGAATGGGACCAAAGGTCAGGGCAAAGGACCGAGATTTATTCCACAGCCATTATCCTCATAACTTGAGTAATGATTTCTGGTATGTTGGAAAGCGTATAATAATCAATGCATTGCATGATTTTACTAACTTGTTCATTCTACCATCAGCACATCTCGCCTGGCGACGAGGTATTTGACTAACTCAATGAGTACCTCTCTCACTCTTGGGATGAGTGTGCAGGATCGAGAGGTCCTTCGTTTTTTTCAAATTCAAGGGAGATGACTTTTCTCCTAACTGAAAGAGAACTGTACTGTAGAATAATGTGGGCGACGTCTGCGAACTGGACCCCGCATCCACACGTCCTTTCCCTTACAGCAAAACGGCGTAAGTACTCCGGCGATACGCCATGGCCCTTGAGTACCTGGTTAACGAAACCGTCTGATTATACTCGTCTGGTAGAGACTCGGGGAAGGATGCGGTTCGTTTTTCTCCCCGTATCACCCTCATCCCACCTTTTCTGCAACTCAACCAACGTGGGTTTTTTCGGTCCGCACGTTTGCAGCGGCGTCTTCAGTTGGAAATCAACGACCTCTTTGCTAGCGACTTCCTTCGCCAGCTGGTCTGCACTCTGGTTTCCGATGGTTCAGACATGGCTTCGGCCCCACTGGAAAGAAATCACCGTATTGCCTCTGTCTCGACCAGAGACTTTATTTCCCTGACCAGAAGAATTTTGCTCTTGGACTGGCCAGTGCTATTCATGCCGCTTGGCCGTCAGAGAAAATCTTTATTTCACTCGCGTTGTTGCTGGGCAGTGTCTCTCTGACTGCTAACAGCTCTGCTTGAAAGACAGAGATGTCAAACGATAATTTAATCTGTTTTGCAAACGTCTCATTGCCATCCGAAAGTTCTCAAAACCCTGCATCAACGTATCCACTGATCTTGGTGCCACCCGTGAACAGCTCCCGCCACCACAGATAGGAGATCTTTGTCCCATGTGGGACAGATTTCTTTGTCCGGGTGGCAAGTTCAGACCGTCCTAAGCAATTCGACCTCGGACGACCGAAAGCGGTCTCCTAATAGTTTAACGTCATTACCATACTGACGGACTACATTCATTGCAGCTTCCCTCGCAACGACTACTTCCGCCGGTTCTCAACCAGCTACCCCTTGGGATGCAGCTGTTGGCGTCGTGAGGAAACACCTAGTGATACCAAGTAATGCTCTTCGGTGAATCTGATTACGACTATTACTCATCCTAACGGTGTTCGACCACCATGCTGAACACGAATATGTTAGGATGGCTGCAACCCCTCGTTTATATACCACCTTTTTGGCTGGCCCATACAGCCGGATTCCATTGATCATATTCAGGATCGTAGTACACCTGTCTTTCCGGTATTTTAGATGAGGGAACCCTAACAATTTACCATCTAGGATTACTCCCAGATACCTCCTCTCACTCACCGTTTTCACCATGTGCCCATTAAACCGACATTTAGGGCGAATGACCTTCTCTCCTTTTTCGCTATGGCTAACGTGTCGTTTTTTCGGGAGCAAAGCAAAGCTTGCAATCCTTACTCCATTTGTCAAACTGTACTAAATCAGTGTGTACCTTCTGCTCTCTCACATGCGTACCCGATGCAGTCACTATTAGGATGAAATCAGACAGTGCATACCAGCGGTGGCTCTGTCATGGTGTGGAGTGTTTGTCTTCAGCTGGCACGCATTAGGATCCCTCATACATCTACAAACCGCTCTGACCGGTGGAGGCTACCTAACTATCCTTGGGATTTATTTGCACCCGTTCATGTCATGCAACCGCTGCGATGGGTGTCACCTCTTTCAGCACGTTAATGCGCCACCTCACACGTCCACAGTCCCCCGATTATGGCTGGAGAAGCATTCTACGGAATTTGGCTTTTTGACTTTCCCCCTCATTTGCCGGATTTAAAAACCGTCGAACACATTTGGAATGCTGTTCAACGTGCCGTGAATGCCAGAAATCCTACACCGGCGAATATTACGGAATTGTAGGAAGGACTTTAGGAAGCATATATGCACTGCCTGTACAGTGCTACAGAGAGTTCGTGGAGTCCATGCCTCGTCGCGTTGCTGTCGTTTTCCGATCCCGAGGAGGACCAACGCGGTATTAGAAAGGTATCCCAGTTTTTTTTCTTTTTTTTTTTTTTTTTTTGACACTTCAGTGTACTTTAATAAACATAGCCATACATTTATTATGTCTAGCAGAAAGGATTTGAGATAAAAGAAGCCGAAGACTTATAGACATTCTTTCATGTTAGTTGCATTCAGTTCAAAATACTTCAGATTGTTATTCCTGTGAAGTGAAATAACGCTTAATAGACGTTCACATATCCAACCTGCGTGGTGCAAAGAGGACCCATTACATAACGCTTTTGTGTGTTTCATACACCACAAAGGGTGGGGTCACCAAAAGAAAAGCAAAAGATTTTTTTTTCTCGAGGCGATCTGCCAAATATAATAGGACTGGCCAGTTCCCAGCTGTCCTTCAAATTAGGACCCTTCCCCTCATTTGCCACAGATAATAATGTATGAGCAGACTCATTCCCAGTAACCCTTCAATGTGAGCTTATGGTACATAATATCCAAAAATCAGATTTCCAAAAGCGCATAAAAATTTAATTAATTAATTTAAAATTTTCATATTCAAATTTCAAAACAAAGGCTCTGCGGTGCACACTTCCATGTTATCCAGAAGGTTTCTGCCAAATTTCAAGCCCCTTTGTTCAGTAATTTCTCTTGTCAGCGAAGGACAGATACGGAAATTTTATTAATAGAGGTATGTTTACCTGACAAAACAATATTGAAAAGAAGAAAAATGTGTCATGTGCATTCACCGTAAATTATGTAAAAACAGAGCAACACAAAGCAAATTCTGCTCAACTGACATTACCTTCGAAATACCCCTTTTAACATTAAAATATTTATTTGTGTTGTTTTTATTAGAAGCATGCAAAAGTTTCCGTCGCCCCCGCTACCGGCTGTTGTACGGGTCTCACCGACCGGCGACCCGTGCTGTCAGTTCGCACATGAAGCCAAGCATGGTGGTCGTTTAATTTAGAGAAAAGTGCGGGTGAAGCATACGGTTCAATATGTCAGGAGTATCCAGAAACGGTTATGGGTGAGCGGACGTGTCGAAAATGGTTTGCCTAGTCTAAGAAAGGTGATACAAGCTTGGAAGACAAGCCACGTGCAGGTAGACCCCGGGAATTCGCAGACGAGATGCTGGAATCGCTCTTGTAAGAGAATGAGATACAATTGACCAAGAACATGGCTGTACAACGCAGTGCACAAAAAGAAGGGAACATGTAAAACACAACAAAAGCATATACTACGATAAAGGTACAGAACACCTGTTGTTTTGTGCTCTGCTTTCACTCTGCACGTCATCACATGCTTTATTAATTAATCATTACTTTTGCTTGTGCATCATCTTCCTCAAGCATATATTGTTCCTTCTTAACGATTTTAACATTTTGTCATCCTTAGTTGACTGTCGTATCACATTCACCTGTAATATTTCATCAGTATCGCTCATTGTTTTGTTGTTTATTTTGCCATATGTGGTACGCCTGTATTCCCTATGTTTTTGCCAATAAAGTATATTTTGAACTACAATTGACCACGCAACTAACGAAACGTTTGAAAGTGGCTCAATCGACGGTGGACGGCATTTACAGGCATTGGTAAAGATTCAGAAGATTCGTAAGTTGGTTCCGCATATTTTAACGGAGAGTAATATTGATCAACGATTCGGCATCTGCATGTCGTGGCTGAAGAAGTTTCATGGGAAGAATTTCTTGTGAAGGATTGGCACCGGGGATGAAAAATGGGTCTATTGCGACAACCCCTTACGCAAGCGATCCTGGTTCGACCCAGGCCAGTCAGCAACATCGACTGCAAAACAGGATGTCCACGGGAAAAACGTGCTGTTGTGTGTGTGATGGGATGCATGGCGTGCTGTACTTCGAACTGTTGAAACCAGGCGAAACAAACACTGCATAAAAATATAGCAATCAGTTCATGAAACTGAACACCGCAATTGATCAAAAACACCCATGGACAGGTAAAGGACGCCGCGCATTCATCCTGTTATACGATACTACTAGACCACATGTCGGTGCCACCACGAAATCAACCCTTGAAGAGTTACACTGGGAAGTTTTACCGCACCCGGCTTGCTACCCGGACATTGCACCCTCAGACTTTAATCTGTTTCGCTCTATGCAACATGCCCTACCCCAAAAGAGGTTCACCAAAGTTCCAGAGGTGGAAAATTTTTTCACTGCGTTCTTCAGCTCAGACCCCGAGTCCTTCTATCACAGGGCATTCAATTGTTGCCGGAAAAATGACAAACGTTCATTGATACTAACGGCCAATATTTTGTTGAATATACACTGCCGTTCAAAAACTAAGGTAGAGACGGTTTTTCGAATGTAACGTCGTGCAGAAGTGCTCCACATCGACAAAAATCCTACCATAAGATCCCCAAGATATAAGAATATGGGACAAGTGAGCAAAACTATCCAAACAAAGAATCCAAAGGATACAAAGGCACTTTATCGAAAAGGTAGCTTCGAGCACAACTGGACAGAAGACAGAAACGTCCATGTGACAGGCAAACTGCCAAGAAAAATCCAGTCTTTAGTAAGGGATATGATCACCCCGGACTGCGTTGCAGGATTTACAACGTCTGTCCATGCTGAGGACGAGGTTGTCAAGGAGCTGTTGAGGCATCGCAGCCCATAGCTCTTGTAGCGCCAATCGCAGCTGCGGAATCGTTGCTGGCGGCTGATGACGTGCTGCCAAGCGTCTCCCGAGAAGGTCCCATACGTGTTCGATTGGATTTAGGTACGAGGACCTTGCGGGCCAATCCATGCGTTGAATATCTTCACTCTCCAACAGCTCTGCGACAGCCACTGAACCATCGTTCAGTCCCTTTCGATGATGTTGGAGGTGTGATTGCGTGTTCCCTGCTCTCTCCATATGTGTATACGTCCAGAATCGCTCGTCAGATTAAATTAGCTGTCATCCGTAAAGAGAAATCGACCCAATTGCTAATGTGTCCAGTTCTTGTGTTCCTGGCACCACAGAAACTAGTTCAGTCACTTGTGTAGCGTTGTCGTCCATGAAAAGAAACTCAGGACCCACAGCACCTCTAAACAGACGCACGTGAGGCAGGAGAACCTCGGTACAATAGCGGACACTAGTGACTGAACCTCCTCGGAAGATGTAGAGGTCAGTACGGCTACCAAGCATGATACAGCCCCAAACGAGAACTCCGCCACCTTCAAACCGGTCCCTTTCGATGATGTTAGAGGTGTGATTGCGTGTTCCCTGCTCTCTCCATATGTGTATACGTCCAGAATCGCTCGTCAGATTAAATTGGCTGTCATCCGTAAAGAGAACTCGACCCAATTGCTAATGTGTCCAGTTCTTGTGTTCCTGGCACCACAGAAATTGCCGTCTCCGATGAGCAGGCGTTAATGGCACACACTTTACTGGTCGTCGTGCAAATTGACCACCTTTGCGCAGCCTTCTGGCCACGGTAAAGCGCGATGACGGACGTCCAGTTGTCAGTTGCATGTGCCTTGCGATTTCTCCCGCTGTCTGCCGTTTCTCTCTTCTCGCCTGTAGGACAATATACCGGTCGTCCGCCGCCGTGGTTGCTCGTGGACGACCACTGCTAAACTCTCGGACAGCTGTTCCTGTCGTTTGAAATGCTCTCCAAGCTCGTGAAACGATGCTGTGAGCGAGCTCGAACTCCTCGGCCACACTAGTCTCACTTCGACCTTCTTCCAACTTCCCAATGACGCGACCTAGGGTAAAGTCATCCAGATGTCGTCTACTGGATTGCCTGTTGGCCATATCACACGGTCGCAGCAACTCGACGTCGTTCAAAGCAATGTACACCGTTCAATAGCTTTCACCGGATTGCTGAGCGTACACCACCCGTGTGCTTTATACCCTTCCGACACTACCTCCCCCTCACCACCACCACCCTACGTTATGCTGCATATATGCGCATGCCCTACCGTACCAGACCCTAGTCTAACTCCTAAGTGGTCTTTCGGTCCGTTTTGCCTACTCGTTCCGCTGTTATGCTAATTTCTCCTTTTCGTCCTTAATTTTTGCACAGTGTATGTATACTGGTTTTCTGATTGTTTCTGTCTCCTTTCTCCTTAAAACTGCGGAAACTTTTGCATACCCCTAATATTTTTGCTTCGAGGCTTAACGACCGCCAGGAGCAACTTGTAGGGCTATAAACAGACTCCCGTCCCTAATGTGAAGCTATGGGTCCTAGAAAAGGGAAAGTGCATGGTTCGTAAGAGATACGTGCACCACCTACGCCTCATCCGCAACTCAAACATGGGCCCATGTCGAACGAACTGTTCGAGTTGCTGCGGTTAATAATAGTTTTTCGGTATTAAAGGAGCTGTACAAATATTTGAATATTTCTAAAGGCAAGCATATTTTTCTGAAAAGATCCCGTACCTGGCTGCTTATTAGAGTTTGAGAAACCATGATGCAATTTACATGCTCCTTACCTTTACATGGATGTTAAAGAGTCACTATACACAACGGCTGTTCCATAAAAACTCAAAGACAAATCATACAAAATGAAGAAATACAAGTACAGCAAAGTGCATTATATGTAATTCTTTCTCAAAGTACCTTCCCTCGGATGATATATAACGGTTCCATCATTGAGTCCACTTTTCAAAGCATGTGGCGAAGGCATTTTGTGGGAGCCGTTTTAGCGACCCCTGTATAGCTTCTATAACGTCACCATCTGTGTTGAATATTGCGCCTCGGAATTTCTCTTTCATCGTTGAAAACAACCTGAAATCGCACGAGGTGAGGTTAGGACTGTCGGCAGACTGTGGTATGATTTTAATACTGTATTTCGTAAGAAACCGTTGAACACAAGCAGCCACACATGGGCGGGCGTTACCAAGGTGTAGAGTCCACTTGCCCACCAGTTCCGGTCGCTCAATAGATTTGTGTAATCGCAGACGCTTCAAGACTAAAATGTAATACTTTGCATTGACAGTAATTTGTGGAGGAACAGCATGCTGTTAGACTAAACCTTCATGATCGAAGAAAATAACCATCATCGCCTTCCCAGATGATTTGTTTTGGCAGACGTTTTTCGGAGGAGGCGCGCCTGTGTGTTTCAAGACGCTCGTTGTGCGCTTTGTGAGTGGGTCGAAATAGTGGACCCATGTTTCATCGGCAGTTATTACTGTGTTTAGAAAGTTTGGATCCTTCGCAGTCATTTATTACCATTCATGACACCCCTGAACTCTGGCTAACAATTGTTCTCTCGTCAGGTGATGAGGTATCCATCTGGAACACATGGATACCTCATCACCTGACAAGAGAGAACAATTGCAGTAATTTATCACCGTAAATTCACCGAAAAGAGAGAACACAGCAGTAATTTATCGCGTAGAATGCGGAATGCCAACATACTTGAAATATTAGTTGACACCTCTATGTTTTCATACGCCATTCGTCGATCTCCGTGCAGGGTTGCCCGAACAATGTTAACAATACGCTCCGTAGTAACACTTTCAAGTCGACCAGGCCTAAGACCGAGTTCTGCCGACAAAAGCCTTTTTTTTAAATCATGATGCCATCTAAAAATCAATGACTCACCCAAAGATTTATCCGTGTAAGCTTTTTTTATTAAATCAACTGTTTCTGGAACCGTTTTACCCAAACGAGAGCAAAATGTTATCGCACAACGCATTTCACTTCTTAACTCTGAATCACTCACCTACAGAGATGTATGGCGAAATGCAAACATACCTTAAACACCTGCGCAATAACAAATCCAAGATCGTCTGATACTTCTTTAATTCAGTTACTTCTTAATTCAGTTAATCGTCTAAGTGGTTATTTTTCCCCTTCTCACTGTTGCCAACTCAAAAATAATTACTCTGAGTTTTCATGGAAAGGGCTCTGTATTTCTACAATATAATTAAAATATCAAATTGTCGTTATTTTCTGAGAAATTGCGCAGAGAAGAAATGAAAAAGTACTAATTTCCGATCATAACTAGGTACAGCACTTCTCTATGGATGTTTATTTTTATTGAGCATTTTAAGAAAATCTGAAAAAAAAAATAATTAAGGCTAAGATCTCAGAAACTACACTCTGAAGTTTTGATTTTGGTCAGATCACTAACAGAAAGAGGACATAATGTAATTTGCCATTAAGATCCATTTACGAATACATGACGACAGAACACCTGAAGAAACATATCTCGTAGATATCTGTTAAGAAAATCCTGTATACCTGATATGACAGAAGCGCTTTTGGAATTTTCTACATTGTTCAATGACACATGCTTGAATTGACATTTCCTATTTTGACTTGTGATTTTGGACTGATGCAGATGTCTTTAACCTTATAGGCATTCTGATTAACCGTTTGTTCTGTTTAATATTTGAAAAAAAAAGAAACCTTTTCGTCTCCATTAAATGCGACATTCATGGTGACAGTGATTCTCTAACAAAGGCGAATGCTCCTTCAGAATATATATATGGAGTGAGAAATAAAGCTGGTTAGCCCATATACAAACAGCACTGGACTAGTAAGAACCTCAGGAGACTGAGCGCTGCTTTAAGTAAATTTCTTTTATTACTTAAATATTATAATGGTTTAATAGTCTTTTTAATTGTTTCCTTGAATGCCATTCCTCTGAGATGAAATTTCTATTAATTTTATATGTTCTGTGAAGCAAATACCCTGTGTGCTACAGAGCAGCAATTTTCGAGAGGTTGCTGTAGAACACGAGACGACTTGTCAGAAAAACAGTAATGTAAAAAGATTTAAATTCACTTTGAACCAGAAGCATTACAAAATCAGTGACACTTTCCAATTGTAAAACATAATGGCCCATCTAACCCATCTTCATTCTCACTAAATTTCATAACATTTGTAAAGCAAACGAAAAAAATTATCCGTGTATGATCCAACGATGAAATGTTATTTCAAATCCGTCACTGCACGTTGTTCTGTTTGGAATCGCTATATTAACAGGGATGAGTAGTAACGTAGAATTGTAACACTTTTTGTATAGAAATATGGTGCTCCGGTGAACCATTCCTACTGGTTGGGGGTTCTCAATATATCTTTAAGGCACATTGTTGAGCGAAGCGAGACCGATGACCGAGAGGAGCTCTCTTTACCAGGGTACTGCTGTGGTTTTGCTTCGTAGTTTTCGTTCGGCTAGTGCTCTCTTCAGTTTTCCCGGTAATTTATTTGTGTGTGAGTGATCCATGATGGTCTCACGTTTATTTTCGTACACCTACTAAGTTGGTAAGTGAATAATTTGATTAGTTATCTTCATTTTTCTGTCTTGGTCAAGTCGGCCAAGACGTGATTTCCACTTCGCCATTACAAATGGCGGTTTCCGGCGGGAGTGCCGTCCCAACTCTCGATTACGGAAATGACTCTCCTCCTCATCCTTTTTCCACAAACGGTGGACCTGCTTCAACAAGCACCTCCTCCCCTCAACGTCGTACAATTGCCTTGCACACTGATGCTGCTTCTACTTCAACGTCACAAAGCGGTGACCTACTATCTTCCCCGAAGCCAATAGATGAGGAGATGGACGCAACATTTTCCTCAGTGGATACTACGTCATCACAACGTACAACTTCTCCTTATGCAGCTTTCCTTTCGACTGCACCTACTACCTCCGTTCAGTCGTCTGCTTCCAATGGCCCTTATCATCTGTAGTACTATGCCAGTTCCAACTTCACGGTGGATCTTCCGTCAACTTCGCCAGCCGGGCAGCATTTTCTTAATAAAGTAGACCTCGGGGTCGCTTTTTCTGCTCTTCGAAATACAAAGATCACTGCTTCTAGTGCTGCCCTTATGTTACTTTTCACGAAAACAGCCCTTACACACATGGCCAGGAGAGATGGCAAAGTTCTTGCCTACTTTTCTTCCTCCGCATATCCCTTGTAAGTCATAAATGGTGTCCTTACTATTGGTGACCGCCACTCACGGGAGATCCTCTCACCCATTTGCTCACTATTGTAAGCTTCTCCCCAGTTCCTCCTGAAATTTCTGATGAACTGTTATTTTCTATCGCTCAGAATCTTGGACGCACTGTTGGTACAGTCACGACGTTCTTCTATTTCCCTGAAGTGCCTGAAGATCGCTATCTGCTTTTCTCCGCCGGAATGTACGAGTGGCCTTTCCCTCAGACGAGGCCAGGCATCGAGTTCCACCCGAGTTTCGTGTGCGTTGTGATACGCAGATACGCGAAATCACCATCACAGTCGACACTATGTGTTCCATTTGTAATGGCTACGGACACCCGCGTGCCGTATGCCCGCATCATGCTTCTTCCATCACAACCTCGAATAACGACCTCAGGATCTTTCTACTTCAGCTTCGAGTCAACGACGGCCGACTTCTGGCGAAAGTAGTACTGCAGCCGTTGGTCGACACATGACTTCACCACGATCTTCGGCTTCCGGACCTGTTTCTACTCAGTCATCACTTCCTTCATCAGGCTCACCATCACTTAATACTCCCTTATTTCCAACTCTTCAACCTGTGAACGCTCAATTACAATCTTCTGCTTCTACTGGTGACACCATTATTTCTAGCAATTTCAAAGTGCCAGACACTCCTACTGCCACCTGTGTACCCTTTCAGGGACGAAGAAAACGTCGTAGGACTCATAACACTCGTGCAAAGAAGACTCGTATGAAAACGACTCGTGATGATCGGAGTAATCATTCCGCCAGCCTGACCACCTCTGATGATTCGGTGTGAGCTCTGACACCGATGTTGGTCCCGCTGACCCAATCTCTTGCGCCAATTTTCTTCAATTTCTGGGTACGAATTCACTTCCTCAATCTCCAATCGCAGGTGCTACTCTGTTCTATTTTCTGGTCAGTCCCCGAATTAAAAGCTATCACGCAAATTCTTGGCAGCTTATACTACAACTCTTTCTGACGTCCTTCTGCAACTGCAAGTCGTCCGCTTACATCTACAAGCGGTACCTCCCATGACTCTTGGCGATCCTCGTTGGATCAAGAAGTTCGTTCGTTATCTAGCTAATCTGCACACTGCTGCAGACAATATTCTGCAGCCGCCATCTGACATGTCTCTTCAAAATAGCGACCTTGAATTGTAGGGGAATTAGCTCCCCACTAGCCATCGCTCTAGTTCACGAGAATCTCACTCCCTTGAACCACGTCACAGTTCATCTCATCAATGCCTACATCAACAGTGACTTCAGTTGTCCAATGTTCATCATCTGCTCCTGCAGTTTCGTCTTCAGGACAGTCAATTCACTCAGAATCTTCACTCGGTGCGCGAGTTTCGATTCGCTCATATCATTATCCTCAGCATGCCCGGAAACGGCATGCTAAATTATAAATCTTCTACGACACTGGTTGTGTCTACCTTCTGACATTTTATGTCATGTTTTAGTGACTGTCTGTTCAACATTTTTCCTCGAACTGTGTTCGTGCACTTTAACTGTTTTTTCTACTTATGTATATATTTATTTATTTACACTTCCCATGAACTGTGTTCTGTATATGACTTTTGCCCCACCTTTTATGGGTCATGTTACTCACTCAGCAGTGAAGTGCTTCCTCGGCTCTTCATTATTATGATTGTGCTCTGGACATTTTTTTTACTTATATTTGTAAAGCTTGCGATAACCCTGTATAATTATTTGTATTGCTCATGATTTGCTCTGTCAATATGCCTTGTACTTCCTGTGTCCTTATTCCTTTGTACTTATTAGAGTCGTCTAATAAAGCGATTTTGAAATCTCTTTACGAGAGTCGAGACAATTAGTTGTTCGGGCATTGGTACGAGATGACACAACTGATCACCGTGATTTTTTGCATGCGATTGCACATCGTCCATGGTCAGTTTTTGACGCCTTCGGATTCCCGAAATTCTGTGTCATTGAGAAATAATCATCCAAAAACTTGCATTTTTGGGGGGTCTGGGTTTTGAGAAGGGGTCGTTTGTTACCTATCTCCTCCAAAGATCTTCAGCCGATCGCAGTGACTCTTGCCACACAGAAAGGGAAGGACATGGTTAGTGACATGGTGTTGATATCATGGTGATTCGTCGTGTCGTATAAAAATAATGACCATTAAAAACTGACCAATTTTAATAATAATTGAAGAACGTCACTCTCTGTACGAGACTTGGGACAATTAGTTGTTCCGGCATAGCTACGACATGACACATCTGATCACCGTAATTTTTGGCCTGCGATTGGACATCATCCATGGTCAGATTTAGACCCCCTACGATTCGTGAAATTCCGTGTCATTGAGGAACTTCAATTAAAACTAGAAAGCCTCTTACTTGAACCGTTTCACGAAAGTCGGCTCACTAACTTTAATTTAAAAAAATTGTTTGAATTGAAAACCGAAGAAATGGAAAGATTCCATCTGTTAGCTCAACACTTACTTAATCTGTAATAATAAAAGGAAGTTTGTTATGTGTGTGTGTCTGTCCTTCGCGATACAAAATGGAAAACGTTGTTCCCGGTCTGAGTGTGTCTTTCCGCTTTGTTTACATGCAACCTGATCACAATCAAAGTGAAGGCGTGAAGGAAAGTAGTTCATGATAAATTTTAGGCATTTCATTTTTAGAATGTTTGGTACTTTTGTTTTGGAAGTCATAAATTTTACGCTTCCGTTTTTTAGAATTTGTTATAATAGACGCCTTAAAACGCTTAGATTTTGCAATAGCTTCGCTCAAAATTTGCCAACTGTACCCAAGTTATCGGTTACTGTTGGCAGCTTGTCCTAGTATATAAGTGATCTCAGCGGAATGGTGATAGGTTGAGTACTTTTGAATTTTTTTAAATGTTCGAGAAGGAGCGTTTACCTAATGGAAGTAAAATGGTCCGTGAAATACACGGCTCCAACGTTTGACTAGCAGAAGTATACACAAAAACATAAAATAAAGTGAAACGATAGGAAGAGGAATGGGTGGAGTGCCTTAAAGAGTGACGGATTAAGTGACAATGTACACGGTCGTATAAGAATAATATGACCACCCCCAGAATCACAGTGAACCTACCCAGGCTCTCGTCACAGTGTGCACGTGACAAGTTTGACCACACGGAGATATAAGCACTCGATAAGAACAGATGAACCATAGTGCGTCACCTGAGAACAATGGGCAGAGGCAGTGATTTGACGGACGTTCAGAAAGGAATGATCATCTGCTACCACGTCAATTGTGGAAGCATCTCAGAAACGGCAGACTTCGTGGGCTGTTCGGGAAGTGCTGTAATAAGGATGTGCTAAGAATTGACCCCGACGTCGTTAACGGGAAGCCCCAAAGGTCATTGATCCCAGAGGAGAACGTGACCTCCGTCGACTGGTAAAGGAAATCGGCGAGCAAAAAGTGCAGCAACTGAACACGCAAATGGATGATGGAGCTCTCCGGTACGTATCCACGATAACAGTAGAGCGAACACTGTTATGCAAGGGTCTTCGGAGTAGACGCTGCATCAAGGCGCTCATGTTGTCCCAGGTCCATTGGCAACGACGCCTGCAGTTCGTATGGATCTACTGTCATTGGACAGTGGAAGTGTGGGAAAAGGTTGCCTTCTCCGACTAATCGAGGTTTCTACTCCACAGAAGTGACGGGCATGGCGGATACGGCGTCAGACACACGACAACCATCACCCGGACGCGCTTGTCTGTCAAGTACAGGCCGGTGGTGGCAGTTTGCATGTCTGGGCGATGTTTTCCTGGTATGACCTGGAACCGCTGGTACCACTGGATGAGTCCCGGAATGCCAATGGCTACCTGCACATCCTCGCTGACCACATGCATCCCTTCATGTTAGAGGTTTACCCTGGTAGTGATGGTGTCTAGCAAAGAGAATGCACCGTTCCACGTTGCTAAAGAAGGATGTGGCTTGTTCCAGGAACACGAGAGCGATGTCTCCGTTCTCCCTTGGCCGGCGAAATCTCCCGACATCAATCCCTTAGAGCACTTGCGGGACTATTTGGATCGACAGGTTTAATGTGCCGACCCACTACAACGTCATCTCCGGGACCTGCGTGATCTTCTGCAGTCCGAATGGGCACATGGGCCTTGGACAACCTTCCAGGGCCTCAAGTCCATGCCATGCCGTCTCGCCGCTGTCAACCGGGTCAAGAATGGTTATTCGCATTGTTAGGTAGGTGGTCATATTGTTCTGATACGACCGTGTATATATAGTTTATCATTTAACTATTTTGGATTGGATTGGGGGTTTAACGACCACCGTGGTCAGCTCAATTGGCTATAAGCAGTCGTCCGTCCCTAATTTATGATCTGATTCCAGGGAAGAAAGACAGCCAGTGCCGTTAAACAAACTCAACATCCATGCCTCACCGGGATTCGATACCGGATCCATCTCGGACGCATGGGCACAAGCCAGTGCTTTGTCTACTGTGCCACTGGGGCGGTTACACCGTTTCCCGTGTACGTAACTATATTGAAACAGCAAGAAAAATTCAATCTGCGAATAAAAAAGGATATACAGCTCTTACAACAGAAGCATTCCGCCCCTTGTGGGAGAATGGTCGAAGGCGCTCCATTATGATCATTCATCCAAGACAGGGCCTAGTTAGGGTTCCTTACGATGTATGCGTGGTGTATCTTTCTAACAGAGCTTGGTGTCTTACTTCTATGGTAGCAGCGGCCCCACCTTATGGACGGGTGACACCATTTAGCCCTCCGTGTTGTTCGAAGATTTTGTTAAACCCCAAAATAAAAAAAAATGGGTAAAAAAGAAGGCACCGTTTGCCATTAATTTATGTGGACAAAGATAAGTCCATTCCCAGTACATGTACTTCAACGAGACCCCCCTTCAGTTTTCATTGGTGTACATAACGCGGATTTTCAAGAATGAATTAAGCCAGCTGGCAATATCAGTAAGGAAGACGTTGAATTTCAGTCAAATCAAAAACACTAGTTGGGTCACCTTTTGGATGTGGAAAGCTACAAAAACTACAAAATTTGAGTGGCAACTATTAGAAAAGGTTTTCACGGGAGGAGCGAATTAAAAAATCCAGACAGATTTCTGTTTTATCGATACCCATTGTAAAGAAATTCTGCAGGAAGAAAAATACTTCCTGACTTGTTTTCAACATACCTCGTTTCTTAATATAAAAGATATCCCACATCGTTAGGGTCTCAGCAATGAATTTTCGTGGGTGTATTAATTTAACAAACTCGAGAAGTGATATGGCTTTCAAAAAAAAAGTTGTCTGAAAGTACTACAGTAAACAGTATATACAAATATATGTATAGACAGCTCTGCCAACAGAGCTGTTTATACTGTATATATATATATATATATATAATATCGCTAATCTATTCCTGTTCTTTAAGGAATATAAATTCATTAAAAATCACCCCACCTGCTCAGATAACTACCTTTACACTTTTAGATATATTGATGATCTGCTGTGTATCAATAATTCAGAAGTTATAGAGAGTGATTTTGATAATATCTATCCTAGCTCTCTTAACTTATGTAAAACCAACCACAGTAATCAGGAACTTGAGTTCCTAGACTTAAGCATTAAGCTCAACAGAGGTAACCCATCTATTAGCCTCTTTGATAAAAGAGTTAATTTTCCTTTCAAAGTAATTAAATATCTACACTGGAATAATAACATTTCAACCAAAGTAATTGAGAATGTACTAATTTCTCAGGTCCTAAGAATTTCAAGAATTTGCAGCAACAATTTGGACTTCAATTACCACATTAATATACTATTAGAAAGTTTTCTAGAGAACGAAATTCCTTCTTCTTTCATCAAAAGAACTTTAAGAAAAATTATTCTGAATAATAGAGTAAGGTTGGCAGATCTGCTTTAATTTTCTACACAGTTAATAATATGATTCTGACCAATCAAAGCCGTAAGGAAGTTGGCTAGAGGATGCCTATTAACTACCTAAAGGAACCTTAGTGCTATGGATATGACGGTCCTATTAAAACAAAAAATTAAATAATATAAACAAAATCACAAAAAAAAGCTTAAAAATCTGTTTATAAAAGAAAATAAAAACAAATAAAAAAGAAAACTAGTTATTCATCACTAGGATAGCTATACTAAAAATAGTAAAACCAACATTAAAATTAATAAGATTCTGATTAATCTATAGAAGCTCACTAAGGTGATTTAATACATGCAAAGATTATTAAATACACTGCTCGTGTATTTTATAATATTTCTCATGTATTCTGGAGAGTTAATTCTGCTCTTTCTGATCAAACAGATCCACAGTCTTAAGTTTATATATATTTTTTTCTCTGGTTAAAATATCCGCGCGTTGGTTTCTTGCTGTATGAGGAGGCCATCAGCCCCACCCTCACTGCCCCCAGCAACTAGGGAGTGGCGGAAGAGGTCAGCCATGTTCTTCTCTTGTGAGGAGAAAAGTTTTTGTCACACAAGAGGTAAGCTCTCTTCCTTGTTTTTGGGTTCTAGGTTTTATAAGTTCAATGTTTGTACTTCATGTACTTTTTCTCTGTTGTTTTTTAGCTTTTCAGCTTTTAGGCATTGGTTTGTCTGTTAACATTTTTGCGGGTTTTAACTCTTTCTTTTCTTTGTAACTTTGAGCGTCTTTTGGGGTACCTAGGAACAGAAGAAGCTGGCTAAGCTTGTTCCTTTTCTATGCGCTGTTTTTTCAAAGTAGTTAAGTTCTTAATAACTAATTAATTATGCACTTAAAGCACTGCTGAAATACTTTGTACATATTGCAACTAACTGTTTAAGGTATATAACTTTCACAAAGTTTTCTTTAGTTAATTATTATCTTTAACTTATTCTCGTTTTCGTGCTGTCATAAGTTGTAGAGTAGGGGTTTTAGACTCAAGTTTTCTTTCAAAAATCTGTTCGTTAAAAATTAATATTTCCTTTTTTAATTGCAATGTAAAAATTTGGATTTCTTTTGCATTGATTTTCAGGTTTAAATTCTCTCTCAAACGAACTTGGCATTTCGTTATGGCTGAAAATCATTTCTAATTATTATGTCACTCTCACAGCTTGAGTTCTCTTTAATCTTCTTCTCTCTGTTTAATAGTAACAGATGAAGAGCATGGGTCGGGCCAGGAAGGTTAATGGATGCAAGCGAAATTGTTAACTAGTGCTAGGTCATGCAACTCTACGGAGGACATGACATATATATATATATTAAACTATTTTAGGTGGGAATGTTACTTGCATCTATGGCCTTGCAGAAACCCATTTCCAACTAGGTCTTTGTGGAAGTGAGAAAATGCAGAGTTTTTGCTGGTCCTTGATAAAGCCAAGGCTCAGTATTCTCGACACCTTCTACATTCAGTAGTTTTATTTTATTTTTTTATCTTTTCTCCTTTTACTCACACAGGTAGATACATAACCTTTTCTATGTTGTGCTGGGTGTGGGTCGGAATTGTATATGTATTTTTTTGCTTAGGTATCTTCTTTATAGAATGTGAATTCTGAATTTTCAAAACTGCTGCGTTGCGCGTTTTGATCTTCAGGTCATTTTGCAACCTTCGTTTTAAATTCTAAAGTTTTTCCTTAGTCTTCAGTTTTGCTCTTAAGTATATATATATATATATATATATAACTTTCAGAAGACAAAAGTGATGTTCAATGCTTTTACAAGAAATGAAGATTTATCGATTGATGGAGAAAAGCTGGAGATAACAGACACGTACGTTTATCTTGGACAGCAGATATCAAGTGAGGGTCACATTGATGAAGAAATTAATCGGCGTACAAAACTTGCCTGGAGAGCTTTTGGAAGAAACAGCATAAATTTCAAGAGCAATATGCCATTATGTCTTAAAAGAAAAGTGTTTGATCAATGCATCCTTCCAGTGCTTACGTATGGTGCAGAGACGTGGACCTTAACTAAAAGAGACATACAAAGGCTGCAGACAACTCAAAGAAGCATGGAGAGGTGCGTACTTGGTGTAACCAGGAAAGATAAGAAGAGGAACTCGTGGATCCGAAAAATGACAAGAGTGGAAGACATCATGATCAGAGTTAAATCGCTGAAATGGCAATGGGCTGGACATACTGCCAGAAGGACAGATCATCGATGGACAGCCGAAATTTTAGATTGGATTCCAAGGACAGGAAAAGACCCAGAAGAAGACCACATGGGAGATGGGTGGATGAAATTCGAAAGTATGCAGGGGTGACATGGAGGAGACTGGCACAAGACAGACCGTTGTGGAGGAAACTTGGGGAGACCTTCGTCCAGCAGTGGATTGATAATGGTTGACAATGATGATGATATATATATATATATATATATATATATATACTTAAGAGCAAAACTGAAGACTAAGGAAAAAATTTTAGAATTTAAAACGAAGGGTGCAAAATAACCTGAAAATCAAAACGCGCAACGCAGCAGTTTTGAAAATTCAGAATACACATTCTATAAAGAAGATACCTAAGCAAAAAAATACATATATAATTTTGACTCACACCTAATACAACATAGAAAAGGTTATGTATCTACCTGTGTGAGTAAAAGGAGAAAAAGATAAAAAAATAAAATAAAACAACTGAATGTAGAAGGTGTCGAGAATACTGAGCCTTGGCTTTATCAAGGACCAGCAAAAACTCTGCATTTTCTCACTTCCACAAAGACCTAGTTGGAAATGGGTTTCTGCAAGGCCATAGATGCAAGTAACATTCCCACCTAAAATAGTTAAAAAATATATATATATAAGTCATGTCCTCCGTAGAGTAGCATGACCTAGCACTAGTTAACAATTTCGCTTGCATCCATTAACCTTCATGGCCCGACCCATGCTCTTCATCTGTTACTATTAAACAGAGAGAAGAAGATTAAAGAGAACTCAAGCTGTGAGAGTGACATAATAAATGGAAATGATTTTCAGCTATAACGAAATTCCAAGTTCGTTTGAGAGAGAATTTAAACCTGAAAAACAATGCAAAAGAAATCCAAATTTTACATTGCAATTAAAAAAAAAAGGAAATGTTAATTTATAACGAACAGATTTTTGAAAGAAAACTTGAGTCTAAAACCCCCTACTCTACAACTTATGACAGCACGAAAACGAGAATAAGTTAAAGATAAATATTAACTAAAGAAAACTTTGTGAAAGTTATATACCTTAAACAGTTAGTTGCAATATGTACAAAGTATTTCAGCAGTGCTTTAAGTGCATAATTAATTAGTTATTAAGAACTTAACTACTTTGAAAAAGCAGCGCATAGACAGCGCATAGAAAAGGAACAGGCTTAGCCTTCTTCTGTTCCTAGGTACCTCAAAAGACGCTCAAAGTTACAAAGAAAAGTAAGAGTTATAACCCGCAAAAATGTTAACAGACAAACCAATGCTTAAAAGCTGAAAAGCTAAAAAACGACAGAGAAAAGGTACATAAAGTACAAAAATTGAACTTATAAAACCTAGAACCCAAAAACAAGGAAGAGAGCTTACCTCTTGTGTGACAAAAACTTTTCTCCACACAAGAGGAGAACATGGCTGACCCCTTCCGCCACTCCCTAGACGCTGGGGGGCAGTGAGGGTGGGGCTGATGGCCTCCTCATACAGCAAGAAACCAACGCGCGGAGATTTTAACCAGAGAAAAAAATATATAAACTTAAGACTGTGGATCTGTATGATCAGAATGAGCAGAATTAACTCTCCAGAATACATGAGAAATATTATAAAATACACGAGCAGTTTATTTAATAATCTTTGCATGTATTAAATCACCTTAGTGAGCTTCTATAGATTAATCAGAATCTTATTAATTTTAATGTTGGTTTTACTATTTTTAGTATAGCTATCCTAGTGATGAATAACTAGTTTTCTTTTTTATTTGTTTTTATTTTCTTTTATAAACAGATTTTTAAGCTTTTTTTGTGATTTTGTTTATATTATTTAATTTTTTGTTTTAATAGGACCGTCATATCCATAGCACTAAGGTTCCTTTAGGTAGTTAATAGGCATCCTCTAGCCAACTTCCTTACGGCTTTGATTGGTCAGAATCATATTATTAACTGTGTAGAAAATTAAAGCAGATCTGCCAACCTTACTCTATTATTCAGAATAATTTTTCTTAAAGTTCTTTTGATGAAAGAAGAAGGAATTTCGTTCTCTAGAAAACTTTCTAATAGTATATTAATGTGGTAATTGAAATCCAAATTGTTGCTGCAAATTCTTGAAATTCTTAGGACCTGAGAAATTAGTACATTCTCAATTACTTTGGTTGAAATGTTATTATTCCAGTGTAGATATTTAATTACTTTGAAAGGAAAATTAACTCTTTTATCAAAGAGGCTAATAGATGGGTTACCTCTGTTGAGCTTAATGCTTAAGTCTAGGAACTCAAGTTCCTGATTACTGTGGTTGGTTTTACATAAGTTAAGAGAGCTAGGATAGATATTATCAAAATCACTCTCTATAACTTCTGAATTATTGATACACAGCAGATCATCAATATATCTAAAAGTGTAAAGGTAGTTATCTGAGCAGGTGGGGTGATTTTTAATGAATTTATATTCCTTAAAGAACAGGAATAGATTAGCGATATTTGTGGACATTGATGTTCCCATTGGAATACCGTTCACTTGCTTATAGAGAGTATTATTATATAAGATATGGTTATTTTTTATGCAGCAATTGAGATAAGAGTTCCAAGTTCCTACATCAACAAATTGGTTAAGTTTAAATTCTGCATACAGCTCCTTAAATGTAGTGATTATATCTGATAGAGGCAGATTAGTATATAGGTTTTCAAAATCATAACTATTAATATCTAGGGGACAGACATTGAGTATAGTAGAAATTACTTCTGCATTATTATTAATTATCTAAAAATCTCTGTACATCAAGTTAGAACAGTTTCTAATGTGTTACCTAGGAACAGAAGAAGGCTAAGCCTGTTCCTTTTCTATGCGCTGTCTATGCGCTGCTTTTTCAAAGTAGTTAAGTTCTTAATAACTAATTAATTATGCACTTAAAGCACTGCTGAAATACTTTGTACATATTGCAACTAACTGTTTAAGGTATATAACTTTCACAAAGTTTTCTTTAGTTAATATTTATCTTTAACTTATTCTCGTTTTCGTGCTGTCATAAGTTGTAGAGTAGGGGGTTTAAGACTCAAGTTTTCTTTCAAAAATCTGTTCGTTATAAATTAACATTTCCTTTTTTTTTTAATTGCAATGTAAAATTTGGATTTCTTTTGCATTGTTTTTCAGGTTTAAATTCTCTCTCAAACGAACTTGGAATTTCGTTATAGCTGAAAATCATTTCCATTTATTATGTCACTCTCACAGCTTGAGTTCTCTTTAATCTTCTTCTCTCTGTTTAATAGTAACAGATGAAGAGCATGGGTCGGGCCATGAAGGTTAATGGATGCAAGCGAAATTGTTAACTAGTGCTAGGTCATGCTACTCTACGGAGGACATGACTTATATATATATATTTTTTAACTATTTTAGGTGGGAATGTTACTTGCATCTATGGCCTTGCAGAAACCCATTTCCAACTAGGTCTTTGTGGAAGTGAGAAAATGCAGAGTTTTTGCTGGTCCTTGATAAAGCCAAGGCTCAGTATTCTCGACACCTTCTACATTCAGTTGTTTTATTTTATTTTTTTATCTTTTCTCCTTTTACTCACACAGGTAGATACATAACCTTTTCTATGTTGTATTAGGTGTGAGTCAAAATTATATATGTATTTTTTTGCTTAGGTATCTTCTTTATAGAATATATATATATATATATATATAGCTGGGATGTAAGGTCAGGTGATGCGTAACATCACAGCCTCTCCTTGACAAATGTCAACCCCGCCTTCTCGTGGTGCATCCTGTTCCCACTAAAGGGGCTCTGACGACCGCTAATAGCGGTATAACTATACCATCGGGATCAGAGGAAATTCTATCCCACACTCGCCAACCCGCTTGGCCAGCCTGGTGAGTTATGGCCAAACCCCTCCAAAATGACTCCACAACTTAAATCTTGGTCCTCAGTCTCCGGCAGCTGGAATGTACCTGGCCAAGGCAGCGGCCAGTGCGACATGAAGGCAGAGGGTGCTAAAAATCCCCGGAGGACCGGACTAGACTGCCATCTGATGCTGACCTTGGCAACGTACAATGGACGCTCCCTATCTTCTGATTCAAGGCTTCTTGAATTGGAAGAGGAACTAAAAAGGATCAAGTGGGACATCGTGGGGCTAAGTGAGGTAAGGAGAAAAGGAGAAGATCTCATCGAACTGAAAAGTGGACATCTCTTCTACTATCGTGGGACAGATACTGGCAGAACTAGTGGTGTTGGATTTATAATAAACAGGAAACTGAAGGATAAAGTGGTAGAAGTTGAAAGTTCCTCTGACAGAGCTGCACGACTCGTTATCCAACTCTCGAGAAGATACCAGGCTCAGATTATTCAAACTTATGCACCCACCACAAGTCATCCTGAAGAAGAAATTGAAGAATTTTATGAGGAAATTTGTCATCTAAATAATAAAGGTAAGCAGCATTTGAAAATAATTATGGGAGATTTCAATGCAAAAATAGGGCAACGGCAACAGAATGAAACTTCAGTAGGTAAATTCGGTCACGGCAACAGAAACCAGCGTGGAAATACTCTCGTTGAGTTTGCAGAGGCAGAAGGGTTTTTCATCTTGAACTCCTTCTTCAAGAAAAAGCCACACAGGAAATGGACATGGAGACATCCAAATTGGACGACAAGTGAAATTGATTTTATTATGTGTAACAAAAAATTCGTCATAGAAGACTGCAGTGTGCTAAACAAGTTCAACACAGGTAGTGACCATAGATTGGTGAGATGTAAGATGCACCTCAACACTAAACTTGAACGTGACAAGCTCATAAGACAAACAAAATGTATTGACATAACCAACCTTAAAAAACACCATAATACCTTCAAGTTGGAACTGAAGAACAGGTTCTCTGCTTTAGAAGGCCTAACATCGGAAGAAGTGGACATCTCTGAAGTTAACAGAAAAGTAACCAAAGCTCTTATGGAAACAGCAACAAAATTAGCTGGGTCTAAGAAGAAGTTGCATGTAAATAAATTATCAGGAAAAACGAAAATGTTGATGCAAAAAAGAAGAGAGATGAGGACGACTAAAGAAGATGTAACATCCAAAGTGGAATATATAGAGCTATGCAAGACAATACGAAAAAGTATCACTGAAGACGTAAGAAAATTCAACTGTGAACTAGTGAGGAAAGCAATTGAAAACAACCAAAGCCTAAAGATAGCAAAGGGACATCTCAGTAAGGGAAGAAAACAGATTATGGCACTGAGAAAAGAAGATGGTTCTGTAACAAGAAATAGAGGTGAAATTTTGACAAGAGTGAAAGATTTCTACTCCAAATTATATGAAAGGGATGATACATGCACTCCAGACATCATGAAAGATACCAGTACCAGAGTTCCTCCAGTCCTTCCAGCAGAAGTTGCACATGCAATCAAGAACATGAAGCGGGGAAAAGCTCCAGGAGAAGATGGAATTACTGTAGACATCATACAAGAAGCAAGTGGAGAAATCGAAACAGTACTCGCCCAAATTTTCACCCGATGCCTTAATGAAGGAAAGATTCCTGAGGATTGGAACACCGCTACAATGATCCTGCTACATAAGAAAGGTGACATTGAGGATCTCGGAAACTACAGACCTATCAGCCTCCTATCAGTAGTTTATAAAATCTTCACTAAAGTTCTTTCACACCGCTTGAAGGTAACACTGGACATGGCTCAACCGAGAGAACAAGCTGGATTCAGAAGTGGCTACAGCACAATAGATCATATCCATGTGCTGAGAGAACTAATTGAAAGAGCGAGGGAATATGAACTTCCATTGTGCATGGTTTTTATCGATTATGAAAAAGCCTTTGATTCGGTTAAACCATCAGCAGTTACAATGGCTCTGAAAACCTGCGGTATTGAAGATGCATACATTAATATTATTAATAACATCTATGAAAATGCAAGTGCAAAGATTAGGCTGTTTGAAAATACAACACACATAAAAATTGGAAAGGGAGTGAGACAAGGTGACACCATATCTCCGAAGCTCTTTAATGCCACATTGGAGGGTGTTTTTCAGTCACTGAGCTGGGAAAACAAGGGGATAAAGATTAATGGAGATTATCTAACCCACCTTTCGCTTTGCTGATGACGTAGTCATTTTTGCAACTAGCCCATCAGAGCTGCAGAGTATGATCCAGGAACTTGCTGACAAGAGTAAAGAAGTGGGATTAAAATTGAACTTTCAGAAGACAAAAGTGATGTTCAATGCTTTTACAAGAAATGAAGATTTATCGATTGATGGAGAAAAGCTGGAGATAACAGATACGTACGTTTATCTTGGACAGCAGATATCAAGTGAGGGTCACATTGATGAAGAAATTAATCGGCGTGCAAAACTTGCCTGGAGAGCTTTCGGAAGAAACAGCATAATTTTCAAGAGCAATATGCCATTATGTCTTAAAAGAAAAGTGTTTGATCAATGCATCCTTCCAGTGCTTACGGATGGTGCAGAGACCTGGACCTTAACTAAAAGAGACATACAAAGGCTGCAGACAACTCAAAGAAGCATGGAGAGGTGCATACTTGGTGTAACCAGGAGAGATAAGAAGAGGAACTCGTGGATCCGAAAAATGACAAGAGTGGAAGACATCATGATCAGAGTTAAATCCCTGAAATGGCAATGGGCTGGACATACTGCCAGAAGGACAGATCATCGATGGACAGCTGAAATTTTAGATTGGATTCCAAGGGACAGGAAAAGACCCAGAAGAAGACCACATAGGAGATGGGTGGATGAAATTCGAAAGTATGCAGGGGTGACATGGAGGAGACTGGCACAAGATAGACCGTTGTGGAGGAAACTTGGGGAGACCTTCGTCCAGCAGTGGATTGATAATGGTTGACAATGATGATGATGATGATATATATAGCTATATATATATATATATATAGCTATATATATAGAGAGACGTATGCGTAGACGTATATATATATTCATACATACAGATATCACATTAATACCGAAAGATGAAAAACGGATTCGGAGAAAGTAAAAGAAGAAATCTAACGACCACAGGGAGAAAATAAAGAGGAATATAGAACTATGGCAGGCTGTTATCCATGGCTACATCAAAGGCCAGGCACAGACAACACCTCTCATACCTCTATAGAGACCAAGAAAGTGTGGGTTTCTGTATCATCCAGTCTGCTACAAGACAGCAAAAAGCCAACCGAAAAAACACAAACAAAATAAAAAAATAATAAAAAATAAGTAAAAAATAAATAAAAATAAAATAAAAATAAAAATAACCCACCCCAAACAAACAAATAGCCAACACCTCCTGAACAGGGACGGCGCCACCGGGGGAGGGGGCTTTTGGTGAGCCCTCCCCGTCAGCCCCCAGAATTTTTTGAATAAATGAAGAAAATGTAGTGCATTTTACTAACGGAGCATGTTCTTCTGTGGTAATAGGAGAAGGGTAACATTATGCAATTATGTTCCTCCAACCACGGTCCATGACTCACACGTGAAACTTTATTTCATGTTGGGCTTCTGCTTTGGCGCACAGATGTCGAAGACCGGCCAGAAGTTCAAAGAACATCGTTAATCCGATGCCGTATCTAATGCCAGTGGGTTGAAAAGTTGAATAAGTATCACTCTGCCAATCCCATCACCGCCCTGGCGCCCTCGCAGTCTATAACAAGTAATGGGTGCTATCACGATCGACGAAAACAGCAGACAGTGATCGAAGTCAGTCACCACCAGACAGTGAGTGAAATTTCTCTTGGCTGGTTAGTAGTTACACTCGTTTTCTTACTTCTGGTGGAAAATCTAATTTTTTCCTGCTTCATTTATTTTTGTGCACGTATTGTGCGTGATACAGGAAAGTGAGGTATTTCTCCGAAACCAAAGTTTGGAATAACATGTCCGCAAAACGATCAATCCATGATTTTTTCGAACAAGTGTTAATCAGAAGAAGAAAAGTAAATTACGCGATAGTGTCTACAAAGCGGATAATGATTATCAGACGGCTTCAACTTCATCAATAGCGTGTGGTGAATCATTAGGAATCAACGAGGATTCTTTAAGTGCTTGTAGTGATTCAATGGAAAATTTTTATGAACGCAATGCTTGTGAAAATAAAACACTGACGTGACCACGTGGTCGCAAGACAAGAGATGTTGAACTCGGAGAGCTTGATATAGCAACTTCACTTTCGAATCAACCCAAACAGTCTATATTAAAACAGTTCCCACAAACAAATACGGTAAAAAACAAAGAAGTTTCCAGACATATTAGTGTAACATGTTTCCATGGCTTGCATATAGTATAAAGAGAGATTCCGCCTTTTGTTTTCCGTGTAGAATGTTTTCATCGGACGACGAAAAACATGAGGTCACCTTCGCTCAGCGAGGTTACAACAATTGGAAAAAATCACTTGAAAAGGATTCGAGTTTTAAAAAACACCAAAACAGCTTGACCCACAAAACTTACTTCGTGTCGTGTACCTCTTATAAGCCGATTAAATCAAGAAGGGCAGATTCATCAGTTGGCACTTTTCAAAGTGCTGCATGTGCAGCGGAAGTCAAAGAAAAGCTTTGTTTAGGGCAAACGACGGCGGTTTTTTAAAATTATTGACTTCAATAATTAATATATATAATCATCATCATCATCATCATTGTCAACCATTATCAATCCACTGCTGGACGAAGATCTCCCCAAGTTTCCTCCACAACGGTCTGTGTCCTCCATGTCACTCCCGCATACTTTCGAATTTCATCCACCCATCTCCCATGTGGTCTTCTTCTCGGTCTTTTCCTGTCCCTTGGAATCCAATCTAAAATTTCGGCTGTCCATCGACGGTCTGTCCTGACAGTATGTCCAGCCCATTGCCATTTCAGAGATTTAACTCTGATCATGATGTCTTCCACTCTTGTCATTTTTCGGATCCACGAGTTCCTCTTCTTATCTCTCCTGGTTACACCAAGCATGCACCTCTCCATGCTACTTTGAGTTGTCTGCAGCCTTTGTATGTCTCTTTTAGTTAAGGTCCACGTCTCTGCACGATACGTAAGCACTGGAAGGATGCATTGATCAAACACTTTTCTTTTAAGTCATAATGGCATAATGCTCTTGAAAATTATGCTGTTTCTTCCAAAAGCTCTCCAGGCAAGTTTTGTACGCCGATTAATTTCTTCATCAATGTGACCTTCACTTGATATCTGCTGTCCAAGATAAACGTACGTGTCTGTTATCTCCTGCTTTTCTCCATCAATCAATAAATCTTCATTTCTGGTAAAATCATTGAACATCACTTTTGTCTTCTGAAAGTTCATTTTTAATCCCACTTCTTTACTCTTGTCAGCAAGTTCCTGGATCATACTCTGCAGCTCTGATGGGGTAGTTGCAAAAATGACTACGTCATCAGCAAAACGAAGGTGGGTTAGATAAGCTCAGCTAATCTTTATCCCTTTGTTTTCCCAGTTCAGTGATTGAAAGACCTTTTCCAATGTGGCATTAAAGAGCTTCGGAGATATGGTGTCACCTTGTCTCACTCCTCTTCCAATTCTTATGTGTGTTGTATTCTCAAACAGCCGAATCTTTGACTTGCATTTTCATAGATGTTATTAATAATATTAATGTATGCATCTTCAATACCGCAAGATTTCAGAGCCATTGCAACTGCTGATGGTTTCACCGAATCAAAGGCTTTTTCATAATCGATAAAAGCCATGCACAATGGAAGTTCATATTCCCTCGCTCTTTCAATTAGTTCTCTCAGTACGTGGATATGATCTATAGTGCTGTAGCCACTTCTGAGTCCACCTTGTTCTCTCGGTTGAGCCATGTCCAGTGTTAACATCAAACGGTGGGAAAGAACTTTAGTGAAGATTTTATAAACCACTGATAGGAGACTAATAGGTCTGTAGTTCCTGAGATCCTCAATGTCACCCTTTTTATGTAGCAGGATCATTGTAGCGTTGTTCCAATCCTCAGGAATCTTCCCTTCATAAAGGCATCGAGTGAAAATTTGGGCGAGTACTGTTTCGATTTCTCCACTTGCTTCTTGTATGATGTCTACAGTAATTCCATCTTCTCCTGGAGCTTTTCCCCGCTTCATGTTCTTGATTGCATGTGCAACTTCTGCTGGGAGGACTGGAAGAACTCTGGTACTGGTACCTTTCATGATGTCTGTAGTACATGCATCATCCCTTTCATATAATGTGGAGTAGAAATCTTTCACTCTTGTCAACATTTCGCCTCTATTTCTTGTTACAGAACCATCTTCTTTTCTCAGTGTCATAATCTGTTTTCTTCCCTTACTGAGATGTCCCTTTGCTACCTTTAGGGGTTTTTTTGTTTTCAATTGCTTTCCTCACTAGTTCGCAATTGAATTTCCTTGCGTGTTCAGTGATACTTTTTCGTACTGTCTTGCATAGCTCTATATATTCCACTTTGGAAGTCACATCTTCTTTAGTTGTCCTCATCTCTCTTCTTTTTTGCATCAACATTTTGGTTTTTTCTGATAATTTGTTCACATGCAACTTGTTCTTAGACCCAGCTAATTTTGTTGCTGTTTCCATAAGAGCTTTGGTTACTTTTCTGTTAACTTCAGAAATATCCACTTCTTCCGATGTTAGGCCTTCTAAAGCAGATAATCTGTTCTTCAGTTCTAACTTGAAGGTATTATGGTGTTTTTTAAGGTTGGTTATGTCAATACGTTTTGTTTATCTTATGAGCATACCACGTTCCAGTTTAGTGTTGAGGTACATCTTACATCTCACCAATCTATGGTCACTACCTGTGTTAAACTTGTTTAGCACACTGCAGTCTTCTATGACGAATTTTTTGTTACACATATAAAAATCAATTTCACTTGTCGTCCCATTTGGATGTCTCCATGTCCATTTCCTGTGTGGCTTTTTCTTGAAAAAGGAGTTCAAGATGAAAAACCCTTCTGCCTCTGCAAACTCTACGAGAGTATTTCCACGCTGGTTTCTGTTGGCGTGACCGAATTTACCTACTGAAGTTTCATTCTGTTGCCGTTGCCCTATTTTTGCATTGAAATCTCCCATAATTATTTTCAAGTGCTGCTTACCTTTATTATTTAGATGACAAATTTCCTCATAAAATTCTTCAATTTCTTCTTCAGGATGACTTGTGGTGGGTGCATAAGTTTGAATAATCTGAGCCTGGTATCTTCTCGAGAGTTGGATAACGAGTCGTGCAGCTCTGCCAGAGGAACTTTCAACTTCTACAACTTTATCCTTCAGTCTCTTGTTTATTATAAATCCAACACCGCTGGTTCTGCCAGTATCTGTCCCACGATAGTAGAAGATATGTCCACTTTGTAGTTTAATGAGATCTTCTCCTTTTCTCCTTACCTCACTTAGCCCGACGATGACCCACTTGATCCTTTGTAGTTCCTCTTCCAATTCAAGAAGCCTTGAATCAGAAGATAGGGAGCGTCCATTATACGTAGCCAAGGTCAGCATCAGATGGCAGCCTAGTCCGGTCCTCCTGGGATTCTTAGCACCCTCTGCCTTCATGTCGCACTGGCCTTGGCCAGGTACATTCCAGCTGCCGGAGACTGAGGGCCAAGATTTAAGTTGTGGAGTCATTTTTGAGGGGTTTGGCCATAACTCACCACGCTGGCCAAGCGGGTCGGTGAGTGTGTGATAGCATTTTCTCGAGCAACCCCCTTCCCCCCCCCCGCGTTGAAAATTTTCTGGCGATGTCCCTGCTCCCGAGTCCCCAAACCTCCCCTCCAAAAAAAAAAACCCAAAAAAAGAAAAAATATATATATTTTTGGAAAAAAATTATTTTTAATATTTCTTTAAAATTTTTTTAGGTTAGAAATTTGTACTTTTATCCTAAAGGTGTTAGGAATTTTTCTGAAAATTTTCCTCTGTTTTGAGGTTAGCTGGTCGACGAGTGTACCCCTTTGTTCAAGCCTCGTTTTAGTTGGATTTTGGACGAGTGCCGTTAGCTTTTTTTTCTTTTCCGGTTTGGAACTTTCATTTGGCAGTTTCTTGTAAATAGGTCAACTAATCTAAAGCCTTCTTCTACCTTTAGGTATTTAGTGAATATGCTTGTAAATTATTACGTCTTTTGTGTATGGTTGTAACAGTGTTTTTCTTAGGTACCCAGTATTTTATACTTCTTGGACTTTCTTCGTTGTTTTTTCTTTGCTTGAGGTCTAAGTGTGAGGTCGGGCTTCGATCATTTCATGCTGCTGGAGGGACGTTTATTTTTTTTCGGGTGTTTTAACTTTCTTCAAAAATATTTTTTTTTCTTTTAATTTTGTTTTATTCTTTTGGTGAGTTTTGGAGGTTTATGGGCTCGGGAAGTGTTGGTTATTTGTTTGAAGAGGGTTATTTTAATTTTTATTTTATTTTTTATTAATTTTTTTTTTATTTTGTTTGTGTTTTTTCGGTTGACTTTTTGCTGCCTTGTAGCAGACTGGATGATGCAGAAACCCACAATTTCTTGTTCTCTATAGAAGTATGAGAGGTGCTGTCTGTGCCTGCCTCTTGATTAAGCCATGGATTACAGCTTGCCATAGTTCTATATTCCTCTTTTGTTTCTCCCTGTGGTCGTTAGATCTTTTTTTTAATTTATCCGAATCAGTTTTTCCAGCTTTCGGTATTAAGGTGATGTCTGTATTTATTTTTGATTTCTCTTTTATGCAGTCTATGACACTTCAGAATTTCAAAAGCTGTTTTATAAATCTGCGTGTTATATATATATATATATATATATATAAACCACTCACCAACCCGCTTGGCCAGCGTGGTGAGTTATGGCCAAACCCCTCCAAAATGATTCCACAACTTAAATCTTGGCCCTCAGTCTCCGGCAGCTGGAATGTACCTGGCCAAGGCAGCGGCCAGTGCGACATGAAGGCAGAGGGTGCTAAGAATCCCCGGAGGACCGGACTAGGCTGCCATCTGATGCTGACCTTGGCTACTTACAATGGACGCTCCCTATCTTCTGATTCAAGGCTTCTTGAATTGGAAGAGGAACTAAAAAGGATCAAGTGGGACATCGTGGGGCTAAGTGAGGTAAGGAGAAAAGGAGAAGATCTCATCGAACTGAAAAGTGGACATCTCTTCTACTATCGTGGGACAGATACTGGCAGAACTAGTGGTGTTGGATTTATAATAAACAAGAAACTGAAGGATAAAGTTGTAGAAGTTGAAAGTTCCTCTGACAGAGCTGCACGACTTGTTATCCAACTCTCGAAAAGATACCAGGCTCAGATTATTCAAACTTATGCACCCACCACAAGTCATCCTGAAGAAGAAATTGAAGAATTTTATGAGGAAATTTGTCATCTAAATAATAAAGGTAAGCAGCACTTGAAAATAATTATGGGAGATTTCAATGCAAAAATAGGGCAACGGCAACAGAATGAAACTTCAGTAGGTAAATTCGGTCATGGCAACAGAAACCAGCGTGGAAATACTCTCGTTGAGTTTGCAGAGGCAGAAGGGTTTTTCATCTTGAACTCCTTCTTCAAGAAAAAGCCACACAGGAAATGGACATGGAGACATCCAAATGGGACGACAAGTGAAATTGATTTTATTATGTGTAACAAAAAATTCGTCATAGAAGACTGCAGTGTGCTAAACAAGTTCAACACAGGTAGTGACCATAGATTGGTGAGATGTAAGATGCACCTCAACACTAAACTTGAACGTGGCAAGCTCATAAGACAAACAAAATCTATTGACATAACCAACCTTAAAAAACACCATAATACCTTCAAGTTAGAACTGAAGAACAGGTTCTCTGCTTTAGAAGGCCTAACATCGGAAGAAGTGGACATCTCTGAAGTTAACAGAAAAGTAACCAAAGCTCTTATGGAAACAGCAACAAAATTAGCTGGGTCTAAGAACAAGTTGCATGTGAACAAATTATCAGGAAAAACCAAAATGTTGATGCAAAAAAGAAGAGAGATGAGGACAACTAAAGAAGATGTGACTTCCAAAGTGGAATATATAGAGCTATGCAAGACAGTAAGAAAAAGTATCACTGAAGACGTAAGGAAATTCAACTGTGAACTAGTGAGGAAAGCAATTGAAAACAACCAAAGCCTAAAGATAGCAAAGGGACATCTCAGTAAGGGAAGAAAACAGATTATGGCACTGAGAAAAGAAGATGGTTCTGTAACAAGAAATAGAGGCGAAATTTTGACAAGAGTGAAAGATTTCTACTCCAAATTATATGAAAGGGATGATATATGCACTCCAGACATCATGAAAGATACCAGTACCAGAGTTCCTCCAGTCCTTCCAGCAGAAGTTGCACATGCAATCAAGAACATGAAGCGAGGAAAAGCTCCAGGAGAAGATGGAATTACTGTAGACATCATACAAGAAGCAAGTGGAGAAATCGAAACAGTACTCGCCCAAATTTTCACTCGATGCCTTAATGAAGGAAAGATTCCTGAGGATTGGAACACCGCTACAATGATCCTGCTACATAAGAAAGGTGACATTGAGGATCTCGGAAACTACAGACCTATCAGCCTCCTATCAGTAGTTTATAAAATCTTCACTAAAGTTCTTTCACACCGCTTGAAGGTAGCACTAGACATGGCTCAACCGAGAGAACAAGCTGGATTCAGGAGTGGCTACAGCACAATAGATCATATCCACGTGCTGAAAGAACTAATTGAAAGAGCGAGGGAATATGAACTTCCATTGTGCATGGCTTTTATCGATTATGAAAAAGCCTTTGATTCGGTGAAACCATCAGCAGTTACAATGGCTCTGAAAACCTGCGGTATTGAAGATGCATACATTAATATTATTAATAACATCTATGAAAATGCAAGTGCAAAGATTAGGCTGTTTGAAAATACAACACACGTAAAAATTGGAAAGGGAGTGAGACAAGGTGACACCATATCTCCGAAGCTCTTTAATGCCACATTGGAGGGTGTTTTTCAGTCGCTGAGCTGGGAAAACAAGGGGATAAAGATTAATGGAGATTATCTAACCCACCTTCGTTTTGCTGATGACGTAGTCATTTTTGCAACTACCCCATCAGAGCTGCAGAGTATGATCCAGGAACTTGCTGACAAGAGTAAAGAAGTGGGATTAAAAATGAACTTTCAGAAGACAAAAGTGATGTTCAATGCTTTTACAAGAAATGAAGATTTATCGATTGATGGAGAAAAGCTGGAGATAACAGACACGTACGTTTATCTTGGACAGCAGATATCAAGTGAGGGTCACATTGATGAAGAAATTAATCGGCGTACAAAACTTGCCTGGAGAGCTTTTGGAAGAAACAGCATAATTTTCAAGAGCAATATGCCATTATGTCTTAAAAGAAAAGTGTTTGATCAATGCATCCTTCCAGTGCTTACGTATGGTGCAGAGACGTGGACCTTAACTAAAAGAGACATACAAAGGCTGCAGACAACTCAAAGAAGCATGGAGAGGTGCATGCTTGGTGTAACCAGGAGAGATAAGAAGAGGAACACGTGGATCCGAAAAATGACAAGAGTGCAAGACATCATGATCAGAGTTAAATCCCTGAAATGGCAATGGGCTGGACATACTGCCAGAAGGACAGATCATCGATGGACAGCCGAAATTTTAGATTGGATTCCAAGGGACAGGAAAAGACCCAGAAGAAGACCACATAGGAGATGGGTGGATGAAATTCGAAAGTATGCAGGGGTGACATGGAGGAGACTGGCACAAGACAGACCGTTGTGGAGGAAACTTGGGGAGACCTTCGTCCAGCAGTGGATTGATAATGGTTGACAATGATGATGATGATGATATATATAAACACAGGCAGTGACCATAGATTGGTGAGATGTAAGATGCACCTCAATACTAAACTCGAACGTAGTAAGCTCATAAGACAAACAAAATGTATTGACATAACCAACCTTAAAATACACCATAATACCTTCAAATTGGAACTGAAGAACAGTTTCTCTGCTTTAGAAAGCCTAACATCGGAAGAAGTGGATATTTCTGAAGTTAACAGAAAAGTAACCAAAGCTCTTATGGAAAAAGCAACAAAATTAGCTGGGTCTAAGAACAAATTGTATGTGAAAAAATTATCAGGAAAAACCAAAATATTGATGCAAAAAAGAAGAGTGATGAGGACAACTAAAGAAGATGTGACTTCCAAAGTGGAATATATAGAGCTATGCAAGACAGTACGAAAAAGTATCACTGAAGACGTAAGGAAATTCAACTGTGAACTAGTAAGGAAAGCAATTGAAAACAACCAAAGCCTAAAGATAGCAAAGGGACATCTCAGTAAGGGAAAAAAACAGATTATGGCACTGAGAAAAGAAGATGGTTCTGTAACAAGAAATAGAGGCGAAATTTTGACAAGAGTGAAAGATTTCTACTCCAAATTATATGAAAGGGATGATACATGTACTCCAGACATCATGAAAGGTACCAGTACCAGAGTTCTTCCAGTCCTTCCAGCAGAAGTTGCACATGCAATCAAGAACATGAAGCGAGGAAAAGCTCCAGGAGAAGATGGAATTACTGTAGACATCACACAAGAAGCAAGTGGAGAAATCGAAACAGTACTCGCCCAAATTTTCACTCGATGCCTTAATGAAGGGAAAATTCCTGAGGATTGGAACAACGCTACAATGATCCTGCTACATAAAAAAGGTGACATTGAGGATCTCAGGAACTACAGACCTATCAGTCTCCTATCAGTGGTTTATAAAATCTTCACTAAAGTTCTTTCACTCCGCTTCAAGGTGACACTGGACATGGCTCAACCGAGAGAACAAGCTGGATTCAGGAGTGGCTACAGTACAATAGATCATATCCACGTACTGAGAGAACTAATTGAAAGAGCGAGGGAATATGAACTTCCATTGTGCATGGCTTTTATCGATTATGAAAAAGCCTTTGATTCGGTGAAACCATCAGCAGTTGCAATGGCTCTGAAATCCTGCGGTATTGAAGATGCATACATTAATATTATTAATAACATCTATGAAAATGCAAGTGCAAAGATTCGGCTGTTTGAAAATACAACACACATAAAAATTGGAAAAGGAGTGAGACAAGGTGACACCATATCTCCGAAGCTCTTTAATGCCACATTAGAAAATGTCTTTCAATCACTGAACTGGGAAAACAAAGGGATAAAGATTAATGGAGATTATCTAACCCACCTTCGTTTTGCTGATGACGTAGTCATTTTTGCAACTACCCCATCAGAGCTACAGAGTATGATCCAAGAACTTGCAGACAAGAGTAAAGAAGTGGGATTAAAAATGAACTTTCAGAAGACAAAAGTGATGTTCAATGCTTTTACAAGAAATGAAGATTTATCGATTGATGGAGAAAAGCTGGAGATAACAGATACGTACGTTTATCTTGGACAGCAGATATCATGTGAGGGTCACGTTGGTGAAGAAATTAATCGGCGTACAAAACTTGCCTGGAGAGTTTTTGGAAGAAACAGCATAATTTTCAAGAGCAATATGCCATTATGTCTTAAAAGAAAAGTGTTTGATCAATGCATCCTTCCAGTGCTTACGTATGGTGCAGAGACGTGGACCTGAGCTAAAAGAGACATACAAAGGCTGCAGACAACTCAAAGAAGCATGGAGAGGTGCATGCTTGGTGTAACCAGGAGTGATAAGAAGAGGAACACGTGGATCCGAAAAATGACAAGAGTGGAAGACATCATGATCAGAGGCAAATCCCTGAAATGGCAATGGGCTGGACATACTGCCAGAAGAACAGACCATCGATGGACAGCCGAAATTTTACATTGGATTCCAAGGGACAGGGAAAGACCCAGAAGAAGACCACATGGAAGATGGGTGGATGAAATTCGAAAGTATGCGGGAGTGACATGGAAGAGACTGGCACAAGACAGACCGTTGTGGAGGAAACTTGGGGAGACTTTCGTCCAGCAGTGGATTGATAATGGTTGACAATGATGATGATGATGATATATATATATATATATTATATGTACCACAGCGAAGGATGTTATGACAATTGCATTTTGCCTATGAAAGCAATCTCTGTGAACGTAATGCAGATAATAACTTAAATCTAATTTAAATTCCTTCCTCCTTAATAATATCAGGTCTAAAATGTGGTCTACATGCCATGCTTTATTTTGTATAGTGAGCAGATTCTACAATGTTTGACTTGTCTTTGCAGGAACAAATACATTTCGTTGTACAAAGAAAGTTGAATAGAGATCATTCTATTCATGCACGTCACAAAAAATGAATAATTTACAATTCGAACTGCTTTAAACATATAATCAATAATTTAATAAGCCGGAGGTGACGGCATTAACCAAAATCAGTTTTGTTATTGTAAAAAACAGAACCTACAATTTGCTGGGGGGGGGGGTTGTTTGTTTTGTTTTTTTGGTTAGGGGTTAAAAAATTATTTATTTGACCTAGTGGTACAGGTCCAGTGAGAGGATGAACAGGCATATTTGTACAGTATTGTCAGGTAAATATAATTAGTATATTCATTTTACAGCGAACATGGTAGACAGTATGCCAAATAATCAAGGAACACAAAGAGGGCCAGTGCTGATCAAGTAACACATAGACTCTACGAGTATGGTACACATTATGCCAAATCATCAAATAAGACACAGAGAGCCACCAGTACTGATCAAGTAACACATTGACAGCAACAAAAATTTAATCAGTAACACATTGAGAACTTCAATTTAATTCAAATGACTTCCTCCTTAATAATATCAGGGCTAAAATGTGGTTACATGCCAGGCTTCATTTTGTAGAATGAGCAATTTCTACAATGTTTGACTTTTCGTTACAGGAACCAATGTACTTCGTTGTATATAGAAAGTTGAATAGAGATGATTCTTGTCACATAAGTCACAAGAAATGTACATTTTCTAATTGGAACTATCTGAAATGCGTAATCATAAATTTAAAAGTTGCATGTGACGGTCTGAACCAAAATCTGGTTTTATTGCGTAAAGGTCGTGTATTCTTGCTATTTGACAGCATTTCTACATTTTCTACTTAACATTCGTAAAATATTTAGCTGGAATGTACAAAACTAATAAGAGTGTGGATGTATCTTTTGATTTTGTGTGTTGTTTGAAATTTTTATATCTTCTTTTCTTCCTAATTCCTTCTGGACTAGACTATACAGTTAAATTCTACTAACGTTTTCTAATTATTCTCAGTACAGAATTTTCGCAGTAATGGCAGAAATATACATTGTGATTGAAAAAAGGCCATGAAATATTCTCTGGTCATCTCCTTTCTAGGAAATATAAAACAAGTCTTTTCATACAACTCTAAAAATTGAATTACCTGTTTCTTTGTATTATCACTTCATCCATCATCTCACCAGTCCGTTACTATTCGTCGTAACTTCCAGTTTCTAAATCGGGACTACAGTTCCTTTTTTTTTTTTTTTTTTGGGCATCAGATAGCTGAGTTTATGAAATTGATGTATGTGGAATATTCCTTCTCTTTGGATGTACAGCTTTCACTCTAGGTAGAATAAAAACGTTCGGACGTTTTCCACGAAATTTGTTCTTAATGAAATACTAAAACAGATACTTTGACATACACTAAAGAGCAATGGAATTAGAGATACATGTCTAGTAACGTGTAGCACCACCTCTCGCCCTGATGACGGCGGCGATTCGTCTCGGCATGGACTCGACAAGACACCGGAAGCGTTGGGAAGCCATACGGATCCACGACCCCTGAACAAGCTCCCACAGTTCACTAAGATTTGATGGAGGGGGTCAGAGCCTCGAACACCTCTCTCGATGGCATCCCAGACTGGCTCGATGGGATTCAGGTCAGCTGATCTAGCTGGTCAAAGAATCGAGGTCACGTCGGTGGAGTGTTCATGCAACCATTCGGATACAATTCGGGAGCGATGGCACGGTGCTTTGTCTTGTTGGAGGATGAGATACCCAGTGGTATGTTGAAGACGCACAAACGGGAGCAAATAGTCGTCCAGGATATCCCGGTAACGTTGACAGGGACGATGTCACACGTACCAGGGGTCCCATTTCAGTCCACGTAAACAGTCCCCAGACGAGAATGCCAACCCCACCAGCTTGACGAGTACCCGGCTGGCAAAAATTATCCATCGCTTCATGTGGTTTGCGCCGTACTCATATCCTGCCATCCGCATGTACCAACGTGAATCTCGACTCATCAGTCCAGGCAACATTTTTCCACATGTCTAGGGTCCAGTGGCGATGTTCCCGCGCCCATGCTAATCTTTACATCCTGTGATGTGCGGTCAGCAGCGGTACCCTCGTGGGACGAGATCTTCTGTACCCCATAGCGAGGAGATGTTTCTAGATGGTGTGGCTGCTTATACGTTTTTGTGCACCAGCGTTAAATTTCCAAGTGATTTTTTGCACTGTGGCCCGTCTATCCGCTGTTACAATGCGAGCTAGCCGACGATGACCCCGCTCATCCTCACGCTGTTGCAGACGGCAGTTGCCCCTTGCAGGGACGGTTTTAGCGGAATCGATGTACTCACGGTGCACCCGTGACACAGTGGCTCGTGAAAATCCCAGTGCCTGTATGACTTCCTAGATAGAGTGACCCATTCGTCGGGCCCCCACAATTTGCCCACGATCAAATGCGCTTAGATGATTCGTCTTACATATACTGGGTCCGACTCTTACTGATTCCCGTCGCATCACTCCTTATATTGTCGGATCGCTACATACGTCATGTCATTTCTGTTTACAGGGTCGCCCACAGCGCCACATTTGCATAACGCCAGCTGTCTCTAATTCAATTGCTCTTCAGTGTAGCATATATGTGGAGTTAAGTTCAATTTCTCATAAATCTTTTCGGCATCACAATGCACAATTTTTAATTTATGTAAAGGAAATATATACATCTGATTTTGCATATATATATACCTCAGCTTCTACAACTATTTTTTTTAATTATCTTTCTATCCAATGGCTGTACGAATGACCTAATATTATGGTAATTTTTATGTAACCTTTTGTAACTAAGCAGCTTGCATTACAGTTTCTTACAATATCCGAGTCGCAAGTGGTCAGATGGGAAAAATGATTTAAGACCCGATGGATGCAATTCTGATTAATAGCATCCACATATCTCTAAAATTTATAGTTGCGCACTTTTCTGCCTAGGTATCTTAACGACGAATTTGTATTTGACTAAATATAGTGGCCCATTAGATTTGGGAAAACATTTCGTCTGACTGCCACAGAGAGTATGTCCGGATGGAACTGTAATTAATATCAATTAGAATGCCAAATATTTTATTGTTCTACACATATTTGTTATTTCTGAAATGCGTAATATTTCGGTGAAAAGCTTAGCAAAATATTTGCTTTCGCAATTACATCTGGGGTATTAAAATTTCTATTCGAGAGATTACGCACCGTTATGATTACCAAAAATGTGAACAAAATATTTCACGCGTTTTCTCTGCTTCCTGTTACAAATGTATTTTGCTGTGATGTCTAAAGTTCCATTGGGGTGCAATTATATGCCAGTTTCTGAAGTAGGAATCTGTGACGTACAGTAGCTAGATTGAAAAATCAGTGGTAGCGTGAAAGTGTCGTATAAGAAAACGTGGTTAATATTAGTATGGAAACAGGTAAGACTTTGTTTAATGAGCATTGAACTTTGTGATTTTGTGAATAACAAAACAAATCTTCATTTTATTTCAGAAAAAAACAAGTGCCGAAAACATTTCTATTAATTTTCATGATCCAAATGTGCCGTTAGAGAAAGGTCTGAATCTATTGACGATAAAATGGGTATCTCGGAAAACTTTTGACGGGCAAGGGATGCCAAGTGGTTTACTTAGTCAGATCATAACAATACTGATACTGGATCATAAAACCAATGAAAACAGTGTTGTAACCACAATAACTGTTATCCACATACTTTCTTGTTTTTCAGATTAAAATTCATGCTTTCCATACAAATTAAACGGTGACTAACAGTTATTACATAACTTGCTATAAATAAAATTCCAGTCTTAATTCATGCAGTTAATTGCAATAAATTTTGAGGTGAAGCTTACCCAATGTATCACTATGTTTGTAAGAGCCAGTTTTTTAGAGAACGCTTGATAGTTTTGTAAAGAATCTCTAAAAGTCTTATATAAATTCTTCTAAAAGTTTATGAGAAATCTTAAAACAAAAACCTGATTTTCCATATTTCTGATTTCTGTAGTTTTGAGATAGATATTTCTAATACCATATAAAATGTTATCAACACATTATTGTTGAAGACAGTCAACACATTCCGAAAAACTAATGTAGAATTAAATTTTTTTCTTCATTTTGAACTTTTTCAGATTGCAAGAATTTTACTAGCAATGAAGTTGTGCGTCGTCTTCGTAATATCAGCTCTTGCTGTCGCTGCTGTTGCTCTGCCTTCAAGAGAGGAGAGAAAAAGTGAGTGAACTATATTTTCGCAATAAATTTCCTCTGCTTAATGTTCCGAATTTAACAAAATAAAATTTTCAATTGATTTCCAAAAAAAGAATAGAAATGAAATTTATTTCGATGAAACGGGCTTCAAAGTGTAGTACTACGCATTTTTAAGATCAATCATCTTCATATACACGGTCGAGTCACATTATGGTCGCCACCAGCTAATATCCAGAGAAACCGCCGTGTGCAGCGCGGACAGCAGCTAGACTGGCTGTGAGTGACTCAGTAAGGTGCTGGAAGGTGTTCACAGGTATGTGAAGCCATGCTGACTGCAGCGCATCTGACAGCTGCTGGACGATGCGTGGTGGAGAATCCATAGAGCGAATAACACGATCGAGGTAGTCCTACATATGCTCAATTGGGTTTAAGTCTGGTGAATTAGGGGGCCAGGGAAGTACTTTGAAGTCTTCATCGTCCTCTTCCAAGCACTCTCGGACATTTGTAGCTGTGTGATACGTCGCATTGTCGTTCTGGAAGATACCTTTCGTCCCAGGGAAGACAATCAGTATGTATGGGTGTACGTGGTCTGCAGGGATGGATTAATAACGAATCATGTCCATAGTGCCTTCCACAAGTATGAGTGGACTCAGAGAACCCCACGAAAATATTCCCCAGACCATAACGCTGCCCCCACCAACTTGTGTTTTTCCAGCAATGGTTGAAGAGTAATTGTTCTCCGATCACGTTTTCTGCCCATCCGTTTGATGAAGCAGAAAACGTGACTTATCGGAGAAGGCAATACTTTGACAATCAGAGGAGTTTCAATTCCCGTACTGCACTGCAAATGTAAGCTTTTTCTGCCGATGCACCTTCATTAGCATAAGTGCAGTGACCATCCATCTGCATCGGAGCAGCACCAGGGTTTGCTGAACTGTCGTTTTAGACATACTTCCGGTAGCCCCCTGGTTCATTCGGCTAGTGCGTTGCTCCACTGTAGCTTGTCGAGCGGCCCTCAAGCACCTTCGAAGCCGACGATCACGTCTCACATCAATGGCACGTGGGGCTCCGCAGTTTCCACTTCGATTATTTCCAATGGTGACATTTCTCCAATCATGATACACTTTTATCACAGCAGCACGCGAACAGTTCACAAACTGTGCTGTTTCAGAAATACTGACACCCTTGGCCCGAAATCCGATAATCTTCCCTTTTTTTCAAATTTGATAAATCGCTCCTTTTATCCAAGTCAGCAACGAGTGATATGTTTTCAGATTGCGTACAGCACACCTTACATACCCTCCAAGGCAGCTCACGACACGTACCTTCTTTCATTGGCTACTCGCTGTGGACGTCAAAAGTAGGAGGTGATCAAAACAATGTGACTCGACTGTGTATCTTGACCAGATGTTAAGCATTACTACACAGGTAAAGGTACACGGTTGTGAATGTAACAAGTAATGTCAACTTTAACATCTGTTAATCACAAAATAATAAATTAGTAAACACTGAATATATTTCCTTGTGATAAATATTTCTTTGTATATTTTGTAGGTTCCAGTGCTATAAATTAATACACTCTTTTTTTTTACACAAACGAACAGAGAACGAAAAAAGAGATATATGTAAATTTTTTAACTGTAATTCCCTTACCGGAATTTTTAGCTTGGAAATTTGTACTGTGTCATTACTGATTCAGTTATTGTTGATTCAATAGCTCTAGTATGAAAATTAACGTGTGACATTATTGATTCAATAGTGGTATCGCAGATTTGCGCGATTTTGAAGGATCGACATTTCCATTAATCATAAACTCCACTGTAATAACTTAATTCATCTTTAATCGCCTTTTCATCTTAAGCGTTTGAAGAAAATTCGCATATGAAGTGTAATTAATTCTTGCCGAAGTACCACTTGAGCAGAGTGAAGGTATTCACTGAATAACCCATTTTCTCTCAGATCAAACAAGGTGTCCCTTTCAGTTGTGCAAAATTCATGAGGAAAAGAATCTCTTTTAATGGTCCGCAGTGATTTTTTCTTGTAACAATGGCATTTTATAACTCTTTCTACGTGTTCGTAAGAGCGGGATAATAAAGAGTAATACCAAATATAAATATTGCTGTAGTTTACAAATGCTAAATAATTTCATTGAAGTGTGATACTGGGTGCTTCGTGTTCGAGACACATTTCTTAAATAATGAATTAAGTGAATTACGTATGTTCTCTCTCAGTGCGTCAGCAAAAGCGTGATTTTTCCCCGCTTCAACCCCCCCACCACCACCACCCACCCTCTCTCTCTCTCTCTCTCTCTCTCTCTCTCTCTCTCCCCTTCCCTCTGTTTTTAAAAGAAAGAATGTAAGTTTGTTTAATCTCTTCCTATGTTTGTTTCACCTTTCCTCGCTTATTCGCTCTCTCATTTACCCTTTACGTATACTAGAGAAAGGCAATGCTACTGCATCATTTCTTATTGTGGTCCGTCCCTTTTTCTGTCTGTCCCTAAAAAGTCTAAAGGAAATGGTCACTGTTTGTGTTTTGAAAAGAAGCAAACAAATAAGTGAAGGAATAGTTTTCTTTGCCCTAAAAAGTTGACTGTACTAACAATGATTAGGAATGGCACAAGTTCGCTATTTTGATTAACTGAATATTGTTGTGTAGTATAACAGCGAAGAGCCAAAACATTATAACCACCTGCCTAATACAACGTTGGTCCTGCACGTGTAGCCAAAAAAAAAAAAAAAAACTCTTAACCGGCTAGGCATCGACAATACAAGATGTCGAATGGTATCTTGTGGTATCTAGTACTGCCACGTTACCAGCATATCCTTTAACTCTTGTAAGTTACCTGGTCGAGCCGCTGCAAATCGAATTTGCTGTTCCAACACAAACCACAGATGTTCCATTTGATCTTATGTTGGGGAATTTGGAGGACAGAGCAATAACCGGAAGCCTTCCGCATGTTCAGCAAACTATTGTCCAACAATCCGGGAGCTGTGGAATGGCACAATATTCTGCCTAACGAAGTCACAGCTTCGGAGGGATATCGTAACCATAAAAGGATTACCTGGTTTTCAATTATGATTAGGATGTAGACGTCATAGCTTTCTGCACAGGAACAACTTCCCCCAGGGTTTCCCAGCAGAACATTACCCAAAGTATTACACTCCTTCCACCTGCTAGTTTTCGTCCCACGTTGCATTCTGCTGTCAACCTTTCCACAGGTACACGACGCACGCGTACCCGACCATAAACATGGTGCAACAGCAAACGAGGTTCATCAGACCAGACGACCTTCTTACAATCATTCGTAGCATAGGGACGCGGAGAAGCCTGCGGCTACTCAGCTCCGTTTTCAGCAAGGTTCTTTGTAATATGCGTTGTGACACGTTACTTCCGACACCAGCATTCAAATTACCAGCGAGTTGTGCCACAGGGAATAAATAGCCTTTGTTTTCCTCTGGCATTCGATGAGTCGTGGTGGGCCCACACCTCGCTGGCACAATTCGTGGTTTTTCTTCCACGGACCGCTTTTTGAACGTACTAACCACAATTGACCGTGATAACCCGACTGGCCTTGCAGTGTCGAAAATGCTCTAAACTAGTTGTACAGCAATTATAATTTGGCTTTTGTCAAATTTGTTTACCTCCGCTGCTTTTTCTAATCTGAAGAACAAGAACAACACTGATTAACAGAGCTCAGTATCAGGTATTATTTATGCCATTTCTTGACTTTCACACGCTCCGTCGTTTACCTGCAGTAGTTTCAATTTGCATAAAGACGCCCTGCTCATAATATTTTGGCTCTTCGGCGTAGGAATAGCAATAAAAACACAATAAAGAAAAATATCATTTAAAGAATTTTAGCATTTTATTTTATTATTTATTTTTTCAGTTGCTCTCACAAATGAATTCTCCGAACACTTCGTAGGTCTGGAACGGCTCTTTACAAAAGCAGAAGAAAGAGTTAACATTGTGAAAAGGTAACATGGTACTTACTTCCTGTGTTTCTACGGATAAATTATTTGGCTTTGAGCAGTATTATTTTTCACGAGATAATGATGTTTATAAGCATGTACATATGCATAGCAGTCTTAAATTATGTGATTTACGTTTTCCCTCTCTAGAATGCAGCTTCTAAATTAACAGTAAAACCACAAATACATTTTCCGTAAAACTAGAGTTACCTGTTTTAACTTATAGTTTCGTATCTTAAAATGAAAACTATCAATTTTTACTGATGGCGTAACATTTTCTCAGAAGCTGCCTTCATTAAGCTACAAGAGATTTTGAAAATGTTTTTGTACTGCATTTTAGGAAGACAGTAACAACGTTTTCTGAAAAACCTCTGAATCTCCGTCAGCTAACATTTCAAAGGATTTCATTCATTCTTGGAACAAGTGATGCAAATTCCTGCTACAAATAAAAACATCACCCTACTGTAGGAAAGACCATTGATATTCTTTTTGGGCTTCCGGGAAGTGCAAAAAAGAATATCATTTAGCAATTATTCGATTTCAGTTCACCCATCGGATCAGTAGATAATGTTTTCCAGGAGCAATCTAGGTGAAGAAGTAATTGCATCTATCATATTAGCCTCAAACAATTTTACACGATTATCCACGGAAAATTAGATTTTGAGATTCCAGACATTGAATTATTGCTTCTTTAATTCTGCCATAAGACTCATGCTTCGCATCAAAACCATCACGTCAGAAACTTCGTGTCGACCTTAAAATCTCCTAAGTCTTCAGGTCTTCAGGTTTTGATATACACTATATTGACAAAAGTCACCAGAAACCTAGAGGAGAAACACAACATAGCATTTATTGGCATACATTAGTGCGGTGTCGGTCCACCTTTGGCCTTAGTGCATGCATTGACCCTTCGAGACATGCTTTCGACAAGGTTTTGGAAAACAGAGACAAGTATCCGCTTCCATTTGGTACATAATGCTGCCGCTAACTGTTGCTTAGTAGTAGGCCTTGAGTCCAAACTTCTTATGCGGGGCTCTAATTCATCCCATAGATGCTCTACGGGATTAAGATCAGGACTCTCTGCTGTCGAGTCCCCACACGATACGGAATTATAGTCAAACCACGCTGTTACAGTCCTTGCTTTATGGCTCGGTGCACTATCCTGCTGGTATCAACAAGGCTCAGTTCCATAGTATTGCCCCAGAGTTGGTAGGGCAAAATTGTCTAGAATATTGAGGAAGACGTGCTGGTTAACAGGTTTGTCCACGATAACCAATGGGCCGCTACAATACCACGAGAAACACCCCCACACGAGTACACTGCCAGCTCCAGACTTCACAGTAGGAACCGAATACTGTGGTAAATAGCGTTCGACCGGCTGCCGCTATACCCACACACGGCCATCAGACTGATGGATCGTGTATCTAGATTCAGCAGTCCATAGGACCCGTTTCCATTGATCTACGGTCCACAATAAATGTTCTCTACACCATGCTAAACGACGAGTAGCATTCCGAGTGGAGATGAAAGGCTTATGAGCAGCCGCACGACCACGGTAGCCCATAGAATGAAGTTCTCTGCGAATGGTACGTTTACATACCGAGGTTCCATCATTTTACTCACCTGTACACTGAAGTCTTGGGCAGTAGTCAGTCGATTAGCTGGAACGACTCTCCTGAGGCTTCGACGTCTTCTATCACTGATTTTCTTTGGTCTGCCAGTACGTTCTGCTGCTTCAGGCACGCCATGTGTCTTCCACTTATTCAGTACATCCAAAACAGTTGACTTCGGTATGTTTAAACGCCTCTCGGTTTCTCTTATGGACAACCCACTAATATAACGCCCAACAATCTTTCCTTTATCAAAGTCAGATCTCTCCCGCCGCGACATTTTCACTTAACTTTACAGTGTGCTATGATCGTGGTCAGCTGCAGGCTTGTTTTTATATCGTTTGCAGCCCTACAGCGCATCTTAACAACGCAGCGAATCCGTTCATTTGCTTTTGAAGGGGTGTCCGGTGACAACTGTCAATATAGTGTATGTAGTGACAATCCAAATTTTGTTTAAAGAGTTGCTCAAAGCAGAAAAAGAGAAAATTAATTTCTTTATTTCTGTAATGTGGTCTCCGCTTCTGAAACATCGCTTCTGAAACATAAAATTAATTTCTTTATTTCTGTAATGTGGTCTCCGCTTCTGAACATCGCATTTATCTGAATATAAGAAGAGTTTTTTTATATTTCTTTTCGCATTTAGTTCTTTCAAAACCGTGGGTTGTGTTATATTCGCATACTAGAAACGCTTTCTGTCAGGGTCAATGTTTTTGGGGTAATATTAGAAGTATACACGTGTTGGTATTTTTAGATCGGACTGCATTGCAGTTCAAATTCAAACTTTTTCCACCCCTTCAGCGGCCGGCATGCAAACAATTCACTGCAACTATTTCTTTGCCTTGCCTTATAAGCCCCTGCTCAGTTGTTCTTTAACAGTGAACGTGAGAGGGAGTGTTAGTGCCTCGACATTTTTAATACATAATTATGGCATGGTTGACCACACTAATATAAGAGAGTCTACTGTAACGCAATTATTGAAACAACTCGTTGTAGCTATGATACTATTTTTAAACTTTTTTGTATTAAGGTGCTTAAACGAAAAGAACTACTGAGCTCCTGCCAGAACATACAGCGTAACTCAAGCCAAAGTGCGTCTTTGGAGAAATTCAAAGGAATCAGGCCAAACCAATGGCACAGTGGTCTAAGCGATGGCTTCTGGCTATACGTCTGCGGTGTTCGAATCCCGGTGAGACATGGATGTTTTGTTCGTCTTGCGGCCCTGGCTCTCTCCCTTCTCTGGAACCAGTGGTCCTGAATTAAGAACGGGCGATTGCTTGTACCCCATTGGTTTGCTCCCGGTGGTCGTTTAACCTTCAATCAAAAGAAAAAAAGGAATCATTAAGCGCACTCATTCAGCGTGGGCCAAAAGAAAAGGAGGTCATTTTATAGAACTAGAAAAGGCCTTTTCACAGTACATGCGTGAGGAACGAATGGCCGGACTTTTTATCTTACTGCAAATAATGAGGATGAAAGCGTTGTTTGAAGCATTCCTACGCAAGATTTCACGGGAGCAGTTTTAAGGCCAGCACAAGACGTACTCGCACATTTATGATAAGGAACGGCCTAGCATATTGTGGAACAGCTTCCCTGGCACAGAAACTACCTAAATGCTTCGAAGAAAACTTAATGAAATACCAGAAGGACATCATTCTTCTTCGTCAACAACATAATTTTTTAAAAATAATGAAGAAAAACCCGTATATTTCGCATTGCCTTGCAACACAACCGTGAATAAAATGGGTGCCGAATCGGTTTTAGTAAAAGCCACCGGGAACAAGAAACTTCGGGTGACTGATAGAAGTGCTATCTGTTGGAGGGAAAATGTGCAATTATTTGTTATTTTAATAGAAATAACTTTGCTAAGGAAGAGGCTGTCTGATAGAATAATCCTTAGATGCAATTAAAAAGGCTAGATGGTCTTTAAACCTCATGATGGATTGGCTGAAATTTATTGTGGAGCTGACGACCAGCTGCATTCCGGAAATAAGTAGAGACGCTACATTTACTTGCACTTAAGGAACACCTAAAACCAAATGTAAAGTCAGAGGTTTCGGGAGATGAGCACTGATTTGATGATTATACCAGGAGGCATCACCTAGATGCAAGCTGGTTCTTGGTGTCGCCGTCAAAAAGACATTTGAGGACCGCCTTCGAAGTTTTTACGCGGAGACGCTTACACCACCTTGGCAAAAATTCGCATAGTTTAAAATACTGAAAGTGTGGGCAGAACCGTGTTTTTACAACCCGTAAAACATCAACAGCATGCACAAATGGAAATAGGTACTTACTCCTACCCACAGCTAATAGGAGTGTTACGGAAATTAACAAATTGTGCTCAAGAAATTTCTCGTAGAAGAAGCTATCAGAGACATAAGGGATTTTCAAGTTGAAGAATTCGCAGAAGAAATAAAAAGTATAACGTGATACAAATTTACGTGCCGTAGCGGAGTGTTTACCCACATTGTTTACTTTAATAAACAAATGGGGGTAAAACACTATGAATAATGAAGTGTAACCTACCGAAAAAGATTTTTCCAAGGGATTCTTAGAATCGGCTGAAGTATTTCAAATAGAAATATGTGCTGACATAGCGCTGGTGGTAGAACTTTAAACAATGTAAAGGTAGGAAATGTGCCAAATCTATTCTTCGTGGCCAAAGATAAGCTAAGGAAAAACATTATTTTAAATACGCCTTCTGAAATCAGAGATAGCTAGAAAAAAATTAATATTTACATCCCTGGCGAGAAAACGGTGCATTTGTTAAAAAGAGAAATGCTCCTTATTTTTACCGTAGCGAATGGCATATATTGAAAAAAGTAATTCTTCAGCAAAATTTAAGGGGAGATACAGTTGCAAACAGACATGCGCACTACGCGGAGCCAGAACTATAAACTACAAACAACACAGATCTATAAACAACAAACAACACAGAACTATAAACTACAAACCACACAGAACTATAAACTACAAACAACACAGAACTATAAACTACAAACCACACAGAACTGTAAACTAGAAACAACACATAACTATATACTACAGCCAGAACTATAAACTAGAAACAACACACGAGTACGTGCGAAATCTTACGCAAGGTGGGTACGAGATGCTGAAAAAATTTCTTAAATCGAATTTTTAGAAGCAGAGATATCCAGAAAACCAAATTGAACTGTTGCGCCCCCAGCGGAAAAACTGTGTATTATTTGGAGCAGGAAATGCGCATAAAATATTTTCGCAATTGGTAGTATCTCATCGAAAATGGTTGTTTCCAATCAGATTTTTAGATGCGTAGATATGCTGCCAAAGGAAACGCGATATGTGCGCTCCGGTGACAAACTTGTTTGTTAAAAAAAATCTTAAATTGTAGAGAAAATATTACGCTCTGGACATACTGTCCTACAATGAAAGAATTTTCAAATCGCACTGTTAGAAGGTGATATTAGGAAAAAAATAAGATATACATCAACGGCCCCTGGCGGAAAAACTGCTCAATATTTTAGGCGGAAAATATTTGCAAAATGTTTCCCGTTGTGAGTGGTATCTGACAGCGAAGGAACTTTTTCAATCAAGTTTTTAGAAGCGCAGATACTGCTGCAAATACGTATAAATCGCAAATATACACTTACAACAAAAGAATTTTTCGCCAAAATCAGAAATATAACCAGAATTTTTAACTCCTAAAACAGTATCCGACGCCAAAAACGTTTTTCATTAAATTGGACTTTCAGAAGAAGACTTTTCGGTGAAATCCCAATTTACCATTTTTTTCTCTAATGGAAGAACAATGCATTACTAGAAAAAGAAACGCTACCCAAAAAAGTTTCTTAATAATTGACATCGAAAGAAAGAAAGAATTTTTTTCTATCAGATATTTAGAAGCAAAGATATGGAATAAATTAATTGTATGGTATCGGCATTTATCTTGGTAACTCCAAGAAATGCATTGAAAAAGGGCAGGAAGTCAAGAACCATTGTTCACATATTTCGGACTTCCCAATGAGAAAAAAATTTCAAATCAGTCTAATAATTGCAGAGATATGATGTCAACACATCGACGGAAGGACACGCATACTTTCTTTTACAAAAGACGTGATAAAAACTAGTTTTTTAAGGACTTCAATGAAACTTGCAGCAGAATTCCTTCACAATATAGACGAATGTTAACTGAAAAAATTAAGTTCCATGAATATTTCATGAGATACAGAAGTTAGATAATTAATACCGAAAAATGGCACGTGAAAATTCAGTGGTACGACATCTTCAATACGGGATGTGACAACCGGCAAATCAAGTTACCATTGAGGGGTTGAGATATTAATTGCCGTTCTTGCAAAAGTACAGCTCGTAGGTCTTTTAACGTGCATTGCGACTGACGATACGTCTTCACATAGCGTTCCAAACGCACTTTACTGAATTTTGGTAAAATGATATTAATGCCAATAAATGCAGGTTAAGGATTTCCTTTCTAGATGTGAGACGGCGAAGAGATCTCCGCGAGGGCGAGAAGTGTTGTCCGTCGACCCTTTTACCGGCTAAAACGAGTTAACTAAGTGACAGCAAAATGATTTGAAATCAGCGTGAACAAATGTATTTGCTATCTGAGAAGTAGGCCGAAGCGACGGCAATGAGTGAATCTGCGCTTCAAATATCATCATTGCATTGCCCCTTGTCTCTGTTATTCAAAGTGGTCATCTAGAGAGATAATTGAGAATAATATTGTTCGGTTTATTACCATCAGAAAGGTCTCTAACAATGGCTACGAATTTCAGAAAAGAGAGAGAAGATGTTTGAGTCACTTCTTTTTACCCTGTGGCATGATGTCCGTGCCAGTGGGACAAATCATTCACCATAATGCCTTGGGTTATAAAGCATACATAGAATCAAGAAAAAGACCATTTATAGGCAATGGCATGTTTATTGTCGCTATGCTGAGATGAGAGGGGTAAAGGAATAGTTTTTCCTTAGTTTTCGAAAAAACACGGCCGACATATGAAAATTCCTGTTTGGGAAGCCCGGACATCTTTGTGCACAATCTGGTTTATGTACATCGGCAGCTGAAAGAGTTTGAACCGAATTATGACCCATTTCTGTGAGAATTAGACACACACATTATTCGAGGATCATGTTGTAGAACCTTGGAGCTATCACAATCATTCTTCAGAGGACTTGACGTTTTGTGCCGTCATGGAGAGTTGCGCCAAATGATACCAATAAACCACCTCCAAAACTGTTAGCATAAGTTAGGGGAATGATTTGTGGAACCTGGCTGTTCGAAGATTGCCAATTGTCGTGGTTTAATTTTGAGACTAAATCCGGACTCATCGATGAATGCACATCATTTTTGAGTTGAGTTACAATGCTGTCGAGATCAATTCAATCAGGATTTTCTCCGGAAGGACGTCAAGCAGACACCAAAAAATCCGGCCCTCTTGCACGAATATTACTTCCATGAGCTTTTTCATGTCATATTACCGAAATACAAACTTTTCTGTGAATGCAGAAAGTACTAAGGACAGCTGCCTCAAAGATAAAAGCCGCAGAGGTTGTATGAAGTTTTCATTTATAATGAGGTAATGATTATCCGTGGTCGATGTGGCCCTTGAGTATTCAGGAACAGTTCTTATAGAAAATATTTGAGATTGATTTAAATCTATTCCAAAAGGGGCATGCAATGCTATGAATCATATTTAGCCATCTGGTTACCTTAGACTAATTTTGTCCGGTCTCGAGCCTTTATTCTGCTCTTCGCCTTATTTCTTGACTCAAATGATATCCTTAACCATCATCCTAATGCTTAGCTTTTTGTATTTCGCGTCACGAGACTATCCGGAAATGAAGTGCACGTAGAAATGAGAATTTTAACACTGAACTGTTCCGAATACCCGAATACGTGTTATGGATATTTTTCAGACGATTTGATATCGACGTAGATTTTCAAGCAAAGTTTCGAACGTGTGATACTCTCTCGAAATATCCCGACAGGTATCACGATTTTTTCTTCTCTTGCTTTACCTTTGCGTACAGTGATGTACGAAAAACCAGAAAATAAAAGAACGCGTAATCTAATTTTCACATATTCTTTTTATTCCAGGGAATGCAGTAAACAAATTGGTGAAAACTGTGAATGCAACAAGCAATGCTGCGGCGCTACGGTTATCTGTGGAACAATAACCGTTGGTGACAAGGAAGAAAACCTGTGCATCGAAAAAACCAGTAACAACGCGATTCTCAACTTCTTCGGGAAAATTGCCCATGTTATAGAAAACGGTCTTTCTTTGTCATGTGATTAAAAATATACGTATTCCAACGTACATTTGAATAGGAATGAATGAAATGTGGGAGACCCTTAGTAAATGATGGCTTTCATTGGAATGTTAGCAGATTTTCATGTAAATAAAATGTTGAACTCCTCATGATTGAATTTCCTTTCCTTACCTTTTCTTTTGTGTAACATAAAAATATCAGGACAAAACGTTACCACTGAATTCTAGTTGTGAATGAATAATAGTTTTTGGAAAAGGATAATAAGGAAAAAAGAAAAACATGGGTGCGAGAGATCAATTCAGAAACCGGATATTTCGTATTAGATAAATACACTCATGTCCAAAAAACTAAGGTTATAAAATAAAGGCTAAATTTCGGGCTGGCAATCCGTTGGTTAGCAGTGAAATAATTATGTTGCCATCGAAACGCGTGAGAGAGAGAGAAAGTGTTCGGTCATATGCAAATTTTCAGCATTCACGTGACATCTGTGTCACGTGAATGCTGAAAATTCGTCAATGCTGAAAAGTCGTTGGTTTTGTAGGTGCTGAAGTATGGATCTCCCTTTATTAATTTTTTTTTTGACGACTTGTCGTACATCTAAAAGAACTCATCTGGATGATTTTATCGTTGGGCAAATTTTTGGCAAACTGGAAGAATAATGGACAAGGAAAGACGTAGCGAAGAAGTTCGTAATTACCCAGAGCGAAGTATCACAGATCTGGAAACGATATTCTGAACAAGGAATAATAACTACCAGAAGGTTCAGTAGTGGTCGATCACGCAAAACTACTCCATCACAAGGTCATTAAAAGAACTAACAGAATAACTGCTGGCAAATTAGTAGAACAATTAGAATCAAAGCACGGGTACCAAAATATCGCTTCAAGTCGTGTCACGGCATTTGAATAATATCGGATTTTATGCTCGATACCTGTAGAGGGCGTTCGATTGGCCCCCAGTACGCCAAACCGCTGGCGTTAAATGGTGTCGTGAACACTCCACATGGAGTGAGGAGCAATGGGCTTATGTTCTGTTCACAGACTAAAGCCGATTTTGTTCATCGTCTGACTCTAGGCAGCAACACATCTGGCGAGAATCCCACACTCCCTATTCAGCAAGAAACATCGTAGGAATTAACCACTACAGGGTTGGTGGGATAGTGGTCTGGTCTGAGATTATGATCAATGGTCGTACAGAACTCCTACCGTTGGAGAAATGGTCAATGAATATCCAGCGTCATTGTGAGGGCATTTAAGAACATATAAGGCTGTTTCGTGGTGCTGAGGTAAATTCTTTCGCTTGTATGGACGACTTCTCGCATCTTCTCAAAACCACTGGGCATATTACATAAGCACGGAATCGACAGATTTCGGTTGATTTTGTGGTGAAATAAAGTACTTCAACTACGAGTGGACGACGCGCATGCAGGAAATTAAAAAAATGCCTGCTAAGTGCTAACCTTGTGTCACCAATCTTTTAGGATTACTGTGTTCAAGAGCAAGATAAGATGCAAGTAAAACTCATGATTTCTGGATACCTGTTTTGTCCGTCTGGGTAAGATTCTGGGGTAAGAGTTCTCTGTGTGACACACTTCGGCATGGCTTGCTAACTGGACTATACCAAACGAAGTCTGTCCCAGGCAGATATTGTGCAACTGCACATTTTAAAGAACCATACTTCGATAAGTAATCCCAGAGGTCAAATTCCGAAAAGCGGAGAAAGTTTGAAATCTCCTCATTTCTTTTTCCTATATCTTAATGCGAAGAAATGCTTTCTTCACTTACCTTTGCCATGTTCCTAAAACAACTATTTTAACCGATATTCTCTTCTTGGGTTGATAAGACATGTTTTCCTGTGGATTTGGAATTTAGTCGAATACAAAACAAACCCAACTGGAGTTAATGGTAGCCAAGCATTGTGAGGATTTGCAAGTCTTCCTCAGGAACGTCTCAAGTGGAAGACAAATTCGTTTTGCTTTTCGTTGCTATTAGGCGAAACTAAAAAAAACGAGTTTTTCCAGATATTAACTATGGGTTATTTTGACGCCAGGTTATTTTTACCGCCGTATTATTTTGCTAATGGGTTATTGACGTTGGGTTATTTCGACGCCGGGTTATTTTGACGCGGGTTATTCCTTCCGAGTTATTTTGGCATGTAATTCGACGCGGCCCCTCTCGAACTCCTCCAACTGCTCGAATTGCTTCTGAACTTTTTCCGAGTCATACTTCACTTGCAGAGGATGTAACCAATACATCAGCATGAGTTAGAAATTTTGGAATACCTAACACGAGTATCATGCCACGGGGTAGACCCCTGACACGAGTATCATGCCACAGGTTAGATCTTCTCTGTCCTTTCTGAAGTTCGTTGCCATTGTTATACACATTTCAGATGGTAATAAGCAAAACAAAAATACTATGAATTCAATGAGCAACAATGGTTTTGTTACAAAGACGACTTTAACGGTTTTGTATGCATTTATGGGTGCTGAAATCAAATATAGAGGCACAATTGCTCCACTGGACTCCAATTTCTTGTAATGGAACTCTCTATTGGGCTAAATTGTTGTGTTGCTTAAAGGAATGTCCCTATGTTTCCCAATGGTGTGCAGTCATCATAGCTGTGTCTCTGAGAGTAGACATACTGGCGCCATTACTTCATGTTGTGCAATTCCTTCTGAGAAGGGGCAACAAAGCAGAAATTTTGTCATTCGAATGCATTTAATCGGTATTGAAGGAAGTGCATTTTATCGTGGTTTTTAAAAACGCGCAACGGGACAACCTTATATACCCGGTCAGGCACAGCGGTACGACCCTCCTTTCTTGCGTCACATGCGTGGCCGAGAGTGTTGCTTGAATCATTTGCATATCTCACGATGTCAAACTTACCCACCAAGTTTTATTCCTGCCGGTTGCTTCCTTCTGGGTGCAACTATTTTTTTGACGATGAGTGTAATTTTTCAACGGAAACCTCGGATCTGATAGTAACTGTTTTGAATCACAATAAACCTGGGAAATGTTTAAATCATAATTCTATACAGGTCAATAGATTCAAAAATTAACTCTAAAAGATTTAGAATTTAAACTACCATGACAGAAGCAGGGCGAATTTTATCGCCACCCCGGTGGCCTTTGGCTAATCACCTGAATTGGGCCTGAGACGGAATTCCGGAAGAATTATAGATTGGGTGAAGCCAGTAAGCCGGTGGCCTTAAATTAGAGATTGAGGATTCTTCATTGCGCTATATTGTGCGAGCGCTCGCAGTGCGAGGCTGTACATTAAAGCGGGAAAGTAAATTCCAAATTTGTTTAGTTTAGCTTAAATCTACATTTCAAGAATTTTTGTTGTCTGAGTATATTTTGTTTTTCTTATTTTGTTGCCCCTCCTCGTTGGCAATGGTTTTCTGGCTAATAATGCAACCCCCACTTTTGTATTTCTGCCCTCCTTCTCTGATTCCTGTCCAGCTTGAGTAAAAAAGGAGGATATTAAAGGGGTTAGCCAAGGCGAATTCGTTTGAAAGCAGGCAGGCTGCAGTCACCATGATATAACCCTATCCCGCTCCTTAAGTGGCAGGCGACGCGACGAGATGTTATCAGGGGGTGATTCCCTTGTTACGTAAGGAAGCAGACGTTGGATGCAATAAACCATTATAAAAGATGTTTTATTGGAGTAAAAAGTTGTCATCGGGCCTTCACTCTCACAATAAAGGAATTGTATTATCAAAGTACTCAGAAAGAGAGCAATCTGGCTGGTGGCAGTTGCTGGCAATTTAATGGCAGTCAAAATTTATCGCCCAGCGGTTCATCTCATCGAAATGATGGTATCTCAGGATTTCACAGAGTAGCGGATTTGTTAGGAATAGAGCAATTTACGAGGAATCTCGTAACCCCCTAATAACACCCTAACGAATCATTAGCATTATGCTAATTTTCTGACCCCAAATTCTGGTAGGTGTTTTTAATTCAGGGGAGGACTTCGTTCCCCTGCCCCGGATTGGAGCCTTTCGAAATTGAATGGCAGTTGGAGGATCCTTGAGAAGTTGTAGGGAATTCAGGAGGAGAGGAAGGAAGGGAAATGAGCAGCACTTCACTCAGAGCTTTTGGCAGAGCACTTGAAGTTTTGGTATGGCACTTGGAGCTTACACCGAGCATTTAGAGTTTTGATATGGCACTTAAACGTTTTGCATAGGACTTCCCTTAGAGTTTTTGTATAGAGCATTTGAAGTTTGCACTCCACATGAAGTTGGTACAGAGCACTAAGCTTATATGCAGATGACGTCAATATTGTCTGGCTTTCAACATAAGGCCATTTTCTTCAAAAATCAAGTGCCATATGTTTAACGACAATCGTGAGTGGTGAGTGAATGGATGAATGTATGCTGTACTAGGTACTTCACATCCATAACTCGGACACGTCCCTCAAAATTATAAAAATTCTAGACGATCTTAAAATTTTGCGACGGGACTTTCGATCCCCGAAGGTATCTGCTGTGTGAATCACAACGCCACCCGTCAGTGCGTTTTGAAACTGTGTCAGCCCTAACCCAGGGAATCGTAGATGCATAACTCATATGACAACCCCCTTGGTTACCATTTATTGTCGGGTGCACCACTCAGAGGACCCGCCACAGTAATATTCCCATGGAGTTGTTGAATCTCCACCTACCCCGAAAGGAAAGAATTTTCGGAATCCGTCTTCCAAAAAGAACAGGATTTCCGATAAAAAAATTGAACTCTGCTTTGCACCGTGTTCATAAATATTACCTATGCTTTTGCTATTACAATGATGTAATTTTGCACATATAGAAATATTTTCTTAAATATCTCCATTACAAAGAATTAAAATAAAAGCCGGAAAACTGTGCTATAGGAAAAGCTGTTGTACGCTTTTTCGTACTGGAAAGAAGAAACTTCAACCTCTTAGATTTATGAACTTTTACTGCTGGTCAGTACTTTTCATCAATGTATCAGTTATACTTCAATAAACATAGCCATACATTTATTCTGTCCAGCAAAAGAGGTCTGAACTAGAAAAAGGAGGTGACTTATAGGAACTCTTTCATGTTAGTTGCATTGAGTTCAAATTAATTCAGTCTGTTATTCCTTGGAAGTGAAGTAGCTCCTCTTAGATGTTCAGATATCCAACCTGGTTAGTACAAAGTATTGCACCATGTTTTTCCGTGTTACACACTTCACAGAAGGGTGCGTTTTTTTTCTGGGTTTAACTAGGAACAATCGCAAGTCTAAGGGCTATAAGCAGTCGCCCAACCCTAATTTGGGGCAAATGGTTTAGGAGAAGAAAGAGAGCCGGTGCGGCATACCAATCATACTTCATCCGGGAATCAAAACCAGGCACACGTAAACAAACGGTCAGAATCCAGCGCTTTGACCACCGCGCTGCCAGGACTATCACGAGGATAAACCTCTGCCTCAAAAGGTGGTGCAACTTGGGAAAAAAACACTTTTAAGTCCAGGCTTCTGGAAAATATTTATATAAAAAGATAAGTGAAGAAAAAGAAAAGTACAGGAAAAGTGAAATTCAGATCGTTTTTTTTTATTTTATTTTTTAACTGATGGTTTAACGACCACCGTGAGCTTCAACAATATTTATTTGGAGCAAACATGGACAGGAAGATACAGATGGCCTGTGCTTAACAGTTACCAAAAGATAAACAAGTAGATGACCTATTTACAATGACGATGAGATATTTACACTATGTGGATGCACTATATACAATGTAAGCAAATGCATAACACTGACAATACTGGACTGAAGGATTGACTTATTCTATGTACAACATATGTTCGCAATGTGCATCAGCAGAGCGCCATCTCTAATAGGTGAACACCAGTACAAGGTATAACTATAAATTTTACCGTGCAAAAACTAACATGTATATTTTGAGCAATCTTGAAAAAAAGAAGAAAAGAGCAGAAGGTTTATACTTTTCAGTATCTGAAAGATAAGCGAATAAATAAACGAATTACAATGATGGTGTGAACGCTATACAAATTGAATGCAATATCTCTATTGTGAAACACTGTCAAATTATAAAAAGAACTATTACTTAGTCTTAAACAAGTGCCTCAATCACAATACTATAGATTAACTTGTAATGAACTACAACATATGTACACAAAGTGCAACGGCATAGGGAAGACACTAATAAAGAATTACAATTCCATGGTACAACTGTAAATTTCACAGTGCAAAGAGTAAAGTATATTAGTACAAACAGAACTTGCGTTTTACAGAAAATTTATACTTCGGGTACAATACAAATAATGAAAATATGAAACTGACTCTTTGTACAGCAAATGTGCAATACAGCGCAGAACATTATGTAAAAGACTGATTATTTCCTGGTAGGCACATGTGACATGAGAAAAACCACACTGTGTAACATTAACATATAATTGAAATACTATCAAAACGTTTGCTCCGCACCATGAGCATAAAACTTAAGACATCTAATCTTGACCCAACATGCGAAATGTGCCGAACATAAATTTTACAGTGCAATTAGGAAAGTACATTAGTATATACAAAACCGAGCTTTTGGCATAGCAACTATACTTCAGGTATAGTACAAATATCTGAACGAGGAACAATTTATTCTTTGTACAACAAAAGTGCTAAACCTCGCTGAACATTGTGTATTTGACTGATCATATACCTTTATGTACATGTAACATGATCAAAAACCCCACTGTGCAAAATTAATAATTAAATTTAAACATTAACAAACATTTGCTGAGCACCGTGAGCATAAACCAGAAATTATAAAGCCCGGCAGACATAAGGAAAGCGTTGAACATAAAACTTTAAACTTTATCTAAGTGCCTGTGGTGTAAAAAAAAAACCTCACCTACAGGACCTTGTTGGTGAGAAACAAGAAACATGCAGACGCGCAGTAACATTGGGCAGCAATGATGAAGAGGGCACCTAAGAACACGTTAATCACAAAACTATACTTTAGTTAGTCTAAACAAATTCACAGAAGTCAGAACAATAGTCTGAGGTCTTCTGATGGACCAGAAAACCATTGACGAAAAGGTGACCACACTGACATAAAGTGTGGGATTCGATTCGCAGCCTTAGCAACAGTGAAAGCAAGCCTCAAGCGAGAAATCAGTCTGTTTCGGAACTGACTGCACATGGCAGCTCCCGCCTGAAAGATGGTAGGCTGTATAGGGGTAGAACGAAGCTGTTGATAGTAGCAAAAAATCACATGTTTTGCTAATATGAAAACATAAGCACCTGACTCTGATATAGGAATAGGCAGAGTACTGGAACTAAGTAGCGTGCAATAGGCTGAGAAAGAGAGATCAGTAGTACTAAGGCACTGTGCAGTAGTGAAGGTCAGATGTAACAAGGGAAGAAGCACTGTGCAATGTTGATATACATGATCTACATCCGCAATCGTAGAGCAAAACATGCAGTTAGGCGAATCAACAAGCGCCATCCTGAATAATTTGGTAGGAACTGGTAACCGCCGATGAAGAAACAACCATTGGATATTTCTTTCTGCTGGAACAGATAGTGGCGAATTAGACATGGACCACACTTGTGAAAGGGCGACATTCGGAACATCTGGAATCATCAATGGTGTAGCATACAGTGGATCAATGAGACAACGGTAAAGAGACGAGATAGAAAAACTGGAGAGAGGAAGTGATGAGACCCGAACGGAAAGGAAAAAGGGAAGAGGAAGAGAGGCAGAGGGAACAAGAGTTAACCCAGCTTGAGAGGCAAGGTTAGGGAAGAGGGTAATGATTGAAGAACGGAAGGAATCATACAGCGAAAGAGAGGAAGAGGTAGGGGGAGGAGGGGGAAAGATCAGAGAAGGGTTTCCAAGAAAGATCTGGAGAAATTAGATCCTGAACAGATACTATTCCGGCGGGGAGCCAGGAAAGGTCAGTAAAGTAGGGAGCATTAGGGAGATGAAGGATGGAAGAAAAGAACAGGGGCTCAGCTAATAGTTCAGTGGTGGAAGCCGGTGGAGCACGGAAGAGGGGTAGAGAATGGAGAAAGGAAAGGACCTCTTTATAGAAAGGGGAAAGTTTAGAATGGAAAAAAGGAGATTGATCCATTAGAAGATACATGATGAAAGTGATTCGGGAATTCCTAGGCGATATCATGACATCTCTAACGAGCGTAACTGGCGACTCTGGTGCACTTAGTAGCCGCAGGAAAGAAACCACTTTATGTGCTTTATAGTAGGTGCGAACTTCCAGCAGTGAAATACCTCCATCAGTGACTCGACGACAGAGAGTGGAGACCTGGATCCAATGGTACCTGTTCCATATTATCGTTGAGATGATTCGAGTGATTTCATTGAGGTGATAAATGGGCATACGTTCAGCTGACCATGCATATAGGCATGGTGAAAGAATATAAGTCTGAGCTATTCTAGCTCTTGAGAAGTAAGAAGTACAAAACTGGGAATCTCGCCAGAAGGCAGCAGTTCGAGTAAGGCGTGTTCTGAGAGCATTCCATGTTTCATTTTGAGCAGAAAGACGGACTCCGAGATGGACCCCAAGGAATTTCTGGGATGAAGCAGTCCATGAGGCGCCCCACGGGGTGTCAGTCCTAGAGGCCCACGCTCCGCTCCATAGACCTACACTCTTGGATGTATTAAGTGATGCCGCTGAACATGAAGAATATTGATCGTAAATCTGGAGCAAGATGTCGAATTGAGCGTCTGTCCTTACACAAAAGGTCGCGTCATCGGCATATGCAGAGTATGTCACAGAAAAGTGCCTAGTACTTGCAGTAGGCGGTGGCAGTGCATCTATAAAGGCTCGATGGACAGACCGAAGAAACGGCTCAAAAGCAATGTCAAAGAGCTGCCCAGAAAGTGGGCAACCCTGCCGAATGCCTCGCCGAAAAGGAATAGGTGCAGTCAAGAAGGCGGCCGTCTTGACATGGAAAGCAGCGTCCTGATAAAGGGCAAGAATAGAGGTAACAAAAGCAAAAGGAAAGCCGAAAGCAATAAGAATTGCAGAAAGATACGAATGTGAGATATTGTCGAAAGCAGCTCTTTGGTCAAGATTAAAGAGGGCAAGTGGTTCAGAGTTAGTACGAGCCAGATGTAGGAGATCTCGAAGGAGATTGAGATTAGAAATGATGGACCGACCAGGAACCGTGTAGGTCTGGTCGGGAGAAAGAAGAAATGGAAGAACTTGGTTGAGCCGACTGGAAAGGAGTTTAGTGAAGAGTTTATAGTCAATGTTTAGTAGCGAGATAGGACGCCGGTTTCCCAAGTCAAGCAGATCGCCTTTCTTGGGGAATAACACCATATGAGCCTCTGTGAAACCCCTCGGAAGAGAAGAGGAAGAAAGAGCAGCATTGAAAGCGGCGAGAAGAAATGGACGCAACGAAGGGAGAAAAGTACGGTAGAAAAGGAGCGGAAGGCCATCTGGACCTGGGACAGCACGGGAATTTAGAGAGGCAAGAATGGTCCGAAGTTCAGTCTGCGAAATAGGTTGTAAAAGGGAATCAGAGAGATTGGAAGGAACTTGGGGAAGAGCAAAGAGTAAAGTAGCAGAAGCAGAAACAGAAGGCTGAGGAGTTTCACTGTATTTGATAGTAAAATATCGACGAACCTGAGAGCAAACTGCATCCGGATCAGAGATGATTTCACCATCAGGCCGCCGAAGTAGTCGAAGCTGATGCGACGAGCGGCGTTTTTCTTCTAACGCGGATAGAAACTCAAAGGAGCAGTCCTCTGGTGATAGATGTTGTAGACGGAGACGAAGAATTACCTGACGTGCACGAGGCTCAAGAAGTGCTCTAAGATCCGCTTGGTAAGCTGTATACATGGGATGACTCGCACCAAGCTGTAACAGGATGTTTCGGAGATTTTGCTCTTCCATGGAGCGCTTCGTGCCTTCGGAGAAGGAATGACGTCTGAGAAGATAAATTAGGTAAGATTTTACCTCGAGCCAGTAATTGATGGCACAAGGTGCAGTGGACAGGCCCTCTCGCATATGATCAAGAAGATCTCTGATCTCGGTGCACATATTCTCATCAGCTAGGAGAGAAGTGTCCAGTGTCCATGACCGAGGTCTAACATGCAGACGAGATGAAGAGCTACAGGAGATAGTGATGGCACAGTGATCCGATGAAGCTGTAGGAGAGTTTATACAATCCGTTGTAATGGGCAATAACGGAGCAGAAGCGTAAAATCGATCCAGCCTGGCAGAAAGAGAGGAGGATGCAGATGACGCTCTCCAGGTATGTGAAATGGATGTCGGATGCAATCGTCGGAACACGTCATGTAAATCAAAATCACACACTAATGATCGCAATTGCTCCACAAGACGTGTACGATGTTCAATCCTCGAAGGAGCGCGATCGAGCTCTGGTTGAAGTGTACAGTTAAAGTCTCCTCCAATGAGCACATGATCTGATGGTAATGCTGACTGAAGTGCAGTGCGGAGCGACGAAAATAACAACGTTAGATGTGTAGATGAACATGGAATATATATGTTGAAAACTAAATATCGTTGTCCATCTAGGACGAAAGTGAGTCGCTGCAATAAATCTCGGCACAGGTTATGAACTTTAACAGAGGAGAGTGCTTGACGAAATCTATTATGTACACCAATCGCTAAACCTCCACGAAGAGAGAGCCTATACGCGTGATGAAACTGATAGTCCCATCTCCTCCACCGATGGAAGGGTGAAGTGGATAGACAATTTGTCTCTTGCAAAAGTAGGAGATCTGCTTTGAGGTGGTGGACGTCTTCATACACTAAAGCATTCGCCAAAGGGGTACACATACCCCTACTATTCAGTGAGACTGTCTTGAACAGAATAGTCTGATGATGGTTGGAGGATGTTGTCGGCTGCGTTCTGTAACTTGGCGAGACGGCTACGGAACTTCTTTGCCCAGTAGGGACCACCCAGATCTCTGCCCGGAACGGTACGTAAATGAGAATGTATAGCCAACATTTGATTCATGGTGTCAGACAGACAGTGGGAGTAACCTTCCAAAAAATTGCGAGACAGCTTGTCTCTGCGGGGACTTATTAGGAACGCATACACCTTCTCCCCAGACACAGGCGTCTGTGGAAGAGAGGATGCCTCTAGAATATGTAAAAAGTTTTCACAGGAGATCGGTATAATTGTTCCATCATCTGTATCAGATTCCATAGAGCCTTCAGACGTGAGCATCTGACTACTAGAACAATCACGTCCTGCCTTAAGGGTAGTTGTAATTCTAAACGTCTTATTCTGAGCGCGTGAAGTTCTACGTCGCTTCGCCCGTCCACGACTTTGTGCTGTAACCGGAATTGGAACTTCCGGCAATTTAAAAGGAACTGAAGAAAGAACCTCAACGGTCGGTGTAGCAGTATGACGAGAATCGTCATCAACCATCTCTATAGGAGACTTTGGATTAACAATTGATGCCTCTTTTGACTGAAGAGATAAAGTGGGCGCCAATGCATCACCCGAGGTCGAGGGTTTACCCATAGACGTCGGTTGACCAACGGCTGTCTCACTACTTCTGGTAGACGTCGGTTGACCAACAGCTGCCTCACTACTTCTGGTAGACGTAGGTTGACCAACGGCTGTCTCACTATTTCTGGTAGACGTCGGTTGACCAACGGCTGTCTCACTACTTCTGGTAGACGTCGGTTGACCAACGGCTGTCTCATTACTTTTTGTAGACGTCGGTTGACCAACTACTGTATCACTACTTTTTGAGGAAGTCTGCTGTTGCTGGTCTTTAGCACCAGAAGAGGATGCCAATTGGCGTGACAAAGAGGAAGAAGGTCGTGCTGTTGACTTGGAAAGAGTGTTCGCATTATGAGGGCATAGAGCGCGGGGATGTCCCGTGCCTTTACAATTCGGACAGACGGAGCCTACTGTGATGAATATCTCTCTAATGTGCGTGCAACAGCGTACACGTAAAGTGGGTGGAATACGCAGCATGTGCTCCTCTGAAGGGAAGACCACACGAACATTGCGGCGAAACCCGAGTAGGTATCTATCTTCTGGCACCTCTGGAAACGAAGAGTAGGTAGTTACACCTCCAATGATCCGGCCATAAAGAAGAAGAGCGGCAATCAAGAGATCATCTGAAACCTCAGGTGGAACTGGTGAGAAGCTTACAACAACGGAACTCTGTGAAACAGGTTCGGCATGGATGTGACGATCACCAATTGAGATGCCCTTGGTCAGTACATGTAGGGAATGGGCAGGAGTAGAGCAGTAAACAACTACTTTGTAAGGCTTTCTGCCCACATGAGTTATGGCTGATGCAGGAACAATCTCTCGAAGAGCAGCAGTATATTCAGTAAGTTTTGTATTTCTCAGGCTCGGAAATACAATACCATTCTCCATAGTTTGAAGGAATTTCAGCCCAGAAGGGGTATCTTCTTTAAGGACAACCTCAATGACTTCAGCATTATGCGTCATCTCATATTGTCCAGGAGAAAATGAAGACTGGGAAGGTCCCGACTTAGATGCGGTTACGTCAGCATATGAGAGGGTAGTTGTACGTTGCTTTGGAGATGATTCCGGCATGGAGTGCGAAACATCCATGGCGTCATCATTAGCTTTCAGAGAAGACATCGTATCGCCGCTGGGAGACTTGGAAGAAGAGGCGATATCCAATGGTAAGGCAGCAACAGAAGGCTGCAAGGAGGAGTGGTTTATCGAGATTGACTCGTCATTGGTAGTAGTATTTAGAGAAGCTGTTATCGGGAGATCATCATTTCCGGTAACAAGGGTTAGGACGTCATTCTTCCCGGAAGCCGCCATTTGTAATGGCGAGGAAAAGCTTAGCCCTTAGCCAGCTTGGCCAAGGCAGAAAAATAAGGTAAACTAATCAAGATAAGCACTTACCAGCTCGGCAGGCATATAAAAAGAAACACGGAACCTTCACACACAACACACACACGAAATAGAACACTGACAACGAAGAAAAATAACACACCAACGAAAACTTGAGGAGCACAGATAAACACGACTAACATACCGTGAGCAACTCAATGGGCTACAAGCAGTCGCTCGTCCTTAATTTAGGGCCATTTGTTCCAGAGAAAGGAGAGAGCCAGTGTCGTAAGACAACCACAACACCCATGCCTCACCGGGATTCGAACACGGACCCTTTCCAGGACGAATGGTCATAAGCCAGTGCTTGCACCACCGGGGATCTTCATTTCAATATACTGTAGATCTTCATTTCACATTATTTTTAAAATGTCCTCATTTTCTGATGTGTCATGAACCTGATTAAATTTGTATAAGCAACACATTTGACAGGCAATGAATTGTTTTGCAGATCAGATCAGATCACATGTAGAGGATTTTATGACGGGAGTGTCTGACCACAGGTCTTAAACAGCCCCTTAGAAATAGGAGACTAGGAGGTTTGGGCTAGAGATGTCCCGATAAGAAAGGGATACGGAAGAGAGGCAAAAAGGGGAAGGAAGACACCCTTATTTATTACCGGGGGGCCAGTACCCGGCGTCCGACTGCTTAACGTGCCCATCCAACGCATGGCGGATATTTAGTGGTTCGAGCGTTCGTACCTGCCGGGGATCCAACCTGAGATTTATCCGTGGCAGTTGCGAACGTTGATCACTAGGCCATTTGCGGCCCGAATTCTTTTTCCAGAACCAAAGCGAACGTTTCAATTGAAACTGTAATGTTCATTTCAGGTTTTATCTCAGAGCAATCGTACATCTGCGTGAGCAGAACGAAGTGTGGCGTTGTTCAGCTGCTGACATAATATGCTGTGTGAAGGTATAGTACTGTTCAGAAATCTTTTGGCCGAGATTGTATTTTTGGGGCGATTTTTAAAAGCGCAAAATCTAACTTAGAGGAATACACCTTGCGAACCGAGTCCCCTAATGGCAAAACCGCGTCTGGAATTCTGTTCGCAGCGTCGTAGACGGCACGTGATATAGCCAGACGGTAATAAACAAATTCTTAAGTGTTTTGTTGTTGACAAGTCAGTCAGAGGAGCGAAAATAGAGGAAGGAAGAATTGCTGGATACCGCATAATAGACCAGACGTCTACGAAAGAGCGACCTTTGAGACCCCTAAAAAGAAGGCAGACCACTCGGAAAAGATTAGCATGGCCCCTGAGTTAAAATGGCAAGCTAAATCGGTAAACGTTCTGCATTCTGAGCCGCGAGTTCGTGTTATTCTGGCCTAGCACTCTAAGAAGTGGGGTGATGAAAAAAACAGTCAGGCTTAAATTCGGATGAGAGAAGTGATGAAACGAATTCACCCAGAAATAGTTGGCCGCTAACCAAGACAGCTAAAAAATCACAACAACCGCTGAATTCCTATCTGTGGAAGACCAACAAGGCGCCGAGAAAAAGTAACGGAAAAGTGACCAGCGAACTGCGGAGGACGCATTTTTTAGCACGTCTTTTGTAAAAAGATCAGCACGTCTTTCGCAAAAAAGATCGTGTTTACGTTATCGATTTGTTCGTCCGCCTGTCTGTCCATCTGTCTGTGGACACCATGTCACTGCAACTAATAGTCCGATTTGAATAATTCTTTTTATATTGGGAAGCTTGAAATGTGCGACTGATGATCCTTCATTTCGTTTTTGTTTTTTTCACGATGCACAATTTTGCCGCTATGGGGCAGAAATGCAGATAATATCCAATTCAAAATACATTTTATTCCATGTATTTGCTTCTAATTATCCGATTGGAAAACTACATCAGCCATTCGATTCAATTTATGTCGGACAGTATTTTAGTTAGACTCACTTTCTCAAGTTACGCACAAATTTTCCGCTAGGCGACGTAAATGTAAGCTGCGTTTTTCCCGATATCTCTGCTTCTAAGACTCCGACTTGCAAACATCTTTCTTCTGCGGATACAGTTCCTGGTGGCAAATCTTTTGCATACAATTTTTAATTTTTGGTAAAAAAAGGTTTGGCCACCAGATGCGTAAGCTTTAATTTATGCTTCTGTTATTTTTGTAGCAAAATCTGAGCTTCTAATACCTCGATTGAAAAATTCGTTGGTGGACCGATACCACACGTCGATAAACACTTTCGGAATATTTTCTTCTTAAAATTATGCATGGTTTCTCCCCCAGGGGCATAGATGTATATCTTATTTTGTCGATATCTCTGCTTCTATAGGAAACCGATTTAAAAAATTATTTCTTTGTAGGGCAGGGTTCCCTGTGCGAAATGTTTTTCATATAATTTACAAAATTTCAAGTAATTTATAGACTTTCAGCGAGGGGGCTAAAGGTAAATTTTGTTTTTCCCGTTATCTCTGTTTCTAAAACTCCGATTTGAAATATTATATGATTTGCATATAATTTCTAATATTTGGTAAAGAGTGGTTTGGCCATCAGGGGGAGTAAACGTTTATTTCTGTTTATAATGTATTTGCAGCAAAATTTGAGCTCCTGAAAACTCGATTGAAAAAATTCTTTCGTGGACAGATACCGTTCACATCGAAAAACTTTTTAAGAATACTTTCTTCTTAAAATAGTACATGGTTCTTCCGCCAGGGAGCGTTGATGCGTATCTTATATTTGTCAATATCTCTGCTTCTAAGAGTCCGATTTAAAGAAAATCCTTGTTTGTTGTAGAACGTTTCCGCTGCGAAATGTTTCTCATATAATTTCAAATTTTTCTTAACGCAGAAGTTTGCCACCAGAGGGCGTAAGTTCAAGTTTCCGTTTACAGCAATATCTGCTGGACTAAAAACCCGATTAAAATACTTCTTCGGTCAGATACTACTAACTATGCAAACTGTGTGTGCGTATATTCTTCCCAAAATAATGCACATTTTTGCCGCTAGAGGGGGCAAACACTTAATCAGTTTTTCTTAATATCTGTGTTTCTACATTTGCGATTTAAAAAATTCTTTCAACAACGGATGCCATTTACCTTGTAGAACACTTTACGCTAGTATATGGGGAATTTTGTAGCTGGCAATTTTGTCGGTAGGTGGCGTTTGTGTACTTTAGTTTGCAGCTGTATCGCCTCTTCTAAAAACACTACTGAGAAATTTCTTCTTTGCTGCATGCCATTCGCTACACTAGGGTTGTGGATAATTATCCTCTTTAAATAATGCACAAATTTCCCGCTAGGGGGCGTAAAGGTCGAAACCGTTTTCTCGCTTCTTCTGCTTCCGGTAGACCTATTTGAAAACTTATTTTTCCTTACCATAGCTTTTTCTATGCAGAATTTTTTTCCCTATTTTCAACTTTTCCATTATGTAAAATTCTTCTGCTAGAAGGCATAGATTTATATAACGTTTTCTTTTCTCGTAAATTTCTTCTTTTAACCGTTGGATTTGAAAATATTTTCATCTTTGATGCCTTCTTTGTGCTATGTGAAACTTTTTGTGCGCCATTTGTTCATTTTCGTAACATGCTTTTTCCCCGCTGGTGGAACTAAGCAGATGTTTCTATTTCTGGATGTTTTATCAATTGTTGAAACTGGTTGATTGTTTTCCTAACCGGTCCTATTGAGTTTGAATCGCTTTGATAAATTTAATTCGCCTCAGAACGGATTCAAAAGACGTGCTTATCATACAACGGAAAATTTGGTGTTATCTTTCTTATTTCTTTCATACAGGTGCACACCATAAGCCAACTGGCTTTAAATCGTACACCGTCGTCAGGTCAATGAATACCTGTCCCAGAGACTTGCAATCACTGCGTGACCCCCGAAAGGGAGTGAGGACCCCGACTGCATCTGTTTCCGTCCCCCTCCGTGGTCTTCGGCTGGCTATCGGACGGAGGAGTCTGAGAAACGAATCATCTTATGTGTGTGCGTCGACGGAAGCAACACTACAGCGCCTAGTGTGTGCCCTACGGGATTACCTATTTCATGTAAGTACTTCATTGTTAAGCGACGTTCCCTCATCTACATGAAACAAGGAAAAATGGAACTTTCAGAATCACCGGTTCCTCGACAGGAACTCTGATTGGTTTAAAGTAGTATTGGCTGGTAGATGAAAGCAATTCTTAACAGTACAAAAGTCTAGTCCATCGTAAGCTAAATTTTTTATCCATTGTGTTAAAAACCATTTGCCAATTTAGTTCACGTTAATTATCTACAGTTCTGTGCTTTAAAAGCTACCAGTTTTAAACGCTACAAGCTTGTGTTTTAAACACTTCCAGTATTAAACGCTCCAAGCTTGCGTTTTAAGTGCTACCACTTTTAAACGCTTAAAGTGATTTTGTGGCTGGCCTAAGTCTTGACAATTCAATCCTGTCACTTGCAATATCCTTAAGGCTGTCTTTGAACGAGTGTTAGGCTTCATCTTCTGCGATAGATGGCGCAAAATATCACTCCTTGGGCGTGGATTTTACGTCTTGAGGGATTGTCCCAGAATTAGGCGTCAGCGAATGACTGAAGACCTTACCACATTCAGAATGGCGGCTGTCTCCCGTTGGCTCCACAATGAAAAGACAAAATACGCGCTGTTAAATTTTAACCAATGACATTGTTTGGGGGTGGAGCTTAGTAGGTAGGCGTAGTTTCTGTCTCAAATTCAAGTGTTTTCTGGTGTTGTACGCATTTTCTCTTCAAAAAAATGAATGTAAAGTAGAATTTAAGATGATCTGTAGAAGACAAGATCCCAATTTCACTTCAGTGCCCATTCTTTGATTTCTATGTGGCCTAGATAATTAAAAAAATGATACAGAAGTGAGAGGTTTCGTTTTTTCCACACAGAAACACTGCCAAGCTAACTTCCGGCGCCATCTAGTGCCAAATTGGATTATGTTCGAGTCAGATATATTGAATTTAAAAAAGTACTCTAACCTTTTTTCGGAAAAATAACTGCGACACGGATTAGATATGGGTCCTTCTTATTTCTGCTCAAAATATCAAACTCTACAAAGCAGTAGTTTTCGAAAAAATGTGTACAAAAGAATTGCCATTACAGATATAGGACAGAATGTCTGTTACACTCATTCAAAGACAGCCTTAAAAGAACCCGTAATGCAATCCTTTCGCAGCCCCGATCGTAACAGTATTATTGGTATCTGAAGAAACTGATATGCAAAACTCAATAAACTCATTTGAGAATTACCTGAATTCTGCTAAAATATTACTAGACTGCGTTCCAAAAATAATTGGGTAGTCCAGTTTTAAACTTCTCACATCGTACTAAAGATTTTATCAAAATCCAGTAATGAAACGGGTGGCTGACAAATGTTTTAATTTTGTGTTAGATTCTTAAGGTCTCTGCTTATGTTTCCGATGGTAAAACTTCTTTACATTAATGTATTCCCAAGGATGAAAATTTGCTCATCGATAAAACTAACTTGAGTTACAGCATGGTATACTTGATACTTGATAAAACATAACCATAATTAAGCAGTCCATGTTCAGACCTGTTATTGGATGGCGCGACCTGTATACGTCATCAGTATACAGGTCGCGCCATCCAATAACAGGTCTGAACATTACTCAAAGAAAAATGATTGATTTTTAATATGATTATGTTTATGTTTTAGCAAGTATTAAGTATTCCATGCTATAACTTAAGGTTAGTTTTATCGATGTGCAAATTTTCATTTTTGGGAATGCATTAAATTGCGAAGAAAATATGTAAAGAAGTTTTACCATTGGAAACATAAGGCAGAGATTTTAGGTAGAACCACATTAACGCCTCAGAATAGACTTGTTCAAAAGCTAGCAGAACTCCACCATAAATCGAAAAAACCCACAAAAATCTGTATGATATATAATTAGAAGAAGGGAATTATTTGTTCATGTATATAGTGTACAAATAAAAATTAACATTTTGCAGACGCATTTAAAGGCTAGAGAAATGCCTACAATATTTTATTTCTTTTTTTTTATAATCAATGCAGGCCCAAAATCACCTCTTTCTAGCGTCTAATTGATTAGTTTTGTATTAAAAATTCTGAAAATTGGATCAGTATGAAAATAGGGAGAAATCGTTACTTCTTTGATCTACAGCAGCATAACAGGGAAAATGTTTGCCTGTCTTCATGTACTGGATTTTTTAGTTTTTCGGTGCACTATGAACCTCAGTGACAAACAAAGGAAAGGGTCTTAAGTTGAAGGATTTCTGGGAACTGGTCAATCCTTTTACATTTGGCAGATCCCCCCCTCCCCTTTGTAGTGTATGAAAAACACAAAAGCATGATGTAATGGGTGCTACTTTACACCAACCAGGTTGGATATCTGAATATCTATGAAAATTATTTCACTTTCGAGGAATAACAGTCTGAAGTATTTTGAAATGGATACAACTTACATGAAAAAAGTTTCTACAAGTCTCCTGCTTCTTTTTAAGCTGAAACATTCTCTGCTAGACAGAATAAAAACAGAATAATTTCGCAAAAAAAAAAAAAAAAAAAAATGTTTAGGTTTCTTCACACTATCTGATACCTATAAGGTACACATATTTAAATCCAAAATTTCAGCTAAATTGTTGCACGAAGTGTTAAAATTAGCCTAATGACTCACGTTTTTTGTGCTAGAAACATGGAAGAGAGTGCGTTTTCTTCAGACAGGTTAGATATCTTAAAGAATATTACACGGTCGTATCAGAATAACATGACCACCCCCGGAATCACAGTGTAGCAGCCCGGGAGCGTCACAGAGTGCACGTGACAAGGTCGACCACACGCAAATATAAGCAGCTGGTCAGGACAGATGAGCCATAGTGGGTCACGGGAGCACAATGGGCAGAGGAAGTGATTTGATGGACGTTCAAAAATGAATGATCACCGGCTCCCGCGCTAAGGGTGGAAGCATTTCAGAAACAGCAGACTTCGTGGGTTGTTCGCGAAGTGCTGTGATAAGGGTGTACCAAGAATGGACCGCTGGCAAATCTAGTTCTTCCTGACGTCATAACTGTGGAGCCCCAAAGGCGAACCAACACAGAGAAGAACGTCACCTCCGTCAACTGGTAAAGTGCAATAGATGCGCAACAGCGCAGCAACTGACCACTCAAATGAACGCTTGGTCACACAGATACGTTCCCCGATAACAGTAAAGCGAACCTTGTTATGCATGGATTTCCGGAGTCGACGCTCGTCAAGGCGCTCATGTTAACCCAGGTCCATCGGCAACTACGCCTGCAGTTTGCATGGAACTACAGTCGTGGAAGAGTGGGAAAATAGTGGAAGAGTGGGAAAAGGTTGCCTTCTCCGACGAATCGAGGTTTCTACTCCACAGAAGTGACGGGCGGTGGCGGATATGACGTCAGACACACGAGAACCAACACTCGGACCCGCTTGTCTGTCAAGTACATGCCGGCGGTGGCAGTGCGCATGTCTGGGAGATGTTTTCCTGGTATGACCTGGGACTGCTGGTACCACTGGATGAGTTCTTGAACTAAAATAAAAATATCAACGTTTACCACAATCAAAGGTTTTATTATACATCGACTATAGTTTAGCAGAGCTTCTGGCTCGGTTTCATCAGGACGAATGGAGCGTAAACATTCAAATCATTGTGACATCATCAGAGTTCTGACGGTCACGGTTTATGGTGAGTTGTTTAAACGCGCTTGAAAGAAATGGAGTCGACGTCATGTCGTTGACAAGCCGTGAAGAATTCCGGTATATGTGAAAAGCTTCTAATACATTCTGTTGCAGCCCGAATGGGCACGTGTGCCTCAAGCAACCTTCCAGGACCTCATTTCTTCCATGGTACGCCGTCTCGCTGCTGTCATTTGGGCCAAATGTGATTATTCCTATTATTAGGTAAGTGGCCATATTATTCTGATACGACTGGGTAATCACTGGTACTTTTTAATGATTTCAATAGATTGCAGTACCAGCCCCAAATTATTGTAAAATGTTTTGTTTTTTTACTTCCAATTTAGTAAAATATTCACCTGTGCATTGTGAAATGTAGCATGAGCAGTAAACGGTGCATGCATGAACCTCAGTTTGAACTGAGTATAAGTGTGATGGGCAATGTGTGCTGTATATATAACTACATTGATATCACCGTCACAATTTAAAAAAATATTTTCTTTGTTTACAATACTGATGACTGAGTGTGAATATTGTTATTTCAACATTTCTACTTTGTACAGTCTACGATGACTGCTTTATGTAAATCTAAATCTAGAAAGCAATCAACGAAGCAGCTAGCATCTGGTCAGTTCGGTGATCATCCTGAAAATATGCTCCGTACACAATTAGACATAGTTAAATATTTTATGTATGAAAATCATTGTTGGATGATCTAGATATTGCAGCCAACGAACCAGATAATGCTGCTATTGCGGACTTAATTGTACAAAGAATCGAAAAAGTATACAAGCTAGCTTCGATTCCAAAGATTCAAAAAGATAAATTCAAGGAAAATATTATGTGTGTTTATGAAAAGTGACTGTGCCTACAGAAAATACCTACTTCTAAGCGATACAAAAATCCAGCAAATCCGAATAACCTTGCTGACTTTCTTTTAAGAAGAAAGAATAATTTTTGAAGAGTATGGGATGTATGTTTGAAGTTTCAGACAATGTAAAAGTGCCGAAAATGGAGTTGGAATTCCTTATTTTCAAACAGTCTGCACAGAAAACGAGTATAAGTGTTATGGCGGATAAGGAAGTAACAAAAAAGGTAAAAACGAAGCAATCAAATTTGGATTAAAAAAAAAAAATTGAGCGAGAAAACTAAAGATTTGAGGAACTTATAACGACGTAAACTTATCCGTCATTTCTGTCCACGCCAGGATTTGAAACCGGATCCCCTCATTCCGGAATAAGTTACTCTACCAATTGAGCTACGCGGACATTTGTTCTGACTGCTATCTGCCTTTATGTCGTGTGCGCCTTGCTGGCAGGCACGTCACAAACTGTCTTACTCAACAAGTTCTACGGCTATTGAACTTGATTGCGCCCATTGCGAACCCGAAGTCCTTTAAATAAACACTGATACAAGTCATACTTCTGCTTCGGACTTTGAGATGATGCCAAACACTTCTAAAATAACTTACAGTTTTACTATTACAGTAAAGAAGCGCGGTCGTGATCTTGGGAAGATTGCTGAGGCAAACGTGCGCAACTTAGTTTCTGATATAGCCACAGCTTCTATTGTGAACGCAACTCTTCGAGCATGTGACATTCCGGAAGTGTTCCAATAATTGACAAGTTCAAAGTTCGCAGAACCACAAACGAGAAATTACAAGAACAAGATACGTCCCCTAAATTTTTGTTGGTGTATTGTGTCAATTACAAAAACAAGATACGTCCCCTACATTTTTGGTGGTGTATTGATATAAACATCTTACTTTAATGCAAGAAGTGGGTGGAAAGTACTACAAATCCAGCAAAACTGAGGAGCACATCTCCGTTTAATATCTTCCGGATGGAAAATTTATTGTTCATGTTGTTCACATTGATGACAAAGCGCAATCTATTGCAAACTCGCTCCTTTCATTTATCCACAAGAAAGGCATAAAAGACTATATTAAGGTTCTCGCATCTGATGGAACAAACACAGAGGGTGGTGCCAACTATTTTATTGAGACACTGATCGGTGGGATCTTTGCAGTGGTATATTTGGTTGCTCCATGCCAATGAGTTGCCCCTAAAGCACCTCGAAATTGAACTTGATGGACCTAAATCTGGTGCAAATACATTCTCAGGACCAATCGGGAAGCTGCTACCAAATGCGATATAATTTTCCGTCATAAAATTCAAATGTTTTTCTCACTGTCAACCTCTTACAAAAATGCCTGTTGAATTTTGGAAAGATCTATCAAGTGATCAGAAGTACGTGTGGAAAATTACTTCAGCTCTCGTTACAGGAAAGTTTTGAAAAGATTTGGAGCTCCTGAAGATTGAACCTTGCACCCACATGAAATGGTTGGCAACTTCATGCAGGGTACGTCGCTTGTATGCATGCACAAAAAATCCTTGTAATGTTCTAATTATACTTACTGTATATATTTTAAATGTACATGCTCCAATGTGGTTCACTATAAAGTACCAGCACCAAGAAATTAATGTGCCCAAGAATTTGTTCTTGTTGATGAAGAGAAGCGAATTGATGGAGGATTCTGATGCAAGGAAAATTGTACAGAGGTGTATTAAACGAAATGACCCTTTTTCCCAACGCAGAAAATATCCTTCTGTCCTAATTAGCTTCAACCCAGAAACCTGACAGAATCGATGCTGTTCAAACAATTATTGATGCTAGAGGACAAAATGAACCATTAGCTGATGTTCGTCTCTTTAGGGTTCCTCTCTTGACTTCAAGGCAATAAAGAGGCAGCGGATTAAGAAATGAACTGAAACAGACATCTACGAACCTCCATTAATTAGAAACGTGTCCAGTGCTGAGTTACTGGCTGTGGTGTCTACGCCTTTAGTAGTACCAAGATTTAAGTGTTACACTAAGATGGTAGAGCGTGAAGTCAAAAAAGTAACCAAGGCTTTACAAAAGGTGGTTGGCTTGAAGAGACGAGATGACACAATAAAAACAGCAATGGAGAAACAAACTAAAATCAAGAATCCTAAAAAGATTTTCTTGAGAAGTAAATTTGTGTTACATATGTGCTATACAGTATATCATGTGAAAATGTATTTTCTGTGAAAGTCAACCTGTAGAAAGTTATGTGAATACCAAATATGTAACAGAAAATGATATTGTCGATGAGTGAAATTAAATATTTCAGCTACATTTGCAAGTTTCAAAGATTTCTGCTCTACTATACTTGTTTTTTTTTGGGGTTTTTTTTTTAAACTATGTTCTTCAACTTTCATTTTCTCTGCAAAAACATCCATTTTTACCGTGATCGTGTCAATTACTGCTTCTAACCAGAAAATTAGACTCATTAGGCTAATTTTAGCACATTGGCGAACAAGTTAATCAGTTGAGATGAGCAGGGTTAGGATATTGACCAATTCAGCTGAAATTTTGGATAAAGGTAAGAGATAGTGTGAAAGAAGGTGAGCATTTTGAATTTTGTTTTTCTGTGAACCACATTAATGGCTTTGTTTATCGAAGTGTAACTGATACATTGATAAAAAGTGCTGTCCATCTGCTAAACTTTGTAAATCTAAGAGGTTTAAATTTCTTCTATCCAGTACGCGAAATCAAACATACAGCTTTTTTGGAGCACAGTTTCAGTTTCCCTGCCCTTTTTTTAATAGATATTTGAGAAATTATTTTTATACCTATAAAAGTGTATGACTTTAATAGCAAAAGCAAAGGTTATAACTATGAACACGATGCAAAGCAGGGTTCATTTTTATCGGAATGCCTGTTCTTTTTGGAAGACGGATTGCGAAAATTCTTTCCTTTCGGGGTAGCTGGATATTCAACAATCGAATGAAAATATAGCGTAATAAAGAATCCTCCATCTCTGATTTAGGCCACCGGCTTCACGAACAGGACAGATTACCCGACCTGCACTTCCTTCGGAACTTGGTCTCGGACCCAATTCAGGTGATTAGCCAAAGGCCACCGGGGCGGTGGGAAAATTTGTCCTGTTTCTGTCATGGTGATTCTTTTGCCAGAACTATTAGATTTCGTGTTTGAATCGATTAACCTCTGTAGAATGATGACTAAAAGTACTCCCAGGTATATTGTGATTCAAACCAATTATCAGGAGATCCAAGATTTCGTATGTAAAATTATACTTAGCCAGAGTAAATTACTTTTATAGTTATTTCCACGAGAAAAAAGAAATTATAAATTGCCCCCCCCCCCCCATTCGAAAGTATTTCGTGAACGGCGATTTCTCAGATCAGAAAAATACTTTACAAATTCACTTAGAGAGGGTTCAGCAACGGTAACAATACGAAGTAAATAATAGGGTCATGAAAAACCAGACTCCTACCAGCGCGAGGAATAAAACTTTTTTACTAAACTTTTTAGGTTACAAATTTTGCAGGATTTTCCTATGCTTCAATTAAATTTAATGACTTCCAAGAGACAAATTTAGGTTTAGTAAATATTTTAATCACAGAATCGCGAATTTATAACAGCAGTATAATTTAGTTTACGGCTGTTAGAAAGAAAGCGCGCAATTTTTAAAATTATCTGTTAAAACAGCAGTAGAATTTAGTTTACTGCTGTTTTAAGAGAGCCGTGTATTTTTTTTTCTTTCATTTTTTTTTTCAAACATGTAAATTATTAATCTGTTTTCCAGGAAACAAATTTCGTCTTCATTGGTACGCTTTCTGCCTGCGTAAAGGACAGGATTAGCGTTAGCTACCGACTCTGCAGTAAAAATCATGTCTTAGTCAAACTTCAAAGTCTACGATCTTGCATTCTGGGAGGATCATACTTTATTCGTATTACTATAACATGTGAAATATACGTTTTCTAATGCCCGGATTTGCTATTGAAAGCGCATTAGACTCATTTGTTGTCCTTTCCGAAGAGATTCAGTGTAATGGCGAACTTTAAACTCCGACCACTAAAAATATTTAACGTTTGGGTTGCTCATAATGCTGGTGCATCCCTTGAAATTCCTTACTTTCCTAGAGACCAAAATTCCATAAATGAAAGAAAAATGAAGTTGTTGCTGGCAAAGAAACTTCAAATATAACTTAGACTAGTCTGGAAAAAATTCACTTTTCTAGGCTAACGGAATTACGTTTTCCTTCTATACTGAGCATACTGTAGTAAATCAGGATATCTTTTGTATCCGGGGAGCATTCGTGAAGCGATACCTTCGGACTTGATAAATACTGGTACATATAAAACTACTTAAAAGTGCCCCAATTGTGCCCAATCAAGAAACTGTTACAGAGTAGTAAAATCCGTTTATTTTCTAGCGTAAAAAGTTTATTCACCGATGAGCTATTACGTTATGACCACTCCCACCCTAAAGAAATGAGCGCGCGTGGAGACTGAACGGTGGCGCAAGTGAAGTTCACAGAGCAGTATATACGTGTGCAAACTGAGGACCGGCTTTCGGTTAGTAGAGTGTTCGGAGTCAGAATGGGGAAAGCTGCCGATTTATCGGAGTTTGATAAAGGACAAATTGTGATGTCACGGCACCTTGGGACTACGATCTCCGAAATGGCTTGGCTTGTGGGACGTTCACGTACCGTTGTAGTGAGTACGTATCAAAAGTGGTGCACAGATGGCCAAACGACGAACTGTCATCCAACAGTGTGTCGTCCGCAGCTCACTGATGCCAGAGGGTAGCGGAGACTGTCGCGCATTGCTCACAACGACCGGAGGGTCACAGAGTGACAAATCACCAGCAGCTACAACAGTGGTGATCAGGGCAATCTGTCACAGCACACCGTTCATCGTAGCCTACTGCGCATGTGCCTACGTAGCCGACGACCCAGACGAGTCCCCACGTTCACTGCACGTCATCACCAACAACGAACGAAATGTGCCCAAGATCATAGAGATTGGACCGTGGATTATTGAAAGAAAGTAGCCTGGTCTGACGAATCAAGATTCCTGGTGCATCACGTAGACGGCCGGGCACGGAAACGCCGATTACCAACGGAGGCTATAGTGCCTGGATGCACTGTTGTGCGTAAACCGACCGGCGACGGCGGTGTTATGGTGCGGTCGATGATTTCTTGGAACACTTTAAGCCTCGTTATCCCAATAGCACAATACCTGACAGCTGTCAGGTATCTGAACATCGTCGCGGACAAGTTCACCCATTCATGGCAACTGTGTTCCTTGCTGGGGATGGCCATTACCAACAGGATAATGCGCCATGCCACACTGCCAAAATCGTCGAGGAGTGGTGCGAGGAACATACTGGTGACTTTCTGTTGATTCCCTGGCCTCCACATTCACCTGACATGAACCAATCAAACATTTGTGGTTCGACGCGAAAGAACGGTTTCGCGCTAAATCAACACCCCCCCTCTTCCGAAATGTACGGGAACTAGAGGACATACTTTGGACATTATGTACCAAATACCCCTATCGTCACATCATCGAATCGATGCCTCGCCGAGTGGCCACGGTTTCAAGGGCTAAACGTGGGAGGGGAGGGGGTCCTAATAACAAAATTTCTGATCGGTGTAGACTCGCTAAGCTCTGAGATTGCACTACGAGGCTTTTCAAAGACGATAAGTTCCCAAGTCATACAGATAGAAAAGTAAGGTAGTCGGGTATTATTTATTAAGAAAAGGAAGACTCCTGAAAAGCCTCATTGGAGTAGAGTAAACATTTCTCTGACGGTGTTGTCCGTTAGTTACACAGCAAGGGAAAGATTTAAAAGAACCGCTCTGAAGCAAAGAAAAGCAAATGAGATGTGTCTAAAGAAAAGGGAAATCTCGATTTTGCTGCAAAGAGGGTACCGCGTGTCATCACGAATAAGGTAATGAAAGACTAACGACGCCCGTTCCGAGCAGCTGAAGAACGGAAGACGTAGCTAATCTCCAGGAATTCTCCTCGATTTGGTCAAAGGCAAGTTACCGTACGAGAATGTTCCACGTACGGGTCTGCAAAAAGTGTAAATAGCCACAGAAGAAAGGCTGAAAACAGAGCTTTATAAGTTTATAGGATATAGCGATTTACAAAATTTCGATACCAGTTAGAAACTTCAGCTAGTTAGTGTAAGGAGAAAGGGAAACTGGAGGAGGAGTCACCATTTCACGCTAGCATGAGTGACAAGGGACCGCACCAAGCACAGCGGAGAAACAAAGGTGTGTGTGCATTTTGTGCAGTCGAAATAGCGTAAAAGTTCGACCCACTCTTCGCATCGTTTCGAAACCAGTCTGAGCATTGCATGAGCCCGAAAGCAACAGCTTTCGGTTGATTTCGCGGTGAAAGGAAGTGATTTAACTGCTAGCGGACGGCATGCGGAAATTTAAAACAAGCCTGCTGAGTGCATGTCACTGATGCCTAAGGACTACTGTGTCCAAGAGTAACATATGAGGAGATGCTGAAAAGTTCTCGACCTAACCCACTTCCTGTAATTGTAGCATTATTTTGTCACTGCTGCTCGGAAGAGTGTTCTTTTGTATTGCAAAGTACTAATTTCAAGACTAATAGCTCTTTTTTTTGCAGGTGTTTGACGTCCTGAACTGAATCATGTCAATGCAAAGTGTTGAATTTTCGAATGTGGAACCCCGGGCCGTCATTAAATTTCTGTTCCTGGAGAAGAACACTGCAAAGGAAACCCATGAGTGCATGACGCAAGCATTACGTGACAAGTGCCCTCCATATTCCACTTTAAAGAAATGGTGAGCCAACTTCAGCGTGGAGATTCTGAGACCGAAGATGCAGATCCTATCAGATCATATGAAGAGGATTTTAGGAAGGGAGTGTCTAACCTCAGGTCTTAAACAACCCTTAAAAATAGTAAGCTAGGAGATTTGGGCTAGAGTGCCCGATAGGAAAGTGACACGGAAGCGAGGTAGAAAGGGGGAGGAAGACGCTCTTATTTATTACCGGGGGCAAGTACCCGGGGTCCGACGGCATAACACGCCCATCCCACGCACGGCGGGTATTTAGTGGTTCGAACGTTCGTACCTGCCCAAGATCGAACCTGAGGTTATCTCCATGGCAGTCACGAACGCTGATCACTAGGCCAAGTGCGGCACGACCAAAGATGCAGCAAGATCTGGGAAGTTTTAAACAGTGACAACACACGAAAATGTTGATCGTGTTCATAATTTGATTTTGTCAGATCGGCGAATCTAGGCCAAAACAACTGCTGAGACACTGGATATATCCAGGGAACGTGTTGGGTTCATAATTCAAGAGTACTTGGAATGCAGAAGATGTCAGCGACGTAGGTGCCCAAATGTTTGAACGGCGATGAGGAAGTAAAACTAGTGAACATTTCCAAACCAGTTTTGCAGCATTTTGAGCGATCTGGTGGTAACTTTTTGCAGCGACTTGTCACCGTTGATGAAACATGGTTACATCACTACGATTCAGAGGCGAAACAATAGACCCTGCAGTGGCCGCACTCGGGTTCTCCACGGCCAAATAAATGCAAGACTCAAAGGTATACGGGAAAGGTCATGGCAACGTTTGTTTGGGATTCGAAAGGTATTTTACTGACTGAGTATCTCCCAAAGGGCCAAACAGTAAATACTTCAACTTGCTGTGCCGATTGAAGGAGGTCTTAAAGAAAATAGAGCGAAGGTTCTACGTCAATTCGTCGCGTGCGTCAATTCGTCGACTGCGTCAATTCGTCGACTGCGACGATTCGTCGCGCGTCAATTCGTCGCCTACGTCAATTCGTCGCGCGTCAATTCGTCGACTGCGTCAATTCGTCGCGCGTTAATTCGTCGCGCGTCAATTCGTCGACTGCGTCAATTCGTCGCGGACAAATTCGTCGACTACGTCAATTCGTCGACTACGTCAATTCGTCGCGTTTACAGATTTGGTTACGTACAAAACGAATTCAGGAAAACGTACGATTTCGAACATCCTGCTCCCTGATCAAATTTATAAAGTTTGGCCACGCAGACAGGATAGGAATATTACGTTGTTCTTTAGCACTAAAAATATTAGACGGTAAACGGTTTTTGGAAAGGGGCAGGGTCCGGTTGGTCAGAGCCCAACATATACAAAATTTTCGTAAAATCTACAGTTTTCAATTCAGAACCACCAAATCTGGTATACTATCTCGTGGTATTCTAACTTAGACTGTAGACGGTTTTGGGAAGCGGTTGCAGAGAGGAGGGGGGGGTTACAGCCACCCCTACAGAATTGCCGTAAGATATAGTTTTCAATTTAGAACTACCAAATTTGGTATATTATCTCAGGGTACTCTAACTTAGACGGTTTTTGGAAAGGGTCAGGGGCCCGGATGGTCAGAGCCCCCACACTACAGTTTTCAATTCAGAACCACCAAATCAGGTATCCTATCTCATAGTACTCTAACTTAGACGGTTGTCGGTTTTTGGAACGGGTCAAGGCCCTGGGAGTCAGAGCTCCCCCCCCCCTACATACAAAATTTTCGTAAAATCTAGTTTTTATTTCAGAACCATCAAATTTGGTATCATGAAACTCTAACTTAGACGCTAGACGGTTTTTGGAAGGGGTTGGAGACCCCCCCCCCCCTCATACAAAATTTCGTAAAATCGACAGTTTTCATCTTAGAACCACCAAATTTGGTATACTATCTTATGGTACAGCAGACCGTTTTCTACAGTTTTCAATTTAGAACCACCAAGTTTGGTATACTGTCTCATTATACTCTAACTTAGACGCTGGACGGTTATTGGAAGGGGTTGGAGCCCGCGGGGTCGGAGCCCCGCCCCTCATAAAAATTTCGTAAAATCGACAGTTTTCATCTTAGAACCAACAAATTTGGTATACTATCTTATGGTACTCTAACTTAGACAGCAGACCGTTTTTGGAACGGGTCAAGGCCCGGGGGTGAGAGCCCCCCACATACAAAATTTTCTTAAAAACTACAGTTTTCAATTCAGAACCACCTAATCTGGTATACTATCTCATGGTACTCTAACTTAGACGCTAGATGGTTTTGGAAAGGGGTTGGAGCCCGGGGAGTCAGACCCCCCTAATAAACACTTTTTCGTAAAATCTACGGTTTTCAATTTAGAACCACCAAATTTGGTATACTATCTCATGGTACTCTAACTTAGACGCTAGACGGTTTTGGGAAGGGGTTGGAGCCCGCGGGGTCAGAGCCCCCCCTCATAAAAAATTTCGTAAAGTCTACAGTTTTCATCTTAGAACCACCAAATTTGGTATACTATCTTATGGTACTCTAACTTAGACGGCAGACCGTTTTTGGAACGGTCAAGGCACGGGGGGGGTCAGAGCCCCCACATACAAAATTTTCTTAAAAACTACAGTTTTCAATTCAGAACCACCTAATCTGGTATACTATCTCATGGTACTCTAACTTAGACGCTAGACGGTTTTTGGAAGGGGTTGGAGCCCGGGGGTCAGACACCACCGGAATAATTTTTTTTTGTAAAATCTACAGTTTTCAATTTAGAACCACCAACTTTGGTATACTATCTCATGGTACTCTAACTTAGACAGTAGACCGTTTTTGGAACGGATCAAGGCCCGGGGGTCAGAGCCCCCACATACAAAATTTTCTTAAAAACTGCAGTTTTCAATTCAGAACCACCAAATCTGGCATACTATCGCATGGTACTCTAACTTAGACGCTCGACGATTTTTTGAAGGGGTTGCAGCTTGGGGGGTAAGGGCCCCCCTCATAAAAATTCGCAAAATCTACAGTTTTCAATTTAGAACCACCAAGTTTGGTATACTATCTCATGGTACTCTAACTTAGACGGTTGTCGGTTTTTGGAACGGGTCAAGGCCCTGGGAGTCAGAGCTCCCCCCCCCCTACATACAAAATTTTCGTAAAATCTAGTTTTTATTTCAGAACCATCAAATTTGGTATCATGAAACTCTAACTTAGACGCTAGACGGTTTTTGGAAGGGGTTGGAGACCCCCCCTCATACAAAATTTCGTAAAATCGACAGTTTTCATCTTAGAACCACCAAATTTGGTATACTATCTTATGGTACAGCAGACCGTTTTCTACAGTTTTCAATTTAGAACCACCAAGTTTGGTATACTGTCTCATTATACTCTAACTTAGACGCTGGACGGTTATTGGAAGGGGTTGGAGCCCGCGGGGTCGGAGCCCCGCCCCTCATAAAAAATTTCATAAAATCGACAGTTTTCATCTTAGAACCAACAAATTTGGTATACTATCTTATGGTACTCTAACTTAGACAGCAGACCGTTTTTGGAACGGGTCAAGGCCCGGGGGTGAGAGCCCCCCACATACAAAATTTTCTTAAAAACTACAGTTTTCAATTCAGAACCACCTAATCTGGTATACTATCTCATGGTACTCTAACTTAGACGCTAGACGGTTTTGGGAAGGGGTTGGAGCCCGGGGAGTCAGACCCCCCCCCCTAATAAACACTTTTTCGTAAAATCTACAGTTTTCAATTTAGAACCACCAAATTTGGTATACTATCTCATGGTACTCTAACTTAGACGCTAGACGGTTTTGGGAAGGGGTTGGAGCCCGCGGGGTCAGAGACCCCCCCTCATAAAAAATTTCGTAAAATCTACAGTTTTCATCTTAGAACCACCAAATTTTGTATACTATCTTATGGTACTCTAACTTAGACGGCAGACCGTTTTTGGAACTGTCAAGGCACGGGGGGGGGTCAGAGCCCCTAACATACAAAATTTTCTTAAAAACTACAGTTTTCAATTCAGAACCACCTAATCTGGTATACTATCTCATGGTACTCTAACTTAGACGCTAGACGGTTTTTGGAAGGGGTTGGAGCCCGGGGGTCAGACACCACCGGAATAATTTTTTTTTGTAAAATCTACAGTTTTCAATTTAGAACCACCAACTTTGGTATACTATCTCATGGTACTCTAACTTAGACAGTAGACCGTTTTTGGAACGGATCAAGGCCCGGGGGTCAGAGCCCCCACATACAAAATTTTCTTAAAAACTGCAGTTTTCAATTCAGAACCACCAAATCTGGCATACTATCGCATGGTACTCTAACTTAGACGCTCGACGATTTTTTGAAGGGGTTGCAGCCTGGGGGTAAGGGCCCCCCTCATAAAAATTCGCAAAATCTACAGTTTTCAATTTAGAACCACCAAGTTTGGTATACTATCTCATGGTACTCTAACTTAGACGCTAGACTGTTTTGGAAGGGGTTGAAGCCCGCGGGGTCGGAGCCCCCCCCCCTCATAAAAAATTTCGTAAAATCGACAGTTTTCATCTTAGAACCACCAAATTTGGTATACTATCTAGTGGTACTGTAACTTAGACAGCAGACCGTTTTTGGAACGGGTCATGGCCCGGGGGTGAGAGCCCCCCGCATACAAAATTTTCTTAAAAACTACAGTTTTCAATTCAGAACCACCTAATCTGGTATACTATCTCATGGTACTCTAACTTAGACGCTAGACGGTTTTTGGAAGGGGTTGGACCCCTGGGGTCGGACCCCCCCCCGAATAAAAAGTTTTTGGTAAGATCTACAGTTTTCAATTTAGAACCACCAAATTTGGCATACTATCTCATGGTACTCTAACTTAGACGCTAGACGGTTTTTGGAAGGGGCTGGAACCCCGGGGTGAGAGCCCCTTCCCCTCCTCATAAAAATTTCGTAATATCTACAGTTTTCAATTTAGGACAACCAGATTTGGTATACTACTTATGGTTATCTAACTTAGACGGTAGACGGTTTTTGGAAGGGGTCGGGGCCCGGTTCAAGGTAGCCCCATGCAAAATTTTCGAAAAAAGTTCCGTTTTTTACTCTTAAGAATACCCTATTTACGTTCTAAGGCGCTCTTTGGCCCTTTGAGGGCCTTGCACCATAAACCATCAACCAACCAACCAACCAACCTACGGTCTAAGTTAGGGACTGTAGATAACAATAAAGTGCAAAAATATGCGTTTAATGGTGTATTAAAAACACAAATCTATATAGTTTAGCTTTCACTACCAACGAACGGCTTATCAGAAAGAAATATAATGTAATGTAAACAGAGAGTTCCAGATATTCAAAATTCAAAACGGTAAGAAAAAGATGATCAATGCCAATGTGAAGTCGTATGCATGCGACATCAGATAGGTACATTGCATTTCTGTGTCGCGGGATTCACAGAAGCACACGCCAGATGTACGGCAGTTCTATAGATGTCTCCTAGAAGGTAAGTATTCCCATTCCTTTGATGATCAATGCCAATGTGAAGTCGTATGCATGCGACATCACATAGGTACATTGCATTTCTGTGTCGCGGGATTCACAGAAGCACACGCCAGATGTACGGCAGTTCTATAGATGTCTCCTAGAAGGTAAGTATTCCCATTCCTTTTTCTTTCTTTTTTGTTTCGCAAAATTAAATTAACTAAATCAAAAAATTCAAAATAAGTTTACTGGAAAATTGCAGGAATATCTTTTTCATTCATTAACTTTCACCCGCTGAACTTGGTGATTCCACAAATAGTGATATTTACCTGGCAAATAACTGGTATCCCTGCTAGTACAAATTATATTAATGATTTATTTGCATCCAGTTCAATCTAGTATGTCCATAAGAGCGTTTGGGGCCGTATGAAAAATACATTTCAACGTGTGCCGCTACGGCGGCGGAGTGATCTAGGCGCTGGCTTCTGACCATTTGTCGAGAAGGATCCTGGTTCAAATCCCGGTGAATCATGGACGTTGTGCTTGACTTCTGGCACTCTCTGTCCCCATTCCCAGGAACCAGTGGCCCAAAATTGGGAATGTCCGACTGCTTATAGCCCACTGAATTGATCACGGTGGTCGTTACCCCCCCCCCCCCCAAAGATTGCGACGTGTCCATTGCTATTTGTTGTGGACCATACAAAAAGTATGTTTTTGATATCAAGGTGTCCACTTCCATGTAGGCTGGCCATAAAATGTTAGGGGACCGTACAAAATTGCACTTTTGTTTTCACCTTGTCAGCGCTTCGGTATATGGTTGAAGTATACGTATATATAGTTGGGCCATTTCAGCACGTAGTTTGGTTTATATAGAAAATCAAGATAATGTTACATTTTTACTCAGCTACAACACATTAATCCCGAAGGCTATTTGTTGAAATCTTTAATCCGCCGTGCTCATATTCACAACGTTAACATAACATGTCAAGTTATTAATGTTGCAGTTTTACTCTGTCACAAAAATTTAGTTACAAGACCTTAGGCGTAAACTTTTTTTAGGAATTTTTAGTCCGACGTATTCATAAGGTTTCGATAACATGCCAAGGTTATGGTACTGCGTTTTGACTGAGGCACAGAAATTAATAAACAGGCCTTAAGCCTTTTTATCAGTTTTCAATCAACCGTGCTCATATACATAAAATTTTCAGAGAAAGTCAAGTTTACTGTGTTGCGCATTTACTCGAGTACAAAACTATAAACAGCCATTAACTTTCACCCGCTGAACTTGGTGATTCCTCATTTCATCCATTAACAAGTCTTTTAAGTGATTGTATGCTATGGTCATATTGATAATGTTTGATGACAAGTCAGGTTAATGCATGATGTTGCACTTATTAAAGACTTAAAAAGGTGTAGAGGCTAGTAATTATTATTTGAAGTCTAAATAAAAGCTCATTTTTAACATGACTCGTCATGAAATCCTTGTGAATATGGCATTTATTTTATTTTGTACATTTTACAAAGCGTATGCATTTTTTTTTGGCATTTGTTTTAATTTTGTGTTGTACTTGTTACATAGCGTTTCGCATTTTTGTAATGCTTGTGACTTGTGATTGCATTTTGAATTTTTATTTGTTTCACATTTTGGATTGCATTTTGAATTTTTATATGTTTCACATTTTGGATTACTTTTTGACATTTTATGTTTTTGACATGCTATTTTGAAAATTTTGTCTTTTTTAATTTTGCGTTGGTTTTACATTCTTGCATCTTCGGCGGAATTACATTCTTGAAAAATTCAAATACAAGTTAGTAAAAGGTATAATTCAATTAGTGAGAAATACCAGCACATTTTAGTAAAGGGTAGAATTATATGAAATTCCTCTTAAAAAGTCCAGCATGTTAACATTGTCTCTGTGCACCAAAGAAGTTCGAATTCCTTTTTATCTTGCCAGCGTTTCTCTTCTGGGTGGATTTGTTGTAATCTGTGCTATCACTCTTTCGATTTTAGCCATAGTTGTTCTCTGCTCTTTCGCAATTTCACTGATTATTTCGTACAGTCACAGTTTTTTCTCTCCCGGAATTGTATTCCAGCGTCTGTCTAATCTTTCAAGTTCGTTTTGTGTTCTGGGAAAGCCAAATAAATTGTTTTCACTAACTGACCACATTGTTGGCGGGAACAGCGGAGGGCTTCTGCTTGGATTGTTTCTTCGTCTTCCACGAAATTTTCCAAGAACATAATTTTCCTCAAACCACTGAACTACAGAATCTGCATATTCTAGTAAAATTGATTTCACAAAATGAAATGCCCAAAACATTAAAAAAACTGCAACCACACGAAACAAAATACCCAAAACATGGTAAGAAATTCTGTTGAAAGCACAATGAAGGTATACGATAGGAGAAATATATGTTTTTAAAACTTAATACAAGTGTCAAAACTGAAATGAAAAGAAAGAAAAAAAGAAATATTCCAAATTTCATTGTTACTTTAGATATTTTGACCTGTTGACATTTCGTAAATTGTACTTGCACTCGGTCAAAAAATATTACTTACAAGGACTCTATAGTTACTTTTAATCGCTGTGGTCGTATTTATAAGGTTTGCATAACAAATCAAGTTAATAATGTTGCGCTTTCACTTAGGCACCAAATGCTAATTATTGGCAGCTAGGCCTAGGCCTTTTAAATAATTTTTGATAAGCGTAACACTCTTAAATTGATTTGTCATGCAAACCTCATATAATCACAGCATTATAAAAATTACTGTAAATGCATATGCCTAGGTCTCGGGCGTATCTATTAATGCTTTGTGCTCGAGCAACATTTAAACAGAATTCATTTTATTTTCTATGAAAACTACAT